>CM067370.1:106415386-107782524 GCA_034401795.1 Chaetoderma sp. LZ-2023a | reverse complement strand
ATGGCTGGATGATGTATGATTACTGTATTCTGCGGCTGTAGTAGTAGAACCATCCTACAGCTGCAATCAGTCCTTCTTCGCTTTTGCCCACCGTGTCTTGTCCTCAGCCGAAATCCTTAGCTTCCTCAGGTCCATTCTTGACTTGAGTGTACCGAGTCCTGCTTTCTTGAGGTCACCTCGTAGCACGCGTAGCAGATTTATACAATGACGTCCTCTCCTGGCTTTGTATTTGCTGGCTCCGAGTAGGGCGAATTCCAAGGCTCTCTGTGCTGGTGTCTCTTCTGACATCCTTAGCACATGGCCAAACATGGACCATCTTTGCTTTACACATCTTGTATATAGTGCATCGTTGGAAATTATGCTGTCTGGCCATCGGTGCCCAGTGATGGTGCGTATGTGTTTGCGGTGGCAGGCATCGAGTTTGTCTAGAGCTGCCCTACACATTGACTCCAGGGTTTAAAATGCCTCTCTATAGAAGACTGTTTGAATGATGAACATGTCCATCGCTTGCAGGTATTCTTTATGGACATTTGGTTCATATTTACGGTAGCCAACAATCCGCAGTTGTCATATTCTAATGGTATCAATGGACCGCCCATCTCTAGCTAAGCTCCACCCACACATCGCTCGTGTTGGGATCGATCGATCTCTGAACTCCCTGACTATCAATTTCCAGAAAAGTATTACAGGTAAGCTGTTGAATATTTTGAAACTAATTTGACTAGGTGTTGTTGCTGTGGCAGCAACAGCGCCCAGTCAAATTAATTTCAAAATATGCAACAGCATCTTTATTAAATAGGAGAGACATACAATTCGTACACGTGACAGACTATTAAGAGTTAAAGACGGGCCAAATAGAATCATTATACAGCTAGTCAGTACACCAGATCACGACTATAGTTATCTAATCAACAGACGTTTGATGCATATGCTATTAGTGTGGGCCCTATGTATGCCCATTGACGCTCGGAATCCAATGGCATCAATTAGCCACCTAGTATGTGTAATTTTTAATAACTTGAAGTTCGCATCGACATTGTTTCAATAGAAGTTTGAACAGGCTTCAAGAGACTAATTAGACCAGGACATCAGCCGGCCTTCTCTTTTTTACATACAATGAATAGTATGCAATCATATGTAATCTGTGAATAAATTGTCTGTAGAGAAAAAAAATACTTCCTTCAATTATTAAAGCGATACTAATCTCATCTCAAATGTTGTACTGCACTGGTAGAGTATGGTTTATAGATTCCATATCATTCATATTCTGTCATATTCCTTGATTTGTATCGTAATTATCTGCTTTGTAATATCGAGTAAATGTTGAACACTGACGCCGCCATTTTGTCTCCTCAAGCGATAGTGTGTGATGTCATGTAAGCGCCAATGCATTACATTCTTTCGTATATAATACTCGTTCCGTTGAATATTTTGAAACTAATTTGACTGGAAGTTGTTGCTGCCTATGGCAGCAACAACTTCCAGTCAAATTGGTTTCAAAATATTTAACAGCTTACCTGTAGGATTGCTTTTATACCACATTGCTAAACTATAGCTGGCGCCTCTATGACTGAGCGTATATACTGAGGCAGACGCACTAGGTTTTTTCTGATTGGTTGAAAAGTAAATCATGACAGCCATCATAGTGTGTAGAAATGTACTAACATTTAACTACTAAAGCCTGAATATCTTTCCTTAACGGCATGATAAAAAGCTTAAAATTACCTGGATAGTTTATGAGCAGCGTGTTAGATCACCTGAATGGCTATCAAGAGATGGGATTAGGTATCCTTTAAGAGACTTAACCTATGCATATACATCTGGACTCTGGTAACAATAGGCCTACAGGCAAAGCTTCTTGTTTATATGGACACGATGATGATGATGATGATGATGATTCTTCCGTATTTCATCTACAGCGACGAGAAGATAATGAGTATGGCTTACGCGATAGTGGGTGGGTCATCGCCCTGATGGTGCTCGCTGGCCTGGGTATCTTGGCGGTGATTATAGTTGAAGTCATCATATTTATCCTCCTCTTCTGCCCCTGTGATAAGGAAACGACCAGAAACCAAAAGCAACATTACGATACGCGCAGTGAGGAAAGATCTACTACCACTTTGCAGAGTGAAAAAGTGTCGACTACTGTGACTACTAAGGAAAAGTTTAGGCCAACACTTCTGCCGGTATTGGGTAATAACATGAACAGATATGACATGCATAGTCTTCGAACGGTATGGCTTGGCCAGCTGCTACTACTTGGTAAGAACACTGCACACGCAATCGATGAATCCATTTAATTAGCCATGTCCCGCCCATCTCTAGCTAAGCTCCACCCACGCGTTGTCTGTGTTGTGATTGATCCAACTCTGAACTCCCTGAATTTCAATTTTCAGAAAACAAATGCAGGTAAGCTGTTGACTATTTTGAAACTCATTTGACTGGATGATGTTGCTGCTTGTCACAGCCCTCAGCCAGTCAAATTAGTTTCAAAACATTCAACCGAATGGTTATTAAATAGCAAAGACATACAATTCGTATAACTGACCGACTATTAAATGTTCCTGACGGACTTAGCTATGCACTTCATGATTCATGACGTATTTCATTGTGACGTCAACATACGTGTGACGCATTTTATTGTGACGTCATATACGTAACTAACAAAATGAATACATACCCATTTCTAGCTAAGCTTCGCCCGCTTTGCACACGCGTTTGAATCGATCGATTCCCTTTGAACCATGCATTCATAGAATATCAAATTCAAGGTAAGTATGTTGAACAAGTTACAAGCGGTTGAATATATTGTAACTAATTTGACCTGGAGCTGTTGCTTCTAGAGGCAGCAACAGCTCCCAATCAAATTAGTTTCAAAATATTCTACATAATACTTATTATATTAATTTGAAAATCCACCCGAAACATACAATTCAAACGACTACTGTCGGACATGTGTCCCCTTCGTGTCAGATCTACGCCATTTGATTTTGACGGCAGCGAACATAGTTATTTTGACTATGACATAAGATACTTGAGTGAAAAATCGGATCCCTCTATTACAGTACTACCTGTCCGAAGTGACGACCTTATTGAGCACAAGTAGGCAATCACTATAGACAATTGGCTAGTTATTTTATACGATAAGGAGCAATGATAATATCATCAGGGCCCATGAGGGACCTCATGGTATCAAACCTCTTGGGCCGGGACCAAGAGAGGCTTGGATGTAAGGAACGAAAAAATAAAAAGGAGAGGGCAAGAGAGTGTTGGGAGGTGTCGCGGAGAGAGCGAGATTACCAAATCAAAGTATAAATTGACAAATCCTTATTTTCAAAATTGTCAACTATTTTCAAAATATTCCGCAGCGTATTTCCTGAATCATCATACATTTTAGTAAACGATGTAAAAGCAGTAATTATTTAACCCTCAATTTCAAAGCAATCCAATCATGCACGTGCGTTTTTGGATATTTTGGAATTTTTAGAAATCGGTTGTTGTCTTAGTCAATGCCACCACGATATTTTCTCCAGCCAATCTCAGCACCAGCACCCATCCACAATCGTGAAAAAAACCCTGAGATATTAAGTCAGCAAAGGTGTAGAGGCATTTGTATTGATCATAGGATACCTTTATGTTGATCCACTCCTAATTGGACCACCAATGGTGTTGAGCCGGCTCCATACATTTTTTGGAAAATGAAAAAGAATCAATTTTGGAAAAAATGTAGTAATTGAAGTCGTGTCAAATAATGGTCCTTATTCAGGTATCAACATTTTCCTCAGGGTGGGCGAACCATGGGACCGCCCCACCCAACCACCACCCATCAGTTCGGATGAGGCCCGGTACGTGGGCTAACGCGACAATGGCTGCGGCGGCGTTAACTTTGTTTTAGCTTACATAGTTCACAATGGACCTTTTCAGTTTTAGCTATGCCCCGCTCATCTCTAGCTAAACTCCATCCACACATCGCTCGTGTTGGGATCGATAAATCCCCGAACTCGCTGACTATCAATCTCCAGAAAACTATATAGGTTAGCTGCTGAATACTTTGAAACTAATTTTACTGGGTGCTGCAACAGCGCCCAGTCAAATTAGTTTCAAAATATTCGACAGAATGTTTATTTAGTAGACAAACATTTCGTACAGCGTGTCGGACTACTAAGCGTTTAAGACTCACTAAATCGAGTCAATCATAACATAATTATCACGTCATTCTACACGTCACACAGTTGATTATGACGGCATATGATGGATGGATAAACTGGAAATGTGAATCGGTTAAAGAGAAACACCAGACCCTCTATACTACTTTGTATTAAATGAATCTACAGACGGTAACGTTTTCAAAAATATAATAGGAAGCTCTGTGCTCAAATTAGAAATGTATATCTTCGCTATTTAACTATGTGATACATTAGTTAAATTTCTATTCCCCCGATGAGGCGTATGACGTCATAAGTTGAACGTTTTTCTCGCTGTCATCCAACGCTATCGCAATTTTATATTGCGAATTGCGTTTTATGAGGGTGTTCTCTTCAACGGTGTTAGGAATATATAAACTACATTTGCGGAAATGTGGAAGAATACATAATAACAGTCTTTGCCTGAATTCTCTGATGGTGCCGATTTTGATATCAAGTTTTGATCTTGAAATAAATGAATGACGCGATAGTATAGGCATATCAATATAATTGCAATCTTTGAATTAACACTCTCACTGGCGCTACGGCAGATAATGTTATTAAAGTTTCATCTATTAATATGAGAGTTTAAATAGTTCTTACACACATCCAGTCCATCTTTAGGTACTTATGTTTTCATACTAGCCAAAGAAATTCCTGAGATATTGTAATATTCATGCAATTAGCGTGTATCTTCATAGCAAATGGCCATCTTAAGGTTCGGCAACTAATGTATAAAAATAACAAATATATTCCACAAATTTGCGACAGTGTGATAAGTGTCTTAATCTCTTCAATCCGTACATAGATAAATGATGTCGATAGCATTATCACCGATAGATATATCACCATCCAAATGCATGCACTCTTGTCTTTAGAGTGCTGTTATCACGGTTCTTGTCGGATGGGATACAACCTATGACGTCATAGTGACGATTTTCTGTTTCTTCGGGGTTCCTTACGAGTCCCACAATATCTGCAATAAGACTATGATGTAGGGTTGCTGCGACAACCTCCTACTACAGACACTGTGGAAGATGACTATCGACTCGCCTCGTCGGATGGTAGACGATATTTGTATTGATAGTCGGGCCTGTTGATATCAGAAGATTCAGCTTCGGAGCAGTGTTTCTCTACTCTTCAGAGTTCCTAATTAAGCACAACCCAAACTGGTATCTTTATTAAGCAAGACGATAATTTTATTAGACTTAACTTCTTCTTCTTTTTTCTTCTTTTCGTTCGCTGATCATACCGCTAGTCCTATAAGTGACTATCGACATGATCATAAGACTTAACTATCTGTACACTCTTTACACTAACGTGAATAATTTCAAAGACGCATTTATATAATACAATATTATTACTGCTCTATGGATTACCAACTTTTACTGCTGGTATTACTACTTCTAACTTTTACTATTCGATCAGCACAATGCTCTACACAACGGACTACTCCTACACTTCTGCTAGTATGCTTATCCTACCTGACGTAGCAACACTGTGCTCACGGAATCGCAGATGGTGAAAGATTAATTCTATAATGGCCCAAGTGCCTTATTTATACACTTTGATAACTTCTAAGTTCTATATATATTACGATATCTAGACATATACATATCGTAATATATATTCTTCGTTTCAATGACTCTTCTAGGTAGGCTATAAGCACAGCTTGACTGGTCTGGACAATCAGTCCGCCAATCAACATCCGTTTATTTCCTCCTAGAAGTTTCTACCTATTCTTGTTGGTCGTCCTGACCAATCCATGATCGTCTAAACTCTCGATTTAACTTTGAACGAAGTTCTTCCTGTTTCTCTGTCACAGAGTTTGAACGATGCTCATTGATTATGACGTCATCCTGACTAATCAAACTCTGGGCTTCTCTTCTGGGGAGATACCACTAAACAGGGTCAAAGCGGTGTTGGCTGGTTCTGATTTGATGTGATCTGTCAGCTAACTAACAACATTATGGTATGTGTTGTTGTAGCATGCCTTTCTATGATTGACATATAGTTGATATACAAATTTCAATTGTGTTATTAATTCCTACAGGACGCTATAATGCCTCTGTCCTGTCCATTGCCTATCTTGAATAAGCCTGTAGGATACGAACGTTAATAAGCACATGAGCTGTATGATCTCATTGCCAGCTGGTGTTGTTGTACTTTCGTAAGAGAGTCGGAATGTCTACCTCAACAACTAATGTCAGTGTGTCACCTACGATTCCTATCGATTCTTCTCCCTCGATTATTTACTAAACTACTGGCCGAAATGACTGCTGAATATTATAAAAGTGTGTGCCGATCCCACAGCAACAACTTTTATCTTCAACTATTGACAGATACTATCAATACAGAACCGCAGGTCCTATTCCATTTCATTCAATCCCTAACCTAATAGATGAATATATTAGCTACAGTTTCGACAGTTTCGACTTGGTTTCTGCGAAACTGTCCATCAGCAGCAACATTGATGTCACCCAGTACAGCGAATACAGATATATTAATACTGATGATAACTCGGTTCGTTAGCTCACCTGGTATTTTCAAACACGAATTTCATTTAGGTCTTACTCGTAAATATAAGACATCCCGCGGGGTCATGACATCCCACAGGACAATCCGATGTCTACAATAGGTTTAATTAGCTCGCAGAAATTTATAGTAACATAGCGGGTGTTAACACCATTTTAATCGGATTTATATATAAATGTCGCGAGAAAGTTTTACACAGTAGCTTAAATATGTGCTCTACGATACAACTGCGTGTTTTATGCAAAAAATGGTGACCCTTCTTGTGTTCCCCTTTAAGGCTATCCGGGCTAATTTGGTGATCTGGTTAACTATACTGTTATAAATCAGTAAGATCATATTGAGGTTACAAGGTCATAGACCAAAACCTACGACCTTGGAACAATCGCTCTGGTTTTTCAACATCAAGTTGGTCAGTCGGTGGGCCAGTCAGGGTGGGGTGACGGTGCAGGTGGTCAGTCAGTTGATCGTTCGTGGATCAGTCGGTCGATCAGTCAGTCACAAAAGCTTATTCCAGGCTGTAGTTTCAAGGGTTTTTCGTAAACAAACTTGGAGAAAAAATTTCCCGTGGGGTCCTCAAGAGGTGTGATAAATTTATAATTAAACGGTCAAAGCCACAGTGACCAGAATAAAATGATTATTTGCAAACTTTGATACTATTTGAAAGATCTTGACCAGACTGGATGGTCCGCGTTTATGTTGTCAGTGCTCACACATTATTTCATTTTCCCCTGACCACGCACGCACGCACGCACGCACGCACGCACGCACGCACGCACGCACGCACGCACGCACGCACGCACGCACGCACGCACGCACGCACGCACGCACGCACGTACGTACGTACGCACGCACGCACGCACACACCATGTTCAACTCTATTCTTCACTCTTCCCTATGAGGTGTGACTGATCAAATTACTCTGAGCCACTCTTTCTGCTTACTGACCATTCGTTTATGGCAGGGTATATCACGTTGTACTAACATACGTCCACTCAAATTTCGTCGTCAATTGTACGGAAGGCATACATAGAATCATATTCACTAAACGATGATTCTAATTGGTCAGCGTGCATTCAGCTCCTGCTGTCGAAATTCAATCTAATTAGTGTCTGGGAAAACCCGGGATCATTATATAGACATAAAATTATTAAATTATTTCAGGACACCATCAAGAATGAATACATTTCTGCATGGATAGGGCATATAACCGACTTCGAGAAAATCCCTAAATTGCGCTGTTATAAGCTTTTTAAAGATAATTTTAATCATGAAATTTATATTTTCTCACAGCCCATAGTTTTAAAGCGCAGAGAATTTTCAAAGCTAGGGCTCAGCGCTCACTGTCTGCATATCGAAATAGATAGATACTGTCGGCCCAAGATACCTGTAGTGTCCCTTATACTTATATCCTTAGAGTCCCCGTATCCGTATGTTGGATTTTTGCAATAAACTGTCTATGTCTATGGTCATCGCTTCGCTGTTCGATACAGGGCGAGACCGTGTGATAGGACGACGGGTATATCTGGAAAGATTGCAGAGTTGGGACTCTGTAATCTTTGCAATCTAAATAAAGTAGAAGATGAGAGACACTTTGTCTTAGAATGTCCTACATTCCAGGAAGCTAGGGATTCTTTATTTTCTGAGTTGTCTAGCTGTTCTAACTTTGATTCTTTAAATGAGCAAGATAAAGTAGGTTTTTTTAATATCATGCAATCGTAGCTCTACAGACATATCTAAAATGATTCTAAAATTTGTCAACGTCATTATGGAGAAACGAAATGCCTTGAGGTAATGTTCCCCACTTCATCGTAAGATTTATAAAAACCGTATACTAATATAACAGTTGCCCATAAATAATTCTAATGGTGAGATCCGGTCAGTTACTTAAGTATATGACGTCACAATCAATTACGTAGGCTGGCGTCACAATCAAACTACCTAACGAATGACGAATTTAACTCAACCATGATCATTTAAAAGTCCGTCAAGTTTGCAGATCCTTTGAATGGTTAATTACTATCTAATGAACATTCTGTTGGCATTTTGAGGCTAGTTTGGTTGGGTGTTGGTGCACTCGTAGACTGCAATGGCGCCCGGTCTGGTTAGTTTCAAAATATTCAGCAACCTATCTGTATAGTCACCCTGAAAAAAGGGGATCCTGTGACCTCAAGGTTCAAAGTACATAAATCGATCCAAACACGCTCAGAACGTGGGCGGGGCTGCAAATGTGCGGCGCATAACTTGATGTGGATCAATCTTTTGCAGTAGTTAATCCGGTTGTGGACACGATTTACCTATTGCTTTGTACAGTATGTATATATTTAATTAAGTAGTGTTTATTAATTTATATAGGGCCTATAGTTGTTTCATATATCTTGTTTATTTATACGATTGTACTTGTATTGCCGTATCCTTACGTTGGATTTTTGCAATAAACTGTCTATGTCTATGGTCATCGGTTCGCTGTTCGATACAGGGCGAGACCGTGTGATAGGACGACGGGTATATCTGGAAGGTTTAAGAGTTCACGGTACACGGGAGGAAACGTATGTACGCTGTGAAAGCAATTCGAGCGCTGTTCAAGTTTAGCCACTTTGATACTGATTTTGTTTCTAACTCGTACAGCGTGTTTCAAAATTTCAAAGCTAATCATAAAATGGCAAAAGTTTAGAGTCAGCAGACAACTTATTCATTATTTCGAAATCGTTATACATTACTTAAGTTCAGAACAAAAATAGGTAGGCCTAAGGGGTCAGTAGTTGTCAAACATTCATTCTGCAAATTTATCATCTAACCTTTTATGGAATTACTTAATTGTACATACCTGCTTCTTCCACCCAAGTCTTGTGAACACATAGAATAGCTGGTTCCATAGTACTGGCCAAAGCCTTGTGTGGCTGCTTCTAATATCTGCTGCGGCTGCTTTGCAAGAACTGCTCCAGCAGTAGACCTATCACTTGAAAATCTGTTAATCGGCTTAGCTACCAATGATGGGGTTTTTAAGGTTATCAGCCTAAAAGTTTATTCAAGTCACGGCCAGTAAAGGTAGCCAGCCCAAAAGAAGTTCGCTATATCCAGATGCGCGTTTAACACATGATCTATTACACACATTTCGACACATTTAATGTCATTCCAACCCGATAATCATTCAGCTTAGAAATGATATCTCATAAATTACTGGTCCGATTTGGCTCAAGATTTAGCACAGGAAATGGTGTGACAGCTTTGGCCATGATCCGAGAATCCGAAAAATTCACAAAATTATTATTGTGCGCCCGCTCCACGGGTACGCTTCTATTTATTGCTGTCTAGTATTGCCTATAGGCGCGGCCATTTCCCGCAGGAGATTGTGGGGCTGTGTCTCGCGAGATCTCCATCGATACGAGATCTAATAATTCTCGGCGTGAAGACACGGCCTATTTTTAGATTGCTGGATATCTCATAATTATTATCTTCATGCGCGTGATTCATGGTGAGCTCTCTTATTTGTTCTGGTCCGACTCTAATAGAGTTTGCGCGGCGATGACCGCTTAATTATTTTAATAAACAGCCAACGGAACTCCAAATAACTAGTCTAAATAAGTACTCTTCTTTTGCTGGAGGGCTGCGTACAAAACATGTTTATCATTCCTTCTGCAGATGAAAGTGCTCAAGCACACGCACACATGCGGCGTCTCTTATATGTCCACTTTAGCACTCTATCAAACTGACCACAAATGGCTTCTTGCAGTGATCGTGAGAAAAGTCCATTTGTATTAGCTACTCGCTGGAGAACTTGTTTTGAAAGTTTACCCCTGGAATGACTGGTTGGGTAACCGATCCTATAATTCCAGTAGTAAATTGCAAAAGAAAAACCACAATGGTCTCTTGAATGGCAATTAGACATAGGACATTTTGTATGATAATGGATTTTTCTGATCTGTTTCTGCAGTATATGACGTCATAATTATTTAGGTCAGATGTAGCTGGACGTCACAATCGAAATGTGTAATGAATGACATATCTAGCTCCACCAGGAACATTGAATAGCCAGTCAAGTATGCGAATTGCACGTCTTTACTATTTAATCAACATGCTGTTGAATATTTTGAAACTAATTTGACTAGACGCTGTTCGAATTGTATGTCTTTGCTATTTATTCAACAGTCATTTTCTATGATAATGGCTTGATTCGATCTGTAACTGAAGGATATGACGTCATAATCAATTACGTCATATACAGGCTGACGTCACAATCCAAAATGTGTAAATGAATGGGTATCGAGCTCAGTCATGAACATTGAATAGTCCGGCAAGTCTTTACTGTTTAATCAACATCGTGTTGAATATTTTGAAACTAATTTCACCTGGCGTTGTTGCGGCCAGAGGCTCAAACGTAGGCTAATTCATGGTTTTCATTGCAATACGTTCACCCCAGAATTTCACCCACAAGTACTTATAGGAAATATGCTAGTTGTATTCCGAATTTAAAAAAATTCTACTGGAACGTAATTTCATAGTACACAATTCCATACCGAAAATTGGCACAAATTCTGTCAGATCAACAATTTTCTGTCTTGGCCCGGTGGTCCAGTGGAAAGATGTCTGGTTGCTGATGCCATGCGGAGTTGCAGTATGACGGTTCGATCCTCGACCGTGGAGATGGTGATCAACACATTAAACTAATGGGTGCATGACTGTCGGCTGGTTAGCATGTGGAAATTGAAACCGCGCATTGCCAGTGTGTCAATAACATAAATACATATACTGTCAGAGCCGTGATGGAGTCAGAGTTCAATAGGCTTAAAAAGCCTAGAATTGAATCGTGGCAGATGCATCCACAGATAGTCCAGTATGAATCGTCAGAGTGTCAGTATATCAGACATGTGAAAGCTGGTCGGCTAAACCTAGACCTTTTGTCTTGGGGCGGTGGTCCAGTGGAAAGATGGCTCGTTACTGATACCATGCGGAGTTGCAGTATGATGGTTCGATCCTCGACTGGGGAGATGGTGATCAACAAAATAAACTAATGGGTCCATGAATGTCGGCTGGTTATCATGTGGAAATTGAAGCTGCGCATTGCCAATGCGTCAATAAAATAAATACTAATAAAGTATCAAAGGTTTAAAAAATGTTTACTATACAGTAATTTCGTCATATGCAATTTAGTAGTGGTACACCATTGTCAAATTCTAATAATGTACAATATTCGGTAGCAGAATATCTCTACATGCCTTGTAGTCAGTTTTCGAACATAAGGCCATGTAGAACTATTGTAATAATTCTACCACCAAATATTTACTATAGTAATGTGAAAATATTTCTATATATCCCATATTATTAGCCGCATGTACTGGTAGAACCTGACTTATCAGGCTAATACCATAACATTTGCACATATGGTCAACAAGATCGTCATCATTACAACGGTTGAGGCCGATTTTTGCCTTTTTGTCAAGCAAAAATATTTGATTTAATAGTTTGTCACTGTTTCCAGTAAAGATATCGTTTAATAGGTGACATAGATACGATAGCTAAATGAAACAGATCACGATGTCGTGGCTGTTTCCCACTGGGTCTTCAGTCAGAATGTTTTCTACTATATCATTTTCGTTGGAGAAATCTAGTTTCACGGTATTGATTACTTGTTACTTGTTACTTGTTTTGTAGATACCGCCTCTCCAATTCTAGGCGAACCATCAGCCCTGAACTGGACTGATGTGACGAATGTAAATTTACTAGTCAGAATTTTCGTTATCCTAATCACCACATGTATGCCTTTTGTTGTTGGTTGTTTTTTTGGGTTTTCCTCGTCTTTGTACGGTGTATCCAGATATTCCGCTAAGTTTTAATGATCGAGTGTGGTGTAACTTGAAGCAGAGGTCTAGTGATATTTGTTCCAGGAGAATTCTCAGTGGATTGTTAAGTGGAATGAAATGTGAAGAGTCAAGTATCAGTCTAGTGGCATCCTCCTCCGTCAGCTCGCACAGCCTTGGTACATCAGCAGTCTGAAGGATGTCATCTATTCTACGAAGATATGTGACACGAACACCTTCTAAGCTCGGGCACAGCAGGATAAAGTGGGTGATTGTTTTAGCTGCCGACTTGCACATTTGGCAGATAGTGCTTTGAGATCGGTCTCGCGTAGATCCGCCAAACAGGTTATATCGCTGTGTGATTAATTTAGCTTTCACTGCTGCTTTTAGGACTGTTAGTGTGTCTGTATTAGTCAGTTCCCAAATAGGATGACATCTATTCATGGTGCAGGAGTTCAGGTTGATGAATGATAGTGTTACTTTAGAGGTAGCTTCACTAATTAGATGGTCTCTCCAATAAGCATTGACACTCTGCTTCAATAGATTTTTCCACATGTACTTTGACGGCTGGGTTTTCACAAGTTGAAACGCCGACGGGAGCTGATACTGAGAGAGTAGTTGTCTAGCCATTGTCACCCAACTGTGTGAACCGGAGTCCTTAACGGCAAGTTGACGTCGGATAACCTGGGCCTCGATGGAATCTCGTCTGCGGACCATGTTTATAAATAGAGTCAAGATTCTCTTGTGAAATTGGCCTTCTATAGGGATGATACCGAGAAAAAGATATGTGGCAGCATTAGCAGTTGAAGCTGGAAGATGCTGTATCTGTTTCATGGATCCTCTATAGTAGTCTTCTAGAAGCTGGGTCTCTGTCTTGGAGAGTATCAGAGCTTCCAAACCATGCAGGAGAACTGGTATGACATATATGTCCCATATTTTCCTAGATGTCTTGGGGTTAATTCCGTTAAGGCCATGCATACCTGCTCCCATTAATGAGTATGCCGTACGTCGTGCTGTTTGTATACGCGAACTGACTGTAAGCAGGCTTCTGGTATCTGTAGTTCTATGGACTCCAAGATGGATTTCATCATCTGATTGTTCCAGTGGATTCCCATTCAGCTTGAAGAAGAGCTCAGGGTATGGGTAACCAGGGCTGTTTTCGGAGTCACTGCCTTAGTCTTCGTTGAGCTGAACAGATACCTTTCATTTGCGGCATCAATCTCAGTGATGGTGAGTAGCTGTTGCATAGCACTTGAATTGCTGGTTATAACTGCCAGGTCATCGGCACACATCACTGCGCCTACAGGAATGGATCCTATGTGGAACGCTCCCAGATGGGCAACCAGCTTGTTAAGTAATGGGTTGCTGCGCAGCTTAAACAGATCTGGTGAAGTATAGGCACCCTGTCTTATGCCCAGTTCCTCAATAATTGGTCTAGACACTCCGCCGAGCCACTTAATTTCTGAAGTAATCCCTGAGTACATACTGTTGAATAGTTCCCATAGCTGGCCATCCCCGCCTTGGGAGAAAGCAGAATTTAACATGCTCTTGTGGCATACAATGTCGAAGGCTGTTGATGCATCTAGGAATGTTATGTATAATGGGGACTTCAAGTCCTTGGCTTCTGCAATGCATTCTGTGAGTAAAAATACTGCATACACGGAGGAGCATCTGCTGGTGAATCCGAACTGATGTTTACTTTGGAATGGATCAGTGATAGCTCTTGTTCTCTTTAGCAGTTCTTTTTCTAGGACTTTTCCCAATAGGGAGGTAACTGTAATTCGTCTATAGCTGTCTGGCTACTAGCCGGTTTTCCTTTCTTTAATATGGGTGTCACTAGACCTTTCTTCATACTATCAGGAATTTTGCCCTGTTGGAATATATTATTGATGAGTAGCGTGACTATAGCAATGATTTCCTCTGAAGCATATATTACATGCTCCGCGTTCAATCCTTCCGGGTCTGCTGCTTTCCCCTTCCTCATTGAATTAATAAGCCTTTCGGTTTCTTGTTCAGTAATAGGGGGGGGGGGGGGGGGGGTGGAAGCTATCCTGGCCACTTAACTTTGTTGAAAAGGTTATCTGTCGGTACAGATCGGTGTCCTGTATTGCATCAAAAATATACTTGCTTTGTGCATTTCACTAGCATTGCAGTGTATATTTCACCAATATATTTCCGGGTAATAAGCTCTTCACGTATGTTCAAGAAGGTATCAAGATTTAGGTTTGAAATATTCTTTACAGTCTTCTTTAATATGTTTGAATGGGTGTCATGGTCTGTACTGCTTCTTGCGCCGATTTTCTACTGACTGGGTTGCCAGTTCTGTTGATTTCTTTATCTTAACAAGTTGTTTATACCTCATGACCCAAATTTGATCTGTTACTCTCTATTGATGCAGTAGTGCAATTTTCTCATCACTAGCTGCTCTTAATTTTGTCTGTTCCTCTCTCTCTGTTAAGGAGTTTGGACTGGAGAAAAAGGATGGATGGAAAAATTGTTGGACTGACCAAAAATATAAGCTGCTTTTCCTAGCCCATAGCTAATACTGCCCATATCTTTTTGCAAGAAATATTCCTTCTTTTGTGGTATTGTCCGCCTATATTTTTGTCATGAGTGGCTTGTATGCCTTTATATAACTTCATTTTTTCATGAAACAGTTGAGTTTATTCTCAGAATTATAATAACCTCCGGGCACACTATTTACCATTGATGCATTGCATCAATATGTGTACTTGTTATTATTATTACTATTATTATTATTATTATTATTATTATTATTATTATTATTATTATTATTATTATTATTATAGGCATTCTGCTGTCGTATATGACGTTATTCGCATTTGCAGTAAAGCCAGTACCTGCTAGTTGTGGCATCACCAGGTTTGGAATTGGTTTTTGCTATGCACTATGCTTTAGTGTATTGCTTATTAAGCTCCTGATTCTTCTCCAGTCACGTCCTTCTCCGGGCAAGCAACGTGTTGACGAGCTACACTACAACTATCTGGGAGACTTCTACCAACTGGTTCTGCTAAGTTTTGCCATGATTGTACAGGTAAGAAGAACAGGTTTTACAGTTTAGCTACGTGGACGCATACTCCCGGATGTTAAACCATATTCTTTAGAAAAGCAAATATATATGGCAACTGGTAAAATGCAAGCTTGTAAAACCATGATTGGTCGAAAATATTTTAAACTGTTTTAAGGAGATTTATTATTTAGTGAGCAGTGAATATCCTTGAACATATAGTTAACAATGAGCGCATTTCTGGCTTTGCAACATTTGTAAGATACACTCCTAGAGCAGTTAGTAGTCTGAGTAGCTAATTATATAGATTCTGCATGGACCGAGCTAAATAGCTCGGCTTAATATT
Source organism: Chaetoderma sp. LZ-2023a (assembly GCA_034401795.1). Classification (NCBI taxonomy): domain Eukaryota; kingdom Metazoa; phylum Mollusca; class Caudofoveata; order Chaetodermatida; family Chaetodermatidae; genus Chaetoderma; species Chaetoderma sp. LZ-2023a. The sequence continues at coordinate 107,766,636 of CM067370.1, read as the reverse complement.
GAATGAGTTACTAACCAATGAACTACTACGCTTTGCTATTCAATGTGCACGCTCTATTGTGACTCGTTGGTTCATCAACCTTTTATGATATGCGTGATTCAGCGCACATACTTAGAAGAGGTTTCCCTATCCAAAGACACGCATGATTAACTATCTGTCAGATTTGCCTTTTATGGAAGAGGTTTCCATATCCAAAGACAATGTCATCTATCTGCCAAATTGGGGGAGTAATAGCTAGCTAAAATCAGTAGCAATACTCCTAACGAGGACACCCCGTAAGTTAATTAGCACAGATTGAAGCATGTTCCTGAGCTCTACTTACAAAATCAGCTCAATAGCAATGATTAGATGTTTAAGCCAGCATATTACACATTCAACCTTTTGGCTTCACCTCCAATATACTTTCGCTGACCGTATCCATCATTGTTTCCTGCGGCTTCAATTTTGAATTGCTTAGTCATGATAATGCCCCTTTCTTCTAACATATCTTTGCGAGTGGATAATTCAGCCAAACCTTCGGTACAGATTCGGCTCTTTTGGCTGGTGTACTTTGGCAGTGACTATTTGATCCTATGAATAATTCTGTGCTCAAGAGGTTGCAGAAAACTTCATTGGTGCCTCACATATCACATGCACCCTGTCAGCCTACCTATCATGATATGACCCCCTGATAATTATAAAAGTGCCTTTGCCGTATAGCAAAAACAAGAGGCTCAATGGGCCTGTATCGCTCACCTGAAATCTTTGGCCACTGGCACAACCGAACAAAATGAGATAACCATTGGAAAAATTTACCAATCTAATTTCTGTGAAGAACGTTTAGTCAATTTTATTCTTTTTATGATTTTCTCAGAATTTGCAGACAATTCAAGATGTTCACCAAAAACGCTAAAATTTCATTGGTCCATGGCGACCATGTTTTTGACGGATCAATTTCCCTAGAACAAACTTTATCTGTCAAATTTCGGCCAGATCCGTTCATCAGTTCTGGAGAAGTCGTTTTCGCGAAAATTAGGTTATCTAAGATGGCCGCCGAACCATTTGGCCGATCAAGTTCCCATGAACAAACTTAGTTCAGCTCTTGCCTTAGATCATATTTCAGGAGTTTTGAATCAAAGCAGTTTCGGAGAAGATTTTTAAAGACGTTTCTAAAAATGGGCCAAAATCCAAGATGGCTGCTGGCCAAATTGGTCGATCAGCTCCCTTTGAACAAAAGTGGATCCCTATGGCCTAAGGATGTTTCCTGCCAAATATACTTTTAATCGGCCCAGTAGTTCTCAAGTAGATGACATCTTAAATTTTCCATTGCATTAGTATGGTAATTTTGGCGGGAAAAAGATCCAAGATGGCCGCCAAACCGTTTTCGCGAAAACTAGGTCCTCCCAGATGGCCGCCGAACCATTTAGTCTATCAAGTTCCCTTGAACAAATTTGGTTCAGCATCGGCTTTGGAGAAGATTTTTAAAGATATTTCTAAAAAATCTGACAAAATCGAAGATGGCCGCTAGCCATTTCGGCCAATCGGCTTCCTTTGAACACACTTGAACCCATGTGCGCTAAAGATGCTTACTATCAAATATACTTGAAATCGACCTACAGTTTCTCGAGAAGCTATTTTCCCATTGCTTTAGTAAGGGAGTTTTTGGCGGGAAAAGATTCAAGCTGGCCGACAAACCGTTTATCCGATAGTTTCGAAAACAGCAAGTTTGACATCAGAATATGCAAAAACCTACATAAAACAATTTCGGCTTCAAAATCCATCAAATAAACATATCCAATATGGCCGCCAAACACGCTACATTTTCGTCCATGGCAGCCATGTTTTTATACGTATCAACTTCCGCTGAACACACTTTAATGGTCCTTAGTCCCTAATCATACCTGCCCAATTTCGGCCCGATCCGTTCAGCGGTTCTGGAGAAGAAGTCGTTTTTGCTAAAATTAGATCATCCAAGATGGCTGTGCGGCCAACTTCATCCAGATGTTCGATCTTGAAATGTAGTCAAATATGAACGCAAGAAGAAGAAGAAGAAGAAGAAGAAGAAGAAGAAGAAGAAGAAGAAGTAGAAGAAGATGATGATGGCTGAGCAGCCATTTGGCCAATCAAGTTCCCTTGAACAAACTTGGTTCAGCTATTGCCCTAGATTGTATTTCAAGGTTTGCATCGATCCCCAAGCGTTTTCTGAGACTTTTAAAGGCGTTTCTAAAAATCGGACAAATTGGCCCATGGGCTTCGTTTGAACAAACTTGCATCCCTATGCGCTAGCGATGCTTCTTGCTAAATATAATGAAAATCGGCCCAGTGGTTCTTGTGAAGAAGTCGTTTAAAGGAAAAGTTGATGGACGGATGACGGACGGACACATGATGGATAGTTGGCATGGCATAAGCTCACTTGGCCTTTCAGACCAGCTGAGCTAACAATCAATGATTGCGGATCCGTTCCGCTTTAAATGGTTTACACGATTTTTCTGATTTTTTTTAAATTGGGAATTTTGATCCGGATTAAGATTTGAATCGGAATCCGCATTCAGATCCTGACGAAAGTTGGGGATTCCTAGTTTAATAATATTTTAGATGTAAAGGAGGTCGTTTGCACCGCGACTGTCGCAAGCACTATCTCAGTGTGTAGATCAAACCTTGATGATACGGTACACTCTGTGTGTACTCAGAGCCATGTTTTCGACCACCTGCCACGAAGTTGCGATGCGCTTCTCCAGCACGTTGACCAAGGTTGGTGGTGTGGAGATGGAGTGGAGTGGGTGTGGGTGTGTGTGGGTGGAGTGTGTGTGTGTGTGGGGGGGGGGGGGGGGGGTTGTGTGTGCGTGCGTGCGTGCGTGCGTGCGTGCGTGTGTGGATGGTCTAGGGCAATGCACTTATCCCGTGCCCTGATATCCCAAATACATGAGACTAGGGCTGGCTGATGGCCTGCAAGCATTGGCAGCCACTTTGGATATCCAAGCTAGTCATATCGAGTGCACTGACACAGCTTGGGAACTGTGGTTGCGCCGAAGAGCATAAGAACCACTCCAAGTGCTGCATGGCTAATGAAAGCTGCACTATACTCTGCGCATGTCGTGGCCATTGACTGGCATCGCAAATTTACGGGAATTGTAAAAATGACATTGAGCATTGCTAAAGATATCTTTTCTCCATCCTGAGATACCACCGAAATTGTACAATTTACTAGTATTCGGGACAATGACTGTGACCTCTGCTGTAGAAACTGACCTTGGCCTCGCAGTACCACGGTCACTCTTGCATCAGATAGCTCATCATCAACTCGAGCTTGTGACGGTCATCTCGTATTTATGCAAATGTGGGTAAAAAGGGCAGCATCAGCTTGTGTCCATATCTTAAATGTTATGTTATGTATGGCAATAAACTATCTTCATGCCAAAGGCGGTGATGTACTATGATTATGACTAGGCATTTTTTTGGTCTTAGGCAAGACCAATATAAAATAAGATTAATGAGACAGACTGTCAGTGGGCGAGGTTTGGGCGATAATCTTGGCTGTTTTATGACAATGCATGGCAGTATATTTGATGATACAGTACATATATAATCATCAAGCCAAAGGTAACCATAATCTCCATTGCTAATGACTAATATACTTATACATATATCTACACACGCAAGGGATGGAGGGTTTACTTATGTAAACAACAATAGACTTGAAACGATCCGCATATGGCGAGAGCGCGAGGCAGACTGCCCAGAGGAAAGACAATACCCGTTAATACTTGATTTTGATCTTGATCTTTTGTTCTTCATCTTGGTTAGTTATGGTGATACATTCAGAGGACTTCATTTCACCGCCCATTGGTCAAGTAGCTAAGTTAGATACATTGTTTCACTCTGATTGTTTCTGTACAATTACTAGTAAGGTTTGCTGAGTCTCCTGAACTGCTTAGAAGGTCATGTAAGGCTTTGTTCCAGTCCCTTATGGTATACTGGAAATAAAGCTGAATTTAAAGATATGGCTTTTAACATCAATTTGGTTGAAGTAGCTGTTGTGCAAGATTTTTTTTTGTTTTCCCATAGTCTGTAGACTATGTAATGGTTTCTGTGCTTTTTGTTACAGATATTTGTAGAACAGAATTAGGCTGCTTTCTTTCCTTCCGTCTGCCAGTGGTTAGAGTTTCAGGCTTTCCATACTGCCTGGTTTGTAGCTATAGTTTGAGATGATAAATCTAGCTACACGTTTCTGCACATTTTCGAGTTTGTCGTAAAGAGTTATTAAATGATAATGACGTCATAATATTGAAAATTCGTCACCATTCTCGTCAATAGATTGCTTCACCGTAACCATCAATCAAGCAGCTCTCATTTCATCATATGATTTCAGTGGCCACATTCAAACACGCTTTCTGCCATATCTCTCACACTCGACCACATTTGTAATGGTCCTTTCCAGTTTTAGTTATGCCCGCCCATCTCAAGTTAAGCTCAACCCACGCTTCGCTCGTGTTGGGATCAATCGATCCCTGCACTCTCTGGATCTCAATTTCCAGAAAACTATACAGGGTAGGTGTTGAATATTTTGAAACCTATTTGACTGGGTGTTGTTGCTGCCTATGGCAGCAACAGCGCCCAGACACATTAGTTTCAAAATATTCGACAGAATGTTTATTAAGTAATAGAGACATACAATTTGTACAACGTGTCGGACTGTTAAGCCTTTAGTCGAGTCATTCATTATTTGAAGTATTGATTATTATTGATCTCTGATTATGACATCATCATCCACGTCATGTAGTTGATTATGACGTCATATGATGGATGAATAAACTGGAAAGGTCCATTAGAACTTAAAATAGTTCTAGAGATGCCTCTATTTTCAGGTTGTAATCGGTATTCAGTGGCTCATTTGGCTACACCCTACTGCGGTATTAATCCGAAGCAACGCAGATGAAAATGTATGGATATGTAACCACTTCACGTGGCCAGTCGGGTGGACCTGGTCAGAGTCCACAATTTTTAGGTCGTGCTTTGAGAACCACATTATTACTCTCGTCTTCGTGGATCTCCTCGTTCTTGTGGCGGCAATACTCGCATTCAAGGCACGAGAAATAAAAACAAACTTCCGTGAGAGCTCCGCAATAGGTAAGTTTCAGTTGATTCTCTCGAGATGATTACCATGTCTCAAATTAGTCATTATGAACATGGTATTTGTGTGATATGTTCATGTACTATGTGTTGTATGGATGGATCCGATCTGTCGCTCGAGTACGTGATGTCATACTCAATTACATCACATGTAGACTAACGTCACAAACATAATTGACAGAGAATAATCCGCCACGATGCTGGAAAGGTCCGTCAAGTGTACGAATTGTATGACTGATTGATTTACTATTTAATAAACATCCTGTTGAATATTTTAAAACTAACTTGACTGGGCGCGGTTGCTGCTATAGGCGCGTCAAATTAGTTTCAAGATATTCAACCGCTTACCTGTAGTTTATGAGAATTCAGGTTTCAAAGCATGTATCTATTCCAACACGCACGACATGTGGGCGGAGCTTAGAGAGAAATGTGCGGGGCATCGCTAGAAATGGCTCCATCTATTAAATTCCTGCACCAGTGACGTGTTTGACATGAATATATACCATTGAGCAAATATTTGTGTACTTGAGGCACAATAAAACATGATTGCCATCTGGAGTATGAGTGGAATGTATGCTATCACTCTTAGATAAAATGTGGAAATACATACACTAGTATGTATGTATGTATGTATGTATGTATGTATGTATGTATGTATGATTACTGTATTCTGCGGCTGTAGTAGTAGAAACATCCTACAGCTGCAATCATTCCTTCTTCGCTTTTGTCCACCGTGTCTTGTCCTCAGCCAAAATCATTAGCTTCCTCAGGTCCATTCCTGACTTGAGTGTACCTAATCCTGCTTTCTTCAGGTCACTTCGTAGCACGCTTAGCAGATTTGTGCAATGACGTCTTCTCCTGGCTCTGTATTTGCTGGCTCCGAGTAAGGCGAATTCCAAGGTTCTCTGTGCTGGTGTGTCTTCTGGCATCCTTAGCACATGTTCAAACATGGACCATCTTTGCTGGGCGACTTTACAGACAGCGGTGGCGTATTACACATCTTGTATAGTGCTTCGTTGGAAATTATTCTCTCTGGCAATCGGTGTCCAATGATGGTGCGTAGGTGTTTGCGGTGGCATGCGTCAAGTTTGTCTAGAGCTGCCTTTGGAGCTGCCCAGCTGTTACAGTTATGCATTATCAAGGATACGCAGGTTGTATTGTATAAACGTAGTCTTTTTACCAAGGGCATCTTTGATCTACGAATCCATAGCTTCCAGAAGGACTGGAAAGCTATGTTCTCCATAACGCAGCATGCAGCAATGCCAGCAGCACTGCAAAGCAGTGAGCCCAGGATTTTACTTTTCCTCCATGGTTCGCCGCCACGGAGTGGATCGTCATTTTCTTTAGTTTCATGCTTTGTAGATAGGTATATGTGGGTGAACTCTGTTTTGGATTCATTCATAAAGAGATTCTCAATTTTTAGTTTGCTTGCAGCTATTGGGAGAAGTTCGTCAAGGGGTTTCTTTTCCTCATCTATAAAGTCCACATCGTCGGCATATTCCATCTCTAGCGGCATGCCCAGTATTGACACCGGTGGGGGGAGGGGGTGGATTGGGGAGGGTGGTGGGGGTGGTGGGGTGTGGTCTTGTGGAATTTTCCCGCACGGATTTCAATGCAGCAGCCAGGTAACAGGTGAAGAGCACAGGGGATAGACCATCTCCATGTGCGGAGCCGATTGATGTCTCAAACTCTACAGACTTCACTGACTTGACTCGTACTCTCAGCCTGGTGTCTGCAAGCAGTAGTCTCACTAGTCGTAGCTCATCTTCATTGCAACTGGCCTGGCGCAGTACATCTAGGATCTCTGAGCGCTTAATTGTGTCGAAGGCACGTGACATGTCAATGCCCATTTTGTGGAAATCCCAGTGTTTGGACATGCCTACCGACACAACCATGCGTTGAGCCCATACAATGTCTGTACAGCTGCGTCCATGTTTGAAGCCACTGACATGAACCGGTGAAGTCGTCAATCTTGTCTCGGAGTAACATTGGATAGGATTTTCCGTATGCTGTTAACACTAGTATGCTAATCCAAAATGCATGTATCACTATTTTCCAACAGGATTGACCATGGTACTGGTGATACCACTATGGCTGGCATGGCAGATTGCTGGTGGTTTAGTGGCTACCAGCTCGCTTGACTATGCCCTTGAGATTTCTGATGCATGCATGGCGTTCGGCATGCTCGTCATTGTCACCATTATTTTAATAGTAATGTTCTTTCCAAAGGTTGGTACTTTTCATTCTGCTGCTACTACTACTACTACTACTACTACTACTACTACTACTACTACTACTACTACTACTACTACTACTACTACTACTACTACTACTACTACTACTACTACTACTACTACTACTACTACATCTGATACTACTACATCTGATACTACTACTACTACTACTACTACTACTACTACTACTACTACTACTACTACTACTACTACTACTACTACTACTACTACTACTACTACATCTGATACTACAAAAATAACATGTGTCGTAACTATTATTGCCTAGATTGTGTTCCGATTCCCATTTGATATTCACGAGAATACCTTAGATGTGGCATCGTAATCGAGGGATCCCTCTATCCTTCAATTGTGACGCCCTACCCAATTACGTCACGTGTAGACTGACGTCACAATACATAATGACGTGTCTAGCGCGGTCATGGACATTAATAAAAAGTCCATCAAGTGTAGAATTGTGTCTCTTTGATGGGTTTACTATTTAATAAACATTCTGATAGTTCGCAACAGCGCACAGTCAAATTAGTTTTTTAAAATGTGACAGTTTGTCTGCATAGTTACCTTTAGATTGTGATTTTGGGTAATCAGGATGCAAAGTGTATGGAAATTGATTCTAAGACGCGGAAAAAGTGAGGGATGCTTAGCTAGAATGGGCCTGGTTCGTAGCTATAGTTAGAAATGGTCCCCTCTATGTAATATGAATGCACTTGAAATAACTACTATCGCGTGAATTCATTTCAGTGCCGAATGTTAGTGAACCATGGTTTTGAGGGAGTACTAGTTAGTGACGATGAATACCAGGAGTCTCTGTACACAGTAGATGGTACATCACGACCAGGTTCTGTATACTCGATGCGCGCCCCTAGCCTGCCACCACGAATTTTCAGCACAGCAACTTATGGCGATGAGTCGCTGGCAGACATGAGCATAGGAGGATCGCGTATCATGCTTGGTGACACTGGTGACATAAATGTCCACAATCCAGACTATCCTCGCATCATTAATGCTGACACAACTGATCTAGACCTCGTGGACAAGCTAGACTATCATTATGACCCACGTGAGTTTGAACGTTACCGCTTCTGGTGAGATATGAACCATTCACTCGCCATGTACACCAAATTCTTATTCACAGAAAAGAGCCATCTAAGGCAGCAATGTCTTCCAATCCAATTATGTTCAAAATATCCAACAAAACATTTCTTAAATCGTGTTCAAAATTGTACTCACTAACATATTTCTGCTTGTGTGTTGGAAACATTTGCTTATTCATGAGCTACACTATGCCACAAAGGTCGGATACAGGGGTGTATGAACGTGTTTTGAGCTGGGTGGCGGTGGCCTAGACTATGGGTGTGGTTGGTTGGGGAGGGGGGGGGGGGGAGACACATCAGGGTAGGTGGGTGCAATGGGGGATACACTATAGTTGAAAAACATGGGGCGCCCCCTTGTCCCCCCCCCCCGTTCCTACGCCTATGGCATACCCAATGAACAAATAGATGTTAAGGGATTCGCTATGGTGCAATGTCTTGTTTCCAGAAATTTTAGTAGTCAATTAACATATTCAGGGCTGAAAAATTAGAAAAGTATTCAATTTAAATTGAGGCAGATTTATGTGGGAAGTCTCTTGAAAATAAATAAAGTTAGTCTTAAAGGGGACTAGCTATACCTTTGAATCCTGCTAATTTAAATTAGTTTGCCCTACTAGATTTTGTAATTTGTGTAAATTTGTGTAAATTTAATTTTGATGAAAATATGTGTTGCTTTAAGCCTTAAAAATACTGAATACTACATATATACAAACTGAACGACATACATACAAAGTATTTATGCACACATTGAAAATTACTAATTTCCTCCTTTGTCTCCCAGGGAAAGCAGTGTTTCAGAATTTGGCTCTCCTGTAATAAAGGTGGTTGTCCGGGACCACAACAAAGTGAAATTTTCATGTCCTGATTTCTTTTAATATCGTTTACCCGGAAAGCATCAAATGTGCACCTGCTTAACCCTTTTACCCTCAAATCTGTACGAGAAAATTTCAATACATACAAAATGTCCATTAGCAGACCAAGAGACGACTATTTTTCAAAACTTATTACTGGAATGACTGTTTCATTTATCGAACCAGTGTGTGCGTGCGTGCGTGCGTGCGTGCGTGCGTGCGTGCGTGCGTGCGTGCGTGCGTGTGTATATGCGTGAGGGCGGGCGGGGTGGCGCGCGCGAGTGTGTGGCTTGTACTAAGAAATGGTAAATATTTGCATCACACAGTGCATGATGCAGAAATTGATAACAGATTTATAGTAGCCTTAATTCATAATACGTATTCAATTCCTTTTCAGACTCGAACCACTTGAAACACCCACTTAGCACTAAATCGGCATACTTGAGTCGCAGTGTACCTAACGTCAATATGGTCCATTCCAGGCGCTCTTCCACCCACTCCGATGCTTACTATGGAAGACCTGACAATCGACATGGCGGAACTAAGCTGCTGCGTGTATCACGTGACCTGACTGGGCGTAATTACTCTGGTGACATTTATTCTATTCCCCTGCATTCCAGCCGTGGTCCGGCTATGGTATCCGATTATGGAGGAACACTTGAACGAGCGAGATCTGATATAATTTTGGAACGTGCACCACACAGGCCTTAATATGTCGTGGTATTTACGATAATTTCTGATCACGGTGACACACGTGGAATATATCACTTCCCTAAACTGTAACATCTGTTTCAGCTGTAATCTAAGAGAGGGATCCATTTCTAGCTCTGGCGCATCCATCTATAGATAAGCTCTACCCAGGCTTTGCGCATGTGATCGATTTGTATGCTTTGTATACTTCCCAGAATTCCATTTTCCTGATAAATATACAGATAAAATGTTGTATATTTTGAATCTAATTTGATCGGGGACTGTTGCTGCTATGTCAGCAACAGCGCCCAGTCAAATCAGTTTCGAAATGTTCAACAGAATGTTTATTAAATAGTAAATCCATCGAAGACATACAATTCACACACTTGACAGACTTTTCATGACGGAGCTAGATATGTCATTCATTACGCGTTTCGATTATGATGTCAGATTTCATGTGATGTAATTGATTTTGACGTCATAAATTTGCGTGACAGAGCGCATCCATTCAATGTATGCCAGCAGAATGCCAGCCTAAATCATTTAACGTCTAAATATTTCCTCGCAGAACTGTGATATCTATCTAAAAGCTAAAATAGATAGAAAACTAGACAATGCTATAATGAGTGTATATTTGGACTTAGTTTCACCTCTGTGAAGCCATTTCTTGAAATTCCATTTTCAGTTATTTTAGTTGCGCCATTTTTAACTTAGCAATGCCATTGCAAGAACCTCTGCTTTGAAGATAATGAAAAGTGCACGATATACATAAAAACCGTATAAACATACAGTGAATGGACCTTTCCAGTTTTAGCTATGTTCCACCCACACATTGTCCGTGTTGGGGTCGATGATCTCTGAACTCCCTGATAATCAATTTCTAGAAAACTATACAGGCAAGCGGTTAAATATTTTGAACCTAATTTGACTTACATGTCACGTGGTTGATTATGACGTCATATGATTGGAAAGGTCCATTCCTAGCAAATGCTATCGTTTAATGATAAACAGATTAGACGGTCTAGACCCGTTTGGCCATGTTCTATATGGATAATAATGATGGTGCCGTGTACATAACTAATGATGACGTTACATAATTGTATAGAATTAGAAACCAATAATTCAGTGTACATGTATGCATGTATATACTCCTATAATGTTACATAATGCAAAGAATATCTCCATGAATGTAGTATGGAAAAACAACTTTTATTGTATATTAGAATTATTATTTTAGCCGATACGCTGATGAGTTCTTTTTTTGTAAAAAGATCAACTACTGTGTATTAATAAAAGGGTTGTCTAAAAATGACATTTTACTTTAATTTATCTGAGTAATCTCAGACATATCGAAATTGGCGTGACCTATATTTAGTTCAAGTATTTTGGATACAACCTGTTTTTCATTCGTGCAATTTCATTCATATGATTCTAGTTTGTATATAAATATGGTAAAAGAGTTATGCAAAACAAAATGGGTTAAATAAAATAAATTTGCTTAATTCAATGCTCCGTATATTGCTCCATTCCAGTAACTCTAACATTGGTAATCAGTGCACTGTTGGCCTCCGAGATGAGCGGATCTACCTCGATAGTCGATAGCGAATAGTAAGAGTCTAGTTGTTTGATTCTAGTTGTGTATTCCTATGGTAGAAGTGAAACAAGCATAGATATTTTTATAGCAATTTGACTGAAAATTGTCGTTGGCTATAGCAGCAACGACTTTCCTTCAAATTGTTCGTGAAGCAGAAAATACAAGTGTTCCTAGCTAAAATTTTGAAAACGATTTGATTAAAATCGACGCTGCAACAACTTTCAAGTAAATTGTTCTCAAAATAATTAGCAAGACTTTCGATGTAGTAACACTTTCTGAATATTTTTGATCAATTCGATTGACAGTCGTTGCTGACTTAAATAAACATGTGTGTCATGGCATCAGAGCCACCACTCATCATGGCTAGTAGGCCTATGCTCCCTGATTAAGCGCACGCTGTACGTTATCATTGAGGGTGAATCTTCATATGAAGCTCTTGTGATAGTTGGTGTCCCTCGAGGCACGTTCCTAGGACTGTTCCTGTGTTTATGCCATATAAATGACATGACAGTTAGAGCCAAATCCTCGATCCACATCCTTTAAAATGGAATACTATACCAGGTTGAATGTTTTGAGACGGATCTGACTGGATTGTTTTCAAAATGGTTAACAGCTTAACGGTATGTCTGTTTTACACCGCATTGACACAGATGATACATCTAAGACTGAGCGTACACGAATACTGAAGCAGGCATCCTAGGTTTCTTTCTGATTGGTAGAAAACTAAATGATGGCAGCCTCCATAGACTGGACAGATGCATCCACATTTATCTATTATGGCCGTCATTAACAGCAGAGTCTTTGAATGTGGGGTTGCCAGAATTATATGCTTTTAGTTCTCGAGTTTGTGTGCCTCGATGTAGTGAGAATAGGAAAATAGGATATTAGCCAGAGGTGGTTTCATTCAGTATGGATTGGTGTGATCCCTTTGGTTGTGAAGTTGAATTAGGGCTACCGCAAATAAAATAGTGGTGTATGCGGAGTTAGATCGTCATGTGCTAGGCTTTGTTTCATTTTAGTGCAATGAGGTACACAACTTGTGCCTCTGAAGGTATGCAATTTGGACTGTTTTATTTTCGGGCATTCTGGTGTGACTGTTAGCCTTTAAAGAAGGGATATCTTTCTTTGACGGTATGATAAAATAATAAATATATGCCATGCAACATTTATATAGACTGTGGGATACTGTGCCTATACCATCTGAAGAGCTAATATAAAATGAGATGGGTTTACTTTAATTAGGTATTCCATTATCTTTATTATTGTTATAAATATTTTTGGCAATGCGGTTTATGCGCAACCGTGGTGTATTTATTGTATTGTATATGTATGTGTAATGAGACACGGTTTATATAAGATATATTTCTTATGGTGCTCCCATTTGAACAAAAACTAATTCTGCTTTAACCAAAGAAGTGCAATATTCTGAGCGTAAAGTACAAATTCTAGAGTCCACCATTGGAAATTATCCTGTGCAGCCATCGATGTTCAATGATGGTGCGGAGGTGTTTGTGGTGACAGGCATCAAGTTTGTCTAGAGCTGTTTTTGGAACTGGCCAGCTGTTACATTAAGGATACGCAGGTTGTGTTGTACAAACATAGTCTTTTTGTCAAGGGCATCTTTGATTTACGAATACACAGCTTCCAGAAGGACGGGAAGGCTGTGCTTTTCATGACACAGTGTGCAGAGATATCAGCATTACTGCAGAGCGATGAGCCCAGGATTTTGCATTTCTTCCATGGTTCGCCACCACAAAGTGGATCGTCAGCCTAGAAGCATTGCTGGCAGGGAAACCCACCGAATGCAAAGAATCAAGAGGAGCATGCGCCTATAAATAGGTGCCTCTATAGTGTGTACATCATCATTATGGAGATCGTCCCCCAGATATTCACGTATGGTTGTAACTGACTTGGTACGGCAGTGACCCACTTGTGGTTAAATGTGCAACATATCTATATTTTAGCTCACCTGGCCGAAATGATCCTCGTTTGGAAGGACCCTAGATTAGTATGGTTCAGAACTTTTATACATAATTGTGATTGATCAATTTTTGGTGGCTATGCTCCCTTTTCCGCTAAAAAAAATAATCGAATCTGATTGTTCGAGAGCTTTTAATTATTTTTTCAGGGGAAAAGGGGCTGTGGCCTAATATGCAAATGAGATGACGTGACCCGCTCTCAACAAATCACAAGCGTGACCCAACCCACCACCACCTTTTGGGATCTATTGATGTGCTCTGATGATTGGCAGGTGTAATGAGGCGTGAAATGAATGGACCATGTCCAAAAGAGGTCACATACCCAGCTCCCGACCAATCAGATTTGCGCCTATATCGTCGCATCCTTTCAGTATGTAGCTCTATTGACGTGGTCTGATGATTGCCAGGTGTAACGACTCATCAAATAGCTGGTGGGTGGGGGAGAGGGGTGCACATAGATCTATTGTTCCCTGGATGAAGAGACAGCAGGAAGGTGGTGGGTGGGGTGGGGGTGGGGGGGGGGGTTGTGCTGAAATAAATCAGTACCTAGATCTGTTGTTCCCGGATAAACATTACACATAAGCACTACAAGTATTAACAATCAATCTGCTGTAGTTAATGGATTCTTCAGTCCACAGCTCTATTGTTACTTGCTGAAGAGACAATAGGAAGGCCAATCAGACACAGTGGGGTTATGGAGGCCAGCTGGTAAGGAATGCAGTCTTGATCTTGATATGTTATGGCGAAACATCCAAAGGACATTATTTTAGATATATATATTTCCCTCTAATTAATTCTGTAATTTATTTGTAGGATTTGTAGAATTTTCTGAACTGCTTAGAAGATCCTGTGACAGTTTGTTCCAATCTGTTATCATACTGGGACTAAAGCTGAATTGAAAGACGCTGTTTCTTGCATAGATTTGTGTGACGTGGCTGTTGTGCATGTTTTTATTTTCCAGAATTGGAGTCTGTAGACTGTCTAATGATATCTTTGCTTGTTGCTGTAGACCTTTGTAAAACAAAATAAGGCGGTTTCGTTTCCTTCTGTCTGACAAAGGTGGGAGTTTTATGGTTTCCATTATATTTATTATACTGTCTGGTTCGTGGCAATAGTTAGAGGTGATAATTCTAACTGCATGTTTCTGCACATTTTCTAGTTTGTCCCGAAGAGTTATTTGATGAAGGTCCCAAACTGTACATGCATATTCCTAAACTGACCTAAGCACTAATATCCAGGCAAGTTATAATGTGTTTGGGCATGTTTATTCCTAGGTGAAGAAGCAATTGGAGGGTTTTAGTTCGGTTTGTAAGTATATTGTTACTCAACAAAGATCGCATTTAAGCGCTAAAAGCCTTAACATTCAATCCATATGGAGTTAATTGATTCTTTAGTATGTAGATTTATTGTTCCTGACTGAAGAGACAATGGGCAGCTCGAACCACACACCTATGGTGGAGTCATACTTCTGCCATATTCCTGCAGGGTTCTTAAGCAAATATCCATTTGCAAACCTAGAGAAAGAAATTCTCGAAAATTTACAATAGGAATGCCTCGCTCAATAACATCAACATACATTCAAAAACCTCCTGGGCACTATTTTGGACTCAAACGTTAACATAACATGTACTGGTGCATGTCTGCATGCATACATTCGTGCGTGTGCGCGGTTACCCAGAGCAGGATCTCGAGGGAATGCGGGAAAGAGAATAAATCAACCATCACTAGGCCTATTACTGGTACGCTGTTCTGAGCCTACGGTCATACTTCTGCAGGACTCTTAATCAAATATCCATTTGCAGACCGAGAGAAGTATATTTTTGAAAATTTACAATACGAATGACTCGCTCGATAACCTCGACCGATATTTCAGGGAATTTTTCTAAAATCTGTATCTCGGTTTGTATATGGTTGACAATGTTTACGCCAGAGCGCTCTCGAAAGTATGACCATATACGTACTTAGAATATGTAGCAGCCGCAGCAGCAGCGGAAGCGGCAGCGGTAGTAGTAGTAGTAGTAGTAGTAGTAGTAGTAGTAGTAGTAGTAGTAGTAGTAGTAGTAGTAGTAGTAGTAGTAGTAGTAGTAGTAGCAGCAGCAGCAGCAGCAGCAGTAGTAGTAGTAGTAGTAGTAGTAGTAGTAGTAGTAGTAGTAATGCCCATAGTAGATTTGGGTGTGCGTGCGTGCTTGTATGGGGTGTTTGCGTGTGTAACATGTGCGTGCGTGCGTGCGTGCGTGCGTGCGTACATATGTGCGTGCGTATGTGCGTGCGTATGTGTGAGGTTGTGTGTAATATGTTAATAACAACCACCCTACCCCACCCCATCCCACAAGTCAAAATAGTTTCAAAATCTTCAACAGGATGTTTATTAAATGAGGAAGATATAACTGATCTTGAAAACCTGCTGAACCTATTTTGACTCAAATGTTAACCCAATATATATGGCTGTACACACACGAGGCGTGTGTGCTATGGAAGCCACAACGACCGGTCAAATTAGTTTTAAAATATTCAACAGAATGTTTATTAAATAGTAAAAACAAACAATTTGTACAACTGACGTACTATTCCAGGTGCCTGACGAAGTATTTATCTCTCATGTATGATTGCGATGTTAGTCTGCATGTGATGTAATTGATTATGACGTCATAGCATGCGTGCGTGCGAGCATGCATTCAGGCGTGAATGCAGGCGTGGGTTCATGCTTGCCTACAATCCTATAAAACATCGTAAATACAAATGTTCCACCCTAGGTGTTTTATTCTGGCTAAAGCTTTATTTGATCCCAGCAGTGGAACTATTCCTCTACGGGTAAATACCTTCCCCATGGGAGTAAAAATAAGAAAGCATCCATTGCCACATATGCTCGGGTCAGTTTGAGCGAACAATATGGCAACAGGGTGGAAACACATGGCAGCCTAAGAATGAGTCAACATGGAAATGCTGATGTGGCATCAAATTGCTAGCATTTCTTACCAATATTTTGGCAGCTGCTTGTCCATACCTTGAAAAAGAGGAAGAACCACCCCCACCCCATCAAACAGCCGCTTAAAGATAATTAAGATGTGTTTGCCAGGTCCCTCACTTAATCATTTAGTGATTATATTGATATCTTGTGATCAGTCTTAGTATTTACAGTTACAGTTATGTATATCAGCACCCTGTTGCGACTTTAGCAATGAATGAAAGAAACGCTTTAGAGCCAGTAAGATACCATTATCAGACGAACACAATGCATTGTGTTAGCTTTAGGTATCAATCATTTTTAATCTTAAAGAATGTCAGTATATGGTTGGTATATCAGGAGAGTAATATATCATTTAATCTTGTTATTATGCGTCAGCGATGAACACACAGATTATTGCAGAAACAGACTATGTCTGGTTGCATGCAGGTGATCATGTGGTCGGGTAACGGAAAGGACTAGCCAACACGGAACCGGTAATCTGCCTCCTTGGGACACGCTACGGCCACCCTGTGGATGGCCATACCCAAAGCATGCATGATGGAAAGAATGTCTAAGCCACGATGTGTCCACTCTGCACATGCGCTAGGCCATGGGGAGTTCCCCCATAATAGACAAGCTTTCTTTCATAGAATTGAGCACGGCTGCGTTTGTGCGATGACTGGGAGAACACTATTAGGTTTTTTACATGATATTTGCACGACTTCTTCCTCATAATGGCCATGATCACAAAAGTTTCCTGGAATGTTTGGTACCTCTAGAAAGCCTGAAAATTGTGCTTCATCGTAATAATGTAAAGTCAAGACAGAGGAAGCAATGCATACAACTTCTTCATGCATAAAGATTTCTTCACCGAGCCGCTGAAAGGTTGTTCGTTGGCTCACTCGCCAACGACCCCGGTCGACTGTATATGTTCCGCTCTCCAGTTTAGAAATCATGGGCAAATTACACTGTGGAACCATCGGAGCTTTAATCACTCAGAGCGAGTCGATATTTACATAGGCAGCAGAGCCTTTCTGAAAGGCTGCTCCTTAAAGTGGCCAAATTAACAACCTAAATTCTTCCGCCTTCAGAAATTTCTGCTGCACCCGCTTCGCTCAGGAAACTTCCCTGATTGAAACCTTTGCACCTCTTCGTCTTCTGACTCTGAAGAGAAGTAGATTTGACTGCACATCACCAGAATTGTTGATTCCTCTTGTGCTGAATAATAATGCCGACAATAGCAAAACCTAGACCCCGCATTCGCAGGACTGTTTTGACCATTACTGTGAACTTTTTACTGTGCTTAGGAATTGAATTGTGCATGGCAAAATCTTGAATTTATGCACCAACCTAGTTCTTTATTTTTCTTTTGCAGAATTCTAGAAACATCGCCTTATGCACCATTTATTGTCTTTCTCCGTTTTCGAGCGGCTGTTCCGTTTCTGCCTCAAGGAACATTCTAAAGGAGATCTTACGCCGGTAATTTGCGGACGGTGTTCTTGTGCACCATTCAACGTGAAGACAAACTGTTCTTCCTCGTAATGGCCAGGATCACAAAAGTTTCCAGGAATGTTTGGTACCTCTGGAACACCCGAAGATTGAACTTCCTCACCATGATAATAACAGGTTGGGACAAAGAAGAAACTACTTATAAAAACATAAAATACGAAAACGCCTTGGAAGAAAACAACCACAAATGCAGAGGTAGACATTTAACCTGCTGTTACTACCGAGACCTCTACAGCCAACAAGCTGAATACCGATTGGCTGAAAGATTCTTAAGAAAAGCTAGCCATTCGCTGAAAGATAATGAAACTACATGAAAAGAACATATCCAAGAGTGCTAAGCAGAATCCCAAGAAATTTTGGAATTATGTCCAATCCTAGACGAAAGCTATGTCTGGAATCCAAGATTTGCAAGTTCCTGATAACTTTAAGAAGATAAAATTCACCAATAATGACAAAGAGAAAGTAGTTGCCTATCTGACCTGGTTTCTTGTCCGGCAGTATTCTTCGTAGGTTGTCTCACTAGCGTTTACTAGGTATCTTTTCCAAAGGCGTTTTTCTATGTTATCTTAGATCTTGTAATCCTATCAAGGGGAAATTTATGTTTCTTATTTTTTATTTTTCTCACTGTGATGTATTTCTTCGCAGCTTCCAGACACTTGTTACACATTAATTTCCACATATGATCAATGTCAACATAACCTTCTAGTTGTTTTGTTCAGTTTATGCAGCCAGAGCCGTGATTACCCCTATCATAGCCAAATCTGGTCTTTGGCTTGGCAATGATGTCTCGATCTATGTGGATTATGGTTTCAATTATTGAGTGATCGCTTTTTTCCGAGAGGTGCAGCATGGTGGATAACATCAACTAAGTCAGAATTATTAGTAATCAATAGATCTAAGATTGAAGGTTTTCTGGTTGCAAGAAGCAAACTACGGCATTAGGCAACTGGTTCCACAGGTTTACAATACGACAGCTGAAAAAGTTTTGTCTTAGCTGTGTATTGAATCTTTGCTTGTGAATTTTTAAACTATGTCCACGAATGATGTTGTTTTTGGATAGAGTGAAGAACTGGCTACTGTCTATATTTTCCTTTCCTGTAATTAATTTGTAGGTTTCAATGAGGTCACCCCTAATTCTTCGTTGTTTTAATGCTGTGAGGTTTAGTGCTTTTAACCTATTTTCATAGTTTTTATTATGTAGGCATTTTACTAATTTCGTACACCGTTTTTGTACTTGATATAAATGGTTTATATCTTTAACGTAGTAAGGTGACCAAGCCTGTACATGTAATGAGTCTATAGCTATATGTCCTTAAAGCACCTTGTAACCTACACCCCATTGATTTAGTATAGTACCAGCTATAATTGACATGTATCCACCCTGTCTTCATTAGCCCTGCTGGCCCCGTTATAGCACAGTCTGAATAAAGTCAACTTAATATATAGTCATACATTACTGTGTGCTAGTTATATAATAGAAGACCGTGTCTGAACAGTTCAGTACACAGTATTCCAAATGTGGACGTATGTATGTCTTGTATATGATGATGATATATGTACTGATTTTATGTCCCCTCCAAAGGACGTGCCATCTGGATGATGTATGGAACATGGCATGCCATCAGATAACTAATTGAAGTCCTAGATATATGGTCGATCACAATAGTTCTATTGATGCCTTATATCTAGACTTTGACAAAGCATTCGACTCTGTACCGCACAAGCGACCACTTATTAAACTAGAAATATATGGTATCCAATGGAACTTATTAAAATGGATAACAAATTTTTAGACAAACAAAGACCAGCAGGTCGTAGCGAATAGTTGTGAATCAGTTCCAACTCCGGTTATCAGTGGTGTACCCCAAGGTAGCTTATTAGGGCCACCTCTTTCATCTGTTATATAAATGACCTACCCGAAGTAATAAATCATTCCGAAATTAATGTTTGCTGATGATACAAAGATTTACAAAGAAATTAAGTCGACAAGTGATGCATTCAATCTACAATACGATTTAAATAATGTCACAAACTGGTACAGCACTTGACAAATTAAATTCAATGCTGACAATTGCTGTGCAACGCACCTTGGTGCCACTAATGAACGATCTCAACACAGACATAAAACTTGAAGAAACAATTGTCGAAAAGAATTTAGGTCTGAACATCGACGACCAACTAAAATTTAGTACCCACTGTCAAATTCAGGCATCCAAGGCAAATAAAATCTTAGGACTGATAAGATCACTAACCAACTTAGACTGTCCAACACTAGCAAGGCTCTACACTTCGCTGGTTAGACCTATACTTGAATATGGGAATGGCCCATGGACACCTATTTTTCAAAAGGAGTGTGTTATTCTTGAAAACGTGCAGCGAAAAGCCACCAAGCATATAGCCTCTATAAGAAATTACATGCACTTATGTATAAAGGTTAAAGTCTTTAAGACTACCAACTCTTTACTACCGTCGATCATGTGGGGACATGTTAGAAACGTATAAATACATTCATGGCCTTTATCACATCAAGATCCAAGATTCTTTATTTCCACATCGGTAAATAATTTAACAATTCAATACAGGCATCCACCAAAGGCAAGGCCTATGAAACGGTGGACCCTTGACATATAACATAAATTTATAATATTATGTTTATACATATAACATTTATATACGTGTACATGGATATTTTATATCTCAAATGATATAGAGTACGATACATATACATGTATGAATTATGTTTACATTTAAACAAATTACGTGTAGAGACTATAGAGACATGACTTATGACAGAACATTTTACATAAAGGGGTGGGTGGGGGTTGAGGTGGAGGGGGAGTGGGGTGGAGGAAGTGAGTGACCATCTTGCGAAGTATTATTACTATTCAGTGAAATTACGATTATTATACTCATTATCCCTGTTACGTTTCTCATCATTATTACATGTATACCCATGCTGAATAATAATTATAACAACAACATTATTATTATTATTATTATTATTATTATTATTATTAT
Source organism: Chaetoderma sp. LZ-2023a (assembly GCA_034401795.1). Taxonomy (NCBI): domain Eukaryota; kingdom Metazoa; phylum Mollusca; class Caudofoveata; order Chaetodermatida; family Chaetodermatidae; genus Chaetoderma; species Chaetoderma sp. LZ-2023a. The sequence goes on along the minus strand of CM067370.1, from coordinate 107,745,596 downwards.
TATTATTATTATTATTATTATTATTATTATTATTATTATTGTCGCATTGCTATTATCATTATGCTCAATAATAATAATAATAATAATAATAATAATAATAATAATAATAATAATAATAATAATAATAATAATAATAATAATATCACTATTAACACCATTAGTATTATTTGCATGTATTATTATTATTATTATTATTATTATTATTATTATTATTATTATTATTATTATTATTATTATTATTAACACTCATACATCATGTACATGTACATACTTTTACATATTTGTTATCCTGGTGACTGGGTGCACTACAGCGGAAGAACCGGTCTACAGAGATCACATTTATACATCATAAAAATAAATAAAATGTCACTAAAAATTGGTATTTAGTACATACATTTAGTAATATAGGTAGTGGATTGTAATACAACAGGGCAGCGACTTTCAGGACCTGGGGTCTTATGTCAACCTGCTTTGAAGGAGGATCACATCCTTAGCCCATTCATAAAGCTAGATAAACAAAGCAACACTCAGGGTCATAGCTTGAAACAGAAGTAACAAAATTAAATTGGTTTGGCAAAGTTTGTATTCAAACCGTATCACAAATAGCTGGAATAGCTTACCAGAAGACATAGTCACTGTCATAAGTCTAAACATCTTCAAAAACAGACTAGACTTGCACTGGTCTGGTCTGAACCATATTAAAAAACCTGTATCTGCAATCAAAAATCCTTGTTGCAATCTAAAAGACCCTTTCTATGTACAATAGGCTACATGTAGAACAATCATGACAATATGGTACAAAAAAATAGATGTGCCATCCTGTGTTCTGTGTTTACTCACAGATGTTTGTATAATTAACTGTCACCGTATATATTGTGATGTTTTGTTTTGTGTCTAGGGGGTCCGTCGACTCATAAGCTCTGCCTTTGATGGACTGCCAAATTGTAATGTCTGTTATTGTATGTTAAGCATGAAATAAATAATCTTGAATCTCGAATCTTGAATCTTCTGGTATATTCAACAACATGCTCATTATCTTGCTTCTGCTTCAAAACAAATCATGGACTAGTTAACAATTAAGTAACCACAATCTACCTACAGGCATTAGCCTATATAGGCAGTATATGATAAGTACACATTGAACGCATGCCTTGCTGCGGTTTTTTGCGGGATCAACCCCAGTTCTCTGGATTGGAATTCCAAGCATGCACGGCACAGCAATTTAACACCACTACGTAGGATCTCATTTTAGGAAACAGTACAATCATTATCAATGACATATTTCAACTAGCCCCGTTAGGAAGAAACGATCACAATGTCTTACAAATAAACCTTAACGCCTATATATTTAATATTTCAACTGAATCAAAATTGCTCAAACTTTTGCTGAATAAAGGTAGGTACAACCAGCAATATTGACTGGACAAACATGCAGGAACTTCATACACCAGAACCATGGAACATTATTTACAACATTTTAACCACAATGCCAAATCAACACATCCCAAAAACAAACAAGTCGAGAAATCGGAAACACCTATGGTTTACTTCCAGAGCCACACACACCCTTAAAGCAAAAAACAAACTGTACAAAAAATACAAGAAAACAAAGTGTTCTGATGATTATAACCAATATAAAATGGCAAGGAATAATTCTACATCATGTATCAAACAAGCCAAATGGTCATTTGAACGAAATATAGCAACAGAATCCAAGAAAAAACCCAAGTCCTTTTGGAAATATGGCAAAAGCAAAACAACTCTCAAAGAAACAGTAGGCCAACTTAAATATTCAAACGATCAAGTGTGTGATATAGAAAAGGCAGACGTTTTGAACATCTATTTTGCAAGCGTATTTACAGAAGAGAATGTAAATACAATGCCAGAAAATATCCCCAATATCACAAACACTGTTTTACCAGACATTTCTATATGCCCAGAGAATATTGAAGCCAAACTAAAAAAACTAAACCCAAATAAAAGTCATGGACCAGACGGCATATCCATACAAATTTTGATAGAACTAGCAAAAGAGATCAGTGTACCCCTTAGCATCCTATTTAACAAATCTTTAGAGGAAGCTGTAATACCCAAGATTTGGAAAATGGCTAATGTCTGTCCGATTTATAAGAAAGGCCCAAAAAGTAATCCAAGCAACTACAGACCCATCAGTCTAACTTGCTCACTTTGCAAACTTTTAGAAACATTTGTACGTGATGCAATAATGAACCACATGGAAACAAACAACCTTTTCACCAGCTGTCAACAGGGCTTCAGACATAACAGATCATGCAAAACACAGTTACTGGGGTACATGGAAACCATAACATCCAATCTAGATGAAAACAAACCCATAGACGCAATATACTTAGATTTTTCCAAAGCTTTCGGTACAGTACCAAACAAAAGACTTCTAAATAAAATGAGAATGTATGGTCCAGGCGAGCAACTAAGTAACTTGACTGAAGCATTTCTAACCGAAAGAAACCAGTGTGTAAAGATCAACGAAGCAACATCCGACTGGACAGCTGTCACTAGTGGTGTGCCCCAAGGCAGTGTTTTGGGACCTACACTTTTCCTTTTGTATATAAATGATGTACCCGATTCCGTAACCTGCCCTTGTAAGATCTTTGCAGATGATGCAAAACTGTTTGGTAACCCTAACACTGTGAACCTTCAAGATAATATAGATAATGTATGTAATTGGTGTCAGATTTGGCAGCTACACTTTAATACAGACAAAACACATGTAATACATTTTGGTTCAAATAATCCTAGGACCCAGTATTATATGACGGACACTACACGCCAGTCACAAATCATTGAAATCATACCATCCACAAGTGAAAATATCTTGGCGTGCACATAGATGAAAACCTCTCCTTCGATACCCATATAAATGAAACTGTATCAAAGGCTAATAGCATAGTTGATCTAATTAACAGAACCTTCAATTACATAGATGAAAATATGTTTACCCTGTTATTCAAATCACTAGTCCGACCAATTTTAGAATACTGTAACTGCATATGGTCTCCTCGTTTTAAAAGACAATCTTGTATAATCGAAAGGGTCCAGCGCAAAGCCACTAAACGTGTTCCCAATTTGAGAAACTACTGCTACACAGACAGGTTAAAGACTTTGAATCTCATGTCACTAAAATACAGAAGACTTAGAGGAGACCTAATCGAAACATACACATTTATCACTAATGATTACAACATTGACAAAACACATTCTTTGATCGTTTCAAGTAACACACATACTAGAGGTCACACATTCAAGCGCAACACTAAACGCAGAAGAAAAGAAATTCGTAGGCATTTTCCCCCAAACTGAATTATTAACACATGGAACTCACTCCCTTCTGTTGTGATTGAGGCACCCACGCTCAGCGTGTTTGAATCAAAACTGAATATGCACCTAATTGACATAATATACGATCATGACAAAACCAACTAACAGATATATAATAATAAGACAATCTAGAAATATATCCAAATGCTAGGCATAACCCATCTGCCCCCACAGCACCTCCCAAAGTCAACCAGGGTCCTGATTAATGTCAATGAATAATGCCAACCTAACAAATAAACAATCGTAATTAAACAAAGTAAAAGCACTAGTAATACAATACCAACACAACTCCAGAGGCAATAACAAGCCAAGGGCTTATGCCTCGTAAAAAATGATGAGGAAGGGGATGATGATGAATGACCCATTAAAGTATTCCGGTAAATGGAAAATAATGTTCCGTAAAATCGCATAATTCGTGTCCTTTAGACGTTTCCATGGTGCCCGTTTCACTAAATTTATATTTATTTTACTAAATATGTCTTTAACGTCAAAATCCGAGATGAGGGCGCATACAGACTGGCATTTAACATCTACTGGCGTGGGCCATAATTATAGGTCCAGATATTATTTCCCGAGTTCGAAATTTCAGGTATAAATTACATACTGATACCAGTTTTCGTAGTCAAACCTGCTTGCAATAAAAAATAAAAGCCCTTATCCACTGCATTTATTATTATTATTTTTATTATTATTACTATTATTATCGATAATACTGAAAACAGGCCATACCCGCCTCTATATTGGGTTCATTCTTGCGCCAATCAGCTATCAATATATTAGTGTAAATATAATAACAATAGTATTGGGTGCGTTTTTGCAGCTACAATGGTAAAGAATTACATGTAACTATACACTGGGATAATATCAAGATTGGTGCGATTTGAACACATAAATCAATTATAGTAGATAGTTATATGTAGATATAATAATTTTAAGATTGGGCGCTTTTTTGCGCCAATCAACCATATTGTACAGATGTGGATATATATATAGATATAATAATATTAGGATTAGGTGTGTTTTCTCGCCAATCAATCATAGTGCGTAGATGTGGATACATGTAGATATAATAATATTGGGATTGGGTGCATTTTTGTGCCAATCAACCGTAGTGCATAGATATCGATACATAAATATAATAATATTAGGATTGGGTGCGACTTTGCACCAATCAATTTATAATGCATAGTTTCATAAAATTTAAGACTGTGTGTGTGTATAATGTATACTAATTACTATGGGAACCTGTGTGCAATAATTAAAATAAAAAATTTAAAATATTATATGTATATATTCATACAGTAGCTGTGTATATGTATATAATTTACTATTGTTCCAGTTTTCTACATTTACTGGGTTGGTATTATTGTTGTCAGTCTGTCAAATTGCACAGATATGATGATTTTTAATACCAAGTTCGAAATGGGAGCAGTACATAGAGGCATTATGCCTGCATTCTGAGTATAACTTAACTATATTCAGGTGCATGAGTGACGCTAGGTTTTGAAATGGTGAAGGTGCCTCGAAGTTAAATTTAAATTGTGCATTGTCCCAGTGTTTATCCAGTCGGTTTTCAAAGCTTTGAATGGTCGGAGCATTAACGATATGGTCAGTCAGGCTATGCCATACTTTTGCTATATTCTGTAATAAAATTAAAACTTGGATGTATAGTATTTAGCTCTCTGGATAAACAATTTTGTACTATGACCCCTTTTACTATTTCTTGAAGCAAATTTTAATATTGGTACTGTGTCTGGATCATAGGTATTCAAAACCGTATATGTTTCAACCATGTCCCATCTCAGATGTCTGTATGTGAGTCTGGGGAGGTTTAGAGAACGTAGCCTATGCTCATGGCTGAGATTGCGAAATCCAGGGACAATCCTTGTGCCAGTGCACATTTTCCACAGTGTGTATGTTTTTAAGGTGTGGATTCCATACTGCATGTGCAAATTCAATGTGGGGACAGTACAAAAGCTTTATATAATCAGGGTTTGTACTGGTCATGGAAGTCCTGGGAAGTCATGGAATTTGAAGATTTAAATTCCAGGCCTGGAAAGTCATGGAAAATCAGGGTTTTTTATCATATGTCATGGAAAATGGTAATCATGTAAAATAAAAAGAAATCTGTTGGCATAAATCACCTCTATGCAATAAAAATTATTGCAACAACTTAGCAAAATAAGGCTGTCGCAAGAGGCAATATTCAAACATTTTGCAGAATAACTCAGATCTTATTTTTAGAGCTATGTCATAAACACAAATCTCCTAGATATTAATTCTTGGAGGTCATGGAATTTTTTAATTTTGGTCATGAAAAGTCATGGAATTTCAAACATAGAAAGGTGTGCGAACCCTGTATAATAGCAAAAAGTTTTCTTTATCCAAATATTTTTGGGTCCTTCTAATAAGGCCCATGATGCTGTTGGTTTTATTGATTTTATTTTGAATGTGGTGATCAAAGGAGAGCTGAGTCAATTATCACATTCAAGTTTGTATTGGAAATTCTGTTTTGTACCTCTACCAATGGATAATACATTACATTTAACAGGGTGGAATTTAGTCCCAGTTATGCTCATTTGAGCAATATCCTCTTTGGCTAAATACTTATTCTTACCCCTCACAAAATCTGGTGATTCTGGAAGTCGTTTCAGTAAGGAAAACTAATATCATATTACTGATGTTTGTATTAATTGTCACTTTATACATTGTAATGTCTTGTTTTATGAGTAGGGGGTCAATCGATTCATAGGCTCTGATCTATACTATATATTAAGCATGAAATTAGGGCTGGGCGGTATACCGGTTTCACACCGTCTCACATTTTTTTATGGCGACAGTTTAAAAACCATTACGAAAATAGAAAAACCGTCCGTAAGATCGCCATTGCACTAAATCTGGTGACTGTCCTAAACTAGTTTGTTCTTGACTTGCAGTTTAATATTATCATCTAGTGTAACTATTTGCTAATAGGGACATAAAATACGGTCATCTACATGATTTGATTTGCCAGCAATGAATTTTACATGATGTAAGCTCTGCAGGTTCAATGTAAGATTGAATAATTTGAAAATCTAAATTTCTTCCTTGTAACAAATAATCCTTTTTTCAATTCGAATTTGTACTATGTTTAATTAGGATTCCAAATGTGCCATGATACAAAAAAATCAAGAAACACGCTGCGAAAACAATGACGCTGTACAATGAACTTCCAATCCAAACGGGAGTGCTGAGTGACATTCACCCACGTGAACGACAGTTTATTGAGGAATATTACTAGATACCGAGAACTCGAATACAAACACATGACTTACTAGACTAGATCATACTGTAGGTGGTTATACGAATTCTAACCGTATGAGTGCTACTCTACTAGGAGCCTAAACTCGCTCTCATATCCAGGTTCCTACTTACATGTGTTAGATTTTACTACGCTTTCGAAAATAGTTGCCTAATAACAGTGTTAAAAATCAACATTTTAGTAGTTAGTGTTATTTTCACGATATCACATGAACCAGACTTTATTTATTTTATTTATTTTAACTACTATTTTGAGATAGATAGCGTTGAAGTGAGCAGTCGTACGTAGTTACCGTTCTAATTTCGTGGCAATTTACGTCAGTTGTCAAATCACAAAATAATTGTACTGTAGCTAATGAAAATGGCATATTTTCATATTTCAAATTATTTTCTATCATTATAACCCCTTAAACCTGTATTTCGTTTATTTCTTTTAGGCCAACCCGCCCAGCCCTACATGAAATAAATAATTTTGAATCTTGATAAAGATATCTTGATAGAGATGGTTTTCATTCTCGCGGTAGTTAGAACAATTGATATGGCAATGAAAGAAATTAGCCATATGTAACTGTATGATGATGCTGGATGAAAGGCTAAGTCCTATGATTCCAGATCTTCTTCCTCTTCATCTTTTGTTACATTAACTGATGTGTTGTGTCCTGCAGCAGAGATCTTTAGAACCGCTTCAAACCAATATTTCATCTCATGTCCTGTCCAGTGTTTGTCACGTCTTGCTTCAAAGGCCTTTACAGTTGGTGCGCTCACAACTTCTTCTGGCAGACTATTCCACGGATCGGCTGTTCTGATACAAAAGCTGTATTGCCTTAGCTGACTTTTTGCTCTCCTCTTGTAAGTTTTCAGATGGTGTCCTCGGGTTGCGAAATCTCTGAGCGGGATAGTTGGGCAAACCTCACAGTCATATATGTCTCTCATCATCTTGAGTGCCTCAATCATATCTCCACGCAGTCCTCTGTAGGTCAGCATGGGTAGCTTCAGCTTCTGCAGCTGCTCTTCGTAGAGCATGTCTCGGAGCTCATAGATGAGTTTTGTAATCCTTCTCTGGATGTTCTCGACTGTCACCAAATCTGGCTTCCTAAGTGGATACCACGCTGCATTTGCATACTCGAGGTGACAGTGAATGAGTGCCTTGTACAACCATGTGAACCTATCTAAGTCCATACATGTAAATGATTTTCGAATCAGTCCCATTATCTGCAATGCGTTGTTGACTTTTTCGCTTATGCGCTCTTCGATGGACAATCTTGCATCAATGGTCACACCTAGATCCTATTCCTTGTCGACCTTAGCTAAAGTGTGTTGTGGGTTGTCCCTCCGATCTCCTCTCATGTGGTAACTTCTTTCTTCTTCATGTGATTTCCTTTCCACTGTCATGCACTTGCACTTGTCTGGGTAGAAGCGCAAGTTTGTTCAAGGGAACTTGATTGACCAAATGGTTCAGTGGCCATCTTGGCCTAGTTTTCACAAAAACGACTTCTTCCCAGGAACTGCTGAAGCGATCAGGCCGAAATCTGTGATATATGATTACGGACTAAGGGCCGTTAATGTTGTTCAAGAGAAGTTAATCCATCAAAAAACATGGCCGCGGTGGGCCAATCAAAATATAGCGTGTTTGGCGGTCATTTTTTATTTGATGGATTTTGAGGCCGAAGTTGGTTTTATATAGGTTTTTGGGTATTCTGATCTCAAATTTGCAATTTTCGAAACTGTCGGATAAACGGTTTGGGGGCCAGCTTGGATCATTTTCTCGCCAAAAGCTCCTATACTAAAGCAATGGGAAATTTAAAATGTCTTCTCGAGAACTACTGGGCCGATTTCAATTATCTTTGGCAGGAAGCATCCTTAGGGCATAGAGATTCCATTTTGTTCAAACAAAGCCATTTGAGGGATCAATTCAGACCTCATGAAATATGATCTATGGTAAGAGCTGACCCAAATTTGTTCAAGGGAATTTGATTGACTTAAATGGTTCAGCGGCCATCTTGGATGACCTCATTTTCGCAAAAACAACTTCTTCCCCAGAACTGCTGAAGTGATCAGGCCAAAATTTGTGATATATGATTAAGGACTAAGGGCCATTAAAGTTTGTTCAAGAGAAGTTGATCCGTCAAAAACACTGGCTGCTTTAAAATGTCTTTAATAATCTTCTCCAAAACCGCTTGGGGGATGAATTCAAAAGGTGTGAAATATCATCTAGGGCAAGAGCTGCACCAAGTTTGTTTCAAGGGAACTTGATTGGCCAAATGGTTTGGTGGCCATCTTGGATAACCAAATTTTTTCCCAATTTGACTCCAGAACCACAATTTGGGAGATATGATTAGGCACTGAGTGCCACTAGAGTTTTTTCAAGGGAAGGCGCTACGTCAGAAACATCACTGCAGTGGACCAATCAAAATGTAGCATGTTTGGCGGCCATATTGGACTATAGAAGACTACTCCTAAACCACTCACCAACAATTGTAACAAAAATGCATAATGCTGCAGATGAGCGGCACAGGCCCCTTGGGCCTCTTGTGTTAATATAGCTGTGATATTGGTCATCTTCCAGTTTGTTGGTACTTTGCCACTGCCAAGGGAGGTGTTAAAAATTATTTTTAACGGTCTACTTAATTCTTCATGCATCTCTTTGAGTGGTCCTGGATGTACCCCATCTGGCCCTGGTGATTTGTCAATTTTGATCTCCGATAGCTTCTTCTTAACAAGTGTCAAGTACTTTATCACATTCCCACATTAGTATTGTTGGCATATCTGTGCCTGTCTCTATTGTAAAAACACTTGAGAAGAAATCGGAGAGCACTTGTGCCTTTTCCTGATCAGTTGATGTTAGTGTTTCTCTCTCTCCCGAGCCGGGTATAACCAGATCTGACACCGATTTTGCGGTTTTCATCTTACTCTTAACATATTTCCAAAACTGCTTTGGGTTGGTCTTTGCATGTTTCGCAATAGACCTTGTGAAAGATGCAAAGACCAACCCAAAGCGGTAGTCTTCTTGTTAAGGCTCTTACTTTGTTTCTCTGTCTCGCATAGTCTTTATACTTCTCTGGCTCTTTCATCTCAATGTATCTTTGCTAGCATCTCCGTTTCTTTCTTATTGCATCAATTGTTTCTTTGTCAAGTGGTGATCCGTTTTTCTTTGGCTGTGTAAGGGGTGTGACCATTTTTCTTGGTATCAATTATTCTTATGCTTTACGTAGGATTGAAAAAAATTGTTGCCATTGCCACTCTACGTCATTCTTGTTTACTGCTAATTGTTGTTTCCATTTAATGTCTAGTGCTTTCTTCATATCTTCTTAATCGCCTTTGTCATAGAAACACTTTTTGAATGTCTGCTGGTATCCATTATTGTAGCATATGAAGTCAAATGTAAGAGTACAGTGCTCACTCTTGCCTAATGGTGATTCCTGATCCACATTGTTTACCATCCCCTCTTCTTCATTTGTCATGATCAAGTAAGTGGGGCTCATCTGATCCTGTGCCTCTTAAAATTAAGCTTCCCAGATTGAAATTTTATTTGAATGTCCGACCTATGTACCAAACTGTTCACAAAATATAATCCAGTTTAAGATGAAAGGTTTTATCTTGGCTCTAAGGCTCGATTCGAGGTTTTGTCGAGGTGGTCGTATTTCTCAGGAGATATACCATAGTCTCGCAGTAAACAAAGAATAGTATCTATGCCTATGGTGGCCCAGCATAGTCAAAACACAGAGAAATTATAAAGAACGCTTTCCAGATTAATTAACAGTTCTTCAACAAAATACTATTAATTATTTGAAAATCAGTCAAAATCTTGATTCTCTCACACAGTATGCAATAGGTCATGCGATGGTTTGTTTGTAAGGCACATGATTGGGAAACCCTGAAAATGATTACATGATAATGTGTTGTGACACAGCAACATTCGCAGCTTATCAAAAAGAATTTCGATACACTTTATTCGTCCAATGAGGGGAAGTCAATGATATCAGGACTTGATGATGTCTCTGATGCAAATAAATTAGCAGACAATGCGTTTCAGTCATCTAGAAGTTTTATATATTACATTTTTTTAAGTTAGTGATGAAGTTTTAGAGGTAGAGTTGATGCACGTATATTATATATTGACAGATTTTTTTCCATTTAGCTGTATGTTTTACTCGCTAATAAGCAGGACATTAAAAAAAAAGGTGTTTGTGATCATCTTTAATTACCTGGTTATGGTGTCGCCATTGGAAACAGCCGGTAAGAAAGGTTGTTTTTTATTTGTCATATTGACCTGAGAACCCGTAAGAATATGAGATGGGAGTATACATGTACAAGATGTTGACAGGGGAGTATGATAGTGATGTGTGCCCACATGTATTCAGAGAGTCCAGTACCATCCAAGGTCACAACCGTAAGATCTTCAAGCAGAGAGCAAAGACCAGACTAAGACAAAATATTTTCTGTATCCGGGCGGCTGAACCATAGAATAGTCTGCACGAGGAAGTTGTAAAAGCCCAGACAGTGAAAGCCTTTGAAGCACGTGTGGATAGACAATGGTCGACCCAGGAGATGATTTGTAATTTCGAGGCAGCTCTGGAAGTATCTGCTTCGAGACACAATGCAGCAGTTTTACTATCGAGTATTGAACATGAGGATCTGGACATAGGCTAAGACTTTCATACAGAGTCAACCAGTGTTTCTCATGGCATCTAAATTTTGGAGGTACCTGGGACCCCACACCCTGAAATCTGGGGCTACCAACCTGAAACCTTGGGGTACCATGGACTTGCAGCTATGAATTTTATGGGTCCCATGCTAGATTGTGTAGATATTTTTGTGCAAAAAACTTATAAAACTAATTAAAATTTAATAATCATACAAGATTTTCAGGGGCCCCATTGGACCCACTCTCACTACTTTTGGGGGGTCCCAAGTTGAATTTTTGGGGCATATAGCCTCAAAAGGACCCTTACATGAATACCTGGAATCAACATATAGTATTTCTTCTGTGAGTCTCCCGAATTTTGCTAACATTTCCCGCATCCTGAAAGAAATGCAATATCTCCCGCATTCAGTGTAGGCCTAATTTAAAAAAAAAAAAAGTTTCGAAAATTTGTCTTAAATTTATTTCTTCATTTGTAGCCATTATCATTTGTAAAGTGTCTTTGATAACTTGATAGTAATGCATTTGTTAACTGATAAACAAGTGTGTTGAATTTGAAATTCTCGTAAACGCCAAGACAGATGAAATAAACTGGTCCATACATCTACATATAGGCAATGCTCAAACAGTAATATTTAGATACGTATCTGACTTGGTAGTAATGCCGAAATAGGTGAGTGTTACAATTTACATTAATGATTATGATTACATCATCTGCTAAAATCAACTAAAATAAACTTGAATAGACCAATAGTTACTTTAGTTCAATAAATTAACTCTAATCACAAGAGTAGACCTATCTGGCTATCTATAGAAGCAGTATGGCATCAGCATCATTGAAGAAAAAAGCTAAGAAACTGAAACATGATTCAAAGTACCAGTGTGAATGATCAACAAAATTTGAAGGGCTTATAACAGAGTGCCATGTATGCGAAAAGTACAATCAGTGCACAGTTTGTTGCAGTGATTTCTCTGTCCAACACAGAGGTCTGAACGATATAACTAGACATTTGTCTGTAAGTGTCATATGAAAACTGAATTAATATAGTGAAACATGTCTCTAATGGACACTACGGACCATCAAAAAGTCGGCACTAAAGACAGACAATCTCTTAAAGAAAAACTCATCTTATACTAACCATTCAGTTGAAAGAATTTACCACACATAATCCATCCCTGACATTTTAGCTTTTTATCATGCCGACAATGTAAAATAGTCAGGCTTTAGTACCTAAATATTGATATATTTCTACAGCTTATGATGGCTGTCATGATTTACTTTTCAACCAATCAAAAAAAAACAGTGTGTGCCTCAGTATATACACTCAGTCATAGGCAGAAACAACTTTCTGTCGAATTAGTTTCAAAATTATCAAAAAAAATGATTACTTCATAATAAAGAATGTAATGCATTGGCACTTACATGACATCACACACTATCGCTAGAGGAGACAAAATGGTATTGCTCACTGTTCAACATTTACGCGATATTACAAAGCAGATAATTGTGAAACAGATAAGGGGAATGTGACAGCATATGAATGATATAGAACCTATCAACAATAATCTCTCAGTGCAATACAACATTTGAGATGAGATTAGCATCCCTTTAATAATGGTCTAGATATATTCAGGAGTAAAAGGATTTTATGGCCACATGATAAAGTAAAGTTTATCAAATGGCCAGCCGCTGGACTGTGTCATGTTTAGTTTATCTTATGGCCACAATGGCCTTTTACGCCAGGTAGTAGCCAATGGAGGAATTCAGTTTTATCTATGCCCCACTCATCTTTAGCTAAGCTCCACCCACACTTTGCCAGGTTGGGATCGATCGATCCCTGAACTGTATCTTGCTGCTGCCTAAGACAGCAACAGACCCCAATAAAATTAGTTTCCAAATATTCAACAGCATGTTTACTAAATAATAGACATACAATGCATACAACAACGCTTAGTTTGTCATCAATCAAACGTTCGTGATGAACTTAGTTATGTCATTCATCACGTCATTGTTTATGATGTCATCCTACATGGGGAAAGGGGCTGTAAAATTTGAAAAAAGCTATATGTAACTTTGGAATTACTTTTCAATAGAAAATCTGCTACACTATTGAGAATATAATGACGTTTAGATGCTAAGAATGTCACAATGCATTTTTCATAGCACCGTTCCTCATATCATAACTAGAACTGTGTTCTCTCCCTCCCCATCTGTCCTCCATCTCTCACCCTCCATCCCCCTCCCTCTCTCCCTCTGGCCCATCCCTCCCTCTCTTCCTCTCTCTCTCCCAACTCCTCTCTCTCAGATTAATTCGATTAACTTGCTTTTTCTAGTGTGTGACACACATGCAACGGGATCAACAACTGGAGAAAAACACAAAAATCCATAATTTGTTCACAACCATATGTATAAATACTGAGAAGGAGAATGTGTCTTCGGCAGAAGTACTATGCAGTTGTTTTTTAATAGAATATAACCTACTTATATAGATCTACAAGTCAGAACGCAGCTCCCTTATGTCAAGCTAGTTCCGTAATAGCATATAATTGCAAAGAAATATGGATCATCATATACTAAGATAGCAGCGCTCTTTAAGCATGACATAACACCAGCTTGTTCAGATACGGCATTAGAATATATACATACTAAGTCCTGAATTTTTGTCCGCATTGCTGTGTTTACCTAGGTTGGGCTTGCCATCTGGCTGGCACTGAAATGGTCGAGCTCAGTTCCAATCGGAGTTGCTAATGTTGCTAATTATTAGTCATAAAACAAAAGGAAATTGGCTGTCAGAAATGGCTGTCAAACTGTTCCCTAAATGTTTATGCTGAATATCTATAGAGCAATTCTATAAGAAGGCCATTGCTGATTGAATATTTATATATTATTAATGACACCCACTTACTTAGGTCCATGATTCCTGATGTTCACCTATACACCATGCTAAAGAAAGAAGAAAGCTTTCTTACTTTTTATACCACGCCATTTTCGGGGTATTATGTGATGGTGCGGTCCGAGCGGGCAGCATAGTGGTTTCCGCATGATAACTCCGTTACCATTTGTTAGATCATTTTAAAACTTCATAGGGAGGTTGGACTAGGTCTGGGGAAGAAACCTATCGAAAGCGACAATGATACAAAATCCAAAATGGTCGCCTTAAAAATTGGTTTCCGGATGCTAACTGCTGAACCATTTATCAGATCACTTTGAATCTTCATCAGGTGGTTGGACTAGGCGTAGGGGATGAAACCTCCCGAAATTGATGATGAACCAAAATCCAAGATGGCCACCAGTAAAAATTGGTTTCTGAATAATGACTCTGTTACCGTTTATCGTATTGCTTTGAAACTTGGTAGAGTGAGTTTACTAAGTATGGGGAAGAAATCTATCAAAATAGACCATGATCCAAAATGGCTGCTGGCCATCTTGAAAATTGGTTTCCCGATGATAACTTTGTTACCGTTTATCGTATCATGTTGAAACTTCATACTGTGGTTGGACAAGGGCTGGGGAAACCTATCGAAACTGATGATGATCCAAAATCCAAGAGGCCGACAGCCATATTGAAAATTGGTTTCTGAATGATAACTGTTTAGCTGTTCGCTTTGACACTTCGTTGACACCTGGTCTAGATCTGAGGAAGACATCACTATTTTCTGAAAGCTCTCATTCATTGTTTTGTCATCATTTAAGTTAATATGTTTGCTTACTTGAATCATTGTAGAGAATGTGACAGCTGGTACGCATATAGGCCTATCGCCAGCACTATCAATCGGCTAGAGATGGTTCAAAGCCGCATAGCCAGATTGGTTATGAGTGACAATATAATTATGTTTATTTTGTCTGTTTTATTCAGTCAGTTATGAATGAGCCGCTGCCATCTGAATTGGCCCGGCAAGATGAAATCACAAATGATCAGAGATACGACACCACTACAGGGACTATACACGACTACAAGTACATGGGTGGCATTTATGGCAATGATATGTACAGAAAAGGTCCAGGAATTCGGAGAATTAACTACATTAAAGATCACGTTGAAAAGGTAATTGAAATTACTGATTTCAATCTCTATATAGTTCATCATCATCATCTGGTACTACATTAGAGGCCAATAAGGCCTATCAACTGTTGTCGAGCCCATAATATTTATTTGGGAGTAAATCTCTGAGGACAGAAATATTCATGGAGCTACTTATTTTAATCTTTTTTAAAAATTAATTTTGAATGCATTAGATTGAAGGTAGTAGAAAATTTGCCACAGCGAGTACATATATTATCAACCCATAAATCACCTCAGTGGGCTAGTGACAATGGAGTGATCTGATGTGTCACTCAAGTATCTGATGTCATAATCAAAATGTCCATCAC
The DNA here is from genome assembly GCA_034401795.1 of Chaetoderma sp. LZ-2023a. Taxonomy (NCBI): domain Eukaryota; kingdom Metazoa; phylum Mollusca; class Caudofoveata; order Chaetodermatida; family Chaetodermatidae; genus Chaetoderma; species Chaetoderma sp. LZ-2023a. Next base: position 107,729,925 of record CM067370.1, on the reverse strand, counting down.
TTGTTAGCTGACATCACAATCAAATGATGTGTGTGAGACATGGAAGTAACAAAGACTGACAAGAAGCATCTGAATTGTATGTCTTTGGTGAATTTACAATTTAATAAACAGAACTGTTGACTATTTCAGAACTAGCTTTACTGAGAGCTGTTCTCCCAGTCCAATTAGTTTCAAAATATTCAACAGCTTACGTATATACTTGATACAGTGAAATTTAGATTCTGGGAATTAAATGGGCGAAAAGTTTTACAATAGATTGAAATGCACTTACAAAGTACATGTAGGTGGAATGTAGCCAGAAGCCGAGAAATGGATGCCTCTATTTAGACCTTAACCCTTTAACACTCATATCAGCCAAAGATGGCTTCTGCAGTGGTCTTGAGAAATATCCATTTGCAGACCAAGAGAAGACTATTTTTGAAAATCTCCAGTGGTAACTTTTCAAAAAAGTCTTCTTTGTCTGAAAATGGAAATTTTCTGAGAGAATTGAAATTTTCTTGACCAAATTGAAGTGTTAAAGGGTTAAGTTGGTAGATGAAAGGAAACTGGTGCACGTGATGTTGAAACCTGTTGCTATTTTTACAGTCTTGCAGAAACATAATTACAATTATTTTCAAAATTATACACATTTTTAGTTCAAAATGGAACTAAATAATACAAACTCGTGGCTAAAAGTAATTCCTGTTTCAGCTAGTCATGGGCTAGCGCTTAATGATTAGGGCTAGCAAGATTTTTCTTGTCAATAGGCATTTTGGATAGTGACTCATTCAGGTTAATTTCAAGCTTTGGTTTTATGCATGTTAGTGAAGCAAAGGCCTTTGCCATATAGTTGCAATATAGGCAGCTTTGCCAAAATCTGACCAACTGAATAGACTTAAATGTGTTGTGAGTTGCCACTAAAAGATTAAAGATGAACCCTATCTAAGCATGCTGGTAATGATGCCGTAGGAATTGTGTATTTATGCTCAGAAATGTTCTTAGCTTGATATATGTATATACATGTAGACTGTTTGCCAAAGCAAAAAAATTGCTCCTTTGACTAAAATATGTGGAATGTATTACTATTCTTTAGTGAACGTAAAGTTTCAAAAGTTGTTTTCTTGGCCTCAAAATGAGCCTACATTTCTTAACCCTTAGCACTCTGATGTCAATATTCTGTATTTTACTGTGTCGATATCAAAGAAACTGGTGTACATTTTTTAACAATTTTGCTGGAAGATGTTGCTGTCTATGACAGCACCATCTCCAACCAAATTTGTTGAAAAATGAACACCAGTTCATCTTTTAATTTAATTTGAAAATTTAAAGTTTTGACGCCAGAGTGGTAAGGGTTAAGCCCACTGCAGAATCCGCTTTTGACCATTGAAGTGTTTATGTATGCATTAATGCCATTATCTACATATGTGTACAGCTCATAAATAACGGATCATGTTTCCAAAACAAAAACAGAAACATGTTAGTTCATACAATTTTGAACACAATATAAGAGATTTTCTGTTGAGCTTTTGGACTTAACGGTAATTTGATTGGCATTAATGGCTTCCAATCAAATTAAGTTGAAAATATTCAACAGTACATTTTGTTTTGTTTTGGAAAAATGTTAGTTAATACAATTTTGAACATGATGTAAGACATTTTCTGTTGATTATTTTTGCCTTAATTAATTTTTGTATCAATGGCTGCCATTCTAATTAAGTCCAAAATATTCAACAGTACATTTTGTTTAGTTTTGGAAACATGTTACTGTAAGTTATTTCTGTGTTGTACTGTACCTACACTCAATATTGTGTCTATCTAGATCTGTTCTCTTTCTTATCCATAGTTGGGTCCGGGTGGCTGGAGACAGCCCCTCACTATGGGGAACCAGTCGAGTGAGACTCGCAGCCAGTTTTGTTCGGCGCCCGGTATACGGCAGGAGCACTTCTTTGATGATATCTTTGGTCATCAAACATTTAACTTAAATGATCATCATAAAGAAGGCCCTTCAAAGGTAAGCTTTGTTATAATGGTGTGTTATTAATAACTCGGTGTAAGGATTGCAACTTATGCACAGTACTGTGTCAACTCTGATCAAATCTGTTCAATGAACTGCCATCTTTTTATGTCAAAATGTCATAATTTCTATATAGCAAGTCACATTTATTAACCTATTAATGGTAAAGTTTTGTAAAAAAAAAAAAAGTGAAATTCTTGCTCAGTGCATTTGTAGGCCAAGAGAGAACTATTTTTGGAATATTTATCACTGAAATCGAATAGGTAAAATTTGAAAATTTGGTAAAATTTGAAAAAAATAGTTTTCTCTTGGTCTGCCGATGGATATTTCTCAAAACCAATGCAATGGATGATTCTGAGTAGCATTTTGTGTATGGGAGAATAACAAAGACTTTTTGTGCAATGTGGCAAATGAAATAATTATAAGTGCTCAGTTTTTGCATAATTATTAATTAACCTTTTCACTGCCAAATCCTGGAAAAAGTATATTCTTTACTATATAAAACATATTCTGTTGAATTTTTTTGAAATTAATTTGACCGGCAGACTTCCAGTTAAATTAATTTCAAAATATTCAACACTTCCTGTATTGTTACCTTGAAAATAAGATATGGGGAATTCATTGTTGAAAAGGTTAAATGAGTGAAAAATATAGCAGACTAATAAACATGTCATATCTAAATTCAATTTTCATTTTTGTGTCATGATATTTATTATTATTTTAATAATTTATAGTAAACTATTTTCTCCTTCGATCAATACTCACCATTCTGTTACTTCTGATATACAGCTGGCCCTGACAGCGGCTCTAGGATTATAGACTTAGAAAGCTTTACCGACTCCTGGGAACCGGGTACCCGGCTCCCCACTGCCGAGTACCCGTTTACCATAGAGCTCATTCTTGTTTGCATAGCAACAAGTGCAATACATGCTTTTCGCATTAAGGATTTTAGTGTTTTTTAAAAAGAATCTAAGTCTTTAATCAGTGATAGTTTGTGTGTTCTGAAAGGATAACTAAGGACTATGGAGAATACCGCCCAAGATAACCAGGTTGTATTGTTCTTTATATCCATAGTTAAAAGACTTAGGTCTCTAAATTTCGTTGTGTCGCATGTTCCAATTTCTAACCCCATAGAATCTGGGACGTGTGCTAGCAACGATATATGCCAGACGATCGCCTTCTTTAAACCCCAACAGGCGATCGGCAGATATGAAAATAGGTGTTTGCTACGGTATTTCTAACACGAATATCGGCTGACGTCGTTCTCCGTAGAATCCGAGCGGGTGACGTCACACCCGGTCGCTCGGATGTTTATGTGAAGAAAAATTTTTTCATTAATTCGCGCATCTTGTTCTGGGTGCTGCGTACTAAAAAATGGTACCGGAAACTTTAGAATGATCAAGTTTACGTGCAATCACGATCGGTTTGCAATGATCGGTGGTTTCAAAATTCTTGAGTAGATGCGTGGTCTGCGGTTTTACCGTGTGAGACAGCAGTTGTTATACATTTTGTTGTTTTCTTCACATATCGTGCTGCGTTCGTTAGGAGTATAATTTATATTGATTAGTAAATATACCCTGAATGCTATGCGATATGATTCCTGGAGCCGTTACACATCCTGTAGGATCTATTATGGGTGTGTTGTGCCCGCCGCGTTCTTGTCGTCATAATCAATGCGATCGTTGTTGTAACGTGGCGGGGTGGGGTGCGGGAGGTTACGGTTAATTTATGAGTCAAAATATTTGAAAATTAATTGTCTGCCTTCCATCCGTGTCTCGTTCCGCTTGTTTATTGTAGGTTTGTGCTTATTTTATAGGCCAAGCCAGCCCCGCCATCATGTGACGACTGCCATAAGTTTGTCCGTGTAATGTTCAAGGACCATGTCTGTTTTAGGTGTGCCCTGTGTAATATAGATCATAGGTGTAATGTTTGTGCAGTGTGGTCCGTCGAAACGATGGTTAAGTTCCTTGCCCAGAAGGACTTGGCTGGGTCTGACGCGGGGTCAGGCGGTCCGAGAGGAAATCGTGGAGCGCCCGGTTCGGCCGGTGGGGGTGCTCCACGTCCCCAGCTGGAGGTGGCGGAGATGGCACCGCCGGCGTGGTTTGGTCCGGCTATGCAGGGTTTTCTGCATAGCGTTCTGCCCACGCTGGTGTCGTCCCTGCTACCAAAGGTTGGGGGGCAGTTTCTCCCCATGCCTGGTACGGATCCTGTCTTCGGACAGGATTCTGGACTGGTTACCGAGGGGGCCGTCTCGTACGGCCCCCTGGCGGGTCCGTCTGGCTTCAGCCAGACGGGTTCTGTCTCTCTGCGGCCACCTCCGGGTGGTCCAGTAGCGGTGGCCAGTCCGTCAGGTGTGGGAGCCGTCCGCCAGCACGGCTCCACGGTTTATTCGTCTAGTGACGGCTCTTCGGAGTCTGAAGACGATGAGGCCGAGGAGGAGAGGTTGCTGCGGCCCGTGAAGCCGCAGGTGGAGAATATGGAGGTTGATTCCGTCCTGGACGGAACCGGCCTCCATTTGTCTGGTTTGGCGCAAGCCAGGTCAGCGGCTCCGCCTGCGGCTGAGGCCAATCCGTTACCGTGCACCGGTTCCGCGCGGCTTGGTTTGTCACCAGCCGTCAGGGGAACCGGTGTGCCGGGCCAGGCGTGGTACTCACCTATCTCGCCTGGTCCGGCAGCCGGACATGGGGTGCCGTTGGCGCCCGTGGCCGGCTATGGTTCCGCGACGGTTACGGGTCCGTACGGTTTTCCGTGCGGACCTACCCCATGGACCGGAGTGTTTCATGGGGTGGCGGCGGAACCATGTGGTAGCGGAGTGCCTGGCGTGTCAGCCGTGGCTCCTGGCCGGGAGGCCATGGCTGGCAGACCCGTAAGCATGTCAACGGGTGACGTGTTTGCGGGGGTATCTTCTTCGGAGTTAGACTGGTCTGATGCTCTGGCGTGGCTAGCCAGAGTTGACCCGTCTGTGGTTTCGGCCACGGCCGATGAAGATGCGCCCCGTCCGTCGGTTGCGTCGATTAGGACGGGGATTTTGCCCGCGGCCCGGATCCAGTCAGTGGGACTGGATCCATGGTTCATTGATTTGTTGGATGCTATTTACAGTAAACAACTAATGACCAAGGGTCAGCTCCCTGCGGCCTCCAGGGAGGTGCGGGCAAGGTGCCGTATTCCGCGGGGTGAATACGACAGGTATGGTGTAGTCCCGTCGGTCACGGAGGATGACCGATGGGTACTGGGCGTCCAGAGTGCCGGTTCGGGTGGTCCCGGTCCGGCACTAGTGGATAAGGCCCAGGTACACCAGGAAGAAGTCCTGGCCCTATGCGATGAGGGTGTGAGGGCAGCCATGAGCGCTGTCAATCACTCCTATCATCTACTTCAGTCGGTGTGGGCTGAAGCGGGGGCAGGCCACCCTGTGCCACCTGTGGCGCTATCGTGCGTTAATGACGGCTTGGTGCTGTCAATGGACGCATTGGCAAGGGTGCAAGCGCGTGTGACGAAGTCCAGGAGGCAAATGGTCATTGACCATATGCGTCCGGCTACGGCAGTTAAGGAGCGTCTTCTTGGGATGCCCCTGACAGGGCCTAGCATCTTTGGTGGCCAAGCGCGGGCCATCTTAGAGGACACCGCCAGTATTGCGCAGAATCAGTTAGCGGTAAATCTACAGCTAGAGCTAGTGCGGCAAGCGCACGCACTAGGGGCTGTGGGTAAGCCGCTAACAGCACAGCCTTCAAAGAAACAGAAAAAGCATAAGGGCAAGGCGAAAGCCAGGCCTATTGCGACGTCTGTTTCGGCTGGGTTTTCGGAGCCGCCGCCGGCGAAGAAACCCAGGAAGGCTGTAGAGGCGCCTACCCTCCCCAATGTTGCTCCGGACCGCCCTAGAGGTGGTAAGGGCAAGGGGAAGGGTACGGGTAAGGCCTCAAAGGGCGGACAGAAGGGGCCGAAGCGTACCTGAGGGTACGCAAGCTCCCTTCATATCCGCCTGGACCGCACCTGTGCGACAGGAACAGCGGTGCCAGTTATACCCGTCGTGCCTAGAACGAAATGGTTCTCACTCTCTCTCGTTAAGAAAGGGGGGGGGGGGGGCGGACTGCGAGCCGGACAACCCCGTTAGATGTCGAGGCGTCTATGGTGGGTGGAAGGCTCATGCGTTTTGTCGAGGCTTGGCGAGGTGTGACGTCAGACAGTCTGGTCCTGGGATGGTTATCCCAGGGTTACATGCCGGAGTGGTGGGACTTTCCGCCACAAAATCTGTCTTTGGCACCAGTCTGGACACCCGTACCAAGGGAGCCAGACAAGTTAGAAGCCGTTCAAAAGGAAGTGTCGGGTTTGCTTCTGAAGGGAGCAATAAAACCAGCAAACCGGAACACTCCAGGCTTCTATTCAAACATGTTCCTTGTCCCCAAGAGCATGGGGGGATGGAGACCCATACTCAATCTCAGGCCATTAAATTGGTTTATCCATACGCCTCGGTTCCAGATGGAAACACCGAGGTCGGTAATGGCGGGATTGAGGAAAGGAATGTGGTGTGTATCGATCGATCTGAAAGATGCATATTTCCACATTCCGATCAATCGGAGTTGGCACAGGTTTCTGAGATTTGCGTTTCAGAATCAAGTATGGGAGTTTACAGTTCTCCCGTTTGGCCTGTCGACAGCTCCGAGGGTTTTCACAAGAGTGGTCCTTGCGGTGACAGCGTTTCTCAGAAAAGAGAATGTGGCGCTACACACCTACATAGACGACTGGCTGCTCAAGGCAGACTCGGCAGCCAGGTTGAACGTGGATACTGATCTGACTCTGAAGTTACTTTCAGATCTAGGCTGGATAGTCAACGAGGAGAAATCTGAGTTGACACCCACTCAACATTTCGTTTATTTGGGGATGCGATTCGACCTCGAGGAGGGCAGGGTTTACCCGTCAGAGCCCAGAGTGGTGTCTCTGTTAGCCATCCTCGGGAGTTTTCGAGTGGGAAACCACATTCAGGCAAGGCGGTTCCTTCAGATGCTGGGCATGATGGTCTCCATGGAGCAGGTTATCCCGTACGCTGCTCTAATGCGAAGACCTATCCAGTTGTATCTGATGTCTCTGTGGAAACAGAGAACAGAACCCCTGTCAAAACTGGTGCCAGTTTTGGAGCCGATAATATCGCATCTTCTATGGTGGAAACAGCGTCAGAATCTCCTAATAGGGGTTTCGCTGCACCTACCCCACCCCCAGCTGTCTGTTTACACGGATGCATCGCTGGAAGGGTGGGGTGCCTGCCTGGGAGAACACCAGGTCTCGGGCACATGGACTCTCCCGGAGAGTCAGCTGCATATCAATCTGTTGGAAATGATGGCAGTGGAACTGGCGTTGGAAGAGTTCCTTCCGATGATCAGGGGCAGGGTGATATTGATACGGTCGGACAATTCGACAGTAGTATCATATATAAATCGCCAAGGAGGGACCAGGTCGCCCACCCTGTGCATCAGGGTGTGGCACTTGATTCAATGGTGCAGGAATTACTCGGTTGTTTTGAAAGCAGCTCATATTCCTGGCCGATTGAACATTCTGGCGGATGCTTTGTCTCGCAGACAGAGAATCCTGCCAACAGAATGGTCCCTCAACCCTCCAGTTCTACGACGGATCTTCGAGCATTGGGGCAAACCCAACGTGGACTTGTTCGCCACAAAGGAAAATGCTCAAATCATGACATATGTCTCGCCGATTCCAGATCCAAATGCCGTCGATACAGACGCTCTGGCGATAAGCTGGAGAGGGATGCACGCTTACGCGTATCCACCCACCATTCTTCTACCGAAGGTATTAGTGAAGGTCAGGGAGGAACCGTGTCTGGTCCTGCTAATAGCGCCGTATTGGCCGAGCAGGGCGTGGTTCACGGATCTTCTAGATCTGCTGGTGGAAAATCCTGTGCAGTTGCCCGAGATTCCGAACATAATCTCCCAGGCCAAGGGACGCTTCCTACACGAGCGTCCCGAAATGTTCAAATTGACTGCGTGGATGTTGTCAAACAACGTTCCACGTCGGAAGGCTTTTCTCGACAGGCTGCTGATTTCATCGCGGCTGCGAGAAGGAGGTCAACCTTCAAGTCATATAACAACAAGGTTAACAGATTTGCAGACTGGTGTGAAGAAAAGGGTATTGATACCTTTCAATCCACTATTCAGCAAATAGCAGACTTTCTCTGTGAGCTGTTCTTTACAGGACTAGCTCCCGTCACAATTGCTGGATACAAGTCAGCTTTGGCATCAGTTATCCCTTGTCTAGCCAACAGGGATAGTCCAGAGGTGGCCCAGTTAAACGTGATGTTGAAGGGAATGAGCAATCTCCGCCCGAGACAACCGGTAGTCATTCCAGCCTGGAGTCTATCTTTAGTGCTTAATGTACTGGCCAAGCACCCATTCGAACCGTTGCGTTCGGCTAGTCTAAAGCATTTGACTCTAAAGGCGGTTTTTCTATTGGCAGCTTCCTCAGCTAGAAGGCGCAGTGAGATCCATGCTCTTTCGGCAGAGAGGAACCGATTTATTGTTTCTGGAGAAGGTCTGCGTCTTCTGCCAAGAGCAGAATTTATGTCAAAGAACCAATCTTTGAGATATCCCGGCAAACCGATCATTATACCGAAGTTAACCAGGTTTGATCGTGATGCCAGTGTCTGGTGCCCGGTCCGTGCTTTGACTAAGTACAAGAAACGGACTGACTCGTTACGGTCGAACGATAGACATCTGTGGATCTGCCATAAAAAGCCTTATGGCGCCGCATCCATGGATACTATCTCTCGTTGGGTGGTCGAATGCATTCAGACTACTCATGAGATGGCGACTGGGCACCAGGTGCAGGGCGTAAGGGCACACGATGTTAGAGGAATAGCCGCCTCGACCGCCCTTTACAATGGTGTTCCGTTAGAGGACATCATGGCCGTTGCACAATGGCACTGTGAGTCCTCATTTACGGATTACTATATGAGGGATGTGTCAGACTCAGCCAATCCACTCGCTTTAGCTGTTTTGAAACGATAGTTAGTGACCACACTGCTTTTCCCCTTTTTTCACTTTGGTAAGAAAAGAACCTAAAGCAGGCATGGTCAAGCGAGAGGATGTCAACCAGATTGTGTCACTGATGGCCGAACCAGTGTATGGTTGTAGGCGGTACGTCTGAAGTCCTGTTATCATAAGGTAATTCAACAAGTGAGAGTTTTTTGTATTATGTATATGTATCATGTTCATTCATCTTATATATTCATGCTCATTCCCAGGCTAATACAAGCGATATGCAGGGAGTAGTTAACCCTCTTGGCATATTGGTGTTTTCAGGCGAGATACATGTTCGTTAGTTCTCTCCCTTTTCTTAGGAGGAAAAAGGGGGGGGGGGGCTGTGACGCGAATGTGATTCGGTTCCGTGAACTTGACGGTCCTTTTAGGTCTCCGTTAGTCAAGTTTGAAGTCTAAAATCTTTCTCCAAGGGGCAAAATTAGCATGTATGGCTTGCCCCTTCCCACCAGGTTACTGATCAAATCTGGTGTATATCAGAAGTAACAGAATGGTGAGTATTGATCGAAGGAGAATGCAGGAAATGTCAATTTCCCTTTCTCCGAGATCTAACAATACTCACCATTCTGTTACGGACCCAGCCTCCCAGCCCCACGGAGGCAAGCCATAGTTTTCTCTTGTTTGGTGGCTATGCAAACAATATGAGCTCTATGGTAAACGGGTACTCGGCAGTGGGGAGCCGGGTACCCGGTTCCCAGGAGTCGGTAAAGCTTTCTAAGTCTATAATCCTAGAGCCGCTGTCAGGGCCAGCTGTATATCAGAAGTAACAGAATGGTGAGTATTGTTAGATCTCGGAGAAAGGGAAATTGACATTTCCTGCAATCTATTTTGGAGGTCTTTCGAGTATGTTTGATTGGTCTGTAATTCCTGTACTGAGCATTTCACAATCATTCCTTTGTGCTTACAGTATGGGCAAGCAAGCACACAGAACCCCAAGCTGCAAGGTCTGCCATGGTACGTTAAAGACAAAGGTGTTTTGAAACTGCTAGATCCGTATCTCAGTACGACACAAAAAGAGCATCGTTATTTTCCAGCACAAGAGCAGCGCGGATATCCACGGAAAAACGTCGCCACTTATTGGGAGTGTGAGGAGTATCCTAAGGCCTGGGGACACGGAGGCAAACATAAGTAAGTACGCTGGAACTGTTGCTAAATAGAATTGTTCTGTTACTGGCATTCTCTATTTGGATTAATCCTTCAACCATCTATTGGTTAAATTTGTTTTAAAAAATTTAATATTTTCCTATTGAATGTCAATTTACAGGCGAAGAGAATACCATCTTTGAACATTTATCACTGGAATGACTGGCTCGTTTATCATTCCACAAGACCATAGCAGAGGCCAGTTTTGGTCGGTAATACATTGGTAGTTTTTAATTTTTTAAATACAAATAATTTGGAAACAAGTGCATTTATTGTTATCTGTTAAACCCTGACAAAGTCTTATATATTGATGGAGGTTTTAGAATGCTTGAGCCATGTCACCCTGCCTTGAGCACCTATGAATGGTTATTATCGTCGCATCAAGGATAGTTAATTACAAAGAGTACTAACTAGTGTGTGCTGACTTACTCACCAGTATAATAATATATTGTACACATAATTTTTGAATTTGTTTTTCAGCCCTGTTCCGAAAGAAACTGTTCCAAGGGAGAGGTTACCTATGAGGGATCCTACCTGGTTCAAAACTGCTACCAAAGTACCCAGACCGCCAAAGGCACTTGTTCCTGTTCCTCATAGGTAACAGTTTATATCGATCACCTGACTTATATGCATGTAGATTTCACAGAACATGTATGGGAATCATTTCTACAGGGTATGCATGTTTTGACAGATGTGATGGAGAAAAAATGTGTCCATTGTTGTTGATAAAATGTGTAGAACAATGATGAAATAAAGGTTTCTGATGAGTTCCCAGTATTAAATAATCCCGAGACCCAAAATTGTTTCCCATGCCAGCGGTAAATTAAAAAAAATTGTATTTTCTTGTCTTGCAAAAAGGAGATTTCTCAAGAGCACTTAAAACTTCACAGGCCAGTGTTGGCTGGCTTGACCATTAGCCCTTTATTGGCCAAGCCAGCCAAGATGGGCCTCTTGAGGAATGTCCATTTGCAGGCCAATTTAAGACTATTTTTGAAATTTTACCACTGGAATGACTGGCTCAATAACCGAGCCAGTCATTCCAGTGACAAATTTTCAAAAATAGTCCTCTCTTGACCTGCAAATCGATATTCAATGAGCAAATCTAGATTTTCTTGACCAAATTTGGCCATTAAGGGGTTAAAGTGATAATAAAGACCTGGTATAATGGAACAATCAGTGAATTTACAGCATGATTAAATGTGATTCATATTTTATTGTTTTAATCAATAACATGCATTTATCTGTTCTGACACATTCCAGTGGTTTGAAATCTGAACATCAAGATATGTACCAGAGGCCATCGGATATAAAGATGAAATACAACAGATATATGCCAGTAGATACACCATTTGTACTGCCAGGTACGTCCCATCTATGTTGTACACATGTGATAAAGATAGCACTCGGGACAAATGTAGCCTTAATCCTATTACATATACAGATCAGATATGGCACACTTAATTGTGTTAAAAAATCAGTTAAATATTTTGATACTAATTTGACTGGAATCGTGAATGGTGGCAGCAACAGGTTTCAGTCAAATTAGTTTCTAAAATATTCAACAGCTTTCCTGTATTGCTTTCGAAATATTGACAACTGAAATTTAAGACTCCAAAATCCAATTCACTAGTCATGCGATAAATAGTGTTAATCTTGGAAGCAATGTTACTGTAAGTTATTCATGTCTAGGACTGCAACACCTTTCACAATAATGTCTTACAAAATATACACAGGATTCATACGCCTATTTGTGTTTGCTATTCCATGACTTATCCATGACTTTGTGACCAAAATGAGGAAATTCCATGACCTAAGAATTAATATCTAGGAGATTTGTGTTTATGACATAGCTACATAAATTGCGATTTGACTTTATTCTGCAAAATGTCTGAATAGTGCGTCTTGTAACAACCACTCAAAGCCTTGTTTGATTAGCTGAATATGCCATAATTTTATTGTATAGAGGTGACGTCATATATTCTTTTATTTTGCATGATTAACATTTCCCATGACTTTTCCATGACCTATGATAAAAACACTGATTTTCCAAGTCTGGAATTTAAATTTTCAAATTTCAGGACGTTCCAGAATTTCTATGACCAGTACAAATTCTGTATACACCCACCTTATTTATATCAAATCTAATATTTAGCCGTTTGATATGGGCTAAATGTGTTTTATCTTATCTTATCATTTACAACTTTAGTGACTTTCACCAATCTAAAGTCATGTTGGATTTATTTTCCTTGAGATTGTAGCGGAGATATGTGATTGGTTGATTACCATTCTGGATCCTTGTCTAATTTTGATCCTGCCTTTTTTGTTCTTTATTGGTTAGAGTTATCTCCCTTGTCACACTTTCTGTTGTTGAATAGTTCCTTCCCTTGAGTGCTTTTTAGATTGATGACGGGGAGTTACCTCCCTTAATATGATTATAACTTGAAAAAACTAGATTTTAGGCTTCACAAAAGTTGTTTCTCCTTCGATCAATACTCACCATTCTGTTACTTCTGCTATACATCTGGCCCTGACAGCTGGCTCTAGGACTATAGACTTAGAAAGCTTTACCGACTTCTTGGAACCGGGTACTCGGCTCCCAACTGCCGAGTACCCGTCTACCATAGAGCTCATTCTTGTTTGCATCGCAACAAGAGCAATACATGCTTTTTAGCAGTTGGAAAGATTAAGAATTAAAGTCTAAGTCTTTTTGTAAACTGTGATTTTGTGATAGCTAGTGCGTTTCTGCAAGGATATTTGGATTAATATGGATACCGCCGATGATAACCAGGTCGTATATTTCCTTATTATTCCATAGTTAAAAGACTTAGGTCTCTAAATTTCGTCTGTGTCGCATGTTCCAATTTCTAACCCCAAAGAATCTGGGACGTGTGTTAACAACGAAATATGCCGGATGATCGCCTTCTTTAAACCCCAACAGGCGATCGGCAGATATGAAAATAGGTGTTTGCTACAGTATTTGTAACACGAATATCGGCTGACGTCGTTCTCCGTAAGATCCGAGCGGGTGATGTCACACCCGTGGTGCTCGGATGTTTATGTGAAGAAAATTTTTTCATTAATTCGTGCATCTTATTCTGGGTGCTGCGTACTAAAATGGTACCAGAAAACTGGAATGTTCAAGTTTTGTGTGTTATCACGATCTGTTTGCAATGATCGGTGGTTTCAAAATTCTTGATTTAGATGTGTGGTCTGCGGTTTTACCATGTGCTACAGCAGTTTGTTTACATTTTGTTGTTTCTTCACATATCGTTTTGGCTTTCGTTAGGAGTATAATTTATATTGATTGGTAAATATACCCCGAATGCTATGCGATATGATTCCTGGTTCCGTTATACATCCTAGAGGATCAATTTATGGGTGTATTTATGCCCGCTTCGTTCTTGTCGTCATAGTCAATGCGATCTTTGCTGTAACGTTGGGGGGTGGGGTGCGGGAGGGTTACAGTTAATTAATTGTCTGCCCTCCATCTTTGTCTCGTTCCGCCTGCTTATTGTAGGTTTGTGCTTATTTATAGGCCCCGCCATCATGTGACGAGTGCCACAAGTTCGTCCAGGTCCTGTTTAAGGACCATGTCTGCTTTAGGTGTACCTCATGTAACCTTGATAGTAGGTGTAATGTGTGTGCAGTGTGGTCCGTGGATATGATGATGAAGTTCCTTGCCCAGAAGGATTTGGCTGGGTCTGACGCGTGGTCAGGCGGTCCGAAATTAAATCATGGAGCATCCGGTTCGGCCATTGGGGGCGCTTCACGTCTTCAGCTGGAGGTGGCGGAGATGGCACCGCCGGCGTGGTTTGGTCCGGCTATGCAGGGCTTTCTGCATAGCGTTCTGCCCACGCTGGTGTCGTCCCTGCTGCCGAAAGTTGTTGGGCAGTCTCTCCCCATGCTTGGTACGGACCCTGTCCTTGGACAGGGTTCTGGACTGGTCACCGAGGGAGCCGTCTCGTACGCCCCCCTGGCAGTCCCGTCAGGCTCCGGCCTGATGGGTTCTGTCTCTCTGCGGCCACCTCCGGGTGGTCCAGTAGCGGTGGCCGGTCCGTCAGGCATGGGAGCCGTCTGCCAGGATGGCTCCACGGTCCGGCCGTGGTTGAGGCCAGTCTGATACCGGGCACCGGTCCCGTGATGGTTGGTTTGATGCCAACAGACACGGTGACGGGTGTGCCGGGCCAGGCGTGGTACTCACCTATCTCGCCTGGTCCGGCGGTCAGACGTGGGGTGCCGTTGGCGCCCGTGTCTGGCCACGGTTCCGTGTCTGCTACGGGTCCGCACGGTTTTCTGTGCGGGCCTACTCCATGGACTGGTGTGTTCCATAGGGTGGCGGCGGAACCGTATGGTACCGGAGTTCCTGGCGTGTCAGCCACGGCTCCTTGCCCGGAGGCTGTGGCTGGTAGGTCCGTGAACACGTCAACGGGTGACGTGTTCACGGGTGTGTCCTCCGCGGAAATAGACTGGTCTGAGGCTCTGGCTTGGCTAGCCAGGGTAGACCTGTCTGTGGTTTCGGCCACGGCCGAGGAGGATGCGCCCCATCCATCGGTTGCATCGATTAGGACGGGGATCTTGCCCGCAGCCCGGATCCAGTCAGCAACTCATGACCAAGGGCCAGCTCCCTGCGGCCTCCAGGGAGGTGCGGGCGACGTGTCGTATTCCACGGGGGTAATACGACAGGTATGGTGTGGTACCATCGGTTACCGAGGATGACCGATGGGTTCTCGGTGTCCAGAGTGCTGGAGCGGGTGGCCCCGGTCCGGCACTGGTGGACAAATCCCAGGGACAGCACGAGGAAGTCCTGTCCCTATGTGATGAGGGTGTGAGGGCAGATATGAGTGCTGTCAACCATTCTTATCGCCTTCTTCAGTCGGTGTGGGCTGAAGCGGGGGCAGGCCACCCTGTGCCACCTGATGCGCTTTCATGCGTCAATGACAGCCTGGTGCTGTCTATGGACACACTGGCAAGGGTGCAGGCACGTGTTACTAAGTCCAGGAGGCAAATGGTTCTTGACCATATGCGTCCGGCTACGGCCGTCATGGAGCGTCTTCTTGGGACGCCCCTGACAGGTCCTAGCATCTTCGGTGGCCAGGCGTGGGCCATCTTAGAGGACACGGCTAGCATTGCGCAGAATCGGTTGGCGGTGAACTTACAGCTAGAGCTGGTGCGGCAAGCGCACGCACTAGGGGCTGTAGGGAAGCCGTTGACTGTACAACCTTCCAAGAAGCAGAAGAAGCATAAAGGCAAGGCGAAAGCTAAGCCTAGTGCGGCTGCTGCTTCACCTGGCTTTTGGCGAAAAAAGCCAGGAAGGTTGTGGAGACCCTACCCTCCCCAATGTTGCTCCTGATCGCCCTAGAGGCAGGAAGGGGAAGGGTAAGTCCTCAAAGGGCGGAAAGAAGGGAGCGGATCGTACCTGAGGGTACGAGAGCTCCCTTCGTATCCGCCTGGACCGCACCTGTGCGACAGGAACAGCGGTGCCAGTTAGACCAGCCGAGCCAAGACCGAA
The DNA here is from genome assembly GCA_034401795.1 of Chaetoderma sp. LZ-2023a. Taxonomy (NCBI): domain Eukaryota; kingdom Metazoa; phylum Mollusca; class Caudofoveata; order Chaetodermatida; family Chaetodermatidae; genus Chaetoderma; species Chaetoderma sp. LZ-2023a. The sequence continues at coordinate 107,714,240 of CM067370.1, read as the reverse complement.
ATGGTTCTCTCTCTCTCTCGTTAAGAGAGGGAGTGGAGCGGACCGCGAGCCAGACAACGCTGTTAGGCGTCGAGGCATCTATAGTGGGTGGAAGGCTCATGCGTTTCGTCGAGGCGTGGCGAGGTGTGACGTCAGACAGTCTGGTCCTGGGATGGTTATCCCAAGGATACATGCCGGAGTGGTGGGACTTTCCGCCACAGAATCTGTCTTTGGCACCTGTCTGGACACCCGTACCAAGGGAACCAGACAAGTTAGAAGCCATTCAAAACGAAGTGTCAGGTTTGCTTCTGAAGGGAGCAATAAAACCAGCAAACCAGAACACTCCAGGCTTCTATTCAAATATGTTCCTTGTCCCCAAGAGCACAGGGGGATGGAGACCCATACTCAATCTCCGGCCATTAAATTGGTTTGTCCATACGCCTCGGTTCCAGATGGAAACGCCGAGGTCGGTAATGGCAGGATTGAGGAAGGGAATGTGGTGTGTGTTGATCGATCTGAAAGATACATATTTCCACATTCCAATGAACACGAGTTGTCACAGGTTTCTGAGATTTGCGTTTCAGAATCAAGTATGGGAGTTTATTGTCCTCCCGTTTGGCCTGTCGACAGCTCCAAGGGTTTTCACAAGAGTGGTCCTTGCGGTGACAGCGTTTCTCAGAAAAGAGAATGTGGCGCTACACACCTACATAGACGATTGGCTGATCAAAGCAGATACGGCAGCCAGGTTAGAGGTGGATACTGCTCTGACTCTGAAGTTACTTTCAGATCTAGGCTGGATAGTCAACAAGGAGAAATCCGAGTTGACACCCACTCAACATTTCGTTTATTTATGGATGCGATTCGATCTCGAGGTGGGCAGGGTTTACCCGTCAGAGCCCAGAGTGGTGTCTCTGTTGGCCATCCTCAAGAGTTTTCGAGTGGGAAACCACATTCAGGCGAGGCGGTTTCTTCAGATGCTGGGCATGATGGTCTCCATGGAGCAGGTGATCCCGTACGCTGCTCTAATGTGAAGACCTATCCAGTTGTATCTGATGTCTCTGTGGAAACAGAGAACAGAACCCCTGTCAAAACTGGTGCCAGTTTTGGAGCTAATAATGTCGCATCTTGTATGGTGGAAAAAGCGTCAGAATCTCCTAGTAGGGGTTTTGCTGCACCTACCCCACCCCCAGCTGTCCGTGTACATGGATGCATCGCTCGAGGGGTGGGGGTCCTGCCCGGGAGAACACCAGCTCTCGGGCACATGGACTATCCAGGAGAGCCAGCTGCATATCAATCTGTTGGAAATGATGGCAGTGGAACTGGCGTTGGAATAGTTTCTTCCAATGGTCAGGGGCAAGGTGATATTGATACGGTCGGACAATTCGACAGTAGTATCATACATAAATCGCCACGGCGGGACCAGGTCACCCACACTGTGTATCAAAGTGTGGCACTTGATTCAATGGTGCAGGAATTACTCAGTTGTTTTGAAAGCAGCCCACATTCCTGGGCGATTGAACATTCTGGCGGATGCTTTGTCTCGCAGACAGAGAATTCTGCCAACAGAATGGTCCCTCAACCCTCCAGTTCTACGAAGGATCTTTGAGCATTGGGGCAAACCCAACGTGGACTTGTTCGCCACAGGGGAAAATGCTCAAATCATGACTTATGTCTCGCCGATTCCCGATCCAAATGCCGTCGATACAGATGCTCTGGCGATAAGCTGGAGGGGGATGCATGCTTACGCGTACCCACCCACCATTCTTTTGCCGAAGGTATTGGTGAAGATCAGGAAGGAACCGTGTCTGGTCCTGCTAATAGCGCCGTATTGGCCCAGCAGGGCGTGGTTCACGGATCTGCTAGATCTGCTGGTGGAAAATCTAGTGCAGTTACCCGAGATTCCGAACATAATCTCACAGGCCAAGGGACGCTTCCTACACGAGCATGCCGAAATGTTCAAATTGACTGCGTGGATGTTATCAAACAATGTTCCACGTCGGAAGGCTTTTCTCGACAAGCTGCTGATTTCATCGCGGCTGCGAGAAGGAGGTCAACCTTCAAGTCATATAACAACAAGGTTAACAGATTTGCAGACTGGTATGAAGAAAAGGGTATTGATACCTTTCAATCCACTATTCAGCAAATAGCAGACTTTCTCTGTGAGCTGTTCTTTTCAGGACTAGCTCCCGTCACAATTGCTGGATACAAGTCAGCTTTGGCATCAGTTATCCGTTGTCTAGCCAACAGGGATAGTCCAGAGGTGGCCCAGTTAAATGTGATGGTGAAGGGAATGAGCAATCTCCGACTGAGACAACCGGTAGTCATTCCAGCCTGGAGTCTATCTTTAGTGCTTAATGTACTGGCCAAGCACCCTTTCGAACCGTTGCGTGCGGCTAGTCTAAAGCATTTGACTCTAAAGGCGGTCTTTCTATTGGCAGCTTCCTCAGCTAGAAGGCGCAGTGAGATCCATACGCTTTCGGCAGAGAGGGACCGATTTATTGTCTCCGGAAAGGGTCTGCGTCTTCTGCCAAGAGCAGAGCTTATGTCAAAGAATCAATCTTTGAGATATCCCGGCAAACCGATCATTATACCAAAACTAACAAGGTTTGATTGTGATGCCAGTGTCTGGTGCCCGGTCCGTACTTTGACTAAGTACAGGAAATGGACAGACTCGTTATGGTCGAACGATAGACATCTATGGATCTGCCATAAGAAGCCTTATGGCGCCGCATCCATGGATACTATCTCTCATTGGGTAGTCGAATACATTCAGACTACTCATGAGATTGCGACTGGGCACCAGGTGCAATGCGCAAGGGCACACGATGTTAGAGGAATAGCCGCCTCGACCGCCATTTACAGTGGTGTTCCGTTAGAGGACATCATGGCCGTTGCACAATGGCACTGTGTGTCCTCATTCATGGATTACTATATGAGGGATGTGTCAGACTCAGCCAATCCATCCGCTTTAGCTGTTTTGAAACGATAGTTAAGCGACCACACTGCTCTTCTCCCTTTTTTTACTTTGGTAAGAAAGAATTTAGAAGCAGACATGGTCGAGCGAGAGGATGACAACCAGATTGTGTCACTGATGGCCGGACAAGTGAATGGTTGGAGGCGGTACGTCTGGAATCCATTTATCATGAGGTAATTCAAGATTGAGAGTTTTTTGTATTATGTCTATATATCATGTTCATTCATCTTACATATTCATGCTCATTCCCAGGCTAATACATGTGTATATGCAAAGAGCAGTTAACCCTCTTGGCATATTTGTGTTTTCAGGCGAGATACATGTTCGTGAGTTCTCCCTTTTCTTAGGAGAAAAAGGGGGGGGGGGGGGCAGTGATGCGAATGTGATTCGGTTCCGTTAACTTGACGGTCCTTTTTAGGTTTCCTTTAGTCAAGTTCTTAAGTCTAGCTCTTTCTCCAAGGGGCAAAAGTAGCAGTTATGGCTTGCCCCTTCCCACCAGGTTACTGACCAAATCTGGTGTATATCAGAAGTAACAGAATGGTGAGTATTGATCGAAGGAGAATGAAGGAAATTTAAATTTATCTTTCTCCGAGATCTAACAATACTCACCATTCTGTTACGGACCCAGCCTCCCAGCCCCATGGAGGAAAGCCATGGATTTCTCTTGTTTGGTGGCTATGCAAACAATATGAGCTCTATGGTAGTCGGGTACTCGGCAGTTGGGAGCCGAGTACCCGGTTCCAAGGAGTCGGTAAAGCTTTCTAAGTCTACAGTCCTAGAGCCAGCTGTCTTGGCCAGCTGTATATCAGAAGTAACAGAATGGTGAGTATTGTTAGATCTCGGAGAAAGGGAAATTTAAATTTCCTTCATTCTCTGTCAGTATGGATTATGTTTTTAGTTTCTCCTATAGTCATACATAGTTAATGAAGGAGCGTTTTCTTAAGTTCTTCTTGTAGACCACTACCAGCTGGCATTAAAACCCTCTATGAGCACTAATAATTGTAAAAAGGTCTGAAATTCCAAACTACATAATCCAACACGCTTTCATGCAATAAATAGCGTTCACCTTGGAAGCAATGTTACTGTACTTGAGAAGCTAGGTGTGTCTGATCTGTCGTCACGCAAATATGAGACATAACAACCAAATGTGACTTGTTAGCTGACGTCACAAACAAGATGATGTAAGTCTGTTGCGAAGGGGGCATGGCGCTAGTCTGTCATGAAAGTGTCTGAATTCTATGTCATTCCAGGGAATATTTTAAAACAATTTTGACTATCATAGGCAGCAACAGATGTCAGACAAATTCATTTTAATATATTCAACATCTTAATTGTATTTAAGAAATACCTTGAAATTTAGATTCCGTGAAATTCAGGTTTCAAAGTTTCAAAACAATGCAAACACATGTAAAAAGTGGGAGGAGTTTAGCCATATATGTGTGGGGCATAGCTAGAGATGGATCCCTCTATTGCCAAGTTTTCAACCATTCCCACTCTGATGACAAAATTAAAAAATTTCAAATTAATTTCATAGATGAACTGGTGTTCATTTTTCAACAAATTTGGTGGAAGATGTTGCTGTCGTAGACAGCAACGTCGTCCACCAAAATTGTTGGAAATTGTACACCAGTTTCTTTTGCTATTGACACAGTAAAGATAGAATATTGACATCAGAGCGATAATGGTTAAATACGGTCTGAGTGAATGAATTTGTCAGTCACTCCGTTTATTGACTAGTGACTCAAATCTCTGATGCTTCTAAAACCACCTTTCTAGAAATTCAGGCTTGTTGCAACATTTTGATTATAAATTTTATATCTGTATTAAGTAAGATTTATGTTAAGATCTTTAAAATTATTTTAAATTTCAGATCCAGGCAGTAAATCTGTGATGACCGCCCCGAAGATGTACATGACGGAATATGAGAATGTTGGAAGTGGAAAACCAATTACTGTTTGATTATAAATATCTTTGTTAAATTGCTATACATTTTTTTTTTAAACCAAGTTTAGTAAACTGTGATATTTTAAAACATCTTATTCCATCCAAAGATTTTCTGAGGGTTGTTTATCGTTTGTTTGACCTGGGAAGCCTTTTCCAGAATACGGTGCTTATTGGAACAACTCCTGAGCACATGTTGTTAACTTTACTTGGAGGAAGTGAGACAATAGGATTGAGGTCAATAAGCTAGACGCTATGGTCATTGTGACCTTGATTCAAAACTGTCTATGCCAAGCGTCTGTGATTAACCATTTGATGGTCAAGCCAGCAAACATTGGCCTCTGTGGTAGTCTTGAAGAATTACCATTTGTAGGACAAAAGAACATTTTTGAAGATCTACCACTGAAATGTCTGGCTCGATAACTAACCCAGTGATTCCAGTGGTAAATTGTCAAAAATAGTTCTCTCTTAGCCGGAAAATGGACATTCAATAATCAAATATTTTGAGTTTCTTGACCTAACTTGATCATTGAAGGGTGAAGCTGTGTATCTAGATCATACATGTACCATAGCAAATGGCTACCAGACTCAACATTCCTGGGAGTTTAGCAATGTCCTGTGATCTTTGTGATTTATTGACAATGAGGAATTCAGGCGAGACATTTCATTTTGCAAGCTCTTATTCATCTCCCTATTTATCTGTGTATGGCCATGTGCACCACATTAACAAAAAAGTAACCTCGATTATTTTTTCAATTATTTAGCCAATAAATCAATGGGCAATGCTTTGTGCTATTTGCTTCCATAGTTTAAGAACTATGATATATTGAGGAAACTTAATTTTATGTTAAATTTCTTCTGCTTCTAAGATAAATCACAATTTGCAACATTCTGCTAACCGACTTTCAGGACTTTGTCAGTAGTTCTTAATATTTTTAAACGGGTAAATTACAAAGAGGTCCTGTTGATTTTATAATTAAAGATCTGGCAGGTAAATGCTTAAAAGTATTCAAAGATCAGTATTATGTCTAAGTCAAATCCACACTAACATGCTCTGATTGTCCACATGTATTTTATAATATTCTAAAGCATTTCTGCTTTATTATCAAACAGAAATATGTACAACGTGACATTTTCATTAGATAACTAAATATTGGACCACGGAGAACCTCAATCATGACATTTGCTAGCTGAACTAGCTACCTTGAGTTTGTATTTTTCCCAAATGTTTGTATTTGTCCCAAATGCAAGCATCCAGTGTTCCCATTCTCTATAGTTTTCTTGGAAACATGTGCTATGTTTGGTAGGTACATTTGATATTTGGTATGGGAGTAGCTTTCAACAATACATGTATTGTACGTAACTTGTTATGGTGTATTCACACACATCTATACAGGCATATATATATATACTTACTTGTTTTGCAGATGGAATAGGAACCCTTTAATGGTCACAACTGATCAAGAAATTCAGGATTGTGCTTAGTAAATGTCCATAGAGGCTATTTTTGAAAGTTTACTAATGGAATGGCTGGCTTGGTTATCGAGCCATTTATTCCAGTGGTAAATTTTCAAAGATAGTAATCGCTTGGTCTGTAAAGGGACATGCCTCATTATTATTTGATGACTTTACCATTAAAGGGTTAATGAATTGGCCGGCATTTTAAGACTGAAATCCCAGTATCTCATTTCCTATATCTGTTGACCATTATGAAAACAATTTGACTGGAGGCCATTTCAGTGAGTTAATTCCTATTATGTTATAGGTGTACCAGATCACTTAAACAGGCTGATGATGTAATGAGAATTGTCTGATCAGTATTAATGAATTAACCAATCATCATCAACAATTCATAATACACAACATTATCCTTATCAATTATAATATGGGTTAATTTAAAGTAAGTGATATCTTAAATTTACATATATGACTATACACATGTGTCATTTCTAATGTTGTCAGAAATAATTTTAAACACTATAATTATAGTTTACAATGATTTCACATGAAACATTTTTTATATGTAAATCCCCCCCCCCCCCCCCCAACCTCTTTAGTGAAAAGCGGGGGGATTATGTTTTCGCTTCCGTCCATCTGTCCATCCATCCGTGCGTGCATCTGTCTGTCTGTGCGTTTGTCCGTGCATGCGTCCATCACACACACAGGTTTTCTTTTGATAACTACTTTTGCTTGGAATATTGTGACAACACTTCATGTGAAGGTTGGCTATGGTAGTAGGCAAATGCACCTTAGTTTGAGGGTCGGTCAGCCGATCCATCCATCCATCCATCCCTTTGTCTCTGAATTTGTGTCAGTCCATCCATGCAAATTTTGGGTTTTTGTACAATAACTTTATCTTTGCTTGGAGTATTGTGAGGAAACTTCATGGGAACATTGGCTATGGTACTATGGAAATGTACATTATTTTGTGGGTCAGTCAGCCCATCTCTACATCCATCCATCTCTTTGTCTCTGAATTTGTGTCTGTCTGTCCATGCAAATTTTGGGCTTTCGTTCAATAACTTTATTTTTTCTTGGAATATTGTGGCGAAGCTTCATGGGAACATTGGCTATGTTTGTAGGGAAATGTACATTATTGTGTGGGTCAGTCAGCTCGTCCATCCATCCATCCATACCTTTTTCTGAATTTGTGTTTGTCCGTCTGTGCAAATTTTGGGTTTTCGTTCAATAACTTTATTTTTGCTTGGAGTATTGTGACGAAACTTCATGGGAATGTTGGCTATGGTACTAGGGAGATGTACATTATTTTGTGGGTCAATCAGCCTGCCCTTCTATACATTTGTCTCTGAATTTCTGTCCATCCGTGTAAGTTTTGGATTTTTCGTTCGATAACTAGTGGGATTATGTCATCCCGCGAACATGGCTGCCGTTGCGGGGGGATTATTTGATTTATATCATCTAGTTATTGAATAATAATGGGTTTATTATTTCTATTTTTATACATAATGTCAAATAATTGTAATTTTAAATATTAAATGTAAGCATTCATAGCGCCAAGCTGTCCATCAAATGATGTCAATCATGGGATTTTTGTCAGAGAAAATAACATCATATATGAGAGATTTGCCACAGGATACAAATGAGACAAGCAATGGATGGATCAGTGATGTGATCTGTGACTCGTGTATCTTACGTTATGATCAAATACATCACTTGTTCGCTGACATCACAATCACAAAGTGGCATTAGTCTGTCACGAAAGTGTAACAATCACAAAGTGTCAATAGTCTGTCGTGAAAGTGTCTGAATGGAGGATTCCAATTTCTCGGTTAATGAGATGATGTCATAATCAACTATGTGATGTGTAAGATGACATCATAATCAATTATGTCAAGAATAATCTAGTTAAGTTTGTATCGACATGTAATTGACTAAACATTTTTGTACAAAATGTATGTCTTTACTATTTAATAAATATGCTGTTGAATATTTTGAAACTAATTTAACTGGGCATTGTTGCTGTTATAGGCAACAATAGCACCAAGTCGATTTAGTTTCAAATTATTCAACAGCTTGCGTGTATAGTTTTCTGGAAACTGATAGTCAGAGAGTTGAGGGATAGATCGATCGGTCCCAACACAGATCCCGCTATTGAAGCAATTTCCTTTATATAATCATGTTATGAGTAGTAAACTGGCTTACTCAACTTCTGTATTCTAATTTCATATTTTGCCACTCGCATTGTCCCAGTGGGGAGAGTGTTGAATTTATATGAAATTAGAACACAAATGTTTATTCAGGTGAATTATATATTATTTGAGTAAATTTCTGAGAAATCTGATTGTTTGGAAATTTGTTATTTTATTAGTTACAAGGTTAAATATGTCCATATATCCAATATTAATGAGATATGTATTACACACATTCCAATTTATGAAGAAGACTGGGCATAATATATGATGCCACTTATATAGAATATTTCCATTTCGTAATTTTATAAGAACTTATTTGGAAAATTGTGACTCGTTTCTTTTCCTTTTCTGATTGGCTGTGTAGAAAAGTTAGATCTATTTTGTGTCAACAAATTCACGTAAAGACTTGCATTGATGTCCAAGCAGAAGTTGAAGCAAAATGATGTTATTCACTTTCTTGGACAGCAACATTCAAATAATTAAATACATGATTTCATTTGTAACTACTCCATTATTATTTACCCTTTGTGTCTAAAGCAAATATGACTGTGATATTGTTTCTAAATGTGAACATTAAATATGAAATTATACTCTTTTAAAATGATCAATGTATTTTGTTTTAAATTACTTAATACTCCACAGATTCTTAGATTCTTGCACATCAAGTTTTAAAAGTGAGTGAGTACATAGTTATGTTTTGAGACCAATACCTCGATGTTGACATGTGACATGGCATGGAGTGTGTTGCACAATGTTTCCTGAAATTATGCCTAACTCACTGACCTGAAACTAGTAGAAGATTGTTATTACCCATCCTATATGTTCATGAACTCATTACTGATGAAGCCACCTGCCTCTGCACAGGTTTTGAGGAATGTTCATTTGCAGACCAAGAGAAGTCTATTTTTTTAGATTTACCACTGGAATTCCAGTGCTAAATTTTCAAAAACAGTCTTCTCTTGCCTGCAAATGGACATTCAATGAGCAAATGTTTAGATTTTCATGGCCAAATTTGGTCATTAAAGAGTTAGCCTGCCAGTAGTCTAATAATGCACAATTCTGTTGACAGTGTTTCCCTGCCTTGTGCAGCAACAGCTCACAGCAATGTTCTTGTGAAAATTCCTGTAATTGGATGAGCCATGCTTATAATTCAATGGTATAGGAATTTGTCAATTAAGCCTTTAACGCTTATAGACCAGAAACTATAAATTCATTTTTATGTAAAGAATATTTTGTTGAATATTTTGAAACTAATTTAACTAGGAAACATTGCTGCCTATGGCAGAAACATGTTACAGTCAAATTAGTTTCATAATGTCTGCCAGCGTTCATGGATAGTTGTGTTGAAATTGATACTCTGGACTTTCAAGGGTTAAAAAGTTTATGATCAAGCCGGTCAGAACTGGCTACAGTAGACTTGAGGAATGTTCCATTTGCAGGCCAAGAGAAGACTATTTTTGAAATTTTACCATTGGAATGACTGGGGCAATTACTGATCCTGTCATCCTAGGGTTAAAATTTAAAAAATAGTCTTCTCTTGGCCTGCACATACACATTCAGAAGTACAAATTCCAAATTTCTTGACCTCTTTTGAACATTAGCTCTTTCACGGACAAAATCCCTGAAAATGTAAATTCTTTACGAGGTAAAAATATAAGCTTTCCGCACTTTTTCACACTCCTTCCAGATATTTAAGGGAAAATCGCAACCGCTTTAGTATAGGGAGTTATAAAGCAAGTTCGAGTTTCAGACATTTTCGCCAATTTTTCATGGAGTTATGCCCCCCTTTTCGACTTATGAAATACAACAAATATTAGTTTTCCGCACTTTTTTCGCGGATACTCGACTGTTATGGCTACATTGCTTTGTTATGAGAATTTACAGACCAAGTTCGAGTTTCAGGTGTATGTTTAAACTTTTATATTATTATGATTTATGTAATGGCGTTGTCCGGTTGGGCGGGCATGCGGGTGGCAGAGTGATTTCCGGATGATAACTCTGTTACCGTTTGTAGGATCACATTGATACTTCATAGGGTGGGTGGACTAGGTCTGGGAAGAAAGCTATCGAAATCGACGATGATCCGAAATCCAAGATGGCTGCCAGCCACCATCTTGAAAATTGGTTTCCGGATGATAACTCTGTTACTGTTTATCAGAACACTGAAACTTCATGGAGTGGTTGGACTAGGCCTGGGGAAGAAACCTATCAAAATCGACAATGATCTGAAATCAAAGATGGCCTCCAGCCACTGGTGGCCATCTTGAAAATTGGTATCCGGATGATGATTCTGTTATCGTTTATTGGATCGCTATGAAACTTCATAGAGTAGTTCGACTACCTCTGGGCAAGAAACCTATCGAAATTGACAATGATCCGAAATCCAAGATGACCAACAGCCACCGGTGGCCATCTTGAAAATTGGTTTCCAGATGATAACTCCGTTGCCGTTTATCGGATCGCTTTGAAACTTCATAGGGTGATTGGACTAGGTCTGGAGAAGAAACCTATCGAAATTGACGATGATCCGAACTCCAAGATGGCCGCCAGCCAGGGGTTACATCTTGAAAGTTGGTTTATGGATGATATCTCCGTTACCATTTATAGGATCACTTCATAGGGTGGTTCGACTACCTCTTGGCAAGAAACCTATCGAAATTGACAATGATCCAAAGCCCAAGATGGCCGCCAGCCACAGGTTGCTATCTTGAAAGTTGGTTTCCGGACAATACCTCCTTGACCGTTCAATGGATTGCTTTAACACTTCATAAGGATGACTGGTCTGGGTCTGAGGAAGAAATAAAATATTTTCTGATAACTCTCATTCATTGCTTTGTCATCATGGCTGGGTATTATGCGCCATTCGCAGAGCTCTTGTTTATGGAGTTATGCCCCCTTTGTCTTAAGAAACAGGAAACATATCAGCTTTCCGCACTTTTTTCGCACTCCTTTAAGATATTGAAATGAGAATTGCTAGGTTGCTTTATTATAGGGAGTTACAGAGCAAGTTAGTTTAATTTTCGTCAATTTTTCATGAAGTTATGCCCCCTTTCGTCTTGTGTAATACGAAAAATATTAGTCTTCTGTACTCCACACTACTCCCCCCCCCCCCCCCAGTCTTTTAAGCTATTCAACTGAGAATTGGTACGTTGCTTGCTTATGAGAAATTACAGACCAAGTTCGAGTTTAAATACAAAAAAATTTCCGTTTTCCATCTTTTTTTTTGGCACTCCTTAAAAGGGAATCAAATGAGAATTGGTAGGTTGCTTATTATAGGGAGTTACAGAGCAAGTTCGAGTTTTAGACAAATTAATCAATTTTCCATGGCGTTATGGCCCCTTTCGACTTATGAAATAAGAAAAATATACGTTTTTCACAATTTTTTCCGCATCCCTTCAAGATATTCAACTGAAAATTGGTACATTGCTTTGCTATGAGAAATTACAGAGCACGTTCGATCTTCATGAGCTTGCATCAATTTTAGATGGATTAATTTCCCATTTCGACTTATAAAATACAAACATATCAGCGTTCAAGACTTTAGTTCTCCTTCACCATATATAACTGAAACATATAATAGTATATTGCTTTGTTATGAGAAGTTACAGATCAAGTTCGAGTCACTTCTGTCAATTTTAATGGAGGTTTTGACTGTCAATCTCTAAAAATTTATATCACCAGGTTGGGGACATGTATTGCAAAGCAATACTTACAGAATGCTTGTTAATTAATGCCAATGTGTCATTCAATTCATATATTCTGAAGGATTTAGCAGTAAATGTCATTAGAAAATGGTTGTTATTCCTGTTGTTTGAAACGGTGTATGGCTGTCTGATTAATAGTATAATTTCTTCTAACAATAAATATTGGTGATTATAAACATTATTTGAGAAATTATGTTATTCGGAGACTTTCTCGGAGAAAATTGGACTAAAACAGAAAAGCCAAATAGCCAATTGAATGGCCATATATTTAGATTTCAGAATTTTGAGGGGGAGGATCCCCAGACCCATTCCACCCCCTTCTGGTTTGGCTTGTCTATGGTCGGGCCAATATTATTCTGCTTCCGCCGTCCCAGGATGGACCTGGCCCATTATAACAATTACCTGGGCATGGTTGAACCATCAGTTACACTGTTACGCAATATAAAGTATAGCATTAATACAACGGCTACAGATTATACTAAGCCTTTAAAAGTTGTAGGGTGAATGCGCCGGGTATCGGCCACTGACATATCATCGGCCACGTTGACAAAATCGAACGGAAATAAGAAAACTTACGCTAGAATATTAAGCCAACGAATGCTATAATAAATAATGATTTCTCCTCTAGCCGCCTTTTAAGTTTTGGCGGGAATACAATTTGTCACGAGGCCGGTACAGCAGGCATAAAACGTGAGTATAAGTTTCCGTAGTTTTTTTTAGAGAATTGCTGTGAAAAGTTGTAGTGGACCTAGTATATAACATATAATTTTACGCATGCAAGAAATAGTAAATAATTTATAATTAGTCATAAACACATATTCCGCATACATCTGGCAACACATTGACCGAATTCCTGTCAAAATATTCGGAGAATGTGGCTGGAGGTGGGTGGCCGATTACTGAACTGCAGGATTTACTGAGAATTAATCATCGGCCAGGGTGGCCGATGACTGAATAGATGCCTAGATGCAAAAATCCTTATAGAAACCCATTGATTCACGTAATCAGAGATGCTTCGCTCAATGTTAATCAAACTGATATGCTTTTGTAGGGAGAAATCATTAATCGGCCAGGGTGGCCGATGACTGACATCCTTCTCAAAACGTGTACTTCAGTTATCGGCCACAACTAATCATTATAGGTGTATTAAATTCCATGTCCCCTGAATGATTCATTTATGTAAGTTATTATTCCCGAAACATTTTACATGTAGATAAATTAATGATATAATGTAATATAAAGTCAGGTAGTGTGTAATAATATCGGGTTACTTTCGGAAAGAAATTAATGTACATGAAGGCATATAGCGACGCTTGGACATACAAAGTCCTATACCTCAATTTGAAGTAATAAAAACATATTGTAAGTGAAAGTACTTTCCTTGTAAGCTATCAGCAGCAGCTCGCACTTAAGACAGTATTCAACAGAATAACTGTTGTGGGAATGGAACGGCTGTATGTCTACCAGTATTTTATGCCCCCCCCCCCTCTCCCCCTCCTTCTCTCCCCTCCCTCCCTCCCACTCTCACTCACCCATCCCCAATCCTCCCTCTCCTTTATCTCTCCCTCCCTCCTTCCATCCCCTCCCTCCAACTCTCTCTCTCTCTCTCTCCTTCCAATGCTCTCTCCCTCCAACTCTCTCCTTCCAACGCTCTCTCCACCCCCCCCCCCCCCCCACCCCCCTCCAACTCTCTCCCTCTCGCTCTCTCTCTCTCTCTCTCTCTTTCTCTCTCTCTCTCTCTGTCTCTCTCACTCTCTCTCCTTCCAACGCTCTCTCCCTCCAACTCTCTCCTTCCAACGCTCTCTCTCTCCCTCCCCCCTCCAACTCCTTCCAACTCTCTCCCTCTCTCTCTCTCTCTCTCTCTCTCTCTCTCTCTCTCTCTCTCTCTCTCTCTCTCTCTCTCTCTCTCAGAACGGTGTGTATGTGTGTGCGTGCGTGTGCGTGGTCAATATAAATGAGATTGACAGCAAAATTCTTTCTTATTATGTTGGCAGAAAATGACGCATCGATTGCAGTATGCAGCAGACAATATGCAACGCGCCCTAGAGGCAGTCCGAGGTGGGGTAAGTCAACGGAGTGCGTGTCGAGAATTTGGTGTTCCACGGGGAACGCTGCAGGATAAACTGCCAGGTCGGAGCCCAGAGGGGAGGAAGATGGGTCCCAGTATGGTCTTTACATCAGCAGAAGAAACGACCATTGAGACATGGCTCCTAGACCTGTCCAAAGCTGGATTTCCGCGTAAAAAGGCTGATATTCTCAATACTGTGCAGAATATCGTGATGGAAGATGGTCGAGAAACTCAGTTCTGCAACGGTAGACCCGGCGAGACATGGTATACACACTCTTTAAAGATACATCCGAGTATTGTGACACGAACAGCTGAAACTGTAAACAAAGCAAGGGCAGCTTTAACGGAAACAAATATTCGCAAATGGTTTCACACGTTGGAAACACATCTTCAGGAAGAAGCACATCCTGATATTTTAGACGAGCCCAGTCGTATACTGAATGCAGATGAGACTAATATTCAGTTGTGTCCGAAAAGTGGTATGGTCTTAGGACCAAAAGGGTGGGAAAACGTTTATGAAATTGCACCAGGTAACGAAAAAGATACTCCTACTGTACTCGGTACGTTTAATGCCAGTGGACAGGTGTTAAAGGGCATGATCGTGTATCTTTATCAAAGACTCCCAAAAGATATCGTCGACTCTGTACCAGAAAGCTGGGCGATTGGACTCTCAGATTCGGGCTGGATGAAATCAGAAACTTTCTATGAATACACAGCTAATGTCTTATACCCTTATTTGGTAGAAAACAATGTCAAATTCCCCGTTCTCTTTCTTGTAGATGGCCATAAAACACATATGACATATCACCTTAGTGAATTTTGTTCGCAGAATGGAATAATCTTATTTTGCCTTTTTCCGAACGCTACACATATCCTTCAACCTGCTGATGTGTCGGTATTTCGGCCATTGAAAGTGCAATGGAAAATTCATGTAAGAAAGTGGCAGACTCAAAATCCCGGGAAAACTTTGTCTGGGGTTCATGTTGCACCATTACTTCAGTCTGTTATGGACAGCCTATCTAGCACAACCATTGCAAATGGTTTTAGAGCATGTGGATTGTTTCCTTTTAACCCAGACGCGGTTGATTATTCAAAATGTATTGAGGCAGCAACACAAACTGACAATAGCCGTGTGCTGAATGTAGAAACTGTCCACCAATGCACATACTACAGACACTACGCAACATCAATTTCAAACAGCACTGACCATCATTGAACATATGTTGAATGACGGGCACCCACAAGATTTAGACAGTATTCTAGAAACTCTAAAGAGTAGAGTATCATCAGACCCATCCGAGCCCACACATTCGAATGATGAGAATCTGATTACAGTTGTGACTGATCGTTCAATCCCTACTGAACAACCAGCTTCCGTGCTTACCGTCAATGACTTGGGGGACGCAGATCTTCTAACCATCAATAGCAATGTTGCATTTGACTCTGCAGATGCTTTGACAAATATTGATGCAGCTTTATCAACTCTTGTTCAGTACGATGTTCTATCCGACACGGATATGCAGTTGCTCTTCACTGAGGTCCTTATCGATCTCCCATTGCCTGGAGACCAAGCAAATGAGGATATTTCAACAGGCGTCACCCAAGCATCATCCACCACGTTGCTAGAGCCACCATCACACACACAGAAAACTCAGGATGAGCAGTATATGCAGTTGCCCTTCACCGATGTCCTTATCAATCTCCCACTGCCTGGAGACCAAACAAATGAGGATATTTCATCAGGTGTCACCAAAGCGTCATCCAACACGTTGCTAGAGCCACAATCACACACACACGCACGCACGCACGCACAGGATGAGCAGGAGAAAGGCCCTTCTGTTCCCATAGATATTCAATGTTTACTCCAGCAAGTTGCAGATAATGAGACAGCGCCTGCAGATAATGCTGCAGACAAAACACATGTTAATGACACTTTGCCCACACCAAGCCAATCGTCAGATCAGAACCACAACAGGAATCCAACTCCCAATGACTGTAAAACATCCCAGGGCAAAGGATTTTCACCAGCTTTTTCGAAGCATCGTTTCTGGTCAGGAAAAATATCTAATCCGAAGGCAAAGCAAATCAAAGCAAAGAAACGCTTACCCTACGCAGTATCTTCTGCTGAATGGAAGATGTATGCAGAGAATGAAAAAGAGGCTCTCGATCGTCAAACGGCAAAGGAGATTCGAAAAAAGGCAATGGAGCTAAAAAAGTTAGCAGTTGTAAAGTCAGGGAAGAGGAAGGCCCAAAGGTCGATAGGAGACCCACACGTCAAGATATCAAATGATCAGTCTAAATCGTGTATGACTGTCCCTTCGTCCGTTCATTCAACTACTAGCAGCAATTCTTCGGCCCATCCATCAATGTTAGCATCTGCAACACAAAATGCCCACAAGTCATCTACAATTGTAGACGTTATGCGAGAGCCAAAGCGCAAGAGACTTAATGCAACAAAAAGCTAGACTGAACAAAAAGGTTATCATTGATACAGAAGACATGCCATGCTTGTACTGCAAAGGCATGTTCAGCCAGTCCAAACCTAAAGAAAACTGGATTCAATGCATGGCCTGCCAACTTTGGGCACATGAGTTATGTTCTGTCATTCCTGTGGATGGATCTTTCCTGTATGAAATGTGCTTAAGCAAAGCCTGACTGACATCCAGCCACACGATAGAGTACATATCGGTGTCAGAGTTTCTATAGGGAAAATCATGCAGTTATTTTCAGTTTGTCTGTTACAGCTTAAATACATTTTCAAATGCGCGTCTTTATAAAAAGAACAGATCTGCAAAATATTGTTGCAGACATGCAATAGATTGTTGTATGCGTTGATTACGTTCTTACTAAGTATTGGATGTAAAATGTCAGACTTTATATTCTGCATTTCAGTTCTTGTGTCGTGTATGTATTGGTATTGGTTGATAAAACAATAAATCAAAGCAAACAAAATAAAACAATCATTGATATAATTTTATGCTCCCCTACAAATTTCCTGGAACATGTATTGGCTTTTTGTGTGTCCATCTGTAATTTCTAATCACAATATGGACTTATTATGTTCATATATTCAAGACTAGTATAAGCTTATGTGGGATTTCAAAACCTATAGATAGACCTGCCACTACAAGCATAATAATAGGCTTCCCTCTGTATGCATTCTTAGAACTTTGCCCTAACCATATTTCCACGATATTTCTGGGCCTCTTGCGTGCTCATAAAACATGGTATATGGATGCATCCTACAATAAGCTGTATAATCAAAATCAGTTCAGTTACACCCCAACCCCTTCCGACTGTTTCCACATTTCTTCGATGCACACAGCGGAGGGGCTTTTTGTAGCTTTATTGAGTAGTAGATTATCAGTGTGAACATGCAGGTACTGTCCAGGTCAAGTGATGCATGGACGAAGTGGTTCGCTTTGCGTTGTTCCCATAGCCTTATCATCAAACAAAATTGCCATAATTTTTAGATAACCGTGTTTTCAGTTGAGAAGCAATGCCTAAGTACAAGTTGAGCCTAAATAAAACTAATCATAGACTCTACCTTCAGTCAAATATCTTATGGCCGGATTCAGATCAGCCAAAATCTGTACCAGATACTAGATAAAAAATGGCCGAAATTAAAATTTGCATGGCCGATTATTGAAATAAAAGCCCCCTTGGCGAATTCGGTTTTTACGCATAGCCACGACACGTGGCCGATAACTGACACATTTAACTACATCTGTCACATCTCCTGAATTGTTTAAGAAGAAAATAGTATCCATATTATGATTTATGTTGTCGGTATTTAGGCAAATACTTGGTCGGTTGACTAAGTGGCCGATAACCGGCACATTCACCCTATGTATTTTTTTCATTCCACACAGGCGCAAGTACGCCACTGTGTGGGACATTAACATTTTATCATTACTGTGATTGGGCTTTCTTAAGCACGCCAGCGCTTCTCTTGATTAGTTAGGGCAAAACATCCAAAGGACATTATTTTCGCCGCACATTCGTCAAGTAGATGCTTTAGACATGGTTTTTGCCTCTGATTAATTTGGTAAATTTATTTGTAGGGTTTGCAGAGATCTCCGAACTGCTTAGATGGTGATGGTTAGACTGTGATAGTTTGTTCCAATCCCTTATTGTACTGGGAATAAAGCTGAATTAATGTTTTTGGTTTTCCGAATTGGAGTCTGTAGACTGTCTAATGATATCTTTGCTTGTTGCTGTAGACCTTTGTAGAACAAAATAAGGCGGTTTTGTTTCCTTCTGTCTGACAATGGTGGGAGTTTTAGGGTTTCCATTGTATTTGTCATACTGCCTGGTTCGTAGCAATTGTTTGAGGTGATAAATCTAGCTCCACGTTTTTGCACATTTTCTAGTTTGTCCTGAAGAGTTATCTGATGAGGGTCCCAAACTGTACTTGCATATTTCAGAACTGGTCTAATCAGTCCCATGTATGCTTGAAGTCTGATTTCTTGGGAACAGAATGATAAATTTCTCCGCAATAGTCCTAAGGTTCTGTATGATTTGCTGCAAATCTCGGTGAGGTGTTTGTTCCAGCTTAGGTCATTGGTGATGTTGACGCCCAAGTACTTTACTGGTGAAGGAAAACTTAGACTGGTTCCTTTTAGTGTGTAGTCGAATTTGAAATCGTGTTTCTTTTTATAATAAACGTATTAAACCTATACCACAATTGCGCTTGAACTATGAAGCGCTATTAGCGTTCACCTTATATCTCTTCAAGAAATTAATTGACAAATCATGTGACGTTTACATAGCGCAGTATGCACAAATAATTATTGTATCTATTGAGAAAATGTTTAAATATTATGATAGAAAATACTACCAGAGCTGCAATATTACGTTATTTCTTTTAATAAGTTGCCTTTTTATTTCCCGTTTTTCAGAAAGAACATGTTTTACAAACAAAACCATCTTTGAAAACTTATATTTTGGCCTATTATTTCGTAAGTCATCTCAAAACCTTTATTTTCCACTTTTAAATGTAAAGTACGAAAAGTTGTGAAATTAAAATTTAACAACTTAAAAGTATGGGTAGCGCATTACGGAGTGGGAACAAACGCACAAATCCTCTTCTCTTTCTCACTTTTTAACTGCACGTAGTGCAGTTGCTGGGAGGGTGATATTGTAGAAAAAATTGACTGTTTAGACTCGGTTAATGCTAGAATTAACCAGTGATGTGTTACGCACGTTAAATACACTAATCTATTAGCCACGAAAAGCCTCGAGTCATTCGTGTTCTCGTGAGATCTCCTACGCTGACGGGAGCGAGATAGCTGTTCTCGGCATAGCACGAAGCTACGGCAATATGTTTAGATTGGCCTCGAGTATCCAGATAATTATTTGGTTCCTAATCAGTTTATTAACAAGCTTATCTAGTGGGTCGGTTAATGACCTCGATTACTGCGAGGTACGCTTGTGGCCACTAGGAAGCCAATCTATATAAAGTGATTATGTTGAATTTGTGTAAACCATTGTGCATAAATTCGGGTAGTCAGAGATAAAAATTAATGTAATTCGGCTTAAAAAAGAAAAAATACTGGGCATAAACTTTGCTCCAAACAATCAACTTTTTATACAAAAAAACGATGTCAACAATGTGTTAAAAACGAGTCCGGCCTCGTTAGGCAGAAACACAGATTTTGTTCCCAGCTACATGATAGCCCTGGAATCGATCCCGTGAACCACATGCCACCTATTTCAACAAGTAAACAATTCAGAAGACTATTTTCTCCGAGACTAAGGCAAGCCTTTATAAGTAGCTGCAGATGCTAAAATCACAAGTTCGCATTCAGTGCTCAATCACACAGAGCTGGCAACTCAACACGTGCTCCCATCCTTGTTTACTTGGGCTCGAATGTGGCTTGAGAAGGTTAGGTTCATATCTACAGTGACCCCAATGTCATTTTTCTGTTGTATAAAGTGGGGTAGCCAGGTTTTCACGTCAGGGGGAGCGAGGTCTAAAAAGGTGCCACTTTACTTGAGCGAGGACTAAAAAGGCGCCACCCCGCATACCAATTAGGCATCAGAGTCTGCTTAAATTTCTTTAATAAAGAGAAACTAGCATCCCAGCGTCGCCAATTATTTTATTCTACCGAGAAAGTAGCGTGTATTCCACTATTCCTTTTCTTGATGTAGCGTAATTAAAACAAAAGGTCTCAACATAGCGATGAACAAGCATGACAAGAAGACATGCATTGACAACGTTGTAAATTCAAATAGTTCTAATTTTCAATGTAGATTAACTTGGTAAAGGTGGCATGGGAGTTGGGACGTCCAGAAACTTGTATGTGTTATGGACATGATTTAGGCGCCATATTTGGGAAAATTAGCTCAGTGGGGAGCGACTGCTCCCCCTGGCTACGCTACTGGTTGTATATTCTCAAGATTCACGTATGCCCCATGGTGCTTGTAAATGTGATAGCTCTTCTCATCTGGGTGTTTTACTCCTTTGCTCTCTACCGTCAATACTTTGCACTCGTTCGGGTGGAATCTTAATAGCCATGTGTCTGACCACTCCTGAAGGGAGTCCAGATCATCTTTCATCTTCCTTGCATCTGATTTGCTTGTAGATTTTTGTATCATCTGCGAAGAGATAACATGTATATCTTAGAAAGTCAAGGAGATCATTAATGTATATCACAAACAGGATAGGGTTTGTGGGATTCCACTTGTTATTGGGTGGTTTTCTGAAACCTGTCCATTGACCACGATGCATTGCTTTCTGAACACGACACATTGATTTCTGTTTGAAAGAAAGTTCTGGACCCATAGTATTATACATTTTCTTAGACCATATTTTCTCAGCTTGTGCCTGTGTGGGACAGTATCGAACGCCTGCATGAAGTCCATATATATGGCATCAATTTGTCCACCACATTTGTCCACCCATCCAGCATCTATATAAGTTGCAATGCTATTGAGTTTCCCTCCATAAAACCAAATTGCATTTTGCTGAAGAATTTGATTCTATTCATATGTTCTATTCAGTGTTTGCACACCTTTCTGTGTTTGGAATTCCATGACTTTTCATGACCAAAATTAACAAGTCCAGGTCATTGTTAACAGAGAAAGAGAGAGCAGCACGGGTTATTGTGCATATATTGTAATATTGTGATTTCACCAGGATTACACAGCTATCGTATTTATAGTGTCTGATTTGGCCGGGACCACTCTGCTAATCTGACATATTGTGCATATATTGTATTAGTGTGATTTCACCAGGATTACACAGCCAGCGAATTTATACTGTCTGATTTGGCCGGGACCACTCTGCTAATCTGACATATTGTGCACATATTTTAATAGTGTGAATTCACTGGGATTACTCAACCAGTAAATTTATTTTGTGTCTGATTTGGTCGGGACCACCCTGCTAGTCAAACACCTGATAACACAAGTTTGATTGGGACTACCCTGCCATTCTAGTAGAAACTTGCCAGGATTACATTAGCAGTAAAAGAATTACCACATTTGGTCAGGACAACCCTGCCAATTTTAAATTGAAATTTAGAGAAAACTTTAATAGTAATTTATGTTGACTTGGTCGGGACCACCCTGCCAGTGTTCGTAACTTCTTGCATTGCCTGCAACTTGTGTGTATAAATATTAATCTTAAATATTGCTTGATTCGATCAGGTGATCCCATCAGAGTTTGTAACTCTTTCCCAAAGTAAATACTGCAAGGAGTAGAATGGCAGGAGCTAAAGGATCACCAAAAGTGAGGAAAGCATGGGCCAGAAATAAAGGTGAAGAGGAAGAAGACAAAGCCGGATGGACATGCAAAACGTGTAAGGTAACGTACACTGAGGAGAAATCAGAGCTGCTAGAGTGTGAGTACTGTTGCGACCACTTCTGGGAAAAATGCCTAAATTTAACTAGCGCAGAGTACGAATTGCTAACCAAGAGGTCCGATTTACACTGGTACTGCCCCCATGTGAAGAGAAAGCTGTAAGAAACTTGAAAATGGAAAGAGACATTGAGGAACGATGTACAAGGTTTCTAAGCAAAATGGAGCACCGGGTGAAGAAGCTAGAGATAGATGTGGCACAGAAAACAGATGTGGAACAAGTCAAGACACTAATTCAAGAAGATAGGCAGGAAAGAGAGAAAGGTGGCACGTGCAATGATGCAGTGGGAATGAAAGAGGTCGAGGAACAAATTGCTGATTTCCGAGAAAGCGAGGAGTGTAAATGTAATGTAATTATCCACAGGAGTGAAGAATTGAACAAGGAGAAGGCAGAAGAGCGTAACGAAAAGGATATACAGTATATGAAAGACCTATGCGATGTACTAGATACACCAAATGGCAGAGTAAAGTGTTATCCGACTAGAGAAGAGGGATGCTAAGAATGTGGCTTCGAAACCAAGGATAATGAGAGTAACATTTGCAGATGAAGGTACAAAAGGCACATTTATGAGCAACGTTAGGAACTTAGCCACTGCTGAGGAGAGATTTAATAAGATAAGCATAGCGCATGATATGACAATAAAAGAAAGAAAGCTCGACAAGCAGAAATTTGAAGAAATGAAACTCAATGATGAAAATGAATCAGGGGACTACAAATATATAGTTCGCGGACCACCCTTGGAATGGGTCAAAAGAGATCACTAATAGCGCCATGCAGTGTAAATAAACCTGTACATATGTTCAAAAGCACTAATGTAAATATGGATAGAGACAAAGGGGCAAAAATGTTGTACACAGACAATAACATGGGTGACGGTATACAGTGCATGTAAACACATGCAGACAACTTGCCAAACAAAATTGAGGAATTAAAAAGAAGATTAATGGATGAGGAGAATCTATTTAGCATTATAGGAATAACAGAAGTATTTCCAAAAAATTTCAGGTTTGCAACAACACGAGCTGAACTGCAGATTAAGGTCTTTGAGCTGTTTGAAAATGAGTCAGAAACAATCAACAGAAGAGGTGTAGCACTGTACATAAAAGAAGAACTAAAAGGAGTTGAATGTAAATTGAAAAGTAGTTTCGAAGAGAGTGTGTGGGTGAAGGTGAAGGCTAGCGGACGTGAAACCCTAATGATTGAATGTGTCTACAAAAGTCCAAGCAGTAGCAAAGAAAATCTTAGGGAGCTGCGAGGTCTCATCAGAGAGGTATGTAGTCTGAGAAATGAGCTTACACACCTATTGATCATGGGAGACTTCAATTTCCCTAGAATAAACTGGAATACATAGATATCTGAAAATGATAGGGACGCAAAGGCATTTGTAGAATGTAAAAGAGACTGCTACTTGCACCAGCCTGTACCAGAACCTACCCGCGCAAGGTTAAACAGCACCTAGTACCATTGACCTACTTCTCTTCAACAAAGAATTAATAACTGACATAACACATCAAAGCCCTATAGGATTTAGTGATCACTGTGTATTGAAATTTATTTCCATACTAATATAGACAGCAACCACAACAGAGAGACGAG
Source organism: Chaetoderma sp. LZ-2023a (assembly GCA_034401795.1). Classification (NCBI taxonomy): domain Eukaryota; kingdom Metazoa; phylum Mollusca; class Caudofoveata; order Chaetodermatida; family Chaetodermatidae; genus Chaetoderma; species Chaetoderma sp. LZ-2023a. The sequence continues at coordinate 107,690,460 of CM067370.1, read as the reverse complement.
ATGGAACTATTTCAAAGAAAATTATGAAGCAATGAAAGTCGAAATGGATAGAAACTGGGAGGAAGAACTAGAAGAACTGGATACATGTACTGCCTTAGACCATTTTATGAATATTTATAACATGGCCCAAGATAAATGTATCCAAAAAACAAGAACAAAAGGCAAGGAAAAAACAAGGAAAGTTCATGATGTTCAGCTAGACGAGAAAATTACAGCCAAAATAAGGACGAAGCATAGGAGCTGTCAGAGGTTTATTGAAATAAGAGAGGAAAGTAAGTACAATGAGTATGCCAAAATCCGAAATCAAGTAAGGGGCTTAGTAAGAAAAGCGAAACGAGATAAGGAAAAGGAGATAGCAAAGTCTGCGAAGTCAGACCCCAAGAAATTCTGGATCCAAAAGATTAGTGAAAACAGGAATAGCAGAATTAAAGACAGGGGGTATCTAGTGAAGACAAAGATAAAGCTGATGTCCTTGCAGAGTTCTTCATCGGCATCTTCATGAAGGAACCGCCTGGAAACATACCCAAATTGGAAGATAAACATATCCAGGAGGAGTTCCATGACAGAGTGTTCAACGAATAAGAAGTTTTAAAACTGCTAAAAGCGATAGTTAAGAACAAAGCTCCAGGACCTGATGGGATCCATCCAAATGTTTTAAAAGAACTTAGTGATGTGCTGTATAAACCACTGACAATGATATTCAACAAGTCTCTGGAAGAGGGTGTGGTACCTGAAGCCTGGAGAACTGCAAATGTTACAGCAATTTTTTAGAAAGGAAGCAAATCAGACCCAGGGAACTATAGACCTGTTAGCCTAACAAGTGTCATATGCAAATTGATGGAGAAATTGGTCAGGGCTGAGATTCTAACCCATATGGAAAGAAATTAACTATTCAGTAGCACACAATTCAGATGCCTGTCCGGAAGGTCAACAAGCCTTCAACTGCTGAAAGTAATGGACGAATGGACACATATACTGGACAAAGGGGGTACGGTAGACACTGTGTACATGGATTTTATAAAATCCTTTGATACCATTCCCCATTAACACCTACTCGGCAAACTATACAGCTATGGGATAAGCAGTGGGGTAGTAAAATGGATTAAAAGATTTTTAACTGACAGGACACAAAAGGTGGCTGTTAATGGAATAAGCTCGCGTGACAGAAGTGTGACAAGTGGGATCCCACAAGGCAGCGTCCTAGGACTGATAGGATTTGTCATTTACATAAATGACTTGTCCGTCTGTGGCAATGCAACAACGTTTCTCATTGCAGATGACACAAAGATGTACAAAGAGACAAAGACATTTGAAAAGAAGGAAAAGCTACAAGAAGATCTGGATTCCCTAAAAAGATGGACTGACACATGGTTACTGCGGTTTCACCCAAATAAATGCGAAGTTATGAAGATACAGAGTGGAACAAAGAAAGAGGAAAACACATATGAGTATTGTCTACAAAATCAGGATGGTGACTTGGTGACCGTGGAAAATGTCGCACAAGAAAAAGATATAGGCATCACAGTGGACAATAACTTGTCATTTAAGCAACACATACAGTCACAGGTAAATAAGGCAAACTCAATAATGGGACTGATAAGGAGATCCTTCAGCTTCCTAGATGAAGGCATGTTCATCAGCCTTTTCAAAGCGCTGGTTAGACCTCACCTGGAATATGCGGTATGTGTGTGGGGGCTGCACACCAAAAAGGACATAGCGATGATGGAAAATGAGCAGAGAAGAGCAACAAAATTGATTCACACACTAAAGGATCTAGAGTACCCTGATAGATTAAGAAAGCTAGGACTTCCATCACCGAAATATAGAAGACTAAGAGGAGATACGATAGAGGTATTTAAAATACTGAATGGATTATACGATCAAAAACTTACCAAAAATATGCTGGAAATATCTAAAAGCAAGAGAACAAGAGGACACAACTTAAGGCTAGAGAAAAAGAGGTGTCGGTTGGATCTATGGAAATACTCATTTACAAATAGAGTAGTGGATGTCTGGAACAGCCTACAAAACACTCTAGTAAATACTACATCAGTCCTTAAGTTCGAGGTAGGGCTGGATAAATTTTGGAAGGACCAGGAGATGAAATTTGACTTTATCGCTGACTATAAAATGCCTGGGAGTCACGTGCGAGAGTGTTATGTTTCATCCACAAATGAAGAGGTGGACATAGAGGCTGAATAAGCCTGAGTCCACAGCGCTATCCTATGAAATCCTATGAAATGACCTCCAAGAATTATTATCTAGGAGATTTGTGTTAATGACATAGCTCCAAAAAACTAGATCCAAAGTTATTCTGCTAACTGTCTAAATATTGCCTCTTGCAACAATCAAGCCATATCCTTGTTTTGATACGCTATTGCCGTAATTTTTATTTCGTAGAAGTGATTTATGCCAACAGATTTCTTTTTATTTTACATGATTACCACTTTCCACGACTTTTCCATGATCTATGATAAATAACCCCACTAATTTTTCATGATGTTCCAGGACTGGAATTTAAATTTTCATATTCCATGACTTTCCAGGATTTCTATGACCGGTACGAACCCTGTCTATTATTTCTGACCGCACTAGCTTTTACATTAATTTACACAATACACTTGTCAGACCTACTGGCCTATAATTACCAGGGTAAGATTTGTCCCCCTTTTTATAAATAGCTGTGATGTTGGCTGTCTTCCACGTATCTGGTACTATCCCCTTATCCATAGATTTATTAAATATAATAGTCAAGGCCATGTACAATCTCTCTTTTAGATCTGCTAATGCTTTGGGATGTACTCCATCTGGACCAGGTGATTTGGTTTTATCTATTCCCTCTAGTATTTTCAGCACATCATCCTGGGTGAAGGTTTTGTCTTGGAATTCAGATTCTGGTTTTGGTTTCTGCGACTGGCATGGGACCATCTGGTTCATATACGGTTTCCAGAAGATCCTTGCGTTTTTTGGACCTATACACATTCTCACTATATCATTTCAATCTTAACACCAATATTCAAAAAGGGGAAGAAATAAACAGCCTGCAATTAGAGATCTGTCAGTCTAACATCCATCATCTGCAAAATTATGGAACTATTCATCGGAGACGCACTTATGCATCATATGTCCGACTTTATTACTAAGTGTCAGCACTGCTTTCTAAGAGAAAGATGACACCCCCACGCCGGTCTCCTCCGTAAGTACCAACTTTGTCAGGAAACTAAGTCACCAAGGAGTGCGGGCTGACAACTGCATACAGAGACAACTCTGAATATGTCTAATCTTCTTCAAGCAAGGAACTGTGCTCGACATCCTCAGACGATGCGATCTTCCCAGGAGCTTACCATAGCTACATGAAATGTACGTGGTCTGAATGCAACATCAAAGAGGCAAACCTTAGGTACAGACTGTGAACACTATAATATCTATATTACATGCATTAAAGAGGGTAAAGTAGCTCAGCAACTACAGACAGGCTATACGCGAGTGCTCATGGAGCAAAAACAGGCCTCATAATGTGGTTTAAGCTTCATAATCAGATAAAAGGTCTTGGATCATGTCATTAGTTTTGGATACGTCAGCTATCGCATTGCATTCATTGACCTCGCTATACCTATGTGAAAACACACCACTAAGTGTCGCGTTGTCAACGCATATGGTCCAACTACCGAAAAGGACAAAGAGAATCCAGCAATATTGGATTCCTTCTATGCAGAACTGAGCTCCGCCATTACAATCCCAGCTAGATGTCAACTGTTCATGCGTGAAGATTCCAACTCCCAAGCTGGGTAAACTCAGAATTGTGGACAAAAGTTCAGGACTTGACTGATGCATGGGATCGTATGGAGAGGGCACACGCAACAGCAATGGAAATGCACTGGTGGCATTCCTTAGTTTCAATGGCCCATTTGCCACAAATACGGCTTTCAAACACCCATGCCATCACCGGACAATATGGACCGAACACATTGCTGATCACAAAGCCCCAATGGATCTAAGGCTACAACAGCTGTCTTCGACCAAATAGACTTCATACTATGCAAGACAGAAGCAAACCCCCCCTACTTCAGAATGCTCGTTCCTATGGAGGCACAGACCTCAATTCTGACCATAAGCCAGTCATTACACGCCTTCAGATGAACGATCTCTATGTAATATATAGACGCCATGCCAGGCAAGAGGGTAGAGTCACCTACAACCTACCCAAGCTCATCAGCGACACTGACACTTAAGTGTCATATAAAAATGCCCTCAGGGAGCAGATAGCTAGCATTGACATCAGCTCCGATCCAAATGAAGCCTTAAACGAAATACTAAAATCTATGGAATCATCAGCTACCAGCCCCATAGGTGATCTTAAAAACAACCGAACTAGGTATACTAACGACCGTCTAGTAGTAAAACTGTCAGCAGAACAGAAAGCTTTAAGGCTGCGCATCTATCAAAGTGGCCAAAGTGAAGACCATAACAAACTATGTTGGGAGTGCAATATCATTCTGCACCACATTGCTGAATGCTTAAAAGATCTTGCTCTTCAACAAGCAGACACCCTAGCAGATGAAATCATTGCCACAGATGACTGTCACAAAATGTTTCTGGCAGCCCGAGCCCTGAGAGTTACTGACTACACACCACCACTCACTATACACAACTCTGAAGGACACTAACGGGACTAACCAGGGAAAAGCAGAGGCGATTCGACCATTACTAACACCAATTAAGACAGCAGAAGTTGAGAAGGCACTTAATGCCCTGAAAGATGGACGTGCATCTGAACCTGATGGCATGAGCAGTGAACTATTCAAATATGCAAGTGACATTATCTCAAAACCGATCACGCACCTAATCAATTCAGCTTTTATACACCACATTCCCATCGACGCTGTAGGCCAAGGCACCCTCATCGCACTACCCAAGCCCAAGAAGCCACCTGGCTCCCAGCCAATCTGCAGGCCATTGTGTTCCTCAACAGCAAACAGAAAATCCTCCAATGTTACTCTATGCCACATCCAAGACAAGATCGATGACTTCCCAGAATCATGTCAAAGTGGCGTCAAACGTGCACGCAGCTGCGCAGACATTATATGGACTCAATGCATGTTTGTGTCAATAGTCATGACCAAACACTGGGATTTCCACAAAATGGGCATTGACATATCATGAGCCTTCGAAATAATCACACGCTCAAAGATCATATATGTACTACACCAGGCCAGTGCAATGAAGATGAGCTACGACTAGTGAGACTACTGCTTGCAGACACCAAGCTGAGATTATGAGTCAAGTCAGTTAAGTCTGTAGACTTTGAGACATCGATCGGTTCCCCACAGGGAGATGGTGTCTCTCTGGTACTTTTCACCTGTTACCTTGCTGCTGCTTTGAAATCCATACGGGAAAGTTCCACAAGACCAAACCACCAAGTGTCAATACTGGGTATGCCGTTAGAGATGAAATATGCCGACGATGTGCACTTCATAGATGAGGAAAAGGAACCCCTTGACGAACTTCTCCCAATAGATGCAAGCAAACTAAAATTTGAGAATCTTTTTATGAATTAATCCAAAACAGAGTTCACCCGCATATCCCTATCTACAAAGCATGAAACTAAAGAAAATGATGACCAACTTCGTGGCGGCAAACCATGGAGCAAAACTAAAATCCTGGGCTCACTGCTTTTCTGTTCTGCTGACATTGCTGCATGCTACATCATGGGGAACATAGCCTTCCAGTTCTTCTGGAAGCTATGGATTTGTAGATCAAAGATGCCCTTGATAATAAGGCTACGTTTATACAATGCAACCTGCGTATCCTTGATACTGTATAACTGTAACAGCTGGGCAGCTCCAAAGGCAGCTCTAGAAAACCCGATGCCTGCCAACGCAAACACTTACACACCATCACTGGACACCGATGGCCAGACAGCATAATTTCCAACAATGCACTATATAATATGTATAATACGCTGCCGCTGTAAAAGTCACCTGGCAAAGATGGTCCATGTTTGGCCATGTGCTAAGGACAGAACGTTATTGCATAAATCTGCTATGCGTGCTATGAGATGACCTCAAGAAATCACAACTCAGTACACTCAGTGCCGACAACTTGGTCAAGGTGTTTGCTGACGATACTAAGCTCCTTTCACGAATCACTACAACAGAAAACCACGACAAATCAAATCAAATCAAATCTAATAAACTTTATTTGCTGCTTTTTTATGATTATATATACATTGATTACAGGAATCTATCAAAGGCAATGCCTATAAGGCGATGGAACCTTTACATATATAATGTACAGACATCACATTATCAAAGACAATACAACAACACTCTTACACATATGATAGACAATAAAAAGGAAAAGAGAGAAAGAGAAAAAAAAAGAAAAAAAGAGAGAATAATTATAAGGGTGGTTATGTTGTAGCATCCACTTGCATTGTGTGAATTTTTTGGTTTTTTTAAAGTGAGTTGACAGTTTATTTATGAATACGTGTATGTCCATGGCATATATGGGTGGTGGGGTGGGTGTGTGTTGTTGGTGGGGAGTGGGGGAGGGGGAGGGGAAGGAGGGATCTTCATATTATTATTATCTGTATCCTTATGTGTCTGGAGCCGCATCTCAGACTACTGATCAAATTGGTCTAAAATCCCAACACAAGGGGTTGTTGCGGTTTAGAACAGTAACAGAATTTTAGGATCTGCATATTCTATTATTCCAGGTTAAGCTGTTAATTCAATATTAGATTTGTTACTGTGATGACTAGATACTATATGCATTCTGGAAGCCATGGTAAGCCCTTTAAATTGTGACCGTAGCGCGTTGAGAGCTGATCTTGTAATTTTGTATTATCATATTTTTAATTACTTTTTTGTATGACTTCTGATTTACGATTTGTGTGAGAATGTCTGCAGGAGTACTGTTCCATAGTTTGATGGCTAGTGTGGAGGATTTGTTTCTTGATGTTTCTGTGCAGCAGTAGCTTGTATCGAGATTGTGACATGATCTGGTATTATATGAGTGTATTTCAGTGTTATGTCTAATACGTGTTGACAGTGGCGTTGGTATGTTGTCAGTGTAGAGGTCTCTCAGGATAGAATATAATTGCAATTTTCCAATGTCTTTAGGTATTAGTAGCTGTTCTGTTTTAAAGATATGCTGCCCCACTGCTGTTGAAGAGAATAGTTTAATAGCTTTCTTTAGTAGTGCTTCCAGATTTTAAAATTTAGATTGGTATGTGTTAGTCCAGATTGTATTGCAGTAGGTGATATATGGAAGTACTAATGTGCTGTAGAGTGATTTTAATATGTTATTTGGTAGATATAACCTAAGACGATGCATAACACCTATGCTACTTGCTACCTTGGAAGTAATAATTGCAATGTGCTTCTCCCAAGTGAGCCCTTTATCCAGATACATGGCTAAAAACTTAACAGATTGTGTTTCTTCTATATCTTGACCATCTATGTGAATTCTTGGGAGAGTGTTTTTTTCAATTTGTTTGCGTTTGTGAATAACATATAGTTAGTTTTACTGACATTTAAAGATAATGTATTCGCTTTGAACCACTGTATTACTTTTTCCATTTCAAAATTTGCAGTTTTATACAGGGCATCTATGTCCTTGTGGCTGCAAAATGCATTGGTGTCATCTGCAAATAGTATTAGTGATAGGCAGTTGCAAATGGTGGGTAAATCATTCATGTATAGTAGAAACAGCAGAGGACCAAGAATTGATCCTTGAGGAACACCGCAAACTAGTTCTGCACTCCCAGAGAGAGAGAGAGAGAGAGAGAGAGAGAGAGAGAGAGAGAGAGATTTTGTGGTCAATTGTATCAAATGCTTTCGAAAGGTCCAAAAATATTCCTAATATATGTTCTTTATTTTCAAGAGATTCTGATAGTCTTTTCATCATATCTACGAGTGCTAGCATAGTCGAATGCTTTTCCCTAAATCCATATTGTGATTGGTAAAACATAGAATGTTTGTTTAGGAATTTTGATAAGCGGCTATAATAGTCTCTCTAGGAGGTTTGAGAATAGATGTAGTACTGAGACAGGCCTGTAGTTAGTAAAATCAGAGGAGTCTTTTGCTTTATATATAGGTGCTACCCGTGCTACTTTTAGTCATGAAGGAAAGACTCCTTGTGCCAATGACAAATTACAGATGTGCTTTAGTGGAATTAGTATTTGTGAGATACAGTTTTTAAATATTCTCCACTTAAAGTTGCCAACACCCGCACTTTTATTTGGATTAATTTGCATTAGTACTTTAGTAATTTCCTCTGTGCTGGTAGGATTAAGGAAAATTTAAGATTGGTAGCTGCCTGTCAGATAATCTTGTACATTGGCATTTGTGCTAGCTTGAATTTTTTGTGATAAATTCGGCCCAATGTTAATAAAGTATTCGTTAAATTTGTTTGCAATTTCCTGCTTGTCAGTTAGTATCTTATTGTTATAAATAAATCTTGATGTTTCTGATTTACATGTTTGTTTGTTTGTTTGTTTGTTTAACTGTGTCTTTAAAAGTTTCCATGTCTCTTTTATGTCATCTTTATTTTCGTGAAATTTATTTTTATAATAATTTATTTTTGCCATCCTATTTGGTTTAATTTATTTCGGTATTTCTTAAACTTCAATTCATTATACTGAGTTGGAATTTTGAAAAATCTAAGTACAGACTGTTTTTCTTGTGACAGGCAGCAATCACTCCTCTGGTTAGCCATGGCTTAGCAGGACTTTGTTTGAAAACCTTTTAACTTCTTTTAGTGGAAAGCTGTGCTCATAGGCCTCTGTGCAAATAGCATGAAATGTGTTGTAATCATCTTCACATGAGTAGCATTCAGTCACTTGAGTCCAATCAGCTGTAGCCATTTTGTTTTGAAATTTTTCTATATTCCCATTGCCAAAATCACTACATGTTATCTTTTCTCTTGCGAATGATTTTTGTTTAACTATAGGTGTTTCTATGTAGTAGATAGGTAAGTGGTCGGCTATGTCATCTACAAAAATGCCTTGGAAAGTGTTACCTTCTACAGTAGAATTAGTGTAGAAATTATCAATGACTCTAGCTGTAGTTTCCGTAATTCTTGTTGGTCAGGTGATTACAAGATAGAAACTAAATGCATGAAATAGATTTAGAAAATGTTGAGTCTGAAAACAATTTCCCCTTAATAAGTCAACATTGTAATCACCCATAATATATATGCCGTTTTATTTTCCTTTTGTATAATTAGAAGAAGTTCATTTAATGTTTCCGTGAATTTTTCATAGTTCCTTTTCGGATGGCTATATATAGCACCGACAAGCTCCAAACAAACCGTAAAAACTTTAAAAAAATGAGCAGACACCTGGCAAATGCGGTTCAATGCATTCAAATGCAAAGTAATGCACGTAGGCAGATCCAATCCGAAGATGATGTACACCATGATAGAGAACTGGCAGATCATTCTAGATGACACCACCTGTGAAAACGACCTGGGCGTGTACGTTGACGACAATGTAAAATTCAGACAACATGTGGAGACAGGGGTCAACAAAGCCAACACGATCATTGGTATGATATGAAGATCATTAATTGTCTGACTGGAAGCCAACACGCTTATACTGCTTTACAAGAGCCTAGTGAAGCCACATCTAGAATACGGAAATGCGGTATGCCCCCTCCCCACCCCCACCCCACCCACCGCTGCACACAAAAAAAGACATCTGGCTCATCGAGAATGTCCAGCGTCGAGCTACGAAACTGATAGCAGGCCTGACAGATAGCCCATATGAACTATGAATGTTTGTGCGGGTGCGTGAACTTGTTCATGTGTGTGCACGCGTGCCCGCGCGCGCGCGTGGGTGTGTGTGTGTGTATGCGCGTGCGCGCGTACATGCATACTCATACTACGGCTGTAGACAAACGAGATTTCCTGCATGCATACTTTCTGCCTCATACACATGTCAACCGAATGGCGTCGTTGGATTCACAAATTTCTGAAATTGAAGGCAAGTTTTGATTTCATGTGTGTGGGATTGCGTTAAAATAACAAAATTGGTCTAGATTTAATGTAGAATTTGGTTCCATACTACTTTATATCTAACGCTGGTGTGCAGAAATGCATAAGCAGTGTTTATTTATTGACACCTGTTTTCGTAATGCATCGATGCGAATGAACAGGCCATTTACAAAGATATGGTCTTCTGTGGTATGTGTTAAATTACATGTAGCACGTCTTAAATTTGTTCTTCAGTTCATCTTCATTTTGTGGGGAGAAAATGTCCTTTAAACATGTCATCCATGATCACGCCATTCCAGAGGTGGATTTCATAAAGCTTAGAAATTTGCTTAGAGATGTTATGAGGACTAGATACCCGATCGCTCTGATTAACTTGACAATCATATTACAGATTCTCCTTTACTAGAAGAACAAAATGCTATTTAAATTTTTGTAATCGGCCCAGCCAAAGCTGAGATAAGCATATAGCAACCACCTTGACAACCAAACGTTTTTAGCTATTGCGCTAGAGTCGGGATGACACCAATTCCTATTAGTCTAGATTATTATCTCGGGGAGCATAGCTAGGCTCTCTACTGCTGCGCGTATTAGGTACCTATGCACCTATTCTTTGACAATTCAGTGTTCACACAGGGACACTACATTGGTTCGAGATGCACAAAGGTTCAATAATATTGAAGTTGATGATAATTTTGTTGATTAAAATTTAAAGGACAGACCTCATGGTCACGGTGCCTCACATCACAATTCTAACGTATAGGCCTGTTAGAGGTGACAGTAACATCGGATTTCGTGTACGTGAATTAGGCTACATTTAATCAAACCCACACACACACTTCTTGGAATACTATGCTACAAATGCATATATGTTATCTTTCTGGATTGACTGCAGAGATTTTGCATATATGATAGGCATGCATGTACACAACTTTTTAAATGATATAGTTAAGTAGGCCTACACCGCTCAGTGCACGTACGATCGCAATTTACCATTGTGTAGGCTTATGAATAAATTTATGATTGCACTATAGCAGTTACTCCAGTTATGTGTTTAAAGTTAACTAAAATGTCGGGTAAATATAAATCTAATCAAAACTAATCTATTTGCGTATAGTCTACCTTGACCAGGGTTCGCACGGGTCATGGAAATCCTGGAAAGTCATGGAATTTGAAAATCTAAATTCCAGGCCTGGAAAAGTCATGGAAATTTGTCAATTTGATAAAAGTCATGGAAAAGTCATGGAAAATGATAATCTCCCTAAATAAAAATAAAATCTGATGGCATACAAATGTGAAATGGGGAAATAAAGCTCGAAAATACACATTTCCATATCTTTATCGCGGCGATCACATGATTTCATTCATTATCAAAGTCATATGTCCAACCAAAATAAAATGATCCAAAACAACGTAAGAAATAAAATGAGGTTAAATCCCTTCTTATGTTGGTAGGCCATATTAAACTCTTGTGATTGGAGACATTCCACTGAACTATATCTGGACTGGAAGGAGGCCTCCCAAATAAAAACTGGTTTTGTAACGCCGCGAATGCGAATATCCCAAATTAATAATAAATATGTACTGTAGAGAATGTTTTTAAAACAATTTGAGCAATAAATTCACTATTTCCTACTCAGCGTATGCATTCGGCAGTATATTTAGTGGCAAGATTTTTGTTCATTTGGGCGATTTCGTCCCAGCCGAATTGGTTACATTATGATAATTAGATGGCGATGATATCTCGGTCTTGCTAGCGTATGGAGATTCCCCTGTATATTGAATGTATTTCTTGCTCAAAGATGGTTTTATGCGTTCTATTACGGTTAAAGTATGAAATAAACTTGGTAATATTAAAAGAATAACAAGATATTTAGCCGATAAAGGATTATTATTATTTTGAATCGAGCGGTAAAGTTACCAATTTTCGTTCGTCTGAAAAATATGTTTTGCAATATTTCTAAACTCTGATTGCGTGTTATATACATGTATAAGGCTTTTTTGGCTCATATTTTGTCAAATTTTCCCATGCGTGTTATCTATTAGTGCGAAACATATTTGCAAAAGTAACAATTTTAGGGATTGGATTTCAATTTTTTCTTGAACACTGTCCAAATAGAAGCCTCGGCTCTAAGCCTTAAATTTGTTCAAATTTTTTTTTTAATTTCAAAGAAAATGTCAATTTGCAGACCAAGTGAAGACTATTTTATAAAAAATGTTCAACAATAGTCTTCTCTTGATCTGCAAATGGACATCTCTCAAGACCACGCGTGACAGAAGCCGGCTTTGGCTGATATGAGTGTTAAAGGGTTAATAGACAATTTTTGGGGTCAAAATCTTTACTAGAAATGCCCATATTGCTTCTTACCATTTTGACCGATTTCAACCAAGTTAGGCTGAAAGGATACTACATGTATGATCATAGGCTCTAGAACTTCCATTCAGAATTTTTATTCGTCAATTTTTTATGTGAAAACCTCAGATTTTACTAAAAATGTACCAGATATTTTCACATGTTGACCCTTTGCCCTAGACAAAGTGAATTCCATATGATTCACTATATGCTGGTGAACATTTTGAAATAAATTTGAGTGTCTTTGACCTAGCTATTGATTCTTGGAGGTCATGGAATTTCTTAATTTTAGTCATGGAAAGTCATGGAAAAGTCATGGAATTTCAAATACTGAAAGGTGTACAAACCCTGCTTGACAGTACACGGTTTGTTTACAATTTAGGCGGTGGTAGAGCTGCGTAGTGATGCTTTTACTGCCGTCCGCATGCTTATAGTACAACTTAAATAACATACTGTTGAATGTTTTGAACATAATTGGGTTGGATTTCAACCCAAATTGTGTTCAAAATAATCAACATAACGTTTCTTGTATCATGTTCATATGGTTCTAACTACCATATTTGTGTTTTTGCTTTGGAAGCATTTAAACTTATTTATGAGCTGCACTGTAAGTAAAGATGATACGCTAGTGACCTCTGAACATCTGTCAGTTCACCTACCTATTTAAAATTTGTTCATCGGCTACAGTTTTGCTTTTTCATAACATTGAAATATGAGTGTATGCTACTTCCATACATGGAAGAAGTTGGTTTGAAAACGATATAGTTCATATGGTTGTCACAGGCGTGACCCCCGCCCCCACACACACCAACGTACGTGTTGACCCGTACATGCCTCTACATTATTATTATACAAACACATTGCCAAAAGCTTATAGGTAAACAATTACATTCTAATCATTAATCACAGGAAATTTCACATAGGACACACTGACACACTTATTGTAGATTCGTAATCTTCAGAAAAAGTTGTAACTGCACTCTGTAGCCTATACATTTAGATTTGAATAATAGTACAATTATAGCCATCGTCAACCTCTCCCACCAATTTCGATCATCACGCTCACATCCATCCATCCCAGACAGTACATAGTACACCATCCATCCCAGACAGTACATAGTACACCCAGTCCTTTCAAGAATGGTAATGGATCCACAATTAGGCCTACTATAGACTACAGAGCATTTGTCACATGCATTGAAATATTTCCGATTTTCAGCACTGCCCATGGTTTAACGTAGTTATAGGCCTATTATTATGCGAATATAGCTATCCATGAAACCATTAAAAATGATTAAATATCATAATAGATTTTAAAAAATCATGATTTTTTTTAATTTCTTGAAGACTTAGCTTCAACCTGACATAATTTATGTTATGGTAGGTGAAGTCTATCCTGTTAAACGCACGTTTTAAAATATGTTACCTTTGTACTGCAGACAGAAAAATATTGACCCAGCTCACAGCGCCGTTCCCGGTGTGATGTCACAGCCAGTGGTGATTTGATTCAGGTTGAGGCGTCATTTAATCTCGTTATTTGGGCTGCCTAACATATTTTTCTCACTCCAAAGTGACTCTATTGTGTTTAAATAGTGTAGTAGATCATAAAATTAATTAAAACTCGTTATCGACCGCAAGTCCTCACAAGACCTTTAAGCAAAAGAAATTTGCTAACTCTTAGAGATTTGCTCAGAATCAGCCTTAGCGGATTTCACAAAACATTTGCTCAAAATATTCAACAAAAAATGTACTGCTGTAATGAAATTCATATCTGGTTTGCATCCTGAAAAACACTGAGCCACTCCTAGACAATATACGGTTCCCAGAGCCACTCATAGACAATATACTGTTCCCAATGTAGATTTTAGGGCTAAATACCCTCAAAAAGTTCCTTTATAATGAGAAATCCTGTGTATGTGTGACACGCTGTGTGTGTTTGTGTGTATGTTGATATTTCTGTCTATATTAGATTAAGATAACTCCTATGATCTTTTAATAGTCTGTTTTGATAGGATGGCTGTTGAATATTTTGAAAATAATTTGACTGGAAACTATTGCTGCTTAAAATGTGCTGCTGTAATGAAATTCATATCTGTGTGTGTGCGCTGTGCTTTGACATTCTTGTGACAATTATTTATATATGCAGTTTGTTATTGTGTTCGAGTCTTCCACTACTGTGGTTGCTTAAGTTCCATAGGCAAAAGTGTGCATGCTGTGTTTTGATATTCTTGTTTTATAAAGTTTATATATGATGAACTTAGTAACTGTGTTTGTTTTTTGTCTGATTGAAAGTCCCAAAATGAGGTCTGGAAAATTTGAAATTGAGTATGGAAAAAGTCTGGAAAAGGTATGGTATTTAATTCTGCTGAAGGTGTATGAACCCTGTTATTACCCTTGCCCTAAGGGGAAAGAGGGTATTATGTGTGTGCATGCGTCCGGTATTGCATCTAAAAAACTACTGATCCGATTTGTTTAAAATTTTAGCGGTGGTTTACAATCCCTGTTCATAATGTTATTTATCAAGCATCAAGTCTTCGACAATGATGGTAAGTGATAACTAGATTGCTTGGTCGATGACGCATTATAGCAAATCCCCATGCTCACCACTTTGACCTCTTTACTCATCCTATCCCTGGGGGCGTATTATCTGCACTCCATAATCACATACCAAATTTGTTTGAAGTAGTTTCATTACACAGAGACTGGAGTGGATTGTTGTGAAAAATCTGGATGTCATCAGAGGAAGTGATCTGTGAGAGCAGGAGTTAAAATTAACATGAGCCAGAGGCTAGTAGAAATTGACCAGGTTTAGTACAATGACCAGCCCAATGGTAACAATTTCATTTGTCAACCATTTAATGGTCATGGTGGCCAAAGAATGCCTCTGCTGTGATCTTAAGAAATGTTGATTAGCAGAGCAAGAATTTTTGAAAATTTATCACTAGAATGCTCGGTAATTGAGCCAGTCATTCCAGTTGTAAAATTTCAAAAATAGTCTCCCCTTGGTCTGTAAAGAAAATTTGAAGGGCTAAAGTAGAATCTAGTAATCACTAGTCCTATCTGAACGTAGTGGCTCATTTGGCTTAATTTCAATTCATGGAGAGGGTGTCAACTGGTGTGCGAGAGTGATCTATGAAAAATCCAGAAATCTAGATAAATCTGGAAGACTCCAATCTCTGCTTACAATAAATTTCTTGACCTTTTAACCCCTTCTCCAACCCAAAGAAATAAATGTCAGGCAATCCACAATTATATGGGCAACCCACACCAAATTTCTTTGAATTCCACACAACAGCTTGGGAGTAAAGTATGACAGACATTTTTTTTGGATATTTGAACTTTGGACCCCACCCCCTGACCTCCAGTGGGCAGGGCCAAATCTAAATGTTGTCTTGCAAAGCGCAATTATATGGGTAACCGCCGTACCAAATTTGGTTGAAATCGACCCAACTGTTTGGGAGGAGATAGCATGATGGACGTACAGATAAGTGGATGGAGGCAATTATATACCCATTTTTTCAAAACATGGAGATAATGAATGGACTCAAGGAGACAAGGTAGGTATGGGGATAATGAATGGACTCAAAGAGACAAGGTAGGTAGGTATAATTAATTCAAAGTCATCATACTAAAATGTAATTTTCTTTCGGATTGAGAAATTAGGCTACAACCATAATTTGCCATGCCACATTGTTTTCAGGACTTGTCACGAATGGGTTAAACATAGTAAAAACTGGAATTGACAAAAGGAAGGACAAAGCAGAAATTTTGATTTTCTAATGGATGGATCTACTTTTAGCTATGCCCCGCCTATCTACATAAGCTCCGTCGATGATTTGCGCGTGTTGGGATCAGTTTATATACTTTGAATCCTGAATACCAAATTTCATGGTAAGCATAGATACCACTAACCTGGTGAATGTTTTGAAACCAATTTCAAGTACTTTGATTTGACTGAAAGCTGTTGCTGCCCAACTCACCAGGGCAGCAAAAGCAAACTAATTCTAAAATATGCACCAGCTTTCCTTTATAAATTTAAAATTTTTTCCCATTAAAATGAGATATGGGCAATTCATCTCTTACCTTGATCTTGTTCACGTTACATTGTGTAGATTTCACTCTGCTGTCGCCGCTACTCACATAACAAATTCAGTTGACATTTTGCCCCTCCCCCATCAGCCCCTTCCGACCCAAGCAGTGTCACAGCCTAATGTATTAGGTTGTCTCACATTCTACAACCATAAGGCCATGATATGGTAATTCTCCTTCGATCAATACTCACCATTCTGTTACTTCTGATATACAGCTGGCCCTGACAGCGGCTCTAGGATTATAGACTTAGAAAGCTTTACTGACTCCTGGGAACCGGGTACTCGGCTCCCAACTGCCGAGTACCCGTTTACCATAGAGCTCATTCTTGTTTGCATAGCAACAAGAGCAATACATGCTTTCTGCATTAAGGATTTTAGTGGTTTTTTGTGAAAGAAAATCTAAGTCTTTAATCTGTGATAGTTTGTGTGTTCGTGAAAGGATTAACTAAGGACTATGGAGAATACCACCGAAGATAACCAGGTTGTATCATTCTTTATTATCCATAGTTAAAAGACTTAGGTCTCCAAATTTCGTTGTGTCGCATGTTCCAATTTCTCCTTCGATCAATACTCACCATTCTGTTACTTCTGATATACAGCTGGCCCTGACAGCGGCTCTAGGATTATAGACTTAGAAAGCTTTACCGACTCCTGGGAACCGGGTACCCGGCTCCCCACTGCCGAGTACCCGTTTACCATAGAGCTCATTCTTGTTTGCATAGCAACAAGTGCAATACATGCTTTTCGCATTAAGGATTTTAGTGTTTTTTAAAAGAATCTAAGTCTTTAATCAGTGATAGTTTGTGTGTTCTGAAAGGATAACTAAGGACTATGGAGAATACCGCCCAAGACAACCAGGTTGTATTGTTCTTTATATCCATAGTTAAAAGACTTAGGTCTCTAAATTTCGTTATGTCGCATGTTCCAATTTCTGACCCCATAGAATCTGGGACGTGTGCTAGCAACGATATATGCCAGACGATCGCCTTCTTTAAACCCCAACAGGCGATCGGCAGATATGAAAATAGGTGTTTGCTACGGTATTTCTAACACGAATATCGGCTGACGTCGTTCTCCGTAGAATCCGAGCGGGTGACGTCACACCCGGTCGCTCGGATGTTTATGTGAAGAAAATTTTTTTAATTAATTCGCGGGTGTTCTGGGTGCTGCGTACTAAAAAATGGTACCGGAAACTTTAGAATGATCAAGTTTACGTGCGATCACAATCGGTTTGCAATGATCGGTGGTTTCAAAATTCTTGAGTAGATGTGTGGTCTGCGGTTTTACCGTGTGAGACAGCAGTTGTTATACATTTTGTTGTTTTCTTCACATATCGTGCTGCGTTCGTTAGGAGTATAATTTATATTGATTAGTAAATATACCCTGCATGCTATGCGATATGATTCCTGGAGCCGTTACACATCCTGTAGGATCTATTATGGGTGTGTTGTGCCCGCCGCGTTCTTGTTGTCATAGTCAATGCGATCGTTGTTGTAACGTGGCGGGGTGGGGTGCGGGAGGTTACGGTTAATTTATGAGTCAAAATATTTGAAAATTAATTGTCTGCCTTCCATCCGTGTCTCGTTCCGCTTGTTTATTGTAGGTTTGTGCTTATTTTATAGGCCAAGCCAGCCCCGCCATCATGTGATGACTGCCATAAGTTTGTCCGTGTAATGTTCAAGGACCATGTCTGTTTTAGGTGTGCCCTGTGTAATATAGATCATAGGTGTAATGTTTGTGCAGTGTGGTCCGTCGAAACGATGGTTAAGTTCCTTGCCCAGAAGGACTTGGCTGGGTCTGACGCGGGGTCAGGCGGTCCGAGAGGAAATCGTGGAGCGCCCGGTTCGGCCGGTGGGGGTGCTCCACGTCCCCAGCTGGAGGTGGCGGAGATGGGGCCGCCGGCGTGGTTTGGTCCGGCTATGCAGGGTTTTCTGCATAGCGTTCTGCCCACGCTGGTGTCGTCCCTGCTACCAAAGGTTGGGGGGCAGTTTCTCCCCATGCCTGGTACGGATCCTGTCTTCGGACAGGATTCTGGACTGGTTACCGAGGGGGCCGTCTCGTACGGCCCCCTGGCGGGTCCGTCTGGCTTCGGCCAGACGGGTTCTGTCTCTCTGCGGCCACCTCCGGGTGGTCCAGTAGCGGTGGCCGGTCCGTCAGGTGTGGGAGCCGTCCGCCAGGACGGCTCCACGGTTGACTCGTCTAGTGACGGCTCTTCGGAGTCTGAAGACGAGGAGGAGAGGTTGTTGCGGCCCGCGAAGCCGCAGGTGGAGAATATGGAGGTTGATTCCGTCCTGGACGGAACGGCCTCCATTTGTCTGGTTTGGCGCAAGCCAGGTCAGCGGCTCCGCCTGCGGCTGAGGCCAATCCGTTACCGTGCACCGGTTCCGCGCGGCTTGGTTTGTCACCAGCCGTCAGGGGAACCGGTGTGCCGGGCCAGGCGTGGTACTCACCTATCTCGCCTGGTCCGGCAGCCGGACATGGGGTGCCGTTGGCGCCCGTGGCCGGCTATGGTTCCGCGATGGTTACGGGTCCGTACGGTTTTCCGTGCGGACCTACCCCATGGACCGGAGTGTTTCATGGGGTGGCGGCGGAACCATGTGGTAGCGGAGTGCCTGGCGTGTCAGCCGTGGCTCCTGGCCGGGAGGCCATGGCTGGCAGACCCGTAAGCATGTCAACGGGTGACGTGTTTGCGGGGGTATGTTCTTCGGAGTTAGATAGGTCTGATGCTCTGGCGTGGCTAGCCAGAGTTGACCCGTCTGTGGTTTCGGCCATGGCCGATGAAGATGCGCCCCGTCCGTCGGTTGCGTCGATTAGGACGGGGATTTTGCCCGCGGCCCGGATCCAGTCAGTGGGACTGGATCCACGGTTCATTGATTTGTTGGATGCTATTTATAGTAAACAACTAATGACCAAGGGTCAGCTCCCTGCGGCCTCCAGGGAGGTGCGGGCAAGGTGCCGTATTCCGCGGGGTGAATACGACAGGTATGGTGTAGTCCCGTCGGTCACGGAGGATGACCGATGGGTACTGGGCGTCCAGAGTGCCGGGTCGGGTGGTCCCGGTCCGGCACTAGTGGATAAGGCCCAGGTACACCAGGAAGAAGTCCTGGCCCTATGCAATGAGGGTGTGAGGGCAGCCATGAGCGCTGTCAATCACTCCTATCGTCTACTTCAGTCGGTGTGGGCTGAAGCGGGGGCAGGCCACCCTGTGCCACCTGTGGCGCTATCGTGCGTTAATGACGGCTTGGTGCTGTCAATGGACGCATTGGCAAGGGTGCAAGCGCGTGTGACGAAGTCCAGGAGGCAAATGGTCATTGACCATATGCGTCCGGCTACGGCAGTCAGGGAGCGTCTTCTTGGGACGCCCCTGACAGGGCCTAGCATCTTTGGTGGCCAAGCGCGGGCCATCTTAGAGGACACCGCCAGTATTGCGCAGAATCGGTTAGCGGTAAATCTACAGCTAGAGCTGGTGCGGCAAGCGCACGCACTAGGGGCTGTGGGCAAGCCGCTAACGGGACAGCCTTCAAAGAAACAGAAAAAGCATAAGAGCAAGGCGAAAGCCAGGCCTATTGCGACGTCTGTTTCGGCTGGGTTCTCGGAGCCGCCGCCGGCGAAGAAACCCAGGAAGGCTGTAGAGGCGCCTACCCTCCCCAATGTTGCTCCTGACCGCCCTAGAGGTGGTAAGGGCAAGGGGAAGGGTAAGGGTAAGGCCTCAAAGGGCGGACAGAAGGGGCCGAAGCGTACCTGAGGGTACGCAAGCTCCCTTCATATCCGCCTGGACCGCACCTGTGCGACAGGAACAGCGGTGCCAGTTATACCCGTCGTACCTAGAACGAAATGGTTCTCACTCTCTCTCGTTAAGAAAGGGGGGGGGGCGGACTGCGAGCCGGACAACCCCGTTAGACGTCGAGGCGTCTATGGTGGGTGGAAGGCTCATGCGTTTCGTCGAGGTTTGGCGAGGTGTGACGTCAGACAGTCTGGTCCTGGGATGGTTATCCCAGGGTTACATGCCGGACTGGTGGGACTTTCCGCCACAAAATCTGTCTTTGGCACCAGTCTGGACACCCGTACCAAGGGAGCCAGACAAGTTAGAAGCCGTTCAAAAGGAAGTGTCGGGTTTGCTTCTGAAGGGAGCAATAAAACCAGCAAACCGGAACACTCCAGGCTTCTATTCAAACATGTTCCTTGTCCCCAAGAGCACGGGGGGATGGAGACCCATACTCAATCTCAGGCCATTAAATTGGTTTATCCATACGCCTCGGTTCCAGATGGAAACACCGAGGTCGGTAATGGCGGGATTGAGGAAAGGAATGTGGTGTGTATCGATCGATCTGAAAGATGCATATTTCCACATTCCGATCAATCGGAGTTGGCACAGGTTTCTGAGATTTGCGTTTCAGAATCAAGTATGGGAGTTTACAGTTCTCCCGTTTGGCCTGTCGACAGCTCCGAGGGTTTTCACAAGAGTGGTCCTTGCGGTGACAGCGTTTCTCAGAAAAGAGAACGTGGCGCTACACACCTACATAGACGACTGGCTGCTCAAGGCAGACTCGGCAGCCAGGTTGAACGTGGATACTGCTCTGACTCTGAAGTTACTTTCAGATCTAGGCTGGATAGTCAACGAGGAGAAATCCGAGTTGACACCCACTCAACATTTCGTTTATTTGGGGATGCGATTCGACCTCGAGGAGGGCAGGGTTTACCCGTCAGAGCCCAGAGTGGTGTCTCTGTTAGCCATCCTCGGGAGTTTTCGAGTGGGAAACCACATTCAGGCAAGGCGGTTCCTACAGATGCTGGGCATGATGGTCTCCATGGAGCAGGTTATCCCGTACGCTGCTCTAATGCGAAGACCTATCCAGTTGTATCTGATGTCTCTGTGGAAACAGAGAACAGAACCGCTGTCAAAACTGGTGCCAGTTTTGGAGCCGATAATATCGCATCTTCGATGGTGGAAACAGCGTCAGAATCTCCTAATAGGGGTTTCGCTGCACCTACCCCACCCCCAGCTGTCCGTTTACACGGATGCATCGCTGGAAGGGTGGGGTGCCTGCCTGGGAGAACACCAGGTCTCGGGCACATGGACTCTCCCGGAGAGTCAGCTGCATATCAATCTGTTGGAAATGATGACAGTGGAACTGGCGTTGGAAGAGTTCCTTCCGATGATCAGGGGCAAGGTGATATTGATACGGTCGGACAATTCGACAGTAGTATCATATATAAATCGCCAAGGAGGGACCAGGTCGCCCACCCTGTGCATCAGGGTGTGGCACTTGATTCAATGGTGCAGGAATTACTCGGTTGTTTTGAAAGCAGCTCATATTCCTGGCCGATTGAACATTCTGGCGGATGCTTTGTCTCGCAGACAGAGAATCCTGCCAACAGAATGGTCCCTCAACCCTCCAGTTCTGCGACGGATCTTCGAGCATTGGGGCAAACCCAACGTGGACTTGTTCGCCACAAAGGAAAATGCTCAAATCATGACATATGTCTCGCCGATTCCAGATCCAAATGCCGTCGATACAGACGCTCTGGCGATAAGCTGGAGAGGGATGCACGCTTACGCGTATCCACCCACCATTCTTCTACCGAAGGTATTGGTGAAGGTCAGGGAGGAACCGTGTCTGGTCCTGCTAATAGCGCCGTATTGGCCGAGCAGGGCGTGGTTCACGGATCTTCTAGATCTGCTGGTGGAAAATCCTGTGCAGTTGCCCGAGATTCCGAACATAATCTCCCAGGCCAAGGGACGCTTCCTACACGAGCGTCCCGAAATGTTCAAATTGACTGCGTGGATGTTGTCAAACAACGTTCCACGTCGGAAGGCTTTTCTCGACAGGCTGCTGATTTCATCGCGGCTGCGAGAAGGAGGTCAACCTTCAAGTCATATAACAACAAGGTTAACAGATTTGCAGACTGGTGTGAAGAAAAGGGTATTGATACCTTTCAATCCACTATTCAGCAAATAGCAGACTTTCTCTGTGAGCTGTTCTTTACAGGACTAGCTCCCGTCACAATTGCTGGATACAAGTCAGCTTTGGCATCAGTTATCCCTTGTCTAGCCAACAGGGATAGTCCAGAGGTGGCCCAGTGTTGACCCGTACATGCCTCTACATTATTATTATACAAACACATTGCCAAAAGCTTATAGGTAAACAATTACATTCTAATCATTAATCACAGGAAATTTCACATAGGACACACTGACACACTTATTGTAGATTCGTAATCTTCAGAAAAAGTTGTAACTGCACTCTGTAGCCTATACATTTAGATTTGAATAATAGTACAATTATAGCCATCGTCAACCTCTCCCACCAATTTCGATCATCACGCTCACATCCATCCATCCCAGACAGTACATAGTACACCATCCATCCCAGACAGTACATAGTACACCCAGTCCTTTCAAGAATGGTAATGGATCCACAATTAGGCCTACTATAGACTACAGAGCATTTGTCACATGCATTGAAATATTTCCGATTTTCAGCACTGCCCATGGTTTAACGTAGTTATAGGCCTATTATTATGCGAATATAGCTATCCATGAAACCATTAAAAATGATTAAATATCATAATAGATTTTAAAAAATCATGATTTTTTTTAATTTCTTGAAGACTTAGCTTCAACCTGACATAATTTATGTTATGGTAGGTGAAGTCTATCCTGTTAAACGCACGTTTTAAAATATGTTACCTTTGTACTGCAGACAGAAAAATATTGACCCAGCTCACAGCGCCGTTCCCGGTGTGATGTCACAGCCAGTGGTGATTTGATTCAGGTTGAGGCGTCATTTAATCTCGTTATTTGGGCTGCCTAACATATTTTTCTCACTCCAAAGTGACTCTATTGTGTTTAAATAGTGTAGTAGATCATAAAATTAATTAAAACTCGTTATCGACCGCAAGTCCTCACAAGACCTTTAAGCAAAAGAAATTTGCTAACTCTTAGAGATTTGCTCAGAATCAGCCTTAGCGGATTTCACAAAACATTTGCTCAAAATATTCAACAAAAAATGTACTGCTGTAATGAAATTCATATCTGGTTTGCATCCTGAAAAACACTGAGCCACTCCTAGACAATATACGGTTCCCAGAGCCACTCATAGACAATATACTGTTCCCAATGTAGATTTTAGGGCTAAATACCCTCAAAAAGTTCCTTTATAATGAGAAATCCTGTGTATGTGTGACACGCTGTGTGTGTTTGTGTGTATGTTGATATTTCTGTCTATATTAGATTAAGATAACTCCTATGATCTTTTAATAGTCTGTTTTGATAGGATGGCTGTTGAATATTTTGAAAATAATTTGACTGGAAACTATTGCTGCTTAAAATGTGCTGCTGTAATGAAATTCATATCTGTGTGTGTGCGCTGTGCTTTGACATTCTTGTGACAATTATTTATATATGCAGTTTGTTATTGTGTTCGAGTCTTCCACTACTGTGGTTGCTTAAGTTCCATAGGCAAAAGTGTGCATGCTGTGTTTTGATATTCTTGTTTTATAAAGTTTATATATGATGAACTTAGTAACTGTGTTTGTTTTTTGTCTGATTGAAAGTCCCAAAATGAGGTCTGGAAAATTTGAAATTGAGTATGGAAAAAGTCTGGAAAAGGTATGGTATTTAATTCTGCTGAAGGTGTATGAACCCTGTTATTACCCTTGCCCTAAGGGGAAAGAGGGTATTATGTGTGTGCATGCGTCCGGTATTGCATCTAAAAAACTACTGATCCGATTTGTTTAAAATTTTAGCGGTGGTTTACAATCCCTGTTCATAATGTTATTTATCAAGCATCAAGTCTTCGACAATGATGGTAAGTGATAACTAGATTGCTTGGTCGATGACGCATTATAGCAAATCCCCATGCTCACCACTTTGACCTCTTTACTCATCCTATCCCTGGGGGCGTATTATCTGCACTCCATAATCACATACCAAATTTGTTTGAAGTAGTTTCATTACACAGAGACTGGAGTGGATTGTTGTGAAAAATCTGGATGTCATCAGAGGAAGTGATCTGTGAGAGCAGGAGTTAAAATTAACATGAGCCAGAGGCTAGTAGAAATTGACCAGGTTTAGTACAATGACCAGCCCAATGGTAACAATTTCATTTGTCAACCATTTAATGGTCATGGTGGCCAAAGAATGCCTCTGCTGTGATCTTAAGAAATGTTGATTAGCAGAGCAAGAATTTTTGAAAATTTATCACTAGAATGCTCGGTAATTGAGCCAGTCATTCCAGTTGTAAAATTTCAAAAATAGTCTCCCCTTGGTCTGTAAAGAAAATTTGAAGGGCTAAAGTAGAATCTAGTAATCACTAGTCCTATCTGAACGTAGTGGCTCATTTGGCTTAATTTCAATTCATGGAGAGGGTGTCAACTGGTGTGCGAGAGTGATCTATGAAAAATCCAGAAATCTAGATAAATCTGGAAGACTCCAATCTCTGCTTACAATAAATTTCTTGACCTTTTAACCCCTTCTCCAACCCAAAGAAATAAATGTCAGGCAATCCACAATTATATGGGCAACCCACACCAAATTTCTTTGAATTCCACACAACAGCTTGGGAGTAAAGTATGACAGACATTTTTTTTGGATATTTGAACTTTGGACCCCACCCCCTGACCTCCAGTGGGCAGGGCCAAATCTAAATGTTGTCTTGCAAAGCGCAATTATATGGGTAACCGCCGTACCAAATTTGGTTGAAATCGACCCAACTGTTTGGGAGGAGATAGCATGATGGACGTACAGATAAGTGGATGGAGGCAATTATATACCCATTTTTTCAAAACATGGAGATAATGAATGGACTCAAGGAGACAAGGTAGGTATGGGGATAATGAATGGACTCAAAGAGACAAGGTAGGTAGGTATAATTAATTCAAAGTCATCATACTAAAATGTAATTTTCTTTCGGATTGAGAAATTAGGCTACAACCATAATTTGCCATGCCACATTGTTTTCAGGACTTGTCACGAATGGGTTAAACATAGTAAAAACTGGAATTGACAAAAGGAAGGACAAAGCAGAAATTTTGATTTTCTAATGGATGGATCTACTTTTAGCTATGCCCCGCCTATCTACATAAGCTCCGTCGATGATTTGCGCGTGTTGGGATCAGTTTATATACTTTGAATCCTGAATACCAAATTTCATGGTAAGCATAGATACCACTAACCTGGTGAATGTTTTGAAACCAATTTCAAGTACTTTGATTTGACTGAAAGCTGTTGCTGCCCAACTCACCAGGGCAGCAAAAGCAAACTAATTCTAAAATATGCACCAGCTTTCCTTTATAAATTTAAAATTTTTTCCCATTAAAATGAGATATGGGCAATTCATCTCTTACCTTGATCTTGTTCACGTTACATTGTGTAGATTTCACTCTGCTGTCGCCGCTACTCACATAACAAATTCAGTTGACATTTTGCCCCTCCCCCATCAGCCCCTTCCGACCCAAGCAGTGTCACAGCCTAATGTATTAGGTTGTCTCACATTCTACAACCATAAGGCCATGATATGGTAATTCTCCTTCGATCAATACTCACCATTCTGTTACTTCTGATATACAGCTGGCCCTGACAGCGGCTCTAGGATTATAGACTTAGAAAGCTTTACTGACTCCTGGGAACCGGGTACTCGGCTCCCAACTGCCGAGTACCCGTTTACCATAGAGCTCATTCTTGTTTGCATAGCAACAAGAGCAATACATGCTTTCTGCATTAAGGATTTTAGTGGTTTTTTGTGAAAGAAAATCTAAGTCTTTAATCTGTGATAGTTTGTGTGTTCGTGAAAGGATTAACTAAGGACTATGGAGAATACCACCGAAGATAACCAGGTTGTATCATTCTTTATTATCCATAGTTAAAAGACTTAGGTCTCCAAATTTCGTTGTGTCGCATGTTCCAATTTCTCCTTCGATCAATACTCACCATTCTGTTACTTCTGATATACAGCTGGCCCTGACAGCGGCTCTAGGATTATAGACTTAGAAAGCTTTACCGACTCCTGGGAACCGGGTACCCGGCTCCCCACTGCCGAGTACCCGTTTACCATAGAGCTCATTCTTGTTTGCATAGCAACAAGTGCAATACATGCTTTTCGCATTAAGGATTTTAGTGTTTTTTAAAAGAATCTAAGTCTTTAATCAGTGATAGTTTGTGTGTTCTGAAAGGATAACTAAGGACTATGGAGAATACCGCCCAAGACAACCAGGTTGTATTGTTCTTTATATCCATAGTTAAAAGACTTAGGTCTCTAAATTTCGTTATGTCGCATGTTCCAATTTCTGACCCCATAGAATCTGGGACGTGTGCTAGCAACGATATATGCCAGACGATCGCCTTCTTTAAACCCCAACAGGCGATCGGCAGATATGAAAATAGGTGTTTGCTACGGTATTTCTAACACGAATATCGGCTGACGTCGTTCTCCGTAGAATCCGAGCGGGTGACGTCACACCCGGTCGCTCGGATGTTTATGTGAAGAAAATTTTTTTAATTAATTCGCGCATCTTGTTCTGGGTGCTGCGTACTAAAAAATGGTACCGGAAACTTTAGAATGATCAAGTTTACGTGCGATCACAATCGGTTTGCAATGATCGGTGGTTTCAAAATTCTTGAGTAGATGTGTGGTCTGCGGTTTTACCGTGTGAGACAGCAGTTGTTATACATTTTGTTGTTTTCTTCACATATCGTGCTGCGTTCGTTAGGAGTATAATTTATATTGATTAGTAAATATACCCTGCATGCTATGCGATATGATTCCTGGAGCCGTTACACATCCTGTAGGATCTATTATGGGTGTGTTGTGCCCGCCGCGTTCTTGTTGTCATAGTCAATGCGATCGTTGTTGTAACGTGGCGGGGTGGGGTGCGGGAGGTTACGGTTAATTTATGAGTCAAAATATTTGAAAATTAATTGTCTGCCTTCCATCCGTGTCTCGTTCCGCTTGTTTATTGTAGGTTTGTGCTTATTTTATAGGCCAAGCCAGCCCCGCCATCATGTGATGACTGCCATAAGTTTGTCCGTGTAATGTTCAAGGACCATGTCTGTTTTAGGTGTGCCCTGTGTAATATAGATCATAGGTGTAATGTTTGTGCAGTGTGGTCCGTCGAAACGATGGTTAAGTTCCTTGCCCAGAAGGACTTGGCTGGGTCTGACGCGGGGTCAGGCGGTCCGAGAGGAAATCGTGGAGCGCCCGGTTCGGCCGGTGGGGGTGCTCCACGTCCCCAGCTGGAGGTGGCGGAGATGGGGCCGCCGGCGTGGTTTGGTCCGGCTATGCAGGGTTTTCTGCATAGCGTTCTGCCCACGCTGGTGTCGTCCCTGCTACCAAAGGTTGGGGGGCAGTTTCTCCCCATGCCTGGTACGGATCCTGTCTTCGGACAGGATTCTGGACTGGTTACCGAGGGGGCCGTCTCGTACGGCCCCCTGGCGGGTCCGTCTGGCTTCGGCCAGACGGGTTCTGTCTCTCTGCGGCCACCTCCGGGTGGTCCAGTAGCGGTGGCCGGTCCGTCAGGTGTGGGAGCCGTCCGCCAGGACGGCTCCACGGTTGACTCGTCTAGTGACGGCTCTTCGGAGTCTGAAGACGAGGAGGAGAGGTTGTTGCGGCCCGCGAAGCCGCAGGTGGAGAATATGGAGGTTGATTCCGTCCTGGACGGAACGGCCTCCATTTGTCTGGTTTGGCGCAAGCCAGGTCAGCGGCTCCGCCTGCGGCTGAGGCCAATCCGTTACCGTGCACCGGTTCCGCGCGGCTTGGTTTGTCACCAGCCGTCAGGGGAACCGGTGTGCCGGGCCAGGCGTGGTACTCACCTATCTCGCCTGGTCCGGCAGCCGGACATGGGGTGCCGTTGGCGCCCGTGGCCGGCTATGGTTCCGCGATGGTTACGGGTCCGTACGGTTTTCCGTGCGGACCTACCCCATGGACCGGAGTGTTTCATGGGGTGGCGGCGGAACCATGTGGTAGCGGAGTGCCTGGCGTGTCAGCCGTGGCTCCTGGCCGGGAGGCCATGGCTGGCAGACCCGTAAGCATGTCAACGGGTGACGTGTTTGCGGGGGTATGTTCTTCGGAGTTAGATAGGTCTGATGCTCTGGCGTGGCTAGCCAGAGTTGACCCGTCTGTGGTTTCGGCCATGGCCGATGAAGATGCGCCCCGTCCGTCGGTTGCGTCGATTAGGACGGGGATTTTGCCCGCGGCCCGGATCCAGTCAGTGGGACTGGATCCACGGTTCATTGATTTGTTGGATGCTATTTATAGTAAACAACTAATGACCAAGGGTCAGCTCCCTGCGGCCTCCAGGGAGGTGCGGGCAAGGTGCCGTATTCCGCGGGGTGAATACGACAGGTATGGTGTAGTCCCGTCGGTCACGGAGGATGACCGATGGGTACTGGGCGTCCAGAGTGCCGGGTCGGGTGGTCCCGGTCCGGCACTAGTGGATAAGGCCCAGGTACACCAGGAAGAAGTCCTGGCCCTATGCAATGAGGGTGTGAGGGCAGCCATGAGCGCTGTCAATCACTCCTATCGTCTACTTCAGTCGGTGTGGGCTGAAGCGGGGGCAGGCCACCCTGTGCCACCTGTGGCGCTATCGTGCGTTAATGACGGCTTGGTGCTGTCAATGGACGCATTGGCAAGGGTGCAAGCGCGTGTGACGAAGTCCAGGAGGCAAATGGTCATTGACCATATGCGTCCGGCTACGGCAGTCAGGGAGCGTCTTCTTGGGACGCCCCTGACAGGGCCTAGCATCTTTGGTGGCCAAGCGCGGGCCATCTTAGAGGACACCGCCAGTATTGCGCAGAATCGGTTAGCGGTAAATCTACAGCTAGAGCTGGTGCGGCAAGCGCACGCACTAGGGGCTGTGGGCAAGCCGCTAACGGGACAGCCTTCAAAGAAACAGAAAAAGCATAAGAGCAAGGCGAAAGCCAGGCCTATTGCGACGTCTGTTTCGGCTGGGTTCTCGGAGCCGCCGCCGGCGAAGAAACCCAGGAAGGCTGTAGAGGCGCCTACCCTCCCCAATGTTGCTCCTGACCGCCCTAGAGGTGGTAAGGGCAAGGGGAAGGGTAAGGGTAAGGCCTCAAAGGGCGGACAGAAGGGGCCGAAGCGTACCTGAGGGTACGCAAGCTCCCTTCATATCCGCCTGGACCGCACCTGTGCGACAGGAACAGCGGTGCCAGTTATACCCGTCGTACCTAGAACGAAATGGTTCTCACTCTCTCTCGTTAAGAAAGGGGGGGGGGCGGACTGCGAGCCGGACAACCCCGTTAGACGTCGAGGCGTCTATGGTGGGTGGAAGGCTCATGCGTTTCGTCGAGGTTTGGCGAGGTGTGACGTCAGACAGTCTGGTCCTGGGATGGTTATCCCAGGGTTACATGCCGGACTGGTGGGACTTTCCGCCACAAAATCTGTCTTTGGCACCAGTCTGGACACCCGTACCAAGGGAGCCAGACAAGTTAGAAGCCGTTCAAAAGGAAGTGTCGGGTTTGCTTCTGAAGGGAGCAATAAAACCAGCAAACCGGAACACTCCAGGCTTCTATTCAAACATGTTCCTTGTCCCCAAGAGCACGGGGGGATGGAGACCCATACTCAATCTCAGGCCATTAAATTGGTTTATCCATACGCCTCGGTTCCAGATGGAAACACCGAGGTCGGTAATGGCGGGATTGAGGAAAGGAATGTGGTGTGTATCGATCGATCTGAAAGATGCATATTTCCACATTCCGATCAATCGGAGTTGGCACAGGTTTCTGAGATTTGCGTTTCAGAATCAAGTATGGGAGTTTACAGTTCTCCCGTTTGGCCTGTCGACAGCTCCGAGGGTTTTCACAAGAGTGGTCCTTGCGGTGACAGCGTTTCTCAGAAAAGAGAACGTGGCGCTACACACCTACATAGACGACTGGCTGCTCAAGGCAGACTCGGCAGCCAGGTTGAACGTGGATACTGCTCTGACTCTGAAGTTACTTTCAGATCTAGGCTGGATAGTCAACGAGGAGAAATCCGAGTTGACACCCACTCAACATTTCGTTTATTTGGGGATGCGATTCGACCTCGAGGAGGGCAGGGTTTACCCGTCAGAGCCCAGAGTGGTGTCTCTGTTAGCCATCCTCGGGAGTTTTCGAGTGGGAAACCACATTCAGGCAAGGCGGTTCCTACAGATGCTGGGCATGATGGTCTCCATGGAGCAGGTTATCCCGTACGCTGCTCTAATGCGAAGACCTATCCAGTTGTATCTGATGTCTCTGTGGAAACAGAGAACAGAACCGCTGTCAAAACTGGTGCCAGTTTTGGAGCCGATAATATCGCATCTTCGATGGTGGAAACAGCGTCAGAATCTCCTAATAGGGGTTTCGCTGCACCTACCCCACCCCCAGCTGTCCGTTTACACGGATGCATCGCTGGAAGGGTGGGGTGCCTGCCTGGGAGAACACCAGGTCTCGGGCACATGGACTCTCCCGGAGAGTCAGCTGCATATCAATCTGTTGGAAATGATGACAGTGGAACTGGCGTTGGAAGAGTTCCTTCCGATGATCAGGGGCAAGGTGATATTGATACGGTCGGACAATTCGACAGTAGTATCATATATAAATCGCCAAGGAGGGACCAGGTCGCCCACCCTGTGCATCAGGGTGTGGCACTTGATTCAATGGTGCAGGAATTACTCGGTTGTTTTGAAAGCAGCTCATATTCCTGGCCGATTGAACATTCTGGCGGATGCTTTGTCTCGCAGACAGAGAATCCTGCCAACAGAATGGTCCCTCAACCCTCCAGTTCTGCGACGGATCTTCGAGCATTGGGGCAAACCCAACGTGGACTTGTTCGCCACAAAGGAAAATGCTCAAATCATGACATATGTCTCGCCGATTCCAGATCCAAATGCCGTCGATACAGACGCTCTGGCGATAAGCTGGAGAGGGATGCACGCTTACGCGTATCCACCCACCATTCTTCTACCGAAGGTATTGGTGAAGGTCAGGGAGGAACCGTGTCTGGTCCTGCTAATAGCGCCGTATTGGCCGAGCAGGGCGTGGTTCACGGATCTTCTAGATCTGCTGGTGGAAAATCCTGTGCAGTTGCCCGAGATTCCGAACATAATCTCCCAGGCCAAGGGACGCTTCCTACACGAGCGTCCCGAAATGTTCAAATTGACTGCGTGGATGTTGTCAAACAACGTTCCACGTCGGAAGGCTTTTCTCGACAGGCTGCTGATTTCATCGCGGCTGCGAGAAGGAGGTCAACCTTCAAGTCATATAACAACAAGGTTAACAGATTTGCAGACTGGTGTGAAGAAAAGGGTATTGATACCTTTCAATCCACTATTCAGCAAATAGCAGACTTTCTCTGTGAGCTGTTCTTTACAGGACTAGCTCCCGTCACAATTGCTGGATACAAGTCAGCTTTGGCATCAGTTATCCCTTGTCTAGCCAACAGGGATAGTCCAGAGGTGGCCCAGTTAAACGTGATGTTGAAGGGAATGAGCAATCTCCGCCCGAGACAACCGGTAGTCATTCCAGCCTGGAGTCTATCTTTAGTGCTTAATGTACTGGCCAAGCACCCATTCGAACCGTTGCGTTCGGCTAGTCTAAAGCATTTGACTCTAAAGGCGGTCTTTCTATTGGCAGCTTCCTCAGCTAGAAGGCGCAGTGAGATCCATGCGCTTTCGGCAGAGAGGAACCGATTTATTGTTTCTGGAGAAGGTCTGCGTCTTCTGCCAAGAGCAGAATTTATGTCAAAGAACCAATCTTTGAGATATCCCGGCAAACCGATCATTATACCGAAGTTAACCAGGTTTGATCGTGATGCCACTGTCTGGTGCCCGGTCCGTGCTTTGACTAAGTACAAGAAACGGACTGACTCGTTACGGTCGAACGATAGACATCTGTGGATCTGCCATAAAAAGCCTTATGGCGCCGCATCCATGGATACTATCTCTCGTTGGGTGGTCGAATGCATTCAGACTACTCATGAGATGGCGACTGGGCACCAGGTGCAGGGCGTAAGGGCACACGATGTTAGAGGAATAGCCACCTCGACCGCCCTTTACAATGGTGTTCCGTTAGAGGACATCATGGCCGTTGCACAATGGCACTGTGAGTCCTCATTTACGGATTACTATATGAGGGATGTGTCAGACTCAGCCAATCCACTCGCTTTAGCTGTTTTGAAACGATAGTTAGTGACCACACTGCTTTTCCCCTTTTTTCACTTTGGTAAGAAAAGAACCTAAAGCAGGCATGGTCAAGCGAGAGGATGTCAACCAGATTGTGTCACTGATTGCCGAACCGGTGAATGGTTGTAGGCGGTACGTCTGAAGTCCTGTTATAATAAGGTAATTCAACAAGTGAGAGTTTTTTGTATTATGTATATGTATCATGTTCATTCATCTTATATATTCATGCTCATTCCCAGGCTAATACAAGCGATATGCAGGGAGTAGTTAACCCTCTTGGCATATTGGTGTTTCAGGCGAGATACATGTTCGTTAGTTCTCTCCCTTTTCTTAGGAGGAAAAAGGGGGGGGGGGCTGTGACGCGAATGTGATTCGGTTCCGTGAACTTGACGGTCCTTTTAGGTCTCCGTTAGTCAAGTTTGAAGTCTAAAATCTTTCTCCAAGGGGCAAAATTAGCATGTATGGCTTGCCCCTTCCCACCAGGTTACTGATCAAATCTGGTGTATATCAGAAGTAACAGAATGGTGAGTATTGATCGAAGGAGAATGCAGGAAATGTCAATTTCCCTTTCTCCGAGATCTAACAATACTCACCATTCTGTTACGGACCCAGCCTCCCAGCCCCACGGAGGCAAGCCATAGTTTTCTCTTGTTTGGTGGCTATGCAAACAATATGAGCTCTATGGTAAACGGGTACTCGGCAGTGGGGAGCCGGGTACCCGGTTCCCAGGAGTCGGTAAAGCTTTCTAAGTCTATAATCCTAGAGCCGCTGTCAGGGCCAGCTGTATATCAGAAGTAACAGAATGGTGAGTATTGTTAGATCTCGGAGAAAGGGAAATTGACATTTCCTGCATTCTGACCCATAGAATCTGGGACGTGTGCTAACAACGATATATGCCAGACGATCGCCTTCTTTAACCCCCAACAGGCGATCGGCAGATATGAAAATAGGTGTTTGCTACGGTATTTCTAACACGAATATCGGCTGGCGTCGTTTCTCCGTAGAATCCGAGCGGGTGACGTCACACCCGGTCGCTCGGATGTTTTTGTGAAGAAAAATTTTTTAATTAATTCGCGCATCTTGTTCTGGGTGATGCGTACTAAAAATGGTACCGGAAACTTTAGAATGATCAAGTTTACGTGCGATCACGATCGGTTTGCAATGATCGGTGGTTTCAAAATTCTTGAGTAGATGCGTGGTCTGCGGTTTTACCGTGTGATACAGCAGTTTGTTATACATTTTGTTGTTTTCTTCACATATCGTGCTGCTCTCGTTAGGAGTATAATTTATATTGATTAGTAAATATACCCCGAATGCTATGCGATATGATTCCTGGAGCCGTTACACATCCTGGAGGATCTATTATGGGTGTGTTTGATGCCCGCCGCGTTCTTGTCGTCATAATCAATGCGATCGTTGTTGTAACGTGGCGGGGTGGGGTGCGGGGAGGTTACGGTTATTTTATGAGTCAAGATTATTTGAAAATTAATTGTCTGCCTTCCATCCGGGTCTTGTTCCGCTTGTTTATTGTAGGTTTGTGCTTATGTTATAGGCCAAGCCAGCCCCACCATCATGTGACGAATGCCATAAGTTTATCTGTGTAGTGTTCAAGGACCATGCTTGTTTTAGGTGTTCCCTGTGTAATATTGATCATAGGTGTAATGTTTGTGCAGTGTGGTCCGTCGAGATGATGGTTAAGTTCCTTGCCCAGAAGGACTTGGCTGGGTCTGACGCGGGGTCAGGCAGTCCGAGACGAAATCGTGGAGCGCCCGGTTCGGCCGGTGGGGGTGCTCCACGTCCCCAGCTGGAGGTGGCGGAGATGGCACCGCCGGCGTGGTTTGGTCCGGCTATGCAGGGTTTTCTGCATAGCGTTCTGCCCACGATGGTGTCGTCCCTGCTACCAAAGGTTGGGGGGGGCAGTTTCTCCCCATGCCTGGTACGGATCCTGTCCTTGGACAGGATTCTGGACTGGTTACCGAGGGGGCCGTCTCGTACGGCCCCCTGGCAGTTCTGTCTCTCTGCGGCCACCTCCGGGTGGTCCAGTAGCGGTGGCCGGACCGTCAGGTGTGGGAGCCGTCCGCCAGGACGGCTCCACGGTTGACTCGTCTAGTGACGGCTCTTCGGAGTCTGAAGACGAGGAGGCCGAGGAGGAGAGGTTGCTGCGGCCCGTGAAGCCGCAGGTGGAGAATATGGAGGTTGATTCCGTCCTGGACGGAACGGCCTCCATTTGTCTGGTTTGCCGCAAGCCAGGTCAGCGGCTCCGCCTGCGGCTGAGGCCAATCCGTTACCGTGCACCGGTTCCGGGCGGCTTGGTTTGTCACCAGCCGTCACGGGAACGGGTGTGCCGGGCCAGCCGTGGTACTCACCTATCTCGCCTGGTCCAGCAGCCGGACGTGGGGTCTTCCGTACGGTTTTCTGTGCGGACCTACCCCATGGACCGGAGTGTTTCATGGGGTGGCGGCGGAACGGTGTGGTAGCGGAGTGCCTGGCGTGTCAGCCGTGGCTCCTTGCCGGGAGGCCGTGGCTGGCAGACCCGTGAGCACGTCAACGGGTGACGTGTTTGCGGGGGTGTGTTCGTCGGAGGTAGATTGGTCAGATGCTCTGGCGTGGCTAGCCAGGGTTGACCCGTCTGTGGTTTCGGCCACGGCTGATGAAGATGCGCCCCGTCCGTCAGTTGCGTCGATCAGGACGGGGATTTTGCCCGCGGCCCGGATCCAGTCAGTGGGACTGGATCCACGGTTCATAGAATGGTTGGATGCTATTTATAGCAAACAACTGATGACCAAGGGTCAGCTCCCTGCGGCCTCCAAGGAGGTGCGGGCAAGATGTCGTATTCCGCGGGGGGAATACGACAGGTATGGTGTAGTCCCGTCGGTCACGGAGGATGACCGATGGGTACTGGGCGTCCAGAGTGCCGTGCCGGGTCACCCCGGTCCGGCACTTGTGGACAAGTCTCAGGTACACCAGGAAGAAGTCCTGTCCCTATGCGATGAGGGTGTGAGGGCAGCGATGAGCGCTCTCAACCACTCTTATCGTCTCCTTCAGTCGGTGTGGGCTGAAGCGGGGCAGGCCACCCTGTGCCACCTGTGGCGCTTTCATGTGTCAATGACGGCCTGGTGCTGTCGATGGACGCATTGGCAAGGGTGCAAGCGCGTGTGACGAAATCCAGGAGGCAAATGGTCATTGACCATATGCGTCCGGCTACGGCAGTCAGGGAGCGTCTCCTTGGGACACCCCTGACAGGGCCTAGCATCTTCGGTGGCCAAGCGTGGGCCATCTTAGAGGATACCGCCAGTATCGCGCAGAATCGGTTAGCGGTAAACCTACAGCTAGAGCTAGTGCGGCAAGCGCATGCACTAGGGCCTGTGGGGAAACTGCTAACGGGACAACCTTCAAAGGAGCAGAAGAAGCATAAGGGCAAGGCGAAAGCTAGCCCTGTTGCGACGTCTGCTTCAACTGGGGTTTCAGAGCCGCCGCCGGCGAAGAAGCCCAGGAAGGTTGTAGAGGCGCCTACCCTCCCCAATGTTGCTCCTGACCGCCCTAGAGGCGGGAAGGGCAAGGGTAAGGGTAAGGCCTCAAAGGGCGGACAGAAGGGGCCGAAGCGTACCTGAGGGTACGAAAGCTCCCTTCATATCCGCCTGGACCGCGCCTGTGCGACAGGAACAGCGGTGCCAGTTATACCCGTCGTGCCTAGAACGAAATGGTTCTCTCTCTCTCTCGTTAAGAAAGAGTGGGGGGTGCGGACTGCGAGCCGGACAACCCCGTTAGACGTCGAGGCGTCTATGGTGGGTGGAAGGCTCATGCGTTTCGTCGAGGCCTGGCAAGGTGTGACGTCAGACAGTCTGGTCCTGGGATGGTTATCCCAGGGTTACATGCCGGAGTGGTGGGACTTTCCACCACAAAATCTGTCTTTGGCACCTGTCTGGACACCCGTACCAAGGGAGCCAGACAAGTTAGAAGCCGTTCAAAAGGAAGTGTCGGGTTTGCTTCTGAAGGGAGCAATAAAACCAGCAAATCGAAACACTCCAGGCTTCTATTCAAACATGTTCCTTGTCCCCAAGAGCACAGGGGGATGGAGACCCATACTCAATCTCAGGCCATTAAATTGGTTTATCCATACGCCTCGGTTCCAGATGGAAACGCCGAGGTCGGTAATGCAGGATTGAGGAAAGGAATGTGGTGTGTATCGATCGATCTGAAAAATGCATATTTCCACATTCCTATGAATCAGAGTTGGCACAGGTTTCTGAGATTTGCGTTTCAGAATCAAGTATGGGAGTTTACAGTCTCCCGTTTGGCCTGTCGACAGCTCCGAGGGTTTTCACAAGAGTGGTCCTTGCGGTGACAGCGTTTCTCAGAAAAGAGAACGTGGCGCTACACACCTACATAGACGACTGGCTGCTTAAGGCAGACTCGGCAGCCAGGTTGAATGTGGATACTGCTCTGACTCTGAAGTTACTTTCAGATCTACGCTGCATAGTCAACGAGGAGAAATCCGAGTTGACGCCCACTCAACGTTTCGTTTATTTGGGGATGCGATTCGACCTTGAGGAGGGCAGGGTTTACCCGTCAGAGCCCAGAGTGGTGTCTCTGTTAGCCATCCTCAAGAGTTTTCGAGTGGGAAACCACATTCAAGGCGAGGCGGTTCCTTCAGATGCTGGGCATGATGGTCTCCATGGAGCAGGTTATCCCGTACGATGCTCTAATGCGAAGGCCTATCCAGTTGTATCTGATGTCTCTGTGGAAACAGAGAACAGAACCCCTGTCAAAACTGTTGCCAGTTTTGGAGCCGATAATATCGCATCTTCTATGGTGGAAACAGCGTCAGAATCTCCTATTAGGGGTTTCGCTGCACCTACCCCGCCCCCAGCTGTCCGTCTACACGGATGCATCGCTGGAAGGGTGGGGTGCCTGCCTGGGAGAACCAGGTCTCGGGCACATGGACTCTCCCGGAGAGTCAGCTGCATATCAATCTGTTGGAAATGATGGCAGTGGAACTGGCGTTGGAAGAGTTCCTTCCGATGATCAGGGGCAGGGTGATATTGATATGGTCGGTCGATTCGACAGTAGTATCATATATAAATCGCCAAGGCGGGACCAGGTCGCCAACTCTGTGTATCAGGGTGTGGCACTTGATTCAATGGTGCAGGAATTACTCTGTTGTTTTGAAAGCAGCTCGTATTCCTGGCCGATTGAACATTCTGGCGGATGCTTTGTCTCGCAGACAGAGAATCCTGCCAACAGAATGGTCCCTCAACCCTCCAGTTCTGCGACGGATCTTCGAGCATTGGGGCAAACCCAACGTGGACTTGTTCGCCACAAAGGAAAATGCTCAAATCATGACATATGTCTCGCCGATTACAGATCCAAATGCCGTCGATACAGACGCTCTGGCGATAAGCTGGAGAGGGATGCACGCTTACGCGTACCCACCCACCATTCTTCTACCGAAGGTTTTGGTGAAGGTCAGGGAGGAAGCGTGTCTGGTCCTGCTAATAGCGCCGTATTGGCCGAGCAGGGCGTGGTTCACGGATCTTCTAGATCTGCTGGTGGAAAATCCTGTGCAGTTGCCCGAGATTCCGAACATAATCTCCCAGGCCAAGGGACGCTTCCTACACGAGCGTCCCGAAATGTTCAATGACTGCGTGGATGTTATCAAACAACGTTCCACGTCGGAAGGCTTTTCTCGACAGGCTGCTGATTTCATCGCGGCTGCGAGAAGGAGGTCAACCTTCAAGTCATATAACAACAAGGTTAACAGATTTGCAGACTGGTGTGAAGAAAAGGGTATTGATACCTTTCAATCCACTATCAGCAAATAGCAGACTTTCTCTGTGAGCTGTTCTTTTGAGGACTAGCTCCCGTCACAGTTGCTGGATACAAGTCAGCTTTGGCATCAGTTATCCCTTGTCTAGCCAACAGGGATAGTCCAGAGGTGGCCCAGTTAAATGTGATGTTGAAGGGAATGAGCAATCTCCGACCGAGACAACCGGTAGTCATTCCAGCCTGGAGTCTATCTTTAGTGCTTAATGTACTGGCCAAGCACCCTTTCGAACCGTTGCGTTCGGCTAGTCTAAAGCATTTGACTCTAAAGGCGGTCTTTCTATTGGCAGCTTCCTCAGCTAGAAGGCGCAGTGAGATCCATGCGCTTTCGGCAGAGAGGAACCGATTTATTGTTTCTGGAGAAGGTCTGCGTCTTCTGCCAAGAGCAGAGGTTATGTCAAAGAACCAATCTTTGAGATATCCCGGCAAACCGATCATTATACCGAAGTTAACTAGGTTTGATCGTGATGCCAGTGTCTGGTGCCCGGTCCGTGCTTTGACTAAGTACAAGAAACGGACTGACTCGTTACGGTCGAACGATAGACATCTGTGGATCTGCCATAAAAAGTCTTATGGCGCCGCATCCATGGATACTATCTCTCGTTGGGTGGTCGAATGCATTCAGACTACTCACGAGATGGCGACTGGGCACCAGGTGCAAGGCATAAGGGCAGACAATGTCAGAGGAATAGCCGCCTCGACCGCCCTTTACAATGGTGTTCCGTTATAGGACATCATGGCCGTTGCACAATGGCACTGTGAGTCCTCATTCACGGATTACTATATGAGGGATGTGTCAGACTCAGCCAATCCACTCGCTTTAGCTGTTTTGAAACGATAGTTAGTGACCACACTGCTTTTCACCCTTTTCTTACTTCGGTAAGAAAAGAACCTAAAGCAGGCATGGTCAGGCGAGAGGATGTCAACCAGATTGTGTCACTGATGGCCGAACCGGTGAATGGTTGGAGGCGGTACGTCTGAAGTCCAATTATCATAAGGTAATTCAATAGTGAGAGTTTTTTGTATTATGGATATGTATCATGTTCATTCATATTATATATTCATGCTCATTCCCAGGCTAATACATGGAGTATGCAGGGAGCAGTTAACCCTCTTGGCATATTTGTGTTTTCAGGCGAGATACATGTTCGTTAGTTCTCTCCCTTTTCTTAGGAGGAAAAAGGTGGGGGGACTGTGACGCGAATGTGATTCGGTTCCGTGAACTTGACGGTCCTTTTAGGTCTCCGTTAGTCAAGTTTGAAGTCTAAAATCTTTCTCCAAGGGGCAAAATTAGCATTTATGGCTTGCCCCTTCCCACCAGGTTACTGATCAAATCTGGTGTATATCAGAAGTAACAGAATGGTGAGTATTGATCGAAGGAGAATGCAGGAAATGTCAATTTCCCTTTCTCCGAGATCTAACAATACTCACCATTCTGTTACGGACCCAGCCTCCCAGCCCCACGGAGGCAAGCCATAGTTTTCTCTTGTTTGGTGGCTATGCAAACAATATGAGCTCTATGGTAAACGGGTACTCGGCAGTTGGGAGCCGAGTACCCGGTTCCCAGGAGTCGGTAAAGCTTTCTAAGTCTATAATCCTAGAGCCGCTGTCAGGGCCAGCTGTATGTATCAGAAGTAACAGAAGTAACAGAATGGTGAGTATTGTTAGATCTCGGAGAAAGGGAAATTGACATTTCCTGCAATCTTCTTGGGACGCCCCTGACAGGACCTAGCATCTTCGGTGGCCAAGCGCAGGCCATCTTAGAGGATACCGCCAGTATCGCGCAGAATCGGTTAGCGGTAAACCTACAGCTAGAGCTAGTGCGGCAAGCGCACGCACTAGGGGCTGTGGGGAAACCGCTAACGGGACAGCCTTCAAAGAAGCAGAAGAAGCATAAGGGCAAGGCGAAAGCCAGGCCTGTTGCGACTTCTGCTTCAGCTGGGTTTTCGGAGCCGCCGCCGGCGAAGAAGCCCAGGAAGGTTGTAGAGGCACCTACCCTCCCCAATGTTGCTCCTGACCGCCCTAGGGGCAGGAAGGGCAAGGGGAAGGGGAAGGGTAAGGGTAAGGCCTCAAAGGGCGGACAGAAGGGGCCGAAGCGTACCTGAGGGTACGAAAGCTCCCTTCATATCCGCCTGGACCGCGCCTGTGCGACAGGAACAGTGGTGCCAGTTATACCCGTCGTGCCTAGAACGAAATGGTTCTCACTCTCTCTCGTTAAGAAAGGGGGGGGGGGGGGGGCGGACTGCGAGCCGGACAAGCCCGTTAGACGTCGAGGCGTCTATGGTGGGTGGAAGGCTCATGCGTTTCGTCGAGGCCTGGCGAGGTGTGACGTCAGACAGTCTGGTCCTGGGATGGTTATCCCAGGGTTACATGCCGGAGTGGTGGGACTTTCCACCACAAAATCTGTCTTTGGCACCTGTCTGGACACCCGTACCAAGGGAGCCAGACAAGTTAGAAGCCGTTCAAAAGGAAGTGTCGGGTTTGTTTCTGAAGGGAGCAATAAAACCAGCAAACCGGAACACTCCAGGCTTCTATTCAAACATGTTCCTTGTCCCCAAGAGCACAGGGGGATGGAGACCCATACTCAATCTCAGGCCATTAAATTGGTTTATCCATACGCCTCGGTTCCAGATGGAAACGCCGAGGTCGGTAATGGCGGGATTGAGGAAAGGAATGTGGTGTGTATCGATCGATCTGAAAGATGCATATTTCCACATTCCTATGAATCGGAGTTGGCACAGGTTTCTGAGATTTGCGTTTCAGAATCAAGTATGGGAGTTTACAGTTCTCCCGTTTGGCCTGTCAACAGCTCCGAGGGTTTTCACAAGAGTGGTCCTTGCGGTGACAGCGTTTCTCAGAAAAGAGAACGTGGCGCTACACACCTACATAGACGACTGGCTGCTCAAGGCAGACTCGCCAGCCAGGTTGAACGTGGATACTGCTCTGACTCTGAAGTTACTTTCAGATCTAGGCTGGATAGTCAACAAGGAGAAATCCGAGTTGACGCCCACTCAACATTTCGTTTATTTGGGGATGCGATTCGACCTCGAGGAGGGCAGGGTTTACCCATCAGAGCCCAGAGTGGTGTCTCTGTTAGCCATCCTCAGGAGTTTTCGAGTGGGAAACCACATTCAGGCGAGGCGGTTCCTTCAGATGCTGGGCATGATGGTCTCCATGGAGCAGCTTATCCCGTACGCTGCTCTAATGCGAAGGCCTATCCAGTTGTATCTGATGTCTCTGTGGAAACAGAGAACAGAACCCCTGTCAAAACTGGTGCCAGTTTTGGAGCCGATAATATCGCATCTTCTATGGTGGAAACAGCGTCAGAATCTCCTATTAGGGGTTTCGCTGCACCTACCCCACCCCCAGCTGTCTGTCTACACGGATGCATCGCTGGAAGGGTGGGGTGCCTGCCTGGGAGAACACCGGGTCTCGGGGCACATGGACTCTCCCGGAGAGTCAGCTGCATATCAATCTGTTGGAAATGATGGCAGTGGAACTGGCGTTGGAAGAGTTCCTTCCGATGATCAGGGGCAAGGTGATATTGATATGGTCGGACAATTCGACAGTAGTATCATATATAAATCGCCAAGGCGGGACCAGGTCGCCCACTCTGTGCATCAGGGTGTGGCACTTGATTCAATGGTGCAGGAATTACTCGGTTGTTTTGAAAGCAGCTCATATTCCTGGCCGATTGAACATTCTGGTGGATGCTTTGTCTCGCAGACAGAGAATCTTGCCAACAGAATGGTCCCTCAACCCTCCGGTTCTGCGACGGATCTTCGAGCATTGGGGCAAACCCAACGTGGACTTGTTCGCCACAAAGGAAAATGCTCAAATCATGACATATGTCTCGCCGATTCCAGATCCAAATGCCGTCGATACAGACGCTCTGGCGATAAGCTGGAGAGGGATGCACGCTTACGCGTACCCACCCACCATTCTTCTACGAAGGTATTGGTGAAGGTCAGGGAGGAACCGTGTCTGGTCCTGCTAATAGCGCCGTATTGGCCGAGCAGGGTGAGGTTCCCGGATCTTCTAGATCTGCTGGTGGAAAATCCTGTGCAGTTGCCCGAGATTCCGAACATAATCTCCCAGGCCAAGGGACGCTTCCTACACGAGCGTCCCGAAATGTTCAAATTGACTGCGTCGATGTTGTCAAACAACGTTCCACGTCGGAAGGCTTTTCTCGACAGGCTGCTGATTTCATCACGGCTGCGAGAAGAAGGTCAACCTTCAAGTCATATAACAACAAGGTTAACAGATTTGCAGACTGGTGTGAAGAAAAGGGTATTGATACCTTTCAATCCACTATTCAGCAAATAGCAGATTTTCTCTGTGAGCTGTTCTTTTCAGGACTAGCTCCCGTCACAGTTGCTGGATACAAGTCAGCTTTGGCATCAGTTATCCCTTGTCTAGCCAACAGGGATAGTCCAGAGGTGGCCCAGTTAAATGTGATGTTGAAGGGAATGAGCAATCTCCGCCCGAGACAACCGGTAGTCATTCCAGCCTGGAGTCTATCTTTAGTGCTTAATGTACTGGCCAAGCACCCTTTCGAACCGTTGCGTTCGGCTAGTCTAAAGCATTTGACTCTAAAGGCGGTCTTTCTATTGGCAGCTTCCTCAGCTAGAAGGCGCAGTGAGATCCATGCGCTTTCGGCAGAGAGGAACTGATTTATTGTTTCTGGAGAAGGTCTGTGTCTTCTGCCAAGAGCAGAGTTTATGTCAAAGAACCAATCTTTGAGATATCCCGGCAAACCGATCATTATACCGAAGTTAACTAGGTTTGATCGTGATGCCAGTGTCTGGTGCCCGGTCCGTGCTTTGACTAAGTACAAGAAACGGACTGACTCGTTACGGTCGAACGATAGACATCTGTGGATCTGCCATAAAAAGCCTTATGGCGCCGCATCCATGGATACTATCTCTCGTTGGGTGGTCGAATGCATTCAGACTACTCACGAGATGGCGACTGGGCACCAGGTGCAGGGCGTAAGGGCACACGATGTCAGAGGAATAGCCGCCTCGACCGCCCTTTACAATGGTGTTCCGTTAGAGGACATCATGGCCGTTGCACAATGGCACTGTGAGTCCTCATTCACGGATTACTATATGAGGGATGTGTCCGACTCAGCCAATCCACTCGCTTTAGCTGTTTTGAAACGATAGTTAGTGACCACACTGCTTTTCCCCTTTTTTCACTTTGGTAAGAAAAGAACCTAAAGCAGGCATGGTCAGGCGAGAGGATGTCAACCAGATTGTGTCACTGATGGCCGAACCGGTGAATGGTTGGAGGCGGTACGTCTGAAGTCCTGTTATCATAAGGTAATTCAATAAGTGAGAGTTTTTTGTATCATATATATGTATCATGTTCATTCATCTTATATATTCATGCTCATTCCCAGGCTAATACATGGAATATGCAGGGAGTAGTTAACCCTCTTGGCATATTGGTGTTTTCAGGCGAGATACATGTTCGTTAGTTCTCTCCCTTTTCTTAGGAGGAAAAAGGAGGGGGGGCTGTGACGCGAATGTGATTCGGTTCCGTGAACTTGACGGTCCTTTTAGGTCTCCGTTAGTCAAGTTTGAAGTCTAAAATCTTTCTCCAAGGGGCAAAATTAGCATTTATGGCTTGCCCCTTCCCACCAGGTTACTGATCAAATCTGGTGTATATCAGAAGTAACAGAATGGTGAGTATTGATCGAAGGAGAACGCAGGAAATGTCAATTTCCCTTTCTCCGAGATCTAACAATACTCACCATTCTGTTACGGACCCAGCCTCCCAGCCCCACGGAGGCAAGCCATAGTTTTCTCTTGTTTGGTGGCTATGCAAACAATATGAGCTCTATGGTAAACGGGTACTCGGCAGTTGGGAGCCGAGTACCCGGTTCCCAGGAGTCGGTAAAGCTTTCTAAGTCTATAATCCTAGAGCCGCTGTCAGGGCCAGCTGTATATCAGAAGTAACAGAATGGTGAGTATTGTTAGATCTCGGAGAAAGGGAAATTGACATTTCCTGCAATCACCAGATTTGGTTATATTCCTTTAACTTTGACAGTCTTCCATCAAACCCCCCCCCC
Organism: Chaetoderma sp. LZ-2023a; assembly: GCA_034401795.1. Lineage (NCBI taxonomy): Eukaryota > Metazoa > Mollusca > Caudofoveata > Chaetodermatida > Chaetodermatidae > Chaetoderma > Chaetoderma sp. LZ-2023a. The sequence goes on along the minus strand of CM067370.1, from coordinate 107,645,963 downwards.
CCCCTCCTCTGGGAATGGAGCCTAGTGTAAATGGTGTCTCCCAATCCACAAGCATATCGGTAATTTACACAATAATCTTGATTGAATTCTACCAAAAGCTTTCTGAGGAGATGCCAGATGGATGGACAGACAGATAAGATGGAGGTGATTGTAATATCCCTGCAGTTTTTTCAAAACGTGTGGGTATAATTGAGATTAAATTAAATTTATTGATATTTGATTCAAATCCCACCCAATCTCAAATGATACATAGAGCTTATGTGAGATGTACATTAGCTGAGCCCTCAGGAATATGATTGATAAGTCGGCAGTCGATCCAGAACAGCCACCGGCACAGCTGGCAGCCATTGATGTGTGTAGTAGCTGATCATGTTTCGAACGTACATCATCATGTTTTGGTTCAAATATACTGTTTCCATACAGAAATTAGATTATAGAGTAACACAGGTCATCAAATTTTTATTTTTATAAAATCCATGTTAGTAAATCCATTAGCCGTAACAGGGAAAACTGAGTCCGTTTAGAAGCCATCGCCCATCAGTCACCTGCAAAAAATAGGAAGGATAAGTTAGAAATATACAAATTCTAGAAGTGTTATATTAAGACTTTAACAATCAAATTTGTTCATGAAAATTTAAATTTTCTCAGACAATGCCCATATGTAGACCAAGAGCAAGTTAGACCAGTGGGTCATTCCATATAAGAAGGACCAAAATTTTTGAAATCCGTCAAGTCATAGTTTCAGATTTCCTTCAAACTTTGTCAGAGTAAGCATATGTATGTATTAACAGGAAATTCCAAGTATTGTAGTGAAAGGTCAAATACTTTTTGAAAACTGGCCTATCCAATACCCCCTGCCTAAAATTGACAAAAATTTGTAACAAAATTTCTATGTTTGAGGCTTCATATCTCACCGACTACAGTGCTCACAATACTAGGTCTTTTTATTTTAACAGTCTGGTCACCATAGTTCGAGAAAATCACAAGCATTTTGTGCTGACCTGTTTTAGGCATGTATTAGGGTAGGGGTCGTCAAAAATGCCAAAAAATTTGATTTTTCATATTTTAATCCAAATTTGGTGATGCCGTAAAATGTATTTGTATTTGGTTTACACAAATGATTTCTATCCTGTTAACTAGAGCTACTGCTACTTTAGTGATATTTATTACCTAATGGCAAGATATGCTCCGCAAAAATTTTGTGGGAGCCATACCTCCACCCCTGTTCGCCAAAATGGGGTGACTTCATAACATCTTTTTTCAAAATAACCCCTTTCAATTTTTTTAATATTTTGGTGAATGTTATATATATGGTCAATGGTTACAGGGCCAAAAGGTTCACTCTTACATTTGTTTCCTTTTAGAGCTATGGCAAATACAAAATCTGATATTTTTTCAAAAACTTGTATGATATTCGATTTTGGGGGGGGTTAATAATTTTAAAAGTATATACTCTAGAAGTATGAAACAAGAGATGTAGCGCATTTCCCTGCCTTATTAAAAGAAACAACCAGCATTTCCCTTTTACTAAATAGATAAACATGGATTTTAGAGATGTCAAAACCTTACTTTGTTAAAATTTGACATTTTTGTGGGTAAACTACAAGTCATTATTCAACAACATTTTCAATGGGAATAACATATTGCCTGGAGAATATTTAAAAAACAATTTGACTATAAGTTGTTGCTGACTTAGCCATCAATAATTTTCAGTCAAATCATTTTCAAAATATACACCAGGTACAGAGTTTGTCCTGTAAGCTGGTCGAGCTGCAACAGCTCATCACTCAGTCTTGAGTTATCCAGTGTTAATAAAGACTGAGAGATTTCATATCTAGAGAAAATAACTCAACCTTCAGAGCTTTGTATATAATTAGGTCAATTGCTGTAATAGACATAGGTAGTGAGGTGATATTGATTAGTCACATGGTCTCAGTTTTTCTCAGAGATCTGCATGCAAGTATTGCTATCAACAAGAGTTCAGTCAAGCATTTTAAGTGATCAAGATTAGGCAGCATGACCAGTGAAAGTGTTTAATAATTACTGCTTTGAAACATTGACATTGTTGCTGATACACAAATGTTTAGATATTTACTTTAGAAATTTAATAATTCACTATACATTTTAATGATAAATTAGGCCTTTTAATTTGAAAAGTGTAAACTTTGACTAGGACACGTTGCACAATGGCTGAATTACCAGAGACATTTTGTTCAGTTGGACGTCTCACTAATGATAAATGTCATACGTTTATGGATAAATGCTCTGTAAATGATGTTGTACAATTGACGGCTACAGATAAAACACTTGTTGCAATGAGAAGCGGCCAGAGTGAGGATAGTTTAGAAACAGTGTGCTGTTGCCACAAGAAACACTATCTGCATATATTCCCGATGATGAAGCAGAACACTTCATGTTGTGATCCCCTAAAAGTTCACAAAAAGCTTATTAAAAAGGGACTAGTTAATATAGATCAAGAAATTGTGGCATTAATACAGTCGAAAACTAGAGAGAGAAAACAACCTGGCCAAAAGATTTGCCATCATTGTTTGCAGAAAATTAATAACCTGACAGATTGTAGTGACAGTGAACCGGAATCAATGGCCATAGCAGATACTTTGTACAGTAATGCTGAATGCCTCAACTCTAGTTTCTCAGCAGTTGGAGTTTCTCCCCTAAAGAGTGTCCATTCAGAAAGGAAAGTATCATATGGTAAACGAAAAATCAAACAAATGGCAGAAGCAACAACAAGTCACGTGGCATCCCACCTAGGTTTTCCACCTAATAAATTAGTTGCTGACACTTCACAAACTGAATGTACATGTGATTCTAAGTTAGATGTGGACTACTTGGTATCGAACATGAATGAAAAACTGTCTGTGTCATCACGAAATCAAAAGATACAAGTATTGACTATTACACCTAAATCATGGTCGATAGATAAAACTGTTCAGGCTTTTCAGGCATGTGGTGTTACGCGTTATATGGTGAAACAAGCCAGACAACTTGCGCAGAATGATGGAATACTCGCTGATCGTGAAACCTTTAAAAGAAATAAGCTTGATCAGCATACACTAGATAGTGTTATTAACTACTACCAAGATGATACTGTATCTAGACTATTACCAGGGAAAAATGATTTTGTTACTATAAGAATTTGTGGTACCAAAGAACATAAGCAAAAACGGCTAATCCTGACAAATTTGAAGGAAGTACATGCTAATTTCAAAACAGAAACTGGACTTAAAATTGGTTTCTCTAAATTTGTTGAGTTAAGACCCAAATGGTGTGTAACTGTTTCTTCTAGCGGCAGCCACAATGTTTGTGTATGCGAAAAACACCAAAATGTAAAGTTTATGGTGATGTTATCTCTGAAGACTATCATAACCTAATTGACAAATCTGTATGTGACAGTAGTTCTAGAAATTGCATGCTGCAACGATGTGAAAAGTGTCCAGGAACTGCATTTCTCAAAACGTACTTAGAGCAAGACCTTTATGAGCACATGGATGAGGATGACATCATTAAATTCAATGAATGGGTATCCACAGACCGAATTGAAATCATGCGCCGAGAAGTATCAGTTGAAGATTTTATTTCTATATTATGTCAACGGATCCAAGAATTAACACCACATTCCTTCATAGCGAAATCTCAAAGTGAATTCTTGAAAGCGTGCAAACATGATTTAGATGACACTACTGCCATTGTTGTTCTCGACTTTGCTGAAAATTACAGCATTATTGTGCAAGATTGTGTACAGGGATTTTATTGGAACAATTCTCAAGTCACGATACATCCTTTGGCATTTTATGTTAAGGCTTATGGAAAGTTGAATGAAGAAAATGTATGCTTCATCTCTTGAGTGTCTGAAACACGAAACAAATACTGTGTACTGTTTTCAGGAGATTTTTACAAGATATTTGAAGGAAAAGTATCCCAATATTCATATAATTAAATACTTTAGTGATGGGTGTGCAGGACAATACAAGAACTTCAAAAACTTTATTAATGTCTGCCATCATTATTCAGATTTTGATATTAAGGCAGAATGGCATTTCTTTGCTACCAGCCATGGTAAAGGTGTTTGCGACGGTATCGGTGGCACAGTGAAGCGCTTAGCCGCAAGGGCTAGTCTGCAAACAGCGCTTATACGAAATGCTAGTGAATTGTATGAATTCAGCCAACAGAACATAAGCAAGATCAAGTTCTTCTTAGTTAGTAAAGATGAGATCCAGAGCCATCATACAATGTTGGAAGAGCGGTATCTCCTTGCCAAAACAGTGCAAGGAACCAGGTCATTCCATTCGTTTGTTCCAAATGACACTAACTCTATCACAGTAAAGCGAATTTCAACTGATGATGTTTCATACACTTGGTCATTTTCTAACACACAACCTGGTATGTCATCAGAGATTCAGAATTTAAATATCCCTATGGAACTGTCTTTGAGTGACTATGTTGGTGCATTGTATGACAAAAATTGGTGGTTTGGCATAGTGTTAGAAATTAGTCTAGAAAATGAGGACTGTCTCATTTCGTTTATGAAGCCGCATGGACCAGCTCGATCCTTTAGTTGGCCAAGGCGCACAGACCAGTGCTGGGTTCCTTTTTGTGACATTCTAAGTAAGGTGTCAACACCATTGACAGCAACTGGCCGGCAGTACACTTTTCCACAAACTGATATCGACTTTATAAATGGACTATTTAAATAATTTGGAGGAGCGGTATATGCTGGATCATGTACCGTATCATCAATTATTGCTGAGGTATGTAGTATTATGTACTATCTCTTAACACTTTTATATTATATCATGTGTATTAACCAATGCCTGTCTCAGTTTATTAAATAATTCCATGAAATGGGTGACATTTAGGCATACTTTAGTATGAGAGATTACACATATTGGCCTGGTCGCAGTGTGTCAAAATTGTCTATAAATGGCCATAGAAGTCCATGTAGCTGTACTAATATGACCATAATATACCATTCAATGTCCACCTATGATGAAAAAGTATCTAAAATGCTAAAGTGGAGATATTTTAAACTTTTTAAAACAAATTAGATTGGCGCGAAAAATGTCAAATTTTAACAGAGTCATGTCTTTTGGTCTAGAAAATCGATGTTTATGTATTATATAACCAGGGAATGCTGATTGGTTCTTCTAATATAGCAGGAGAACTGGTTGTATCGCTTGTTTCATGCCTCTAGGCCCTATAATTTTAAAATTATTAACCCCCAAAAATGGAATATCGTACAAGTTTTACAAAAATATCACATTTCTAATATGCCATAGCTCCAAAAGGGAACAAATGTAAGAGTACAACTTTTAACCATGTAACTATTGACCATATATCTACCATTCACCAAAATAAAAAAAAAATTGAAAGGGGTTATTTTGACTTAATAGGCGATGAAGTTGGCCCTCTTTTGTGAACAGGGGTGGTGCATTGTGCCCCCAAAATTTTTTGATGAGCAAACCTTGCTGTTAGTCAGTAAATATTACTAAGCTAATATTAGCTCTAGTGAACTAGGTAGAAATCATTTAGTCACAGCAACTATAATATACATTTTACTGTATCACCAAATTTTGTTGAAACAGGAAAATTAGCTGTTTTTAACGTTTTTGGTGACCCCTAAAACACACGCAAAACAAGTCAACACATATTGCTTGTTATTTTCCTCACGTATGCTGACCAGAGAATTAGAATGAAAAGATCTAGTATTGTAAACAGTATATTGGATGAGATATGATGTCTCAAACATTGGATTTGTACTTGAAACTTTTGTCAATTTTAGCATAGGGGTCTTTGAGAGGGCATTTTTCAAAAAGTATTTCACATATCAGTTAAAAAATTGTCATGCTCAACTAAAACATCCATATGCTCACACTGAGAAAGTTTGAAGGAAATCTGTGACTATGAGTTGACGGGCATTGGTCCATCTTATACGGAATGACCCCAGTGATACATTTTCAAAAACAATCTTACTTTGGTCGGAAAATTGACATTTTCCTCGACAACTGCAGCAGTTTTGGTCTGACTCAAATGTTAAATGGTTAACAATATACATGTATGGCGCAAGGTCGTAGGCATATATAGTCCGGGTCTGCTCGGACTCAACCCACCCCTGTGACAGATATTTGGACAGACTGACAGTCTGTCCAAATATCTGTCACAGGGGCACGTTGAGTCAGAGCAGACTCAGACTAAGGGATATAATGGTAAACATTATGACCTGACAACAGGTGTTATGGTCATACACTGAAGATGACATCAGCCTTCATTCGCCATTGTGCAAGGCTTTCCCATCCCAGTCGGTTCATCATTGCTGAGACACCCACCCTCGGATAGAGGTACGTTGGGCGACCTAATACAAACCTTGCAGCCTTCCTTTGTACGGCTTCAAGTTGGTTTTTCAGGTCACATGTTGGTGGATCCCAGACTGTTGAAGCATATTTATTTTTGGTCTGACCAGCGATTGGTAGGCATGTTCTTTGATGGATTTTGGGCATGATCTTAGATTTCTTGTTAGGAATCCGAGCACTCGGTCTGCAGATGATGTTGATTTATATATCTGATTGTGCCATTTTAGGTTGTGTGTTAGTTGGACACCAAGGTATGGCGCGGAGTTACATTCCTCCAACCTTTCCCCGCTCATCATGTTGTGTGTGGTGAGGCATGATGTTCGTTGGGTGAGTTTGATGATATTACACCTGCATACGTTGAATTTCATATGCCATGTTTCCGTCCAGGCCATAAGTTTATCTAGGTCTGATTGGAGAAGGCGCTGATCCTCTTCTGTATGTGTTCACAGGACTCAGAAATATATCCTCTTCTGTATGTATGGTGCGATATACGAGACAGTCATCAGCAAATAGCCAGATCGTGGAATTGAGGTTGTTTGCTATGTCGTTGATGTAGGCTAAAAAGAGGATTGGTCCTAAAACGGATCCTTGTGGCATTTGTTGTCTCAGAGCAGACACCTTCTATGACAACCTTTTGCTTTCTTTCACTGAGGTGGCTTAAAAGAGTTAAGGCTAAGCCAATCCAAAGAGCCAAGTTCAATCCAGCGTTCAGGCATGTGATCAAGGTGTAAAGACCTGGGCCATTCCATATGTCATTCAACTGACATCCTTCGGAGGGGATGTAAAGCCATCGGCCCCGCCTCATGTAGTGTCTGTGCCATTGGGTTGTGTGTGGGGGTGGTGGTGGGGGTGTGTCATAAAAGAGCTCACTCTGAGTGTCAGGCCCTTTATCAGGAGCTGAGTTGTGAATACGCTCTGATAGTGTACATAGCAGGCCTGTCCAAATTGGGGCAACCCATTTTTCATTCGCGCGAAGGTTACGCAAATATTTCGGACACAATCCGTTTTCTTTCCCGCAATCTTTTTCATATTGTACATAAATACATGAAAAATGGTTACACAAAACAGAATGGGTTACCTGAAACAAATTTGCGTAACCCGAAAATCGGTTACGCATATTTTCAATTTGGACAGGCCTGCATAGTAGTCTATGTCTATTAAGTCTAGCTCTTTCTCCAAGGGGCAAAAGTAGCAGTTATGGCTTGCCCCTTCCCACCAGGTTACTGACCAAATCTGGTGTATATCAGAAGTAATAGAATGGTGAGTATTGATCGAAGGAGAATGAAGAAAATTTCCCTTTCTCCGAGATTTAACAATACTCACCATTCTATTACGGACTCAGCCTCCCAGCCCCACGGAGGCAAGCCATGAGTTTCTCTTGTTTGGTGGCTATGCAAACAATATGAGCTTCATGGTAGACGGGTACTCGGCAGTTGGGAGCAGAGTACCCGGTTCCAAGGAGTCGGTAAAGCTTTCTAAGTCTATAGTCCGAGAGCCAGCTGTCAGGGCCAGCTGTATATCAGAAGTAATAGAATGGTGAGTATTGTTAGATCTCGGAGAAAGGGAAATTGAAATTTCCTTCAATCCATGAGTATGAGTTAGAAAATTTCTTAGCCATGAATTCATGAATTAAACCACACCAAGTGTTTTATTCATGAAAATGGTATTTAAAGACCTAAATAGCCACTTAGATTAGACAAACGAAGATTAAAGCTGTCAATTTTACTGAACTGTTATGCGAGAAAGCTACAGCTTTATTTGCCCATTCTGTCCATCTCACCATTCGAACAACAAACAACAATGTGTCACCAACGGCAGTCAGAATTATGACACAAAATAATAAAAATTAACATTACCTTATAAAGGCCATATACCATTACCAATACCCATGATTCGTTATGGGACACAAGCTTGTAAGGTTTATTTTTTTATCTATAGGCTTATACAGAAAACGTTTTCTTAGCACTAATAAGAAGAAAGAAGAAAGGGAGGGACCATGATCCTTTAAATATCTACGGCCTGTTTATAAACATTGGAAACCAATTAATTTAAGCTAAAAATTTTAATGAATAAATATTTATTTTAGTTGAATTGCCTCCCTTGAAAAATAGACTAATATCAGTGGTAGCGTCTGATTCATAGATCTGTGGTCAATTTTTGACCAATCAAAATGCGAACTACATTCGAAAAGCCACTTATAACATGAACAAATATTTGCGCAGTTGAGAAAATCTATAGCCTAAGCTATGGATGTAAATTTATAATATTTTTAGAAAATTTCTCAAATGAGAAGTTTGCTTAAGCAAATGTGAGAGTAACAAACTTCTCAGCTTAGAAAGCTTTATAAATGAAATCCACCCCAGCGCTTCAGATAAGGCGCGTATTGTATGCATAGAAATCATAATGTACATGGACATTTAAATATGTAGCCCTATGCCTCGTGTAAATGCGATACACATCAGTGTATTAAACTGCCCATAGTGGCCTGTTGCCATTATCAATGTAGGCCTACTCAATTACACGAGGGGGCAACTACACACTAGTAGTAGTATAGCGATAGAAATAGTAAAGAAGAAAGCTGTTGGAAGTTCAGATTGATAAATTGCCTGGGCTAGATGGAATACATCCGAGATTGTTGAAAGAGATTAGCGGCATAATATGTAAGCCTCTGGCAATAATATTCAACAGCGATTAGAAGACTGCAAATATTACTACAATATTTAAGAAAGGCAACCAGAAATTTGCGAATAATTATAGACCAGGCAGCGTCACATGAAGAGAGCCACCTGCGGCCTTCCTCCCGTCTCGCACACACCGCGTCTGCATGCACCTCCCATTCCCTGCAGTATAAACCCAAATGGATCCGATCCCTCTTCTCAGAAGGCCTGGGGACACCTTTTCGGCCATGCACGCCCAAGAGATTCGCCTCCCTCGTCACCAACAGAGCCAATGCCACTGCAGCTCCAACCACCAGAACCACCGCCAATGCCACCTCCACAGGAGTATTTCTCTATTACAGAAATGACCGCTACAGGAACCACTAGTCCACTACCGCCTTCTCTACAGCCGCAACCTCCTCAGTCGCCATCACACCTCTAACCACTTCTGCTGTTCAGACTGCTTCTTCTGGAATGAGCATATACATCTGCGCAACCCTCTGCTCGGACTAAAATAGGAACACCCACAGTAGATCACGTAAGGAACTGAGAATGGAATGGCCGCTCCTAGCCCAGATCTTCCTCCTGTGGACAACCAAGACGAGACCGGCATACCTATCACCGGGGAGGAACTAGCCATCCTGAGGACTTATCGACCTCAGGCCCATGTCGGAAATATCCAGCCGGACCTACACATCTCTTAAGGAGGTGGCTGACCACTCCGGTCAGCAAACGTTTGTGGGGGCCCCCAAACCTGCATTATTGGGACAGCGTCGCAACCCCCAAGACCAGGTCAGATACCCAAAGGACACCCCAGAGGACTCACGGGTGTGGATAGCCTCCACCTCGGCAGACCGACCTCGCTGGACTGGCACTCTGGCCCAGGGCTCAAGGGACTTGAAGGAGAGGCTAGCTTTCACGATGACCGGCCACCCAGTCCCCTCATATGTAGGCAAGCACGGGACGGCAGCCACCCAGCTACACCCAGTTTGCTAAAGGCGACATGACACAATAACCTGTATGTGACATAATGTATATGATGTAATGTAGTGAGCGAATGAGTCTAAGGACAGACTTGTCCAAAGCAGTCTTCCATGCATGAGCTTGTCCGACATCAAGTTATAATTCCCATTATGCAGATGTAACAAAGATTAATTAATCGTCTGGTGACATGTTAATTTGTTGCAGCTAAAACTAGAAGTAAGCAGATGCGCTCACGCTTATGATGGGTTTTACCTATTTCATATTACTTTGCTATAGATCTACATTTTATAAATATGGAATTAATTCAATCAGTGATTCAACTAAAGGACTTTCTGAAAACATGATTTGCACAAGAGCTACATGTATCAGTTTCATTCATTCTGACACTTAGTACAGTACTGCATAATAGCCTTAGCTGGTAACAAATTGTGGATTTAGCTAATTAAAGAAATAAAAGCAAAATATTTATATGTATCTTATATGTTCACAACTACATTTTGATGAAATTTAATTTCTAGAGTACAGCGCATAAATAGCTTATAATGTTCGAAAGCAAATATAAAAACATACTGATGAATATTTTGAACATAATAGGATTGGAAGACATTGCTGCTTAAGGCAGCAATATCTTCCAATCCAATTATGTACAAAATATTCAACAGAACATTTGTTGGGAACTAACATGTACAAGTAATGTCTATTTTTGTTATAGAAACAAGATAAGCTAATTATGAGCTGTACTGTATTTAGTTACAGCTTTAATTCACTTTATTGTAGAATTAAAATGACAATGAGCATGCCTGTGGTTGACTCCACCGAAGATGCGTTGATCGAAGAGCAGATTGCTCGTGAGTTGCAGCTTATAGAAGTGGAAGATGACGATGATGACGATAATGAAGATGAGATTAAGGTGTCAAGTAACAGTGAGCAGGGTGGACTGGATGATGAGCAGCCTTTCCATTCTGATCAAGTAATATCATTAGTTACGAGTGCACAATCAAGTTTACCCATTGTGTTTAATGCGCCATCAAGTGTACCCATTGTGTTTCGTGCACCATCAACTGTACCCATTGTGTTTCATGAACCATCAAGTGTACCCATTGTGTTTCATGCACCATCAAGTGTACCCATTGTGTTTCATGCACCATCAAGTCTACCCATTGTGTTTCATGCACCATCAAGTGTACCCATTGTGTTTCGTGCACCATCAACTGTACCCATTGTGTTTCATGAACCATCAAGTGTGCCCATTGTGTTTCATGCACCATCAAGTCTACCCATTGTGTTTCATGCACCATCAAGTGTACCCATTGTGTTTCGTGCACCATCAACTGTACCCATTGTGTTTCATGAACCATCAAGTGTGCCCATTGTGTTTCATGCACCATCAAGTCTACCCATTGTGTTTCATGCACCATCAAGTGTACCCGTTGTGTTTCGTGCACCATCAACTGTACCCATTGTGTTTCATGAACCATCAAGTGTGCCCATTGTGTTTCATGCACCATCAAGTCTACCCATTGTGTTTCATGAACCATCAAGTGTACCCATTGTGTTTCATGCACCATCAAGTGTACCCATTGTGTTTCATGCACCATCAAGTGTACCATTGTGTTTCATGCACCATCAAGTGTACCCGTTGTGTTTCGTGCACCATCAACTGTACCCATTGTGTTTCATGAACCATCAAGTGTGCCCATTGTGTTTCATGCACCATCAAGTCTACCCATTGTGTTTCATGCACCATCAAGTGTACCCATTGTGTTTCATGCACAATCGAGTGTACCCATTGTGTTTCATGCGCCATCAAGTGTACCCATTGTGTTTCATGCACCATCAAGTCTGCCCATTGTGTTTCATGCACAATCAAGTGTACCCATTGTGTTTCATGCACAATCGAGTGTACCCATTGTGTTTCATGCACCATCAAGTGTACCCATTGTGTTTCATGCACCATCAAGTGTACCATAGTGTTTCATGCACCATCAAGTATACCCATTGTGTTTCATGCACCATCAAGTGTACCCATTGTGTTTCATGCATCATCAAGTGTACCCATTGTGTTTCATGTACCATCAGTATACCCATTGTGTTTCATGCACCATCAGTATACCCATTGTGTTTCATGCACCATCAAGTGTACCCATTGTGTTTCATGCACCATCAAGTGTACCCATTGTATTTTATGCACCATCAAGTGTACCCATTGTGTTTCATGCGCCATCAAGTCTACCCATTGTGTTTCATGGATGTTAAGAAATTCATTATAGATTTTGAGTAAGACGTAAACACGGTCAAGTACATACATGTGTGTGCAATTTAGAAATTAAATATTTTAATTTGATCTTATATTGTTTTTGTTATATCAAACTTAGTTTACTATTGTGTGCCAAAAAAAATAGGAAATACTTATTCAGTAAGTAAAATCATGATCAAATAATAATAATACCCATCGATCACTATGCAGATGCATGTTTCTTTCAACATATATACACATTTTCAAATGGACAGTCACTTAGCAGAAATGTCATTTCTGTCGACCTTTAACCCTCATATTTGTTCAAGAAAATCTCAAGTTTTCTCATTGAAAATATTTATTTGCACACCAGAAGACTAGTTTTCTCAAGCCCATAGCAAAGCGGAGGATTGCGACATTTTTCAATGGACATTTAATTTCTTCAAGGGGATAAAACGTTACAGATTTGTTCTAGATGCCATCAATGCGTCCATCTCCGTCATAATGATTGCGATTTTCAAATTTTCAATTCTTTTCTGGGGTTTGGACATAGAATGTTTTTGTGTTATATATATCCTGCTTAAGCCAAGATTAGAATGTTATATTTTTTCAGTCAATATTTGATCAATCAGGCACTTATTTAATCCCATTGAAGTTTTGTTTTATACCATCAATGCATCAGTTTATACCATCATTTAGTGCATTTTGACAATAAAAAGAAATTTCTAATTCTTTCCATATTTTATCTGGTTTGGACTTATTTTATTTTATTAATTTATTTTTTGTGTGATTTATATCCTACTTAACCCCAGAATTAGAAGAATGTTAACATTTTTCAATGGTTTTTTAATTTTTCAAGGGCTGCTTATATATTCATTGTATTGAATTTCCAGCAAAATTTTAATGAATTTCAATTTTTTTCCATACTTTTTCAAGGTTTGGTTTTCAATAGACATTTGATTTATCAAGGAGTATACTATTTTAATCTTTATTTTTCGACACTGCCAGTCATTGCAGTGGTAAATTTTCAAAGATGGTCATCTTTGTCTGCAAATGGACATTTCACAAGATCCCTGCAGAAGCCATTTTTGGCAGTCTTGAGTGTTAACTGGCTAAAGTGTTAATGTAATTGATGCCTATTTGTAGTCACAACCAATTATATGGCTACTCATTTATATTTTTGAACTGATTTATTTCAGACACTACCTGAATGCCTACAGGTGTACATTAATCGTATCCAGGATCAAAGTAAATTGTTTGAGAGTCACCTGGATGAGTGTGATGAACTCATTCACTACACAGACAAGAAGTACAATGGTAACAGTTATTAACCCTTTAATCATCACAGTCCTGAAACAGCAAATTTTTAAAGAAATATTTTCTTGACTATTTTGAAACTAATTTGACTGTGAGCTGTTGCTCCTGCCTATGGCAACAACAGATTCCTGTCATATTAGTTTCAAAATACTCAACAACTTTCCTATATAGTTGTATGGGGAGAATTTGTTTTATTGATATAAAGTGAATTCATAATTCTAACGATAGTTAGCGTATTAGAAACAATGCAAGATGTTGGAGTTACTGTGTATACATGTGCATGTGTTTGTCAGTAGAAGTCATTTGGGGTCAAAAGGTCATGAAATTAATTGTAATGCAATTCCTCTGAAATCGTTAGACGGAACTCAACCAAGTTTGATATCTGAGTTACTCCTATGATTGTTGAGTGCAAGAGGCCAGTTAGATTTGGCTCCGCCACCAGGGGAGCGGGAGAGGGGTCAAAAAGTCCAATTTTAACCTGCGGAATTTGATTGTAATGCATCTCCTCCGAAACCATTGGACGGAATTCAACCAAATTTGGTATGTGAGTTACCCATAAATGTGGAGTGGATGAGCACATTTACATTTGGCCCCACCCCCAGGGGTGGGGATGGGGTAAAAAGGTCATAAAATTGATTGTAATGCAACTCCTCTGACACTGTTGGATGGAATTCAACCAAATTTGGTATGTGAGTTACCCATATGATCATGGAGTGCAAAATGATATTTACATTTGGCTACGCCTCCCCCCCCCCCCCCCCCCAGCGGTGGGTTGCGGGGGGTGTCAAAAGTTCAAAGCGGTGAATGTGGGGATTTGCGATGATGTGTCATCGACCAATCAATCTAGTTATATTTTATTGTAGATCGTGATGCTGTGAATATTGATGAAGGGGTGTTGTCTCTGCTTGAAGAAACAGCTAAGCTACAGGGCATGAACCCACAGGCCTTAACACAAAAAGTAAGATGAAAATGGCGGAATATTTTGGAGTTAATTGATTGGAAGTTGCTTCCAATCAAATCAAATTAAGTAAAAAATATTCAATGGTATGTTTTAGTTTGTTTTGGAAACATGTTAAACACTGTTTGTTCATAGCAGTCCTTGAAAGTGCTTAAGATGCTTGAATTCAGAATTTCTTTTTCAAGCCCTTAAAAGTGCTTGATTTTAGATAATTTTCCTGAAAGTGCTTGAATATAAGGATGTTGTTCATTACTCAGAGAGAATCTATCTAAAATCTTGTTGGAGAACCCCGAGGCTCTGTGAACCCTCTGACCCACTGTCTGTTCAACAACTATTGTCACTATAAAGGTCCTTGAAAAACTATGAGCCATGCTAATGTTATTTCTGAGCTGTACTGTAGCTGATGTCACAAGCAAATGATGTAGTGCGACATGAAAGGGACAATGGTCTAACTGTAAGTCTGAAAATGGATTATATGTACATGTATTTGATGAATTTACAATTTAATAAACATTTTGTTGAATATTTTGAAACTAATTTGACTGGGAGCTGTTGCTGTTTATGTCAAATGACCAGGAATATTAGTTTTCAACTATTCAGCAGCTTACCTGTATAGTTGGCTTGGGAATTCGGGATTCAAAGTGTTAAAATTTATTCACATACGTGTACAAAGTGGGAAGAGCTTAGCTAGACATGGGTGTGTCAAAGCTAGAAATGGATCTATTTATTGTCTAATTTAGTCCTTTACGCTATCGGTACATGAAAATATCAATGGATGAATCCACCTTTAGCTAAGCTCCGCCCACACCTTGCTCGTTTTGTGATCGATCGAACCATGAACTCCCTGAATCTCAAGTTCCAGAAATGTATACAGGTAAACTGTTAAATATTTTGAAACTAACTTGACTGGGTGCTGTTGCTTCCTATGTCCGCAACAGCGCCCATTCAAATTAGTTTCAAACTATTCAACAGAATGGTTATTAAGTAGTAAAGACATACAATTTGTACACATGACGGACTATTAAGCATTCGTGACAGACTTAGATACACCATTCATGACATATTTTATGTGAATTCTTTGATTATGATGTCATATCCTTGACTTACAGATTGGATTCCTCTATTTATCATATCTTGTCAATGGAAGACTGCATCCATGTTTAAAATGGCAGCAGCATCTAGTACCATCTACATCTCTGTTGATCATCTTATCCACTGGCCTATTACTCATCTGCTCGGAGCTCATCTGTGCAAGATGATATAAATTTATCAAATAGTTGCAATGGAAAACAGATTTATTGATGGAATTATTATTCATTAAAATCTTTGTTTATTTTAATACTAATATCTAAATATTCAATGACGATAAAGTAGAATTATTTGACAAGAATGTGAATAGATGAGTAAGACGACATAGCATCTAAATGAATGGAAATTTAGTTATATAAACTGAAATCACTAAGAACATCATGCCTGACTAAAAGCTATTCTGATTGAATTTTCCAATAAATATCTGCTTTGTGTTGCTATATTCACAGATTTTAGAGGAGCTAGAAGCTTCGTGTGGTGATGATTTAGAACTTGAAGATCAGAATCCAGAATTAGAAGACAGACATGAAACAGTCCAATCAGGGACTATGTCCACTATGGGGTGTAATGAACAAGAGAATGCAGGTGAGGAAAAGTCCAAGACCATACAATTTCCTTTAACCCTTACCACACTGATGCCAAAATTTTTTTAATTAAATTAAAATATGAATGATAGACAGCAACATCGTCCACCAAAATTACTGAAAAATGTACATCAGTTTCTTTTTTACTGACGCAGTAAAAGATAGAATATTGGCATCAGAGTGGTATGAGTTAATCCAGAATTCACCCCACCCACCACCCTCTCCCAGTAACTTTGTTTCAAGGAGTTTGTACAATGTATATCAGTGTGTTCTATTCTCACAATATGCCTATTAACTCGGTATTATTAGCGGGGTCATGGTAACTCCAAAACCAATCAACCAATTCTAATCAATGCTGTTTGGAAGATGGTGGAGACAGGTAATCAGCTTTAGTTAGAGGTCCACACTGCTGAAATACGTGATTGCTATGAATGACATATTATTTGTTTAAAATAGATCATCGAGAGGTCCACATGTTTTTCTAGCATAACCTCTTAGTGTTGCTGGAGAATATTACCCCTTTAACCTTTAAATTTTTTCATTTTAATTTTCTCATAGAAAATGCCCATTTGCAGACCAAGAGAAGATTATTTTTGAAAATTTATCACTGGAATGACGGGCTCGGTTATCGAGCCAGTC
This sequence comes from Chaetoderma sp. LZ-2023a, assembly GCA_034401795.1. Taxonomy (NCBI): domain Eukaryota; kingdom Metazoa; phylum Mollusca; class Caudofoveata; order Chaetodermatida; family Chaetodermatidae; genus Chaetoderma; species Chaetoderma sp. LZ-2023a. The sequence continues at coordinate 107,629,131 of CM067370.1, read as the reverse complement.
ATTCCAGTGATAAAATTACAAAAATAGTCATCTCTTGGTCTGCAAATGGACATTTCTCAAGACCACTGCAGAGGCTGTTTTTGGCTGATATGAGTGTTAAAGGGTTAAGATACCTGACATGTCATTAGTGCGAAATTGTTGCTGTTTCACAAGGAAGTTCATTAACACTGAAATCCCAGTGTCTCAATTTCAGAGCTATCATGTAAGCATTTAACACATTCAACATAATGTTTGAAAATGTTAAGAATTCTTTAACTGTATTTAGGCTAACATATGTATATAGTTTAAATGTATTAATTTTGAAATCCAAGGTTAGATTTCTAGATCTACATGATCTAGAAATCTAACATTCGATTTCAAAATTAATGCATGTAATGTTTCATGTAGCATGAAATGTAAACATCTGGACGTTTTCCTTTAAGATGCAACTAATAGCGAGTTAATGGTCAAGATGGCTAAAGACTGGTTGCTGCAGTGATCTTGAGAAATGTTGATCTTTAGGCGAAGAGAGCACTATTTTTTTTAATTTACCACTAGAATGACTGGCTTGATAACTGTGGCAGTTATTTTAGTGGTAAATTTTCAAAAATAGTACTCTCTTGTCTTACAAATCAACATTTAAGTTGCTGAAGTGGTCTTAACAAATGTCGATTTGTAGACCACGGGCACTAATTTTTTTTAATTTACTGCTGGAATTATTGGCTCGATAACTGAGCCAGTCCTTTCAGTTGCAAGTTTTCAAAAATTTTTAAAGAATTAAAGTTAAGCCTAACGTGAGAGTACCATGTGACTGATGTTATGTTCTGCTTGCATTTCTCTTGATCACCCATTATTTTACAGCTGATCAGTTTGTTGATACATCGAGTATGCAATATTTCCTGAAGACTCAGTGGATAGATTTCCAAAAACGCCAAGAGACAAGACAATTACAGGAACATCAGGTACACGTTACTTTTATGAAAAACTATCTTTGTCCGATTGATGATAAATAGACCAGATACACAAGTTATATGTTGTATGTTGAACTATGCGCAACAATCAAGATTTTGACAGAATGGATGAATCAAATCTCTTGATATTTTTAATGTTTAATAAACTTTCTGTTGAATACCGTGAATCTAACTGGACTAGGCACTGTCGCTGTTGAATTCCATCCACAGATTTCAGTGGAGATGCATTGCAATTAATTTCTCAACCTTTTGACATCTTCCCCACCGCTGGGAGCAGATCCAAACATAGATGGTGTCATGCAATCCACAATTATATGGGTAACCCACATACCAAATTTGTTTGAAATCCACACAATTGTTTGAGAGGATATAGCGTGGCAGACAGTTTTTAGGATATTTGACCTTTGGACCCTGCCCTTGAACCCCACCCCGTTGGGGTGGAGCCAAACAGTAATGTCACTCAATCCCCAACTAAATGGATTACCCACATACCAAATTTGGTTGAATTCCACACTGGTTTTGGAGGACCCGGAGGAGATAGCATGAAAAAAACAGGTCATTATGTGATGGCTGTCTGTCCATCTTTCCGTCCATCCATTAGTCCGTTTGCAAATCTGTGTCGGGGCCATATCTCAAAATCTTCTTGAAATGTTTTCTCCGGCGGCGATGATGTGTCATGATTTCGTTTCGTCGAGATCTGTCAACATTTGCTAGAGTAGCCCCCTGGAATTCGTAAAATGCGTCAAAAATTTCTTGTCCGAGCTGTTTTCGTTTCGTCGAAATGTTTGCTAGAGTTATCTTCCCCCCCCCCCCCCCTCCCCCGAAATGTGTAAAAAATTGTGTTTCTCTGATCAATACTCACCATTCTATTACTTCTGATACAAGCTATCCTGGATAGCTGGCCCTAGGACTATAGACGTAGTAAGCTTTACGGACTCCTGGAACCGGATACTCGGCTCCAAACTGCCGAGTACCCATTTGCCATGAAGCTCATTCTTGTTTGCAAAGCAACAAGAGCTACATGCTTTTTTGTGCAGTTGGCGTCTTAAGTTTCTACGTCTTTCTGTGTAATTGTGATAGCTTCGTGCTCTCTCTAAGGGTTATATTGGATTACCATGGATGGAGCCGATGATAACCAGGTTGTATAATTCCATGTTATTCCATAGTTAAAAGACTTAGGTCTTCAAAATTCCGTCTGTGTCGCATGTTCCAATTTCTGACCCCGAATCTGGGACGTGTGTTAACAACGAAATATGCCAGATTGTCACCTTCCTTTAAACCCCAACAGGCGATTGGCAGATATGAAATAAGGTGTTGGCTTTACGGTGTTTTAATACGAAAATCGGCTGACGTCATTCTCAGTAAGATCCGAGCGGGTGACTTCACACCCGTGTTGTCTCGGATTTTTATGTGAAGAAAATGTTTCATCAATTCGCGCATCTGATTCTGGGTGCTGTGTACTTTTATTTTACCAGAAAAACTTTGGAATTTTCAAGTTTTACGTGTTATCACGATCTGTTTGCAATGATTGGTGGTTTCAAATTTCTTGATTTAGATGTGTGGGCTGCGGCTTTACCATGTGCAAGGGTTGCACGATTTTTCGATTATTCGATTAATCGCGGTTATATAATTCAAAATGATCGTGGAGGATTATAAAATTAAATAATCGTATAATCGCCATGTTGAAATTTCAGTCAAGACACTTTTACGCTTGCGAAACTCTGCTCGCGTTACCAAGCATGGAAACAAACATCCGGCTATCAGCCGAATGTGTGAATGATTAAATAAACTAAATAAATAAATAACTGATTTGTTTGTATTGACTCAGGATTAGTTTTAAATGAATAAAGATTGTTCACTTGGTCACTATTTGTCATTGTTGCTGTAATCACACACGCTTATCCAGCGTTCCCCATTCTCTGAATAGTTATGCGCTAACGGTTTTCCCACAAAAGTTCTAGAACTGATACCACTGAAATTCAACACATTTTCTCATGTAAAAATTCTCACCGCTTACGCCTATGTTTAATGTATACCTCAAAACATCACCGGGGAAGTGAAATTATTTGATTTGAGCGCATAAATATTGCGTATCCTTTAATAAAGGTTGTTTATTACATCAAAATTAATCCACAATTTGATATAAAATGGCGTCGCGGAAAAAAGTACCAATCACGTAATTCGCCTCCAATTGAAGTTTATTTTAGAGCGAGTACTCGGATATAAATATTCTGGAATCTGGAACTCAGGAATTTCTATGTATTATCATTGCGCGATAGGAACTGAGTATCATACTGATCTGAATAACAGATACCCGTTTGATAAACTCCCGTTAGCGTATAATATCTTGCGAGAACACGCCGCCTCCCATCGCAAAAGAGCCACTGGCTCGCCAACTTAAGAAGCCCGCTATATTGTCGTTCGTAATAATTCAATTTGGATCATTTAATGTTGATCGGCGTTACAAAATTGATGCGCATTTTTTCCCGTATTTGTTTGGTACATAAATTTGGTCTTTATATTTAAAATATATTTATAAGGAAGCTATTTAACCACACCAAGACTTTTAAGCGCATTTTAACTACAAAAGTGTGGAATAAACTTTATTATATCTTGAACATACGTGGCCTACTATTAGCATTAATCTAATACGTGGTCGAGATTTACAAATCCGAGGCCTGTATTGACTTCTAGAGGGGCCGGAAATGTATCAGGGCAGTGATCTGTCTTAAGTAGACACACCCTGTGACACGATTGTTATTATTATACACGCTATTCTTACAAATTATCTGCTGAGTTAGGGGGTGGGCTTCTAATATAGAGTTTTGCCATTTTGAAACTGCTAAGAAATCATTGGAGCTCATATGTCAAAGTTAGTGGGTGGACTTCTATTAGAGCATAGGCTACAATTAAACGAAATACATTACCTTCTATTTTCCGTCTAGAAAAATCTTGATACATTCTTTTATTTGCAATCAGCGACTGGCGTATTCTGTCCATGTATGTATACCCATGTGCCTAACCCATAATCTTACAATCTGCAGTAGCATAATAACGTCCTCTAAGCAGCATTGACGTAGTAAATATAGTTCATAATTAATCGTATGATCGCGATTATTTTTCTTAAATGATCGCGATTATAAAAAGTGAATAATCGTGCAACCCTACCTTGTGCTACAGCAGTTTGTTTACATTTGTTGTTTCTTCACATATCGTTTTGGCCTTCGTTAGGAGTATAATTTATATTGATTAGTAAATATACCCTGAATGCTATGCGATATGATTCCTAGTTCCGTTATACATCCTTGAGGATCAGTTTATGGGTGTATTATTGCCTGCTTCGTTCTTGTCGTCATAATCAATGCGATCTTTGCTGTAACGTTGCGGGGTGGGGTGCGGGAGGGTTAACAGTTAATTTATGATCAACATATTTGAAAATTAATTGTCTACTTTCCATTCCTGTTTCGTTCCACTTCCTTATTGTAGGTTTGTGCTTATTTATAGGCCATGCCAGCCCCGCCCTCATGTGGCGAGTGCCATAAATTCGTGAGGGTTCTATTCAAGGACCATGTCTGTTTCCGTTGTACCAAATGTAATCTTGACAGTAGGTGTAACGTTTGTGCAGTTTGGTCGTCCGACATGATGGTTAAGTTCCTTGCCCAGAAGGACTTGGCAGGGTCTGACGCGGGATCAGGCAGTCCGAAAACAAATCGTGGAGCGTCCGTTTCGGCCCATGGGGGCATGCCACTTCTACTTCGAATAATACTTACCAGATGTATTATTATGATAATGTCTATTATCTAGTCTAGCTCGAAATAAACAATTAAAACTCTGCACCCTCCTGGTCCTGCCCATACTGTGTCTGGGAATTACCATAGCCGCAGGTACCGAGTCAATTCCCAATCACAGTCAGATTCGTCTATTTTGTGCTTTTACAAAGTCGCATTTTTAGAGTGCTCAAATTTTCAATAATTTAAGCGGTTTTAGCGTTGTTGTTGGAAAACCATCGGTGGCTTCATGGAGGAACTAGGAAAATCATCACAGGGGCAGGTTGTATCAATCTAGAATTTATACATTCGTGCCATAATGACTGTTTGAAATTTCCTTAAATTGGCACATTGTTTTAAAATGATAGCCATTGTTGGAGTCGCTTCTGTACCTGTTAACTTTTAGTTTTAATTCGGGTACTCGGTTAATTTCTCTTGCGACTCGGTTCCTCTAAAGATGGATGCGTCCTTAGCCAAGATGGCTGCGCCTATGAATTATGTCTTGCTTGGCTTGGCGTGTCTAGGCACTGTTTTCGCCGATTTTTAGCTCTCGCTTCATTGTCGAGGGTGTTTGTAGCGATCGGCGTTGTATTCTTGGTTGTTTAACGTTAGTTAACTGCTAAGTTGTGTTTTTTAATTTTCACTCAAAAAAGTTTCAAATATTTCCTGCCTAAAGGCTTGATTATCATTAATTTAAGAGAAAGTTAATGTGTTCTAAGTAATTCTTTTACTATCAAGTCGTTTGTGCGTATTGCTCGTCATCGTTTGTCATGTGCAGCGTTTTAATTCTTCTCTGTGTTCGCAGAAACCAAAGAACCAGGACACGTTGTGCCAGAAGTGCAACAGGTTCATGAAGCGCAAGTACTCAGGACATCACTGTGTAGCATGCGCGAGGTGTAAGGTGGGAAGCCCATGTGATGTGTGCGCCAAGTGGTCGTCGGCAATGGTGGCAGAGTTTGATCGGGATCGACATGCGCGTCTGGAGAGGATCGCAAGGGACAAGGCGGCGAAGCTGGACCAGGCGTCTCTGAAGAGACTGGAAGGTCATCTGAATGACCGCATGGATTCAGCTCTGAGCGTATGGGCGGCCCAGTTTAAGGCTATGTTTGAGTCTTCATTCCACGGTCCCGTCGATGCAAGCTAGTGCAGGACAACCCTTAGGTGGTCCGGCTAGTTCTGCGGAGGGTCAAGCACCTGCCCCTTCTCTGTCATTGGCTCAAGAGCCGACGGTAGAGGAGGAAGTTCTTCTTATGGAAGATTCCGGCATGCCGGATATTTCGATGACGGCAATGCCTAGTACTTCCCAGGGGTCTCCCTCGGGGTTTGTACGGGTTTGCCAGGCAGATGGTGATATCGACGTTCTATCGGGTATTTTCCATCCGCTGTTTGTGCAACCAGAGGCGTCGGCGGAGCCATGTTTTGCGGTTCCTGCCGGTATCCCGGCGGCTTTGGGTGCGACTCCTATCGGAATGCCGTCACCTGCCGTAAGTAAAGCTTACGTGCTGGAGCCGATGGACTGTGGAGAATCCGGGTCCGGCGATTCGTTGGACGCCGGTGCCGCTGGGAGTTGGGCTATGGATGCACTCTGTCTTGGTAGAGTGGTGTCTCATAGCTCTCAGCATGGATCGTCGGTGGCTCTCTCATCCAAGGGAGAGAGAGGGAGGATGAAAACGGAAGTTCGTTAATGGACGAGTCCGTTTTCTGCACCGAAGCTGAATGGGTGGGGGTCCTTGGATGGATGTCCGACCGTCTCGGGTTGGCATCTGATCTTGGATCTCAGCGCGATCCGGCGATGGAGCGGATGTCAGAGCAAGCGGCTAGCGCTCTGTCAAGTGGCTCTTCTGCCATGCCAACACTCCCGTTGGACACGCAGACTTCCGACATGCTGGAAGTTGCGGCATACCATCTGGTTCAGCCGGAGTATGCATTGCCCAAGGCCCCGAAGGGGATAAGGAGTAGGTCTGTTTTCCGGAGCTGGCCTACCATCAGTATGCCCGGGTTCCACGGCTTTCCGTCAGGGAACGAGAGGCGCTGAATAGGCCGTTGGCTGGGAAGGCTAACGGGTGGTCTCGTCCTTTGGTTTCGCAGACCAATAAAGATCCGTTCAATGAGCTGACGCTCATTGAAGATGCGGCGAGGGCAGCCATGGCTGCGCTCTCGCATGGATGTACCGTCCTGCAGGGAATGCTGTCCTGTGCGGAGGAGGGTGGGCAGGTGCCAGAGGCTGTTCCCAGAGTTATTCGGGACACCATGCGCCTGTCTCAAGATTGCCTGGCCAGGGTGATCACCAGGACATTGGCAGAGCGACGGAGAATGGTTCTCGATTGCGTAGAACCAGGACCAGAGATGAGGGCTGCGTTGTCGTCTGTGCCTTTCATCGGTCCAGGCTTGTTCGGCGACTCGGCACGACAAGCTCTCTCCAAGGTCGCGTCAATGGTTGCAGAGCAGGAGGTAGTCGGCAAGTCGTGGAAGTCGACTAAGAGGACACAGCCGCAGCCGTCCTACAGGCAACATCGCCAGGAGCAGCAGAGACAGTGTCCAAGGGTGGATTGTGAATCTAGAGAAATCAGAACTGACTCCATCCCAGGAGTTTGTTTATCTGGTAACATTTTTTCAATGTTAGGGACGGCGTAGCTTTTCCGGCGGAGAGCAGAGTCAAGAGCCTGATTGCAATTTTGGAGTCGGTTTCTCTAGGAGTCTATCTGACGGCGTGCCAATTTCTCAGGATACTGGGTTTACTAGTATCTCTGGAGAAGGTGGTTCCATATGCGGCACTCAGCCGCAGGCCAATTCAGATGTATCTAATGTCATTCTGGTCTCAGAGAACGGATCCGTTATCAGTAAAAGAACCATTGATATTCCACCTTCAGTGGTGGTTTTCGGAACAGAATCTCCTGCGAGGTGTTCCTCTACAACCTCCTCAACCTCAGATGTCCATCTTCACGGATGCATCGTTGACGGGTTGGGGAGCAGTATTGGATGATCAGTCAGTGTCAGGGGAATGGGATCGGACCAATGCGCAGAAACATATCAATGTGCTCGAACTATTAGCGGTGGTATTGGCACTTCGAGAGTTCGAGAGTCTAATTCAAGACAAAATTGTCCTAATAAGGACAGACAACTCAACAGTGGTGTCTTATTTGAACCGCCAGGGCGGGACGAGATCACCAGAGTTGTGTATGATGGTTTGGAACCTTCTGTTGTGGTGCCAAGAGAGGAATGTTATTCTTCGGGCAGCACACATTCCAGGAAGATTGAACATCCTAGCGGATGCTCTCAGTCGAAGGACAGTTTGTCGTCCGACGGAATGGCAGCTCAACCAGTCGGTAACAGAGGTTCTATTCAAACAATGGGGCAAGCCAAATGTTGACCTGTTTGCGATGAATCAAAACACAAAGATGGTCACTTACGTGTCACCGATCCCGGACCCGCTAGCTCTAGCGGTAGATGCACTGGCGATAAGTTGGAAGGGAATGTATGCGTATCCTCCAACAATTCTCATCCCAAAAGTTCTGGCAAAGATAAGAGAGGGGATGTGCCAAGTACTGCTGATCGCCCCTTATTGGCCAGGCCGATCATGGTTTACGGATCTGCTGGACCTTCTGGTCTGCAATCCAATCCCTCTTCCAGACAGAAGAGATCTAATCTCTCAGAACAAGGGTCTGTACCTTCACGACAGACCAGAAATGTTCAAATTGACTGCATGGATGTTATCAAGCAGCGTGCAATTGAGGGTGGCTTTTCTGAGCAAGCAGCAAAGTTTGTTGCTTCAGCCAGAAGAGGTTCAACCACGAAAACATATAATTATAGAATCAACAAATTTGCAGAGTGGTGTGAGGGAAGAGATATTAATCCTTTTTCTGCATCTGTTCAACACGTAGCAGATTTTATCTGTCATTTATACGAAGTTGACAAACTTGTACCTTCAACCCTAGCAGCATATAAGTCTGCATTAGCTTCAGTCATTCCCAGTCTGGCCATTGAAGGAGTGGAGAATGATACCTTGAATGAAGTTATTAAAGGAATGAGCAATCTGCGACCTAGCATGCCAATTCCTATCCCAGCATGGAATCTATCTCTTGTTCTACAGGTTTTAGGGCATGCTCCCTTTGAACCGATTAGATCTATTGACATTAAACTGTTAACTATTAAATCAGTTTTCTTGGTTGCAGCAGCATCGGCGAGAAGGAGAAGCAAAATACATGCGCTTTCTGCCGAACAAGACCGTTTTGTCGTCACGGGTGAAGGTTTAAGACTACTTCAACGTCTTTGTTTCCTGGCAAAGAATCAGTCACTTAAATATCCGGGACAGCCGATCAATTTGCCAAGTTTAACTAGACATGACCCAAACTCTTCTGCTTGGTGTCCTGTCAGATGTCTGAGAATGTATAAGAAACGTACTGATGAGTGGAGAGATGGCCCGAAATCTGTGGTTATGTCTCAAAGCTCCTCATTTACGCGCCTCGAAAGATACTATTTCTCATTGGATAGTTGTCGCTATTCAGATGTCGCACAAAATCGCTACAGGAAAGCAGATTGATCGTGCGAATGCCCATCAGGTCCGAGCACTAGCAGCATCATCGGCCCTTTATACGGGTGTCTCATTAGAGGAGGTGATGTCTGTAGCACAATGGCATGCCGAGTCGTCATTCACTGATTTCTACCTTCGCGACATCTCCAGCGCACTTAATCCGGTAGCCGTCACCAATTTATCGAATCTAAACTAAGCCACCTCCGACCACTACTTCGCACACATCACAAAGTCTTCCACTTATACTGAACAATCCCTATGCACATGACTGAGTACGACCGTGGATTGGGCCGAGCTCCTGTGATGATCAAGAAAAGATCAAGCACTCAAAATTGTGTGTTTACATTAATTAAGTGACTATAAATATGTTTACTTACAGTCGAAATACCAGACTGCTTAGGTGAATAGTCTGGTACAAGAGTATACTTATCCTCTCAAACAGACATTAGACTCATTCCAATTTGAAAATCTAATCGATATACTGTTGTTTTTTCAAAATTAGAAGTTGTAGTAGCTTCTTTGCACTCTACTGGACTGCCCTAGCGGAGACTCGGGGCTGACACGGGTCTGGTTGGTGTTGCATCCCCATTGACAGCCCTCTGAATTTTGTGCGGACAAAAGAGGGGTGGGGGGGGGGGTGAGCGCGGTCTAGACCATGGAAGTTTAGCACTCTATGAGTCAGATGGCAGAACCCAAGCATATGCCAGGGTTTCTAGTCTCTTCACAACCTTCTCTGTTGGATGGTAGATGAGTGCTGATTCGAGCCTCACCTCCTCCCACCGGCAATTCCTGGCTGTCGAAATCCGGAGTTTATCATAATAGTACATCTGGTAAGTATTATTCGAAGTAGGATCAAAAAAGCATCCGCTTTTGTTTCTACGAGAATTCTTAATACTTACCAGATGTACTATGGCCCTGCCTCAGCCGCCCCGCTGAGGTGAGGCTGAGCTGCTTTCGCTGTTTGGCAAGACAAATATAAGACGAATCTGACTGTGATTGGGAATTGACTCGGTACCTGCGGCTATGGTAATTCCCGGACACAGTATGGGCAGGACCAGGAGAGTGCGGAGTTTTAATTGTTTATTTTGAGCTAGACTAGATAATAGACATTATCATAATAGTACATCTGGTAAGTATTAAGAATTCTCGTAGAAACAAAAGCGGATGCTTTTTTGAGTCTGCAACAAGAGGTGACAGAGATGGCACCGCCGGCGTGGTTTGGTCCTGCTATGCAAGGCTTCTTACATAGCATTCTGCCCATGCTGGTGTCGTCCCTGCTGCAAAAGTTGTAGGGCAGTTTCTTCCCGTGTTTGATTCGGACCCTGTTCTGGACTGGCCACCGTGGGAGCCGTCTCGTACAGCCCCCCCCCCCCCTGGCAGTCCCGTCGGGCTCCGGCCTGATGGGTTCTGTCTCTCTGCGGCCACCTCCGGGTGGTCCAGTAGCGGTGGCCGGTCCGTCATGCATGGGAGCCGTCCACTAGGACGGCGCCACGGTTTCCTCGTCTAGTGACGACTCTTCGGGGTCTGAAGATGAGGAAGCCGAGGAGGAGAGATTGTTGCGACCTGAGATGCCGCGGGTGGAGAGCATGGAGGTCGATTCCACCCTGGAAGGAACAGTCCTCCATCTGTCTGGCGTGGCGCAAGCCAGGCCAGCGGCTCCACCCATGGTTGAGGCCACTCCGGTACCGGGCACCAGTCCCGTGATAGTTGGTTTGCCGCCAACCGACACGGTGACGGGTGTGGCTGGCCAGGCGTGGTACTCACCTATCTCGCCTGGTCCGGCGGTCAGGCATGGGGTGCCATTGGCGCCAGTGTTTGGCCACGGTTCTTCAACAGTTATGGGTCCGCACGGTTTTCTGGGTGTCCAGAGTGCTGGAGCGGGTGGCCCCACCCCGGCGCTGGTGGACAAGTCTCAGGTACACCAAGACGAAGTCCTGTCCCTATGCGATGAGGGGGTGAGGGCAGCAATGAGTGTTGTCAACCATTCTTATCACCTTCTTCAGTCAGTGTGGGCTGAGGCGGGGGCAGGCCACCCTGTGCCACCTGTGCCGCTTTCATGTGTTAATGACGGCCTGGTGCTGTCTATGGACGCATTGGCAAGGGTGCAAGCGCGTGTGACGAAGTCTAGGAGGCAGATGGTCCTTGACCATATGCGTCCAGCTACTGCCATTAGGGAGCGTCTTCTTGGGACGCCCCTTACTGGCCCTAGCATCTTTGGTGGCCAAGCGCGGGCCATCTTAGAAGACACGGCCAACATTGCACAGAATCTGTTAGCGGTTAATCTGCAGCTGTAGCTAGTGCGTCAGGCACACACACTAGGGGCTGTAGCCAAGCCGCTAACCGGGCAACCTAAGAAGCAGAAGAAGCACAAAAGCAAGGCGAAAGCTAAGCCTAGTGCTGCTTCTGCTTCTACTGGGTCTTTTCAGCCGCCTCCGGCGAAGAAGGCCAAGAAGGTTGTGGAAGCCCCTACCCTCCCCAATGTTGCTCCTGATCGGCCGAGAGGCGGGAAGGAGAAGGGGAAGTCCTCTAAGGGCGGAAAGAAGGGAGCGGATCATACCTGAGGGTACGAGGTCTCCATTCGTATCTGCCTGGACCGCACCTGTGTGACAGGAACAGCGGTGCCAGTTAGACCGGCCAAGCCAAGACCAAAATGGTTCTCACTCTCTCTCGTCAAGAGAGGGGGGGGAGTGGATCGCGAGCCAGACACCCGCATTAGGCGTTGATGCGTCTATAGTGGGTGGAAGGCTCATGCGTTTCGTCGAGGCTTGGCGAGGTGTGACATCAGACAGTCTGGTCCTGGGATGGTTATCCGAGGGGTACATGCTGGAGTGGTGGGATTTTCCACCACAGAATCTGTCTTTGGCACCTGTTGGGACACCCGTACCAAGGGAACCAGACAAGTTAGAAGCCATTCAAAATGAAGTGTCAGGTTTGCTTCTGAAGGGAGCAATAAAACCAGCAAACCGGAACACTCTGGGCTTCTATTCAAACATGTTCCTTGTCCCCAAGAGTACAAGGGGATGGAGACCCGTACTTAATCTCAGGCCATTAAATTGGTTTATCCATATGCCTCGGTTTCAGATGGATACTCCGAGGTCGGTAATGGCAGGATTGAGGAAGGGAATGTGGTGTGTATCGATCGATCTGAAAGATGCATATGTCCACATTCCAATGAACAGGAGTTGTCACAGGTTTCTGAGATTTGTGTTTCAGAATCAAGTGTGGGAGTTTGTAGTCCTCCCATTTGGCCTGTCGACAGCTCCACAGGTTTTCACCAGAGTGGTCCTTGCGGTGACGGCGTTTCTCAGAAAAGAGAATGTGGCGCTTCACACCTACATAGATGACTGGCTGATCAAACCAGACACATCAGCCAGGTTAGAGGTGGATACTGCTCTGACTCTGAAGTTACTTTCAGATCTAGGCTGGATAGTCAACAAGGAGAAATCCGTTTTGACACCCACTCAACGGTTCGTTTATTTAGGGATGCGATTCGATCTCGAGGAGGGCAGGGTTCACCCGTCAGAGCCCAGAGTGGTGTCTCTGTTAGCCATCCTCAAGAGTTTTCGATTGGGAAACCACATTCAGGCGAGGCGGTTTCTTCAGATGGAGGGCATGATGGTCTCCATGGAGCAGGTAATCCTGTACGCTGCTCTGATGCGAAGACCTATCCAGTTGTATCTGATGTCTCTGTGGAAACAGAGAACAGAACCCCTGTCAAAGCTGGTGCCAGTTTTGGAGCCAATAATGTCGCATCTTGTATGGTGGAAAAAGCGTCAGAATCTCCTAGTAGGGGTTTCACTGCACCTACCCCACTCCCAGCTGTCCGTGTACACGGATGCATCACTGGAGGGATGGGAGGACCTGCCTGGGAGAACACCAGGTCTCGGGCACATGGACTCTCCAAGAGAGCCAGCTGCATATCAATCTGTTGGAAATGATGGCAGTGGAACTGGCATTGGAAAAGTTTCTTCCAAAAGTCAGGGGCAAGGCGATATTGATACGGTCGGACAACTCGACAGTAGTATCATACATAAATCGCCAAGGCGGGACCAAGTCACCCACACTATGTGTGAAAGTGTGGCACTTGATTCAATGGTGCAGGAATTACTCAATTGTTTTGAAAGCAGCTCACATTCCTGGGTGATTGAACATTCTGGCGGACGCTTTGTCTCAGAGACAGAGAATTCTGCCAACAAAATGGTCTCTCAACCCTCCAGTTCTTCACAGGATCTTCGAGCATTGGAGCAAACCCAACATGGACGTGGTCGCCACAAAGGAAAATGCTCAAATCATGACTTATGTCTCGCCGATTCCAGATCCAAATGCCGTCGATACAGCTCTGGCGATAAGCTGGAGAGGGATGCACGCTTACGCGTACCCACCCACCATTCTTCTGCCGAAGATATTGGTGAAGATCAGGGAGGAACCGTGCCTGGTCCTGCTAATAGCGCCATTTTGGCCCAGCAGGGCGTGGTTCACGGATCTTCTAGATCTGCTGGTGGACAATCCAGTGCAGTTACCCGAGATTCCGAACACAATCTCCCAGGCCAAGGGATGCTTCCTACACGAGCGTCCCGAAATGTTCAAATTGACTGCGTGGATGTTATCAAACAACGTTCCACATCGGAAGGCTTTTCTCGACAAGCTGCGAATTTCATCACAGCTGCAAGAAGGAGGTCAACCTTCAAGTCATATAACAACAAGGTTAACAGATTTGCAGACTGGTGAAGGAAAAGGTATTGATACCTTTCAATCCCCTATTCAGCAAATAGCAGACTTTCTCTGTGAGTCAGCTTTGGCATCAGGTATCCCTTGTCTTGCCAACAGGGATAGTCCAGAGGTGGCCCAGTTAAATGTGATGGTGAAGGGAATGAGCAATCTCCGACTGAGACAACCGGTAGTCATTCCAGCCTGGAGTCTATCTTTAGTGCTTAATGTACTGGCCAAGCACCCTTTCGAACCGTTGCATTCGACTAGTCTAAAGCATTTGACTCTAAAGTCGGTTTTTCTATTGGCAGCTTCCTCAGCTAGAAGGCGCAGTGAGATCCATGCACTTTCAGCAGAGAGGAACCGATTTGTTGTCTCCGGAGCGGGTCTGCATCTACTGCCAAGAGCAGAGTTTATGTCAAAGAATCAATCTTTGAGATATCCCGGCAAACCGATCATTATACCGAAACTAACTAGGTTTGATCATGATGCCAGTGTCTGGTGCCCAGTCCGTGCTTTGACTAAGTACCAAAAATGGACAGGCGCGTTACGGTCGAATGAGATTGTGACTGGGCACCAGGTGCAATGCGCAAGGGCACACAATGTTAGAGGAATAGCCTCCTCGACCACCCTTTACAATGGTGTTCCGTTAGAGGACATCATGGGTGTTGCACAATGGCACTGTGAGTCCTCTTTCACGGATTACTATATGAGGGATGTGTCAGACTCCGCCAATCCACTCGCTTTAGCTGTTTTGAAACGATAGTTATACAACCACACTGCTGCTCTTCTCCCTTTTTTGGCATTTGTAAGAAAGAATTAAGAAGCAGACATGGTCGAGCGAGAGGATGTCAACCAGATTGTGTCACTGATGGCCGGACAAGTGAATGGTTGGAGACTCCATGTCTGAAATCCAAATATCATGAGGTAATTCAAAATTGAGTTTTTTGTATTATGTCTATATATCATGTTCATTCATCTTATATATTCATGCTCATTCCCAGGCTAATATATGCAAAGAGCAGTTAACCCTCTTGGCATATTTGTGTTTCAGGCGAGATGCATGTTCGTGAGCTCTCTCCCTTTTCTTAGGAGGAAAAATGGGGGGTGGGGTGGGGAGCAGTGATGCGAATGTGATTCGGTTCCGTTAACTTGATGGTCCTTTTAGGTCTCCATTAATCAAGTTTAAGTCTAGCTCTTTCTCCAAGGGGCAAAAGTAGCAGTTGATGGCTTGCCCATTCCCACCAGGTTACTGTCTAAATCTGGTGTATATCAGAAGTAATAGAATGGTGAGTATTGATCGAAGGAGAACCTTTCTCCGAGATCTAACAATACTCACCATTCTATTACGGACCCAGCCTCACAGCCCCACGGAGGCAAGCCATGGGTATCTCTTGTTTGGTGGCTATGCGAACAATATGAGCTTCATGGCAAACTGGTATCGGGAGCCGAGTACCCGGTTCCAGGAGTCGGTAAAGCTTACTAAGTCTATAGTCCTAGGGCCAGCTATCCAGGATAGCTTGTATCAGAAGTAATAGAATGGTGAGTATTGTTAGATCTCGGAGAAAGGGAAATTGAAATTTCCTTCAATCCATACCATATCTCATTTGAAATTCGATTTCCAGTGACCATATACTTAGAGGCGAAGTGTCATGATTTGTTTCAGCGAGATCTGGTTGTATTTGTCCACTCTTGTTAGGGTATTAGACCTTGTAACCCTGCCCCCTGACACCAACGGGTGGCGCTATATCTAAATGTTGCATTGCAAGGCACAATCATATGTGTAACCTACATACCAAATTTGGTACATACAAAATTTGGTTGAATTCCACCCAATGGTTTGGGAGAAGATAGCGTGATGGATGGACTAGCAGGCTGACAGGCGATTATGATATCCTCAATGTTTGTTCAAAATATGGGGATAATTATACTGAGTTATTCTAGCTAATCTCTATTCCTACTAGGAGCATGAAAAGGAGCATGTAGATGAGGCAAAGTGGCGGAGGACACGAGAGGATATCCATTTACAGAGGCACCAACAGATGGAGAAAGAGGCTATTGAAAGGGCGCAACACAGACGGGTGAGTAATTCTGTGTAAAATATAATTCTTTACCCCTTTATGGTCAAGCTGGCCAAAACCAGCCTCTGCTGTGGTCTTAGGGAATGGCCATTTGCAGGCCAAGAGAAGACTATTTTGGAAAATTTACCACTGGAATGACTGGCTCGATAATCAAGTCATATTATAGAGCCAGGCATTCCGGTGATCGATTCTTAAAGATAGTCTTATCTTAAAATTTTTAAACCAGCAAATTGATGAGGACAAATTTAAATTTTCCTGAAAAATCATTACCCTTAAAGTGTTAGCTTCTAAATCACGTATAATACCCATTAATTACTCTATTACCACATAGCACCCTAATGAACGGATCCATTTCTAGCCATTCCCTGCCCATTTCTAGGTATGCTCAGCCCACTTTAAACATGTATTTGAATCAATTTTACCACTTTGGCCATAAATTCCCAGAATCACACTTTCAAGTTGGCTATGCCTGTAGGCTGTTGAGTATTTTGAAACTAATTTTACCTGGAGATGTTGCTGCCTATGTAAATAATCTTTAGTATTATCCCTTTAGCACCCAAGCCGGCTAAAATAGCTTCTGCAGTGGTTTTGAGAAATGCCCATTTGCAGACTAGGGGAAAACTATTTTTGAAAATTTACCACTGGGAAGACTAGCTCATTATTTCAGAGATAACCCTTGAAAAATACTTTTCTCTTTGTCTGCAAATTAACATTTTCTCTGAGAAAGTATCTTAAAAAATACAAATTTTCTTGAACAATTTTGAGGGTTAAAGGGTTAAGGAATTACTAATAAAATATGATAGAATTAAATCAGTCTTGTCAATGTTTGAAATGTTTTCAATGAAGATTTTTATTGTCTTCAAAGAATAAATAGTTTCAACGTTGTGGACAGGTTATAACCATGCATTATATATGTGTATGACCATAGATCAACACAGTCAAATGTGTGCTGACCCTTTAACCAGTTAACCCTTGAATTTGTTCTTCTCAAAGAAAATGTCCATTTGCAGACCAAGAGATGATTTTTGAAAATTTACCACTAGAATGACTGGCTTGGTTATCAAGTCAGTCATTTCAATGGTCAATTTTAAAATAGTTTTCTCTTGGCCTGCAAATGAGCATTTATCAAGCCTACTACAGCAGCCGTTTTTGCCTAATATGAGTGTTAAAATTCTCCATCATAAAACTGGAATTGTCCGTCAAGTTGTACGAATTGTATGTCTTTACTATTTATTAAAAATTCTGTCGAATATTTTGAAACTAATTTGACTGGACACTGTTGTTGCCATAGTCAAAATATTCAACAAGTTAGCTGTATAGTTAGCATGAAATTGGGATTCTGGATATTCACATTTCAAAGTATGTATATCGAACTGAATACAAGCAAATCCTGGACGGAGCTTAGCTAGAGATGGACGGGGCATGACTAAAAGTGGAGTCACTCATTATGGAGCATGGTCAGTGTTGTTCTCTAAGGAGAGGTTAGTTGCTATAAATAACTTGATAGCCACCTAATATTTCCTCTAAGACAGGTGGTCATTCTACCACATGTCATAAAAACAACTATCATATGAGAAGACAGGCGGCCTCTTATGCAACTGTGGGAGGAAAAAAGTATTTAGACTCCATCATTGTACTTGACATACAGACTGCAGCTTTTCCAGTCTTGTTTTGTCTTTTCAGATAGAGCAGGCCAAAGAAGAAGCAGAAGCGATTCAGAGGCAACTGGAAATACAAGAAGAGCTTAAAATCATTCAGGTAGCTAGATCATATGCTAAATATGTTCGTGATGTACCCTGGTATACTATACTCTACCATCATGGTAGAAATTAGCTTGCATGTTTGTGTGCGTGCGTGCGTGCGTGCGTGCGTGCATGAGACTGAGGAAACACAATTATATTAGACTTATGCAGCAGTAAATCCATTTCATTGTGTCGTCTCTGACAGCTGGTTTAGATTTTGCTTGCACATCTCCATATAAAACTGTATATAGCTTACATTTGCTTACATATTTCCCTATGAAACTATGTATTTTACATGGTCATGGATATTTGTAAGTAATCTGTTGAATTAATTAATTCTGTTAATTAGACCACTGTTGTTTTGTGCAGGATAGTTTGAAGGCATTAGAAGAGACGACCAAGGTAGAACAGAAGCTTTTTGTGGAGCAAAAGATTAAAGAGGATGAGCGCCGAGCACAACAGCAATCCATGGCAGCACTGAAAATACAAAGACATTATAGAGGATACAGGTATGATACCCTAAGAATATGCATGCATGCGTGCACATAAACGCACACATGCATGCACGCATGCACAAACAAGCAAACTTTTATTTCCGAAAATTTTGGTCCCGATCCCAGGATGATTCATAATAAAGAAATATTAGTTACCTCCCCCGGACATCCTGGAGAGGTACTAATATTTCTTTATTATAAACAAACTTTTATTTATGCACATACATGTACATGTGCACAGAAAATATACACAATGTGAATGTTTTATCGACACATTTTAGCGGAGATAATTGCCAATTAAAAGTTGGCCTGGTCCAAACATGTCAAATGGCCAAGGAACATATATGGCATGATGAACGTCCATTGTCTGTTTGTGTACGTAAAATATGTTCTTGCATTAAACACTGGGCAGATTTTAGTCAAATTTAGTTGGGAGGCCCCTATAGTCTAGGTTTACAAAATTATATAGAGAAACATAATTTGTCAATATTTCTAGCGGTCATCTTGGATTTTCCAAGATTTGTCATAAATCTTTCAAATTCTTTTAAAATGACCTGATTTTAACGTAACTTTTGTGGGAAGGATCATAAGGGAGCTCATGGAATTGTATACAGATGTTTTGTTAGTAGATTTTTCTGGTGGTCATCTTGGATTACTTTGGAATGCATTCAAACTTATCTTCTTAAGAATGACCCATCTTAGCTAAGCAGTGCTTGAAGAGATTTGATTGGTCAATCGTTCCGCTACCATATTGGATTTCTGAAAGTATCAAAGAAATTGTTAAAATGACTACCAACTCATTAAAAGCTGGACTAATTTTTAGCCAAACCTGACTAGTAGGTTTCAAAACTTCTACACATACATTTTGTTGATCATTTAGACGGAGGGGAGGGGACATCTTGGATTGCCAATAATGTCCAGTAAATAGTTTAACAATCTATTCATTGACCGCTAAGTCAATTTCAACGAAGTCTCGCTGTAATTACCCTATGATGGTAGGCTTAGCGGTTTTCTACAGAAATTTAATCGCTAAATTATTTTCATGGACACTTTCTATTTAAGAAAATATTCATTGTGTCGTTGACTAACTCTCATTAACTGCAATTCCATATTTGGAAGTGTGACAGGCTTCCGAACTTCTGTCCAGAAATTTGTTTGATAAATTCTTTTTGGCTGCCATCGTGGATTCCCAAAAATATCTAGAAACTTGTTTAATACCTCGAATTCTTCGATTTCTCGCAGAGATTTATAGGACTCTACATGTCAGACATAGCATTTCTACTGAAATATTGATGTTTCAAGTGAGTGATACATGCCCAAGCTTATTATCTTGTGTATCTTGTTTACAGAGAACGCAAACAATATTTAGAAACACTGAAAGACAAGCGCCAACAAAGAAAGAAGAGGCGGGAGGAAATGAGAATTTTAGAGTTAGAAGTGGAAATAAAACAAAGAGAAGCAGAAAAACAGAAATCATTGAGAAAGTAAGATTCTATTATATGCAGTCAACCCTGTCTTATGAGACCACCTTAAAAGGTACAAATAACTTGTCACAGGTGGTCACTTAGTGCAATTCCATATCCATAGCTAATAGATTTTTGGTCAACGGATGACTTTTTTAAAGGCAAGTCCCCTGTCTTAAAGGAAAGCATCATGTGGCCCCCATAAGACAGATGGTCTTTCAAGAGAGTTTAACTCTCATTGAAAATAAACCACAACTCATCTCCTCTCATTTTCATTCCATTTTGCATAATTTCTCTAGATAGCTGTAATGTTTCACTACTGATATGAGCAATACTTAACAAGATATAATCATAGACGGAACATCTTATCATTTCAGAATAAAAATTATTGTTGATTGATTGATTGAATTTTTTGAGTGGTTCAGTGAAATATATTATCATGTTTCATGATTGCTATTCCATTTCACAACACTGTCAATAACAAGAAAGTTGCATATGTATCAATCAGACAACTGTTGTTGCTGTAATGGAGTGTTTTCCTCTTACATCAGTAGTGTGCAGCTTTATTACACTATAGAAGATAGAATGATATGTAATGGTTTAACCCTTTCACTGGCAAATCGCTGAAAAATTCAATTCTACGATCCATTTTCAATATTTTTCACGTTGATATGACTGGAAGCCATTGCTACATTAAAATATTCAGTTGTTTTCCTGTATTATTGTCTTAAAATTGAGAATTCGTCAATGAAAGATTTAATGAATGTTATGTAATGGACTATAATTTTGTTTATGTCATTGTCATTTTATTAGCTCTCTTTGATGCAGCAAGGTATATGTGCCAGCACACTCAGCTGGTTTGTTTACAATTTCCATTAATAAATTATATAAAATAAAGGTAATAGGTAGACAGGCTGTAGTAAATAAAACAGTTCAGTGTAGTGGTATATTTAGCTTGCTTTTTGAAAAGCCAATGAAATGACTTGTTGCAATAACGTTACCTCTTTAATACTCAAGCTGGTCAAAAATACCTCTGGTGGTTCTGAGACATGACAATTTGCAGACCAAGAGAAGACTATTTCTGAAAACTTAACATTGGAATGACTGGCGCGATAACCGACCCAGTCATTTCAGTGATAGGTTTTGGTTTGTATGTGTGGACATTTTCTGTCAGGAAATTGAAATTTTCTTGTACTGTATTGAGGATTAAAGGCTTAATATTAAGGCGTAGAGGATTCTTTATCATGTTTCTCAAGCCAGTTTGGACTGTATCCACATGCCTCATTACTTACATGCAGCTTAGATTAATATTAATTTGCTGTATTCTTGTTCATGTTACAGGAAGGAAGAGGATGAGAAAGAACAGAGAAAACTAGAAGAGGAACAGCAGAAGAAACTAGAGGAACAACTAATGGAAGAAAATAAGTTAAAAATAGAAAATCAAAAGAAAGAACTAGAAGAGAAACAGAAGCAAGAAGATGTAGAAAACATGATCAAAGAAGAGAAAAGAAAAGAAGAGGTAAGAGTGGAAGAAAAGAAAAGACAAAAAGAGCAAGAAGAAAAGCAAAGAGAGGAGCAGAGAACAAAAGATGACGATCAGAAGAGAAAAGAAGAGGAATTGAGTAAAAATGAAGACGAAATGATTATGAGAGAGAAAGAAGAGAAAAGTCGTAGAGATGCAGAAGAAAAACAAAGAATTAATGAAGAAAACATGAGAATAGAAGAGCAAAATAGGCAGGAAATGGAAAATAAGGAGAACTATAAGCCAAAAGTACAGGAAGATAGAGACATACTGATGAATATGGAACAGAAACATATGTGTGGTACAATAGTAGTGGATGAGAACAAAGTTGTGAAGGACTGCGTGAATGATGAAGCAAATCTGAATTCTAACAGTGAAAGGTAATACATTTCCTATGAACAGAACACATGTCTAGTTTGGCATTCTTGTTTACTATTAAGTGGCATGGACACATAAAAAGACTGAATTGCTTTATGGGACTGTTATTATTGCCTTCACGTGAACACAAGATTCTGCACATTGGAAAATGGTTGCATTTCACCATTTTGTAAATATTGAGGTTTTTGTTGTTTAACCCTTTCACCGATGAATTCCCCAAATCTCATTGTCAAAGCAACCGTACAAGAAAACTGTTGAATATTTTGAAATTAATTTGACTGGAAGCCATTGCTGCCTTAGGCAGCAAAGGCTTCCAGTCAAATTAATTTCAAAATATTCAACAGATTAAGTTTTATATGGTAAAGTATATACTTTTTCAGTGATTTGTCAGTGAAAGGGTTAATTTAGCCTATTCATCAAGCCTGCATTAAAGTTTTTGACTTAACACATAAATGCTTAACTCAAATGCTGCACCAAGATCTTTTCATGAAATTTATTAATTATTTTGCTACGTAGCACAATTTTCAATGGGGATACCAATTCCGCTCCATCAACTCCTACAACTGTAAGACCTGCGACACATACAGAGTTATAAATTATTGTGTGCTACACTAATGCTGTGTTTTGTACTAAATTTCAGCGTGGATGATAAGTACAGCTTGTTAACCAAAGATCTGCCTAATCATCTAGAGAAGATGCGTCTTGACTGGATGCAGAATTGTCTTCCATGGAGGTACGAATGAATTTTATTATTATTATCCCCATATTTGAAAAAAATGTTGGAAATATTGTAATCGCCTCTGTCCACACTATCTCCTCCCAAACCGTTAGCTGGAATTCAACCAAATTTGGTATGTGGGTTACCCATATGATTCCGCTTTGCAAAACAATATTTGGGTCAAAAGGTTAAATTTTAACCTGCGGAAATTGATTGTAGCGCATCTCCGAAATCATTGAACAGAATTCAACCAAATTTTGTGTGTGAGTTACCCATATCAATGTGGAGTACATGAGCACATTTACATTTCACATCATGAGAACATACTTGCCTCCCTAACACTCTTGATATACTAGTATATCGGCTCTAAATTCAATAATATTCAGAATTATAAAAAGTTAGGTGCCCCTAATGGGCAGGTGGAAGTACACAGTCATGCACATGACAAACACCACCCTCTGCACATGCGCACACCGGTACTTCCGTTTTCTAATATATTGGCTGGAAGCAACTGGTGGAAATTCCTTACAGGCGCTTTTCTGAATTCATAAGAGAACAATACATCCAAATCTATCATGGCTGATGCGAAAATGTCAGAGGAGCCCTCCTCGTCATCATCCAAGGTGACATTGTTCCTGGCTTTTATTTGAGACTTGTAACTTTCGTGTGTTACCGGTTTTCATAGCGGCCGTTTTCTGCGGTACCGCGTTTTCAGGCGCTGGGAATCCTTGTAAATTTTTTCCCAGCGCCTAGGGCTAATAAACTCTTGTGTTTTATGCTTACAGGTCGGTCTTGTGTCTATACAAGGTTGCCTGGTCTTCTCTGGAAGGTGTTCACGTCCCAGGATGACTTATCATCGTGATATGTCTAAGGGTTGGAGATATAATATATTAATAAATAAAATATCTCCTTCCTTTTGTCCCATCCCCCCTCATCAGTTCTTCTGGAAGAGGAGTCTCGGCGGATGGATGGACGTGTTTCCTGCACAAGAGGATGGTTGCCTGTGCCCAGGCTAAGGGAGTTATTAATTATGGCGCATGATTATTTGAAAATAATTACATTTTCTGCTGCCGTTTGCTATTGCACTATTTTCTCTCTTGCGTGTGCATGGGTTCTCGAGTATATATAATTTAATATTATATTAGTCGAGAGCTGAGAATGTCTGGAGATCTAGATATTTCTTACATAAATCTGACGTCCCCTCTCCTGGTAGGAGCTTTTGCATAGTGAGGTTTGATGTCATAATCAACCAGAGTTTCTCTTTCCTTGATGTCATAATCTTAGTTTGGAGAAGTCGGTGATGTGTTCATCCCCTGTTTATTAAGAAGTGTAGAGAGATATCTAGATAGTCATGTTCTTTCTCTCTCTCTCTTAATCTAAAAAGAGTGGGGTTCTGGTTGTATTTGGAGTTATTAACTAGAGAAGTCGCCTGTCCCGTCAGGGTGGTCGTAATAGTGGATGTCTTCTCTCGTGGTTGTTTTGGTTTCTTCTTAAAAGATCCATTATCAAGGCTTTGAGACTGTCATACTCATTGTCTTCGTATCCGTCTTTTCAGAAGTGTCCGTCCTGCCTCAAGTCTATGAAGGCTAGATTCTTCCCCCACCCTTGCCATCTGTGTTCAGCTTGTAGGCTGTCCAACAAATGTGTTATTTGTGAAAAGTGGGGGGGGGGGGGATCTAACCTCTGAATTCTTCTCTTTACAGGCGAGGATGATGGCAGAGGAGGGGAAGAAACCAAAGAAGGACGGTAAGAAGAAGGCCTCGGAGAAGAGTGGTCTTGAGGCCTTCAAGAGTGAGTTGGTGAGTGAGATGCGCAGGACTTTGAAAGACCTGATGCCTGACATGCTTCGCGGCATGTTGCCTGGCACAGGTGTTTCAACTTCCTGCGCATCGACCTCGGTGCAGGTAGCCCCCGTCCCTGGATCATGGCCTATTAGCTCGGACAATGCGTTTAGTGATCCAGGGGCGGCCGTCTTGGACCCAGGCTTGATGTTCGCATCGCCTGGGGTGCCAGCGGCGCGAGAAGCATCAGGCGGGACCCGACCAACGGGCCTGACCACGATCACTCACGGAGTAAACTCGTCATCTGCCTTTGAGCAGTCTCCTGGTCAGTCTGGGTTAGTTTTCCTTACTAATCCAGAGTCTAACTTTCCTGACCAGGAAGATGATGAGGACTACCTGCTCGGTCCACAGGTGGATCATGAAGACATGGATGTGAGCGCCTACACTCCTCTGTTGGGGAGCGTGAACGCTCGCACCTATGGCACTGTTCCCTCGGGAGCAGGTTTCATGGTTCAGCCTGTGGCCCGCTTTGGAGCAGACGGCCGGCCGTATAAGATTCCACAGTTGGACGTGGAATCTCACACGGACGTTCCGGACCGCGCTGGTGTGTGTAACCCCCCTCGCACAAGCGCGGCCTTGGAGCTTGGTTTGCCTATGGAGAATGCTATGCCGGCCCTCGCGGGCCCGTATACGTTCCCTGGGCAGCCAGGTTCGTCTATAGCCTCCTCCTCGGCCATACCTGCGAATGCCATTGAGGATGACGAGGGCCCGTTGCTCGTCGGCAGTTCGCAGGTAGCCACGGATGAAGACTGGTCAGAGGCGTGTGCGTGGCTCCTCGCTGTAAGACCAGAGCTCACCGTGGACGAGACGGTCGCCGGTAACCCGCGGGCGTGGTTACAGGCGAAGCCATTGGCCAGCACGGCTCTGTCTCTGCCGTATGCTGAACATATCTTAGATATGTTCATGGCGGCAGAGGAGTCGATCAGACCGAAAGGTCGCCTCGCGAAGGCCCCCCCGCGAGGTAGCTAGGCGATGTCGGGTTACTGCCAGTCAGTATGCTCGGTATGGCCTGGCGCCCAGACCGAGCGCGGATGACCGCGCCGCTCTGGGCGAAGATACGCGGCCGGGTTCCCGGGCTGACACGGGAGCCTTGTGCTCGGGCGCTATGCGCTCGGCGAATGCCGCCTTGCGCGACACCGAGGAGAGCTCGCGAGCAGCGATCAGTGTGCTGTCGCATGTCTCTCAGTTGCTGTCGGGGGTGGTGGCAGCGTCGGTGCAGCAACATCCTAGTCCCGTGACAGTCCAACGAGCCATCCAGGATGGCATCAACCTGGCGTTGGACTGTCTGACTAGGTCGGTCACGAAGTCGCTGAGGACGAGGCGCACTTTTGCACTGGACAATTTGTGCCCGTCTCAGGAGCTCAAGTCGCGCTTGATGCAAGCGCCGATGGCGGGCCCTGGACTCTTTGGAGGTGAAGGTTGTCGGCACCTGCAGGAGACAGTGACTTTGGTGAACAACCAGAGGGCGCTGCGGGCACAGTTTGAAGTGCTGCGCAGGGAACATGTGCGTGTTCAGCCCTCGGCTGCTCGACAGCCGTACGCTCGTGGCGGGGCTGGCAGTGTCAGAGGCCAGCAGGCCGGCCGGTTTCAGAGACCGCGTCGGCTACGTCAGCAGCAGCGTGCTGTTGTGCGACAGCCGCCGCCTCAAGCGCAGCCTGCCAGGCAGCAGCCCGCGCACCGTGGTGCGCGTGGCGCTGGTCGCGGCGCGCGGGGAGCGGCGCGTGGTAACCGGGCCTGACGCAAGAAAATTTTTTCCGGTTATCACAAGTACCACTGGGGTGTTGCCACTCGTATCAGAGACACACCCACTTCTGAAGTTTATGGGCACCCCGTCAACCCTAGGTGCACCAGTGGGAGGTCGTTTGACTTGTCACATTCAGAAGTGGGCGCGGTTAATTCAGGACCGCTTAGTCTTGCAATGGCTTTCGCAGGGATACAGTCCAGATTGGATAAGAGGTCCGCCGTTGCATTTGTCTCTGGTACCGGTCTGGACTCAAGTTCCACGAGATCCAGACAAGCGGTTGTGCATAGAAGAGGAGATAGATTCTCTCGTTCTAAAA
Source organism: Chaetoderma sp. LZ-2023a (assembly GCA_034401795.1). Classification (NCBI taxonomy): domain Eukaryota; kingdom Metazoa; phylum Mollusca; class Caudofoveata; order Chaetodermatida; family Chaetodermatidae; genus Chaetoderma; species Chaetoderma sp. LZ-2023a. Next base: position 107,602,877 of record CM067370.1, on the reverse strand, counting down.
GAAGCAATTCAACCGGCGCAGGATTGCCCGGGCTTCTATTCAACCGTGTTTCTTGTGGCAAAGAACACCGGGGGGGGTGGAGACCAATTCTCAACCTCAAGCCTCTAAACAAGTTTTTAGACACTCCGACTTTCAAAATGGAAACAGTGAGATCGGTGTTGTTGGGGTTAGAGAAGGGGATGTGGACAGCATCTATAGATCTCAAGGATGCTTACTTCCACATTCCAATTGCAAGGAGGTTTCGTCGGTTCCTGAGATTTGCTTTTCAGGGACGCCAATGGGAATTCAAGGTTCTTCCATTCGGCATCTCGACGGCTCCAAGGGTCTTCACTCGAGTGGTACTTGCTATCACGGCATACCTCCGCAGGAGAAATATACCTGTTCACACTTACATAGACGACTGGTTGCTAAAAGCACACAACCCAGAAAGTTTGACAGCAAATCTGGAGATAGTCTTGGAAACTCTCACAGATTTAGGCTGGATGATCAACTTTCCGAAATCAGAGCTGACTCCATCCCAGAAGTTTGTTTACCTGGGTATGTTCTTCGATCTGGAGATAGGATATGTTTATCCGTCCCAGGAGAGAGTGGAAAGTTTCCTCTCGTGTATTCAGTTGGTGTGCAACAGTCGTTATATTCTAGCACGGGTCTATCTGAGAATGTTGGGTCTGATGGTTTCAATGGAACCGGTCATTCCTCAGGCGGCCTTACGCGTGCGGCCGATTCAGTTGTTTCTCATGACCCAGTGGACGCAGAGTTCAGGATCACTGGACTCGCGCATTCAAGTGTTGGACCCTCTCATTCATCACCTTCATTGGTGGATGGAGAGAGGAAATCTCCTGGTGGGGGTCATGCTGACCCCTCCCCACCCTCAAGTAACGATGTTTACGGATGCATCGATGGAGGGTTGGGGAGCTTGCCTGGAAGAAGCCACTATATCAGGGCTTTGGAATCTGGAACAGTCAAAGGAACATATCAACATGCTAGAACTGCGGGCTGTAGTTCTAGGCCTGGAACACTTCCTAGGGGAGGTGAAGGGAAAATTTGTGATGATACGTTCAGACAACTCTACAGTAGTGAGTTACATAAACCGCCAGGGCGGAACGAAGTCGCCCAGTCTCTGTATGATGACATGGAAGCTGCTTTGCTGGTGCATGGATCATATGATCACCTTGAAAGCAGTTCATATTCCGGGAAGGCTGAATCTGTTAGCAGACTCATTGAGCCGAAGGATGAGTATTCTGCCTACGGAATGGCAACTAAATCAATGTGTGGCGGATCACCTGTTCAATCATTGGGGAAAGCCCAACATAGATTTGTTCGCAATGAAGAAGAATGCGAAGATGACGACGTACGTTTCTCAGATTCCAGATCCAAGCGCTATCGCAATAGATGCGCTAGCTATCAGTTGGAAGAGAATGTATGCATACGCATACCCTCCAACAATCCTGATTCCAAGAGTCCTTCAGAAGATCAGACAAGAGGAATGCCAAGTGCTTCTGATCGCCCCGAATTGGCCAAGCCGATCATGGTTTACGGATCTGCTGGACCTTCTGGTTTGCAATCCGGTTCCTCTGCCGCTGATGGACGATATTATCTTCTAGGGCAAGACCCTTCACAACAATCCGTCAATGTTTCGATTGACTGCATGGATGTTGTCAAACAATCCGCAATTAAGGAGGGATTTTCTGAGCAAGCAGCCAATTTCATGGCCAGAGCCAGGAGGGGGTCAACCTCCAGAGCTTATAATTATAAAATCAACAGATTTGCAGAATGGTGCTCAAAGAGATGTATCAATCCGATGGAAGCATCTATTCAGGTAGTAGCTGATTTTCTATGTCACCTGTATGATACCTATAGTCTTCAACCTAATTCTGTTGCTGGATACAAATCAGCATTGATGACTGTTATCCCTTGCTTGGCAAAGAGGGGAAGTGATGAAGTAAGTGTTTTAAATACTCTTATTAAAGGTATGGGCAATCTCAGACCTAGAAATCCTCCACTGACACCGTCATGGAGTCTTTCTCTGGTTCTGCAGGTTTTGAGTGGTAAGCCTTTTGAACCACTTAGTGCTATATCTGTAAAATTATTGACACTTAAAACTGTATTTTTAGTGGCGGCGGCTTCAGCCAGACGCAGGAGTGAAATTCATGCCTTGTCTGCTGAGCCTGACCGTTATATAGTTACAGGTGAAGGCCTTAAGCTTCTACCTAGATTGAATTTCTTGGCTAAGAATCAATCATTAAAGTATCCGGGTAAACCTATTATTTTACCTGCCTTAACCAGATATGATCCTGGTGCTAAAGTATGGTGTCCAGTCCGTGCTTTGAATAAGTACAAGAAAAGAACTCAGGTTTGGCGGACGGACCCATGTTCCCTATGGTTGTCATATATTGTACCCCGTGGTAGGGCGTCAAGAGACACTATTTCCAGATGGATAGTGGAATGTATCCAATTCTGTCATAAGACAGCCACTGGAATACAGGTAGATAGAGCCAAGGCTCATAGTGTCCGTGGTGTGGTAACTTCCACGGCATTATTTAATGGTGTTTCGATTGAAGACATTATGTCAGTAGCCCAGTGGCACTGTGAGTCAAGTTTTACCGACCATTACCTTCGTGACACTTCTAACCCACTCGCCGTCTCAGTCCTCAGGAAATAAAATAGTTATGCAGAGGTTTATGTTTGTAAATAGTTTGCCTCCTCTGCTATTTGCAAATATCACATTTGTTGGTAGGGTATTCCTACTATTAGCTGGTACACTTCTCCTCTTCCGGTGGGGGAAGAGATGAGTGCCGCGTCCAAGACATCAAAGGTCAGTGGTTATGACCATTTTTTGATTTTCTGTCTTGGTGATGGTGTCATTTTATTTTTTAATATGGTGATGGTTGATGTCTCTTAATTGTGGTTTTTCAGAGAGCTTTTGAAATAGAAGCAATTCTTCTTTTTCCAATGTCTAGTAATACTTTCATTAAGTATTAGAGAACGTGCTAGTCATTTAGAGCAGCGTTTTTTTCCTATACCTTCCTCAGAAAGAGGGGGGGGGGGAAGCGCATTGGCCTTTTGATCAATCTCTCTTCATCGGTCGATTATCCGATGCAAAATTCTATTCCTGGTTGTGGTTTCAGTCACAATTTCAGATGTTTTAAATCTCTTGAGAATTCAAAGAGCCTAGCCTCTTCGAGGGTGTGCGGGTTTTCAGGACCTTGCCTCCCTCCCACCAAAATTTACTTTTAAATTCTGGTTTTTATCAAGAGTGTTAGGGAGGTAAGTATGTTCTCATGATGTGAAATAAGTAAATTTATCAAATTTCTTTTTCACGAGTGAGATGACATACTTACCTCCCTAACAGGATCCCGGCCTCGCCACGGAGGCCTGGTCCTTTGGCTATTGAATAGTTGCTTCTATTTAGTAACGGAAGTACCGGTGTGCGCATGCGCAGAGGGTGGTGTTTGTCATGTGCATGACTGTGTACTTCCACCTGCCCATTAGGGGCACCTAACTTTTTATAATTCTGAATATTATTGAATTTAGAGCCGATATACTAGTATATCAAGAGAGTTAGGGAGGTAAGTATGTCATCTCACTCGTGAAAAAGAAATTTGATAAATTTACTTATTTGGTCCTGCCCCCAGGGGTGGGTGGGGGATGCGTGTTAAAAGGTAAACAAATTTATAGTAATGCAACTCCTCCGAAACCATTGGACAGAATACAACAAAATTTTGTATATGAGTTAGCCATATGAATGTGGAGTGGATAAGCACATTTACATTTAGCCCCACTCCATTTGGGTGGGGATGGAGGTCAAAGGTCAGAAATTAATTGTAATGCAACTCTTCCGAAACTGTTTGACAGAATACAGCCAAATTTGTTATGTAAGTTACCCATATCAAGAGGAGTGAATGAATGCATTTAGATTTGGTTCCCACCCCACCCCTCACCCCGGTCCAAGTGTCAAGAAATTGATTGTAGTGCAACTCCTCTGACACTATTTGATGAAATTCAACAAATTTGGTATGTGAGTTACCCATATGATTGTGGAGTACAAAATGACCTTTATATTTTTCTCCTCCCCAGGTGTAGGTTGTGGGAGTGGTGTGTCAAAAGTTCAAAGCGGTGAACGTCGGAAATAATAACAGCTTTTAGCAAGACCAACTTTATAAATGATATATCTTTTGTTCTGGCTATAAAATTTTAATAAAAGTTTGAATTATATATACCTTAGTTATGTAAAAATAAAAATGAAAAAGTTTAAATTACAAAGCATATCCCAAAGTCAATCTCATTTCATAACAAACATATAATACTTGTTTCGATTGTTTCCAAACAGCTTTACAATAAAAATTGCATACAATTTTGGATGAAATAGAAGTACATGTAAATGTGAGGCCATTTATTTGTTAGTTAAATTTTATGAATTTGGAAGCCCATATGACAGCAGTGACTTTTAGTCACATTATTTTCTATATGTCCCATATGATTGGTCAAGTTTTTTTGTGAAAACCTTAGATTTTATGAAAAATTTACCGGAAATTGTCAGTACGCTACTCCTAATTAACGGCTTCAACGTACTTTAGCTAGAAGGACCTTATGGCGATATGCTTCAGAACATATATACAGAATTTTGACTCGCCAATTTTTTGGGTAAAAACCTTAGATTTTATGAAAAATTAACCGGAAATTGTCAAAACGCTACTCCTCATTAACCGCTCAGCAGATTTCAACTTACTTTGGCTGGAAGTACCTTATTGGGATGTGCTTCAGAACATATATACAGAATTTTGATTGGTTAAGGTTTTTGGTGAAAACCTTAGATTTTATGAAAAATTTACCAGAAATTGTCTAAACACTACTCATCATTAACCCTTGAAAGATTTCCACCCTAGTTAGCTAGACAGATCCTATCACGGTTAGCTCCAGAACATCTATTCAGAATTTTAATGGGTCAATCTTTGCGTAAAAATCATAAATTTTATGAAAAATTTACCAGAAATTGTCAAGATGCATCTTCTCCATAACCTCATGGTGGATTTTATCCAAATTTGGCTGGAAGAATTCTATATTTATAGTGGTACACCCTAGAACTTGTATTCAGAATTTTGGTTGGTCTATTTTTTGGTGGCCGTTTGTATTTTTTGAATACTTTCCAGATCCATTTAAAACGCTACCCCTTAATTAGGGGGCCAATTTCAAAGAAATTTGGTTGGAATAATCCTATGGTGATTGGCTTCAACATATCAAGGGAGAACTTTGATTGGTCAATTTCTTTGGTGGCCATCTTGGATTTTTTGAAAGTTTTGCATTATGTCTATCAGTATTTAAATGCAAATGGTTCAAATCCTAATGGTCCAGGTTAGCGTCACAGGCCCTTGGGCCTCTTGTTGATAACGCCTTCTATATTTATTTTATTTCTGAAATCAAGCTTCATAGTTCATTGCAAAGTCGAGCTTCATGGTTGTATTGCAACCAAATTTCTGGTTTAGTGTGGTATCAGCTTCACTCATCTGGTAGAACTCAGCTGATTTACACCTCATACTGATCTAAGTCTTGATAGAGTTGGACACAATCAAAACATAGATCAGCGTTGGGTGTAAATCAGCCAGTGAGTTCTACCAGAAGAGTGGAGATGATTTATTCGCAGTGATGCATTTGCTTTGAAGACTGGAGCCCTGCAGGAAACACTCAGCCTTTGGACATGGATTATGAATACTATATCCTAGTTGCTGGTGTTTGTGTTGCACCATGGGATATGCTGAACAAAACGTCTTAATGGGATTAATCACCTAAGTGTTCAGCTGTACTCCATCACACTGCTCCCACCACATCCCTACCACTTAGCCAAATACAGGTAGCAGAAGCACATGTTACTGTGCTATGATAGGGCCATAATAGTGCTTCCACAAAAATCCAGTGATATCGACCACCATAAGGCTACTCATGGGATTGTGAATCTCATTCGATACATTTTCTATGGATTCGGCATCATCCAATCTGACTGGTAACCCCCCCCCCCCCCCCCCCCTTTGTATTATTGCAACTCACAGGTGTCTCTTAACCTTTTAACCCTCGAATTGGTCAAGAAAATTTAAATTTACTTATAGAAAATATCCATTTGCAGACCAAGAGAAGACTATTTTTGAAAATTTATCACTGGAATACTGTAATTACTGGCTTGGTTATTGAGCCATTCATTCGTGATAAATTTTCAAAAATGGTCTCTTGGTCAGCAAATGGACATTTCTCAAGACCACTGCAGAAGCCATTTTTGACTGATATGAGTGTTAAAGGATTAATATAAGTCGGTGACTATAGAAACCCCTACTTTTCACTTCAAGAGTATACTTACCTCCCTAATACTTTTGATATTGCTAAATATTGGCTTTCACTCAATAAACACTCAGATTTAAAACAGTTAGGTGCCCCTACTGGGCAGGGAGTCAGAGCGTAGTCTGGCGGATGCCAGCCCCACCACCGCGCATGCGCAGACTAGCACTTCCTCTTTGCTAGATTATTGGCAAAGAGAACACACATGTCTTTTTCAGTCATAAGCTTTTCCACTCTTAAACTGTTTTATTAGTGTTATTTTGGAGTGTTAGTGCCTGATTTGGATGGCGGGAGGATACACTTCGCCACGGAAGGACTTAGGACCTTTAAATCAGGTGACTTCTAGTAAAATTAGCGAGTTTTCTTCCCGGTGTATTGTGTTTCCGGGACTCGCGTTTACCGTGATAAGCGCCTTGGTTAGTTGGTTTATGTCAACTCGGTGCTACCTAGGACTAATTTCTCTTTCTGTTTATGTCCACAGGTCTGTATGACGCTAGGTGGTGACTTCACAGCAGTAGAGAGTTAGTTTTCTCTCCACCATGGTTCCATTTCCTACTAACACTGTTAGGTTATCTAACCAAATGAAAAATATGTCCAGTGAGTTGGAGGCCTATTATAAAGGTCTTCTCACTTTGCCCTCTTGATCCAATTCCTTCCCCTTGAGGTGGAGAGAGTTAAGAGGCGTGCAGATGGTGGAGTTCTCCGGTTCGTCACGTTGGATGGTTTGTCTATACAAAGTGTCAGGTATCTAGTTATTGATAATGTGGTAATGTTAATTATTGTAAACAAACAAAGGGAGATAATTAACATTTTTGCCAGAAAAGAGTTATCTATATGTATCTGATGGTTGTGTAGTCGACTTATCCATTCAGCATACAATTCGTCCTTGCACTTGGATGTTTTGTTGGGATCGAATTTTTCCTGTCACGGGATTAATGACGTCATAATCAGCCTGGCTATGTATTTATCAGCAATTTAAGCGCTATGCTGGTTCTGATGTATATTGATCTTTATGATCATTTTTCCTTCTCTTTGAGTTGGATTGAGTGTCTAAGCTTAACTAGTTGCTCATACTCCTTGTCCTTTGCCCTGTTTCAGGGACCGGGTTGCGCATCCTGTGGTCGTTTTATTCTTGAAAAGTTCTGGCCGCATCTGTGTTATCAATGTAGCCCTTGTGGTCCATTGGTTAATTGTGACATATGTAAGCACTGGGGGGGCGAGTTAATGTCCGAATTCTTGTGCTGCTTACAGGCGACGGACAAGGTGGTAGAGGAGGAGAAGAAGAAGAAGCGGAAACGAGAGGTTGTAAGTAGGAAGGGTAAGGGGAAGGTCTCGTCCGCGGTGGATATGGAGGCCTTCCGGACCGAGATGTTGGGAGAGATGAAGAGGGCAGTAAAGGATTTGGTTCCAGGGTTGCTTCGTGGCATGCTTCCTGGACCAAATCCTTTACTGTCCTCGTCATCGGCTTCGGAGCAGGTAATCCCCGCCTCTGGATCGATTTTCCTTAGTCCGCTTCCGTTGTTCGACGATTCAGAGGTGGCCCCATTAGAGGGGGCGTTCCACGGCCCTGGCAGCAGGCTTATTGCCGCGCCGATAGGGGACCGTGGACGGTTGTCGCTGGAACCCGCGGGCTGCTTATCAGTCCAGGGGTATCCGCACGCCGCGGTGGCCAGTACCTCCTATGGCACCGTTCCTGGTCAGCCCGGGTTAGCTCTCTTTGCTGACCCGGGGTCTAATCTTTCTGACCAGGGTAATGAGGATTACCTGCTAGGGTCGCCGTCTGACGACGTGGACATGGATGAAGACGTTTGTGCACCCCTCGCGGGGAATACAGGCGCCTTATTCCACGGTTTTACTCACCCTGGAGTAAAGTCCGCGGCTCAGGTGGTGGCCCAGGGCGCTGCTGATGGCCAGCGGTACCGCATACCTCGGCTTGCCGAGGGTGTTGCTGGTGCTGGCCGGGCCCGTGGTGAGACTATATATACCCCGCGCTCTGCCACGGTGCCTGCTCCTGGTCAAACCAGTGATATTCTCATGCCGGGGCTGTCAGGCCCGCGTGTTTTCCCTGGCTTGCCAGGTGTATCAGCATACCCGCCGTCAAGCTCTACTGCTTGCGCTCAGGAGGAAGACGAAGGACCCCGTCTTGTAGAGCGCTCGCAGTTAGCCACGGAGGAGGATTGGTATGACGCTTGCCAGTGGTTGGTGAGCGTTAGGCCTGATCTGCCCGTGGAGCAGTCGGCTAGCCAGCGTGTTCACACGCCGTGGTTAGCTGGGAAACCGACTGCTAATGCTATGCCTTCTCTGCCGCTGGCGGAGCATGTCGTTGACATGTTCAAGGCGGCGGAGTCGTCCATTAAGTTGGGTGGACGTCTCGCGAAGGCCCCTCGCGAGGTGGCCAGGCGTTGTCGCATCGTGCCCCTGGATTACCAGCGGTACGGTGTGGTGCCCAAGCCCAGCGTGGATGACCGCGCGGCTTTGGGTGAGGATGCGCGGCCAGGCTCCCGTTCTGACACGGGTGTCCTGTGCGCGGACGCGTTGCGTTCGGCGAATACCGCGTTGCGTGATGCGGAGGAGAGTGGGAGGGCTTCGATTGCCGCTCTGTCCCACGTCTCCCAGCTGTTACAGGGGGTAGTAACGGCATCCGCATCGCGCCAGCCAAGTCCGGTCACTGTCCAGCGAACCATCCAGGATGGTATTAACCTGGCGCTGGACTGTATGACTCGGGCGGTGACCAGGAGTGTCAGGGCAAGACGCACGTTTGCCCTGGACAATCTGTGCCCGTCTCAGGACCTGTACAATAGGCTACTGCGTACGCCTATGACGGGCCCTGGTCTTTTTGGAGGTGAGGGATGTCGCCACCTCCAAGAGACGGTCACCCTGGTGAATAACCAGAGGGCGCTGCGCGAGCAGTTTGATGTGCTGCGTCGTGCTAACGCTCGCGCCGCGGCCCCGGCGTGTCGTCCCCTGCAGGCTCGAGGTGGTGCTGGCCAGGTCAGTGGCCAGCCACCGTCGCAGCGTCGGCCTCGGCCGCGTGCGATTCGGCCAGCAGCGAGGGGGGCGCAGGTTCCTCAGGCGCCGTCAGCCAGGCAGCCGCCCGTGCACCGAGGTGCGCGCGGGGCGGGGCGGGGCGCGCGAGGATCTGGGCGTGGTTATCGGTCCTGACAGGACGCTTACCGCGGTAAGGACCACTCCGGTGTGTATGGCGACGGAGACAGTGCCGCTCTTGCATGCCTCGTGTCCACCGCGCTCCCTAGGTGGGCCGGTGGGAGGCCGGCTAGCCGGCCACATGCAAGAGTGGGAACGGTTGACTCAGGACCGTTTAGTCTTGCGATGGCTTTCCGTAGGGTATCATCCAGAGTGGGTGACAGGCCCGCCGTCGCGACTGTCTCTGGTGCCAGTCTGGACTCCCGTTCCGAGAGATCCAGAGCAAAGGTTGTGTATCGAGGAGGAGATAAATTCCCTCGTACAAAAAGGAGCTATTCAGCCGGCACAAAGGTGTCCGGGCTTCTATTCAACCCTGTTCTTAGTAACAAAACGCACCGGAGGGTGGAGACCGATTCTCAACCTCAAGCCACTGAACAAGTTCATCGAGACGCCCAGTTTCAAGATGGAAACGGTGCGCTCGGTGTTGGCGGGGTTGGAGAGGGGGATGTGGACGGCGTCGATAGATTTGAAGGACGCTTATTTCCACATCCCCATCCACGGGAGTTTCTGTCGCTTCCTGAGATTTGCATTCCAGGGCAGACAGTGGGAATTCAGGGTGTTGCCCTTCAGAATTTCCACGGCTCCTCGGGTTTTCACCCGTGTGGTTCTTGCGATCACAGCATACCTCCGCAGGAGAAGCATAGCAGTCCACACGTACATAGACGACTGGCTGTTGAAAGCGCACACCCGGGAAAGTTTGTCCGCCAATCTGGAGATTGTTTTGAAAATTCTCACAGACTTGGGCTGGATAATCAATTTCCCAAAATCAGAGCTGACTCCATCCCAGAAGTTTGTTTACCTGGGGATGTTCTTCGATCTAGAGACAGGATATGTTTATCCTACTCAGGAGAGAGTTCAAAGACTCATCTCGTTGATTCAGTCAGTGTGCGACAGTCGTCATGTCCTGGCACGGGTTTACTTGAGAATGCTGGGGTTGATGGTTTCGTTGGAACCAGTCATTCCTCAGGCCGCCTTACGCAGGCGGCCGATCCAGTTGTTTCTCATGACACAATGGACCCAGAGTACAGGTTCGCTGGACTCGAATGTGTCAGTGTTGGCGCCTCTGATTCACCACCTGCAATGGTGGTTGAATACAGAGAATCTCTTGCCGGGGGTTTTGCTAACCCCTCCCCACCCTCAGGTGACTGTGTATACAGATGCATCGATGGAGGGCTGGGGAGCTTGCCTGGAAGAATCCACGATATCAGGGCTTTGGAATCTGGAACAGTCAAAGGAACATATAAATCTACTGGAGCTAAGAGCAGTAGTCCTGGGCCTGGAACATTTCTTACAGAAAGTTCAGGGCAAGATTGTTCTTATTCGTTCAGACAACTCAACAGTTGTGACTTACATAAACCGCCAGGGCGGAACGAAGTCGCCCAGTCTCTGTATGATGACATGGAAACTGCTTTGTTGGTGTCTGGATCACCAGATTACCTTGAAAGCAGTTCATATTCCGGGAAGGTTAAACCTGCTAGCAGACTCATTGAGCCGAAGGATGAGTGTTTTACCCACGGAATGGCAACTAAATCAATGTGTGGCGGATCGTCTGTTCGACCATTGGGGGAAACCCAACATCGATTTGTTCGCAACGAAGGAGAATGCGAAGATGACGACGTACGTCTCTCCGATTCCGGATCCAAGCGCTTTCGCAACAGATGCGTTAGCTATCAGCTGGGGGAGAATGTATGCATACGCATTCCCTCCAGCAATCCTGATTCCAAAAATTCTTCAGAAAATCAGACAAGAGGAATGCCAAGTGCTTCTGATCGCCCCGGATTGGCCAAGCCGATCATGGTATACGGATCTGCTGGACCTTCTGGTCTGCAATCCGGTTCCTCTGCCTCTGATGGACGATATTATCTTCCAGGGCAAGGCCCTTCACAACAATCCGTCAATGTTCAGATTGACTGCGTGGATGTTGTCAAGGAATCTAGAATTAAGGAGGGCTTTTCTGAGCAAGCAGCCATGTTTATGGCCAAAGCCAGGAGGGGGTCAACCTCCAGAGCATATAATTATAAAATCAACAGATTTGCAGAATGGTGCTCAAAAAGATGTATTGATCCAATGGATTCATCTATTCAAGTAGTAGCTGATTTCCTCTGTCACCTCTATGATGCCTATAGCCTCAAGCCTAACTCTATTGCTGGTTATAAGTCAGCATTAATGTCTGTTATTCCTTGCTTGGCTAAGAGGGGAAGTGATGAAGTAAATACATTGAATGTATTAATTAAAGGCATGGGCAATCTAAGACCAAGGAATCCGCCTGTGATTCCGTCTTGGAGTTTATCGCTAGTGCTTCAAGTACTAGGTGATAAGCCTTTTGAACCACTTAGTTCCATTTCTATGAAACTATTAACACTGAAGACTGTGTTTTTAATTGCTGCGGCCTCGGCTAGGCGTAGGAGTGAAATTCATGCCTTATCAGCCGAGGATGACCGTTTTGTGGTTTCAGGGGAAGGCCTTAAGCTGCTACCTAGGATTAATTTCTTGGCTAAAAATCAGTCGTTGAAATATCCAGGTCAACCTATTATTTTGCCTGCTTTAACTAGATATGATCCTAATTCTAAAGCATGGTGTCCCGTCCGGGCGCTGCGCCGGTACAAACAACGTACGGCGGCATGGCGCACCGACCAGTCAGCGTTATGGTTGTCATATATTGAACCCCATGGGAGGGCTTCTAAGGACACCATTTCCAGGTGGATTGTGGAATGCATTCAGTTTTGCCATAAATCCGCTACCGGGAAGCAGGTTGACGTGGCCAAGGCTCACAGTGTCCGCGGCGTAGTGACATCCACGGCCCTATTTAATGGGGTCCCTGTGGATGATATTATGTCGGTGGCTCAGTGGCACTGTGAGTCAAGTTTTACAGACCATTATCTCCGTGACACCTCTAATCCTCTCGCCTTGTCGGTTTTGAAAAAATAAATCGGTTTATATTTTTTGAGGAGGTTTTTCCTCATTACTTATATATTTCACAATTAATTTATGGAAACACCCACTTTTTTGGGCCTGCATCAGTCTTTGCCAAGGGGAAGATGATGTCAGCAGCCATTTTCAACAAGGTCAGTCTTGTTCATGTGTTGTCCGTTGTTGATTGTATTGTCACGATTACCCGTTATTAATATGGTGATGGTTTGTGTATTTGTGTGGTTCATTGTTGAGAGTTACGAAAATGGAGCTTTTTCGTCTCTGTCCTGTAGTACATGGCACTTGTACGTAGAGAGCGTATAGGACATTGAGGTCAGTCGACTCTTCCTCCCAGGAAGGAGGGGGGGGGAGCGCATATGACATTCGGTCATCTCTCATACATCGGTGGTGTTATCCGATGGTTAGTCAAATCCTGACTGTTTTTTCTTACAGTTTCAGAAGTTTAAGTGCCTTGAACGCAGAAAAGCGTATAGGGATGAGCTGGTCTTTTGACCTCGCCTCCCTCCCGCCAGATTCACTTTCGAATTCTGGCAATATCAAAAGTATTAGGGAGGTAAGTATACTCTTGAAGTGAAATAAACGAAATCTAGGATTTCTTTTTTCACGAGAGAGTTGATACTTACCTCCCTAGATACGGACCCGGCCTCTCCACCCCACAGAGGCTCGGTCTTCAGGCTCTTAATAGTTGCATGTGTGTCAGCCAATAATCTAGTCAGAGGAAGTGCTAGTCTGCGCATGCGCGGTGGTGGGGCTGGCATCCGCCAGACTACGCTCTGACTCCCTGCCCAGTAGGGGCACCTAACTGTTTTAAATCTGAGTGTTTATTGAGTGAAAGCCAATATTTAGCAATATCAAAAGTATTAGGGAGGTAAGTATCAACTCTCTCGTGAAAAAAGAAATCCTAGATTTCGTTTAATGGTCTACAAGATTACTGTTTTCCTAAGACAAGTAATACTCTTACCTATACTAATAAGTCATTATCTTGTGGTCCACAAAAACAGGTGGTCCTTCTCGTAGGTCTTATGTAATGTATTTTCATGGTTATAGCGAAGTAATTGTATCAATGTTGACTTTTTCCACTTTTCTAGCAAAATTAGTACTGAACCATGGAAACAGCGAGTGGCTACGGCCAAACGCTTACCACGATGTCCTTCTGCAGCTAAGAAGTTACCTCCCTTCCCAGGCCAGCTGATACTGAATGGTGCACATGTGTCTGCATTGAATCAGGTACATTAGATATTGTCTTAGAGACAAAGCTTGGATTTAACTTACAAAGGAATCCATAACTGGATTATATTTAAGAATTTAATTTTTTCAAGGATTTAATTAAGACTACGGGAAATTTAATTATTTTATTATAGCAATAACAAACCAGTTGATGAATCCTATAACAATGGCATGTGTTTAAATGTTTTAACCTCAGATGAATGCTTAACTGTCTGACTGCTGCAAGCCACCTGACAATCATTTCAGTGGTCAATAACTCTGGACCTGCTGAATAGTTTGGAAACAATTTAACTGAAAGGTGTTGATGGCTTAGCTATCAACAACTATCAGTCATATTGTTTTCAAATTACTCAGCATAATGTAGTCTGCAGAAATTCAGCAGGCAGACAGTTAATTGAAATGCTATCAAAACACAACTGGATTTTTAAGATTTTCTATTGAGAAAAATTAATTAACATATAGGCTGAGGTGAACGCAAAAAACTGTATCATTCATTTGAAAAGGAAAACGTTTCAAAACAGTTTTGCACTTGGTAAATTGGCTTCTTTTCACTTTTAATATTATATGACGTAGTTAATCCGAAAGGTCAGGGTTGAGTGCCTGTAATACATTTTTGTTTGTCTAATTTAGGTGACTACAGTCCAGTTACAGGACCTTCCTGGCTATTCAATGTCCAGCATTGGTCAGTGTCATCGACTAACAGAACTAGTCATCCATAGCTGTGACCTGCGAGCCCTAGATGGTCTGAGTCAGTGCTCAGATATGCGCTACCTTGATGTACAGGTAAATATAGTACAGCTCAGAAATAATTTTTAAGCTACTGTTAAATACTTTAAACATAATTGGATTGGGAGACATAGGCTGCAAATGTCTTCCAATCCAATTCACCTTTCCAGAGTATCCATCGATGTATGATGTTATAATCATTATGTCATAAATGATTCTATTATGCCCATCTTTAACTCTTAATAGTCTGACACATTGTACGAATTGTATGTCTCTACTATTTAATAAACATACTGTTGAATATTTTGGAACTAATTTGACTGGGCACTGTTGATAGGCAGCAACAGCACCCAGTCAAATTAGTTTCATAATATTCAACAACATACTTGTAGAGTTTTCTGGTAATTGATAGTCAGGGAGTTCAGAGATCGATCGACCCCAACACGAGCGAGGTGTGGGTGGAGCTTAGCTAGAAATGGGCGGGGCATAGCTAAAAATGGAAAAGTCCATTATGTTCAAAATATTCAACAGAACGTTACTTACATAGTGTTCAAAATTCTACTAACTAACATGTTTCTGTTTTTGTTTTTGAAACCCCTTAAGTTATTTCTGAGATGTACTGTATGGATACATGATTTAAGAACCACCTCTCAATTAACACAACTCTATGCGCAAGGACCAATTTATTGAACCACATAACCTGTAATGTAAGTTATGTACTCCTCCGTTGCAAGTTCACAGCATCATGTGTTGGTGAAGAGCATGTTTATCTGTTCACTCTCATGAATTTTATGCAAGTTGTGATGTGGTTTTTTGCTATGTCAACTTGCCTGGAAGTGGCTCTCAGTAGCAGATATAATTATTGAAGTACTTGCAAGCCTTGCATACATTTATTTTTGTTACTATATTTATTGTGCTGTTCATTTATTTAGCATAAGTATTGCCTAAAGGAATTTGTTTTTCAAGCTCACCAGAAAGATGTGCACCATTTCACCACTCCTAATTTTCCTGTTTTACTCTATTACATGCAGTACTGACTAAATATTTGTTACAGTTGTATTCTTTGCCAACCAAAATTTGATTTAACTTCCTTTGGTTTTAATGAATAGGACAAATCCTTGTGATTACTGTTGTAATTGTTGTAATTATCCATGCTCTATCCAGGTCTAGGAGGTTGTGTTTCTCATGTCATCAACTATAGGTATTCTGTTATTTCTTAAGCATGATCACAATTTCTGTAAAATTGCTTGGAAAAACATGTTGTTATCCTTAAATAAAAAGGCTGACTATCTTATGATCCCATATTAACAGCTTAAAATATATTCAATTAAACTGCTTCATTCAGACCTTTGATGTACTTTTGCCATTTAATAATCAAACCTGCCAAAAACGGCTTCTACAGTGGTCTTGATACCTGTGCATTTGCTGACCAAGAGACCCAGATGGACATTCACTGGGAAAGGCATGCTTTTGTTGACTAATCTTGACCATTATTAGGTTAATTGGCTCATGATGAGTTACTGTTTACTGCAACTGATAGGAGTAGAAACTTTGTTCAGTGGTAATCAGTTTTCTCTCGACTGTGTCTTGTCCTTTTCAGGCGTCCTATGCTCATTGTTGTTCTTTGTCATCTTTAGTGGTCTTCAGAACACACAAAAAAAACGTGGTATTATGGCATCATGCGCATGCCTCATACTTTTTGGCACCCGGTACTAAAAACTTTGCTTGTTAGTTAGTTTTTGTTGCCGGCAGGGTAGCTTCATATTGTCCATGGTGGGTGATCTAAGTAGACAAGATTTCTATGCACCACTGTTTTCAAAATAAACCCGAGTTGTACTTCCACATGATCCTTTAAATGTGATCATTGAAATGCAGAGGTATAATGGGCATATGTGTAACTTTTTCTTTCAGCACAATAAGCTATCGTATATTGACCTTCATGACCTGAATAAGCTGGAGTATGTGAACTTGTCACACAATGCAATGACTGGGCTGCATGGATTCAGAGGCTGTTCTAATATCAGATGGCTTGACATGTCTCATAACAAAATCACACACATAGGTTGGTATTTTGTTATTGATGCAATTAGCCTAGCGGTAGTATGTATCTAACTGGATTATTTTGTCATATTGTATAGTTCTTCGTATATAGCAGATACATGTAATAATATCATTGTCCATCCATCCATGCACCAATCCATGCATAGCTTGTCCATGCTGTTGCTTCAAAAGAATCAACATTCATCTCTGGCCACCATGCTATGGATAGAGATTCATGTACATTTTCTGGAAGCTAAATGTGTTTCACCTGTCAGTACTAGGCAAGTATTTCAAAGTTCACAAAACATAAAAGGAAGTTAGGTCTACACTATGATTTTAATCATGTGTGTTTGCCTGAAATTTTCTAGAGAAAGTAACAAGATAGGAAGTCTGGGAAAATCTAAATGCTCTCAGAAAACATCTTCATTTCTCGTGGTAAATATGCACCTTTATTTGACTGTGAAAGTATTCTATTTTTATGCATTTTCCCCTGCAAAAATGTCTACCATCTCCAAAACACAACTTCTATGCACAAATTACGATCAACCGAATATGGTTTTAAACTAATTATGATGTGATGGCCTTAAGTGGATTATTTTTTAGAAAACCTGCAAAAATGGAGTCTGAGACAAATAGGTTTTCTAGTTTTATATCTGAGATAGTAATTGTTATAGTCCATCAGATGATCACGATTACATACTCAAATTAACTCCAAATAATTACTTACAAATGATAAAATGTTGTTTTACTGGCTATAAATAATAATTGCAGTTGATGCTTCTCAGAACCAGAGTGGTCAATCACATCATTTATGATGGCTTCCTGTTTGTGATAACATTCGCATTCGCATAGTGTTAAATACATTTTATTATACATATCTAAGGGGTGAGTGGTTGCAAACCCCATGTCTTGCACCCCTCCCCACTACCATTAGCACCACCACCACCAACCCCCTGACCCAGTTGAGGTCTATGATTTCAAAGTCCATCAGTCTGCAGTCGCCAAACTTAGTATTTTTAACTATGGTAAATATGTGTAACCAATAATAATAATAATAATAATAATAATAATAATAATAATAATAATAATAATATCTTTATTTAAAGAGGGTACAAACTCGATCAATAAATTAACTGTTCTTCCCCAAGGCCCTCAATTATTTACATTTGGAAAAACATATTTACAAGCAGAAAATTATATGATTAACTGTACAGCAAAATATAAATATATACAATATTATACAGATATATATAACTATGATGACACAAACAATTTTAATTTCACCATCTTACTGAATGGCTATTGCATAAGCCAACAAGATACAGTCAATTAAAGTGAATCTCTGAAACTGGCACCCATTAGATATGACAAAATGTTTCTGCTGAATTTGTGAAATTAATTTGAATCTAAACAATTACTGCCTAGGCAGCAGTGCTTTCAGTCAAATCAATTTCAAAACATTCAATAGTGTTCCTGTATGGTTGCCTTGAAAGTTATAATTTTTTAAAGCTTTTATTCGTAAAAAGGATACCAAAAATCTGTGTAACAGGTTAACTACTTATGTAACTTGTGTGGAAATCGGCTAGCCTAATTTCTAGGTTATGCAAACTAAACAAGATAAAAGAGCTGACAGTAAATTGAATGATATATTTTAAGTAATTACATGGTTACATGGGCAAGAAGTTTCAACCTAAAGGCAGCTAGTGGACATGTCGCTCATATATTAAGTGATAGGCTGTTCCAAATTTTAGTACCTGTACAAGCAAAACCTCTTGTATAAACATCAGTTTTAGATCTTGGCATATATAAGTTTGAATTTGTGGTAGATTTGAATGGGTGGTTATGTACATCTGAAGTATAAGTAAGCATTTTTCTTAGATACTGTGGTGCCTGCTCATTTAGTGACTTGTAGACCATTGTTGCAATGCGAATATCTGGCATATCCGAAAATGGAAGCCCTTTTAATTGACAAAATAAATCCAAACTTTGTGTATCTTTAGTAGCACCGACAATAAGTCTCGCTGCTGTTTTTTGGAGTTTCAGAAGCCTATCCGATTCAGTTTTGGAGCAGTTAGCCCACACTGAAACACAGTAATTCAGATGTGGAAGGACATAAGCATTATAAAACATAATTCGACATTTTTGGTTCATTAATTTACCATCATTTCACATAAAAGCTAGTAGCCCAGCTATCTTCCTACATAAATTATCTATATGTTTTCCAATTTAAATTAGAGTCAACAGCCACACCTAAGAGTTTCAAGGTGCTGACTTGTTCTAGTATGGCATTGTTTAACTGAAGCTGAACATTATGGTTTGTTTCTATTTTTCCTTTGTTACATATGAACAAAGATTTAGTTTTCTTGCAATTGATAAGCATCTTATTCGCATTGCACCAATCTGCAACATCCATAATAGCATCTTGTAGAGATGCACCAAGTTCATCTATAGTTTTCTTGGCAGTATGGATTGTTATGTCATCTGCATACATATTTAGTGAGTAATTACTAGCAATAAGAGGTAAGTCATTAATAAATAGAACAAATAATAAGGGACCTAAAATAGAGCCTTGTGGAACACTGGATCCGAAGGACTGTGGATCAGAACATCTTATTTCCAATTGCCACACACTGTCTGCGGCGTATGAGATATGACCGTAACAAATTAATTGCAGAATCATTTAGGTGATAAATGGCAACTTTTTTAAGTAAGAGGCCATAGTTCATTAGGTCAAATGCCTTTGTGAGATCAATCATGATATTACCAACAATCAGCTTGTCATTCAGAGACTTCCGCCATTGCTCTACAAGATTTAACAGAGCAGTTTCGCAAGTGTTTTGGCCTAAAACCTGATTGACAGGGAGACAGTAATTCATATTGTGTAAAGTAATCATAAAGTGCATTGTAAACATGACGTTCATATATTTTTGACACTACTGGTAGAATGGATATTGGTCTATAGTTCTGTGCATCAATTGTTAAGTCAGACTTATGTAATGGGAAAACCTTTGCCATTTTCCAACAGTCTGGGAAAGTTGAAGATTTAATGCTTAGTTTAATTAGTTCTGTTAATGATGGTGCAATAACTGTTGCAGAGAGTTTTAGAAAGTGTGCACTTATGTTACCTTATTAGTATTGAGGGTAGTTAGTTGTTTTAGAATAAAATTCATAGTAATGTAAGAGATAGAAAATTCAACATTAATAGGAAGTTTGCTTTCTACCACATTCTTCAATTTATTGAGATATTCAGCTGAATCATTTGTGATTGGAAGGTTAAGTTTCTTAGCTACATTTACAAATAGATTATTAAAATGTTCTGATATATCAGTGCGATTGTGGATAGTTTACCATTTATGTTCAAGCTATCAATACCAGATGTATCCTTGTTAGACCGAAGCATTTTCATTACTTTCCATATTGCCTGTGGTGTGTCCTGGTGGTTTTTTTAGCATTTGTTCTACCATTTTGCATTTAGCCTTTGTTATAAGTCTATTCACTTTGTTTCTCCAGTATTTATATTGCTCATTGTTCTGCTTCTGATGTTCTGAGTCTCTCATCCTCATTGCATGTAAAATATCCAAATTTAGCCATTCAGGTTTTTCCAATCGTTTTACTCTACATTGTCCTATAGGTGCATATAAGTTTAAAATATCATGAAATAATAAATTCCAATATTCAGCAGCTTGATTGGGATCTGTAAATGTGTTTATATTATTCCATGGTTGATTAGAAAGATGACTTAAAAACAATACCTCATTAAAGTGTTTTGTTGATCTGTATGTAATTGTGTCATGGTGATATTTGAATGTGCCTTTCTTGTGCTTTATTGTTACACATATAGGGTAGTGGTCACTAAATGCTAAGGGTGATACATGTGAATTAGTTATATTTCTTTCATTGGTTACATAGATATGATCAATGAGTCTACTTGTTATTGTTACACATATAGGGTAGTGGTCACTAAATGCTAAGGGTGATACATGTGAATTGGTTATATTTCTTTCATTGGTTACATAGATATGATCAATGAGTCTGCTTGTTATTGTTACACATATAGGGTAGTGGTCACTAAATGCTAAGGGTGATACATGTGAATTGGTTATATTTCTTTCATTGGTTACATAGATGTGATCAATGAGTCTTCTTGTTGTTGTTGTAAGACGAGTTGTGTGTTTTATAAGTTGTGTTAATGAAAACTGATCAATAATATTCAGCCATTTTACATTTTGGTCTTTTACGGTATCAATATTAAAGTCTCCTAGCAAAGTTGTCTCTTTATTTTCAGCATAGACTTGCTCAAACTTTTCCTGGAATTCATCATACCATTGTACAAGTGAACTTGGTGGATGATAGATAAATCCAACTAAGTGTGATTTGCTATTGTCTTTGTGAATTTCCATCCAGAGTGTTTCAACATCGGCTGACTAAATCTTTTCTTCTGGAGTATTGAATGTTATTGGAAATGTATGCGAGTAGCTCACCACCTTTATTTTTAGCTCAGTCTTTATATGACGCATTAGACATGTTTCAGATATCCCAAATATATCAATTCCTGGATTATATTGGAAAAGTATTTTCAATTGATCCATCTTTGGTAAAATGTGTTGGATGTTCAAGTGGATCACATTAAGCCCTTTACTTGGTAAGTTCAGAGATAGAGACAATATATCATGATTGATCACATTAATGGTAGGATTACAGTGGAATGGGACAACTGGGGCTTTGAATAAATCTGGATAAGATGGTGTTTCATCAGTAATTTGGGAGTTATACATTATATATGATAAAACATTGATATAATGAAAGAAGTTATCATCTAAATAATAATTTAACGTTATATAAGCAATAAAATTGTCAGTATGTAGCAGCATCATGTCATCATCAATATTATCATCGTGTACATCATTATCATCAACAACAGAATTTACATGAGCATTATCATCACCATTATCATCAGCATCTACCTCATCATCATTTTGACAAGCATGAACATTACTGTTCTCATCATCACCATCATCACTGTTATCATCAACCTCATCAATAATATTATGTCTATTAGCAGCAGCATCATCAGCATTATGTCTATCATCATCATCATCATCATCATCATCATCATCATGTCTATCAGCATCATCATCACCAACATTATGTCTATCAGCATGATCATCAGCATTATGTTTATCAGCACCATTATCATCATCAGCATTATGTATATCAGCATCATCATCATCAGCATTATGTCTATCATCATCATCATCATCATCATCATCATCATCATGTCTATCAGCATCATCATCATCATCATCAGCATTATGTCTATCAGCATCATCATCATCATCATCATCAGCATTATGTCTATCATCATCATCAGCATTATGTCTATCAGCATCATCATCATCAGCATTATGTCTATCATCATCATCAGCATTATGTCCATCATCATCATCAGCGTTATGCCTGTCTATCATCATCAGCATTATGTCTATCATCATCATCAGCATTATGTCTATCAGCATCATCAGCATTATGTCTATCATCATCATCATCATCATCATCATCATGTCTATCGGCATCATCATCATCAGCATTGTCTATCAGCATCATCATCATCATCATCAGCATTATGTCTATCATCATCATCAGCATTATGTCTATCAGCATCATCATCATCAGCATTATGTCTATCATCATCATCAGCATTATGTCTATCATCATCATCAGCATTATGTCTATCAGCATCATCATCATCAGCATTATGTCTATCATCATCATCAGCATTATGTCTATCAGCATCATTAGCATTATGTCTCATCATCATCATCATCACCATCAGCATTATGTCTATCGGCATCATCATCATCAGCATTGTCTATCAGCATCATCATCATCAGCATTATGTCTATCAGTATCATCAGAATTATGTCTATCAGTATCATCATCATCAGCATTATGTCCATCAGTATCATCATCATCAGCATTATGTCTATCAGCATCATCAGCATTATGTCTATCAGTATCATCATCATCAGCATTATGTCCATCAGTATCATCATCATCAGCATTATGTCCATCAGTATCATCATCATCATCATTATGTCTATCATCATCATCAGCATTATGTCTATCATCATCATCAGCATTATCTCTGTCAGTATCATCAGAATTATGTCCATCAGTATCATCATCATCAGCATTATGTCTATCAGTATCATCATCATCAGCATTATGTCCATCAGTATCATCATCATCAGCATTATGTCCATCAGTATCATCATCATCAGCATTATGTCTATCATCATCATCAGCATTATGTCTATCATCATCATCAGCATTATCTCTGTCAGTATCATCAGAATTATGTCCATCAGTATCATCATCATCAGCATTATGTCTATCAGTATCATCAGCATTATGTCTATCAGCATCATTAGCATTATGGCTCATCATCATCATCATCATTAGCATTATGTCTATCATCATCATCAGCATTATGTCTATCAGCATCATCAGCATTATGTCTATCAGCATCATCATCATCAGCATTATGTCTATCAGCATCATCATCATCAGCATTATGTCTATCATCATCATCAGCATTATGTCTATCATCATCATCATCATCAGCATTATGTCTATCATCATCATCAGCATTATGTCTATCATCATCATCAGCATTATGTCTATCAGCATCATCATCATCAGCATTATGTCTATCATCATCATCAGCATTATGTCTATCAGTATCATCATCATCAGCATTATGTCTATCATCATCATCAGCATTATGTCTATCAGCATCATTAGCATTATGTCTCATCATCATCATCATCATCATCACCATCAGCATTATGTCTATCGGCATCATCATCATCAGCATTGTCTATCAGCATCATCATCATCAGCATTATGTCTGTCAGTATCATCAGAATTATGTCCATCAGTATCATCATCATCAGCATTATGTCTATCAGTATCATCAGCATTATGTCTATCAGCATCATTAGCATTATGTCTCATCATCATCATCATCATCAGCATTATGTCTATCATCATCATCAGCATTATGTCTATCATCATCATCAGCATTATGTCTATCAGTATCATCATCATCAGCATTATGTCTATCATCATCATCAGCATTGTGTCTATCAGCATCATTAGCATTATGTCTCATCATCATCATCATCATCATCATCATCATCACCATCACCATCAGCATTATGTCTATCGGCATCATCATCATCAGCATTGTCTATCAGTATCATCATCATCAGCATTATATCTATCAGCATCATCAGCATTATGTCTGTCAGTATCATCAGAATTATGTCCATCAGTATCATCATCATCAGCATTATATCTATCAGCATCATCAGCATTATGTCTATAAT
The DNA here is from genome assembly GCA_034401795.1 of Chaetoderma sp. LZ-2023a. Lineage (NCBI taxonomy): Eukaryota > Metazoa > Mollusca > Caudofoveata > Chaetodermatida > Chaetodermatidae > Chaetoderma > Chaetoderma sp. LZ-2023a. The sequence continues at coordinate 107,579,034 of CM067370.1, read as the reverse complement.
CATCATCATCATCATCATCATCATTCTCATCGTTATCATCACCACAATCATCATCATCATTCCTATCATCACCATTGTCATTGTCAGCATCATCATCATCAATCAATAGGATTATCATCATCATCATCATCACCATCACAACAGACATTTCTGTCATGATGACTTACAGGAAAATTCACTCTTTCAGTGCTCTGAGCCAGATATGATAAATTCTTTGCATGGCCAGAACAATTTTGTTGAATGGTTTGAAATTGAGTTACTGGAACAGCCTTTTCACTGAAAGAGATATAGTTAACATTTGCATTAATATTGCTGCTCTTATGGTTTTTAGGTAATTTACAATTTATCATACCTCATTGTAGAGGGCCTCAGTGGAATGTATACGAACATGAATTATAATTATATACCTTAACATTTAAATGGTTTAAACGAAATCTAGGATTTCTTTTTTCACGAGAGAGTTGATACTTACCTCCCTAATACTTTTGATATTGCTAAATATTGGCTTTCACTCAATAAACACTCAGATTAAAACAGTTAGGTGCCCCTACTGGGCAGGGAGTCAGAGCGTAGTCCGGCGGATGCCAGCCCCACCACCGCGCATGCGCAGACTAGCACTTCCTCTGACTAGATTATTGGCTGACACACATGCAACTATTAAGAGCCTGAAGACCGAGCCTCTGTGGGGTGGAGAGGCCGGGTCCGTATCTAGGGAGGTAAGTATCAACTCTCTCGTGAAAAAAGAAATCCTAGATTTCGTTTATTTCACTTCAAGAGTATACTTACCTCCCTAATACTTTTGATATTGCCAGAATTCGAAAGTGAATCTGGCGGGAGGGAGGCGAGGTCAAAAGACCAGCTCATCCCTATACGCTTTTCTGCGTTTAAGGCACTTAAACTTCTGAAACTGTACGAAAAACAGTCAGGATTTGACTAACCATCGGATAACACCACCGATGTATGAGAGATGACCGAATGTCATATGCGCTCCCCCCCCCCCCCCCCCTCCTTCCTGGGAGGAAGAGTCGACTGACCTCAATGTCCTATACGCTCTCTACGTACAAGTGCCATGTACTACAGGACAGAGACGAAAAAGCTCCATTTTCGTAAACTCTCAACAATGAACCACACAAATACACAAACCATCACCATATTAATAACGGGTAACGTGACAATACAATCAACAACGGACAACCCATGAACAAGACTGACCTTGTTGAAAATGGCTGCTGACATCAACTTCCCATTGGTGAAGACTGATGCAGGCCCAAAAAAGTGGGTGTTTCCATAAATTAATTGTGAAATATATAAGCAATGAGGAAAAACCTCCTCAAAAAATATAAACCGAGTTATTTTTTCAAAATCGACAAGGCGAGAGGATTAGAGGTGTCACGGAGATAATGGTCTGTAAAACTGGACTCACAGTGCCATTGAGCCACCGACATAATATCATCCACAGGGACCCCATTAAATAGGGCAGTGGATGTCACTACGCCGCGGACACTGTGAGCCTTGGCCACGTCAACCTGCTTCCCGGTGGCGGATTTATGGCAAAACTGAATGCATTCAACAATCCACCTGGAAATGGTGTCCTTAGAAGCCCTGCCATGGGGTTCAATATATGACAACCATAACGCTGACTGGTCGGTGCGCCACTCCGCCGTACGTTGTTTGTACCGGCGCAGCGCCCGGACGGGACACCATGCTTTAGAATTAGGATCATATCTAGTTAAAGCAGGCAAAATAATAGGTTGACCTGGATATTTCAACGACTGATTTTTAGCCAAGAAATTAATCCTAGGTAGCAGCTTAAGGCCTTCCCCTGAAACCACAAAACGGTCATCCTCGGCTGATAAGGCATGAATTTCACTCCTACGCCTAGCCGAGGCCGCAGCAATTAAAAACACAGTCTTCAGTGTTAATAGTTTCATAGAAATGGAACTAAGTGGTTCAAAAGGCTTATCACCTAGTACTTGAAGCACTAGCGATAAACTCCAAGACGGAATCACAGGTGGATTCCTTGGTCTTAGATTGCCCATGCCTTTAATTAATACATTTAATGTATTTACTTCATCACTTCCCCTCTTAGCCAAGCAAGGAATAACAGACATTAATGCTGACTTATAACCAGCAATAGAGTTAGGCTTGAGGCTATAGGCATCATAGAGGTGACAGAGGAAATCAGCTACTACTTGAATAGATGAATCCATTGGATCAATACATCTTTTTGAGCACCATTCTGCAAATCTGTTGATTTTATAATTATATGCTCTGGAGGTTGACCCCCTCCTGGCTTTGGCCATAAACATGGCTGCTTGCTCAGAAAAGCCCTCCTTAATTCTAGATTCCTTGACAACATCCATGCAGTCAATCTGAACATTGACGGATTGTCGTGAAGGGCCTTGCCCTGGAAGATAATATCGTCCATCAGAGGCAGAGGAACCGGATTGCAGACCAGAAGGTCCAGCAGATCCGTATACCATGATCGGCTTGGCCAATCCGGGGCGATCAGAAGCACTTGGCATTCCTCTTGTCTGATTTTCTGAAGAATTTTTGGAATCAGGATTGCTGGAGGGAATGCGTATGCATACATTCTCCCCCAGCTGATAGCTAACGCATCTGTTGCGAAAGCGCTTGGATCCGGAATCGGAGAGACGTACGTCGTCATCTTCGCATTCTTCTTCGTTGCGAACAAATCGATGTTGGGTTTCCCCCAATGGTCGAACAGACGATCCGCCACACATTGATTTAGTTGCCATTCCGTGGGTAAAACACTCATCCTTCGGCTCAATGAGTCTGCTAGCAGGTTTAACCTTCCCGGAATATGAACTGCTTTCAAGGTAATCTGGTGATCCAGACACCAACAAAGCAGTTTCCATGTCATCATACAGAGACTGGGCGACTTCGTTCCGCCCTGGCGGTTTATGTAAGTCACAACTGTTGAGTTGTCTGAACGAATAAGAACAATCTTGCCCTGAACTTTCTGTAAGAAATGTTCCAGGCCCAGGACTACTGCTCTTAGCTCCAGTAGATTTATATGTTCCTTTGACTGTTCCAGATTCCAAAGCCCTGATATCGTGGACTCTTCCAGGCAAGCTCTCCAGCCCTCCATCGATGCATCTGTATACACAGTCACCTGAGGGTGGGGAGGGGTTAGCATAACCCCCACCAAGAGATTCTCTGTGTCCAACCACCATTGCAGGTGATGAATCAGAGGCGCCAACACTGACACATTCGAGTCCAGCGAACCTGTACTCTGGGTCCATTGTGTCATGAGAAATAACTGGATCGGCCGCCTGCGTAAGGCGGCCTGAGGAATGACTGGTTCCAATGAAACCATCAACCCCAGCATTCTCAAGTAAACCCGTGCCAGGACATGACGACTGTCGCACACTGACTGAATTAATGAGATGAGTTTCTGAACTCTCTCCTGAGTAGGATAAACATATCCTGTCTCTAGATCGAAGAACATCCCCAGGTAAACAAACTTCTGGGATGGAGTCAGCTCTGATTTTGGGAAATTGATCATCCAGCCTAAGTCTGTGAGAGTTTTCAAAACAATCTCCAGACTGGCCGACAAACTTTCCCGGGTGTGCGCTTTCAACAGCCAGTCGTCTATGTACGTGTGGACTGCTATGCTTCTCCTGCGGAGGTATGCGGTGATCGCAAGAACCACACGGGTGAAAACCCGAGGAGCCGTGGAAATTCCGAAGGGCAACACCCTGAATTCCCACTGTCTGCCCTGGAATGCAAATCTCAGGAAGCGACAGAAACTCCCGTGGATGGGGATGTGGAAATAAGCGTCCTTCAAATCTATCGACGCCGTCCACATCCCCCTCTCCAACCCCGCCAACACCGAGCGCACCGTTTCCATCTTGAAACTGGGCGTCTCGATGAACTTGTTCAATGGCTTGAGGTTGAGAATCGGTCTCCACCCTCCGGTGCGTTTTGTTACTAAGAACAGGGTTGAATAGAAGCCCGGACACCTTTGTGCCGGCTGAATAGCTCCCTTTTGTACGAGGGAATCTATCTCCTCCTCGATACACAACCTTTGCTCTGGATCTCTCGGAATGGGAGTCCAGACTGGCACTAGAGACAGTCGCGACGGCGGGCCTGTCATCCACTCTGGATGATACCCGACGGAAAGCCATCGCAAGACTAAACGGTCCTGAGTTAACCGTTCCCACTCTTGCATGTGGTCGGCTAGCCGGCCTCCCACCGGTCCACCTAGGGACAGAGGTGGACACGAGGCATGCAAGAGCGGCACTGTCCCCGTCGCCATAAACACCGGAGTGGTTCTTACCGCGGTAAGCGTCCCGTCAGGACCGATAACCACGCCCAGATCCTCGCGCGCCCCGCCCCGCCCCGCGCGCACCTCGGTGCGCGGGCGGCTGCCTGGCTGACGGCGCCTGAGGAACCTGCGCCCCCCTCGCTGCTGGCCGAATCGCACGCGGCCGAGGCCGACGCTGCGACGGTGGCTGGCCTCTGACTTGGCCAGCACCACCTCGAGCCTGCAGGGGACGATACGCAGGGGCCGCGGCGCGAACGTTAGCACGACGCAGCACCTCAAACTGCTCGCGCAGCGCCCTCTGGTTATTCACCAGGGTGACCGTCTCCTGGAGGTGTCGACATCCCTCACCTCCAAAAAGACCAGGACCCGTCATAGGCGTACGCAGTAGCCTATTGTACAGGTCCTGAGACGGGCGCAGATTGTCCAGGGCAAACGTGCGTCTTGCCCGGACACTCCTGGTCACCGCCCGAGTCATACAGTCCAGCGCCAGGTTAATACCATCCTGGATGGCTCGCTGGACCGTGACCGGACTTGGCTGGCGGACTTGGCTGTAACAGCTGGGAGATGTGGGACAGAGCGGCAATCGAAGCCCTCCCACTCTCCTCCGCATCACGCAACGCGGTATTCGCCGAACGCAACGCGTTCGAGCACAAGACCCCCGTGTCAGAACGGGAGCCTGGCCGCGCATCCTCACCCAAAGCCGCGTGGTCATCCACGCTGGGCTTGGGTACCACACCGTACCGCTGGTAATCCAGGGGCACGATGCGACAACGCCTGGCCACCTCGCGAGGGGCCTTCGCGAGACGTCCACTCGACTTAATGGACGACTCCGCCGCCTCGAACATGTCAACGACATGCTCCGCCAGCGGCAGAGAAGGCATAGCGTTAGCAGTCGGTTTCCCAGCTAACCACGGCCTGTGGTCACGCTGGCTAGCCGACTGCTCCACGGGCAGATCAGGCCTAACGCTCACCAACCACTGGCAAGCGTCAGACCAATCCTCCTCCGTGGCTAACTGCGAGCGCTCTACAAGACGGGGGCCTTCGTCTTCCTCCTGAGCGCAAGCAGCAGAGCTTGACGGCGGGTACGCTGATACACCTGGCAAGCCAGGGAAAACATGCGGGCCTGACAGCACCGGCATGACAATATCACTGGTTTGACCAGGAGCAGGCGCCGTGGCAGAGCGCGGGGCATATACCGCCCCACCACGGGCCCGGCCAGCACCAGCAACACCGTCGGCAAGCCGAGGTATGCGGTACCGCTGGCCATCAGCAGCGCCCTGGGCCACCACCTGAACCGCGGACTCTACTCCAGGGTGAGTAAAACCATGGAAGAAGCCGCCTGTATTCCCCGCGAGGGGTGCACAAACGTCTTCATCCATGTCCACGTCGTCAGACGGCGACCCTAGCAGGTAATCCTCATCACCCTGGTCAGAAAGATTAGACCCCGGGTCAGCAAAGAGAGCTAACCCGGGCTGACCAGGAACGGTGCCATAGGAGGTACTGGCCACCGCGGCGTGCGGATACCCCTGGACTGATAAGCAGCCCGCGGGTTCCAGCGACAACCGTCCACGGTCCCCTATCGGCGCGGCAATAAGCCTGCTGCCAGGGTCGTGGAACGCCCCCTCTAATGGGGCCACCTCTGAATCGTCGAACAACGGAAGCGGTCTAAGGAAAACCGATCCAGAGGCGGGGATTACCTGCTCCGAAGCCGATGATGAGGACAGTAAAGGATTTGGTCCAGGAAGCATGCCACGAAGCAACTCTGGAACCAAATCCTTTATTGTCCTCTTCATCTCTCCCAACATCTCGGTCCGGAAGGCCTCCATATCCACCGCGGACGAGACCTTCCCCTTAGCCTTCCTACTTACAACCTCTCGTTTCCGCTTCTTCTTCTTCTCCTCCTCTACCACCTTGTCCGTCGCCTGTAAGCACAAGAATTCGGACATTAACTCGCCCCCCCAGTGCTTACATATGTCACAATTAGCCAAGGGACCACAAGGGCTACATTGATAGCAAAGATGAGGCAAGAACCTATCATGCAGAAATCGTCCACAGGACGCTCAACCCGGTCCCTGAAACAGGGCAAAGGACGAGGAGTATGAGCAAACTAGTTAAGCTTAGACACTCAAACCAACTCAAAGAGAAGGAAACGATCATAAAGATCAATATACATCAGAAACCAGCATTGCAACTTAAATTGCTGATAATTACATAGCCAGGCTGATTATGACGTCATTAATCCCGTGACAGGAAAAATTCGATCCCAACAAACATCCTAAGTGCAAGGACGAATTGTATGCTGAATGGATACGTCGACTACACAACCATCAGATACACATAGATAACTCTTTTCTGGCAAAAATGTTAATTATCTCCCTTTGCTTACTATAATTAACATCACCACATTATCAATAACTAGATACCTGACACCTTGTATAGACAAACCATCCAACGTGACGAACCGGAGTACTCCACCACCTGCACGCCTCTTAACTCTCTCCACCTCATGGGGAAGGAATTGGATCAAGAGGGCAAAGTGAGAAGACCTTTATACTAGGCCTCCAACTCACTGGACATAATTTTTTTTCTTTTGGTTAGATAACCTAACAGTGTTAGTAGGAAATGGAACCATGGTGGAGAGAAAACTAACTCTCTGCTGCTGTGATGCCACCCTCTAGCGTCATACAGACCTGTGGACATAAACAGAAAGAGAAATTAGCCTTAGGTAGCACCGAGTTGACATAAACCAACTAACCAAGGCGCTTATCACGGTAAACGCGAGTCCCGGAAACACAATACACCGGGAAGAAAAACTCGCTAATTTTACTAGAAGTCACCTGATTTAAAGGTCCTAGGTCCCCCTTTGGCGAAGTGATCCTTCCTGCCATCCTAATCAGTGACTATCACTCCAAAATAACACCACCAAGTTATGTTAAAACAGTTTATAGAGCAAGGAAAAGCTTTTGCACAAAAAAACATGTGTGATCTCTCTGCCAATAATCTAGCAAAGAGGAAGTGCTAGTCTGCGCATGCGCGGTGGTGGGGCTGGCATCCGCCGGACTACGCTCTGACTCCCTGCCCAGTAGGGGCACCTAACTGTTTTAATCTGAGTGTTTATTGAGTGAAAGCCAATATTTAGCAATATCAAAAGTATTAGGGAGGTAAGTATACTCTTGAAGTGAAAACGTGTGTGTTCTCGTGAAAATTCAGCACAATCTACGACATCACAATGTTCAATGTTACATTCCTGGCAGAGTTTATTTAACAATGTGTAGTGATTGTATGTATGTAGATGAGTGGAGCGTTCAGCAACCTCTGCTTTGCTGAATCCCTAAACAGTATTCCATACCTGGTGGTGCTGTTGTCCCTTGTGTGGACAAAGTTTTGCTTTGTGGCTGGATGAATTGCATATCCAACAGATTACGTATTTCCCATATCTACAATGGGCACTTGCATGGGAAGGTTCCCCACAGAAAATACAACATGTCTCTGTCACCATTTGACGATAGACATCCTTCAAAACCGGAATCACTGTGTTTATATTATTTATTAGAACACTGCTACCTAACTGACTTAGATGTAGTTTATCATCCTGGAAGAGTTTTTCGTTTAGATATCAATCATCCTGAATGAAAACACATTTATTGTCAATGAATGTCAGGTCATGTTGTCTGGCTAGCACTTTAAGTTGACAATTGACATGATAATCAGTGGTGTTCCTATTATAATTGTCCAATCTTGGTAATAGTCCTGAAATTACAATGTTCAGATCAGGATAGTAATAGCCGATATAATCAAGTAATTCTTGATAATCAGCAATTATCACTGGCAGAGGGTTAATAATGTCGTTGGTTCCAATCTGTAGGATGAGTGTGTTCACAGAAGAATTTTGTTCATGAGTGAATTGATGGTAGCTCCTCGGTTTGTATTCACTTTACAGCCATCCTTTAAACTAGCTGTCTTGATTCCTTTTGTTATGGAACTACCCATTATTATTGTGCCCGCATTTTCTCTGCATTTTACCCACTGTCTGGTTTTCTTTCACGAGTACAGATTCTGGATGAATTGAGGACGGCACTGCTGGAACTAATGGTGGTATGGGTAAAAACTTTCTGGAGATGTGTTCTTGGTTTTGGAAATGGTTTGTAGTTTACATGCCTAGAGATGTTTTCTTCAATCAAATCACACATTTGGTTACACGATTCTGTCACATATTTGGTGAAAGTCTGAATTGACACGTCTTTGACAGTTTTGTCAATTGTCTGCATGGATGATTTATTTGAAAGACATATATCTGTTTGACAAGATATTGACTGCAGTGTAGTCATAGGCCTGGGAATTTGAAACTGAGTCAGTTTATACAGATGAGCAATTAAATCATTGTCACCGGTGATACTGTCAGAAACTGGTTTCATTGCAGGTGTACTGGTCCCTGGCTGAGAATTTCTTGCGTCCGGTGTGCTCATGAACTTAGGCATGGCTGGACTGTCTATAACATCATTCTGTACATAGTCTAAGTTTTCATCAGTGCTTATGAACTTGGGCACGAATGAACTGTCCAACACTTCATTATGCATGTAATAGCCTATGTTCTGATCAGCGCCTATGAACTTAGGGATGGTTTAACTGTCTAACACATCATTATGAAGATTCCCTAAATTCGCCTCAGCATTGTCACTGTAAGTACTACATTCTAGGTGACAGGCTGGAGGAACATCTATCTGTACCATATCCATAAGCCCACTAAACACATGACATCCATGTTTTGCAGCCTCTTCCTTGCACATGCAGCTCGTGTTTGGTGTCATACAGTGTCAGAACCACCGTATCATAATAATCATCCTGGTTGAGTGTCACTATTATCCCATTCGGTCCTGAATCACAAAACTCATGTTCATCATACCATTTCTTGAGAACACTGGCAAAATTCCTATATGCATCCTCCTGCTTGAATTTAACTAACACAGAGCAAGTCCTACTTGTATGGTCAACAATTCCATATAGACTGTTCTCTCCATTGTCAGTAACAGACAGTGATGGAATAATCAAAGAATTGAAATGGAAAAAATGAGCTCATGCTATCAAGGAAGTTTTACATTTTTTAATTCATTTTAGAGTTCTTAATTCTGTTACTAAATATGATTCAGTTCAGGGGTATTACCTGCACTTAATTTTCTGACTGTAGAGTTAAGAGTTAAATTTCAGTCCACTACATATCTAAAGTTTTACACAGAAACAGTACAGATGTCTGATGTCAATCAATGGATAAATGCATCTTTATCATCATTGCTAATTTACTGTGAAAAGCTAATACATTCTTATTTCAGATTCATTGGATGGACTGCGTAAGTTACATACACTGATATTATCCTACAATCAGTTAATCAGTGCTGAGAGGCTTGGACAGTGCCCTACTCTGCAGAGCATTGACCTCAGCTATAATCATCTACAAACAGTTGGTGAATTGGACAAGTTATGCTTACTTCAGAGACTTGTGCTATCTAGCAATAACCTCCTGGAGGTAGGAAATAGAAACTTTTAACCCTTTCATGCCAAAGCTGGCCAAAACTGGCCTATGTAGAGGTCTTAAGGAATGTGCATTTGCAGGGTAAAAGAAGACTAATTTTGAAAATTTATTACTGAAATGACTGACTCGGTAACCAAGCCAGTCAGTCATTCCAGTGGTAAATCTTCAAAGTTAAGTCTTCTCTTGCCTTGCAAATGGATATTGAATAACGAAATATTTTAAAAAAACGTGACCAAAGTTGTCCATTAAGGAGTTAAGGCTACCTTACTTTATGTATGAAATCAAAGCCTGGTCTAAGGTTTGTCGTAGTAAGACCAGTGTTGCTTAACCAGTGCCATCTTACATAACTTTGAAAATTAAAGTGAACAGAATCTAACATGAAATTACATTACTTAGCATATTTGACCGCTGCTGTAAGACTCCTATTTGCCACATAGACTCAAGAACTTAAGGTTAACAAATGTTAATATCTTGTGAGAGGAGTTCTCTTGGAGTTGTGTTTCAGTCAAATTCACCCATATTTGGTAGCGGTATCTCCTATGGAAAAAATTGTTCACTTCCCCAAAATTTGTTTTTCTAACAATACATCTAGAAAGTGTGTAATACTGTAGACTTGCATTAAATATGGTGTGCGAATATATCCTAACAAGATGGCTCTTGACAATACATTCCTCCCATGAATGACTAACAATTTATCAAAAAATTGTTTTTCGCTGGAGAAATTTAGTGTACCTTTGGATTTTCACTTGCACTAGCATCAGTGATCATGTGATCAGTAGTGGTTCTGTACAGTACAACACATAAATAAGTTAACAAGTTTTATTTTGTTCTTACAATTTCTGAGCTGGACTGGTTCTGTTACAGGTTCCATCACTTGAGAATCATGTGTTGCTGTATGAGTTACTTCTGGATGATAACAGTCTCTCTGACCTTGAACCACTATCACAAGCCTGGCTTCCTTCGCTGACACACCTTCAACTAGCACAGAACAGGTAGGTGCTACACGAAAACCTGTCTTAGGCAACAACCTTTATAAATACAAACAGGTTAGTTTCTATAGACTCTTAATAAAAGTGACTTGCTATAGAGTTGTTTGTGTTGAACTCATGCTAATTTGTGCTACATGCTCTGAAAACTTACCTGTGCAATGGACCTTTCCAGTTTTAGCTCTTCCCCGCCCATCTCTAGTTAAAGTCCAGCCACACCTCGCTCATGTTGGGATCGATCGATCTATGAACTCTGACTATCAATTTCACTTCAAGAGTATACTTACCTCCTTAACACTGTTTGATATTCCCAAATATCGACTTTCAGTCAATAAACACTCAAATTAAAAAGGTAAGGTGCCCCTACGGGGCAAGGTAGTCAGGTGACAGTCCAGCGGATGCCAGCCCCAACCTCGCACATGCACAGACTATCACTTCCTATTTTCCAATTTATTGGCAAAGAGATATGCATGCTCCTAATTTTCTATGCAAAGTTTTCTGCTAGTTGTCTCTTAAAATACTCAATTATCCTTGCTAACAATGCCTGATCACGCCAAATCGCCGGAGGAAAAACAGGGACCAAGTTATCAGGTGATTTCTATTACATTTTTGTCTAATTTGCCTCTTGATCCCGTTTGTAATGCGTTTCCAGGATTCGTAATTAGACGTGATAAGTGCCATTAAAACTGGTTTATTCATATCTGGCGCTATGAAATACTAATCTCTCTGTGTTTGTGTCCACAAGTACATATCTATGATTGAGAAGGACACTTCAGCATCAGAGGGCTTGTTTTTCTCTCCACCATTGCTCCATTTCCCATTAACATGTTAGGGAAAAAAGTCTATGTCCAGAATGAATTGGAGTTCTCGGAAGAAGAGCTTCTCACTTTGCCCTCTTGGTTCATTTCCCTTCCCCTTGATGGTGGAGAGATTTAAGAGTTGGTGGAGTTTCCAGTGCATCGGATCGGGTAGTATGTCTATGCTAAATAAGCAGGTATTCTAGTGTTATGATATTTAGGCACTACAAACTATTTAGAAATATTTCTGAAATCTGTAGCCAAGTTATCACTGTTCATCTGATGGTTTGCATAGCTTGTACTGCTATCCTTCCCAGTTATTTTGCTCTGGATTATGAATACAATTCGTCCTTGCAACTGGATGTTGTTTTCTAGCCAGATTGTCTGCTTATTTTTGAAGATATGACATCATAATCAGCCTTGCACTTGTTATTAACAACATGTTTTGTCCGCGCTGATTTATCTATTTTTGTACTGGTCTTTATGGCCAGTAGTCTCTCTTGCTTTTTATTTTGGTTTGAGTTTTCTAATTCATTAACTAAAATACTCATTGTCTATGTCTTGTGGCCTTTTCAGAAGCCTGGTTGTCCTAGTTGTGATCGTTTTCTGAAGCCTCATTTGGCCCCTCATCTCTGCTTTAAGTGCAGTGCTTGTGGCCCTTTGCTTAACTGTGAAATTTGTAAACAGTGTGGGGAGGGGGGGGGGGTTGTGCGTCGAACTAATGACAGAATTTTTAATGCTGCAGGCAAAAGAAAAGGCAAATGAGGAGGAGAGACGATCAAAGAAAGATCGAGAGAGTGTAGGTTCAAAGGGTAAGAGGAAGGCTTCCACATGCATGGATATGGAAGCCTTCCATCGTGAAATAATGGAAGAGATGAAGAAGACAATAAAGGATTTGGTACCAGAGTTGCTTCGCGGCATGCTCCCTGGGCCAAGTACTTTATTGTCTCCTTCATCTTCTCCGGAGAAGATAATCCCCTCCTCCGAATCCGTTCTCTCTAGGGAGTTACCAGTTTTCATCCAGGATTCAGAGGTGGCCACTTTTGAAGGGGTGGCACATTATGAGGACTCTGGCAGCAGGCTTACCGCGCTGGTATTTCATGAGCTGGGCCCGCTGGACCCTGGTTCCCGCTTATCGAGTTCCCTGGAGTATCCGTGGCCCACATGTCCCATATCCTCTTACGGTACCCTTCCTGGCCAGTCTGGGTTAGCTTTATTCGCTGACCTGGAGTCTAACCTTTCTGGCCAGGAAGAAGAGGATTATTTGCTAGGTTCGCCTTCTAACGCTGTGACCATGGAAACTGATGATTGTGCACCCCTCGCGGGGAGCATGGGCGACAATTTCTATGGGTCTGCATATGCAAGAGTAGCGTTGACGGCGCAGAAGGTGGCCCCGGTTGGAGCCGATGGCCAGCAGTACTGCATACCTAGACTTGCCGATAGTATGATAGGCACTGGCCAGGGCCATGGCGTGGTGAGTTATACCCCACGCATTGCCACGGCGCCTGCTCCTGGACAAGCCAGAGCTTTTAACATGCCTGCTGTTTCAGGTCCGCATGCTTTCCCTGGCTTGCCAGGAGTATCGGTATCTCCAGCCACGCTCACGCCTGCGAATGTTCTAGAGGAACATTCGCAGGTAGCCACATAAGAAGACTGGTCTGACGTGTGTCAGTGGCTAATAAATGTCAGGCCAGATCTCACTGTGGAGCAGTCGCCTAGCCAGTGGGACCAGCACCCGTGGCTGGCACGTAAGCCGGCTGCTACCGTGATGCCATCTCTGCTGCTGGCTGAACCTATCATTGATATGTTTATGGCAGCAGAGATGTCCATTAAGGCGAATGGATGTCTCGCGAAGGCCCCTCGCGAGGTGGCAAAGCAATGCCGCATCATACCTGGCAACTACCAGAAGTATGGTGTGGTGCCTAAGCCTAGCGCGGTCATCCGCGCTGTGCTAGGCGAAGACACGTAGCCAGGCTCCCGATCTGACATGGCTGCACTCGGCAAACAGAACTTTGCGCTATGCAGAGGAGAGTTCGAGAGCGTCTATTGCGGCGCTCTCGCACATCTCCCAGCTGTTACAAGGGGTAGTAACAGCATCCGCATCACACCAGCCTAGTCCAGTAACAGTCCAGAGAGCCATCCAGGATGGTCAACCTGGCTCTGGACTGTTTAATCCGGTCAGTTACCAGGAGTGTCTGGGCGTGGCGCACATTTGCTTTGGACAACCTATGCCAATCCCAGGACCTGTATAATAGATAGGCTACTGCGTACGCCTATGACAGGTCCTGGACTCTTTGGAGGTGAGGGACGTAGGCACCTCAAAGAGACGGTCACCCTGGTAAATAACCAGAGGGCTTTTCATGAGCAATTTGAGGTTCTGCGCAACACCCCCTGCATATCATCCTCAGCAGGCCCGGGGTGGCAGTGGCCAAGTCAGAGGCCAGCCACCAGCGCAGCGCTGGCCTCGGCCGCGCGTGCTCCGGCGAGCAGCGAGGGGCCGCAATCTCCTCGAACGCATCCAGCAGGCAGCCGCCCACGCACTGAGGTGCGGGCCGTGGTGCGGGCCATGGCGCATGAGGATCTGGTCGTGGTAATCGTGCCTGATGGGCCGGTTACCACAGAAAGGACCACTCCAGTGCACCTGGGTCCAGAGACAGTACCACCCTTGCATGTCTCATGTCCACCTCTGTCCCTAGGTGGACCAGTGAGGGGCATGTCTGGCCCACCACAGGCAGGAGTGGGAGCGGTTGACTCAGGACCACTTAGTCTTGCGATGGATTTCAGTCGGGTATCATCCCGACTGGATAGTAGGACTGCCATCGCAGCTGTCTCTGATACCGATGTGGACTCCAGATCAACGGTTGTGTATAGAGGAGGAAATAAATTTCCTCATACTAAAGGAAGCAATTCAACCAGCACAAAATTGCCCGGGCTTCTATTCAACCATATTCCTAGTGACAAAGAGCACTGGAGGGTGGAGACCAATTCTCAACCTCAAGCCACTGAACAAGTTCATAGACAGTTTCAAAATGGAAACAGTTAAAACAGGGTTGGAGAAGGGAATGTGGACGGCATCAATAGACCTGAAGGATGTGTATTTCCACATTCCAATGGCGAGGAGTTTTCGCCGGTTCCTGAGATTTGCATTCCAGGACCGGCAGTGGGAATTCAAGGTTTTACCCTTTGGAATTTCGATGGCTCCTCGGGTCTTCACCAGGGTGGTCCTTGCTCTTACAGCATACCTCCGCAGGAGAAGCATAGCAGTCCACATGTACATAGACAACTGGCTGTTAAAAGCACACAATCAGGAAAGTCTATCAGCAAATCTGGAGATAGTTCTGAAAACTCTCACAGACTTAGGCTGGATAATCAACTTTCAAAAATCAGAGCTGACTCCATTCCAGAAGTTTGTTTACCTGGGAATGTTCTTCGATCTAGAGACAGGATAATGTATGTTTATCCTACTCGGGACAGAGTAGAAATACTCATCTGAGAAATACAGTCAGAGTGCGACAGTGATCTTGTCCTGGCATGGGTTTACTTGAGAATGCTGGGGTTGATGGTTTCACTGGAACCAGTCCTTCCACAGGCAGCCTTACGCAGGCGTCCTATCCAGTTATTTCTCATGACACAGTGGACCCAGAGTACAGGATCACTGGACTCAAATGTGTCAGTGTTGGGACCTCTTTTTCACCACCTTCAATGGTGGAGGAAGAGAGAGAATCTCCTGGTGGAGGTGATGCTCACCCCTCCCCACCCTCAGTTAACGATGTATATAGATGCATCAATGGAGGGATGGGGAGCTTGCCTGTAAGAAGCTACAATATCAGGGCCTTGTAATCTAGATCAGTCACAAGAACACATAAATCTACTGGAATTACGAGCGGTAGTACTGGGCCTGGAACATTTCATAGAGAAAGTTCAGGTCAAGACTGTTCTAGTTCGATCAGACAATTCCACAGTAGTGACTTAAATAAACTGCCAGGGCGGAACGAAGTCGCCTAGTCTCTGTATGATGACATGGAAATTGCTTTGCTGGTGCCTGGGTCACAGGATCACCTTGAAAGCAGATCATATTCTGGGAAGGTTAAATCTGTTAGCAGACTCATTGAGCCGAAAGATAAGTGTTTTACCTACGGAATGGCAGCTAAATCAATGTGTGGTGGATCATCTGTTCAACCACTGGGGGAAACCCAACATAGATTTATTCGCAACGAAGAAGAATGCGAAGATGACGATGTACGTCTCTCTATGATGCCTATAGCTTCAAGCCTAACTCTATTGCTGGCTCCAAGTCGGCTTTAATGTCAGTTATCTCTTGCTGGACTAATAGGGGAAGTTATGTAATATGTTCATTAAATACTTTGATTAAAGGTATGGGCAATCCAAGACCAAGTAATCCCCCAGCAATTCCGTCTTGGAGTTTATCTCTAGTGCTTCAAGTACTAGCTGATAAGCCATTTGAACCACTAAGTTCCATTTCTACAAAAATGTTGTCACTTAAAACTGTATTTTTAATTGCTGGGACCTCAGCAAGGCGGAGAAGCAAAATTCATGCCTCATCAGCCAGACCATTATGTGGTTACAGGGGAAGGCCTTAGGCTTCTACCTATGATTAATTTCATGGCTAAAAACCAGTCTTTGAAATATCCAGGTCAACCCATATTTTTACCAGCTTTGACTAGATATGATCCTACTTCAAAAGCATGGTGTCCAATCCACACATTAAACAGGTACAAACAACATACCCAAGAATGGCAGACGGACCCAACAGCGTTGTGGTTGTCATATGTTTAACCCCATGGAAGGGCATCCAAGGTCAACATTTCCAGGTGGATTGGGGAATGTATCCAATTTTGCCATAAATCCACCACAGGTAAACAAGTTGACTTAGCCAAGGCTCACAGTGTTTATGGCATAGTGACTTCCACCGCCCTGTTTAATGCGGTTCCAGAGGATGACATTATCACAATTAAGCAATGGAAACAACCACTTGTCAGTACTGCATCAGTCTTCACCAAGGGGAAGTTGATGACAGCGAGAAGATATTTTACAAGGTCAGTCTTGTCTGTGTGTTGTTCATTGTTGATTATTTTGTCACGTGACCCTTCCTTCTAATATGGTGATGGTACGTATTTTATGTGGTTCTTGAGAGTGTACGAAAATGAAGCCTTTTTCGTCTGATGTCCTATAGTACTTGGCACTAGTACGTGGAGAGAGTATGAGACATTGAGGTCATTCTGTCTCCCTCCGAAGAAAAAGGGGGGGGGGGGGGGAGCGCATATGACATATGGTCTTCTCTCAGCCATCGGTTGTGTTATCCGATGTTCAAATCATTCCATAGTTGTGTTTTTAGACAATTTCAGAAGTTTAAGTGCCTTAAACGCAGAAAGGCGCATAGGGAAGAGCTGGTCTTTTGACCTCGCTTCCCTCCCGCCGAATTCACTGACGAATTCTGGCAATATCAAAGAGTGTTAGGGAGCTAAGTATACTCTTGAAGTGAAATAAACGAAATCACAGATTTCTTTTTTCACGAGAGAGTTGATACTTACCTCCTTAACACGGACCCAGCCTCTCCGCCCCACAGAGACTCGGTCTTCAGGCTTTCATAGTTGCATTGTGTCAACCAATAAATTAGTCAGAGGAAGTGCTAGTCTGCGCATGCGTGACGTTTGGGCTGGCATCCGCCAGACTGTCACCTGACTACTTGCCCAGTAGGGACACCTTACTTTTTTAATCTGAGTGTTTATTGAGTGAAAGTCGATATTTGGAAATATCAGAGAGTGTTAGGGAGGTAAGTATCAACTCTCTCATGAAAAAAGAAATCCGTGATTTCGTTTATTTCCAGAAAACTATACTGGTAAACTATTTAATATTTTGGAACTAATTTGACTTGGCGCTGTTGCTGCCTATGGCAGCAACAGTGTCCAGTCAAATTAGTTTCAAAATATTTAACAGCATGTTTATTAAATGGTAGAGACATATAATTCGTACAATGTGTCAGACAGATTAAGAGTTAAAGACAGGCCAAATAGAATCATTTATGAGGTAATGATTATGACATCATCCTACACACTGATTATGATGTCACATTGATAGATGGATATTCTGGAAATGTGAATTATGGCTGTTGATCATGATGCATAGCTCGTAGAATAGCAGAAAATCTGACTAAAATCTAAAATTTTGAATATGAGCTTTAACCATCTGACTACTGAGTCTTTGCAGATGGAATAAGCCAGGGGTTACATCTCTGGACATGCTAAATATTTTGAAAACAATTTGACTGAAAATTTTTGGATGCTAAGCCAACAACAGCTTTCTGCCAAATTGTCTTAAAAAAGTCAAGAGTTTTGCCTCCTTGAAATTATTTCACATCAAGAGTATACTTACCTCCCTAATACTTTTGATATTGCTAAATATTGGCTTTCACTCAATAAACACTCAGATTAAAACAGTTAGGTGCCCCTACTGGGCAGGGAGTCAGAGCGTAGTCTGGCGGATGCCAGCCCCACCACCGCGCATGCGCAGACTAGCACTTCCTCTTTGCTAATTTATTGGCAGAGAGTCTACACATGCTTTTGTGCTAGTGCTTTTCGTGGCTCAATTCTAAGTGTTTTTGTGAAAGTTCAGAAGTGTTTATCCCTGATAAAGATGGCAGGAAGAGTGACTTCGCCAGAGGAGGGCCCAGGACCTTTAAATCAGGTGACTTCTAGTAAAATTAGCGAGTTTTGTCCCGTTGTAATGTGTTTCCGGGACTCGCGCTAAACGTGATAAGCGCCTTGTTTAGTTGGTTTATTTCAACTAGGTGCTATATAAGACTAATCTCTCTTTGTGTTTATGTCCACAGGTCTGTGTGAAGAAATATAATGGACATCACATCAGCAGAGGGTTTGTGTCTCTCCACCATGGTTCCATTTCCTACTAATACTGTTAGGTTATCTAACCAAAAATTCTATGTCCAGTGAGTTGGAGGCCTATTATAAAGGTCTTCTCACTTTGCCCTCTTGATCCAATTCCTTCCCCTAGAGGTGGAGAGTGTTAAGAGGCGTTCAGTTGGTGGAGTGCTCCAGTTCATCAGGTTGGATGGTTTGTCTAGACAAGGTGTCAGGTATCTAATTATTGATATGAGGTGATGTTAATTATTTAGAGGAAAGGGAGATAATTAACAGTATTTGCCATTGTTATCAGTATATATCTGATGGTTGTGTAGTCGAAATGTCCATTCTGCACATGTTCTGGTTAGAGATACAATTCGTCCTTGCACTGGGATGTTTGTTGTGGATCGATTTTTTCCTGTCATAGGATTAATGACGTCATAATCAGCCTTGCTCTTTATTAACAATTAAAGTTGTCCGAAGCTGGTTTCTGATAAATTATGATCTTTATGATCATTTCCTTCTCTTGAGTTGGTGAGTTTCTAAGCTTAACTAGATTGCTCATACTCCTCGTCCTTTGGCCTTTTTCAGAGACCTGGTTGTGCGTCCTGTGGACGATTTTTGAGGGACAAGTTTGGTCCTCATCTCTGTTTTCAGTGTAGCCCCTGTGATCCCTTGCTTAATTGCGAGATATGTAAGCACTGGGGGGGCGAGCTAATGTCCGAATTCTTGTGCTTGCAGGCGAAGGACAAGGTGGTGGAGGAGGAGAAGAAGAAGCTGAAAAAAGAGGTTGTAAGTAAGAAGGGTAAGAGGAAGGCCTCGTCCGCGGTGGACATGGAGGCCTTCCGGACCGAGATGTTGGGAGAGATGAGGAGGACAATAAAGGATTTGGTTCCAGAGTTGCTTCGTGGCATGCTTCCTGGACCAAATCCTTTGTTGGCCTCATCATCTGCTTCGGAGCAGGTAATCCCCACCTCTGAATCACCGTTCCTTAGTAAGCTTCCGTTGTTTGAAGATTCAGAGGTGGCCCCATTAGAGGGGGCGTTCCACGACCCTGGCAGCAGGCTTATTGCCGTGCCCAATAGGGACCGTGGACGGTTGTCGCTGGAACCCGCAGGCTGCTTATCAGTCCAGGGGTATCCGCACACCGCGGGTGCCAGTACCTCGTATGGCACCTTCCCTGGCCAGTCCGGGTTAGCTCTCTTTGCTGACCCGGAGTCTAATCTGTCTGGCCAGGAGGATGAGGATTACCTGTTGGGGTCGCCGTCTGAGGACGTGGCCATGGATTATGACGTCTGTGCACACCTCGCGGGGAATACAGGCGCCTTATTCCATGGTTCTACTCTCCCAGGGGTAGAATCCACGGTTCAGACTGTGGCCCTGGGCGCTGAAGGCCAGCGTTACCGCATACCTCGGCTTGCCGAGAGTGTCGCTGGTGCTGGCCGGGGCCGTGGTGGGGCGGTATATGCCCCGCGCTCTACCACGGCGCCTGCTCCTGGTCAAGCCAGTGAGATTAGCATGCCGGTATTGTCAGGCCCGCATGCTCTCCCTGGCTTGCCAGGGATATCAGCGTATCCGCCGTCAAGCTCTGTTGCTTGCGCTCAGGAGGAAGACGAAGGCCCCCGTCTTGTAGAGCGCTCGCAGCTAGCCACGGAGGAGGATTGGTCTGACGCTTGCCAGTGGTTGGTGAGTGTTAGACCAGATCTGCCCGTGGAGCAGTCGGCTAGCCAGCGTGATCACAGGCCGTGGTTAGCTGGTAAGCCTACTGCTAACGCTATGCCTTCTCTGCCTCTGGCAGAGCATGTCGTTGACATGTTCGAGGCGGCGGAGACGTCCATTAAGTCGAGTGGACGTCTCGCTAAGGCCCCGCGCGAGGTGGCCAGGCGTTGCCGCATCGTGCCCCTGGACTACCAGCGGTACGGTGTGGTACCTAAGCCGAGCGTGGATGACCGCGCGGCTTTGGGTGAGGATGCGCGGCCAGGCTCCCGTTCTGACACGGGAGTCTTGTGTTCGAACGCGTTGCGTTCAGCAAATACCGCGTTGCGTGATGCGGAGGAGAGTGGGAGGGCTTCGATTGCCGCTCTGTCCCACGTCTCCCAGCTGTTACAAGGGGTAGTAACAGCATCCGCATCGCGCCAGCCAAGTCCGGTCACAGTCCAGCGAGCCATCCAAGATGGTATCAACCTGGCTCTGGACTGTATGACGCGGGCGGTGACCAGGAGTGTCCGGGCAAGGCACACTTTTGCCTTGGATAATCTGTGCCCGTCCCAGGACCTCTACAATAGGCTACTACGTACGCCTATGACAGGTCCTGGTCTCTTTGGAGGTGAGGGATGTAGGTACCTCCAGGAGACGGTTACTCTGGTCAATAACCAGAGGGCGCTGCGCGAGCAGTTTGAGGTGCTTCGTCGTGCCAACGTTCGCGCCGCACCCCCTGCGTATCGTCCCCTGCAGGCTCGAGGTGGTAGTGGCCAGGCAGAGGCCAACCACCATCGCAGCGTCGGCCTCGGCCGCGTGCGATTCGGCCAGCAGCTAGGGGGGCGCAGGCTCCTCAGGCGCAGTCAGCCAGGCAGCCACCCGCGCACCGAGGTGCGCGCGGTGCTGGTCGTGGCGCGCGAGGATCTGGGCGGGGTAATCGTTCCTGATGGGACGGTTACCGCGGTGAGAACCACGCCGGTGTTTCTGGCAAAGGAGACAGTGCCGCTCTTGCACTCCTTATGTCCACCTCTATCCCTAGGTGGACCGATGGGAGGCCGGCTAGCCGACCACATGCAAGAGTGGGAACGGTTAACTCAGGACCGTTTAGTCTTGCGATGGCTATCAGTCGGGTATCATCCCGATTGGATGACAGGCCCGCCATCGCGACTGTCTCTAGTGCCGATCTGGACTCCAAATCCGAGAGATCCAGATCAAAGGTTGTGTATCGAGGAGGAAATAAATTCCCTCATACAAAAAGGAGCTATTCAGCCGGCACAGAGGTGTCCGGGCTTCTATTCAACCCTGTTCTTAGTAACAAAGAACACCGGAGGGTGGAGACCAATTCTCAACCTCAAGCCATTGAACAAGTTCATAGAGACGCCCAGTTTCAAGATGGAGACTGTGCGCTCGGTGTTGGCGGGGTTAGAGAGGGGAATGTGGACAGCATCGATAGATTTGAAGGACGCTTATTTCCACATCCCCGTACACAGGAGTTTCCGTCGCTTCCTGAGATTTGCATTCCAGGGCAGACAGTGGGAATTCAGGGTGCTACCCTTCGGAATTTCCACGGCTCCTCGGGTTTTCACCCGTGTGGTTCTTGCGATCACCGCATACCTCCGCAGGAGAAGCATAGCAGTCCACACGTACATAGACGACTGGCTGTTGAAAGCGCACACCCGGGAAAGTTTATCGGCCAGTCTGGAGATTGTTTTGAAAACTCTCACAGACTTAGGCTGGATGATCAATTTCCCAAAATCAGAGCTGACTCCATCCCAGAAGTTTGTTTACCTGGGGATGTTCTTCGATCTAGAGACAGGATATGTTTATCCTACTCAGGAGAGAGTTCAGAAACTCATCTCATTAATTCAGTCAGTGTGCGACAGTCGTCATGTCCTGGCACGGGTTTACTTGAGAATGCTGGGGTTGATGGTTTCATTGGAACCAGTCATTCTTCAGGCCGCCTTACGCAGGCGGCCGATCCAGTTATTTCTCATGACACAATGGACCCAGAGTACAGGTTCGCTGGACTCGAATGTGTCAGTGTTGGCGCCTCTGATTCATCACCTGCAATGGTGGTTGGACACAGAGAATCTCTTGGTGGGGGTTATGCTAACCCCTCCCCACCCTCAGGTGACTGTGTATACAGATGCATCGATGGAGGGCTGGGGAGCTTGCCTGGAAGAGTCCACGATATCAGGGCTTTGGAATCTGGAACAGTCAAAGGAACATATAAATCTACTGGAGCTAAGAGCAGTAGTCCTGGGCCTGGAACATTTCTTACAGAAAGTTCAGGGCAAGATTGTTCTTATTCGTTCAGACAACTCAACAGTTGTGACTTACATAAACCGCCAGGGCGGAACGAAGTCGCCCAGTCTCTGTATGATGACATGGAGACTGCTTTGTTGGTGCCTGGATCACCAGATTACCTTGAAAGCAGTTCATATTCCGGGAAGGTTACATCTGCTAGCAGACTCATTGAGCCGAAGGATGAGTGTTTTACCCACGGAATGGCAACTAAATCAATGTGTGGCGGATCGTCTGTTCGACCATTGGGGGAAACCCAACATCGATTTGTTCGCAACGAAGAAGAATGCGAAGATGACGACGTACGTCTCTCCGATTCCGGATCCAAGCGCTTTCGCAACAGATGCGTTAGCTATCAGCTGGGGGAGAATGTATGCATACGCATTCCCTCCAGCAATCCTGATTCCAAAAATTCTTCAGAAAATCAGACAAGAGGAATGCCAAGTGCTTCTGATCGCCCCGGATTGGCCAAGCCGATCATGGTATACGGATCTGCTGGACCTTCTGGTCTGCAATCCGGTTCCTCTGCCTCTGATGGACGATATTATCTTCCAGGGCAAGGCCCTTCACAACAATCCGTCAATGTTCAGATTGACTGCGTGGATGTTGTCAAGGAATCTAGAATTAAGGAGGGCTTTTCTGAGCAAGCAGCCATGTTTATGGCCAAAGCCAGGAGGGGGTCAACCTCCAGAGCATATAATTATAAAATCAACAGATTTGCAGAATGGTGCTCAAAAAGATGTATTGATCCAATGGATTCATCTATTCAGGTAGTAGCTGATTTCCTCTGTCACCTCTATGATGTCTATAGCCTCAAGCCTAACTCTATTGCTGGTTATAAGTCAGCATTAATGTCTGTTATTCCTTGCTTGGCTAAGAGGGGAAGTGATGAAGTAAATAAATTAAATGTATTAATTAAAGGCATGGGCAATCTAAGACCAAGGAATCCACCTGTGATTCCGTCTTGGAGTTTATCGCTAGTGCTTCAAGTACTAGGTGATAAGCCGTTTGAACCACTTAGTTCCATTTCTATGAAACTATTAACACTGAAGACTGTGTTTTTAATTGCTGCGGCCTCGGCTAGGCGTAGGAGTGAAATTCATGCCTTATCAGCCGAAGATGACCGTTTTGTGGTTTCAGGGGAAGGCCTTAAGCTGCTACCTAGGATTAATTTCTTGGCTAAAAATCAGTCGTTGAAATATCCAGGTCAACCTATTGTTTTGCCTGCTTTAACTAGATATGATCCTAATTCTAAAGCATGGTGTCCCGTCCGGGCGCTTCGCCGGTACAAACAACGTACGGCGGAGTGGCGCACCGACCAGTCGGCGTTATGGTTGTCATATATTGAACCCCATGGCAGGGCTTCTAAGGACACCATTTCCAGGTGGATTGTAGAATGCATTCAGTTTTGCCATAAATCCGCCACCGGGAAGCAGGTTGACGTGGCCAAGGCTCACAGTGTCCGCGGCGTAGTGACATCCACTGCCCTATTTAATGGGGTCCCTGTGGATGATATTATGTCGGTGGCTCAGTGGCACTGTGAGTCAAGTTTTACAGACCATTATCTCCGTGACACCTCTAATCCTCTCGCCTTGTCGATTTTGAAAAAATAACTAGGCATATATTTTTGATGGGGTTTCCTCATTGCTTATATATTTCACAATTAATTTATGGAAACAACCACTAATTTGGGACTGCATCGTTCTTCACCAATGGGAAGAGGATGTCAGCAGCCATTTCAACAAGGTCAGTCTTGTGTATGTGTTGTCCATTGTTGATTGTCTTGTCACGTTACCCGTTATTAATATGATGATGGTTTTGTGTATTTATGTGGTTCATTGTTGAGAGTATACGAAAATGGAGTTTTTTCGTCTCTGTCCTGTAGTACATGGCACTTGTACGTAGAGAGCGTATAGGACATTGAGGTCATTCGACTCTTCCTCCCAGGAAGGAGGGGGGGAGCGCATATGACATTCGGTCATCTCTCATACATCGGTGGTGTTATCCGATGGTTAGTCAAATCCTGACTGTTTTTTCATACAGTTTCAGAAGTTTAAGTGCCTTAAACGCAGAAAAGCGTATAGGGATGAGCTGGTCTTTTGACCTCGCCTCCCTCCCGCCGAATTCACTGTCGAATTCTGGCAATATCAAAAGTATTAGGGAGGTAAGTATACTCTTGATGTGAAATAAACGAAATCAAGGATTTCTTTTTTCACGAGAGAGTTGATACTTACCTCCCTAGATACGGACCCGGCCTCTCCACCCCACAGAGGCTCGGTCTTCAGGCTCTTTATAGTTGCATGTGTATCAGCCAATAAATTAGTCAGAGGAAGTGCTAGTCTGCGCATGCGCGGTGGTGGGGCTGGCATCCGCCAGACTACGCTCTGACTCCCTGCCCAGTAGGGGCACCTAACTGTTTTAATCTGAGTGTTTATTGAGTGAAAGCCAATATTTAGCAATATCAAAAGTATTAGGGAGGTAAGTATCAACTCTCTCGTGAAAAAAGAAATCCTTGATTTCGTTTATTGTCTGGTAAATTACAGCAGCAAGAATGCTATTAGATGCTTAAATTGTGTACCTTAATTTAAGGAAACGAAATAAATCTTAACGTATGGTGATATCCTTCCGCTTCAATTAGTTTAGTCACTGACAACTTTCAGTCAAATTGTGTTCAAAATATTGAGCATATCCATAGCTATATGGAAAATGTAGTCTGCCGAGATTCAACAGGCTGACAGTTAGATGAGATTTTGATGCAAGTCTGTTCAAGAAAACTTAAAGGGATTATTTTGAAAATTTATCGCTGGAATGACTGTCTCAGTTATCAAGCCAATCATTGAAGTGTTAATTTATCAAAAATAGTCTTCTCCTGGTCTGCAAATGGGTATTTATCAAGAGGTTTGCAGAAGCCATTTTTAGCTGGCTTAAGTGTTAAAGGGTTAAGTAACTCCTACAGAAATTTGGCTTTGAATTCAAAATTTGTTATTAAATACATGTTTACATAACAGAATTCCATAAATTAGATCAAATTTTAAAAAATTTAGTAAGAAATAATAGTTAGTTGTACTATATGTGATTCTTTGTTCAGTATATGCAGTCTCCCCGACATGGAGTCATTTCTGAGTTTGAAGCATCTTAATGCCGCAGATAATCAGCTCTCGGGTAAGAGCCTGTAGTGCTAAAATCATGAACAAGCAAGATTTACTTTTTGAATGTCCATTTGCATGGGGGAAGATGATTTTTGAAAGTTTACCACTGGAATGACTGGCTCAATTATTGAGCCAGTCATTCTAGTGGTAAATTTTCAAAAATACTTGTCTCTTGGCCTGCAAATGGACATTCTTCTATACCACTGCAGAGGCTGGTTTTGGCTGGCTTGGACATTAAAGGGTTAAAACAACCATTTAAGAATGCTGTTGAATATTTTGAAAGCAGTTTGGCTCGAGGCTATTGTGTTCAGCATGCAACCAAATTATTTTGAAAATGTTCAACCAAATCTTTCTTGCATTATAAAGAATATGTCTTATCCAGTCTTCGGGTTTGGGAGAGTTAATCCATCTTTCACAATATTCAAATCCTAGCTCATTTATATGCTGCCATCTAGCCTGAATTATGCTTGAGTAATTAGCAAATATGACTTCAACTGACAACCCCTTTCCGTCAAATTATTTCCAAACTATTCTGCTGAATCTTAACTATGTCATAATAAATGTATCCTACAGCTCCAGTCTGGATGATTATCAGCCTAAGGCTAATTAAACTTAACTGTTGGACCTATAAAGTTATTTGCCCATTTTGTAATTCAGCTGATGACATAAAATAACAATCTACGAACAATGAGATCTGTTTTTTCCACTGAATGTGGTTGGCTCTTTAAAGAACAAATACGACGCACGATCTTTGCGATTTAGCTGGCTTTATCAGAAATATCAAAATTTGACGGACTGAACAGACTTATTCTAGTTTACAAATCGAAGCTAAAAAGTTAAAGTATTTCAAAAATACATTTTTAGTTGCAAATCACAACTAGTATAAGTTGGTCTGTTGGTTGGTCGGTTTGCTCATTTCAAACTCTTCTTTACCTGAGATGATTTAATTAAATGAATATCCTGCCTTGTCATGTAACTAGCAAATGGTTATGCAATACAAGGTTCAAATCCGGATGTAGCAACAGTGAGTCTCTAATAACAGAGGCGTTGTTTAATTGGCGATAAAACAAAGTTAAGCATTGCTAGAAAATGTTTAAAAAGCCGCTGCTACACTCACATTGTATCGTTCATATGAACAATAAACCTTTGTACCAGTATCTCAATCATGAGGCAAACAAACAATCCTGAAAGTTGTTGAATATTTTGAAATTAATGACTTTAGGCAGCAATGACTTCCAGTCATATTAATTGCAGAATATTCAACAAAATTTGATATAAATCATAAAGAATTTACTTTTTCAGGTATTTTTGGTTGAATGGGTTAAAAAGAAGTTTTGGTTTATATGATAATGACCTATGTTATCTTGCTCCTGTTACAGATTTGCAGGCCCTGGTAGCATCTTTACACCACTGCCATAATTTGCAGCATGTGCGACTGGCTGGTAACCCTGTAATGGCTGAACCTAGTTATAGGTATGTATGATGCTACAAGATGAATCAGTTTTTGTCGTTACAGTCTGTATATCTAGCCTATAGGTTGGATAATCTCCAGGCTAGCTAGCTAGCTTATTAGCTAACTGGCTGGCAATGATACGTTTCTTCTTTTCATGTTGCTTTGCCATCTTTTACCAGTACTCAATCGAGACATGTAGATATATAAAATTGAACCTTAAATAGCATAGCCTATTATCATCTATAGGCACTCAAACTGCATCATGGAATGCGCCTTTTGAAATTTCAGATTAAATAAATTTCATTGAAATGAGAATATATCGAGAGCCGTAGAATTTAGTGATTTTATTTATGTGCATGCCTGCTTATGGAGAAAGGCCCATTTGAGTAATTCATTATTTTTCGATCTCATAAGACGTGTGATAGGAATCAAAATTAATCTATCTGCAAGGTTATTAAATTTATGACTGCTAAGAATACTGCGCAAAATTTTGCATCGCTGTCCGCCCAAGAATGGCAGCAAATATTCACTTAGAATTTACTATCTTGGTAATTGTTACCGTTATCAAGTTTTTGTTTTAGGGGGATTTCAGTCACAAAGTAAGCTAAACTCTAGCTCAGTCTCAAACCATTCCATCATACCATGTATGAGAAAAAACATGGTTAAAAGACACTCCAAAATATTTCATATGTTGATTTTGATCTTTCAAAATGCCAATGTTTTAAATTAAGTACTAGAAATTGGCGAAGTTTGGAGTTGATCAGAATAAAACGATGGAAGATGCTTTCCAAAGATTAGAAATATAGTATGTATTTATGTGTTGTTATTTTAGAGCTGCCTTGAATAATGCATTCCAGTTGTTAACATTGGATGGTACTGATGTTCATGAGACAATAGTATGTGGTGCTACTCAACTTGTTCAACCACAGACATCATTTGAAGCAATGTGCCTGATACAGACAAAAACAGTCAGTGATATGACGAGCAAGTTCCAGCATAACTTAGCGTAAGTTTCATTTCTAACACACTTTTCTCACAGTGATGTATTTTGGGTAAAGACCTTCCCACAATGTATTGCTCACAATTCGGCTGGCTGCTAAACAGTATTGCGTTAATATTAGACTCTCCTCCGATACAATATCTGTTTATTTGAATAACTAAGATTGTAATTTTATTGAAGCCAAGCATTACAAGAAAACTAAGCCAATAATCTACACATTTGAATTTAACATACACCTGCTTGTCCACTTGATTTACTGAAATTATGTACAAGTGTGTATTGTAAATAGGCCATTATTAACTCTGTGAAAAAAGCAAGCTAAAACATAAATGTTTAGAAAAATGTACCCAATGATGCATGACTTCAGTAATATTATTATAGCTTAACATAGGAGCTGTTTAATATTTGTGATGTCTTAGTGTAATAATAGTTGCTAAGTGTGTTCATTTGCGTTTCCCATTACCATCCAGTGGATACACTCTAAGATCAGCTTTGTGAGCATTCATTCATAATCAAGTCAATGTGAGAAAGGTGTATTCCTTTATAGTAGAAATCTAGTCTGACCATAGCTTGGAATTAGGCCCATCTAGTTAGCCTAGGCTAGTACAGAAATTATCTTTCGGGCTAGTATTTCTTAACCCTTTAATGGTCATGCCATAGAAAAGACTATTTTTGAAAATTTACCGCTGAAATGCCTGGCTCGATAACTGAGCCAGTGATTCGTGGTAAATTTTCAAAAATAGTCCTCTCTTGGCCTGCAAATGGAAATTCAAAAAGCAAATATTTAGGTTTTCTTGAACAAATTTGACCAGTAAAGGGTTAATTAACTAGCCATATGGAAGAGTAACAATGTGTGGATCCTAAGCATTAAATACTAAATAATAACAGTTTAAAACTAGATGAATATGGTAACAAAAACAGGTATCCATTTCTAGCTATGACCCACGAATTTATAGCTAAGCTCCTCCCACTTTTTTTTTTGCGCATGTTGGAATCGATTTGAAACTTTGAAACCTGAATTCCCAAAATCTCAATTTCAAGGTAACTTTACAGATAAGCTGTTGAACAACTCCAAGTTAAACTAATTTAAAGTATTCAACAGAAGGTTTATTAAAATGAAAATTCATCAAAGACATACAATTCATACACGTCATGACAGACTTTGATTGCCGTGACAACTATACATCATTTTGATTGTGATGTCAGCTATATATGACATATTTGATTTTGATTAATATAACATGCATATTGAGGGTATGATGTCACTGATTGGATGCATGATTTTCACATCAAGAGTATACTTACCTCCCTAATACTTTTGATATTGCTAAATATCGGCTTTCACTCAATAAAACACTCAGATTAAAAACAGTTAGGTGCCCCTACTGGGCAGGGAGTCAGAGGTAGTCCGGCGGATGCTCGCCCCACCACCGCGCATGCGCCGACTACTACTTCCTCTTTGCTCATTTATTGGCAAAGGGTTACATGCGGTTTTGTGTTCTTCATACTTTTCTGCGCGTTGCCTTGTTTTTTGCTCACGTTTGACGATTATTTTTTGGTGGAAGCATGTCGGAAAGGGAGGATTCGCCTTTAGAAGGAGCGGGATCGCTTTATCAGGTGAATTCTTTGATATGCTAGCGTGTTTTGTCCCGGTTTAATGTATTTCCGGGACTCGCGCTTACCGTGATTAGCGCCTGATTATGTTGGTTTTTTACAACATGGTGCTTCATATGTCTCATTTCTCTTTGTGTTTTGTCCACAGGTATCGCATAGACGCTTTGATGGACTTCTCGGCACAAGAGGATATGTTTTCTCTCCACCACGGTTCCATTTCCTACTAATACTGTTAGGTTATCTAACCAAAAAATCTATGTTCAGTGAGTTGGAGGCCTGTTATAAAGGTCTTCTCACTTTGCCCTCTTGCTCCAATTCCTTCCCCTGAGGTGGAGAGAATGTAGAGGCGTACTATGGTGGAGTTCTCCGGTTCATCACGTTGGATGGTTTGTCTATACAAGGATCAGGTATCTAATTATTGTAAACAAAAGGGGAGATAATTTCCCTTTTTGCCAATGCTAGAATTGGAAGGAGTTATCTCTGTATATCTGATTGTTGTGTACTCGAAATGCCAATTCAACGGAAATGTTCCGTTTACTTATACAATTCGTTCTTGCTCTTGGTGCTTGTTGCGGATCGATTAATTTGGTCACGAGAGTGATGACGTCATAATCGGCCTTGGCCTTTTTATTAACAATTAACGTTTTGTCCATGGCTGGTTCTTCTTGATTTCTGATCTTGATGATCCTGTCCTCTCTTTTTAGTTGGTTTTGAGTTCGCTAACCTTAACTATCTTGCTCATTGTCCCTGTCCTTTGTCCTGTTTCAGAGACCTGGTTGCCCGTCCTGCGGGAGGTTTCTTAAAAGCCGCTTCGTCCCGCACTTGTGCTTCAGCTGCAGTCCCTGTGGACCGTTGCTGAAGTGCGACGTATGTAAGCTGTGGGGGGGCGAATTAATGTCTGATTTTCTCGCATTGCAGGCAAGGGAGAAGGTAATGGAGGAAGAGAGGAAGAAGAAGGAGAAAGTTTGTAAGAAGGGTAAGAAGAAGGCCTCATCCGCGGTGGATATGGAGGCCTTCAGGTCCGAAATGTTGCAAGAGATGCAGAGGACAATAAAGGATCTGGTCCCAGAGTTGCTTCGTGGCATGCTCCCTGGGCCAGCTCCTTTGTTGTCCTCGGCATCTGCTTACGAGCAGGTGATCCCCGCCTCTGAATCCGGTCTCTTTAGGTCCGGTCCGGTTGTGGATTCAGAGGTGGCCCCTTTGTTGGGGGCAGTCCAAGGCCCTGGCAGCAGGCATGGCGCCGCGCCGAGGGGCCGTGGACAACGGTTGTTGCTGGGACCCGCGGTCTGCTCATCAGACCCCGGGTATCCGCGCGCCGAAGGTGCCAAACCCTCCTATGGCACCTTTCCTGGCCAGTCCGGGTTAGCTCTCTTTGCTGACCCGGAGTCTAATCTTTCTGGCCAGGAAGAAGAGGATCTCCTGCTGGGGTCGCCTTCTGAGGACGTGGCCATGGAATACGACGTCTGTGCACCCCTCGCGGGGAATGCAGGCGACGTGTTCCATGGTTCTACTCACGCAGGAGTAGATTTCACGGTCCAGAGGGTGTCCCCGGGCGGTGCTGTTGACCACGGATACCGCATACCTCGGCTTGCCGATGGTATGGCTGGTGCTGGTCAGACCCGTGGTAGAGCGGTGTTTACCCCGCGCTCTGCCACGGCGCCTGCTCCTGGTCAAGCCGCGGAATTTAGCATGCCTGCTCTCTCGGGCCCGCATGCTTTTCCAGGCTTGCCAGGGGTATCAGCTTACCCGCCGTCGACATCAACTGCGAGTGCTCTGGAGGAAGACGAAGGCCCTCGTCTAGTAGAGCGCTCGCAGTTAGCCACGGAGGAGGATTGGTCGGACGCTTGCCAGTGGCTGGTAAGTGTTCGGCCAGATCTACCCGTGGAGCTGCCGGCTAGCCAGCGTGACCATAGGCCGTGGTTAGCTGGTAGGCCGGCGGCTACCGCTATGCCATCTCTGCCGCTTGCTGAGCATGTCGTGGACATGTTCGAAGCGGCAGAGGCGTCCATTAAGGTGAATGGACGTCTCGCGAAGGCCCCTCGCGAGGTGGCGAAGCGGTGCCGCATCGTGCCCCTGGATTACCAGCGGTACGGTGTGGTGCCGAAGCCAAGCGTTGATGATTGCGCGGCTTTGGGTGAAGATGCGCGGCCGGGCTCCCGTTCTGACACGGGAGTCTTGTGCTCGAACGCGTTGCGTTCGGCAAATGCCGCGCTGCGGGATGCGGAGGAGAGTGGGAGAGCGTCGATTGCCGCTCTGTCCCACGTCTCCCAGCTGCTACAAGGGGTGGTAGCGGCTTCCGCATCACGCCAACCAAGCCCGGTGACAGTCCAGAGAGCCATTCAGGATGGTATCAACCTGGCTTTGGACTGTTTGACGCGGGCGGTAACCAGAAGTGTCCGGGCGAGGCGCACGTTTGCGCTTGACAATCTGTGCCCGTCCCAGGACCTGTATAATAGGCTGCTGCGGACGCCTATGACAGGTCCTGGTCTCTTTGGAGGTGAGGGATGCAGGCACCTCCAGGAGACGGTCACTCTGGTTAATAACCAGAGGGCGCTGCGGGAACAATTTGAGGTGCTCCGGCGGGAGCGTGTTCGCGCGGCACCCCCTGCGTATCGTCCTCTGCAGGCTCGAGGTGGTGCTGGCCAGGTCAGGGGCCAGCCACCGTCGCAACGTAGGCCTAGGCCACGGGCGATTCGGCCAGCAGTGAGGGGGGCGCAGGCTCCCCAGCCGCACCCAGCCAGACAGCCGCCCGCGCACCGTGGTGCGCGCGGCGCTGGGCGGGGCGCGCGGGGATCTGGTCGCGGTAATCGGGCCTGATGGCCTGGTTACCGCGGTGGGAACCACTCCGGTGTTTCAGGCCGAGAGAACAGTGCCACTCTGGCCCTCCTTATGTCCACCTCTATCCCTAGGTGGACCGGTGGGCGGCCGTTTGGCCGCCCGCTTGCCAGAGTGGAAGCGGTTGACTCAGGACCGTTTAGTCTTGCGATGGCTTTCGGTCGGGTATCGTCCCGACTGGGTGACAGGCCCGCCATCGCGACTGTCTCTCGCGCCGATCTGGACTCCCATTCCACGGGATCCGGATCAGAGGTTGTGTATAGAGGAGGAAATAAATTCCCTCATACTAAAAGAAGCCATTCAGCCGGCACAGAGGTGCCCGGGCTTCTATTCAACCCTGTTCTTGGTAACAAAAAACACCGGAGGGTGGAGGCCGATTCTCAACCTCAAGCCGTTGAACAAGTTCATCGAGACACCCAGTTTCAAGATGGAGACTGTGCGCTCGGTGTTGGCGGGGTTAGAGCGAGGGATGTGGACAGCGTCGATAGATTTGAAGGATGCTTATTTCCACATTCCCATAGAGAGGAGTTTCCGTCGCTTCCTGAGATTTGCATTTCAGGGCCGGCGGTGGGAATTCAGGGTGTTACCCTTCGGAATTTCCACGGCTCCGCGGGTCTTCACCCGTGTGGTTCTCGCGATCACTGCATACCTCCGCAGGAGAAGCATAGCAGTCCACACGTACATAGACGACTGGCTGTTGAAAGCACACACCCGGGAATCGTTGTCAGCCAATCTGGAGATTGTTTTGAAAACTCTCTCGGACTTGGGCTGGCTGATCAATTTCCCGAAATCAGAGCTAACTCCATCCCAGAAGTTTGTTTACCTGGGCATGTTCTTCGATCTGGAGACGGGGTATGTGTACCCCACTCAGGAGAGGGTTCAAGTACTCATCTCGGTAATTCAGTCGGTGTGCGACAGTCGTCATGTCCTGGCACGGGTTTACTTGAGAATGCTGGGCTTGATGGTTTCTTTGGAACCAGTCATTCCACAGGCCGCCTTGCGCAGGCGTCCGATCCAGTTGTTTCTCATGACACAGTGGACCCAGAGTTCAGGTTTGCTGGACTCGAACGTGTCGGTGTTGGCGCCTCTGATTCACCACCTGCAATGGTGGTTGAATACAGAGAATCTCTTGCTGGGGGTTTTGCTAACCCCTCCCCACCCTCAGGTGACTGTGTATACAGATGCATCGATGGAGGGGTGGGGAGCTTGTCTGGAAGAGTCCACAGTATCAGGGCTTTGGGATCTGGATCAGTCCAAGGAACATATCAATCTACTAGAGCTAAGAGCAGTAGTCCTGGGCCTGGAACATTTCTTACAGAAAGTTCAGGGCAAGATTGTTCTAATTCGTTCAGACAACTCAACGGTAGTGACTTACATAAACCGCCAGGGCGGAACGAAGTCGCCCAGTCTCTGTATGATGACATGGAAACTGCTTTGTTGGTGCCTGGATCATGGGATCACCTTGAAAGCAGTTCATATTCCGGGGAGGTTAAATCTGCTAGCAGACTCATTGAGCCGAAGGATGAGTGTTTTACCCACGGAATGGCAACTAAATCAATGTGTGGCGGATCGTCTGTTCGACCATTGGGGGAAACCCAACATAGATTTGTTCGCGATGAAGAAGAATGCGAAGATGACGACGTACGTCTCTCCGATTCCAGACCCAAGCGCTTTCGCAACAGATGCGTTAGCTATCAGCTGGGAGGGAATGTATGCATACGCATTCCCCCCAGCAATCCTGATTCCAAAGGTGCTTCAGAAAATCAGGCAGCAGGAGTGCCAAGTGCTTCTGATCGCCCCGGATTGGCCAAGCCGATCGTGGTATACGGATCTGCTGGACCTTCTGGTCTGCAATCCGGTTCCGCTGCCTCTGATGGACAACCTTATCTTCCAGGGCAAGGCCCTTCACGACAATCCGTCAATGTTCCGATTGACTGCGTGGATGTTGTCAAGGAATCTGGAATTAAGGAGGGCTTTTCTGAGCAAGCGGCCATGTTTATGGCCAAAGCCAGGAGGGGGTCAACCTCCAGAGCATATAATTATAAAATCAACAGATTTGCAGAGTGGTGCTCAAAAAGATGTATTGATCCAATGGAATCATCTATTCAGGTAGTGGCTGATTTCCTCTGTCACCTATATGATGCCTATAGCCTCAAGCCTAACTCTATTGCTGGTTATAAGTCAGCTTTAATGACTGTTATTCCTTGCTTGGCTAATAGGGGGAGTGATGAAGTAAGTACATTAAATGTATTAATTAAAGGCATGGGCAATCTAAGACCAAGGAATCCTCCACTGATTCCGTCTTGGAGTTTATCACTGGTGCTCCAGGTACTAGGTGATAAGCCTTTTGAACCACTTAGTTCCATTTCTATGAAAATGTTAACTCTTAAAACTGTATTTTTAATTGCTGCGGCCTCGGCGAGGCGTAGGAGTGAAATTCACGCCTTATCAGCCGAGGTTGACCGTTTTGTGGTTACAGGGGAAGGCCTTAAGCTTCTACCTAGGATTAATTTCTTGTCTAAAAATCAGTCATTGAAATATCCAGGTCAACCTATTTTTTTGCCATCTTTAACTAGATATGATCCTAATTCTAAAGTATGGTGCCCCGTACGGGCGCTGCTCCGGTACAAACAGCGTACTTCGGAGTGGCGTACCGACCAGTCAGCGTTATGGTTGTCATATATTGAACCCCATGGTAGGGCGTCTAAGGACACCATTTCTAGGTGGATTGTGGAATGTATTCAATTTTGTCACAAATCCGCCACCGGGCGACAGGTTGACGTGGCCAAGGCTCACAGTGTCCGCGGTGTCGTGACATCCACTGCCCTTTTTAATGGGGTCCCTGTGGATGATATTATGTCAGTGGCTCAGTGGCACTGTGAGTCAAGTTTTACAGACCATTACCTCCGTGACACCTCTAACCCTCTCGCCTTGTCGATTTTGAAACAATAACCGCTTTATGTTTGTGAAGAGTGCCTCCGCATTGCTTATATACTTCGCCATTCAGCGACGGTGACAACCACTTGTCGGGACTGTATCATCCTTCTCTACTGGATTCATGATGACAGCTTCCTAGTACAACAAGGTCAGTCTTGTTCATGTGTTGTTCATTGTTTTGTATTGTCACGTTACCCAGTGTTATTAATATGGTGATGGTTTATGTGGGTTGTGGTTCTTTAGAGAGAGTATACGAAAATGGAGCCTTTTCGTCTCTGTCCTATAGTACTTAGCACTAGTACGTAGAGAGCGTGTAGGACATTGAGGTCATTTAATCTTCCTCCCAAGGGAGGGGGGGGAGCGCATATGACAAATCGGTCATCTCTCAGGCATCGGTTGTGTTATCCGATGGTTTATCAAATCCTGACTGTGTTTTCACACAGTTTTCAGACGTCATAAGTGCCTTAAACGCTTGAAAGCGTATAGGGAAGAGCTGGTCTTTTGACCTCGCCTCCCTCCCGCCAGATTCACTTTCGAATTCTGGCAATATCAAAAGTATTAGGGAGGTAAGTATACTCTTGATGTGAAATAAACGAAATCTAGGATTTCTTTTTTCACGAGAGAGTTGATACTTACCTCCCTAGATACTGACCCGGCCTCTCCGCCCCACAGAGGCTCGGTCTTCAGGCTCTTGGTAGTTGCATGTATTAGCCAATAAATGAGCCAGAGGAAGTAGTAGTCGGCGCATGCGCGGTGGTGGGGCGAGCATCCGCCGGACTACCTCTGACTCCCTGCCCAGTAGGGGCACCTAACTGTTTTTAATCTGAGTGTTTTATTGAGTGAAAGCCGATATTTAGCAATATCAAAAGTATTAGGGAGGTAAGTATCAACTCTCTCGTGAAAAAAGAAATCCTAGATTTCGTTTAATTTATATTATTTTACAGGCTGGCTCTAACTCAGACACCTAGTGTTATCTGTCCTGTGTATTTCACATACTGTGATAAGATGTACAGTTTGGCCATTGAGTATCGTGCTTCTCATGAATATGGAAACATTTCACCTAATCTTCCAGTTTGTCCAACAACACCAAGAACTAAATCATCAAGTTTAGCAAGTCAAAGATATGTTAAAACACACGGTTCTGATAATAATAATGATAGATATGATAAAATATCTGAGAAAATAACTAACAAAACGGATGACAATAGTGCTAATGCTAATAGAGTTTCTAACGCAAAGACAGTAGTTAATAAAAATATGGAAACTGCGGATATGAAACAAAAGTTTGATGCAGCTTTAATGTCGAGAGGGTGCATTAATATCTGTGAAACGAACAAGAACACAGAAGAAATGAATGATAACTCGTGTCATTTACATATGGACCATACACCATCAGTAGAAATGGACCGGTTAGGGAAGATTAGCACTGTTGATTACACAGGAACATCGGACAACAGGGACTCAGACGGTACTGATTTAAATAGGTATGTTTTAAAGTTGTGAAATAGAATGTCACTGATTAGTAAGACTGTATGCATATAGGCATCACGTCAGTCATTGAATAGATATTTCACATTGTGTGAATGATAATGGAGGAGTACAGTTTTAGCTATGCCCCACCTATCTCTAGCTAAACTCCACCCACACTTCGCCCGTGTTAGGATTGATTGGTCCCTGAACTCCTTGACTATCAATTTCCAGAAAACTATACAGGTAAGCTGTTGAATATTTTGAAACTAATTTAACTGGGTGCTGTTGCTGCCTATGGCTGCAATAGCACCCAGTCAAATCAGTTTCAAAATATTCAACACCATGTTTAGTAAATAATAAAGCCATACAATTCGTAGCACAACGTTTAGCCCATCATTAATTAAGCGTTTGTGATGAACTTAGCAACATCATTCAAGACGTAGTTGATTATGAACTCATTGTACATGTCACGTAGTTGATTATGATGTCATATGATTGATGGATAAACTGCAATCCTCCATTCTTCTCATGAAGGAAATTGTTTTGATCAGTGGTGTTCTCCAAACTTTGGAAATGGCATTATGTTTTTGAATATTGTGCCTATTGTCAGGCCTGCCTAATTACAAAATTGTGACCCATCTGTTCTTATATCACATAAATTTGCACGTTCTCAGACATCATCAGCTCAACATCAATGCTCCATTTGTATGTATTTTTATTTTATTGACGCACTGGCAACGTAGGGCTTCAATTTCCATGTGCTAACCAGCCGACAGTCATGCACCCATTAGTTTAATTTGTTGATCACCATCTCTCGGTCAGGGGATCGAACCGCCATTCTGCAACTACGCATAGCATCAGCAACCAGACATCTTTCCACTGGACCACCGCGCCAAGACTAAAATGTCAAGGTTTGGCCGACCAGCTTTCACATGTCTGATATACTGACACACTGACGATTCATATGGGACTATCTGTGGATGCACCTGCCACGATTCAATCCTAGGCTTTTTACACCTATTGTACTCTGACTCCAGCACGGCTCTGGCAGTATATGTATTTTTATTTAATTGACGCACTGGCAACGTGTGGCTTCAATTTCTATGTGCTAACCAGCCGACAGTCATGCACCCATTAGTTTAATTTGTTGATCACCATCTCCAGGTCAGGGGATCGAACCGCCATTCTACGTCGAATAATACTTACCAGATGTACTATTATGATAATATCTATTATCTAGTCTAGCTCAAAATAAACAATTAAAACTCCGCACTCTCCTGGTCCTGCCCCTGCTGTGTCCGGGAATACCATAGCTGCAGGTACCGAGTCAATTCCCAATCACAGTCAGATTCGTCTATTTTGCGCTTTTACAAGTCGCATGTTTTTGTCATGCTCAAATTAATCTAATTTTAGCGGATTAAGCGTTGTTTTTAGAAAATCATTGTTGGCTTCATGGAGGAATTAGGAAAATCATCACAGGGGCGGGTTGTATCAATCTAGAATTTATACATTCGTGCCATAATGACTGTTTGAAATTTCCTTAAATTGGCACATTGTTTTAAAATGTTAGCCATTGTTGGAGTCGCTTCTGTACCCGTTAACTTTTAGTTTAATTCGGGTACTCAGTTAATTTTCTCTTGCGACTCGGTTCCTCTTAAGATGGATGCGCCCTTGGCCAAGATGGCGGCGCCCATGAATTATGTCGTTCTTGGCTTGGTGTGTCTATGCACTCTGTTTATCGCCGATATTAGCTTTCGCTTCATTGTCGAGGGTGTTTGTAGCGATCGGCGATGTAGCCTTGGTTATTTAACGTTAGTTAAAGGCTGAGTTGTGTGTTTTTAAAAATTTTCACTCAAAAAAGTTTCAAATATTTCCTGCCTAAGAACTTGATTATCATTAATTTAAGAGAAAGTTAATGTGTTTAAGAAATCTTAACTATCAAGTCGATTGTGCGTATTTCTCGTCATCATTTGTCATGTGCAGCGTTTTAATTTTTCTCTGTGTTCGCAGAAACCGAAGAATCCGGATACGTTGTGCCAGAAGTGCAACCGGTTCATGAAACGGAAGTATTTGGGACATCACTGCGTGGCGTGCACCCAGTGTACGGTCGGGAGCCCTTGTGATGTGTGTGTGAAGTGGTCGTCGGCAATGGTGGCAGAGTTCGACAGGGATCGGCGTGCGAGACTGGAGAGGATCGCGAAGGATAAGGCAGCGAAGTTGCAGCAGGCGTCGTTGATGGGACTGGAAGGTCGGTGAATGAGAGGATGGATTCAGCTCTGGGCGTATGGGCAGCCCAGTTCAAGGCAATGTTTGAATCATTGCAGTCCACGGTCCCGGTGATGCAAGCTGGTGCAGGACAACCATTAGGTGGTCCGGCTAGTTCTGCTGAGGGTCATGCACCTGCCCCTTCTCTGTCCTTGGCTCAAGAGCCAACGATAGAGGAGGAAGATTTGTTGTTAATGGAAGATTCCGGCATGCCAGATCTTTCGAAGACGTCAATGCCCGGTACGTCCCAGGGGTTGCTCTCGGGATTAGTACGGGTTTGCCAGGCGGATGGTGATGTCGACGTTCCGTCGAGCATTTTCCATCCGCTATTTGTGCAACCAGAGGGGTCGGCGGAGCCGTGTTTTGCGGTTCCTGCTGGTATCCCGGCGGCGTTAGGTGTGGCTCCTATCGGAATGCCGTCGCCTGCCACAGGAAAAGCGGTCGTGGTCCCGACTCCCGTGCTGGAGCCGATGGATTGCGGTGAATCCGGGTCTGGCGATTCGCTAGACACTGGTGCCGCTGGTAGTCGCGTTATGGATGCGCTCTGTCTTGGCAGAGACGTGTCGCATAGCGCTCAGCATGGTTTGTCGGTGGCCCTCTCATCTAAGGGCGAGAGGGAGGATGAAAACGGGAGTCCGTTTTTTGCACCGAAGCTGAATGGGTGCAGGTCCTCGGGTGGATGACCAATCGTCTCGGGTTGGCATCTGATCTAGGATCTCAGCGCGATCCGGCGATGGAACGGATGTCAGAGCGAGCGGCTAGCGCTCTGTCAAGTGGCTCTTCTGCCATGCCGACACTCCCGTTGGACACGCAGACTTTCGACATGCTGGAAGTTGCGGCATACCATCTGGTTCAGCCAGACTATGCGTTGCCAAAGGCCCCAAAGGGGATAAGGAGTAGGGTCCGTTTTCCAGAGCTGGCCTATCATCAGTACGCCCGGGTTCCATGGGTTTCCGTTGCGGAACGAGAGGCTCTGAATAGGCCGTTGGCTGGGAAAGCTAAGGGACGCTCGCGTCCGTTGGTTTCCCAGACCAACAAAGACCCGTTCAATGAGCTCACGCTCATTGAGGATGCGGCGAGGGCAGCCATAGCTGCGCTGTCGCACGGGTGTACCGTCCTGCAGGGTATGCTGGACTGCACGGCGGAGGGTGGACAGGTGCCAGAGGCTGCTCCCGGCGTTGTTCGGGACACCATGCGCCTGTCTCAAGATTGCCTGGCCAGGGTGATCACTAGGACATTGGCAGAGCGATGGAGAATGGTTCTCGATTGCGTAGAACCAGGACCAGAGATGAGGGCTGCATTGTCTTCTGCGCCTTTCATAGGTCCAGGCTTGTTCGGCGGCTCGACACGACAAGCTCTCTCCAAAGGCGCGTCAATGGTTGCAGAGCAGGAGGTAGTCGGCAAGTCGTGGAAATCGACTAAGAGGACACAGCCGCAGCAGTCCTACAAGCAACATCGCCAGGAGCAGCAACGACAGCGTCCTAGATCGCCCTTCCGTCCTTCTGGCCGTGATGCCCATAGGCCATCCGGATCACAAGGACCTGGCCGTTCATCCTCATACAAGTCCTCTAATAAGAGGCCGTATGAGGAAGACAGGAAGGGTGGCGGTTCAGGCCGCG
This sequence comes from Chaetoderma sp. LZ-2023a, assembly GCA_034401795.1. Taxonomy (NCBI): domain Eukaryota; kingdom Metazoa; phylum Mollusca; class Caudofoveata; order Chaetodermatida; family Chaetodermatidae; genus Chaetoderma; species Chaetoderma sp. LZ-2023a. Next base: position 107,538,211 of record CM067370.1, on the reverse strand, counting down.
GCGGCTACCGTAAGGATAGCCGTGGCGGCGGTTCCGGACCGTCGTACTACAAGAAACCGAGGGGCGGCCGTGGGCCTCGCTCCTGACGGGTTTCCGGCGGAACCAGTACCGGTGGCTTTGGAGGCGAATGGAGTCGAGAATCTTCACCCAAGCGACTTAGCGTCTTATCGGCCAATCTTGACCGACAGCTGTGTGCAGATGCCATCCGTCGAAGGCAGACTTCAATTATTCCTAAGCCAATGGGAACAGGTCGTGCGCGACTGTTTAGTTTGTCAGTGGATAAGAAACGGCTACGATCCGGACTGGCTCATCCATCAATCGTTAGTTCCGTTAACCTCGACTCCAATATGGACTCCTGTTCCAAGGGAATCAGATCGTCTAGACGCCATTCGGTCAGAAATAGAATCTCTTCATCAGAAGAAGGCCATTCATCTAGTCAAAGATCAGTCTTCACTGGGATTCTATTCGATCATGTTCCTCGTTCCGAAGCGTACCGGAGGATAGAGGCCAATTCTCAATCTCAAACCGTTGAACAAGTTTATTCTTTCTCCCAAATTTCAGATGGAGACGGTAGCAGCAGTAATGACAGGGCTGAGGAAAGGCATGTGGGGAGTGTCAATAGATCTGAAGGGTGCATATTTTCATATTCCAATGTCAATTCCTTTTCAGAAGTACCTTCGCTTTGCATTCCAAGACAATGTTTGGGAATTCAATGCTCTCCCGTTCGGCCTGACCACAGCTCCGAGGGTCTTCACCAAGGTGGTTCTCGCCATGACTTCTTTACTTCGCAGAAGAAACATAACTGTTCACACCTACATAGACGACTGGCTGCTAAAGGCGGGGAATCCAGTCACTCTGCGCAGCAATCTGCAGGTAGTCCTAGACTTATTAAAGGATCTAGGGTGGATTGTGAATCTAGAGAAATCAGAACTGACTCCATCCCAGGAGTTTGTTTATCTGGGAATCTTTTTCAATCTCAGGGACGGCATAGCTTTTCCGGCGGAGAGCAGAGTCAAAAGCCTGATTGCAGTTTTGGAGTCGGTTTCTCTAGGAGCCTATCTGATGGCGCGCCAGTTTCTCAGGATACTGGGGTTACTAGTATCTCTGGAGAAGGTGGTTCCATATGCGGCACTCAGGCGCAGGCCAATTCAGATGTATCTAATGTCATTCTGGTCTCAGAAAACGGATCCGTTATCTCTGAGGATACCAGTCAAAGAACCATTGATATTCCACCTTCAGTGGTGGTTATCCGAACAGAATCTCCTGCGAGGTGTTCCTCTACAACCTCCTCAACCTGAGATGTCCATCTTCACGGATGCATCGTTGACGGGTTGGGGAGCGGTATTGGACAATCAGTTAGTGTCAGGGGAATGGGATCGGACCAATGCGCAGAAACATCAATGTGCTCGAACTATTAGCGGTGGTATTTGCACTTCGAAAGTTCGAGAGCCTAATTCAAGACAAGATTGTCCTAATAAGGACAGACAACTCAACAGTGGTGTCTTATTTGAACTGCCAGGGCGGGACGAGATCACCAGAGTTGTGTATGATGGTTTGGAACCTTCTGCTGTGGTGCCAAGAGAGGAATATTATTCTTCGGGCAGCACACATTCCAGGAAGATTGAATATCCTAGCGGATGCTCTCAGTCGAAGGACGGTTTGTCGTCCGACGGAATGGCAGCTCAACCAATCGGTAGCGGAGGTTCTATTCAAACACTGGGGCAAGCCAAATGTCGACCTGTTTGCTATGAATCAAAACGCAAAGATGGTCACTTACATGTCACCGATCCCGGACCCGCTAGCCTTAGCAGTAGATGCACTGGCGATAAGTTGGGAGGGAATGTACGCGTATGCGTACCCTCCAACAATTCTCATCCCGAAGGTTCTGGCAAAGATAAGAGAGGGGATGTGCCAAGTACTACTGATCGCCCCGTATTGGCCAGGCCGATCATGGTTTACGGATCTGCTGGACCTTCTGGTCTGCAATCCAGTCTCTCTGCCAGACGCAAGAGATCTAATCTCTCAGAACAAAGGTCTGTACCTTCACGACAGACCGGAAATGTTCAGATTGACTGCATGGATGTTGTCAAGCAGCGTGCAATTGAGAGTGGCTTTTCTGAGCAAGCAGCGAAGTTTGTTGCTTCAGCCAGAAGAGTTTCAACCACAAAGACATATAATTATAGAATCAACAAATTTGCACAGTGGTGTGAGAGAGGAGATATTGATCCCTTTTCTGCATCTGTTCAACACGTAGCAGATTTTATCTGTCATTTATACGAAGTTGACAAACTTGTACCTTCTACCCTAGCAGCATATAAGTCTGCATTAGCTTCAGTCATTCCCAGTCTCAAAGTTGAAGGAGTGGAGAATGACACTTTGAATGAAGTTATCAAAGGAATGAGCAATCTGCGACCTAGACAGCCAATTCCTATCCCATCATGGAATCTATATCTTGTTCTACAGGTTTTAGGACAAGCTCCTTTTGAATCGATTAGATCTATTGATATTAAACTGTTAACTATTAAATCAGTTTTCTTGGTTGCAGCAGCGTCGGCGAGAAGGAGAAGCGAAATTCATGCGCTTTCTGCCGAACAAGACTGTTTTGTCGTCACGGGTGAAGGTTTAAGACTACTTCCGCGTCTTTGTTTCCTGGCAAAGAATCAGTCACTTAAATATCCAGGACAGCTGATCAATTTGCCAAGTTTAACTAGACATGACCCAAACTCTTCTGTTTGGTGTCCTGTCAGATGTCTTAAAATGTATAAGAAACATACTAATGAGTGGAGAGACGACCCGAAATCTCTGTGGTTATGTCTCAAAGCTCCCCATTTACGTGTCTCGAAAGATACTATTTCTCGTTGGATAGTTGACGATATTAAGATGTCACACAAAATCGCTACAGGAAAGCAAATTGATCATGTGAATGCCCATCAGGTCCGAGCACTAGCAGCATCATCGGCCCTTTATAAGGGTGTCTCATTAGAGGAGGTGATGTCTGTAGCACAATGGCATGCCGAGTCATCATTCACTGATTTCTACCTTCGCGACATCTCCAGCTCACTTAATCCGGTAGCCGTCGCCAATCTGTCGAACCTAAACTAAGCCACGTCCGACCACTACTTCGCACACATCACTAAAGTCTTCCGCCTACACTGAACAAACGCTGTGCACATGACTGAGTACGACCGTGGATTGGGCCGAGCTCCTGTGATGATCAAGAAAAGATCAAGCACTCAAAATGGTGAGTGTTTACATTAATTAAGTGACTATAAATATGTTTACTTACAGTCGAAATACCAGACTGCTTCGATAAATAGTCTGGTCAAGAGTATTCTTATCCTATCAACCAGACATTAGACTCATTCCAATTTGAAAATCTAGTCAATATACTGATATTTTTTCTAAATTAGAAGTTGTAGTAGCTTCTTTGCACTCTACTGGACTGCCCTAGCTGAGGCTTGGGGCTGACACGGGTCTGGTGGGTGTTGCATCCCCAGTGACAGCCCTCTGAATTTTGTGCGGACAAAAGAGGGGGGGGAGCGCGGTCTAGACCATGGAAGTTTAGCACTCTATGAGTCAGATAGCAGAACCCAAGCGTATGCCAGGGTTTTAGTCTCTCTCTTCACAACCTTCTCTGTTGGATGGTAGTTGAGTGCTGGTTCGAGCCTCACCTCCTCCCACCGGCATTTTCTGGCTGTCGAAATCCGGAGTTTATCATAATAGTACATCTGGTAAGTATTATTCGAAGTAGAATCAAAAAAGCATCCGCTTTTGTTTCTACGAGAATTCTTAATACTTACCAGATGTACTATGGCCCTGCCTCAGCCGCCCCGCTGAGGTGAGGCTGAGCTGCTTTCGCAGTTTGCCAAGGCGAACATAAGACGAATCTGACTGTGATTGGGAATTGACTTGGTACCTGCGACTATGGTATTCCCGGACACAGTAGGGGCAGGACCAGGAGAGTGCGGAGTTTTAATTGTTTATTTTGAGCTAGACTAGATAATAGATATTATCATAATAGTACATCTGGTAAGTATTAAGAATTCTCGTAGAAACGAAAGCGGATGCTTTTTTGATTCTGCAACTACGCATAGCATCAGCAACCAGACATCTTTCCACTGGACCACTGCGCCAAGACTAAAATGTCAAGGATTGGCCGACCAGCTTTCACATGTCTGATATACTGACACACTGACGATTCATATGGGACTATCTGTGGATGCACCTGCCACGATTCAATCCTAGGCTTTTTACATCTATTGTACTCTGACTCCAGCACGGCTCTGGCAGTATATATGTATTTTTATTTTATTGACGCACTGGCAACGTGTGGCTTCAATTTCTATGTGCTAACCAGCCGACAGTCATGCACCCATTAGTTTAATTTGTTGATCACCATCTCCCGGTCAGGGGATCAAACCGCCATTCTGCAACTACGCATAGCATCAGCAACCAGACATCTTTCCAGTGGACCACCACGCCAAGACTAAAATGTCAAGGTTTGGCCGACCAGCTTTCACATGTCTGATATACTGACACACTGACGATTCATATGCGACTATCTGTGGATGCACCTGTCACGATTCAATCCTAGGCTTTTTACACCTATTGTACTCTGATTCCAGCACGGCTCTAGCAGTATATGTATTTTTATTTTATTGACGCACTGGCAACGTGTGGCTTCAATTTCTATGTGCTAACCAGCCGACAGTCATGCACCCATTAGTTTAATTTGTTGATCACCATCTCCAGGTCAGGGGATCGAACCGCCATTCTGCAACTACGCATAGCATCAGCAACCAGACATCTTTCCACTGGACCACCGCGCCAAGACTAAAATGTCAAGGATTGGCCGACCAGCTTTCACATGTCTGATATACTGACACACTGACGATTCATATGGGACTATCTGTGGATGCACCTGCCATGATTCAATCCTTGGCTTTTTACGCCTATTGTACTCTGACTCCAGCACGGCTCAGGCAGTATATGTATTTTTATTTTATTGACGCACTGGCAACGTGCGGCTTCAATTTCTATGTGCTAACTTAGCCGACAGTCATGCACCCATTAGTTTAATTTGTTGATCATCATCTCTCGGTCAGGGGATCGAACCACCATTCTGCAACTACGCATAGCATCAGCAATCAAACATCTTTCCACTGGACCACCGTGCCAAGACTAGAATGTCAAGGTTTGGCCGACCAGCTTTCACATGTCTGATATACTGACACACTGACGATTCATATGGGACTATCTGTGGATGCACCTGCCACGATTCAATCCTAGGCTTTTTACACCTATTGTACTCTGACTCCAGCACGGCTCTGGCAGTATATGTATTTTTATTTTATTGACGCACTGGCAACGTGCGGCTTCAATTTCTATGTGCTAACCAGCCGACAGTCATGCACCCATTAGTTTAATTTGTTGATCATCATCTCCCGGTCAGAGGATCGAACCGCCATTCTGCAACTCCGCATAGCCTAATGTTTGTATGTTTGTGTGATACTGTGTGCACGGGTGTGCTTTTGTTATCCTTCGGGCTTTTTGTAAGAGCATGAATGGTACCCATTAACAGGCATGCTTCCATTTCACGAATATTAAAATGCTCATTTTATAGGAATGATTCATGAACCAAAGATTGCAGCTGCTGTCCATTTTAAAACTTCGTCGCTATTTCTGTTGTCAGGTATGCGACAGTTATCCAGTCCTTATGGCGAGGCTACTGTGTCCGGCGTGATCTTGATTACCACACACGAGTCTGGCTTGCAGTGACAATGATACAGTCCGTGTGGCGTGGGTACAGTGTCAGAAAGCAGCTTCGTAGAAATAAGACTGAAAATCTAGGATCTACTGAAGAACACTTGGCTGCTAAAAAGATTCAGGTTTTAAACATTTTCATAAAGTACTAATTTTCTAAAATCTCATTTCACAGTAGTTAGGTCAGATATCTGATTAATAATTATTAACCGTTTTAATGGTCAAATATTGGAAAGAAAATAAAATATTTGCTAATTGAATGTTCAGTTGTAGGCCAAGAGAAGACTATTTTTCGAAATTTTTCCATTGAATGACTGGCTCATCACGCTCGTTATTCCTGTGGTAAAATGTCAAAAATAGGCATCTCTTGGCCTGTAAATGGTCATTCCTCAAGACCACTGCAGAGGCTGGTTTTAACCAGCTTGACCACTAAATGGAGAAATACAAACTGACTGAAAATTATCACTACCTAAAAATTATCAATAAGATTTTAATTATATGTAGTAGATATCTGCAAGCATAATGAATTGCTTCGCTTAATTACTGACATAGAATGCATCAATTGCTTTCCATAACATTCTTTTTAAAAAAGAATTTACTACATGGGTTAATAACTGACAACAAATTTGTCTTATGGAGCATTTATTTAATTTAGATTGGAAGGAGCTGGTGTCAATGCAACTATATAATATTTTTTAAATGTAAACAGGTATTTAAAATGCTGTCGTGAATATTTCTAGGCTTTATGGCGTGGATTTTGCCTGCGACTGCGACTCGAACAGGCTCTTCTGTATGCCAGAGGGGCAGACTTTGATGAAGATGATGATCAGATGTCAGACTATGGGGAAATTAATCTGGCCGAATTCGATTTTGATGAGGTACAAGTGGTTTATTTAAATTTGTTATTTTTAGCTCACCTAGCTTTAAAATGCCAAGTAAGTTTATGACCTTGCTTTCTACTTCGAATAATACTTACCAGATGTACTATTATGATAATGTCTATTATCTAGTCTAGCTCAAAATAAACAATTAAAACTCTGCACTCTCCTGGTCCTGCCCATACTGTGTCCGGGAATTACCATAGCCGCAGGTACCGAGTCAATTCCCAATCACAGTCAGATTCGTCTATTTTGCGACTTGAGAAAGTCACGTTTTTTCAAAGCTCTTAAAATTTCCAATTTTAACTGATTTAAGCGTTGTTGGAGTGCGTTACTGTTGGCATCATGGAAGACAAAGGGAAATCATCACAGGGGCAGGTTGTATCAATCTAGAATTTATACATTCATGCCTTAATGACTGTTTGAAATTTCCTTAAATTGGCACATTATTCTAAAATGGTAGCCATTGTTGGAGTCGCCCGGTACCCGTTAGCTTATTAGTGTTAATCCTGGTACTCGGTTCTTTCTCTCTGCGACTCGGTTCTTTCTAAGATGGATGCGCTCTTAGCCAAGATGGCGGCGTCCATGATGTTTATTCCGCTTGACTTCGCATGTCTATGCACTCTATGCCGATTTTTAGCTCTCGCTTCATTGTTGAGGGTGTTTGTAGCGATCGGCGGTTATTTCCTGGTCGTTTTAACGTTAGTTAACGTCTAGGTTGTGTTTTAAAACAAATTTCACTCAAAAAAGTTTCAAATATTTCCTGCCTGAAGCTTGATTATCATTAATTGGGAGAAAGTTAATGTTTTCCTAGTAATTCAATTTTGCTATCAGGTCTATTGTGCGTATTGCTCGTCATCAGTCATGTGCAGCGTTTTAATTCTTCTTTGTGTTCGCAGAAAGCCAAGAACCAGGACACTATGTCAGAAGTGCAACAGGTTCATGAAGCGCAAATACTCTGGTCATCACTGTGTAGCTTGCGCGAAGTGTAAAGTGGGAAGCCCATGTGATGTGTGCGCCAAGTGGTCGTCGGAGATGGTGCCAGAATTTGATCGGGATCGACGTGCACGCTTGGAGAGGATCGCGAGGGACAACGCGGCCAAGCTGGATCAGGCGTCGTTGAGAGGACTGGAAGGTCATCTGAATACGCATATGGATTCAGCACTGGGCGTATGGGCGGCCAAGTTCAAGGCAATGTTCGACTCATTGCAGTCCACGGTCCCGTCGATACAGGGTGGTGCAGGGCAACCTTTAGGTGGTCCGGCTAGTTCTGCGGAGGGACACGCACCTGCCCCTTCTCTGTCCTTGGCTCAAGAGCCGACGGTGGAGGAGGAAGATCTTCTTCTCATGGAAGATTCCGGCATGCCGGATATTTCGATAACGGCAATGCCCAGTACTTCCCAGGGGTCTCCCTCGGGATTTGTACGGGTTTGCCAGGCGGATGGTGATGTCGACGTTCCGTCGGGCATTTTCCATCCGGGGTTTGTGCAACCCATGGTGTCGGTGGAGCCTTGTTTTGCAGTTCCTACCGGCATCCCGGCGGCGTTAGGCGCGGCTCCTATCGGATTGCCATCGCCTGCCGTAGGCAAAGCGGTCGTGGTCCCGCCTCCCGTGTTGGAGCCGATGGACTGCGGGGAATCCGTGTCTGGCGATTCGCTGGACACCGGTGCCACTGGTGGTCAGGCTATGGATGCGCCCTATGTAGGTAGAGGTGCGTCCCATAGCTCACAGCATGGATCGTCGGTGGCCTTCTCATCCAAGGGAGAGAGGGAAGATGAGAACGGTAGTTCTTTAATGGATAAATCTGTTTTCTGCCCCGAGGCTGAATGGGTGCAGGTCCTTGGCTGGATGTCTGACCGTCTCGGGTTGGCATCTGAGCTTGGATCTCAGCGCGATCCGGCGATGGAACGGATGTCAGAGCGAGCGGCTAGCACTCTGTCAAGTGGCTCTTCTGCCATGCCGACACTCCCGTTGGACACGCAGACTTCCGACATGCTGGAAGTTGCGGCATACCATCTGGTTCAGCCGGAGTATGCACTGCCGAAACCCCCCAAGGGGGTGAGGAGTAGGGTCCATTTTCCGGAGCAGGCCTACCATCAGTATGCCCGGGTTCCACGGCTTTCCGTCGGGGAGCGAGAGGCGCTGAACAGGCCGTTGGCTGGGAAGTCTAAGGGGCGTTCTCATCCTTTGGTTTCCCAGACCAATAAAGATCCGTTTAATGAGCTTACGCTCATTGAAGATGCGGCAAGAGCAGCCATGGCTGCGCTCTCGCATGGATGTACCCTCCTGCAGGGAATGCTGTCCTGCGTGGAGGAGGGTGGGCAGGTGCCAGAGGCTGTTCCCGGAGTTATTCGGGACACCATGCGCCTGCCTCAAGATTGCCTGGCCAGGGTGATCACCAGGACATTGGCAGAGCGACGGAGAATGGTTCTCGATTGCGTAGAACAAGGACCAGAGATGAGGGCTGCGTTGTCATCTGCGCCTTTCATCGGTCCAGGCTTGTTCGGCGATTCGGCACGACAAGCTCTCTCCAAGGTCGCGTCAATGGTTGCAGAGCAGGAGGTAGTCAGCAAGTCGTGGAAGTCGACTAAGAGGACACAGCCGCAGCAGTCCTACAGGCAACATCGCTAGGAGCCGCAGAGACAGCGTCCAAGATTGCCCTTCCGTCCTTCAGGTCGTGATGCCCATCAGCCATCCGGCTCTCAAGGACCTGGCCGTTCATCTTCATACAAATCCCCCAATAAGGGCCCGTATGATGATGATAGGAAGGGTGGCGGTTCGGGCCGCGGCGGTTACCGTAAGGATAACCGTGGTGGCCGTTCCGGACCATCATATTCCAAGAAGCCGCCGGGAAGCCGTGGGGGTCGGTCCTGATGGGTTTCCGGCGGGACCAGTTCCGGTGACGTCAGGAACGAAGGGAGTCGAGAATCTTCACCCAAGTGATTTAGCGTCTTCACATGCAATCTTGACCGTCAGCTGTGTGCAGATTCCTTCCGTCGGAGGCAGACTTCAACTGTTCTTAAGCCAATGGGAACAGGTCGTGCGAGATTGTTTAGTCTGTCAACGGATAAGAAACGGCTACGAACCGGACTGGCTCATCCATCAATCGTTAGTTCCGTTAACATCGATTCCAATATGGACTCCTGTTCCAAGGGAATCCGATCGTCTAGATGCTATTTGCTCAGAAATAGAATCACTTCATCAGAAGAATGCGATTCATCTAGTCCGCAATCAGTCATCTCTAGGCTTCTATTCGATGATGTTCCTCGTTCCGAAACATACCGGAGGTTGGAGACCAATTCTCAACCTCAAACCGTTGAACAAATTTATTCTTTCTCCCAAATTTCAGATGGAGACTGTGGCAGCGGTAATGACAGGGCTGAGAAAAGGCATGTGGGCAGTGTCGATAGATCTGAAGGATGCTTATTTTCATATTCCAATGTCAATTCCTTTTCAGAAATACCTTCGCTTTGCTTTCCAAGACAATGTTTGGGAATTCAATGCGCTTCCGTTCGGCCTGACCACAGCACCGAGGGTCTTCACCAAAGTGGTTCTCGCCATGACTTCTTTCCTTCGCAGGAGAAACATAGCTGTTCATACTTACATAGACGACTGGCTGCTAAAGGCGGGGAACCCAGTCACTCTGCACAACAATCTGCAGGTAGTCCTAGCCTTATTAAAGGATCTAGGATGGATTGTGAATCTAGAGAAATCAGAATTGACTCCATCCCAGGAGTTTGTTTATCTGGGAATCTTTTTCAATCTCAGGGACGGCGTAGCTTTTCCGGCGGAGAGCAGAGTCAAGAGCCTGATTGCAGTTTTGGAGTCGGTTTCTCTAGGAGCCTATCTGACGGCGCGGCAATTTCTCAGAATAATGGGTTTACTAGTATCTCTGGAGAAGGTGGTTCCATATGCGGCACTCAGGCGCAAGCCAATCCAGATGTATCTAATGTCGTTCTGGTCTCAGAGAACGGATCCGTTATCTCTGAGGATACCAGTGAAAGAACCATTGATATTCCACCTTCAGTGGTGGAAATCAGAACAGAATCTCCTGCGAGGTGTTCCTCTACAACCTCCCCAACCTCCGATGTCCATCTTCACAGATGCATCGACGACGGGTTGGGGAGCAGTATTGGACGATCAGTCAGTGTCAGGGGAATGGGATCGGACAAATGGGTAGAAACATATCAATGTTCTCGAACTATTAGCGGTGGTATTGGCACTTCGAAAGTTCGAGAGTCTAATTCAAGACAAGATTGTCCTAATAAGGACAGACAACTCAACAGTGGTGTCTTATTTGAACCACCAAGGCGGGACGAGATCACCAGAGTTGTGTATGATGATTTGGAACCTTCTGCTGTGGTGCCAAGAGAGGAATGTTATTCTTCGGGCCGCACACATTCCAGGAAGATTGAACATCCTAGCGGATGCTCTCAGTCGAAAGACGGTTTGTCGTCCGACGGAATGGCAGCTCAACCAGTCGGTAGTGGAGGTTCTATTCAAACATTGGGGCAAGCCAAATGTCGAGCTGTTTGCGATGAAACAAAACGCAAAGATGGTCACTTATGTGTCACCGATTCAGGACCCGCTAGCTCTAGCGGTAGACGCACTGGGGATAAGTTGGAAGGGAATGTACGCGTATGCGTATCCTCCAACAATTCTCATCCCAAAAGTTCTGGCAAAGATAAGAGAGGGAATGTGCCAAGTGCTACTGATCGCCCCTTATTGGCCAGGCCAATCATGGTTTACGGATCTGCTGGACCTTCTGGTCTGCAATCCAATCCCTCTTCCGGACAGAAGAGATCTACTCTCTCAGAACAAGGGTCTGTACATTCACGACAGACCAGAATTGTTCAAATTGACTGCATGGATGTTATCAAGCAGCGTGCAATTGAGGGTGGCTTTTCTGAGCAAGCAGCGAAGTTTGTTGCTTCAGCCAGAAGAGGTTCAACCACGAAAACATATAATTATAGAATCAACAAATTTACAGAGTGGTGTAAGGGAAGAGATATCAATCCCTTTTCTGCATCTGTTCAACACGTAGCAGATTTTATCTGTCATTTATACGAAGTTGACAAACTTGTACCTTCAACCCTAGCAGCATATAAGTCTGCATTAGTTTCAGTCATTCCCAGTCTGGCCATTGAAGGAGTGGAGAATGACACCTTGAATGAAGTTATTAAAGGAACGAGCAATCTGCGACCTAGACAGCCAATTCCTATCCCAGCATGGAATCTATCGCTTGTTCTACAAGTTTTAGGGCATGCTCCCTTTGAACCAATTAGATCTATAGACATTAAACTGTTAACTATTAAATCAGTTTTCTTTGTTGCAGCAGCGTCGGTGAGAAGGAGAAGCGAAATACATGCGCTTTCTGCCGAACAAGACCGTTTTGTCGTCACGGGTGAAGGTTTAAGACTACTTCCACGTCTTTGTTTCCTGGCAAAGAATCAGTCACTTAAATATCCAGGACAGCCGATCAATTTGCCAAGTTTAACTAGACATGACCCAAACTCTTCTGCTTGGTGTCCTGTCAGATGTCTGAAAATGTATAAGAAACATACTGAGGAGTGGAGAGATGACCCGAAATCTCTGTGGTTATGTCTCAAAGCTCCTCATTTACGCGCCTCGAAAGATACTATTTCTCGTTGGATAGTTGACGCTATTCAGATGTCGCACAAAATCGCTACAGGAAAGCAGATTGATCGTGCGAATGCCCATCAGGTCCGAGCACTAGCAGCATCATCGGCCCTTTATAAGGGTGTCTGATTAGAGGAGGTGATGGCTGCAGCACAATGGCATGCCTAGTTGTCATTCACTGATTTCTACCTTCGCGACATCTCCAGCGCACTTAATCCGGTAGCCGTCGCCAATTTATCGAATCTAAACTAAGCCACATCCGACCACTACTTCGCACACATCACAGTCTTCCACTTACACTGAACAATGGCTATGCACATGACTTGAGTACGACCATGGATTGGGCCGAGCTCCTGTGATGAACAAGAAAAGATCAAGCACTCGAAATGGTGAGTGTTTACATTAATTAAGTGACTATAAATATATTTACTTAACAGTCGAAATACCAGACTGCTTAGCTAAATAGTCTGGTACAAGAGTATACTTATCCTCTCAAACAGACATTAGACTCATTCCAATTTGAAAATCTAATCGATATACTGATATTTTTTCAAAATTAGAAGTTGTAGTAGCTTCTTTGCACTCTACTGGACTGCCCTAGCTGAGACTTGGGACTGACACGGGTCTGGTGGGTGTTGCATCCCTATTGACAGCCCTCTGAATTTTGTGCGGACAAAAGAGGGGGGGGGGGGGGGGCGGGGAGCGCGGTCTAGACCCAGGAAGTTTAGCACTCTATGAGTCAGATGGCAGAACCCAAGCTTATGCCAGGGTTCTAGGCTCTTCACAGCCTTCTCTGTCGGATTGTAGATGAGAGCTGGTTCGAGCCTCACCTCCTCCCACCAGTATTTCCTGGCTGTCGAAATCCGGAGTTTATCATAATAGTACATCTGGTAAGTATTATTCGAAGTAGAATCAAAAAAGCATCCGCTTTTGTTTCTACGAGAATTCTTAATACTTACCAGATGTACTATTGCCCTACCTCAGCCGCCCCGCTGAGGTGAGGCTGAGCTGCTTTCGCTGTTTGTCAAGGCAAATATAAGACGAATCTGACTGTGATTGGGAATTAACTCGGTACCTGCGGCTATGGTAATTCCCGGACACAGTATTGGCAGGACCAGGAGAGTGCAGAGTTTTAATTGTTTATTTTGAGCTAGACTAGATAATTGACATTATCATAATAGTACATCTGGTAAGTATTAAGAATTCTCGTAGAAACAAAAGCGGATGCTTTTTTGAATCAACAGGTCAATATGACCTTGCTTCTGTATCAAATCACTGTTCAATATTTGTTTTATGTGTTTGCATAATATTTATTAATACCAGCGCAGAAAACATTTTTGGTCTATTTTGAGTGGTAAATGGTCAGTACTCTGCCAAATGAATGTGTCATTTCTTCTAAACTCTAAGGATTATAAATAATGGGCCTGGCAGGGGAGACATTTAATTCTGTTGAATTCTGCTTACATAACAAAACATTTGCCATTTAAAAAAAAGAAGAATGAATGTATCAGATGTTCAACTTAATTTGTAATTTTATGTAATGCAATACTGTCAGTGAATGTTGGGCAACCTGAGACGGCATTGTTTTCTAGTTCTCTCTATCTGTGTAATATATCTGATACTTTCTGTTAACCCTGTAATGCTGAAGCCAGTCAGAACTGGCCTGTGCAGTGTTCTTGATGTATGTCCATTTGCAGGCCAAGAAACTATTTTTGAAAATTTACCACTGGCATGACTGGCTCGATTACCCGAGCCAGTCATTCCAGTGGTAAAATTTCAAACATAGCCTCTTTCTTTGTGATTGGACATTCAATGAGAAAATAGTTTGACTATTAATGGAGTAATACACAAAATAATTTTAAATAAAGTACTCCCTACATGTTTTGAAATAAGCTTGCCTAGGAAGATTAAGAAATGGAGGATTCCAGTTTATCCATCAATATGTCATCATAATCAACTCCTAAAAGGGTAAGATGATGTCATAATCAATTACATCTTGAATGCGTTAACTAAGTTCGTCACGAACACTTAATTGGTGATGGACTAAGCGTCATTGTATGAATATTTTGTCTTTACTATTTAATAAACATGCTGTTGAATATTTTGAAACTAATCTGGTTGTGCACCCAGTAAAACTAGTATCAAAATATTCAACAGCTTAACTACAGTTTTCTGGAAATTAATGGTCTGGGAGTATAGGATAGATCGATCTCAACTCGGGTGAAGTCTGGGTGGAGCTTAGCTAGAGATAGGCAGGGAATAGCTAAAACTGGATTCCTCCATTGCTCCAATGCTTTTTCTCCCAGAACACTGATGTTTTATCCCTGTGATGATCACCAGGTAAACCTGTTGACCTGAATTGATCAACTGCATGTGTAGTCAGTGAACATCACATGAATAGAAAACGTTCACAAAAGATCACATTTGTCATGTTTGTCATTCTTTGTTTCTATTCCAATTTGGGATGAAAATTGGATTAACCCACCTGGACATTTGTTGCTGGTATTATTGTATGTCCACCAATTTCTCGATTCCCCCAACAGAAAGAAATATGGGGATGAAAATATATTTTTGCTGAAATTTAATTAAGATCTATCCTTAACTTGGTCAGTAACTTGAGCAAACTACAGGAATATCTCCGCTTATGCATGAAGTAGAAAGGTGCTGTGAACATATTTCCCAAAATAAAAATGGCGCAAATTAATAGTGGTCTATAAAGTTGATGTAACTGGTTGGAACATAACTACTCTAACTGTTTTCAGACTCTGTTTTTATTTTATGCAGACTAGACTTGAGGATGATTGGAAGCCATCAGACATGCCAGAGATTCCATCCAGGTTGGTGGTGCTGATGTTGTCCGTCGAAATTTATAATTAATATGACCTGTTACTGTTATTTATTATCCAAGTATCTGTTTTTAGCACACAGAGCATTTTGTTACTTAAGTTGACATAGACCTTTTAAAAATAATAATCATAATAATAATAATAATAATAATAATAATAATAATAATAATTGATATTTCAATCATCATTAAACTCCATTAAATCAAAATTTATATTTTCAAATTATTCGTTTATTTCACAGCCATCCCACACTAGGTAAACCGCCTACCGGTCATAGGAGGACACATCCCTCATCAGATATACTGACACCATTACAGCCACACCCACCCAGCTTTCCTAAGCATGCATGGAGATCCATAGCATCTCCTATGTCTGATAGAGGCAGAATACGGCAGCAATCTGGATCCACATATTCTGTGATTAGTGATGAAATGACGGACACATACAGAACCACTTTATCTAAAAAGGAAGAAGCTATACAACAAGAATGGTACGCTTAAGCCCACACTGTTGTTCATATTTTGTACGGATACATGTTTAAAACGCTCCTTGGGTTGTTTCATTATTGTAACATGGCAATCTGATGACTGTGTTTCTGTATTTTTTTAGTTTAAACATCCATAAATAAACTGTAAAACCTTAATATTTTGAGTGACACTCAAAATATTCAGGTTTTACAGTTTATTTATGGATGTTTAAACTATAAAAACGTTTAACAACTTTCAGTAATACAACTTTCAAAATAATCAACTATGGTTCATAATAAGCTTAAATTACTTCTAATGTCAGGTGGCAATGAAAGCAAGTTTACCTCTTTAATGGTCAAAATTTGTGATGAAAATTCCAATCTTTTCATTGAAAATGTTTATTTCCAGATCAAGATAAGACTATTTTTGAAAATTTACCACTGGAATGACTGGCACGGTTATTGCGCCAGTCATTCCGGTTGCAATTTTTCTAAAACAGCCCTCTGTTGGCCCGCAAATGGACATTTTACAAAGACCACTGCTGAAGCTGTTTTTCTTTCCTGATTGAGCATTAAAGGATTAATTGTATAGTCAAACCAGCCTTTGGTGACCACCTTATGGACTTTAAAGACAAGCGCTCCCTTAGTGTACAGTGGTCAGGTAGCAATATCAGTCAATTATGTACATGTAAGTCACTCATCATAGGATATACCATAAGAGCCATGATTAATCCATGCCTTCTAGCGGCCTCTCTTAAAAACTCACCATCATTTAAACCCTAAAATCAGTTAATCTCTTGATTAGGTAGAACTGTAAATGCTATTCTCTTTATAGGGGCTTCAAGGATGTCCACACTGCAGAGTTGATGTTTCAGCGTGCACGAAAGATGAAGTACAATGCCGAACATAAACGGAAAATTGGCAAACTTGGTATGTTATCTATTAAGCATTTATGAATGTATTGTAAGCCCCAGACATTGTCAAATATGTATATAATAAATAGACCATCCATTTGTCCACCCTGTCTTGTGATTGATCCACATACATATCTATCCATCGCTTATATAGGTCAGAGATATTCAGCAAGTTGTGTAGTGGTCAGCACTATGGACTAGTTAACCTGCGAACCTAGGTCGTGCCTTAGTGGTGGATTATCTCGCCATCTTTGAAAACATGGGCAATGTGCATGACTCATTATCTCTCTCCACCCAGGAGTACAAATGGGTATCTGTATTAAAATGGCTGTAGTGCCTATTAATAGTGAACGCTTTATTAGAAATGTAGACCAGGCATAAATGTAACCTAGGAAATAGGGACTTTGTCCGCATTATACCCCTTCCTCATGCTAGCACCTGACATCATATGACATCATAATCAGCTAAGTGGCGTGTAGGATGATGTCATAATCATTATGTCATAAATGATTCTATATGGCCTGTCTTTAGCTCATAATAGTCCAACATGTACAAATTGTATGGCTCTACTCTTTAATAAACATGCTGTTGAATATTTTGAAAGTAATTTGAGTGGACGCTGTCACTGCCATAGGCAGCAACAGCACCCAGTCAAAGTAGTTTCAAAATATTCAACAGCTTACCTGTATAGTTTTCTGGAAATTGATAGTCAGGGAGTTGAACAATCAATCCCAACATGAGCAAGATGTGGGTGGAGCTTAGCTAGAGATCAGCAGGGGCATAGCTAAAAAATGGAAAGGTCCATTTCACTGAAACCCTTCCATATTCATCACTTACCCCCTATATCTGATAGATGGGGAGTCATGGTAAAATTAGAATTGATTAGTTAACGTGTGATCAGTCTCGGTGAGAAGAATTCACTAATGTCTCTGAGATGCATTTGTTAATAGAAGAAATGTTATGAGAGTTATGTTTATATCACCTGCATTCATATGCTTTTATGTAATAATTTGTATAGCACTCAGTAGGGCTTATGTTATCATATACACATTTAGTGTTATTACGTACAATATGTAGTTGTTATGTAGGAAACAGGCAGGTCATTTATCTGCATGTGTGTCTTTAGTGGACCTTAGATTATTTGTGCAATGATGATTATTGTGGATTTTCACTATATGCAATATCTGTTCATGTATGATGTGTATGTATTTCTAAAATTCAGGAATTTTGTGTTATACTAATGTAATATATAATTATTAACATGTGCATATAGATCCAAAGCAGAGATTGGCATTATTTCGAAAACTTGAAGAGTCATCTCGCATTCATCCAGTTAGTCAACCATCACTCAGAACGATGCCCAGAAAGGAGTACTTTAAAGGTATGATTAGATTAGTATTTTGTAACCTGTCTTACAGGAAGCATGTTATAATGCAGGCTAAACATGAACTCTCGATGAAAAGCGCGATAAGGATGCCTTGGCCTACAGCGTCGATGGGAAGGTGGTGCATAAAAGCTGAATTGATTAGGTGCATGATCGGTTTTGAGATAATGTCACTTGCATATTTGAATAGTTCATTGCTCATGCCATCAGGTCCAGATGCAAGTCCATTTTCACATCATGAGAACATACTTACCTCCCTAACACTCTTGATATACTAGTATATCGGCTCTAAGTTCAATAATATACAGAATTATAAAAAGTTAGGTGCCCCTAATGGGCCGGTGGATGTACACAGTCATGCACATGACAGACCCCACCTACTGCGCATGCGCATACTGGTACTTCCGTTTTCTAATATATTGGCTGAGAGTCAACTTGTGGAAAACTTTACAAGCTCTTTATTGAGAATTTTGACTGTCTATTATCATCTTTTATTCATAATGGCTGATGCAAAAGTGTCAGAGAAGTCCTCCTCTTCATCCATTAAGGTGATATTGTTCCATATATTAATTAAGACTTGTAACTTTTATATGTTACCGGTTTTCGTTCACGGCCAGTTTGGCGTTACCGCATTTTCAGGCGCTGGGAATCCTTATTAAATTTCTCCCAGCACCTAGGGCTATTAATCCCTTGTGCTTTGTGTTCACAGGTTCAACTTATGGATAGTACGTGTTCCTGTTCTTCTCTCAAAGGTTGTTCACGTCTCTTTTTTTACTTATCATTGTGATATGTCTAAGGGTTGGAGATAGAGTAAAAGAATAAAAGAAATATCTCCTTCCTTTTGTCCCATCCCCCTCATCTGTTCTACAGAAAGTAGAGTCTCGGCGGATGGATGGACGTGTTCTGCACAAGAGGATGGTTTTGCCTGTGCTCAGGCTAAGGGAGTTTATTAGTTATGGCACATAATTATTTGAAAATATTCACAAATTTCTGCTGCCATTTGTTATTGCACTGTATTCTCTCTTATATGTGCATGGGTTCTCGAATATATATAATTTAATATCATATTATTCGGGAGTAATGAATGTCTTTAGTCTCTAGATATTTCTTGCATTCATTTCTGATGCCCCCTCTCCTTGAAGGAGCTGTTGCATTGAGATTTGATGTCATAATCAACCAGAGTTTTTTCTCTTTCCTTAATGTCATAGTCTTAGTTTAGAGAAATCTTTTTGATGTTTTTATCACCCTTTATTATGAACGTGGAGAGGTATCTAGAAAGTTAATAATCTTTCTCTCTCATTCTTAATTTGGGATCCTGGTTGTGATTGGTTATTATTAACAAGTGAAGTCAGCTGTGCCATCAGGGTTGTCTGTAATAAAAGTGGGTGTCTTCTCTCGAGTTTGTTCTTGTTTTGTGCTAATAGTCAAATAACAAGGTTTTGCAAACTATAATACTCATAGTCTTCGTATGCCTTCCCGTTCAGAAGTCATGTCCATCATGCTTTAAGCCCATGAAGGCTAGATTCTTCCCCCACCCTTGTGATCTTTGTTCAGTTTGTAGGCTGTCTAACAAATGTGTCATTTTTAAAGAGGGGAGGGAGGGATCTAACCTCTGAATTCTTTGCTTTTCAGGCCAAACTGATGGCTGAGGAGGGCAAGAAGGCAAAGGAGTGTAAGAAGAAGGCCTCTGAGAAGGGTGAGCTCGAGGCCTTCAAGGTTGAGTTAATGGGTGAGATGAGCAGGACTTTGAAAGATCTGATGCCTGACATGCTTCGCGGCATGTTGCCGGGCACATGTGTTTCAACTTCCTGCGCATCGACCTCAGTGCAGGTAGCCCCCGTCCCTTGATCATGCCCTACTAGCTCGGACAAAGTGTTTAGTGATCCAGAGGCGGCCGTTTTGGACCCAGGCTTGATGTTCGCATCGCCTGGTGATCCAGCGGCGCGAGCAGCATCAGGCGGGACCCGACCAGCGGGCCTGACCATGATCACTCGCGGAGTACCCTCATCATCTGCTTTCGGGCATTCTCCTGGTCAGTCTGGGTTAGTTTTTCTTGCTAACCCAGAGTCTAACTTTCCTGACCAGGAAGATGATGAAGACTACCTGCTCGGTCCACAGGATGATCATGAAGACATGGATGCGAGCGTCTACACTCCTCTCATGGGGAGCGCGGCCGCTCGCACCTATGGCACTGTTCCCTCGGGAGCAGGTTTTATGATTCAGCCTGTGGGCCGGTTTGGAGCGGACGGCCACCCGTATAAGATTCCACGCTTAAGCATGTAATCTCATACGGACGATCCGGGCCGCGCTGATGTGCATGATACCCCACACACAAGCGCGACCTTGATGCCCGGTCAGCCTATGGAGATTGTTATGCCAGCCCTCACGGGCCCGTATGCATTCCCTGGGCAGCCGGGTTCGTCTATAGCCTCCTCCTCGGCCCTACCTGCGAATGCCATTGAGGATGATGAGGGCCCGCTGCATGTCAGCAATTCGCAGGTAGCCACAGATGAAGACTGGTCTGAAGCATGCGTGTGGCTCCTCGCCATCAGACCAGAGCTCTCCATGGACAAAACAGCTGCCGGTAACCCTCGGGCATGGTTACAGGCAAAGCCGTTGGCCAACATGACTCTGTCTCTGCCGGATGCTGAACATATGTTAGATATGTTCTCAGCGGTAGAGGAGTCGATTAGACCAAAAGGTCCCCTCGCGAAGGCGAGGTTGCTAGGCGATGTCGGGTTACTGCTAGTCAGTATGCTCGATATGGCCTAGCACCCAGACCGAGCATGGACGACCGCACCGCTCTGGGAGAAGATACGTGGCCGGGTTCCCGTGCTGGCACCGGAGCATTGTGTTCGGGCGCTATGCGCTCGCCTAATGCCGCCTTGCACGACACCGAGGAGAGCTCACGAGCAGTGATTAGTGCGCTGTCTCATGTGTCTCAGCTGCTATCTGGGTTAGTAGCATTCTCGGTGCAGCAACAACCTAGCCCTGTGACAGTCCAACGAGCCTTCCAGGATGGGATCAACCTGGCATTGGACTGTCTCACTAGGTCAGTCACCAAGTCACTGACGATGAGGCGCACTTTTGCGTTGGAAAATTTGTGCCCATCTCAAGAGCTCAAGTCGCGCTTGTTGCAAGCGCTGATGGTGGGCCCTGGTCTTTTTGGAGGTGAAGGTTGTGGGCACCTCCAAGAGAAAGTGATTGGTGAATAACCAGAGGGCGCTGCACGCACAGTTTGAAGTGCTGCACAGAGAACACGTGCGTGTTCAGCCCTCAGCTGCTCGACAGCAGTACGCTCGTGGCGGTGCTGGCATTGTCAGAGGCCAGCAGGCCGGCCGGTTTCAGGGACCGCGTCGGCCGCGCCAGCAGCAGCGTGCTGCTGTACATCAGCCAGCGCCTTAGGCGCAGCCAGCCAGACAGCAGCCCATGCACCAAGGTGCATGTGGCGCTGGGCGCAGTGCGCGAGGAGTGGCACATGGTAACCGGGCCTGATGGGCTAAAAGATTTTCCGGTTACCACAGGTACCACTCGGGTGTTGTCACTCGTATCAGAGACACACCCACTTCTAAAATTCATGGGCAGCCCGTCAACCCTAGGTGCACCAGTGGCAGGTCGTTTGACTTGCCACATTCAGAAGTGGGAGCGGTTAATTCAGGACCGCTTAGTCTTGCAATGGCTTTCTCGTGGATACAGTCCAGAATGGGTAAAAGGTCCGCCATTGCATCTGTCTCTGGTACCGGTCTGGACTCAAATTCCAAGAGATCCAGACAAGCGGTTGTGCATAGAAGAGGAGAAAGAATCTCTAATTCTAAAAGAAGCAATTCAACTGGCACAAGATTATCTGGGCTTCTATTCAACCGTGTTTCTTGACAACGAACACCAGGGGGTGGAGACCAATTCTCAACCTCAAACCTCTAAACAAGTTTATAGATACACAGAGTTTCAAAATGGAAGCAATAAAATCAGTGCTGTTGGGGTTAGGAAAGGGGATGTGGACAGCATCAATAGATCTCAAGGATGCTTATTTCCACATTCCAATGGCAAGGAGTTTTCATCGGTTCCTGAGATTTGCTTTTTAGGGATGCCAATGGGAATTCAAAGTTCTTCCATTCGACATCTCGACGGCTCCAAGGGTCTTCACTTGAGTGGTACTTGCTATCACGGCATACCTCCGCAGGAGAAATATAGCTGTTCACACTTACATAGATGACTGGTTGCTGAAAGCACAGAACCCAGAAAGTTTGACAGCAAATCTGGAGATTTAGACTGGATAATCAACAGATTTAGACTGGATAATCAACTTTCAGAAATCAGAGCTGACGCCATCCCAGAGGTTTGTTTACCTTGGTATGTTCTTCGATCTGGAGATAGGATATGTTTATCCATCCCAGAAGAGAGTGAGAATGTTACGTCTGATGGTTTTAATGGAACCAGTAATTCCTCCGGTGGCCTTATGCAGGCAGCCGATTCAATTGTTTCTCATGACTCAGTGGACGCAGAGTTCAGGATCACTGGAATCATGCATTCAAGTGTTGGACCCTCTCATTCATCACCTTCATTGGTGGATGGAGAGAGGAAATCTCCTGGCAGGGGTCATGCTGACCCCTCCCCACCCTCAAATAACGATGTTTACGGATGCATCGATGGAGGGATGGGGAGCTTGCCTGGAAGAAGCCACTATATCAGGGCTTTGGAATCTGGAACAGTCAAAGGAACATATCAACATGCTAGAATTACGGGCTGTAATTCTAAGCCTGGAACACTTCTTAAAAGAAGTGGAGGGAAAATTTGTGATGATACATTCAGACAACTCTACAGTAGTGAGTTACATAAACCGCGAGGGCAGAAGGAAGTTGCCCAGTCTCTGTATGATGACATCGAAGCTGCTTTGCTGGTGCATGGATCATATGATCACCTTGAAAGCAGTTCATATTCCGGGAAGGCTGAATCTGTTAGCAGAATCATTGAGCTGAAGGATGAGCATTCTGCCTACGGAATGGCAACTAAATCAATGTGTGGCAGATCACCTGTTCAATCATTGGGGAAAGCCCAACATAGATTTGTTCGCAATGAAGAAGAATGCGAAGATGACAATGTACATTTCTCCGATTCCAGATCCAAGCACTATCGCAATAGGTGCACTAGCTATCAGTTGGAAGGGAATGTATTCATACGCATAACCTCCAACAATCCTGATTCCAAGGAGTCTTCAGACGATCAAGCAGGAGGAATGCCAAGTGCTTCTGATCACCCCGAATTGGCCAAGCCGATCATGGTTTACGGATCTGCTGGACCTTCTGGTTTGCAATCCAGTTCCTCTGCCTCTGATGGACAATATTGTCTTCCAGGGCAAGACCCTTCACAACAATCCATCAATGTTTCAATTGACTGCATGGATGTTGTAAAAAAAATCTGTGATTAAGGAGGGCTTTTCTGAGCAAGCAGCCAATTTCATGGCCAGAGCCAGAAGGGGGTCAACCTCCAGAGCATATAATTATAAAATCAACAGATTTGCAGAATGGTGCTCAAAGAGATGTATCAATCCGATGGAAGCATCTATTCAGGTAGTAGCTGATTTTCTCTGTCACCTGTATGATGCCTATCGTCTTAAGCCTAATTCTATTGCTGAATACAAATCAGCATTAATGACTGTTATCCCTTGCTTGGCAAAGAGGGGAAGTGATGAAATAAGTGTTTTAAATACTCTTATTAAAGGTATGGGCAATCTCGGACTGAGAAATCCTCCACTGAAACCGTCATGGAGTCTTTCTCTGGTTCTTCAAGTTTTGCGTGATAAACCTTTTGAACCACATAGTGCTATATCTGTAAAATTATTGACACCTAAAAATGTATTTTTAGTTGCGGCAGCATCAGCCAGATGCAGGGGTGAAATTCATGCCTTGTCTGCTGAACCTGACCGTTATATAGTTACAGGTGAAGGCCTTAAGCTTCTACCAAGATTGAATTTCTTGGCTAAGAATCAATCTTTAAAATATCCATGTCAGCCTATTATTTTACCTGCCGTAATCAGATATGATGCTCGTACTAAAGCATGGTGTCCTGTCCGTGCTTTGAATAGGTACAAGAGAAGAACTCAGGTTTGGCAGACGGACCCATGTTCCCTATGGTTGTCATATATTGAACCCCATGGTAGTGCATCAAGAGACACTATTTCCAGATGGATAGTAGAATGTATTCAATTCTGTCATAAGACAGCCACTGGAATTCAAGTAGATAGAGCCAAGGCTCATAGTGTCCATGGTGTGGTAACTTCCATGGCATTATTTAATGGTGTTTCTATTGAAGACCTTATGTCAGTAGTCCAGTGGCACTGTGAATCAAGTTTTACTGACCATTACCTTCATGACACTTCTAACCCGCTCGCCGTCTCAGTCCTCAGAAAATAAAAAATGTAGAAGTATATATTTGTAATTAGTTTTCCTCTGCTATTTACAAATATCACATTTGTTGGTAGGGTATCCCTACTATTAGCTGGCACAATCCTCTTCATCCGGTGGGGGAAGAGATGAGTGCCGTGTCCAAGACATCAGAGGTCATTATATGTTACCATTTTGTTTGGGTTTTTTTGTCTTGGTGATGGTGTCATATTTTTTATTTTTAATCTGGTGATGGGTAATGTCTCTTAATTGTGGTTCTTTCAGAGAGTTTTTTGAAAATGAAGCTTCTTTTTCCAATGTCTAGTAATACTTTTCATCAAGTATTAGAGAACGTGCTAGTCGTTTAGAGCAGCGTTTTTTTCTAACCTTGCTCAGAAAAAGGGGGTTGGGGGAGGGCATTTGCTTTTTGATCAATCTCTTCATCGGTCAATTATCCGATGCAAAATTCTATTCCTGGTTATGTTTTCGGATACAATTTCAGATGTTTTTAAATCAAGAGTGTTAGGGAGGAAAGTATGTTCTCATGATGTGAAATAAGAAAATTTACCAAATTTCTTTTTCACGAGTGAGATGACATACTTACCTCCCTAACAGGATCCCGGCCTCTCCACCCCATGGAGGCCTGGTCCTTTGGTTATTTGAATAGTTGCTTCTATGTCAGTCAATATCTAGTAACGGAAGTACCAGTATGCACATGCGCAGTAGGTGGGGTCTGTCATGTGCATGACTGTGTACATCCACCTGCCCATTAGGGGCACCTAACTTTTTATAATTCTGAATATTATTGAACCTGGAGCCGATATACTAGTATATCAAGAGTGTTAGGGAGGTAAGTATGTCATCTCACTCGTGCAAAAGAATTTTGAAATTTGGAAAATTTTCTTCTTTTCAGGGATTTAAGTGCCTTCTCAACCTTTGCTGTATTAATTAGTGTTAGTAATGGCTTGGGGTCTCCTGAGAATGGGTGCAAGGGCTCATCATCGTGGTCAGTGAACTGTTCCGTGAACCATTCTCTAATTACTTCTGCTTTTCCCTAGTCAGTCCCGATAGTGTCCTTCAGATTTGTGTACAGTTAGTGGTGGTGTGTAGTTGGCAACTCTCAGGGCTCGGGCTGCCCAAAATATTTTGTGTCAGTCATCCGTGGCAGTGATTTCATCTGCTTGGGCATCTGCTTGTTGGATAGCAAGATCTTTTAAGCGTTCGCTAATGTGGCACAGAATGTTATTGCGTTCCTGGCGTAGTTTGGTGCGATCTTCACTTTGGCCACTTTGATAGATGCGCAGACGTAACGCTTTCTGTTCTGCTGACAGTTTTACTACGAGAGGGTCGTCAGTATACCTAGTTATGTTGGTTTTTAGAACACCTATGGTGCTAGTAGCTGATGATTCCATGATTCCATAGATATCAGTATTTTGGTTAGGGCTTCGTTTGTAATATGTTAGTGTTCACAGTCTACACCCACGGTTTGCCTCTTTGATGTTGTAGTCAGTCCACGTACATTCCACGTAGCTATGGTAAGCTCCTGGGAAGATTGCGGTGTCCGAGGATGTCGAGCACAGTTTCTTGTTAGAAGGTTAAACATAGTCAGAGTTGCCTCTGTATGCGGATGTCAGCGCGCAATCCTTGAAGCCACCTGGGCCCCCCCCCCCCCCTAGCCAATCTGCGGCCCATTGTGCTCCTTAACAGCATACGGAAAATCCTATCCAATGTTACTCTATGCCGCATCCGAGACAAGATCAACGACTTCACCGGATCATGTCAAAGTGGCTTCAAACGTGGACACAGCTGCGCAGACATTGTATGGGTTCAATGGATACTTGTGTCGGTAGTCATGTCCAAACACTGGGATTTCCACAAAATTGGCATTGACATGTCACGAGCCTTCGACACAATTAAACGCTCAAAGATCCTAGATGTACTGCGCCAGGCCAGTTGCAATGAAGATGAGCTACGACTAGTGAGACTACTGCTTGCAGACACCAAGCTGAGAGTACGAGTCAAGTCAGTGAAGTCTGTAGTGTTTGAGACATCAATTAGGAAAAGAAACCCCTTGACGAACTTCTCCAATTAGCTGCAAGCAAACTAAAAATTGAGAATCTCTTTATGAATGAATCCAAAACAGAGTTCACCCACATATACCTATCTACAAAGCATGAATCTAAAGAAAATGATAATCCACTCCGTGTCAGCGAACCATGGAGGAAAAGTAAAATCCTGGGCTCACTGCTTTGCAGTACTGCTGACATTGCTGCACACTGCATCATGGGGAACATAGCTTTCCAGTCCTTCTGGAAGCTATGGATTCGTAGATCAAAGATGCCCTTGGTAAAAAGACTACGTTTATACAATGCAACCTGCGTATCCTTGATGATGTATAGCTGTAACAGCTTGGCAGCTCCAAAGGCAGCTCTAGACAAACTTGATGCCTACGACCGCAAACGTCTATGCACCATCACTGGACACCGATGGCCAGAGAGCAGAATTTCTAATGATGCACTATATAAGATGTGTAATACGCCGCCGCTGTCTGTAAAAGTCACCCAGCAAAGATGGTCCATGTTTGGCCATGTGCTAAGAATGCCAGAAGACACACCAGCACAGAGAGCCTTGGAATTCTCCCTACTCGGAGCTAGCAAATACAGAGCCAGGAGAGGATGTCATTGCATAAATATGCTAAGCGTGCAGTGAGGTGACCTCAAGAAAGCAGAATTAGGTACACTCAAGTCAAGAATGGACCTGAGGAAGCTAAGGATTTTGGCTGAGGACAAGACACAGTGGGCAAAAGCGAAGAAGGACTGATTGCAGCTGTAGGATGTTTCTACTACTACAGCCGCAGAATACAGTAATCATACATACAAACATGAACTCTGTTGAATATTCTCATAGCAATTTGACTTGATCTTTCACTCAAATAATTCTCAACATAAAATTTTCATAAAATTACAGAGAATACTTTTTAAAAATGTGTTTACATAAAGTTTCAGGAATGTTCATCATTGAGTTTCAAGATAATTTATGGAAAAAATATAATAATGCAAAATAGGAACTTTGAGTTCTGGTATTGCAAAATAATGGCGAAATAGCAAGAGAGATTTGAACCAACCGCCTTTAATGTTTGCAGTTGAAAACTTTCTCACATGAATAAATTTCTGAAACAACTAAGTTTCTGCAGGATAAATCAGTACAATTTCAGATGGCATAGAAAGTTTAAGGTAACTGTTTCACCAACAAATCCCTGAAAAAGTAAATTCTTTACGCTATTAAACTTATTCTGTTGAATATTTTAAAATTAATTTGACTAAGACGTTGCTGCCTAAGGCAGCAACATTTTTCAGTCAAATTAATTTCAAAATAGTCAACAGTTCTCCTGTATGGTTTCCTTGAAATTGAGACATGGGAAATTCATCGGTGAAAGCGTTGTGTTTATGTGAAATCCACAGCACTGGTGGTCAAAAGCATCATGGTATCTTGATGGCCAGTCTCTCAGCTATGTCAACATACTCTCTCTACACTTAACTCTCCCCCTCTCCCTCCCTCCCTGCCCCCCCCCTCCCTCTCACTAGCTTGTTGACACTCATCCAGTAATGATGTGTGTCTACCATCCTCCTATAGCCTGATTCTCATCCAGTAATGACTTGTGTTCGCTAGCCTGACTCTCTCTCTCATCCAGTAATGACTTGTGTCCTATAGCTCGAGCAGAAGAGGCACACAAGCAGACAGACCACCAAGATCAAGCAGTGAGGACATTTGAGTGGTTACATACACAAGTTGGAGAGTACAGTGTAACAGATTCTAAAATCAATGAACAGTAAGTCTTAGATTAATCATAGAAATGATGACATTCTGCAGTCTTCCTATCCCACTCAATCCTGAAATCCCACTCAATCCTGAAATCACAGAATCTCAACGGACCTTTACAGTTTATCCATCCATCATATGACATCTATGACATTGTAATCAACTATGTGATGTGTAGGATGACGTCATAATCAAATACAGCATGAAGGACTCGATTAATCTGTCTTAAATGCTTAATAGTCCAACACGTATGAATTGTATGTCTGCGATTTAATAAACATGCTGTTGAATGGCTTTGAAACTAATTGGCCTGTGTGCACATATTTTTCTTTTTCATGTGATAAACATCAGTTTTTCTGTGCTTAATCATTGTGTTGAGGAAGCAGGCTGATGACAGGGACGTCACCAGATCAAGGGTCCTTTTTTTTTACCTTTGAACTTTGTTCTCTTAATGTTAAACCTTTGTATTAAGTTTATTATACTGCCCTATATCAGGATTCATTAGCCTAATTACAACTAAATTTGTACATGTGATTGGACTACACAAAGCTGAAGCAGCACACTCGCAGGTATGTCACTAGTTTCAAGGTCAAAGTTATTTTGAACGTTGTCATGAAAATATTTTATCCCCATAATAATTTTGGCATTTTCTGGAAAACCTTTATTGAACAGTCCTTTCATTCTGCATTCAGGGAAATATTTGTCACATTGCAATGGAGCCAAGTACGGCACCTTATGATTATATCAACACCAATTTGATTGAAAGTAATTTCTGCGCTAGGCTGCAACGAGAAAATTATTTACAAGACAATCAGCAGATTCTTAATTATCCTAATAAAGAATCACAAATGTTCTAATTTCATTTATCACTGGAATTTCTCTCTATATTTCAGCATGAATCACTCGTCATTGAAACATGTTTACAGTGAGATGAGCCTGCCACATTTAGACCCAGATATCTTGTCTGGCGGCCGCGTACAACTGATGGTAATATCTAGCTTGTAATGACACTGTTAAAGCCACAATCAAATCTGCTTGAGAGGTCAGCTATCTATTTTTGGGCCAAAATGAAGCGGTTCTTTTAGACAGGTGGAGGGACTGCATGAATAAGAGATCAGAGGACTGCATGAGTGACACACTGATGGACCGCATCAATGACAGGCTGATGGACTGCATGTTTGACATATCAGATGACTGCATGACTGATAGATAGCATGACTGCATGAATGACAAACTGACAGACTGCATGAGTGACAGATTGGATGACTGCATTAGTGACAGATCGGATGACTGCATGCGTGACATATCGGATGACTGCATCAGTGACAGACTGGTGGAACGACCAACTACATGAGTGACAGATTGGATGACTGCATAAATGATGGCCTGACAGACAAAATTACCCTTTGGCAGACCGACCAACCGATTGCTTGAACAACGGACCGACCAAACGCATGTGTGACGGACTGACCGACCACATGAGCGACCGACCTATCGACTAGATGAGTGACCAACTGCATAACTGACAAATTGCATGACTGTATGAGTGGCAGACTGCATGAGTGCCAGTTCGGAGGACTGCATGAGTGACGGACTGACAGACATGATGACAGACCAAACCACCAACCCACCAACTGACAAATCCACTGGCCGCCCGAATGAGCGACCAACCAGCCGCCCGACCAACTGCACGAGTGACAGATCGGATCACTGCATGAGTGACAGCCCAGATGACTACATGAGTAACAGATTGGAGGACTGCATGAGTGACGGACATCCTGAGAGACCAAACTACCCACTCATAGAGGGGCCAACCCACTGAGCAACCGACCGACTGCATGAGTGACAGATCGGATGAGTAATGGACTTCTCGACCGACTAAATGACAAACCTGCAGACTACCCGCCAAACCAACCGCATGGGTGACAGATTGGGTGACTGCATGAGTGACAGATCAGATGGACTGTATGAGTGACATATCCGATAACTGCATGAGTGACAGATAGGATGACTGCATGAGTGACAGACTGGTGAACTGCATGAGTGACAGATAGGATGACTGCATGAGTGACTAACTGATTGACTGCATGACTGGCAGATAGGATAACTGCATGAGTGACAGATCGGACTGTCCGAATGCATGAATGACATATCGGATGACTGCATGAGGGACAGATATGATGACTGCATGAGTGACAGACTGATGGACTGCATGAGTGACATATCGGGTGACTGCATGAGTAGCAGATCGGATGACTGCATGAGTGGCAGATCAGATGACTGCATGAGTGACAGATCAGATGGCTGCATAAGTGACAGACTGACGGACTGCATGACTGACAGATCGGATGACTGCATGAGGAATAGAGACTGACAGTCTAGACTGTATGGGTGACAGATCAGATGACTGCATGAGTGACAGGTCAGATGACTGCATGAGTGGCAGACAGACCGAACCCCGCACCCACCAATTGACCAACACACTGACCAACTGTCTGCATGGATGGCTGACTTAACCACAAATGAAGCTGTAAGACTTGTGTACGCATATCCTACATGCAAAACGTGAATAGACGACCTATATCCTACATTTTCTATGCCCAATGCATAGAATAGGGCTATGGAACTGGCGTAGGTGTGTACAACATCACGTAAAATTGCTGAAATCACCTGGACTTTATAAAACAATCCGCCAGCGTATTACAATTGTACCATATTAACAAGTACGGCACAATATGGCGAATTGGCACAGGGGTGAACGCCCCTCGATGGGATTGTTTTCTACTTCCAATCGCGTAAATATTGTTGAATTTTCTTATTCTAGCGCACAAATATCTTCATATGATTCACTATCAAGCTGTCACCAAGAAGTCGATACATGAGAACACGCTAAAACACGCGAGTAGGAGAAGAAAAATATGTAGCGTAACATTCGCAAACTTGTCGCTGTCACAAGAGATTTGTTTACGGGTTGTGACCTACTTGCGACTGGGGAAGCCCTTCTTCTTATTGAATGGCTGTTCCACCATTTCACGAGGCACAACCTACACATTTTAAATAAAACTCATCCACGTTGCATAGTTCTTATGCACAATTCAATTTCAATGATAGGGTGCTCAACATGGAAAATCATTTCATATTCCATTAGATTGCATGAAAATAAGCTAAATACGCCAGGAATATTGTACGTTTGCTATTATTTTTCATTTAAGACTACTTGGTTTGACATAGCAGCTTTAACCATTTAACACTCATATCAGGCAAAACAGTTTCTGCAGTGGTCTTGAGAAATGTCCATTTTCAGACCAAGAGAAAGAGTTTTTGAAAATTTGCCACTGGAATGACTGGCTCGATAACACACCAGAGAGATGTGTGCTATTAACGATTTGTTTCTGGTGGGCTCAATAGTGTTCTGTTGGCCTGTAAATGGACATCCAATAAGCAAATTTTTTTATTTTCCTGAACAAATTTTGAAATTAATGGGTTAAAAGTAGTGAATGCACATGATCTATAAGCATTGAAAATCCTTTGCCTTCACGGTATTAGAAAAACACTTACTGGTATCGATGTCAATTTCCATACTGGTATACCTTTGATATCTGTATTATTGCGATCAGCAGAATAGTTAGGGCTATGGTAGTATGATACCATATTCAATATATATCAGAGCACCTGAAATAGTCATTGGACTTTACAATTTTCACAATAAAACCAAGAAATTAGATGAATCCCACTATTAATCACTAAGTTATAATGACTCAGTTAAATCCTGTCCAAATGTCTTAATCCCCAAAATTCCCCACGAAATTACTATTTCCACGACCTGAGCAGAGATGAACCTTTTAATAGCACCTGCATGGAGATCAAGTGATCATGTCGTCCCAAATAAACTAGCCCAATGAGACTTTGCGAACAGCTAAACCAACCTTGCGTGCCGTAGGGGTGAAGCGCTCCAGAGCGCTCTGCTAGATTAGCGAGGCGGAAACTGCCTCTCCTATGGAACGATACGTTTTGTTAGAGCGCTCTGCTATTTCATGAAACATGTTTGGAGGTGACTCGCGAAAAGCAAAACATGTTTTCAATCTGTGACGTAATTGCATGCGAAACAGCATCATATGTCACAGAGGCATATATTATGTCATAAGCGTGTCACGCAAAGGATGTTGGGATACCGTTTTCTTAGCAAACGTTATCGTTCCGTATGGAATAGTTTTGTTCCAGAGCGCTCTGTTAGAGTGATCTATTGAACCTATTTTTTGCACCTATGGAATGTAAGGCTGTTGAGATTTGACAGGCAACTATCGATGTTATGAGCTAAAAACATTGGATATGGATGTAAACCTGTTTTGCTGATTTTCATGGCTATTTGAGTTGATTGATGTCTGCCGGAAAATTACAGTTTCCAGAAAAACCTGTTCTCTATGTGATGGAATTGTTGAAAAGGTTAGAATTGCTTATTCAATGATTGAATTGCTGGCTTGTATTATATTTACACAGAGAAGTCCTGCTTGTATGGATGTTGAGAGTGCGAGTTCAATGGGGCAGGACAGATCAAGTCGATTGCCACGACGATACTCTATGGAAGATATGGCCAAGAAAGCAAGTATGTGGAAGAAAATGTAGCTCTAGTTAGATCCAAATTTTATGTAATTAAACAATCCAAATATATTTATCCCTATTCAGAGGAATAAGTTAGTTTGATGAAATAATAAACATAGTAAAGGAATTGGGAATGTAGGTGTGGTGGCATGGTTATCATGAATCACCCAGTAGCCTGTTAGCCTGTTAGCCTACCATTTCAAATTTTTTAACATTTGTGTCATACCCTACATGAAAAAGAGGATTGTAAAAACATGATCTAAATGGTGACCAGTATGTGATGTACAACGTCAGATCTGAGTTAGGTAAAATGTTAAAGTTCGTCGAACATTCCCAAAGGCTCAACTTACATACCTCGCCCTTTGACGTTATACCACATAAAATTCTATTATGGCAAAGTGGATTTTAGCTCAAGTGAGCTTATGCCATGGCGACCATCTGTCGTCCATCAACCTTTTCTTTAAACGACTTCTCAAGAATCAATGGGCCGATTTCAATTATATTTGGCAAGAAGCATCCTTATGGTATAGAGATTCAAGTTTGTTCAAACGAAGATGATCGGCCAATTTGTTGGCTTGGTTTTTTGAAATGGCTTTAAAAATCTCCAAGACTGCTTGGGAGATCGATTCAAAAGTCATGAAACATCATCTAAGGCAAGAGCTAAGCCTGCTTTGTTCAAGGAATTTGATTGGACAAATATCTTGGATGACCTAGTTTTCGCGAAAATGACTTCTTCAGACCCGCTGGTCGGATCGGGCCCAAATTTGGAAGATATGATGAGAGACTAAGGACCAATAAAATTTGTTCAAAGGGAATTGATAAGTAAAACAAACATGGTGGCCATGGACCAATCAAAATGTAGCGTGTTTGATGGCCATATTCAATATTTATATTTGATGGAATTTTATATAGGTTTTTAGGTATTCTGGTTTCAAATTTGCCATTTTTGAAATGGTCGGATAAACGGTTTGTCAGCCATCTTGGATCTTTTTTCTGCCAGAAACTCCAATACTAAAGCGTTGGGAAAATTAAAATGTTTTCTCGAGAGCGACTCAGACGATTTCAAGTATATTTAACAGGAAGCATCCTTATGGCATAGGGATAAAGGTTTGGTCAAAGGAAGATGATCGGCCAATTTGGTTGGTGGCCATCTTGGATTTTGGCCGACTTTTAGAAATGTGTTTAAAAATCTCTGAAACCGCTTGAGGTGATGCAAACCTCTTGATATATGATCTAGGGCAAGAGCTGAACCAAGTTTGCTTGAAGGAACTTGATTTTCCAAATGGATCGGTGGACATCTTGGATGAACTAGTTTTCGTGAAAACAACTTGTCCAGAACCGCTGAACTGATCGGGCAGACATCTTGTATTTTCTGCAAATTTCTGAGAAAATCATAAAAAGACAACTTATTAACCATAATTTTAGTAAAACTTGGCTAAACCATCTTCACAGAAATTTGAATGGTAAATTTTTCCTGTGCTCATCTCATTTTGTTCGGTTGTGCCAGCAGCCAATAATTGGGCCTCTTGTTATATTCAGTGTCATACAATTTAATAATAATAATAATAATAATAATAATAATAATAATAATAATAATAGTTTTGAAACTGATCAGTTACAATGTAAATAAGTGGTTTTCCCTGTTTATTAGTCAAAATCATTTTAATTTTGCAATTTATATATTTGAAACTTTCAGATGCCACTGTGCCGTTACCTACTGTAAAAATATCCTCAGCACCATCAAATAGAAAGGGAGAAAAAATATCCTGGCGCCCACCGGTAACGGAGAAAGAAATTGGCTGGGGAGGAGGTCGTAAGCGATCAGGAAACAGATAATACGTCTAATATATAATATATCGACTTGTAATATATGTATCTAGGTAGGCTATTAGTAATTGTAACTTGAACCTTTTAACCCTTAAATATGCTCAATAAAATTTCAATTTTCTCATAGAAAATGTCCATGTGTTTGAAAATTTATCACTGGAATGACTGACTCAGTTATCAAGCCAGTCATTCCAATGGTAAATTGTCAAACTAGTCTTCTCTTTGTCTGCAAATGGAAATTTCTGACAACCCCTGCAGAAGCCGTTTTTAGCCAACTTGAGTGATAAAGGTTTAATGATCAGTGTATTGCTAATCTAGAAACATCTACTAATCAGATCGATAGATAGATGGATCGATGGATGGATGGGTCGGTGGGTGGGTGGATGCATGAGTGGATGCGCGGGGTTAGTAGGTGGATTTAAATAATTATGTAGTTAGCTAGGGTGGGTGGTAGAGTGGGTGGGTTGATTTAAAGATAGATTGGTATGTAGGTAGGTAGGTAGACAGTAGGATAATGTGTTGATGGGGGTGATTGGGGACAAGTGACTTATAGATAGATAAATTAACATATACATGTATATAAATAAATGAATGGATTGATTGGTTTATTGTAAATTAATTGTTCTCATAAATTATCCATCATTCTGTAGAGGCTATGGGGTCTTATGAACCTACTAACGTGGGTCAAGTTCGACTCCTAACCATAGTTAGCTATAGCTAACTAAATTCCCTGTCGAACTTCAAATAGTTCACTAACTAGTCAACTATAGTCGACCGAGCACATGAGCTCAGTTCAGATGGTTAGTTTGAAATTTGCGTAAATTTCAAAATGGCGGACACCAATCGCTTGCCACAAATAAACGTATTTAAAAGTGTATATATTTCACTAAATAACTTTGGTTTGATGAAGTTATGCTTTCCCATTGTATGTCAATGTTCCCAATCCCCTATTCCTTCCCACTTTATGTCATATGAACACTTTTTGACATCTTAGCCGACAATAATACATTTTCTGCAATAGTAATTGAATGGGGAACTGGGTACCAATGAACTATAGTTAACTATTTAGCATCCGACTGGGCATAGCAACTGCACATGTTGAGTAAACCAGCAAACTGTCTATAGTTAGCGAGTCGAACTTGACCATGGCTATTGGGATTAATAGTCTGATATACTCATTCTTATTATTGAGTTTGTCTGAGCTTACATCATTATTTACTGATATGTTGTCCACAATGCACAGGCTAGATAGTGTATGCGACATTTCAGGCCTGCAGAATAACTATGTCTGGACTGTAATTTGGTTTTACTACTTTGACTCATTGTTCATTCCACAACTAATCATGTAATGAAATGATAGTATTTATATACTATTATGTTACTGTAATGATGTTAATATTATTATTATTATTATTATTATTATTATTATTATTATTATTATTATTATTTGTATATGGTTTCTGTTTCTGTGACTATTACATTGACACATCACTATAACTCTTTAGCCCTTGAATTTGTAGTGTCTCAATTTCAAGGGACCTCATATGGAGGAAAGCTGTTGAATATTTTGAAATTAGTTTAACCCCTTAATGTTCAAATTTGGTCAAGAAAATATAAATATTTGCTTATTCCAAGCAAAAGAGCATTTTTTTAGGTATTCTGATTTCAAATTTTTTACCATGTCGGCTAAACAGTTTGCTGGCCATCTTAGATCATTTTCCTGCCAAAAGCTCTCAAACTAAAAAAAAATAGGAAATTTGAAATGTTTTCTCCTTGAGAACCACTTGGCTGATTTCAAGTATATTTGGCAGAAACTATCCTTCAGTCATAAAAATATAGGTTTGTTCAAACGAAGCCAGTCAGCTATTTTGGCTGGTGGCCATCTTGGAATTTGGTCGATTTTTAGAAATGTCTAAAAATCCTCTCTGAAACCACTTTGAAGATCGATTCATAACTCATACAACATCATCTCGGGCAACAGCTGAAACAAGTTTCTTCGCGGGAACTTGATTGGCCAATTGCTTCGCCGCCGATCTTGAATGACCTAGTTTTCGCGAAAACTTATCCAACACCGCAGAACGGATCAGGCCAAAATTTGGGAGTTTTTGTTACAATGTTTATCAACTATTTAGGGTTCTACGTCTGCTTGTAGTTAATGGCCTTTCTAGTTGAAATGCCATGTTCCAGGTGAGCAATACAGGCCTGATGGACCGCTTGCTTAAAATCTGCCACTCGAGTGACTGGCTCTATAATCGAGCCAATGATTCCAGTTGTAAATTTTCAAAGATTCTTCTGTTGATCTGCAAATGGACATTTCCTAAGAGAAAATTTAAATTTTCTTGAACAAATTTGAGGGTTAAAGAGTTAAAGGGCACCCAGGAATGCTAATCATTGTATAATAACACATGTGGGCTTGAAAAATGTCCATTTGCACACCAAGAAAACACTGTTTTTGAAGATTTACCACTTGAAGGACTGGCTCGATAACCGAGTCAATCATTCCAGTGATAAATTTTCAAAAATAATCTTTGTCCGCAAATGGACATTGAGAAAATTTAACTTTTCTTAGGCAGAATTTGAAGATTAAAGGGGTAATACAAGCTAATTAGAATGAAACATTACTTTTGTGCTCAAAGGATGGTGTTTCTGTATGACATGTCATCAAATGATCACCTGTCTTAAAGAAGCAATATATTTTGGCCCCAAATGCCAAACGATCTCTGAGCAGGTTTGGCTGTAATTATTACTTAGGGTCTAGTGTGATCCCACTAAATCTCAATACATAGAAGTTTGATCAATCTGGTCTTTGAGGCGATGATAAGAGTGATCCATTTATACCTATGCTCCGCCAGTTTCTAGCTAAGCTCCACCTTTGCATGTGTGCTGAAATCAATTTATATACTTTGAACTCTGAATTATTGGAGTCCCAATTTCAAGGTAATTATACAGGTAAGCTGTTGAATATTTTTAATATTATGGCAGCAACAACTCCCAGTCAAATTAGTTTCAAAATATTCAACAGAATATTTACTAAATTATACAATTCATACACCAGAGAGACTTTTCAACATCCATGATGGAGCTAGATATATCAGTATGTATTGTGACGTCAGACTACATGTAATGTAATGTATTATGATGTCATATACTTGAGTGACAGATCATATTGCTCCATGACGATGGTATAAATCTCTGTTTTGAGATCTTATATGCTCGATCATAAAGTTTGTAGAGAGTGTTGTGCGCTTATAGTTTCGTCAAGCCCTAGACAAAATGGTGGGTACTCGACATAGCAATCCAAGTGGTGTGCAGTGGACAGAAAAGCAGTTATTTATTTATAAATTAAATAAACAATAGTTTCCCATTAGAAATCTATAATTATAATTATTTATTTTCTATTTATTTACTACAAATAAAATTGCATTCATACTATTTATTGTTAATTTTTTCTTTCACCAGGTACAGATATTCCTGGTTTATAGAGATCCATGCATTTATTCATTATCAATTTATTATTCTTGTCATGGGCTTGGAGATTTATTTCTTAAATTCAAGCAGTAGTTGATATGTAATTTTGTTTTCACTGACCTTGGTTCGATGCTATGGTTTTGCAAGGGTAGGTTTTTGCTATTAGCAAAATTTCTCAAGTTATATTTCAGGATTGTTTAACTCAATCGCAATTAAGCCTGGATACATGGGTGTGTATGCTGTTTGAAATAAGTGTGATGAGATTGAGGTCACAATGTCAAAAGTCAAGGTCACTGACCTCTGATGGTTATCGGCAATGAGGCAGTTATGTGAGACACAGAATTCCGCAGAATTGTTGTTATAAAGATGCATGAAATATTGGTGGAATGGGCTCAGTTCAATTGCAAATACCAGTTATTCAGGAATTACTATTTGAATGCTGAATACCAGAGTGCATTATGATGTTAGCAAGAACATAAATTTATGGCAGAAATGAGCCCTATGACCCTCATATCAGGAAAAAAATGGCCTTTTAGTGGTCTTGAGAAATGTCCATTTGCAGACCAAGAGAAGACTTTTTGAAAATTTACAACTGGAATGACTGGTTCGATAACCGAGCCAGTCATTCAAGTGGTAAATTTTCAAAAATAATCTTCTTAATCTGCAAGTGGACATTTTCCATGATAAAATTGAAATTTTCTTGAACAAATTTAAGTGTTAAATGGTTAACAGGTCTTATCATCATTAACTGTTTTGTCAATAGAGCCTATGACTATATAACCCTGTCTACTAAATGTGTTGTAAATGTAAATTATATCACTAAATTTTATGATGAGAATGATCATGTGTGCATATATATCAAAACTCAATGCTCGAAACACCTTTTCCAGATAGTATGATGATGTTCATAAGTATAATTATTTTACAGCATCTTAGCTCAAAATAGACCGCACCCTTTACTCGTAATCAATACTTTTTCAGCAGCTGTCTCATTATCCCCATGCATTTAGAAAAAGAGCCGAGGGGATATTGAAATCACCTCCATCTGTCTGTCCATCCATCCATCTGTCTGTCTGGCTATCGTCTCTAAAACTGTTTGGTATAATTCAGTCAAATTTGTTATCTGAATTACCTATATAATTGCGGACTGCAAAATGACAATTACATTAGGCTTCACTGCCAGGTCTTGGCGAACATTCAATAGCATCACATTAACTGGGCTGATGATTCCAATGGTCTTGCCTTTTTGGTCTTGAGTCAGTTTAAAAATCTTCAGCATGTATGTATTATGATAACTCCTCCAAGAATTTGGTTGCGTAATACGGTTTACGACACTGCTCTGCTTAAGATTGTGTCTTGTTGGTTAACTAAGTTTCAGTCCATCCAGAACTATTCATTGAAAGCCTGCTCCTCCAATATAACCATCCTTGCATACCTCTACTTCTTATAGTCCAGTGGATTGAAGGAAATCTCAATTTCCCTTTCTCCAAGATCTAACAATACTTACCATTAGATTATTTATTGATAACAACCACCTTGGTGATTGTACACTAAGTCTTGGCCTTTAACAGAACTGTTGGCGGTTCCTGGAACCGGGTACCTGCCCCAACAATGGGGTACCCATAAGCATGAACCAGCCACTTGTTTGCATAGGTAAAGATGGGGCTGGGAAGCAGGGTCCGTAATGTAATGGTAAGTATTGTTAGATCTCGGAGAAAGGGGAATTGAAATTTACTTCATACTCCCCTAGATCAATACTTGCGATTACATTACTTATTGATAACACCAGATTTGATCAGTAACCTTTTGGAAAGGGCAAGCCATCCATAACTTAAGTGCCCATAGAGAAAGAATGAGACTAAACTTGTCACATGCTACCTTTCAAAGAGCGCCAACAAGCCATTTGACCGGCTCACATTCGCATAACTGACCCCCACCCCACCCCTTTCTCTAGCAAGGGAAGAGAACTAGCAAACATGCATCTCGTCTGAAAATACAAGTATGTCAAGAGGGTTAACAGCTCTTGACACACAATAGCCTGGGAATAAGCATGAATGTATAAAATGAATGAACATGATATATACCAGTAGACAAAATACAAGCAGCAGTCAAACTTAGGTTACCTGATGACTGTTGCATTGCAGACACAACGCCTCAGCCGTCACCATGGCCCACATGACTTTTCCTGATCTAACTCTCGCTGACCATGTCTGTCAAGCTCTAACTATTAGCAATAATTAAAGCTACCATTGGAGAATGATCAGTGTTGTCTATTAACTAGCTTTGGATTAACTGCTAAGACAAGTGGATTGGTTGAGTCTGACATATCCAGCATATAGTAGTCCATGAATGAGGATTCATAGTGCCATTGTGCAATGGCCATGATGTCTTCTAACGAGACACCATTGTATAGGGCTGTCGAGGCGGCTATTCCTCTGATGTCATGAGCCCTGGTACATTGCACCTGGTGACCGGCCGCAATTTCATGGGTAGTCAATGCATTTGACTACTCAACGAGATTTAGTATCCATGGCTGCTGTGCCATAAGGCTTTTTATGGCAGATCCATAGATGCTTATCATCTGACTGTCGCTTTTTGTACTTAGTCAAAGCACGGACCGGACACCAGGCACTGGCATCATGATCATGCCGAGTTAATTTCGGTAGAAAGATCGGTTTGCTGGGATATTTCAAAGATTGATTCTTTGACAGAAATTCTGCCCTTGGAAGCAGTCGCAGACCTCCAAAGACAATAAATCGGTCCCTCTGCTGAAAACACATGGATCTCACTGCACCTTCTTGCTGAGGAAGCTGCCAATAGAAAGACTGGCTTTAGAGTCAAATGCTTTAAGCACCAAAGATAGACTCCAGGCTGGAATGACTACCGGTTGTCTCAGTCGGAGAGTGCGCATTCCCTTCACCATCATGTTTAACTGGGCCACCTCTAGACTATCCCTGTTGGCTAGACAAGAGATAGCGGATGCCAAAGCTGACGTGTCTCTAGCAACCATGATGGGAGCCAAACAAGTATAGCCCACAGAGAAAGTCTGATATTTGCTGAATAGATGTTTGGATCCCTTCCTTTACACCACTGCAAATTTGTTAACCTTGTTGTTATATGACTTGAAGTTTGAACTCATCTCGCGGCTGTGATGAAACTCGGAGCCTGTTGAGAAAGGCCTTCCGGCGTGGAATACTCTGATAGCATCCATGCAGTCAATTTGAATAGTTTGGGCCGCTCGTGTAGGAAGCGGCACTTGGCCTGGGAGATTATATTCGGAAACTCGGGCAGCTGCACTGGATTGTCCATCAACAGATCTAGAAGATCCGGGAACCATGCCATGCTGGGCCAAAAAGATGCTATCAGCAGGACCTGGCACGGTTCCTCTTGAATCTTCACCAGAACCTTCGGCGTACGTGTGCATCCCTTTCCAGCTTATCTCCAGAGCATCTGTATCCACAGCATTTGGA
This sequence comes from Chaetoderma sp. LZ-2023a, assembly GCA_034401795.1. Lineage (NCBI taxonomy): Eukaryota > Metazoa > Mollusca > Caudofoveata > Chaetodermatida > Chaetodermatidae > Chaetoderma > Chaetoderma sp. LZ-2023a. Next base: position 107,496,757 of record CM067370.1, on the reverse strand, counting down.
TCTGGAATTGGCGAGACATTAGTCATGATTTGAGAATTTTCCCTTGTAGCGAGCAAGTCCATGTTTGGTTTCCCCCAATGCTGGAAGATCCTTTGTAGAACCAGAGAGTTGAGAGACCATTCTGTTGGCAGCTTCCTCTGTGAGACAAAGCATCCGCCAGAATATTCAATCACCGATGAATGTGAGCTGCTTTCAAGACAACTGAGTAATTCCTGCACCTTTTCATCAAGTTCCACACTTTCATATACAGTGTTGGACGCTTGGTCCCACCTTGGCGATTTATCTATGATACTACTGTCGAGTTGTCATACTGTATCAATATCACCTTGCCCCTGACTTCTGGAAGAAATCTCCCCAGTGCCAGTTCCACTACCATCATTTCTAACAAATTGATATGCAGCGGACTCTCTTGAAGAGTCCAAGTGGCAGAGACCTTGTGTTCTCCCAGGCAGGACTCCCTCACCCTTCCAGCGATGCATCCATGTATACGGACAGTTGGGTGAGGTAGGTGAAGCGAAACCCTGTTAAGAGATTCCGACACTCTTTCCATCATGCAAGATGCAATATGATCATCTCCAAAACCGGTATTGGTTTTTATAGGTCTGTCCTCTTACATCCAGTGAGAGATCAGATACAACTGGATAGGTCTTCGCATTAGAGCAGCTTACCGGATCACCTGCTCCATGGAGACCGTCATACCCAGCATCTGAAGAAACCTCGCCTGAATGTGGTTCCCACTCGAAAGCTCTTGAGAATGGCTTGCAAACAGTCCAGCCTTGACTCCGATTGATAAGCCATGCCTTTCTCTAGATCGAATCGCATCCCCCAAATAGACGAAATGTTGAGTTGGTGTCAACTTGGATTTCTCCTCCACTATCTATCCCAACTGAAAGTAATTTCAGAGTCAGAAACATATCTATCTCTAACATGCCTGGCGTGTACGCCTTGATAAGCCAGTCGTCTATGTAGGTGTGAAGCGCTATGTTCTCTGCGGAGAAATGCTGTCACCACTAGGACCACTCTGGTGAAGACCCTTGGAGCTGTCAACAGGCCGAATGGAAGCACTACAAACTCCCAGACGCGATTCTGAAACGCAAATCGCAGATACCTGTGACAACCCTTGTTCGTTGGAATGTAGAAATATGCATCTTTCAGACAGATTGACACACACCACATTCCTCCCCCCAACCCCACCATTACTGACCTCGGTGTTTCCATTTGGAACCGAGGCATATGGATAAACCAATTCAATGGTCTAGGATTGAGTACCACCTACCCCCCCCCCCACGACCCCCCCCCCCCCCTCTCCCACCACCCCATGTTCTCTTAGGAACAAGGAACATGTTTGAGTTGAAGCCCGGAGTGTACTGGTTTGCTGGCTTTATTGCTCCCTTCAGAAGCAAGCTTAACACTTCGTTTTGAATGGCTTCTAACTTATCTGGCTCCCTTGGTATGGGAGGTATATCAGGTGCCAAAGACAGATTTTGTGGTGGAATGTCCCATCACTCTGGCATGTATCCCTGGGATAGCCACCCCAGGACCAGACTGTCTGACGTCATACCTAGCCAGGTCTCGATGAACCGCAAGAGCCTTCCACCCACGATAGGCACATTGATGCCTACTGAGGGTGGCTGGTTGACCCCCCCCCCCCACCCACCCCAGTCCCCCCCCCCTTCTTGATAAAGGAGATATAGCCATTTTGGTCTAGGCCTGACAGATCTGACTGGCCCCGCTGTCCCGGTTGCACAGGCGCTTGTCCAGGCGGATGAGAAGGGAGCTACCATACCCTCAAGAATGGTCTGCTCCCTCCTTCTTTCTGCCCTTGGAGAACTTACGTTTGCCCTTAGCACCCTAGGGCATTCAAGGCCGCCACTAGCGTGTGCAGTGGCCTTAACCTTCTTGGTCTTCTTCGCCTGAGGCGGATGAGACCAGAATTCACACTCAACAAAGGCACAGCTTTCGCCTTGTTCTTCTTCTTGTGCTTCTTCTGAGAAGTCTGCCCAGTTGGCAGTTTAACTGCAGCTCCTAGCGCATGCGCATGGCGCATCAGCTCCAGCTGCATATTAACTGCCAGCCCATTTAGCGTGATGTTGCGATGTTGGCCGAATCCTCCAGGATGGCCTGCGCTTGGCTACCAAAGATACTGGGTCCATTCAGGGGAGTACCAAGCAACCTATCCATGATGGCCGCAGCCGGACGCATATGGCCAATCACCATTTGCCTTCGCAACTTTGTTACAGGCGCCTGCATCCAGGCCAGTGCGTCCATAGATAGCACAAGGCCATCATTGAAGCACGATATGTAAAATCCCTTGAAATTACAGTACAGAGAAAGATTTTCTATGATTTTCAGTAAAACCATGTAAAGTAGGTCATGCTGACCTACCTTTGATACATGACACACCTTTAGGTTTTTATGCATCCATAGACCAAGTTTGGTCACAATATGTGGAAAACTCCTGAAAATATGATCCAGACATAATGTTAGGGACAGACAAATACAATTTTCTGTGATTGACATTGACCTACTTTTGATAGACGACAAACCAGTAGCCTGCAATGCATCCATACGCCAAGTTTGATTACTGTATACAAAAAACTCTGGAGACTACATCCCGGGCAACAATAAAACATGATATTTAGCGAACCATGAAAACTAGGTCATGCTGACATACTTTTGATACATGACACCTATAGGATATGATACATTCCATGTACCAAGTTTGGTGACTATATGTGAAAGAACCTTGGAAATATGGTCTGGACAAAAAATTGGGAACGGATGCATGCAAGCACAGACTCGTGCTCGCACGAACAAAACGATTACTATATACATGTACCTCAACTTTTGCAGCGCTATAATTATTCTTCAAATTATTCTATGGACATTTTCCGGACAATTTGAAAACCAGAATGGCAAATTCTGGGAAGAACATTACAGTATTTACCACATAGGGCTTAACTGAGTATCTCTCCTGCCAAGATTATGCAGAATGAATCACATTCTTTGGACCATCAAACAAACTATCTATGGGATGTTGCAGGATATGTAGTAACATAGAATGTGTTTTCAAAGAGAAGTGTTTTAATCATTATTAATACTAATCTAATATGCAGAAACAATCAAACCCCATGTTTCGTTAACAAATTGTCCCCGTGTATGATTACAATTCTGCGGCTGTTGTAATGGAAACATCCTACAGCTGCAATCCGTCCTGCTTCACTTTTGATCACTGTGTCTTGCCCTCACAGTCAAAATCTTAGCTTCCTCAGGTCCATTATTAATCTGAGTGTACCGAGCTCCAAGGAGGACAAATTCCATGGCCCTGCAGGTGTGCCGTCTGGCATGCTTATCACATATGGACGATCTTTGCTGGGGCACTTTTACGAACAGCGGCGATGTATTACACATCTTGTACTGTGCATCATTGGAAATTATGCCATCTGGCCATCAGTGTCCAATGATGGTGTGGAGGTCGTTTCTGTGGCCCGCATCGAGTTTGTCTAGGGCTGCCTTTGGAGCTGCCCAGCTCTTACAGTTGTACAGCTTCAAGGATACTCAAGTTGCGTTCTACAAACATTGTCTTTTTGTCAAGGGCAGGTGTGACAAGGACAATGATGGTTGCAATTGCCTTTATTCTTGACATGTGTCCAATACAAGACCAGTGTGACAAGCATCAGGAGAGACAGGTACAGCACTACCTCGCCATTATCATCCAGTTGACATGACCTTTTCGGTGATTTAGCAACATTTTCATTGGACACATCTCGATCGTCATTGTGCACTTCCAATTCAGGAAACTAGTTTCACAACTGGTGATATATAATAGCTGCATACGGTTGTGTCAAAACCGTCATCAGAAACCAGATATTCGGAGCAATCAGAGACATCATTGCTACTCTTTCTAGGTGCATTCATTCACTCAAGAATACGATAGAAAGAGCTAGTTAACCTGATTTATGGTCTGGGATTGTTTGTTTCATATGGCCGTGTTTAAGCTTTGTCTTTAAACTCTGAAAATGCCCTCTTTAACCATCTTTGAATGGTGTCCACCTAGACTTAAGATCGGTGTGTTCACGGCGTCAGCAGTCGACAATACCGACCAAGATCCAACAACCAACATGCATGGATTCTTCTACGAGAATGGCATTAATTGTTTCAACGCACGGACCCACCCCCACTCCAGCAGTCAGTGTACTTTTCCATCTCTTCCATGATAGCTCAAAATCAGTTGCAATTATTTGCCATTCCATGGAAGCGATGCAACAAGCTGTAGCCATTCTAAATCATGGACAGATTCTGGTGGTTACGTGTGATCAGCCGTTGTTTAAACTTCTGAAAGGAATTTAGTGGATGTAACCAGAATCATATGAAAGCGATTGGTGATCTTTTGGATAGCAGTGGATGGGCATGGACCCTAGTGTCAGCGGACACAACAGCAGATCCATGTCTTAAAGCAGCACACATCAAATGAACAGCACATGCACACCATGTGATTGTTTCAGTATGATGTACACGCTTAACCAGGCATCACACGTCAAGTACCAAACATCTCAACACGAAACAAGTGATAGTGATACATATATGATTGGTGCAAACAGGGAGCCGACAACGGTCTAAGGATACAGTCGGGCATATTGGTCTGAGACAGATCTTCCATGAGGGAAACTTCCTTTTGTGTTTGGATGGCTTGACACAATTAGAATGGTTTTTCCATGCTCTTGATGACTACAATTATGCACATGCTGTAGCTATTCACATGCGGGATATGGTGATGCTAAGTACTAGACATATTTGCAGCATTTTGCAAGGGCAAATTCACTATGTAATAAGACATGCCGATTATTCTCCAGGATCCCTTTGGATGAGAGCCATGAACAAACCAAAGGCAAAACAATGTGTGCGGGGAATGTGAGGGGGTCAATTAGCCGTACTATAAATCTAGCAGCTCTACTGTAATGGGTGATGGCTGGACCTGAGACGATCAGGATTGTCGGCGAGTTTCTCAGTGGACAGCTTCTCCGCATTCAGTGGATGGTCGTCTTGATGCATGACTAATGCAGCTCTGATGAGAATGTAAACGCGTCCAGACAGACATTGTTCACACAGAAGGGCAGGAAAATAACCAATATATACCACCAACACAGGATTACCTTGCCAACAGCTGCGAGTACAATACCAGACAGGGCATTATGCAAGCCGGGTTTAAAGCGCCACAACTAGCAAACTCATGTGGTTTTGGGTAGATACGAAAAAAATGAATCTGATAAGTTGAAGTAAAATGGATGAACTTGCCGCGTGTTGGTGAAACATGTCCGGCTGGGATCAAATATGGCTGTACCAGAGGCTGGTGAGGATGCTGTAGATGTATAAAGGCAAAATTACTCTGCATGTGTGGTGGTTGTGAGCAAGATGGTTAATGTGAGACTATTTACCTTTGAATGGTGCGTCTTCTAATGTTATACTGCTTTGATTATCATGGAACATTCTATGCTAGTTATTTTGTTATTTACAGAATTGAAGGGAAGGAACATGCAGTGGAAATCCATTCATGTAATTGTTAAATCAGTGTACATTATTTAATGGTGTCCATAGAAATAGCAAGGACACATTTGTCCAATACCCGCGTCGGTGATACATTTTTCAGTCGGTCCACCGTAAGGTCAAAATCTCTATTTTGGGGAAAAAACATGTTGTTGAAAGCTGTTGCTGTTGCGTTTTAGTTTTTTACCTTAAATTTGGAATACTGGTGTGAATACCCCCACAGACACACATCAACTCTAGTTCGGAAAAGATTGCTCGATTAACGTTATTGAAAAATGCTTTCGAATGTATATTTTGAAAACAATGTTGCTGAAATATGTTGCTGTTGGGTTTTAGCCTTTGACAACAAACGTGGGATACATGTTCCGGACCACATGGGTAAGCCTCCACCCAAGGTTAGAGAAGATTGTACCAGTAGAGCCAGAGTTATGGCAGAATGTGTAAAAATATATATTTGAAAACTGCTGGTAAAGTTGTTGCTGTTGAGTTTCTTAACCCTGAATTCCCATAATCTTTTTAATGTAACTATGCAGGTACACTGTTGAGTATTTTGAAACTAATTAGACAGGAGCCTGTTGCTGCCATAAGTAAAATACTCAACAGAATATTTATTAAATCGTAAGTGTTTTTGGTGATTTTGGCCTTTCGGGTGCAAAAGGTTGAAGTTCTACTTCTCTAAACTGGTGATTGGTAAATACTGTTGCAGATGCAAAGAATGGCAGAAGTCGTGGCAGCCAGACGAGTATGTAGGGTAAACATGCGAGAGACTGACAATGAACATCAAACTATTGTCCACAATGCAACAGTTCATAATGTTGCAGAATGGACCTTTCCATTTTTAGCTATGCCCGCCCATCTCTAGCTAAGCTCAACATACACCTCTCTCGTGTTGGGATCGATCGATCTATGACTATCAATTTCCAGAAAACTATGCAGGTAAGCCATTGAATATTTTGGAACTAATTTGACTAGGCACTGTTGCTGCCTATGGCAGGAGCAGTGTCCAGTCACATTAGTTTCAAAATATGCAACAGCATGTTTATTAAATAGTAGAGACAAACAATTCGTACAACGTGTCGGACTATTAAGAGTTAAAAATGGGCTAAATAGAATAATTTATGATTATGACATCATCATACAGGCCGCTTAGCTTATTATGACGTCAGATGATGGCGAGATACTCTGAAAAGCTGAATTGGTAGCTGCATGATGATGATGATGATGATGACGATGATGACTGACTGTTTACTGTGGCTGAAAGAGGTTGAAACTTCTTTCGGCTGCAATCAGTTTCCCCCCACATTCTCCACTGAAGCATGTCCATTGCGAGTGAGCATCCTAAGCTTTTTAGGTCCTTTTTTTACCTTTAGGGTTTTTAGGTCTCGTCTCAAGATGTGTAGCAAGTTGGGTTAGGTTACGATGTCCTTTACATAATAGTTTTTGGCATCTATTTCTGAAAATCTCAATGTTTCCTGAGATGACACAGTTTGTAAAGAGTTTGATATTAAGGTGTGTCACCAGCGGTAATTCGTGATTGCTCGCAAGTGACTGTGATGACAAATATATCGAGTTTGTTCATCATTGCTATTGGAGATACTAAGCTGTTACATTTGTGGTTGTAGAACGTTATTGAGACACTTGTGTCGTCGTAAAGGCATACCTTACCTTTCATGGGAAAATTAAGTGCTATAAATCCACAGTCTCAAGAATGACTGGGAAAAGGCCATGTTTCCTGTTACACAACATTGCAGTGTTGATATCTATATGTCCAGTGTAAAGAATATACAACTGATGGGGAACAATGTGATATCTGCAACACATGCCTGCACTAATGAGAGAGAATACAATTGTTCACATCGAATATGCCAAAACATCCGAATATATAGAGCTCACAGCTCATGTCAAATGTCAAATACGTGCTCATACTAGTTCTCAACAAACGATGCATTCGTGCAACACGGAAAATGGAATCCTCTCTCTCTCTCTCTCTCTCTCTCTCTCTCTCTCTCATATGATATATATCAGATCTTCGTAAAACGATTGAATCTGGAACTATAACGCCTAGAAATGTACCGAAGTTTTCCAGGTATATGCCACTAGGTTGGCCGATTGAGAAACAGTGAGGATTGATTCGTGTGAAACTGAAATTACACGTCGAGCTGTTTGTGAGTGAGCTCATGACAGATGTTACAGATGTAACAGACGATGAGGTCATATTGAACACACAACATTTAATTTATGTTAGTACCCTACATTGTAAATGCAAAGCTAACACAAAATATTCAACAGCTTACTAAAAGTTTCTGGGAATTGATAGTCACAGAGTTCAGGGATCGATCGATCCCAAGACGAGCGGGGTGTGTGTGGAGCTTAGCTAGAGTTTGGCGGGGCATAGCTAAAACTGGAACGGTCGATTACTGTTGGCTCTGTCCTTGGCAAAGTTATGGAGGAAGAAAGTGTACAGCAAATAAAGTCAATATTGAACCAGACCAGGAACATACTGAAGTGCTGCTTCACAAAATGTGTTAATTCATAAAAACAGTCATCATGCTCAGTGCGACTTGTTGAGGTGATATATAGAGCCATCAATACATTACATGTCTAGACTCCAGCAAAGCCTTTGACATTGTAAATCACGCCGACCTTCCGTATATTATCTTTAATCAAGCTGTTAATAGCGAGCGGTGTCAATAGCAAGTGTTCCAGTATTGACGCAATTGTTAATTTATAAGTGGAATGGCGAGCTCCCGGGAATATTTACTGAGGGCCAGTGTGGATCTTGTCATCAACAGCTTGATTAAACATAATATTCGGAAAGCTGGCATGATTTACGATGTCATTTGCTGGAGTCCACTTAAAAAACAAATTGACTTTTCAAGATTTTTTTCAGTGTTTGAACTTTGATTAATTTACGGCTGATTTACATGCAGGTTATATAGCCTGCATATGGTTCTTGCTTGCGTTAAGCTTTTTTACAAATGACATTTGCTGCCACAAGGGTTTGTCCGATTTGATTAAACTTTTGTTCTATAAGATGCTTAGAACTAGTCCACAGCAAAATGAAATCGACTCAAATTTTTTCCAGCTTATTTTCGCCGTTTGCACTTTGATTATTTTTTCCCTGATCGGTATGCAGGTTATATAACCAGGTATAGGTTTTGGCTGCGTTAACCTTTTTTAAAACATCTGCACCCACAAGAGGTTATGCGATTTGGCTAGAAATGCACAGGTTTGCTCTATACGATATTTAGAACTAGCCCACGTCAAACCGAAATTGATTTTCAAAATTTTCCCCTTTTTTCCCGCCTTTTGAACTTTGATTATTTAGGGCATTTGGCTGTGTTAAGCCTTTTTAAAACAATATTTGCACCCACAAGATGTTATCCTATTTGAATAAAATTTCACAGATTTCTTCTTCGCGATGCTTAGAACTAGACCATATCAAAATGAAATCGATTTTCAAAATTTTCCAGATTTTTTCCGCGTTTTAACTTTTATTATTTTAGGGCTGATTTGTATCCAGGTCATGCTTATTACGTTGTGGTCAATGCTTTTTCAAATGACAATTTAATCAGCAAAGACGTATCCAATTTAGAAAACATGTTTTGATTTGCTATAGGCCTATCGGCTTCTTAAATGTATCCTGCATCATATTAATATACTAGCTTTTGAAAATGTTTCTTCTTTTTTAGGCCATGAACTTTGCTTATGTTTGAGACTGTATCCGGTGGTCCATCATATCCTGTGATGTACAACCAATATACATGTAAGCTATTTGCTTTTTTTCTGATAGCTCGCTCTTGTTTTATATTTGTACATGGCTTGGACATTATTTTTCCGCAGAATATTTTGTCCGGAGCAGGGCACAACAGGCCAGATCCTGCGGCAACATAAGAAGGCGAGATATTTGGTATCTTCTGATACTTCTTGTTCGTCTGGCCTGCGTAGTAGAAAGCGAGGCATATGAATTACTCATTCCGGGGTCGTCGGCGTCGTCGTACACCAAAAAAACTTTTGGTTAAGGTTTTCAAATCACCTTATTTATCAATGAAGCCACACAGAAGTATTCTATACATCATTACTGGTATGATTTTTTGTGGACTTTTAAAATACTTTTTGCACGTTTTTGAACTTGGAACTGTTCCATGTTTTTGGTTAAGGGTTTTTATGGACCATTCTTTTTCGGCAATTGCTCACCACATAATTTTACAGCCGTGTTATAAACTATGTAGTGTTACTACCCGCTTCATTAGACCTACTAATTTCATTTTGGGAAATTTTTTCCAGATCAGACTATCCGAAATTTAGCAAAATCTTTCATGTTTGATCGGTTACAGTTGTCTGTTGGTGCCTCACTCAATATATGTGTTATGTATTACGAACCGTGGAATGTTTGCTTTTGGCAATCCACAGGTCCACACTATCCATGTCTGTACAGGCGAGACGGGGTGGGGTTGGGGAGGGGGGCATTGCACGCTTCGGCGTTCTTGTTAGTTTGCGTGCAGCCCTCTGGAATAGGACCTATAGTTCGTCAAGGGGTTTCCTTTTCTCATCTATGAAGTCCACATCGCCGGCATGATGTTCCATCACCAACAGCATACCCAGTATTTACTCTGCGTTGAAATTTGGTCTCGTGAAATTTCCCCGCATGACAATAAGCCTATAGCTCAAATTTAACTGGCTGTACATTTTAACAAGTTTGTCAGGGGTTGTCCTTGCGGTCCCTGTGAAGGTTCTTGGTTTTTTTGTAGTCAAAAGTAATCGACAAGGGGGCGGTGAGTTCTCTGGAATGACAACATCTGTACCCATTTATACGCATAAGGAATTTTCCATCAGTAAATCTGAAGTCAAGTCAACATATAAGATATACTGTGTTAGTTAAGATAAAACAGTATTTATTTATTTATTTATTTATCTATTCAATCAACAGTGCATGTTAATGGAGGGATCCGATCTGTCACTCAAGTATCTGACGTCATAATCAACATACATAGTTAGCTGACGTCACAATTAAATAACGTGGGTGATGTCAGAGGTCCATTAGTAAACGTCTGAATTGTATGTCTTTGAATAATTTGAATAGGAGCTGCAACAACTTCAAGTTAAATTAGTTTTAAAATATTCAACATCTTACCCGTATAGTAACCTTGAAATTGGGATGCTAGGTATTCAGGGTTCAGAGATAAAATGGTTTCAGACGCGCGTACAAAGTAGCAGGAGCTTACTTAGAAAGTGGATCCCACTATTCAGATTATTAAAAGGCCGCAAAATTTAGCGATCTATATAATCTTGTGTCAACAGCGACGCAAAGCGCTCTAAATGTTACGTTTATCAATGGAGGATTCCAGTTTATCCATCAATAATATGACGTCATAATCAACTACGCTTCGTGTAGGATGACGTCTTAGTAAGTTACGTCATGAACGACGTAGCCAAGTTCGTCACCAACACTTAATTGGTGACGGGCTACGTGTTTTGCACAAATTGTATGTCTACTATATAGGCCTAATAAACATTGTGTTGAATATTTTGAAAGTAATTTGACTGGGCGTTGTTGCTGTCACAGAAACATTATATTGCCCAGCAACAGCACCCAGTCAAATTAGTTTCAAAATATTCAACAGCTTACCCATATTGTTTTCTGGAAATTGATAGTCAGGGAGTTCGGGGATCGATCGATCCTAATGCGGGCGAGGTGTGGGTGGAGCTTAGCTAGAGATGGGCGGGACATAGTTAAAACTGAATTCCTCCATTAACCCATTTGTTGGACAAGAGAACGGGTTTTTTTCATAAATTTACCTCTGGAATTTGCGGACATATTTCTTTAATAGCGGCTTTTTGGCCGGATTGACCAGTAAATGGGTTAATGGTGAAGATAGAGGCAGTAGTTAGGGGCTCTGCTACACGCTATTGTTATTTTATTTTAAACAATGGGGTACAGCGGTACGGGTTCATTCCGCCTGTGTACGTTATTGTTTAAGAGAAGAATAGCGTACATGTGACAGAAAGAACAATGGCGTACAGCGGTAGAATTAAATTATGTGTATATTTCTGTTATTAAAAAGATTTGGCATGAATAGTGTCATAGAATTGATAGAATGTTACTGACATTGGCGTACAGCGTTATAATTTTGACGAATGGCGTAGGGGGCGTGTCTTGTAGTAGTTGTACGTCTGCGTGTGAGCAATTTTAACCCTTAAAAGTTTGGTATTTTACGTTTTAAACTAGCCACGCCCCGCACACACACACCCCCCCCCCCCTCTGATTAGCTTAAATATAAGAGGTAGAGGTGTTCGGATAATCGAGGTGAGGAGGAGGAGGAGGAGCGATGAGAAATGCTAGCGGGGCCGAACTCTGCTTTGCACGTATTTTTTCTCTGCGCGTGAGCGTATTTAAATAGAACGCACCTGTTAACTGTCAGTTCTCTGGAGTATAATATTCGTTCTTTTAACTTTCTTAATATTTACGTATTGTGTGTAGATTTTAAAAGAATAATTAAAAAAATATTTTATTAACGAGAAGTAAATAAGTGTACGTTAAAGTCATTTTGCTTTATTTCCTTGCAAAATGGCTGCTAATTTAAGTGACTGAGTTAACGAATGTGAAAATGCAGTTAATGCGATTTTGTGTCAGATGCATGACTCTGATGTCGCTGGATTAAACGTAGATCTACCCTCGTTAACTGATGAATAAGCTGATAACCGTGTATTATTGGATACCATCTTTTATCATCCCGACGACACAATTCCTCAACGGTGTGCATTTTATGGGCATAATGACATTGCATTACGCAACGAAAATTATAGCGATGACAACGCTGTACTGGTTCCTAATTACCGTGAAGTCATTCCTGAACTGTCTATTACGAATACCGATGCGCCGGTATTCAATTATCCGGATCATTTTTATGATTATGGAGTAGATGTATTCCCATGTATGTCGTCTGTGGGGTCCGTTGATAGAGCAGAACATGAACATAACTTAAATTTTACGGAAGATAACGCTGTAAATCTGCCTACTCATGACATTGAAAGACTTAATTCCTGAACTATTTATGCCTGATAGGAGTACCGAGTCATCCTTTAGCAATTATCCACAGTATGTTATTGATTATGACGTAATGGTACCTACGCAACCCGCTTCTACTGATGATCTAGCAGCTCATACGAGAACTGAACTATCTATTCCTCATATGAGTACCGTGCCAACATCATCGTCATCATCATCATTTTTCAATTATCCTCATAATGTTTATGATTATGACATAATTGAACCTATGCATTCTGCTTCAACCGATGTATGTGATGGGTGCGACCTAACTTTATCTGATGTGGCGCCAGTTCCTGACTGCATTGTGTCTTCTCCTAATGACCTATCTCTGAATTTAGCTCCCCTTCCTAATGATTCCGCTTATCGCAGTGATGTAATCATTTCTACTTAACAAACTCTTATTGACACGCATGGAAAACATACAGCAGATGAATTTAGTCTCATCGCCGATGAAATCACTCGTTGTATATTGGAGAATATAGTGCTTACCGAAGACCTTCTTAATCGTTATTTGCAATGTGTTCACTGTGAGTACCCTCAAATCGGAGGTTCGGTATTTGATTATACTGACTATATATCTGTGGAGACTGTGTGCAAATACCACAGTAAAAAGTATCGTATCGAAGGTACTGAATATAAAGTATCTTTTAACAGCGATCCCATAGCTGATAAATCACTTACTCATTCCGAGTTCGTGTCTGGTGCCTTTCAATCTTTGCTTGATATGTACAGTGAATATAGAAGATGATTGCTCTACATGCCACCGAGGCACGAATTATGGATATGTTCACTTTCACGGGTTAGACGCAGTGGATACGTTCATTAGCTGACTGACACACATTAAAGCTATGCATGTCTTTAAAAATATCAATAAAAAATATGTTTTCTCTGACTACTTGGTGATCGCGCACAACGCTCGTGCCTATGATTCTCTTTTTACTCCTTCAATGGGGTGAACAGAAAATATGCGGACATTATGTAGATGGAATTGATGCAACTGAAAATAGCATTTTCGAGTTTTTAGGATGCAAATTTCATGGGCATGAGTCTGATTGTTGCGGTGATAAGCGTGATACAACATATACACCATATGGTGATCAGACATATGAAGAAGCATATTCTGCGCTTCAATTCTGCATTTCTTTATTTGAATCACATAGATATATGGTGATAATTTTGTGGGAATGCGGCTTTTAGAAACAAGTCGCTGAGTCCTCTGCACTAAATGATTTTATCACCAAATTGGACTTAGCCCACCCAATATCACCATGTGAAGTGCTATTCGGTGGATGTATGTCCGCAATTCATTTATTTATAGAAGCGGATGAGCATACCAAGCTCAAATATTTAGACTGCATTTCCATGTATCCGTCATTGATGAAACAATGTTGTTTTCCAGAATGGTCATATACGGTACTAAGGGGCAATGACTTGAGTGATAAGAGGGTGCATGATTGCTTTGGTCTTATTAAATGCAAAGTCCATCCACTTCATGACTTATACTTTCCCGTGCTACCTGCTAGAATAAATTCACATCTTATGTTTGTACTATGCGCCGAATGCGCAAAAAATGAACAATCGTATGCGAACATATGGAAGAACAGCGCAGTTTATGTGGAACATGGACTACTCCAGAGCTACAGCTAGCTATACACTGCGGCTATGTCATTAAAAATGTATGAAGGTTGGCATTGTCACGCGTCATCACAATATGAGCAGAATGGGGACAATTGGGTTTTTTTCAGATTACATCAAACGTTTTTTGAAAATTAAACAGGAAATTAGTGGTTATTCTGATTGTGTCAGTAGTGAGAGTGAAAAGGCGAATGACGTGGCTAACTATTATAAGCATGAAGGAATACAGCTCGACCCTGCAAAAATCTTGAATAACCCAGGTTTGCGCTATGTTGCTGAATCCTGTTTGAATATTCTTTGGGGACGATATTCTCTTCGTGATCATATTAAGAATAGCATGATATCAACATGTAAACATCTTCTCTCCCTTCTGAATGATAAAAGTAAAACTAGGTTCCATTACATTCATGAACGATAGTCTTCTAATGGCCTCCTATTCAGTCAATGATGAGTGCGTCAAGTCCCCATTAAATACCAACTGCATTCTTGCATCTTTCATGACAGCTTATGGGTGAGTAAAACTGTATGAAGTCTTGTTTTTACTTGGTCACCGCATAGCCTATCATGATACAGATTCAGTAGTATTTAGTACCTGTGAAGGTGAGCCGACCATTCAAGATCGAAGTGGGTATCTAGGTTCTTGGACGAGCGAAATCCCCTCCGACTACGAGTTAACAAGTTTTTGTGCGCTCGGTCCAAAAAAACATAGTTTTAAAATGAAGCGTCGCGATGATCCATCGATTGTTAAACAGGTATCAAAGGTTAAAGATTTAACGCTGGGTACTGAACAATCAAAACAAGTTAATTTTGATACAATGAAAAAATTCATTGAACAAATTATAAACCATGGTGAAATTATGGATAGTAATAGCATACTACTAAGCTACCCATCTAAGATGCACGTCTCAATTTAGAATTCTTTCAGTCAATAGCAGTAAGATTTTCAGACCTGTCTTCAAAAAACTAATTTTGAAACTGGGTGATTTATCTTCAGTACCATATGGTTACACTAGCGTAGTATAAATATAAATAGCAACATTTTACTTTATCAGTCAGTTCGTAAACAATGTCACGTTAATCCATAGATGCCGAAGCCGCATTTGCCACCCGCACTATGATAATGTATGTCGCTAGTCTGTTTAATGCTGATAAGGATAAGATTCGTGCATTGTTTATGAGGAGCATGCATTTCGCTTTAAGAGATGGTATAATTAATGCGAGAAGAATTATACTCATGTCTCAAATTAGCAAGGATTTATTAACTGAATATGGGATAGACATAGTATATTGGTTACGAGTATTGTTGTTGCAAAGGTACATTAATCGTTGCCTTTTTCATTCATAACTTTACGTATGCTTAGTTATCGCTTACATCATATTTCAGGTCTTATATTACTACGCACACAAATATTTTGACTGAAAGTTGATGGCAGCTTAACCGCCATGAACTTACAGACAAATAGTTTTCAAAATATTATGCGTATCCAGCGATAATACCCATTGGCATTAACCATAATGGTTATAAAGTTGGTACTCAGTTTTATTGCTCATAAAGTGTGCGTTGAGCAGTAGAAGGCATGGCATTGTTTGTCCGGTGTGTATATGTTCGTTATTGATCGAACGAAACGTGCGCCATACATTCAAATTAAGCGTGGCTATGTACGCTATTGTAACAGACGTGTGCCTCTGTACGCCATTGATTGAGGAAATTTCTGTACATCATTGTGTGTGTGTACGGTATTGTTCACCAGGTGGTGTTCAAGACATGTGCCGTTGTGCGTTATTGTTATTTAAAGTGCTCAAAATTTTGGTGCAATCTTGGTAATTCGTGAAAAGCACAAACAATACATTTTGGTGAAAAGTGGTGCATCGATCTACATCAGATTCATCCTGATGGTTACCTTACTAAATGCGGTTTATATCTCAGCATAGTAGCATTTAAACAGCTGTTACAAATCATATCTGATCTTGAAGACGTGGTAAAACATGCGTGCAAAAAAGAAGGCGTACTATTTACATATTCATTGGACAATTCTATCTGTGACGAATTTCCATATGCTACTTTTTCTGCTCTGACGTAGAGCCACGCCCCACACGTTGTGGTTTATACCTCCAAGACGACGAGTGAGAATTATTGAAACAGAACGCGAGTAATTTGCTGGCAGCAGGCTCCTGACATGAGTGGTGACACACTGTTTAGCACGATACCTCAGTGCGTGAAAAATAAAAGAGAACCTGAGTGACATTCCATCCACTAGCGATTCCGTAGAGATGTCTAATCATGGCTCGCTTACTTCGGACGCTAAATACTGTGATAATGATGATGAACTTAATCTCGCCAATGATGATACCGACAAACTGTGTCAGTATTGTAAAACTATGTGTCAGTAACACCATTATTGTTCTTCGGATCATATGCAAAAGATCAGCCAGAAATTATTCGCATTCATGCTGTGCGAGAAGATTGCAATCGATGGCTGGATGGCTGTGCATGATTGTTATGGATGTCTAGTAAATCATCAGAGTATAGGTGAACATTCTTGTTTAGGTATTGATGCAAACTTTAATCCAATTGACAATTTTGAACTGTATAATGAGGCAGCATTATTAGAAATGAAGGAAGCTGAATATTGCGCTCAACTCGCCATCCATCGCAATATATATGCACATTGTACTGAACTTTACCACATGAGTGTGACAGAATGGTATAGGTACATTGTGGATGTAATATATGAAAAACAGATGTTATCACCATGACTATAATTAATATTTTCTCTACGCACATATTAATAAAGTAGCTGCTTACATGTTATATACCTGCAATAATAGTATCAATTCAAAAACATAATTAAGAAGATGGAACCTTATTTGTCTGTTTTTTATTTAAAATTAACCATACTTTTTTACTTACTAAAACACGGTTAATTTAAAATAAATTCGTGCCTTTAAAGGTCCTACCTACTTAATTGATTTTATATGACTATTTTTTTAAAAAGGACACGACCTAATTAATTGTTTTATTTCGTCAATTGTAACTTTGGAAAAATGTGCTGTGACTTATTTGATTTTTTATTTCGTAAAATCGTATCTTTGTAACGATATGTGTCTTATTATTATTATTGATGTCAGTATTAATAAAAAGGTTTTAAAATTGGATTTCACTTGTTCTGTACTAGCACCTTGCTCTATCTTTATCTATCTATCGCTAGCGACTCGCCATTCCCTACCCCGACTGCTCTGCAGGCGCTGGTATACCCGCTTTTGCACTTGACTGAGGCACTTGTCGGCGCATGCCATTGCTACTATATTCTTTAGAGAAGAATGGGACAGGTGAAGGATTGATATAGAGTGATGCTGACAAAGAATAGCGCATTTCATTATGAACGGTTTTGTTCAATTTCATGGTAAATATTCACAGAATATGGCATTTATTTCATAATTATTTAAAGATGACATGGATTTGTTCTTCTTCATCGCGCAAGTGTATTATATCATAATCTATTCACTCATGCGTCACTATATTTCATTCCAATTTCGCTCTTACATGAATTTATGATGTCAAAATCTTTTATTATATGATTTTATTCATAGCATTTCTCCGAAGATACGAAGCGTGTCTATGACATCACAATCATACACTTAAATATTCATAGCAATTCTCCTAAGTTATGACGTCACAAGCATACACTTAAAAGTTCATAGCATTTCTCCTAGGTTACGACCTGAGTCTCTGACATCACAATTATATTCTTAATGTATGCTATCCAGTAAGCATTGATAAAGTTTTCACAGAAGAGTGACTACATATTACATCATAGAGTTATGTCACCATAGTGACGGTTCGCATACGTTCTGTTTCAACTAAGGTATATATATATATATACGTATGTGCATATGTCTCCTTAGTCGAATGTGGACGTACGCATGCCGACGCAATGGCAACATCTCTTGACTGCAATATGTCATTACGTCACCCTTTACTATGATTGTCTGTGGGCCAACACAGTGGGGTAAAACTGAGATGATAAAAGCTCTAATAAGAGATCCCTCAGCCATTACTCTCCCTCCGCAGAGGATTGTGTACTGCTACGGTACATGGCAAGATGGATATAATGAGTTAGTGAAAGAAATTGAATTTAAAGAGGGTGTGAATGTTGAACTAGACAGAAGTTGCATAACATTGGTGATACTCGACGATTTGATGAATAAATGCGATGAGAATGTGGCCGACCTATTTACAAAACGTTCTCACCATGAGAATTGTAGCATCATATTTGTAGCACAAAATCTGTTTCACAAGTTGCGCAATCAGCGCGACCTATTAGTTAACTGTCACTACATGGTATTGTTTAAGAATCCACGTGATGCATGCTCTATTCGTTCTTTATCTAATCAGGTGTACCCAGGCAATACAAAGTATTTGATCGAATCATATAAGGATGCAGCACGCGCACCTCACTCATATCTACTCCTAGATTTGAAACAGTCGACACCTGACAATATCATACTACGTTCATATGTTCATCCGAAGGGAGGCTGTTATGTTTACATACCTAAGAAGAATGGCATCACGTAAAATGGAACACCATTTACCTATGCTTCAATATTTGGCTAAAGTAAAGCCTAAGATCAGAAATGATCTAATCAAACAGTGTTCGAACAAATTGGTGGATGTACTATGCGAATCATGCCTAAATGTATTACGTGGGAATGTTCATCTCACTAAATCGCGATACAAGCAGTTGAGTAAATATAAAGGGAAAATGCGAACACTAACTAGTCGTGGAATGCCATATACACGTAAAAGAAAATTTTTAAGAGCCTTATTACCAGCAGTGATCGGTATGCTAGCCCCTTTAATTGGTAAACTGTTGACGTGAAAAGATGGAACATACACGAAAAATGGTGCTAGTTACTCATGAATTGATAGGCAATTTAAATGAACAGAGTAAAATATCATTGCTACAAACAGATCCATCAATACATAAAGCTATTAGTCTTGACAACGAGATACCCAATATATTAACTAGACACGATCTGACTGAGAATGAAAAAGCGACATCATATTCGCAAACGCAAGGACAGCAATATCAACCACCACCTCTGCAACCCATAACTAGCTACAGTGTGCTGCCCACACAAATACATGAACGTACGATGAGGGGGATACCGAAAACATACAAGACAAAAGCCAGTGGAGTAATTGATATTTTATGTACGGTTCCTGAACGTTTTAAGGTTAATGAGCTGGGCGAAGTGACAATAGAGGGTACGTTTTTCCCAAAAAGTAATATACTTTACCTGCTTACAAACGTAGTAGTGCATGGGCGAAAACCTCGTATGACTGGTATGTGCGATCAAGTGGAGGGAAAGTTTCTTAGTCTGCTACATGACCTAAACATACCATGTAGATTTGTATGTCAGTAGAAAACGTTGAGACAGATATATAATGGCGCAGGAAAGGATGATAACGTCAGTGAGTACACGCCATCGCCCCTGTGAGTAAAAGAACACATAGAAAGAGTTCTCTAGTGGGCAGAAGGAAGAAAAAGGGGCATTCAACTCCGGTATTGGTAAATTTTATAAGTAATGAATGATGCTAAATTGGCAAAAGTATATTTCGATCCGAAACATTTTGCATCTTTTGGTGGGAAAGAAAAGCTATATGATGCATTCACAGGTAAAATACTATGTGATTATATCGACAAATGGCTAAAATTCCAAGAAGTATATACGCTACACAGACCGCGGAGAACAAAGTTTGACAGGGGGGAAATAAGAGTTTCAGCTGTCAATGAACTATGGCAGGCAGATCTATGCTCGCTGGGAATGCTGGAAAAAGAGAACAACAATGTGTTATACTTGCTATGCATAATTGATGCCCTTTCAAAATCTGCATGGGTGGAAAGTCTTTTTTAATAAAAATGTCTTCAGCTGTCAAGAAAGGATTAGAAACAATACCGAAACATACTGAGAGCCGCCCACATGCTATTCAAACAGACAAAGGGGACGAGTTAGGTACATGACGCATACGAATACACGAAAGTATATTGATGTATTACCTAGTTTAGTCACAGTGTACAATAACACCACACATACCAGTACGCACATGCCACCTTCGGAAGTCAACCGTAGTACTGACTTAATTTCATGGAGAAATATATATGGTAAGAAGCCGAAGAAAAACGCCAAATCTAAAAACAGCCCTAATCATGGTGACAATGTTAGAATATCTCAAGCTAAAATGCCATTTGAAAAAGCATATCGTGGGTAGTGGAGTCGAAAATTGTTTAAGGTATGCGAGGTACTTACAGACAAATATCCATTCTTATATAAATTGGAAGACTATGCAGGCGATCCGATTATTGGTACTTTTTATCGTGATGAGATACAGCAAGTTATAGAAAAAACTGATAAAGAGTATGCGGTGGAAAGAATACTTAAAAGTAGAAAAAATAAGAAGGGAAAACGTGAGTATCTGGTAAAGTGGCTTGGTTACCCAGCTAAGTTTAACACATGGGTTGCTCTACTCAGTACTATACATCAATAACAATGGATGAATATATAGAGAGAAGGTCGAATCAGAGCATGTGGCGAATGGTGGGTTTAAGAGTATCGAAGGAATTTATAGTATACCTAGCTCAGGTTATAATAATTTATATCATAATCATTACGTGCATCGTGAATCTGAGTGTACAAATTGGTCAATCAGGAATATGGATATCACTTTTAAGTGAATGTCTAGGGTATATATTGCTTAGTCCACTCATAAAGACGTACATACGTCATTCAAGTCAGAATGAATGAGGATCAGTTTTATGTAACCCTTCCGAGAAATAGTAGTACACAGTTCTTTTCAGACAATAAGATATCAGAGTTTATAACTCGTCTGCAAACTCCATTAACATTAAATGGCGACTGGGAAGGGGGTCTCTTGAGTGTACTATATCAGAGAAGTTGGCTTACTATTTCAAAGGAGAGTTTTGTTCAAATATTTGCATTTACTAAGAAGAAGATAACGAAGAAGAAGAAAGGCGATGACGAACCAGAAGAAGAAATTTGCGAAGATGTCGATAGGGCAGCAGAAATAGAAAAGGCAAAGACAGCTCCTTATGCACTAGTTTTAAAAGATGGTCTCTGTAATCCTCACCCCGCTAATCGGGAATAGTGTGTGCAAAATGATCAAGCGGATGATCGAGGAAAACATGGGCAAAATGATCAAACAGAAAAAGGGAGAAAAAAACGTACATGTAGAAGCGAATATCAATATGCGCAATTAGAAGCACCATTTATGACTGTGCCTAAAGGGTACTATGCAGTGAAAAATATGGTAGACTATCTAAATGGTCAAAGAGAGAGAGCAAGGCAAGATTTAGACACAAAAAGATTTTTTTCAATTTTTACTTGAATCTCGTTTTCTCTCAGTTAAAGATAATTATGCTATACGATTAGGTGGAGAAGTAGCAAATTTAATCAGATTCGAAGGAGGAAAAATATATATGTCCCCTATAGACTTTAAAGAATTGTTTCGTTCGAATCGTGAGGGCGGGCCTATGACCGCATACATATACTGTGATGTAGACTCACACAGTGTGGTAGGTGATACTTCTGCACCACTACTCAATTACATCGTAGAAAATCGCAATTTTTTCAAAATTGCGGTTTTCGATTAACTTGTGAAATCGTGCAAGCCTAACTCAGAGTGATACCCATTTCTAGTACAGATGGAGGGAAAGATATATGCCAGTGGACCTTTCCTGATATTCAATACCGCGCTGTGTCAAAGAACTACATTGATACTATTGGAATACTTATAATGGATGGAACTGGTGCCAATGCACCATTCAAGGACAGAGCATCGCCGAGTGTACTCTGCCTGCATTTCAGATGATGACAACAATGATGAAAGGGAGAATGAGGGGAAGAATGAGCATTCCAACACTGGTGCATTACTACGAGAGTCAAGCGGGCCATGGACGTATTCCAGGTTTTGTAGGCACGCGATACCAATCAGGGCATGGACTCGGTAATATCTTAGGTGGGCTATTACCTTCAGCAATATCTATCACAAAAAATGAAGCTAAATCTGTAGGTAAACAAGCTCTTAGCGTGGGAATTGGCCTAGCTGAGGACATAATGGCTGGGGGAAATGTTAAAACAGCATTAAAATCGAGAGTGCATGGTGTTGCCAGGTCTTTGATACCAGAAGCTAGTTTAAGACCAGTTCAACCTAAACGTAGAAAGAGGAATAATGCAGGTAATGCTCAGTCAATGTGTGCGATACCAAAGAAGAAGGGTCGCAATAGACGTCAGAGAAAACACACAGATATCTTTAATTAACACAAAAGAACATGGAACGTAGCCAAATATGTGAGTGCTCGAAGAGCGAATTAGACATTTTTCAGACATGTCCCATAGTGACAACATTGGAGTCTGCAAAATGGGAACAGTTTCAACCTGTATCGAGTTTATCAGATAGTGGTCCGATCGAGTTTTATGTCAGTGGGTCTGCTGATAGATATTTAGATCTTACGCAACCTTATCTTTCAATTAAAGTTAAGCTAGTAAAGCTAGATCAAAATGGTGTTGAGAGGCCTCTCGAGGAGGATGAGATGATAGCGCCTGCGAATAATCTTATGCACATGATGTTCTCACAAGTTGAATGGAAAATGTGTTAGTGACTCGAATGAAAATTACGCTTACCATCCATAATTTGAAACATTGCTTAATTATGGGAGCAATGCCGCAACCTCGCATCTACAACTTACCGGCTGGAAAATAGATGATGCTGGCGAATTTGATAATATCGCCGATACTAACTTAGAATTTCAAGCTCGCAGAAAAATGATGGCTGAAAGTAAAACAGTACACTTAATGGGGTGCATACACAGCAATATGTTTCTGCAGGACCGATTCCTGCTCGGTTCAGTAGATTTAAGAGCACATCTACAGCGGAGTAAAGATGTCTTTGCCATTATGGCTGCAGTAGGAGTGAGGCCTAAACTGAAAATGTTGTCAGCTAACTTATTTGTACGCAAAGTTATTCCATCAGCAGATCAGCTAGTGGCGCACGCGGTTACTCTGAGACAGACGAGCATGAAATATCCTATTAAAAGGGTAGTGTGTAAGACTTTTACAGTACCTAGTGGTATTATGAGCATTGATAGAGATAATATATTTATTGGACAGCTTCCTACTAGAGTATTATTCGCTTTTGTACCGAATGATGCGTATAATGGGGTGGTACAAAAAAATCTGTTCAAATTTGATAACAATAACACTACCTATGCTACATGTTATATATCGCTGGCTAACAATTGGCTCTATACCAATTAAGTGTGGATGCGTAGAGTGGAACAGACATAACCAAGTACCGGTTCGGCAGCCATTTAAAAAGGTAATGCGTGAAATCCAGAACCGCTGGAGAGAATATCAAGTGGAACCGGATGAACATAGTTACAACAAATGGCTGCATATGAAGTATCAACTTCGTTATGATTGCTGTGCGAGTATGTGGTGCGAGAATGACAGAAAGTACCGATTGCAAAATAAGCGACTAAACATTTTCGACTAAGCAAATAAAAAAATTAAATATAGGCCTCTTTTTTAAGGGGCCAACAAAAAAACAAAATTATGTTTCATACATACGCAACATATGCATGCATTTAGATGGGTGCACAAAAGACACATGCACGCACACATACACATCATACACGCAAAGGAAACAGGGAATACATACACGGATATGCTTCGAGGAGATGGGGCACATGCGTGGCGCTTACACGCATGGAGCTACATGCATGAGGGAATGCCCAGTTCATGTGAGTGTATGTGT
Organism: Chaetoderma sp. LZ-2023a; assembly: GCA_034401795.1. Classification (NCBI taxonomy): domain Eukaryota; kingdom Metazoa; phylum Mollusca; class Caudofoveata; order Chaetodermatida; family Chaetodermatidae; genus Chaetoderma; species Chaetoderma sp. LZ-2023a. The sequence goes on along the minus strand of CM067370.1, from coordinate 107,472,692 downwards.
GTTGGTGCATGTGTGTGTGTGGGGTGTGTATGCGATAGAATGTGGGACACCCTTGCGCCATGGAAGATGGTTCATGTAGTGTTCTACCACATATTCCACGGTGAAGCGAATAATGATACGTCTTTCATCGTGGTGATGCGTGGTTTCATACCTTAATAAACCAATGCCATTATTAGTTCGCACTGTAGCCGCGAGATCATAGGCATGGTCTAATATCAGTGAAGCTGACCTTAAAGTGTTTGAAGCGTCCATGTTTAATGTTAACATATTATTTATACACATATTGATGCATAATTCCACTCCCTAATAAATATGCAAAATCTCTAGCGCGAAATCTGCAACAAGATATTCAAGTAATTGATGAGGGAACAAGTACATACATCCACTCAGTTAAGAACTGGGAAATGAATTGTGTACGAATGTGGACAATAATGCGGGGAAAAATGTAAAGGTATAAATTGCAGTATTTATTCCATTCAAAAGTGTACAAAAACAGTCCAGAGAAGCCCGCATTCACAACTACAAAGGGAAAAACACTCTATCTCCTCGTGAGTGAACTAGATGATAATTTAATAGTAATTTTGAATTACTGAATATTTCTTTTAAAAATGCTTAGAATGAGACGCGGGATGCAAATAAGTACTTTAACGTTCTTTCATTATTCTTTAACATGTGTCATGTTTGTAACTCAAATAAGGCTAATGCGCCACTGATGAATGGTTAAATTAAACTTTTACCATGCGTGAAAAATAATCTTTTTATCATACAGAGTGAAAGGACAATGTACACTTGACCTCACGACTAATAGGAGTCCTTAAGCACATGATTCATAGCCTTCAGACATATAATGTTAACATTTTGTCATAAACGTGACAATGACATCAAGCAGCAACAAAATCTAACTGGCTGACATTATTGCAAACACTATATTGCCTAGTAAGTATTTAAAAAACAATTTGCACGTAAATCGATGTCGGTTAAGCGGCTACAACTTACGGTCAAATAGTTTTCAAAATATTCAGCAGGTACATAGTTTACTAATAAATTAACATTTAGTGGCTTAAAGCAGTGAGACAAAATCAATAGATTTTGCACCAGACATAGTACTTGGATGGCGTGGTGTTACAGACATTACAGGGGTTATATCTACATCATAGCTAAATATTTTGGAAACAATTTGATCGAAAGTTGTTGCTGACCATGCGACCATCAATTTACAGTTAAATCGTTTTCAAAATATTCATAAGGTACAGATTTATTATCCATAGACATTATCGTTTATACAATGCAACCTGCATATCCTTGATGCTGTATAACTGTACCAGCTGGGCAGCTCCAAAGGCAGCTCCAGACAAACTCAATACCTGCCACCGCAACACCGATGGCCAGACAGCATAATTTCCAATGATGCACTATACAAGATGTGTAACACGTTGCCACTGTCTGTAAAAGTCGCCCAGCAAAGATGGTCCATGTTTGGCCATCTGCTAACGATGCCAGAAGAGACACCAGTACAGAGCCTTGGAATTCACCCTACTCTGAGCCAGCAAATACAAAGCCAGGAGAGGACGTCATTGCATAAATCTGCTAAGCATGCAATGAGGTGACCTCAAGAAAGCAGGACTCGGTACACTCAAGTCAAGAATGGACCTGAGGAAGCTAAGGATTTCGGCTGAGGACAAGACATAGTGGGCAAAAGTGAAGAAGGCCTGATTGCAGCTGTAGGATGTTTCTACTACTACAGCCGCAGAATAAAATAATCATACATACAGACATTATCGTTTAGTGGCACGTAGCGGGGTTAAAAAACCTAATCAATACCTAATGGGCCAGACATAATAAACATCTGAATGATGATCCTCATCCCTCCCTCTCTTCCTTCTCCTTGACCTCGATTATCCGACCACCTCTAAAACTCTATTGTTTTTACCTACATACCATGGTAGCTAACCATGAGGGGTTAAAATTTTGCACACGCAGACGTACAACTACTACAAGCCACGCCCCATACTAACACGCCATTCGGCAAAATTATAATGCTGTACACCATTGTCAGTAACATTCTATAAATTCTATGACACTATTCACGCCAAATCTTTTCAATAACAGATATATACACATAATTTTAATTCTAACGCTGTATGCCATTGTTCTTTCTGCCACATGTACGTCATTCTTCTCTTAAACTATAACGCACAACAACAGAATGAACCCGTACCTCTGTGTGTCATTGTTTAAAATAAAATAACAATAGCATATAGCAGAGCCCCTACCTACTAGGGGCCTACTCTTTTACTTAGTCAGTGTCAAGACGATTTTTTTTACAATTTACCACTGGAATGTTTGGCGCTGTTACCGAGCCAGTAATTCCATTGGTAAAATCTCAAAAATAGTCTTCTCTTAGGCTGCAAATGGACATTCTTCAAGATCAGAGCAGATACCCTTCTTGACCGTCTTGACCTTTAAGCGGTTAAGCTGGCACAGGAAGGGTTAAGCAGTACATGTTAATTACAGATTTGGTGATACGAAGCGAGGGGTCGTTATTAACCCTTTAACTCTTGAATTTGTTCAAGAAAATGTCAATTTTCTCATAGGAAATGTCAATTTACAGACCGAGTGAAGACTATTTTTGAAGATTTACAACTGGAATGAGGGACTCTGTTATCGAGCCAGTCATTCCAGTGGTAAGTTTGCAACAATAGTCGTCTCTTGGTCTGCAAATGGACATTTCTCAAGACTACTGGAGAAACCGTTTTTGGCTGATATGAGTGTTAAAGGGTTAATTCAACGCAAACCACCATTCCCATACAGACATCTGCTCATTTACTCATATTTAATCTAATTTAACATGTTCTATTTCAGTACAAACAATGACCTGAAGAGATGCGATCTATCTCTCAGGCATATGAAGTCATAATCAATTGTACGTGTCACGGGTAGGCAGACGTCACAATCAAGATGCATAGGCCCAATGAATCATATATATAGCTCAGTCATGAACATATAAGAGCCCGTTAAGTATACGAATTGTTTTGTTTTTTATGAATTTACTATTTAATAAACATTCTGTTGAATGTTTTGAAACTAATTTGACTGGGTGTCAAAATATTCAACAGCCGAACTAGCTGTACCTTTAAAATGTGATTCTGTGAATTCCGGGATCAAAGTATATAAATCGATTCCAACTCTCACAAAATGTGAGTGGAGCTTAGCTAGAATGGGCGGGGCATAGATAGAAATGGCTCCCTCTATTTTACACATCTGCCATTAGCCAGCTCAGTAGTAGTGTCAGAATTAAAATGATACCACCTCGCTCAACTGGCCGCTGTTCGGCGATCCGTGGCCATGGAAGGCCGTGGCGAATATAAAACCCCCATGCAGACCACACTGTCCGGGAGAACCTCCTCAGGATACCAGCCAGTGGCCGACCTCTCGCTCTCTATTCTGACCGGTATCCTGAGGTTTTTCTATCTGTGGGACACTTTTCTACCTATCCTACCTATGTATCTATCCTACCTATCCTACCCACTTATCTCCTACCCCACCCTGTTGCTATTCCAGCCGGCTGGTGTGTGTGTGTGTGTGTGTGTGTGTGTGTGTGTGTGTGTGTGTGTGTGTGTGTGTGTGTGTGTGTGTGTGTGTGTGTGTGTGTGTGTGTGTCTGTGGTGCCTTGTCGCGGTGGGTCTTTATCTAACCTGGTCATATTAACCTGGCCCTAGCGTCTTACCTAGTTTCGAAATTTCAGGTAAGTTCTAGCGAGGTCTTTTGAGCGGATTTTAACCCCAGTCTGCAGCCTGTGAATCCTATGCAATGCAATACTCTATTGATTGACCCACCGCAACACCACTAAAATCTCGCCTCTTATTAGTAGTAATCTTATCTCTAAGCGTGAGTTGTAAAATTGCTGTTACTGCGTTATCTCAAAGTGACGTCAAGATCTAGAGGGACTGATAAGCGTAGCAATACAGCAATGAGAACACATAACTTATCTGCTATAATTCCTAATGCATACATGGCCGAGTTAGTTATTGTGGGGGATCCTTGTTTTGTGTTTATTAGCAAACTTATAATCACAGGTTCAAATCTCACTATTAGCATTTGTGGATAACTCGGTCATTTCTAGTCCGATTTTAAAATGGTAAACAGTTTTGAAATTATCGCTTCATTCCAAGAACGACAAGAATGAAGTGATTTCTCAGTACAATATAAGCATACACTCTCTCACAATACTGACATGTGGATCTGACATATGTGCATGCGTGCTACACGTTCTTACAGCCTTAGCCATACCTCTCTCATAGGGCTCTATACACGCTCGCATACTATCTTATCCAGGGGGGCATGCATGAGCACCACCCAATTAGAGACAGGCACCCACAGGGATATACACCCCCACAGGTACTGATCGCCACCACCACACATAATATGGTCTGAACGCCCATATAGAGACAGGTATCCACAGGGATATACACCACCTACAGGTACTGATCGCCACACATAATAGGGTCTGAACACCCAGGCAGGCATCCACAGGGTCATACACCACCCACGGTACTGATCACCACACATAATAGGGTCTGAACACCCATTTAGAGACAGGCATCCACAGGGATATACACTACCCATAATTGGGTCTGAACGCCCAGACAGGCATCCACCCACATGTACTGATCGCCACACATAATAGGGTCTGAACGCCCATTTAGAGACAGGCATTCACCCACGAACGAACGTGCGCCATACATTCAAATTAAGCATGGCTATGTAGGCTATTGTAACAGACGTGTGCCTCTGTACGCCATTGATTGAGGAAATTTCTGTACGTCATTGTGTGTGTGTGTACGGTATTGTTCACCAGGTGGTGTTCAAGACATGTGCCATAGTATGTTATTGTCACTAACGAGTTAAAAATACTGCAGTTTCACACTATAATTCTATGTTCTCCATAATGGCGTCTGATCCTTGCTTTAAATATTTAAAGTGCTCAACATTTTGGTGCGATCTTGGTAATTCGTGAAAAGCACAAACAAAACAATACATTTTGGTGAAAAGTGGTGCATCGATCTACATCAGATTCATCCTGATTGTTATCTTACTAAATGCGGTTTATATCTCAGCATAGTAGCATTTAAACAGCTGTTACAAATAATATCTGATCTTGAAGACGCGGTAAAACGTGCACGCAAAAAAGAAGGCGTACTATTTACATATTCATTGGACAATTCTGTTCACATTTCTATCTGTGACGAATTTCCATGTATTGACATATGCTACTTTTTCTGCTCTGACGTAGAGCCATGCCCCACACGTTGTGGTTTATACCTCCAATACGATGAGTGGGAATTATTGAAACAGAACGCGAGTAATTTGCTGGCAGCAGGCTCCTGACGTGAGTGGTGACACACTGTTTAGCACGATACCTCAGTGCATGAAAAATAAAAGAGAACATGCGTGACATTCCATCCACTAGCGATTCCGTGGAGATGTCTAATCATGGCTCGCTTACTTCGGATGCTAAATACTGTGATAATGATGATGAACTTAATCTCGCCGATGATGATACTGACAAACTGTGTCAGTATTGTAAAACTATGTGTCAGTCACACCATTATTGTACTACGGATCATATGCAAAAGATCAGCCAGAAATTATTCGCATTCATGCTGTGCGAGAAGATACAATCGATGGCTGGATGGCTGTGCATGATTGTTGTGGATGTCTAGTAAATCATCAGAGTATAGGTGAACATTCTTGTTTAGGTATTGATGCAAACTTGAATCCAATTGACAATTTTGAACTGTATAATGAGGCAGCATTATTAGAAATGATGGAAGCTGAATATTGCGCTCAACTCGCCATCCATCACGATATATACACCTGTGCAAAAATTAAGCACCAGCAAAAACAATAGAACGTAGAAACATGATGGTACAACTAGGCTGCCATACTTTTTGTCCCCGCGTTAGCTGACATAATTCCAAGTACGAAATGCACATGCATGCATGACTTCACGCCGCTTGATGTCCGTGCATGGCGGGAAACAGCACACGTGTTCAGTTATGTAAAAGTCCAGTTTGAGGTGTAGAACATTACATACAGATTTAGGCGACAAGATTAGGAATTTTGTGTTCATGACCGTGGTTTATTTGTACAGAGAGAATTAGCTCTTGATTGTGAACCGCTAGGGCAAGATGAAGGTTAAGTGATCGTGTGAAATGGCAAATCATAGGCATGCATACCACTGGTATGTCATGCAGAGAGATTGGCAGACAGCTGAACATTAACCATACTGTAATCAGTCGTTTGATTGCAAAACATGGGCAAACTAACGAGGTGAACGACAGACCTAGATCTGGAAGACCGAAGAAGACTACTGCCCGTGATGATCGAGCCCTAGTACGCCTTGTTAGGAGATCTCCATTCACCAACAGCAGAGTGCTCAGCCAGCAATGGGAAACGCGCAATAGAGTGTCAATGTCTACCGTCAAAAGGAGACTGTATGCTGCTGGCATGAAAGCTAGGAGACCTGTCAGACGTCCTCTCCTCACTGCACACCACAAAGAGGAGCGTCTGAGGTGGTGCAACGAAAGAAGACACTGGAACATGAGATCCTGGAGACGGGTACACTGGTCCGATGAAAGTCGGTTCCTGCTTCATGCCACAGATGGTCGAACTCGTGTATGGAGGTCCAGACGCACGGCGTACGACCAACGTAACATCATGGAAGAAGTTCCATTTGGTGGAGGTTCCGTTATGATATGGGGGTGCATCTCATTTGATTGTAAGCTGGATCTGTTGACTGTACCTGGAACACTAAATGGACAAAGATATCAAGATTCCATACTGGATAGAGTTGTGGTCCCTCATTTTGTAAATCAAGCACCTGGAACCCACCCTATATTCATGGATGACAACGCCCGACCACATCGTGCTAGAGCTGTGCATGAATACCTCCGCCAGAATGCCATCGAAACCCTACCATGGCCAGCAAGGAGCCCTGACATGAACCCTATTGAGCATATCTGGGACATTCTGGGAAACATGGTGAGGAGGGATCCTCCTGTGCAGAACCTACAGGAATTAACAGACGCACTCCATCTTGAATGGCAACGAATACCACAATGGCGTATCAGTCGGTTGGTGACCAGCATGAGACGTCGTGTCCAGGCCGTCATCCAGGCACAAGGTGTTTCGATGGCATTCTGGCGGAGGTATTCATGCACAGCTCTAGCACGATGTGGTCGGGCGTTGTCATCCATGAATATAGGGTGGGTTCCAGGTGCATGATTTACAAAATGAGGGACCACAACTCTATCCAGTATGGAATCTTGATATCTTTGTCCATTTAGTGTTCCAGGTACAGTCAACAGATCCAGCTTACAATCAAATGAGATGCACCCCCATATCATAACGGAACCTCCACCAAATGGAACTTCTTCCATGATGTTACGTTGGTCGTACGCCGTGCGTCTGGACCTCCATACACGAGTTCGACCATCTGTGGCATGAAGCAGGAACCGACTTTCATCGGACCAGTGTACCCGTCTCCAGGATCTCATGTTCCAGTGTCTTCTTTCGTTGCACCACCTCAGACGCTCCTCTTTGTGGTGTGCAGTGAGGAGAGGACGTCTGACAGGTCTCCTAGCTTTCATGCCAGCAGCATACAGTCTCCTTTTGACGGTAGACATTGACACTCTATTGCGCGTTTCCCATTGCTGGCTGAGCACTCTGCTGTTGGTGAATGGAGATCTCCTAACAAGGCGTACTAGGGCTCGATCATCACGGGCAGTAGTCTTCTTCGGTCTTCCAGATCTAGGTCTGTCGTTCACCTTGTTAGTTTGCCCATGTTTTGCAATCAAACGACTGATTACAGTATGGTTAATGTTCAGCTGTCTGCCAATCTCTCTGCATGACATACCAGTGGTATGCATGCCTATGATTTGCCATTTCACACGATCACTTAACCTTCGTCTTGCCATAGCGGTTCACAACCAAGAGCTAATTCTCTCTGTACAAATAAACCACGGTCATGAACACAAAATTCCTAATCTTGTCGCCTAAATCTGTATGTAATGTTCTACACCTCAAACTGGACTTTTACATAACTGAACATGTGTGCTGTTTCCCGCCACGCACGGACATCAAGCGGCGTGAAGTCATGCATGCATGTGCATTTCGTACTTGGAATTATGTCAGCTAACGTGGGGACAAAAAGTATGGCAGCCTAGTTGTACCATCATGTTTCTACGTTCTATTGTTTTTGCTGGTGCTTAACTTTTGCACAGGTGTATACGTATGTGCATATGTCTCCTTAGTCGAATGTGGACATACGCATGCCGACGCAATGGCAACATCTCTTGACTGCAATATGTCATTACGTCACCCTTTACTATGATTGTCTGTGGGCCAACACAGTGGGGTAAAACTGAGATGATAAAAGCTCTAATAAGAGATCCCTCCACCATTACTCTCCCTCCACAGAGGATTGTGTACTGCTATGGTACATGGCAAGATGGCTATTGAATTTAAAGAGCATGTGAATGTTGAACTAGACAGAAGTTGCATAACATTGGTGATACTCGACGATTTGATGAATAAATGCGATGAGAATGTGGCCGACCTATTTATGAAACGTTCTCACTATGAGAATTGTAGCATCATATTTGTAGCACAAAATCTGTTTCACAAGTTGTGCAATCAGCGCGACCTCTCAGTTAACTGTCACTACATGGTATTGTTTAAGAATCCACGTGATGCATGCTCTATTCGTTCTTTATCTAATCAGGTGTACCCAGGCAATACAAAGTATTTGATCGAATCATATAAGGATGCAGCACGAGCACCTCACTCATATCTACTCCTAGATTTGAAACAGTCGACACCTGACAATATCATACTACGTTCATATGTTCATCCGAAGGGAGGCTGTTATGTTTACATACCTAAGAAGAATGGCATCACGTAAAATGGAACACCATTTACCTATGCTTCAATATTTGGATAAAGTAAAGCCTAAGATCAGAAATGATCTAATCAAACAGTGTTCGAACAAATTGGTTGATGTACTATCATGCCTAAATGTATTACGTGGGAATGTTCATCTCACTAAATCGCGATACAAGCAGTTCTTGGAATTTTAGCCATTTGTCGATATAATCACATAGTATTTTACATGTGAATGCATCATATAGCTTTTCTTTCCCACCAAAAGATGCAAAATGTTTCGGATCGAAATATACTTTTGCCAATTTAGCATCATTCATTACTTATAAAATCTACCCATACCGGAGTTGAATGCCCCTTTTTCTTCCTTCTGCCCACTAGAGAACTCTTTCTATGTGTTCTTTTACTCACAGGGGCGATGGCGTGTACTCACTGACGTTATCATCCTTTTCTGCGCCATTATATATCTGTCTCAACGTGTTCTACTGACATACAAATCTACATGGTATGTTTAGGTCATGTAGCAGATTAAGAAACTTTCCCTCCGCTTAATCGCGCATACCAGTCATACGAGGTTTTCGCCCATGCACTACTACGTTTGTAAGCAGGTAAAGTACATTACTTTTTGGGAAAAACGTACCCTCTATTGTCACTTCGCCCAGCTCATTAACCTTAAAAGGTTCAGGAACCGTATGTAAAATATCAATTACTCCACTGGCTTTTGTCTTGTATGTTTTCGGTATCCCCTCATCGTACATTCATGTATTTGTGTGGGCAGCACACCATAGCTAGTTATGGGTTGCAGAGGTGGTGGTTGATATTGCTGTCCTTGCGTTTGCGAATATGATGCTGCTTTTTCATTCTCAGTCAGATAGTGTCTAGTTAATATATTGGATATCTCGTTGTCAAGACTAATAGCTTTACGTATTGATGGATCTGTTTGTAGCAATGATATTTTACTCTGTTCATTTAAATTGCCTATCAATTCATGAGTAACTAGCACCATTTTTCGTGTATGTTCCATCTTTTCACGTCAACAGTTTACCAATTAAAGGAGCTAGCATACCGATCACTGCTGGTAATAAGGCTCTTAAAAGTCCATCTGTTTGTTGGAATTTTTTTTTACGTGTATATGGCATTCCACGACTAGTTAGTGTTCGCATTTTCCCTCTATATTTACTCAACTGCTTGTATCGCGATTTAGTGAGATGAACATTCCCACGTAATACATTTAGGCATGATAGTACATCCACTATCTGTAGGGACCAGCCGAAGCTCCTCTCGCACAAATGGTCACCTGGGACCGCTAGCCAGGTAGTACAATGTAGGCTGCCCATCCGCCTCCACATACCTGTCAAGTCTGTGAACATCTATCGACCAGTTAGGGCCTGTTGCACGCTGTCGACCACCTTCCAGCTCACCAGGCACCGAACCAGAGCATCAGGTGGTAGGCGCTCCTGCAGATGGTGGGGCAACAGAGGATCATTGGATAGCCTCTACTGGCTTCTTACCAGTTAACCGAACAACCTCAGTATTGGATCTCTTTACCACCGTGGGCAAACCTTTCACCCACACCCTGGAGTGATCACCAGGACACGTCATCTCCTGAGCATACTGATGTGGGAATAGTCTTTCTGCCAGAGTCCAGTTCCACTCGTCGATTGCCTGGGCACAGTGGTGACCAACTTCACCTCGTCTTATCGCCACACCATGTTACTGCATGAGGGCTGCTGTCTCGCCCCTTAACTCCTTACCCTCATCCACCTGTAACAATTCTGGCCACCGGAGGGGCTTTTTCAGTTAATCATAAACACTGCTGAATGCTTGGGCCACCTGGCCTGCGGACTTATCTGTAAGCAGTACAGCAGCCTTGTACCTACTGGCGACATCGACGATGGTGAGGGCGTACTTGTAGGTCTTACATGTTCCCAAACGGCAGACTCTGTCTTGTGGAAGGAAGAGAACATCTGCTTGGTGAACTCTGTTCAGAACAGGTTCATCGAAATGTGCACGCCTGATGTGCTGTGGACGAGGTCTGTATATCTGCCACATCACCTGGTGGCTGAGCCACTGGCTAACCGGCTCCAATGTGAACTTGTGGCCCTTGCGACGTGCGAACTCGAGTAACTGCTGGGGCTCGTGATAATATCCACCAGGCTGGTAGTAGAGCTCCTCAAGAGCGGTGGTTGATGAACTCCCGGATTTCATCAATGACGTCGACTCCTGTTCTATTACGTATGGCCTGGGCAAACTCCAGACAGGCGAACAGATGACCATCATTCATCCGGCCATCAATGAACACCTCTTCGAATACCTGTGAACACTGCTGTCTAATCTCTGCAGCGCTGGTGCCGTCACTGAAGGGTAGCTTATCGACCAAGGCTTGCCAGTTAAGGGACTTGACCAGGTCATACAGAGATGCCATCCTTATATTGTATGGCTTAAATGTTCGGCAGCCCAGCTGGCCGCGAGTGCTATGGCAACGTATGGTAGCCAAGGGCCTGCGACTCTGAAGAACGTACCTACTCCTGAGGTGATGGCTGGTATGGCTTCAGAAATCTCCACCCCATGGAGAGCATTGTTGGTGATCTTGTGGACCATCTCGCCAGCCTTCATTGTGAACAGAGCAATCAGAGCCCCAACTGCTGCCAGCAGCCCGATAGAACCCTTTACGTAAGTGCGATAGATTCCTTTCGCTCTGTGTACTAGCTTGCAGGATTCAGGCGTTGTATCCACATCATACTCATCCACGGTCTCCGCCACATCATAGTCGTCTACATCATAATCCTCCTCATCATAGTCCTCCTCATAGTCCTCGTCATCTATATCCTCGACTGGATCAGCCTCTGGTTCATACATTGTGTCGCCATGGTGCCCACTGCAGCTATATAATAGCTTTAAACTGTAGTCTATAGCATGGCATCCGCAATCTTAAATGCGGGCATGTTTGCCTTAGTGAACTGGGGACTCAGCTTCGCCGACAAGAAGGCGCCAGAGGTCGAGCGTGAGCATCATAACCAGGCGACGGAGAAGCTGAGAAGGAGAAGTTTGAGTACAGCAAAGCCCTCGAGCATATGCGCCAGAGGGTGGCATGCCGACGACAACTCCAAGCTCAGGCCAACCAGAGCCTCAAAGAGGCAGATGAGAGTCTCGATGAGTACTACGAAGCTGTATCTGAGCCAATGCTCGACTATGAAGCATCGACAGGTCAGAAGACAGCAGAGCTTAAAGTAGTTGTGCAGCTGCAGTGGGGACCATGGCAGGAGTCATGCTCTATACACGCTCAAGCTGAACACCTGATGTGTTCGACACGCATACCTTAGCATAGCCAAAAATAAAATACCGTCACACCTAATGAGCGAGTCCCAGCTATGAGGTTTCCGATGTTGAAGCTGAGCCAGTTGCCCTGATTAGGTGGGATGTCCGTGCCCCCGAGGTGGTGATGGCCCTCGAGTGCCGACTCGAGGTCGTCGATTCCACTGGTTAGGCGCAGAAGTGCATATGACTTAGTTTTCTGTCTGTAGAGTTGGCAATCAGCCAGCTGGCGTACCTCACCAGGAACATTGGTCCCAGCAACCACAAGCTTGAAGTCGTCTAGCTTATCCACCTGCTGGATGGGTCCTCCCTTCTCAACCAGGATCACAACAACGACACGATGCACCACGATGCAATGTCAGCTCTACCCATTGGCTAGTTGTGGCTTGGACCTGCTGGTGTTCTCGCTCCACATGCACGATCCGCTGTTTGGAACCCGTTTGCATCAGCTCCTGGTCATTCTCGTCATGTCAGACATGAAGGCTTGGCGCATTCATCGTCGCATCTGCGAGCTGCTCAGTGTACACCCGGAGGAACAGCCTATCCTGCATGGCAGCCGGATCCACGTGTGTGTTCTCGAGGAAGGTTAAGAGTGGAACTGCCACAGGCTTCTCGACACCTGGCCGTAGTTCAAATTCCATGAACCCCTCATTGCACCCCACGGTGTAGTACCCCTTTTCCTTCGCATAGAAGGTTGGGCCATGAGCCAGGGGACCAAGGATTTGGTACTCATCGTTCACATAGGTGGTGTCCACGGTGCTGTTGCTCTGCACGATCTCCCACCTGTTCAGAACCTGCGGGAGCTCTACCATCTATTCTATTGTGATCTGAAGCTTGAACTCTAGTATCATGCGCTTGATCTCGTGGATCTGTGCCGAGATTGCAAAGTCAATGTACTTCCCAGCAGCAGACAACGGGTTCTCTCGTGTATACTGGGTCGACTGACCATCAGGCAGTCCTTCCCAGGATCAGTGCGGTGCGATATTGCGGGTTCAATGGCCCCATCTGGATGTTGCACATACTGCAGCATGTGTAAGGTCTGAGTATATAGAGGTTTTAAACGGCTGCCATGTTTGGTAAAGTTCCCCAGCAGATTGTCCATAGACAGCAGGATAAGTCCGTATGACAGTCAGCACGACAGCCATGGCGTGCACTGTCCCACTGTGACAGTGTTTGAGGACTGCTTCATGACATCAACATTATCCACGAGCGAGCCAATGTCACACCTCCATCTGATGCAGGGATACTGGCCTCCATAGAGGAAGAAGCGCCAGCTTGTACTACAAAAGAACTCTGGACTCGAATACTCTACTGGAAGTTTGACAGCACCCAGGGCAAGGTACTACCCAACCTACCTGTGGCCCCAACGAACAGTCCTGTTATTCTAGCTCCCCAAAGGGCGAGGGTCGGCCCCAAAGATCTACTAATGGTCGGGAAGTGGGCTGCCGTATTTAGACTCCATAGCCAGGAAGAGCGAGAGATGCTGGATAGCCTCCAGTTTGGAGCAAATAACTACTTCAGGGAGGAGGTCAGTGCCGCTGTAGTGGAGAGCCACGACTCCGGTCATGCAGAAGGTACTCAGGAGGAGTTCACTGTTGGCCGCAAGGAGGCTGTTGAGCACATCTTCAGCAAAAGAGGTCACAGGAGATTGGCCAGCATTTATGAAATTCCCAGATATGTACCAGGACTACCTCATCAAATCCGCTCGCAAATCTGATGCTCATCGCGCATGGATAAAGTGGATCTTCCGTGGGAAGTTCCATAAGAATAGAGTCCTAGACACGGACATCAGTGGGCAGAGTTTTGGTGACAGTACGGGCTTGACGAAACTGCCGAAGTAGCAGCGGAGACCATGGACGAAGAAGCAGAGACCGCGCAGCCTTCTGATGAATGAAAAAAGTTGCAGCGGAGACTGTCAGCGATGACGCGTAGAGCAGGCTAGTTTCCTGGCTGGATTCAGCTTGTAGGTGAAGGTCTGCACTTTTTCGAGAGATGGCTTGAAGTGTGACAGCTCACCTGTCTCCTTGTTGCTGAAGATGAAGCGGTACAGCCCAGCTGCCCTCTGTACACCTGCGATACAGTCTCCTTTGGTCTCCTTGAGGGTTAGGCTGTCGTATATGGTCTCGAGCAGGGCACGTCCACACTTGGAGCTGAAGTATAGCAACCGGGCATTGTGGCAGATGTCTGGTGAGATCTCGCGGGTGTACTTCTGAAAGAGTATGAAGACAGTTATCTTTGTGTGCCGGATGCACCTGGTGATGTTGCTGAGGTAGGTGACTGTCTTCTGGTCCATTGTAGGGTCATCGATAACTAGAACAAGTGTTTCTGTCAGTCGGGCTGCCAGCAGCTTCTCCATCAGTGCTTGCAGGATCTGCGTCTTGGTGATTGGGCCATTGTAGCATTGACCATTACTGTCAACTGCCTCAGCGGCGGAGTCAGACACCAGAAGGATGTATTGAGAGTGTAGATGTTCGGCCAGGAGAGGCTGCAGCAAGATGTTTCCCCCGTGTCCAGACAGGGCAATGATCAACACCACCTGGCCAGCATCGGCCAGCCTACTGTCGAATGGTACAGACATGCGTGCGGAGGATGGTTAGCACTTGGTCGGCGGTAGCCTCATCTATATCTGGAAGACTAAACGGCAGTACTTCCTGCACCAGCTCTTTCGCATGCAGAGCATGGAATCCTGCATCTCCGGCGGATACAAAGGATGCGATGGAGGCGTTAAGCATGAAATCCCAGCAGCAGCTGAGAAGATAGCGTAGAGGGCCTGTGTCAGCACCCACAGTGTCTAGTACATCCAGTATCTGTATGATATATGCACGGGAAGCCATGACTATCCTGTGGTCTTAAACGGCAAACCAAAGAACCATGACTTCTTCACCTCTGGTAGCCGGAGGCTGGTGGTAGCACCTGTTTGGCCATCGACAGTGATATGGCTCAGGCCGAGGGTGCCTATCTTGAGATTCTCTCCATCCTGTCGGAATGAGCTCCATGGTTTCAGGAGATCATTAACCAGGTCCTGAGCATAGGACTCAGTCATAACCTTGATGGCTCCAGCCTCATCGACTCCAAGCATACCTCGCATCGTCGCCCTCTCCTTGATGCCCATCCCCTTGTATACAGTCTTGGCCTTGTTAATGGCTGATTGCCCTACCGTATCAGTGTTCCCGATGAGATCTCGGGCTGGGATGGTACCTCGGATCTCACGTGGGTCTCCCTTCTCATCGAAGTCTAGGAAGCAGATAGGGGCAACAGCGTCCTCTGAACCGATGCATGCCTCGCCCGAGTGAGATAGATCGCCTAGCTCTTTGCTTTCTAGGTCTGTGAGTGACAGAGTCCTAGTGCTATATACAGACGGCTTAAACCTACTAGTCAAACCCCAGTGAAATAGTTGGGCATAGGAGGACCACGCAGTCGGCCAAGGGAATAGGTAGCATTACTCAGGAGGGTACTGGTCCTCTCTGCATGGGCACGCCTTGTGGGCGGTCCACCATTCCAGGGTATTGGCTATCCTCAGTCCGTGTGCTCGACTATGGGATACACACCGCCCTCTGGCATGCCATGCCTCATATGCTGCAATGGTCTTGTGATCCATCTCACTGTTCAGTGGGGTTAAACGTAGGCAACGATGATCTCAGCCATTGCACTCATTGCTAGCTCTAGAACCGCGGCCTCCATTAGTGTATCACGTTCACCTATGATCATGGCAGCAACAGTGTAGGAGGCCCCACTGAGGGCGATCTTTGGGATGGGGTGAATTATTCCGAGACAGTGCCTGGCCACCCCACTCACCACTGTAGCGAGGACAGCCACAGTGGCGGCAGGATGAACCTCATTTCTCCCTGTCATCTTCACCATGGCCACATTCGCTGCCACGTTACTGGCGACATGGACTGCCAGAGGTTTTGCTTTGGTCAGTAACTTCTGTGTCTTGGTTCGCAGCAGGTTCTCCACCTTCTGAAGACTCGCCTGGCTCTCGGGCAGTTGCTTCACGATCTGTACCATTGACGTCATTGTTTAAGCACTGAGTATACAATGTGGTTAAACGTCTGCATCCCCTGTCGAGAGAGCTAATAAGATCTTCCCAGTCTGCGTCTGCCAGGTGGCCAGGTTGGTACTCAGGAATACTCATCTCTCTATTGAGACATCTTAAATATGTCCGGGCTCACGTTATGTGAGAAGTACTATGATGTCTTCCGGAGGGAGTTGAAGGACTACAAGAAGAAGACACCAGATGAGCTCGCTCAGCTCTCCGGTGCTGAGCTGACAGAGGAGCTGACAGCTGTGAAGCTCTATCTAGGATTTCGCAAGGGACAGATCTGCTTCCTCGAATACATTATCATGGGTGGGAGTATCGTCGAGCAGCTCCTGCAAGCTAAAGGTTTCTACAAGGATCGGGAGTATCTGTAAGATGTGTTCCAGCAGTTGCAGACCGCCATGGCCTCACCAGACTCAGAGCTAAACAAGGCTCTGTGATACCATAAGCTGGAAAAACAATGCGCTGCAGAACACTCCAGCCCTTGGATGTGCATGTTGGCAGCGGGTATAGGGGCTGTAGGGCATGCCAAGCTGGTTCAGTGTCTCACCGTGGTCCCCACTGCTACTGTAGAGAGTCAGGATGGTCTTATAGCTGATTTGCTAGAGGAAGAGTAGGCTGATCCCGAGTGCCACAAAAGCGGTGTCGTGTCGACTGGCTGCAATGTCAGGGCGCCTGGAGCTGCCGTGTTGACTGGCTGCAGTGTCAGGGTCGGAAGGACTGTATGGCCCATACTACGTGTAGGTGTGTTGATGTCAGTATTGAAGCTGAAGTGGACACCAGGGGAACTCCCCTTGACTATCATGTTGTTATAGCCCCTGACTTGGAGGTCCTCGATGTTCACACTCATGTTGCTCGGAATCAACCGTAGGTGTGGCGAAATAGCAACGTCAAGTTTGCGACGGGCCTTCTGCAACCCCTGCTGGAACTTAGCAATAAGACTACTGGGGTCTGCCACGATGATCATATCCTCCACGAGACTGATGAACATGGCCTGGACCGCTGCTCCGCTGACACCATCTATGGAATGCCGCAGCTGGGTCTGTGCCATAAGGAGGCAGTAGCCCAGTGCTTCCAGGGACTGGTTGATCCGATCGATCCCTGCTGGTGTGAGGCCTGAGGTGGTGTGTGGGACAAACTGCTTCAACACATCTGGATAGTCCTGCCACAAGCCTGTGATGTGCATATTTTCCACCAGTGCTCCAGGGTCGGAGTCTGGATCAAACGAGAATATCGCTGTCTTCCGACGGCCTACTCGCCGGGGGGTTCAATAGGGGAATCCTGAGTAGTCATGTCTCGGGTCACTGTACATAACCCCTAGCCCGCTGTTGTCACCACCATGCCTCCGATAGTCTGGGTGAGTGCTGAACTCTCTCTGTAGTCTGCTGGCCGCTGAGATGCTATGACTGTTGAGCTGTGGGTCGAAGGCGTTTGTATCAGGGAGGCTTGCACCCAGCTCATGGAGGATTCGTCGCACCGTGAGGTACACGTGGAATCTGAGACAGCTGGCGATGAGCACCACTTCAGGAGTACCAGAATAGGAGTGAATCAGGGTGGAACTTACTCCACATCCTGCCGTGGCACACCACACGGCAAAGTTCAGCTGCTGATTCCAGTATGAGAGGCTTGGAGCAGCCATCCAAGTATGGGCTTGCTTCGTATCCTTGATGGTGATGGGGCGGTTTGTCAGCAGTTGTGGGTTGACGGAGAAGCTGGTTCGGGACAGTCCATCCACTGTGATGGAGAACGGTGTTAACTCTGGTAACATCTCGTTTTTGAACTCCTCCACATCAACCCACCCGCTGGAGCCCTTGAGGTATTGCTGTCACACTTTAGGTTTCTCCATGCGGTACAGGGCTTGGACCTTCAATATATGGTGGTACTCTTCATCGGTGACCTGGCCATCCTCGAGAGCTTTGCTGACAGACTCGTCGATAGTTCGTAGCATACTCTGTGCCAGTGCCACGTACTTAGCATGCTTCTCCAGCCTCCTTGTGATCTGCCGCTGCCCCACCCCAAGCCCATGGCCAAGACAGTTGCGGCTAGTGTCACGCAACCCAGCGGGATGGTGATGATGGCACCCATCCCTGTAGCGAGAGTGGCCACAGCTGCCACACCAGCACTGCTTCAATCACACCCGCAGCAGTGGTTGTAGGTGCGAGGATGTTGTAGGCTGTCTTATATCGCCTGCGCATTCTGCTGTACTTTTCTGCCTCATGGACGAGATTCTGCCTGATGGTATCTATCTGCTGGAGTCGCCAGCCATGGATGGTACCGCCCTCGTCAGCTGTCAGGGAGGGGTATATTTCTGGTTGCTTCCGCCATAGTATATCTGGAGGATTAAACCTGCATCACCTGCAGAATCTGCTCATGACTCATAGAAGGGTGCATTTTGGAGAGCCTGGCGAACCATGCCAGCTTGCTGGTGTCGAGACAGACGTCTCTTAGACAGAGGTCATCCAGCACTATGTCGGGTGCCAGTAGTTTTCTGAGACATGACATCCGGAACTTCACCTTATGACCAAGATAGTAGGTCCACCGTTGGATGGCTTTCTTACACTTCTGTGCCATCTCCTCTTCCCACTGTATGACATCTGGCTCATTCTCGTCTGTGAAGACACCTGGCTCATCGTCATATGTGAAGACATCTGGCTCATCGCCATATGTGAAGACATCGTCCCGCTTACTCTCTGGCTCATCCTCGTCTGCAGTCTCCGCTGCATCGTCTGCGGTCTCTGCTACTTCTGGCTCATCGTCATATGTGAAGACATCGTCCCGCTTACTCTCTGGCTCATCATCATCCGCGGTCTCCACTGCATCATCCGTGGTCTCCGCTACATCTGGCTCATCGTCGTATCTGAAGACATCATCCCGCTTACTCTCCTCCAGGAGGGCCTGCCAGTTCGGGAATCTTCACTGTTCTTTCGCCTCCTTGCAATGCTCGCGTTCTGTTGATACCAGCTCTCCCGCTGTAGTCGCTCTCCTTCTTGTTGACAGATCTGTTGCTGTGCGAGCATCTGTGCAGGGGTCATGAAGGGGCAACCTTGTAGCAGGCTCTTCATCATCTCGGCAATGGTCAGATATTCCTGGTGTGATATCATGTCAGGTCAATGAGTAATAAGAGGGTAAACTCTAAATGGGCATCCGATACCCCATCTGTGCTGGCATATATGTTAATGAAGGGGCTGTCAAACAGGTGATTTACAAGTGTGAACAGGCTAGGACTGATAGCTTTCTATAGATAGCAGTTGGCACCTAGGAGATACTTTTGGGAGGGCCTCAGGAAGATCAGTTTACTGATGATATACCCTCGATAAATAAAGATTATTATTATTATTATTATTATTATTATTATTATTATTATTATTATTATTATTATTATCACATCCCGGCTGACTTCTACCAGTGAGCTGCTGTGTGCACTGCCCAGAGGTTGATGTAGCACATCGGCGTGTATGTATGTTGTGCCCCGCTGGGGCACCTCGAAAAGGACCCATTCTACATGGTACTGTACCACCCGTCTCCACTCTAGAGAGGGTGAGATTACGTTCTCGCCACCGGAGAGCAGCAGCCGGACAATCGGCATGGTTATATGTTCTGTTTAAACCCCTCCTATAGCGTGCTATGGAACCCATATTTGCTCACTGGACTGGTCTTGCTGACCTGGCAGATGTTTACGCAGTTGATGCTGCCACGGTAGAAGAGCGCGATTGCCAGTCATTTACACTACAGTACGAAGCAAACTCAATGGCAATCTCCCTCCACCCCATTGGTGGTGATGGGGTGGAACTGCTCACAGACCTCAAGGATGTGTCGAAGGAGCGCCTGGGTCACAACATAGATGGCCACAAGATAGTGTTTCGGTACGATTTCCCGAAGAGGAAGTACATCCTCGAGCTGTTGATTGAGCTCTCGGATACATAGGTGGCAGCCATCAACACCCTAAATAACGACCTCAGCTTTCATCTGGTCAAACCCTATTCGAGCGGTGCCCCGCCGATGGCCCATGATGGCCTGCTATTGACCTTGGCAAAAAACCTGCAGTTCATATTTGAGACGATTGAAGTCTGGCAGCGTGCTGGACCTGGGGGTGACTGGCAAACATGGTTGCCCCTATATAGGCTTCCCGCAGTCATTGACATAGAGGTTACTCCCCTCTCCACTGTTGTGAAAAAGGATGGGACAGTTCGAAAGCTCTACAATCGGGGATCATCCTTCCTCACCTACATAGGTGAAGGTGTCTCCCTGACAAGGGTGGGTCACCGGCTGGGGGTTACAGATGGAAAGCTCCTGCTGCTTCGTCCATTCAATGGGCCAGAAGAAGCTGTTAACCTCCAGGAGGGCACCCTACGGGTATATGGTGTGTCACATGTCTCCAAAGTCAAGGGTGCTGTTAAACTGCTTCAGCGAGTCGGACTCACTAGCCCGCAAACGACTCATATAGTCCTAGAGCTACGTTTCTTAGCCGGCGGCAGAGTGAAGCAGCTAGCCCCTGCCCCAGAGGGGATGAAGATCACTATCAATCCGGATGGAACAGGGCTCGATCTGGCACAGATATTTCTTGAGGGGTTCACTCTGTTCAGTTTAACTCTTCATATATAGCCATGATTCTCATCATACTGCTCGTGCTGGCGTCTACAGTAGTGGCACAGGGCGCTGAGACTGCCATGATATTGGATGCCCAGTGGGCCCACTTCCCGGATGACCCCCAGTACAATCCTTGGGTCGACCCCTTGCGGAGAAACATTTACGACCCCTTTCACCCATGTAAAGAGATCGAGTCTGTCTGCCACTTCTATGGGGTGGAGAGGGTAGGCCGTGGTTGTCTCCTGGAGACCCCTGCTCAGCACCAGATTCTCTGCGTAACATGCCCGAGTCTGCCGTGGTTCACATGCTAATCACTTTAGCCTCCTCCCAGATGAGCGTTGTCAAGGTAGATGGAAGCCCCTATGGGTGGCCCCATCATACCGATGCGACTCTGGCAGAGACTACGTGGTTGTCTGAGATTACACACAATAAATAGAGAGAGAGGCCGGCCCTGTGGTTGATGGCGATCAGTGGTGTATATCACTGTGGAGGCTTGTCTCTAAATGGGCGTGCAGACCCTGGTAGTAGTAGTAGTGTGATACCACCTCCCTGGCAGCCGTTCGGCGATCCGTGGTGGCCCCCGCAACCCATACTCCAGGGATTGAGAGGGCGGTGGTATCATTTGCCTAGTAGTAGTGTCGGAATTAAAATGATACAACCTCCCTCAACTGGCAGCCATTCGGTGATCCGTGGCCCCCACTGCCCTCTCAATCCCTGGGGCCTCCATCTAGAGGCATACCAACCGCCTGTCTCAACAACCCTGGGGGCCTCCATCTAGAGACCTACACCACCCAAATGTCTCAACAACCCGGGGGCCTCCATCTAGAGACATACCAACCACATGTCTCAACAACCTATGCCCCAGGGATTGAGAGGGCGGTGGGGGCCACGGATCGCCGAACGGCGGCCAGTTGAGGGAGGTGGTATCATTTTCATTCCGACACTACTACTAGCTCAGTGAGCTCAAGACACAACATTCTGTGACGTCAGTAGTGGATTTATTATTGACTTTGGGCCCTGACAGTGATGTCAGATTCATGCGGTTATGGTGTATCGTAACCCGACTATTAAATATTCAACCGCTTACACGCATGTATGATTCGTAATGCCTGATAGAAAGAGCTGGAATTACACTGTTCATAAGGTTAATAATGGAAAGTCAATCAAAATGAAAACATTTTATCATTAATATAGTTTATTGCATGTCCCCATTTTATCTACAGTAAAATATTTAAAAGAATTTACGGAATATATTAAATAAAATAAATAAATAAGTAAGTGATTTGACAAAAATATAAATTGACACGGCCAGAATGTGAAGTTCTCTGATTTCTACATCTTTCGCTGAAACCCGTATTTAAATGAATCACAGACTGCTAACTTTATACATGATGTAGGCCCTATATATATTCTTAAGCTGGATATTAACTATTTCTCATATATATATTTAATGTGTATATTGCTGAAACTTCAAATTTCTAAATCTAATTCCATTCCATTGCGTTGTAACTAAGCTGGTTTTCATTCTGGAAACAACGGTGTTAATGTGCACTGGCCAGTTTTCCTTCTATTGGCTATAAAAATTCTGGCATCAGTCCTCCCTCCCTCCCTCCCTCCCTCCCTCCCTCCCTCCCTCTCTCTCTCTCTCTCTCTCTCTCTCTCTCTCTCTCTCTCTCTCTCTCTCTCTCTCTCTCTCTCTCTCTCTCCTTTTTTTTCTCTTCAAAATATCAATATCATGTTTACAGATTCGTTGGTCTAGTGGACCTTTCCAGGTTTAGCTAATCCCCGCCAATCTCTAGCTAAGCTCCACCCACACCTGTCTCGTGTTGAGATTCGATAGATCCCTGAACTCCCTGGTTATCAATTTCAAGAAAACTATACACTTAAGCTGTTGAATATTTGAAACCAATTTGACTGACTGCTGTTGATGCCAATGGCAGCAACAGCGCCCAGTCAAATTAGTTTCAAAATATTCAACAGCATCTTTATGCAATAATACAGACATGCAATTCGTACAACAACGCTTAGTCCGTCACCAATTATGAGTTCGTGACGTACTTATCTACGTCATGCATGACATCATGGATTATGATGTCATCCTACACGTCACGTAGTTGATTATGACATCATATGATGATGCATAAACTGGAAAGGTCCGTTGTGATGATGAGAGTAACACTTGTTGCACATAGAATTTATAAAATTAGTGAAATTTTAATATATGATGGAGAAACTTGTCCTTGATAAAAGGTTAGCAAATTTAATTTAGTATATATGTATAACACCTGCAACACACTATAGTTGTGATATATCCAGCTTTGTTTTCAAGCGTGCTGGTTCATCTTGCCAGAGAAAGGTCTAGAGACAGTTCTCTAGACATTTGGAGTTCATCTCCTGTGCCTGGGTTCGGTTAGGTCTATAGACAGTTCTCTAGACATTTGGAGTTCATCTCCTGTGTCTGGGTTCGGTTAGTCTATGGACATCTAAGTTAGTATATCTGGATTGTTATAACTAATAGTTAAAACCGCGAGTTGGCATCTAGGCCTATGTGTGTAATAGGACCTGTAGTTGACACCCACATCCCAGAGACAGCCTCTCCGTTTATAAATTGGAAATAGCTCCCTTTCGATACAACTTGAATGGATGGATCAGATTGATGTCACTTAAATAGGCCTATATAACGTCATAATAAATTGTGAATAATGAAATGAACGGCCTATAATAGATGTCGTATTTAGCTCGGCCATGGACATTAACATGTCCTTCAAGTGTACGAATTGTAAGTCTTTGATGCATTTACTATTTAATAAACATTCTGTTCAATAGTTTGAAACTAATTTTACTGCAACAGCATTCAGTCAAATTAGTTTCAAAATATTCAAAAGCTTACCTGTATAATTACCTTGAAAATGGGATTCTGATAATTCATGGTTTAATGTATATAAATCGATCCCAACGCGAGCAAAACATGGGCAGAGCTTAGCGAGAAATGGGCGGGGCATGGCTAGAAATGGATTCTATCTATTGATAGACATGGGTCCAGAGTCTACAGGCGCTGCAGCCTGTTATAACGTGACATTTATAGATCCTACCGTGTCTCAAGTTGAACTGACTTGAGTTTCGAATATATCAGTCACCATGAACGGGTAGTGATGAGATTCGTTAAAACTGTTGAGCTGTGGGTCGAAGGCGTTTGTATCAGGGAGGCTTGCACCCAGCTCATGGAGGATTCGTCGCACCGTGAGGTACACGTGAAATCTGAGACAGACTTGGTAATTTTCAGTTAGGACAAACTGGTGTTTCTCGACCCTATGATGAACATCAGCTATTGCTCCATAGCTGTATGGAAACATTTTTTAAATATGGAATTGCGAGCAAGCTACTCACAGATTCGGTTATATTTCACAAAGTACTTTGACATTGCGACTATTGTTAGCCTCATCTTGGATATACATAGTCATTATCATATCGTCCTCGTTTGCATATTCATTGTGTTTATAGTTTGTGGTGTATCAATGAATGGACAACTGAGAGAGATTGATGGGTGGACAGATGTGTATTTGGGCATGAGTCGGGCTGATCACCGGACTCATGTCGGCATCCGTTGTTTGCCGTTGTGCACGGGAAATCTCGGAGTATTAGACTCTGCATGCCAATCAAGATGAGAGTTGCATCTTTAACGAACAGCATGCAATCCTATTGTTGGTGTGTTTTATAATTGATACGTAAGAGAATAAGATCCCGTTCAATTTGCGAATGTTATATAATACATGCAGTAGGTCAGACAGTAATGCTGTACCACCATAGAGGTGCACTAAAAGGTTTATATGAGACAATTTCGATTAGTAACGATGGCTATGAAACAAGATATTTATTTTATTTGATGATTGTGGCACTGTGAAACAATTGGCTTAAGGAACACCACATTGAAAGGGTTTATTTAGGCAGCTGGCGTAAACAACTTTCCAATGATACTAAACACGGGATGAACTGATGAAGTGTGAAATATGGTTGTTAAACAACCAAATCAGATCATTCAGTTTGAAAATATGTTAATATTGCAAAAGCTGCAAATTTCCATTTTAGCCTTGTGAAGATTCGCATGTGGTGTAGGTACAAACCAACACGTGCAGATGAGTCACACGCAGGTGTTCATTAAGTCCGAATATAACCTTGATAATAAGTTATATAGAAGGTGGGTTGCTAGTCAATCCTACTCAAGTTGGTTGCTATTGAATTGGTTGCTGTCGGATTCAGCAAGGCAACTGAAATCGGATGGTACTTAATTGACTGTTACTTAGATTGATGCCTTCAATACTATTTAGCAATGTTGGTCGGTGTGACAAGCAGTTGCTAATTGTTAACATTGCTACAATCGTTAATTAAATAACGCTGCACTGGCAGACTTTGTCTGTAGTATAATAGTAGCATGTTATAGGCGCTAAATAGGTCTGATTGCTTCCATGCTAATAACTTTGGCTCCACTATCTTAATCATAGTTCATATAGAATATGGAGTTATGGAATTATGTAATGACATATTCTAGCATCACCATTTCAATTCTGTAGGTTAGATATTATATTGCGCAGTGACAATTTGACAAAGTCATCAAACTACTGCCGGATTAAATGATGGTATACCTTGATAATGGACCTTTCCGGATTTAGCCATGCTACGCCCATCTCTAGCTAAACTCCACACACACACACACACCATTCTCGTGTTCGATTCTATCGATCTCTGAACTTCCTGACTATCAATTTCCAGAAAGCTATACAAGTAAGCTATTGAATATTTTGGAACTTATTTGACTGGGCCCTGTTGCTGCCTATGGCAGCACAGCATCCAGTCAAATTAGTTTCAAAATATTCAACAGCATGTTTATTAAATAGTACAGACATACAATTCTTACAACCTGTCGGACTATTAAGAGTTAAAGATGGGCCAAATAGAATCTTTTATGACGTAATGATTATGACGTCATCATACACGCCGCTTGGCTGATTATGACATCATATGGCGTTAGCTTGATAGATGGATACTCTGGAAAGGTGAATTGTAAAGCAGGCCTATAGTGTAAAATATTTTGATATTGTTGTTGTAAGCTGTTACCGGAAGTCCAATGATCAGTAGTCATGCTGTATCTATTCTGAAAGTCTGGAAGTGGTTTACACGTTACAGTCTGATTCTTGGGGACGTCAATCAGGTTTCTGTGTGCTGTTGAGTACATTCCCATGCCCTGTATCAGTTTCCGGGAAACAGTATGTGACGGGTAGCATGTCAAGCCATGAGAACCGATTTATTAATGGGGACCATTGATTGTCCAAAGCTGAAATGGATATTCCCTGTTTTAAATGAATCATGCACATTTAGAGGTAGACTCCTAACGCAGTTGCGTAGCAGAAGTGGGAAATGGAAATATGCTATTCATGTAGAATTGATGTGCTTGTCAAAGCAGATTTGTTGTCATTAAAGTTTAAATTGCGCATCAATCATGTCTAGTTCCCGTTGGATCAAGCTAGATCAATCCGGTCATTATGGACTCTGAGATATAATCTTGGAATCGAGTGAGTGGAGGGTAACTGGGAAATTATGAGGCAAGAAATATATGGCGGACCAAACAAACTCCACTTCTATATTTTGGCATGAATAATTGATGCTTTACTAACTACATGCTGACTGGACAGTTTCTGGTGAGCTGTGTGTCAGAAAAGTGGTGACCATTCTCTCGCCTATTTGATTCCTATACGGCGCATCTTCTCCAAATTGTGGAATTGCTATCTGCAAGGTCCGATATGAGGCATTGGTTTACAATCATCATGACCCAACTGACAGAAACTACCTAGTTAAAATTATTGGAAATTAGACACACATTGTATATTAGCCAAAGTTTATAATGTTATTGTTATCATTTGGTCTATTGTGTACTAAGCACATTATTTTTATATGACATACGTAAGTAGTTTAGTCACTAAATTATATATTACCATTGTGGAGATATATCACTATGCATACATGTGATATATCTCTAGTGAAGCTTCAACAGTAAGCACTACATTGTCAATTTAAGTACAGTTACTTAACATGAATAATGGTGGATGACGCACGTCGCTATAAAAATAATCATTAAGTGAACCACTATAATTTTAGGGCACCAACAAAATAGGAAGATAATTTTAAATATACTTATTACGCATTACCCATTACCCGGAAATTACGCATTAAGTCTGCCAGACTCCACTTAAGCTTCAACAGTAAACACTACATTGTCAAAATAATTTTAAGTACATTTACTTAACATGGTTCACATAACAGGTACAGATCCTGTTTAAAACAACCTAGCAATTTTTAGCATTTATGAACATTGCTAGTTAGCTAAGGTACCCGTCTGCACTACGTACGCGTGTTCAGGGGCGTCAAAGATTATAACTTAGTAGAATTTCCAGCCAACTGTGATGAAAATCTACGTTTATAAAAATCTTCGTCTAGTAAACTCGAATTTCTTAATCTGCTAAAAAGTAATTCTTCAATGCAATCATAAGCTACACTATCTGTTAAAGAGTCAAATTTATTAGCTACTAGTTCTGGCCTCGTGTGTAGCCATGGGAGGTCACCTGCTCCAAAAACGCACACACCACGTCGGTACTGTCCACGACACTTTCCAGAACCCCAATCCACTATCCGGGATAGATACATCTGGTCAATGTCTTCGTCTGAAATAACAAAAAAGATTACATCAGTTTGATGGTAAGAGGATTCAATGTTGTGTCACAATTCTTTGTCTTCTAATTAGTATATACTGTTGGAACATTTATAATGGGAAGGTAGCAATGATCGTAGTGAAAACTTCCATTTCCATCACACTGCAACTATCCCAATGACCATAACTGTGTCTCTGACAGTAGTGGAATCTTCAACTTCCGCCACAGCACAACAATCGTTTCAAACTGCGCCAATGACCATAGAGGACGCTTCAACGTCCGTCATACCACATCCGTCTTCTTCAACTGTGATAATAACTACAGATTCCTTAAACGTCTGTCACATCACAACTGTAATCCCTAATTGTGTTAATCACTCAAGCAGAGCGTTCAACTTCAACCAATATTACAAAACAATCTCAACCAGTTATGTCGAGTGTCGAACAAGACAATTTTACTTCAGGAGGCAAACTTCCACAATGCCCAGCAGAATTAAGGCCCTCTACTTCAATATATCAGGGTTTATTTTAATTTGGGAAGCTGGGGGCAGGACTGAATCAGATCATTTGACGTCTACTAACGGCATACTCAAGGCTCCAACAGTAGCGTCTGACTCACGCCTTTGCGCAATGGTTGGTGACCCGTGACATAGATAGTTGATTCGTTCACCTCACACTCAAAACAGTCAACACCAGTCGTTATATGAAGGCTTGTGCCAATTCCGGTGATTCTACCTTCTTCCATTTCATATACAACAGGTATCTTTAGGGATGACTACCAGATTAAATAATGAATGGTTATGCATCTAAATAATGTTCGGCTAACCAATTTTTCAGTAGTTACCCTATAATGTTCCGTTATGCGCACAATTTCCCCGATATTCAGCATTGATATAGATCTGCTAAATACATAGGTCCTCATCTCGCATAGTTTGTATGGTTGTACACCGTCAACCAATGTGGCATTGGTGCCGAGTAGGAGCTGTCAATTTCCTTCTCTGCTGTCTGTAACAAATTCAAATAGGCCTAGAATTGCCACTATTGCCATGTATGCTATCCAACGCATAAAGTTAGTCTGCTCAGCATATTGCTTCTTAATCGCAGTGAACAATACTTTGATTTATTTAATTTACATCGCATTGGTCAAGTGGAGTTATTCTTCAGCATATTGGATATAGGGTTTATTCTTGCTAAAGGCAAGAGCCAACGACTGCAATGACAGCACTGGATGTCAAAACATTCCAATATGTTTGCCATTATATTCTAAACAATGCTTCAAAAGGTCACCTATGTGCAGGATCGGACGTATGGCAAACCTTGCTGAGGAACAGTGTAGTGTTTTAGTATTAATGTAATTTGTATTCCGTTACCAGAACATGGGTTCGGGGTTTATGTTTTAGAAGATATAGTAAATCTACAAAGTAAACAAACAGTCTCTGCATTCAACACAACAATATCGCATTTGGCGAGATGTCGTGAACATTTTAGACACACTAACTGACACGGGTACCGAACTTGCTGGCGCAATCACTAAATTAAATGATTACTTTAGTCCAAAGAAAAACATTGATTGTGAAAGGTACATGTTCCGCAAAGCACATCAAAACCATGGGGAAACACTAGACTGTTTTGCAACGTGTCTTCGGCAACTAGCACGTACGTGCGACTTCACTGATGACTCTCGGGAAATAAAAAATCAGATTATTCATGGTTGTAGCTCCAATAGACTGAGATGTTGCATCCTTCATGAGCCCAGTATGGCGTTAGCTGATATTCTGAGTTTAGCCAGAGCGAGTGAGCAATCAGAACTCCAAGCAACTAACATTGAGACAATGCAAGAAGCTAATCCAGAATCAGTAATTGCCATAGATTACAAATCAAATCATTCAAAACACGCCGCTGAAAAACCAAAATACATGTACCAAAATAAGATGCCATCCAAATCCGAATATAACAAAACTAAGCATAAGCCCACAACAACATGTTATAATTGTGGTTATGACTATCCACATCAACGTAATAAACCATGTCCTGCTAAAGGACAAGCGTGCAAATACTGCCACAAACTTAATCACTTTGCTTCTGTCTGCAGAAAAAAAACAACCCGCATCACGAATCTGTCAAACAGCTTTCTAGTTCAACTAAACAAGTATCTGAATCCATCTCAGATGACGAATATGTGTTTGGCTTAGTAGTAGCTGTCGTTAGTGATAATCAAATGCATCACAACAAACATCCTGTTGTCAATATTACACTTAATGATCCTCCTGTCTCAGCAGTCTTAGACACTGGTGCCACTATAAACATAATTAGTGAAAATTCATTAAAGACACTTGGCCCAGTTATTGCTTTTGACAAGCAACATTTACCTGCAATATATAGTTACAACACGAGTAAACCTATTAACATATTGGGTAAATTCTCAGCAACGGTTACAGCACATGATGATAATAATTCAGTAAAAACAACATTCTTTGTAACAAGAGGATCATGTGACACATTACTCGGTTATCGCACTTGTGTAGATCTTGCGTTAATACACATTACACAACATGTAACAACCAATCTGAGAACAACTACCACAGACATAATTTCAAAATATAGTGATCGGTATATAGGGATTGGGAAGTTGACTGGTATTCAAGCAAAGCTACATGTAGACGAGTCAGTTCCTCCTGTTGCGCAACCACATCGTCGATTACCATTCAATCTTTGTGAGCGTACAGCAGCCGAGCTTAATCGTCTTCTTGATCTTGATATTATCGAACGTGTTGATGATGTTCCCACTCCATGGGTATCTCCAATCCGTGTGATCGAAAAACCCAAAGATCCATCTCAAATTCGCATATGTGTGGCTATGAGGGCTCCCAACCGAGCTATCCAAGGGACGCGACATATAACACCAACAGTTGATGACATTGTTTCAGATCTAAATGGATCAACATTATTTTCCAAACTTGATCTCAATGCTGGTTACCATCAAATTGAACTAGCCACAGAATCGCGATATTTAACGACATTTTCAACAAGGAGTGGACTTTTCAGATATAAACGTTTAAACTTTGGTGTTTGTTCCGCTTCAGAACTATTTCAAAACAACAGTCAAATGGCACTGCAAGGCTTGGATGGTGTCACAAATGTAAGTGATGATATTTTAATCTATGGTCGCATTCAACAAGAACCCGATAAACGTCTTAAGACACATTAATCTGGTTATGTGACAAGAATCTGACTTTGAATGGCGCAAAATGTGAATACAGCAAATCAGAAATCGAGTTTTTCGGTTACATATTTTCAGCATCTGGTGTATCGCCAGGTCCTAAGAAGGTCGACGCAATTAAATCTACCAGTTGTCCGAAAAATGCCAGTATTATGAAAAGCTTCCACGGAATGGTACAGTATTGTGCTAGATTTATTACTGATTTAGCCACTCTTTCAAAACCACTTCGTGATTTAACAAAACAGAACATTGACTTTGAGTGGACGTCAGTCCATGAAAAGGCTTTCAATGACATTAAAGATGCTCTAACTGATGACAGTGTCATTGGCTTTTACAATCCGTCACAACCGGTTGAACTTGTAGTCGATGCAAGTCCAGTCGGGCTTGGTGCAATTCTGACCCAGAAAGATGACATTTTGGGTAGAAAAATCATCTCATATGCCAGTCGATCGTTGACTTCTGTTGAACAGCATTATAGCCAGTGTGAGAGGGAAGCGCTCGCGTTAACACGGGGTATTCTTCACAATCATCTATGTCTATATGGTAGCTCGTTTACAGCTGTTACTGATCACAAACCGCCTCTTCCATTGTTCAGCAACTCAACATCGAAGCCACCTACTCGTATTGAACGTTGGATGTTGAAACTCCAGGGATATACATTTAATCTAATCTATCATCCTGGTCCTAGTAATCCTGCTGATTTCATGTCAAGACACCCTGTCGCCTCTACACAACAACCCAGTCAGGAAGAACAACTTGCAGAAGAACATATCAATTTCATAACACAGAACTCCATACCCAAAGCCGTAAAGCTGGAGGAAATTCAGGATGCAACAAAGAACGATTCCTTACATCAGAAACTTATTGAACTAACTAAATCAAATAGATGGAAGGGTGTGTACCCAGTGCTGACATTGACAATGTTACTCGCAAGCAACTTCAGTCGTTTGCAGAAGTTCATTCAGAATTGTCAGTCGGTTTCAATGACACTATTGTGCTTCGAAATTCCCAAATCGTTATATCAACGTCTCTCCAACAGCGGATCTGCAATCTAGCTCATTCTGGCCATCAAGGTATTGCTAAGACCAAAAACTCCTTCGTCAGAAGGTATGGTTTCCGACGATCGACTGTCTTATGGAAACCATGATAAACAACTGTTTACCGTGTCAGGCTACAACACCAGATAATTCAAGTCATCGTGAACCACTTAAATTATTGCACTTCCGAAAGCCCCATGGGATTCAGTATGTGCAGATTTTCTTGACCATTGCCATCTGGCAACTATTTATTAATTGTGTATGATGAGTATTCGCGGTACCCAGAAGTAGAGCGTGTTTCTTCAACATCTGCAAAAGCAACAATGCCTGTGTTCGACAAGATATTTGCTACTCATGGGATTCCTTCAGTTCTAAAGACTGATAATGGACCTCCATTCAATGGTACAGAATGTCAGCAGTTTGCACAATATCTCTGTCTGCATCATCGTAAGGTAACACTGATGCTGAAAGATTTATAAAAACTCTTGAAAAGGCACTCCGTATAGCCGAAATTGAAGGCAAGCCGTGGAAACAAGAAATGTATAAATTCTTACGCAGTTATCGCACTACTCCACATACGTCTACGGACAAAGCACCAGCAGAACTCCTCTTTAATCGCCCATTTAAGACAACTCTGCCAGAGATTATCAAACCAGTCGGTAATTCAAGTGTGCGTGACAAATACAATAAGTCTAAAGTCCAAATGAAACAGTACGCTGATTCCAAATCTCGGGCTACACCAAGTAAGATCTGTGCTGGTGACCGTGTCCTTATTCGTAAAGACCATAGAGGAAAACTGTCTCCATTATATATTCCTCAACCATACAAAGTAGTTAGCGTAAAAGGTTGCATGGTAACTGTAGAAAATTGACAACATTCGGTAACACGAAATTCATCATTCTTCAAATGACTAAAACTCTCTAACAGCTCTCAGTTTAATGATAGACAGTCTAATGACAGTGATGATGATTTATCGGACATGATCATTCCTAATGTAGAACAACAGCATCCACCTAAAGGTAATCTACCTCCTGATCGTCCGCATCGTGATCGCCGTATACCATCTAGGTTCCATGACTTTCAAATGTGACTTTGACATTCGTTTTGAAAACAAACTATTTATAATCATTATTTTAAGAAAGACTTACTTTAATTAATTAAATTAATTAGTTAAGAATAATTAGTGCATATTGATAATTACCATATACCTACTATGTTCATGCTTCATATTAATTTAAAACACAAAAAAGAAAGGTTGGTGAGGTGTCTGATTAGCATTGCCAAAGTCCTAAATAAGATTAACAAATTTGGTTTACAGAATTCTTAATCTACATACAATTCTATCTTAGATAAGGCTCTCGTGACCATTTGTCTGTGAGGGTGTCTTTTGAAATTAGTTCCTCCTTACGTAATTTACAGTTCAAAACTCCTGAATTTTGACGTTTCAAAATTCATGAATTTAGAATCTTTAAAAAAGACCTTGAGGGATGTAGTGTTTTAGTATTAATGTAATTTGTATTCCGTTACCAGAACATGGGTTCCGGGTTTATGTTTTAGAAGATATAGTAAATCTACAAAGTAAACAAACAGTCTCTCATTCAACACAACAATATCGCAAACAGAATAACATATTTGTATGTCACATTAGATCGCCATGTCAATAGAGGGGTCCGATCTGTCACTCAAGTACCTGTTGTCATAATTAATTTAGGCAACTGGCTGACGAACGAGGCTATACGTCATGTTGATTATGACAATTAAAATGGCGTATAACCTCGTCACAAATATTGAAAAGCCAGCCACCATTGTACGAATTGCATGTCTTTAATGGATTTGAAGTTAATTTGACTGGGAGCTGTTGCGGTCATATCCAGAAACAGCCCCGTACCCCAGTCTGAGGATTTTCAAAATATTCAAAAGCATACCTGTATTGTTTGTCACCTTGAAATCTAGTTTCAGGGAATTCAAGTTTCAAAATGTCAAATCTATTCCAACACACGTAAAAGTTGGCGAGGCATAACTAGGAATAGGCGGGGCATAGCTAGGAATAGGCAGGGCATAGCTAGAAATAGGCGAGGCATAACTAGGCCGGGCATAGCTAGGAATAGGCGGGGCATAGCTAGGAATGAACCCTCTAATCTTTCGCACTGCGGTGTAATTCTTGATCTACGGCAATTGAGGAATCCAGTTTTAGATATTCCCCGCCCACGCTTTGCCCGTGTTGGGATGAATCGATTCCTGCACTCCCTGAATCTCAATTTCCAGAAAACTATACTGGTAAGCTGTTGAATATTTTGAAACTAATTTGATGGGTGCTGATGTAACAGCGCCCAGTCAAATTAGTTTCAGAATATTGAACAGAATGTATATTAAATAGTATTGTAAAGAAAAACAATTTTTTACTCCGTCTCCTTGTCTGACTAATAAACGTTTGTGACGGACTATATCGAGTCATTTATGGCGTAATTGATTATGGCGTCAGCCTACACGTGACGTAGTTAATTATGACGTCATATGATTGACTGAAAACTGGATTCCTCAGTTGATGAATAGTCCCTTACCGAAAATGAGTTGTATCAGATATAGATAGATTTAATGAATGCAATTCAGACTGTGGTCAGATCTGTCCGTCTAATCTGAATACGTTTTAATCTACATATTTATTTCAGTGGCAGCCACTCGAGCGGATCAATACGAGCGTGTAATGATATCCTATTAATAGTCCATTGCACTCCTAATAGCTAGAACCTCAATTTCAAAGCAGCTGTACATGGAAGCCGTTGACTATGTTGAAACTAATTTGACTGAAACCGTTGCTGCCATAGGCAGCAACAGTTTTCAGTCAAATCAGTTTCAAAATAGTCAGCAGAATATGTATTAAATTGTACATGATTGCATCCAGAAAAGGTTTTAATACAATCTTGATTAAATTATACTATTCCAAAGTATGAATATTTAAAAAAGATCAGAATCTTCGTCAAATTATTCTTTCTTTTTTTTGTATATGTAAGCCGTTGACTATGTTGAAACTAATTTGACTGAAACCGTTGCTTCCATAGGCAGCAACAGTTTTCAGTCAAATCAGTTTCAAAATAGTCAGCAGAATATGTATTAAATTATAAATGATTGCATCCAGAAAAGGTTAAATACAATCTTGATTAAATTATACTATTCCAAAGTATGACTATTTCAAAAAGATCAGAATCTTCGTCAAATTATTTTTGAAATTGAATATGGCCAGGGAATCGTACGAGCTTTTAATTGTGACTTGAAAGAATTAAGAAAAGAAAGATTGGAGTCAGAAGAACTGTATTGTTAAAAAGACGTGTGCTTTGTTGTATTTCTCAAAACAGGAGTCTAGAGGGTGTGAGAGCCTTAATTACCCATGCGCTAGAATAGAGTGTCCCTTTACAACAACTTAAACAGAAATTAGACTAAGAGAACAATAAATCATTGGTGGACGATGGTCCGTTTAGAAAGACGTACGTCTAAGAGAAACTTCTACAGCATCTGATACAACAAACAAATAGGAACGTTACAGGTGAGAAGCAATTCCCCTTACCAGAGTATCCATCTAGAATCTGACGTCACATGACGTCATGATTAGCTAAGCGCCGTGTATGATGGCGTCATACTCATTACGTCATAAATGGTTTATTTGGACCGTTTTTACCTCTTAATAGTCCGACACGTTATATGAATTGTATGTCTCTACTATTTTATAAACATGCTGTCGAATATTTGAAACTAATATGACTTGACGCTGTTGCTGCCATATATAGGCAACAACAGCGCCCAGTCAAATTAGTCCAAACTATTCAAGAGCTTACCCGTATAGTCAGAGAGTTCAGAGATCGATCGATCCCAACACGAGCGAGGTGTGGTGGAGTTTAGCTAGAGATGGGTGGGGCATAGCTAAAAGTGGGCAGGTCCATTAAGACAAAGAAAGATGGCCGGAACAGAGACGCTGAAAAAGACGTCGTTTGAAAAAGGAAGCCGACAAAAATAATTGATGAATCCACTTTTAGCCTATCTATAGCTAAGCTACGGCCATACTTTGACCGTATTGGGATAGATCAGACCCTGAACGCCACCCCACCAACCCCCACCCCACCCCCACCCCACCCCCAAATAAATATACAGGTAGGCATAAGATGTTGGATATTTTGAAACTAATTTGACTGGGTGCTGTTGCTGCCTGTTAGGTTGAAAATATTCAACAGAAGGTTTTACTAAATAATAAAGACATACAATTTGTACAACTGACGGAATTTTAAGTGCCGAAAGATGGGCGGAGACCTACTTCCAATATATCAGACCTGATTTACACGCACGTCCCTTGTACCTTTGTGTGCCATTAGGAAAGATAGCACTAGAAACACGATGTCCATAAGGAAGAATTGTTGCATCTGCTAAGCTAAGCTCACAAGATATATTTAAAACCAGTCTTTATCTGCCCTGACGAATAATATGTAAAACAAGAACACTGAACGATTCTCATTTTATGGTCACCATAAAAATCCTAGAATATTTTAGACTTTCTGAATTTTTCAGATTTTTTTCATTCGGATCACGACGAAAATTATGGAATCCTAGTTTGGGGCCACATCTTTTCTTGTGCTAAAATTTCAAGAACCAAATCGGATGAGTAATTTACGAGGGATCCACCCAGATAACGCAGCTTACTGGGCCGATACCGTGCTTTCAGTATCGGCCCGGTATCAGCCCGAATCGGCCCAGTAAGCTGCGTTACAAGGGCAGAGATCCAGAATTTGATCCAATCTGGATCCGGGGTTTTAACCGATCATGGGCAAAGCCTAGAAATCCTCTGATATGTTAACAACTTTGATTGTATTACGATGTGAGCAGAATCGTAGCCGTAGTTTCCTAGATGCCGTTCAGGACACGCAAACACGCGGAGACACGCAGAAAGACCTGAACGAGGTAGGCCCATTACTGCTGGGTACTTTGGAGATGGCGGATTTCTTGCCGTTATGCAAAAGGTTTCTCCCAGGTTATTTTCAATATATTCAACAGCTTACCTGTATGATTGTTTGAAAATCGAGATTTTTTTTAGGAATTCATGGTTCAAACTAGTCGAGATGGATATACGTGTATGCAGGTAACGAAATGATGCTACACTATTCTACTTACGTTGAGATCCACCTGGTGTTTCCAGAATGGGGTTGTCTACCAAGTTGTTTAGCGTGGCCCAGAAATGTTCATCAGGACTGTACGTATATCTGCACCAGTCGAGGAACTGACTTGCCCGATAATCCGTTAAGATATATTCGACAAACCTCCTACTGAACACTCCATATGCACTACTTTTTGTAATGGCTACGTTCAAGGGTGGCGGGAAATAAACATGGTCTACCATCTCTATCCGGCCAGTGTTGTCTGTTTCATTTACTATTGTCGTGTACTTGTGCTTCCATCTACGTTGATTACCGTTCATTTTACGTTGAAAAATATTGCTTCCATTCAGAAGGCGTAATATTGTCACCAGATCTCTATTTGGCCAAAGTGGGAATTCAGAGGATGCATAGTTTAGTGCATATTTCCAGTCATATTTGAGTAGATCTTTAAAGCAATTGAGATCAGCTTGGAGGCGCGTAAACCCGGCATATACAACAACCTCCCTTTTCAGTGTCAAGAATACGTTTGGAAGACAATCGGCTAAACCCTTAACGGCATCCACAAAATGTGGCTTGGATTTTCTATCCACGTGAATACAGTATACGTTTTGTGGACGGTATATGGCGCGCAGAAGCCGCTCCAGTTGATCAATCCGGTCATAGGTGAGGATGCTGTAAGCGATTGGAAATTTCCGCTCATCTTCCGGAACATTGGACATGATGTAACCTCTAGCCTTCTTGTACGCGGTGCAGTCCGAGGTGGCGCTTTTCATAGATAGATCTGATATAGCAGTATAGTTAATGGTCCTGGCTTTCTTCATTTCTGTTTTGTTTCCTGAGAAGATGCTAGCACAATTTATTGCTGATTTACGCCTATTCTCCGCCCAGACAAGCCAATCTAATACCGGAGAAGCAATCGTTAAATTCTGTATCATATCAGATGTTGTTTTCAGGAAATCCATTGATGTATTCGCAGGTGTGATAAATAATGACGGTTGTTTACTCTCAAAATTGTATGAGAATATTTCTCCTTGATAGTTGCTTTCACTTATTAGCAATATTAGCAGACAACAGAGCATAGACAGCTTCAGCAGAAACAGGATCCGGCCATGAGCATACATTGAAATGAATTCGACGATGAAGTAGAGCCATCGATGTAATCTCATCGTTATTATGCCATCAAAACCTGCAAATCGAGATAATTCCAATGGTTTATTTTCAAACAGAAACTTATAAATCTAACTATATGTTTTTATAGTTTTATCTGGTTGAACTGCTATGGGCGATAACGCAGGTTACAGGGCCAATACCGGGCCATATTGACCTGGTGTTTGGCCGGTACCTGCCCTATAACATCAAGGTAACTACGCAGATAAGCTGTTGCATATTTTGAAACTAATTTGACTGGGGCTGTAGTTGCCATAGTTGCCTATGGCATCGAGAGCTCCAGTTAAATTTGTTCCAAAATTGTTCTTAAACTCTAAATTCATCAGAGACATATAATTCGCACATTTATGTGACGGAATATTTTTTATCTTCGTGACGGAGATACGTCATTTTGATTGTCAGATTAGCTAGCATGTGCCATATTTGAGTTTGACGTCATCCACTTGAGTGACATATCGGATCACTCTGTAGGCGCATATGCATGTGCTAGCTATTAAGACCCTTTCACGATAAGCCGGCCGAACCCGGCCTCTGTTGGGGTCTTGTGTCTTGAGGAATGTCCATTTGCAGACCAAGAGAAGACCATTTTTGAAAATTTACCACTGGAATGACTAGCTCGATAACAGAGCCAGTCATTCCAGTGGCAAAATTTTAAAAATAGTCTTCTCTTGGCCTGCAAATGGACATTCAATAAGTAAATATTTAAATTTTTTAAACAAATTAGTTAGAAAGAATTGGGTGAAATTCTATTCTTGACCCTGTGAGTAGAACAGAGGCAATATCATAACGCGATCAAATAATTAAATATAACCTGTCTGACTACTGCGTTTTTGCAGATGACATATTCCAGGGTTATATTTTTAGCAAAGTCAAGAGTTTTTGCTCATTGAAATTGTCACTGGATGGCTTACAGCAGTGAGACAGTTAAATAAAACTTTTAATCTGTCAAAATTCGTATGTTTATAAGTTACCTTTCAGTCCACTGTCTGGGTTTTGTCTCTGTCTGAGTATTGCACCGCCGCACTAATCAGCTCTCCGCGTTGATAACAGTCCAATTAACAAGACTTTGCTAGCTATATTAGCCACAGGTAACATATAAGTATAAATACTTTGTCAATCTTGTCTTATGACTAATTTCGTCAAGTAAAGGAAAACTATACGGCAGAAAAAATAATATATGCGTTCAATCTATAAATTTAGTTCGAGGTATTGGTGCGTGCAGTGACTTGTATCGGGTGAGCTCGGGTGGGTGTGTCTTGACTCGGATAATCAAAGATATGATACATATTAAATCAATGGACTAATGAGAAACTCTTAACAAGTTGAATGGAATTTGGAGCTATCATGCGCAGCTTGTCTAAATAATTTACAGGATGAGACAATCTTAAAAGTAAATAGAGCCAAGCATTATGGAGTTGAATTTATAACTTGTGTTTATAACTATTAACTAGAGAACATTTACTGAAGTAACTGTAAATCTGCGATGTCTGACCATTAAGGAGTACTATAAGACCTCTTCTATGGCCATTGAACACGTCTCGTGCTGATCCTATAAAAACTCTATGTGTAGCCACAGATAAAAGATCCATGCTTGAAATTACCATAGGTTTACACTAATAGGTCACCTTCACCCTCAGGATCAAATATGGTGTGTCTTTTAACATGCTTTTTGAAGTTGCATGATGGAAGGCAGGTAACTTATGCCAAACATGAACATTAGAAAATTTTACCCGTAAATGGTCTTGACCCCAAGGGAGATATTCAAGTTTCCCTTGTAAATTATTTAGCTCTCTCAATGTTCTAAAATCTGTTCAGGTTTGAAGAGAATCGGAAGAAAACTAGGAGAAAACGTTGTTTACTATTGGGGTATGTGGCACGGAAAAACTGGTTTCTCGGAAACTGTTGGATGGATCGAACGTTAAATTTGGCACCAAATCAATTGGAGACAAAACAAATTTCGGCAGGCATTTTGAAGAAAAATTCCAAATTTTTTCCAATTTTTCATCCTAAGTTCATTTCTGCAAAAAACCCCGAAAACTTGTATTTTTGCCAAAGTTTTTTACATGCCGGCCATGTTAGAAAATGTATTTTTCAAAATTATCATCAGTGGTAACATCCTACCCAAGTAGGGTAGTGATTCGATCAAAATTCTTGATATAGTAGCACTTCAAGTATCCGTTTGAAAATCCCAATACATTTCCAGTGGGACTCTTTTCCATGCATTGGCCCCCCCCACCCACCCACCCCTGCGGTTTTCAAAGCTCTGGCGGCCAATTTGAAAAAACCCCAACCCAAATCTCCAGTGGTAACATCCTCACCAAGTATGGTAGTAATCCGATCAAAACTCTAGGTGTAGTAGCAGTTTAAAGATTAATACCGAAAATCCCCATACATTTCCTATGGGACGTTTTTGCCCACTCAATGGTGGGTAGCTCTAAAACTATTGGACGGATCCAAAATAAAAACAATATAGTACACAATTCCAGGCTGAGTAGCAGAAGTTGACCAAGTTTGGAGTTGGTCGGATGAAAACTGTATTAGGAGATGCAGTCCAAAATCTTTGAGGAAGAAAGAAAGAAAGAAAGAAAGAAGAAAAAAGATCCTGAGTGATTTCAATAATCTGCGATTGTATCGTATCGCAGATTAATAAATTAGGCATATTGATTAATCAGACGTTCTGCCGCGTTTAAATCGAAGCCAGACAACGCCAATAAATCAAGAAAAAAAGGCTGTCATCTTCACAGATGCTCTGTCTGTAATCTGTTCACTAAAAAGTCATCACGCACGGGACAGCAATGAAGTGGTCAGCACTTGTCTGTCTTGCAGGCAAAATCAAGAAATGTGTATTAAAGAAGCACATACAAGAGGCGGAAAATTGCCACAAACTGGTTAGGGCCTACAGCAACGCACTGCCTACAATGCAACTGGCGATTAGGCCTACTACTCTCATTCCCGAGCAGAACAAGTCGTTCTTTTGCGCCTAAGAACTGGCCATAACAAACTAACTCCCACCTCAATATCACATGTTCAAAATTGGAGATTTGAACCTTTATCCATGTGAATCAAGGCCTATGAAACATATCAGGCAAGATCGCATATGCATAGTGATCGATCCTAGGCGACACACTTGGCATCCATACTGGACAAGAGTTATGACCCAGATGAGACGTTAAGAAGTACGGCACACTTCATCCTGACAAATTGGCTGTCTGGTAAAAGGAGTGAACGAGGAAGAATAAGACCGAATACGATCAATTGGCAGCAAGAATACAGTGAATTAATGATATGATGTAGGGCAAGGAGTTAGCAAAGTCGATCGGGTAGTAAGCAGTAGCAATGTACTGTCATAGACGCGGGGTCTGATTGAAGACGTCGACGACAGAGGCGACGAAGACGACGACGATGAGTGACTGTATTCTGCGGATGAAAGGGATGATGATGATGATGATGATGATGATGATGATGATGATGATGATGATGATAAGCTGCAATCAGTCCTTCTTCGCTTTTGCCCACTGTGTCTTGTCCCCAGCCAATATCTTTAATTTCCTCAGGTCCATTCTTGATTTGACTGTACTGAGTCCCGCTTTCTTGAGGTCACTTCATAGCACGCTTAACAGATTTATGCAAGGACGTCCTCTCCTGGCTTTGTATTTGCTGCCCCACCCCCACCCCGTAGGGCGAATTCCAAGGCTCTCTGTGCTGATGTGTTCCATGCAATCCTTAGCACACGGCCAAACATGGACCATCTTCACTGGTCGATTTTACAGACAGCGGCGATGTATTACGCATCTTGTATAGTGCATCTTTTGAAATTATGCTGTCTGGCCACGGTGTCCAGTGCATAGGTGCTGGCGGTGGCAAGCATAAAGTTTGTCTGGAGCTACTTTTGGAGATGCCCAGCTGTTACAGTTATACATCATCAAGGATACGCAGGTTGAATTGTATAAGCGGATTCTTTTTATCAAGAGCATCTTTGATCCACGAATCCATAGCATTACTACAAAGCAGTGTGGCCAGGATTTTACTTTTCCTCCCTGATTTGCCGCCACCTAGTGGATCGTCGTTTTCTTTAATTTCATACTTTGTAGATAGGTATATCTGGGTGAACTCTCTTTCGGATTCAAACATAAACAGATTCTCAAATATTAGTTTGCTTGCAGGTATTGACAGAAGATCGGTAAGGGGAATCTATAATCCTCGTCTATTAAGTCCACGTCGTCGGCACATTCCATCTCTAGCGGGTAGCGGCATGCCCAGTATGGACCGCGGGGGTTGGGGTGGGGTGGGGGGTGGGGTGGGGGGGGGATGGGTGGTGGTGTTGGTCTTGTGGAATTTTCCCACGCTGATTTCAATGCAGTAGCGCGGTGACAGGAGAAAAGCACAGAGGATAGACCATTTCCCTGTCTCAAACTATGCAGACTTCACTGACTTGGCTCCTACTCTCAGGTTGGTGTTTGCAAGTAGTAGTCTCACTAGTCGTACCTCCTCTGCCTTGCAACTGGCCTGGCGTAGTACATCTAGGACACAATACAAAATATACATACCGTAGCCGAAACTGAAACCTATATCGTTTCTTCTAAAATAAAGGGATATAATGCATTACTAGAATGAGTTCGTACATCACATTAAGCATACCTTGTGTGGGAGAGGGGCCTGCCCCTTTTTGCCCCGTGCTCCGTTTTGCCCTAGCCTATACATAGCCTCCCTTCCCAGTACATTCTATATTGCTTGATGGTAGAGAGCGATACTCTGTCTAGTTTTGCCCACCTTCCCCTAGATTAGCTAGTAATACGGGTGTGCACATACGCGTGCACACGCGTGAAATTATGTAAATTTCTTGCATTTTTTGGCATTTTAGCTGATTGAGTAGCGCATTTAAAGTATTTAAATTTCAACGATTTTTAAAGAAAAAGCCTTAATTAATTACATGTGAGTCATTAGTGTAATTTCACGCTTATGTAAACATAGCAAGCAACAAATAGAGCTGTATTTGTATAATCCCTTTAAACCCTGAATTAACAGAAACTCAACTTCTTTGATTAGTATTATAGGTACGCTGTGGAATGGACCTTTCTAGTATTTGCTGAGTCCCACTAAGCTCCAACCACACCTCGCTCGTGTTGGGATCGATCGATCTCTGAACCCCTTGAAAATCAATTTCCAGAAAACTATACAGGCAAGCTATTGAATATTTTGAAACTAATTTTACTGGGCGCTGTTGCTGCCTATGCCTACGTTAAATTATTTACAAAATATTCAATAGGATATTTAAATAAATAGTAAAAACATACAATTCGTACAACGCATAGTCCGTCTTCAACTATGTGTTTGTGACGTACTTAACCACGTCATTCATGAGGTCATTGATTGTGATGTCATTCTACACGTCGCGCAGTTGATTATGACGTCATACGATTGATGGATACAGTGAAAAGGTCCATTATGTTCATTTATTTCATGGAATGTTCTTCGTTGGCCCAACGTAATTTTGCTCGTTGGGTTTATGGTGGCACAAAGCATTACGTATTTTTTTCC
The DNA here is from genome assembly GCA_034401795.1 of Chaetoderma sp. LZ-2023a. Lineage (NCBI taxonomy): Eukaryota > Metazoa > Mollusca > Caudofoveata > Chaetodermatida > Chaetodermatidae > Chaetoderma > Chaetoderma sp. LZ-2023a. The sequence continues at coordinate 107,429,008 of CM067370.1, read as the reverse complement.
GGTAGATCTATACAACGTTGGGCTAATGTAACTAATTTTCTATGAATCATCCAACGGAGGTCAACTAATAAAACTTACGTTGGACCAATGAAACAATGTTTGCTTGATATATAGGGTACTGAAAATAGAAATGATCATAAAATAGACTAATAAGAAAGTGACCACACAGAATGTGGCTTGTAGAAGTTTCTACAATATACACGTACAACATGAAAACCATGCAGGTACATAATTAGGTCACCAGATGTTTTAAAAGAGGTCACCAGTTTTGTCCACTGCTTAAAATCGGATAACTGTGCATTGTTGTGATGGAAAAAATGTTGTTCTTAACTATAGAATTAGAATAGCCGTGTATTCTAACACTCTAAGTGATTAATAGGCACCACCTGACAGATCTAGAAGGATCTTTTATTTCATGTTAACATCAAGGTATTCTCTTATTAGCACTTTGTCCGTCACAACACACTACAGTTGCCAGATTAAAAAAAAAGGTGGGAGAAATTGGTGACACTTTTACCACTTTTACCTCTGGTGACCTAATTCCTAGTGGTCATTTGCTTGTCTAGTCAGCAAAAGAAAAAATTTTAAATTGTAAATGATTTTTGGTGTTTGGCATTCGACTTCTAAGTCCATACATAATTAATAATTAATATGGTATTATCTTTAACATGCGAATATTCTATTTTAACCCTTTAACCGATGAATTCCCCATATCTCATTTTCAAGGCACCCATACAGGAACAATATTTTGAAGTTATTTTGACTGGGAACCATTGCTGCTTTAAGATATAAAGATATTCAAAATATTCAACAGAAAATGTTTTATATCGTAAAGAATTAATTTGTTCAGGGATTTGTCTGTGAAAGGGTTTATCCACCACTTCAGCGATTTAAATTATTCACTTATTATGTCGCTGTTTGAAATACGTTGTGAGAATGTGGATTATCTTGTACAGAATAGTACAGTACAGCGCTGAAATAACTTAGTTTTTCAAAAACAACAACAGAAAGATATTAGTTAGTACAATTTTGAACACGGTGTATGAAATGTTCTGTTGAATATGTTGGAGTTAATTTGATTGGAAGACGTTTCTGCCTTAGGCATAGGCAGTACGTTTGTTATTGTCTGATCTGTACTGTATCAATTCCATTTGAATTAATTTTAACAATTAAACCCCAGAAATTCCAGTTTCTCAATTTCAAGACAACTGTCGGCCCTACTGGAGAGTTGTTGAATATTTTGAAACTAATTTGCATGGATCCTGTTGTTGTCATAATCGGGGGCGGCGGTGGTGGCGGTGGTGGCGGTGGTGGCGGCCGCGTCGTCGGCGGCAGCCAAATTAGTTTAACAATATTCAACAGAATATTCCTTACGTAATACAGAATTTGTCATTTCTGCATTTTTGTGTTTTGTAAGCTGTGGAAATTCTGATTGGTCGACGAAGTGCATGGTGGAAGAGCAAATCACCATGCCAAATCGCAATTTTTAATCATTACGTCATGAATGATTTGATATAGTCTCTCTTTAATGCTTAATAGTCCTATATTGTACCAACTACGAATTGTACGTCTTTATTATTTAATAAACATTCTGTCGAATATTTTGAAACTAATTTGACTGGGCGCTGTTGCTGCCATAGGCAGCAACAGCACGCGGTCAAATTAGTTTCAAAATGTTCGACAGCTTACATGTGTAGTTTTCTGGAAATTCATAGTCAGGGAGTTCAGAGATCGATCGATCCCAACACGGACAATAGCAACCGTTGATGTTTTATGTTCATTAGCTTCGTCTTCATGGTGCAATTTTACATATTAGGTTTGTTTTCCACAGTTTTTTCATAGTCGGAATTTGTGGATTTGTGCGCCTCTGTCGAACCTTTGATATGGGATTCCCGGTCAATAATTCTTTTATTTGCATGCATTTAATGTCCGTGCCAAGGTTTTTTTAGAATGTTCTTTCTAATAAGATCATTCTTAAACTGCCAGTGTACACTAATGGTTATATCCCTGCGATAGATACTCGAACCAGTAAATGCCACTGCTAAGTAACTACAAGCTGCCTATGGCAGCAACATCGCCCAGTCAAATTAATTTCAACATATTCTACAGAATGTTTATTAAATAGTGAAGACATTCAATTCGTACGGCTTGACGGACTGCTCAATGTTCATGATGGAGCTAGATACATCACTATGTATTGCGACGTCAGCCTACATGTGACGTAAATCAGTACGACGTCATTTATAATTTTATAATACTTGAGTGGCAGATCAGATTTTCCATTGCCCCCATTAAATGGCGCGCGAGACGGGGTGGGTTGGGTGCGGGGTGGCGGGGAACAAGATGATGGTTGCTTAAATGGCCACTCAGGTTGGTCCTCAAAAGTTGAGATCGTTCCACCACCCTTAATATGCCGAGAAAACAGACGACTATAGACATGCATATGAGCAATTTACACGGATGGGAACCTTTCTTTATCCAATGTCTAAAAACAACTTCACAATTTCCAAATCGCAGTCTGACTCATATTTAACAAGCATTTTGTAAGTATTGCTTTGCAATACATGTCCCCTACCCGGTGATATAAATCTTTAGAGATTGACAGTCAAAAATTTCATTAAAAATTGTCAAAAGCAGCTGAAACTCGAACTTGATCTGTAACTTCTCATAACATAGCAATAAACCAAGTCTCAGTTATATATTGTGAAGGCGAAGGAAAAAGTCTTGAAAGCTGATATATATATATGTTTGTATTTCATAAGTCGAGATGGGACATAACTCCATAAAAAAAATAACGCAAACGCCTGAAACTCGAACTTTGTCTGTAATTTCTCATAATAAGGTAATGCACCAATTCTCAGTTGAATATCTTGAAAGACTGCGAGAAAAAGGGCGGAAAACTAATACGTTTCGTATTTCATAGGTCGAAAGGGGGCATAACTCCATCAAAAATTTACGCATGCGCCTAAAACTCGAACTTGGTCTGGAACTTCTCATAACAAAGCAGTGTAGCAATTCTCAGTACAATATCTTGAAAAAGTGCGAAAAAAGTGCGGAACTACTAATATTTTTTGTACTGCATAAGTCGAAACGGGGCATAACTCCATTAAAAATTGACAAAAATGTCTGAAACGCGAACGTGCACTGTAACTCCTTATACTAAAGCGATGCACCAATTTTCGCTTAAATGTTTTGAAGGAGTGCGAAAAAAGTGCGGTAACCTAATTTTTTTCGAAAGGGGCATTGTTCCATAAAAAATTGACGCATACGCCTGAAACTCGAACTTGGTCTGTAACTTCTCATAACAAAGCAATATACCAATTCTCAGTTGAATACCTTGAGCATCACGCGTCAACGAAATTCCTTCATATCAGAACTTAAGTAGGCCAACTAGTCATGGTTTACCGCCAGTACGCCAGCGTGCGTGCGTGCGTGTGTGTGTGTGTGTGTGTTGATCGGTTTATATACTTCGAAACTTGAATTCACAAAATCGCATTTGCAAGCCAATTATGCATGTAAGCTGTTGAATATTTTGAAACTAATTTGACCGAGGGCTGTTGCTGTCTATCAGACAAATTAGTTTCTAGATATTCAATACAATTTTGTATTGAATTGCAAATCCCTCAACGACATACAATTTGTACATCTCACTGACCTTTCAAGCTTTAGGACTGAGTTAAAATGATTGATACGTCTGCCTACATGCGATGTAACTGATTATGACGTCATAATAATATTTGAGTGACAGATCGGATACCTCCATTATGGACGGTTTTGGTGTCCGGGACGGCACCGGAATATACACGAATGACTTCAATAGTATAGCTCCACTAATATATTGGGCATGCCCACCCCACCCCCACCCCGCCTCTCCCCCCACCCCAACCCTCATCTGTGGATCTTTGTTTTAAAACATTTTATACTCACTTTACGTGGATGCGGAGCCAATTTCACAGCCAAGCGATGGTCCATATGCTTAGATATTTGCTATGTTCCCTCTCCCACATGACTTGGGATGCGTTTGGGCTGTCGTTCCTTTTGGACATTTCGAAAATTAGATGCCCTTAACCATTTGACAGTATTATCAACCAAAAACGGCTTCTGTAGTAGTCTTGAGAAATGTTCATTTGCAAACCAAGAGAAGACTATTTTTGAAAAATTACCACTGGAATGACTGGCTCGATAACAGAGCCAGTCACCCCAGTGGTAAATTTCCAAAAATAGTCTTCTCTTGGTCTGCAATGTGCATTTTTAATTGGAAAATAAGATTTAAAAAAAAAGAATTCAAGGGTTAAAGCGTTAAAGGCGGTTTCCTGAATTATGCCCATGAGCAATAACATTGTGTAGATATGGCACTATGTACTCCACTACATGTGGCTTTGCATCTCACGTTCTACTCACGGTGGCTAGTTTGAAAATGAGGAATTTTATAGATGAAAATGATTCACTAAAGGGTTCGACTAAAAGGAATAATGAATAATGAATAATGAATAATGAATAACAAGGAATAACGGTCATATAAGAGGCTTGTGTACTAACTCGGAATAACGGCCATTTTATATGGAATAACTCTGAATAACTGCCATACAATATTCCATATTATATGACCCTTATTCCGAGTTATTTCGTGTGGTATGACTGTTATTCCATGTTAGTCATTATTCACAATTCGTTATTCATTATTCATTATTCATTATGAAACACGATCCAATGTATGGCTGTTATTCTCTGTTAATTCATATAATATGGACGTTATTCCCAGTTATTTCACATAATATGACAGATATTCCCTATAATATGTCTGTTATGATTCCATATAAAATGGCCCTTAGTCCCAGTTATTCCATATAATAATGTTGTTATTCCGAGTTATTCCATATAATATCATGGCGGTTATTCCATGGTTTTCATTATTCGCTATTCACTATTTGTTATTCATTATTAGCTCACCTGGCCAGGGTCAGAATGGCCAAATAAGCTTATGCCATGGTGGCCGGCTGTCTATCTGTCAACTTTTGCTCTAAACCATATCAACTCCTAAACCAATGGCGGATTTTAACCAAATTTGGCTGGAATCATCCTATGAACTTCTATACAGATTTTTGATTGGTATATTTTTTCGGCGGTCATCTTGGATTTTTCAGAAATTGTCTGGTCCCTTTAAAACGATACTCCTCCTTCATCAATAGCCCGATTGCAATGAACCTTAGGTGGTACGATACTATGGTGGGAGGATTGAAAATATCAAAAGTGCATTTTTATTGGTCCATCTTTGGCGGCCATTTTCGATTTTCCTAAAATTATCCGGAAATCATTTAAAATGCGTCCTATCGTAAGCCGATTGGCAGATTTTAACCTAATTTGGCTAACCGCAACATATGGTGGTAGGCTTCAGATCTTCTATTCAGTATTTTGATTGGTAATTTTTTGGGGTGAAAATCTTAGATTTTATGAAAAATTTACCGAAAATTGTCAAAAACGTATCTCCTCCTTCACTGCTTGGTGGATTTCAACCAAATTCGGTTACAAGGGTTCTGTGGTGCTAGGCTCCCGAATCATATTCGGAATTTTGATTGGTAAATTTCTTTAGTGAAAACTTAGATTTTATGAAAAATTTACCGGAAATTGTCAAAACGCATCTCCTCGCTGGTCGCTGGACGAGATGGTAGTAGGCTCCAGAACTTCTATTTTCGATTGGTCAATTTCTTGGGTAAAATTTTTAGATTTTATGAAAAATGTACAAGAAAGTGTCAGAACGCATCTCCTCCTTAACCCAATTACGGATTTTAACCAAATTTTGCTGGAAGGATCCTACCGTGGTAGGCTCCGTAGTCAAAATTTTGATCGATCAATTTCTTGGATGAAACTCTTAGATTTTATGAAAATTTACAGAAAAGTGTCAAAACGCATTTCTTCCTTAACCGATTTATGGATTTTAACCAAATTTTGCTGGAATGATCCTACAGCTCCATAACTCTATTCAGAATTTTGATTGGTCAATTTCTTGGGTGAAAACTTTAGATTTTATGAAAAATTTATAGAAAAGTGTCAAAACGCATCTCCTCCTTAACCAATTCATGATTATAACCAAATTTGGCTGGAGTGATCCTAGAGTGATATGCGCTAGAACATCTATTCAACAATTTGATTGCTTAATTTATTTGGTGACCAAACATTTCAAATGCATGATTTCAACAAAAGTTGTGTGGAACGATCTTATAGCGGTTGACTTCAATATAGCAACCAAGAATTTTGATTGGTAAAATTTTTGGCGGCCATGCATCTTGTACTTTCCGAAAATTACCCAAAAATCCTTTAAGCATATCTCCTCCTAAATCACTAAGTAGATTCTAACGAAATTAGGCAGGAATGACCCTATATGGTGGTAGCCTCTAGAACCACCATTCAGAATTTCGATTGGTCAATTTTTTGGTGGCTATATCTTGGATTTAATGAAAATTTTCCGGAATCATTGAAACTCCACTCCTCCTTAATCAATATCCAGATTACAATGGAACTTGGGTGGAACAATCAATCCTATGGCGGTAGGCTTCAAAATATCAAACGAGAAATATGATTGGTCAATTTGTTTGGTGGCCATCTTGAATTTTCTTAAAAGTTATCCTTTATGTCTATTTTAGTATTCGTTAGTCATTATTAACTCACCTGGCCTGAAAGGCCACGTGAGCTTATGTCGTGGCGACCATCCGTCGTGTGTCCGTCGTCTGTCCGTCCGTCCGTCCATCCATCAACTTTTCCTTTAAACGACTTCTTCTCAAGAACCGCTGGGCCAATTGCAATTATATTTGGCAGGAAGTATCCTTAGGGCATAGGATCCAAGTTTGTTCAAAGGAAACCGATCGGCCAATTAGGCCGGCGGCCATCTTGGACTTTGGCCGATTTTTCGAAACGTCTTTAAAAATCTTCTTCTTTGAAACCGCTTGAGGGATTGAAGGAAACCTCATGAAATATGAACTAGGCCAAGAGCTCAACCAAATTTGTTCAAAGGAACGTAATTGGTCAAATAGTTCGGCAGCCATCTGGGTTGACCTAGTTTTAGCGAAAATAACTTCTCCGTGGGCCAATCAAACCATAGCATGTTTGGCGGCCATATTGGATTTTTTTTTTTGATGGATTTTGAGGCCGAAATTGGTTTTCTATAGGTTTTTGGGTATTCTGATCTCAAATTTGCAATTTTCGAAACTGTCGGATAAACGGTTTGGTGGCCATCTTGGATCATTTTCCCGCCAAAAGCTCCCATACTAAAGCAACGGGAAATTAAAAATATCTTCTTCTTGAGAACTGCTTGGCCGATTTGAATTATATTTGGCATGAAACATCCCTAAGGCATAGAGATATAAGTTTGTTCAAAGGAAGCCGATTGGCCAATTTGGCCGGCGACCATCTTGAATTTCGGCTGATTTTTAGAAATGTCTTTAAAAATCTGCTCCTCCAAAACCATTTGAGGGATCGATTGAAAACTCACGAAATATGATCTAGGGTAAGCGTTGAATCAAGTTTGTTCAAGCGAACGTGATTGACCAAATGGTTCAGCGGCCATCTTGAATGACATAGTTTTCACAAAAACGACTTCTTCTCCAGAACCGCTGAAGCGATCAGGCCAAAATTTGTGATATATGATTAGCCACTAAGGGCAATTAATGTTTGTCCAAGAGAAGTTGATTCCTCAAAAAACATGGCCGCGGTGGACCAATCAAAATATAGTGTGTTTGGCAGCCATATTGGATTTTTTTATTTGATGGATTTTGAGGCCGAAATTCGTTTTATATAGGTTTTTGGGTATTCTGATCTCAAATTTGCAATTTTCGATACTGTCGGATAAACGGTTTGGCAGCCATCTTGGATCATTTCCACGCCAAAAGTTCCCATACTAAAGCAATGGGAAATTTAAAATGTCTTCTCGAGAAATTATTAGCCGATTTGAATTATATTTGGTAGGAACCATCCTTACGTCATAGAGATTTCATTTTGTTCAAACGAAGCCGATCTGCCAATTTGGCCGGTGGCCATCTTGGATTTCGGCCGATTTTTAGAAATGTCTTTAAAAATCTCCCAAACGGCTTGGAGAATCGATCCAAAACTTATGAAACCTCATCTAGGCAAAGAGGTAAGCCAAGTTTGTTCAAGACGACTTGATTGACCAAGTGGATCGGTAGCCATCTTGGATGACCTAGTTTTCCCAAAATGACTTCTCCAGAACCGCTGAATGGATCAGGCCAAAATTTGGGAGATATGATTAGGGACTAAGGGCCATTAAAGTTTGTTCAAGGGAAGTTGCTCCGTCGAAAAACATGGCCGCTGTGGGCCAATCAAAATGTAGCGTGTTTGGCGGACATATTGGATTTTTTTATTTGATGGATTTTGAGGCCAAAATTGGTTCTATATATGTTTTTGGGTATTCTGAGCTCAAATTTGCAATTTTCGAAACTGTCGGATAAATGGTTTGGCGGCCATCTTGGATAATTTTCTCGTCAAAAGCTCACATGCTAAAGCAATGGGAAATTTTAAATGTATTCTCGGGAACTGCCAGGCCGATTTCAATTATATTTGACTTTCTTAGGGCATAAGGATCCAAGTTTGTTCAAATGAACCTGATAGGCCAATTTTCCAAGCGGACATTTTGGATTTCGGGCAATTTCAGGAAATGTCTTTAAAAATCTTCTCCGAAACCACTTGGGGAATCTTGTTCTAGACCAAGAGGTAAGCCAAGTTTGTTCAAGAGGACTTGATTGACCAAATGGTTCGGCTACCATCTTGGATGACCTGGTTTTCACGAAAATGACTCCTCCAGAACCGCTGAAGGGATCAGGCCAATATTTGGGCCATTAAAATTTATTCAAGGGAAGTTGATCCATCAAAAGAAAATGGGCACCGTGGGGGCAATCAAAATGTAGTGTGTTTGGCGACCTTTTTCCCCTGCAAAAATGTCCACAAACTCATTTAAAAAACTGCTAACCCATCCACCAACAAAAATTGATGGTGCTCCAGGTGAGCAACACAGGCCCCTTGGGCCTCTTGTTCCTATTAGTGGAACCCCTTTTGGGGATCTTGCGGATCCCTTAACACGGCACTGCTGCCAGTCTGCCTACTTTCCCGCTTTTCTGTCCATCCGTCCGTCTGTCTATCTACTTCTATCTACCTATTTACCTACACGCACGCACGAGACAAGCCCCGCCTTTCTTCGAACAACGTGGGATAACTATGTACCATCCTCACTATGCTATTTCTGTCATCGCCTTGGTGTTCTGCCTAAGGGAGACAACAACTCCTTATGAAGTCATACTAAGATTATCCTACTTGAGTTGTCTCCCTGATTCAATGTTGGCGACATCTTTGGGCGCCATTCTTCGGCTTTGGCGAGACTAGACCATGACGTCACTTCTGCAGGTGCGACATTATTGTACCCGGAAGAAATTCTTTTCAAGCTAGAAAGCCGCGGAATTTCAACAGGTATGAAATTTTAAGAGAAAATCATGTTTTCAATCAAGTTGCATTTATTTTATATATCGTTAGACTGCATTTATATTTATTTAAAAGTCGTTTATTAAATCTTATTTTTACGAGATGGCCATATGACTATGTGCATAAAGTGATCAATGACCTATTTTCGTTTTTCTTCAGGTAAAATGTTAATGGAAACGAAAAGGGAACAGACAAATGTTTTTGATTGTTATTTGTTATCATCAAATATTAATAAAACTACAATCACCAGTAAAATACTTGCGATGAATCAGAATAATATTAAATAAAAGTCCGTTTTTAAACATTATTTATCTAATTAATTAGCTAGAGCAGCGATTGCACACTTACTGCTTAGTTACAAAAAATTATGTTCAACATATGCAATAGTATGTTTATCTTGTTTTTGAAATTTCTTAAGTTATTTCTGAGCTGTCTTGAAAGACAAATTGCGTTCTAAGACCACGATGTCTTCCGATTATGTTAAAAATATTACACAGAATAGCTTTTACAGCATTCAAAATATTAGTGAGACGTTTTTTATTTTAGAAACATTTTATTATGTTATTTCCGAGCTGTAGTATATACAAATTAGTGACGTAAGTGGAACTAAGTAAGTGCTTGTCAATGAGGTTTATTAACACACGTGACACGTCGAGTGCATTTTGGTCGTCAGTAAACCTGGTTCAGTGGTTGGTTCCTGAATTTTGGTTTTTCGCATTCCAGTCAAGAAAGATAAATAAGATATCCATGACCCGTGATTTGATCTGGGATTCATTTTGGTAATGACCTCAGATTACTCAGATTACGTGGGTGGGTTAGCCATGTATGTTAGATATCTGACCGCTGAGAGTATAATCAAATATAACGGTATCACGTGGTACAAATTAGCTGACTCAAATACTTCCGGAATTAAAGAAAGTGTAAAGTTACGCACATGCGCATCAAGATGTCATTTTCTGATAGTGTGGGAAATTTTAAGACACTGATATCATGCTATAAAATCATCTGCTCTTTTCAGTTTGCAACTGCCGCCATATTGTAGTCTGATTATACTCTGATTATACTCTTGACATTCATGTACCGGTACTTGTATCTGTACAGTCCGTATACGCAGACATTTAACTTAACTGTCTGCCTGCATGCTGAATTTCTGCAGATTACATTTTACATGAGGCTTAGCTCTGGATAGCCTAAATATTTTGAAAACCTATGAATTGGGTGTCCAAACTTAACTTACTCTCGTTTTGTAGTTATTGGTTTATAAATTTCAGAAGGCAGCATCCAGCTAAATTTGCAGGAGTCCCATTTTGGCATTGTGGTTAGCCTTGCACGATTATCCGATATCGAAAATCACGATCTTTTTCAGCCACGACTTGTTGCGATATGATTTTGAAAAAATCGAAATATGGCCAAAACTTTACAGTCCAGAGATATTACCTATTGAAATTTTCACCTGGTGGCTTGCAGCTGTCAGATATTTAATCGGGGTAGTACTACGAATTGGGTGTCCAAAGTTAACTTACTCTCGTATTCTGCCTATTTGTAGCATAGGCTTCTATTACAGTAAGCTGTTCAATTTATTTCCAAACCAACATCTCTGAGAAAGGGGTGGTCTTATATTAGGAATAGGTCAAGAAAAAGTTGAACTTCATTCTCTAAAATTGCTTTAAAAGATGGACAATAACACGGAATTTTAATGCAGTTTACCGGCACAATTCCTTGACACCTTACTGTATATCTCAAAACCATGATCAGGGGAATGAAATTATTACCTGGGACGGTATAAATATTGCATATTTTTTAATAAGCATGGTTTATAAAATCAAAATTAATCCTAAATTTGACATTAAATGGCGTCCTGAGAATATATAAATCATGTGATATCACTCGCTCACCTGTTTTTGGAGGCAAGAGGTGGTGTGTTCACACATGTGATAGCTAAATGAGACGGTATACACGCTTTAGCAAGTAAGGTGAATGATCCGAGATGTTTCTGAAATCTAACTAACTATATTAGTGAACGGGTACTCAGTAAATGCGGATCGGATCTAAACATTAGATGTCTGTGGATCTAAAGTACACTCCTAATATCACGTGATTTGTATATTTTCACAAAGATGGCATGAGATGTCAAATTTTAGGATTAATTTTGATGTAATAAACAATGATTATAACAGAGTACGCAATATTTAGGTTGTCCAGTATAATAATTTCACTCCCGCAATGATGGACAGGGTTTACATTAAGCCAAGGTGTAAAGCGGCAAGAATTTATACTGGGAAATTGTGTCCTATTTTCGTGTTATTAACAATCATTCTTTAAGCATCTTGGCAACTGGATTTCAAGTTTTTGTTGAAATTTACCAATTACAAGTCACTCCTGAAACTATTATTTGGTTAAAACTGATATGAAAACTCATAGAGAAGCCGATATGGCTACATAAGCCAAACCGCACAGTCCAACTCAACCCAAGACCAATTTGGCCCATGAATTCATATACCATAAAATAAGCTATACGATATATCGAAATATCGTGATTTTTTTTCACCACAATATGTCGCTATACCTCCTAGGACAATATCGTGCAAGCCTAATTGTGGTAGATCATTCGTCACGGCATCTTAAGATTCACTATGCGCACTGATTACCTCTAGGTTATTTACTGATTGCTACTAGTGAAATATAGTTGATTTTATTTGAAAAGTTTCAAGTGGATTATATGATCATACTTAGTCAGGATCAGGACAGTCAGAGTTATTGAATTCATAGCAAATTGACCATGAGCGGCATGAATAATCAGATAAAGAAATGGTCATGTGTCATAAGTTCGTATATTTAAAGCTTATTCTATCCACTATAAGAATATTTAATCAAACATATATTGAGTGCCTGTTAAAAATTGTGATCCAAATGTTATGCCACGTTGAAGGTGGTGGAAGCGCCGGAGTGGGAAATCAAACAATTATAGACCCGACTTTGTAATGCCATAAATTGACTAGCTATTCATCTCCAAATGGTAAAATATCAGTGAATAGATGATATTAAATTCATTTGCAGCAGTTACCATGTATTATGTATTCAACAGATGGGTAGTCTAGATTTTAATATACATTTTACAGCAATGTTTTACTAATCAAGCTGAAGTACCATATATATCAGAATAAACAAAATTTTATATATACATTGACATATTAACAAATGTAAAAAATGCATGTCATCCAAAAATATATTTTGACAGCTATATGCTAGTATTGTCCGGTATCCAGTTCAGCATTCAGAGCTCTGAGCTACATGCACCTAGTTATAATTTGTATTCATACTTGCTAATCCAAAGATCAGATACATGTACTTTTTCATTTCCTCCCATTTAACCTGCCATATACTTACGGTAGGTTCGAAATTTTTTCACATAGTTGCAGGAAATGTTTTTTTCTAGGTTTTGATACATAGTATCATGTTGTGCTACATATATTTAATAAAATACTGTGGAAAAATAAACTAGTGAGATTCAAATGTCCTGTGTAATGAAAAACAGCTGACATTATCACATTTAAAAGGTAAATTTGCTGTTTTCTAAGGGGATATTAAAATGCAACATTGCGGAAATGTTTGTCAATGTATATTTTTCAGTTTTGAAAAGTATTATGGGTGTAGCTTGAAAGCACTGAAATAATATTAAAAAAATATTAGGCAGATTTAGACAGATAAATAAAAATTTACTTCAATCATATTGGTAGAACTTTAAATCCCTTAAAATTCAATTTGCATTGTGAAATCAGCTAGTAATCCATTGGCATATAGCCATTGTAGGGCTTGATCCATCTTGACATTGAACTCATTATAAATGTGGCCCAAACAAACAGGAAAATAAAAATGTCAATAAATTCAGAAATTTGCCGTTGATACACTGACCATTCTCACCCTCGTCCATACCATTTAGCTGCCAAGTAAATATGCTTGAGCTAAAATATGTTAACGCTCTGGTGGTTAATTTTGCTATGAACAGGGTTGCTTGATTTAAATCACTTTATGTTATAATGATGTGCATGTTTTATTTTATTATTTTTATCATTAAGAATCTATATTAGATGTTTTCCTTGTGCGCAGAGCCTGATAGAGGTAAAAATCAATATTTTGTCTGTGACACTGTGGACAGCATTTGACAATTGGCATACATCTAGATGGTGTCACAGCGAGTAGATGCAGAGACTCAGTCTCTATGTTTCTGTGTGTGTATATATAAATATATATATATATATATATATATATAGATATATATATAGTGTGCTTAACTGGCTGTTTCATTTTAATGCAGAGTTTTCTAGAGTGTATATCTATATTTATTATCTGGTCAGCAGACTCAGTACTTCATCGCAATGCCTGGGCCTGGTAGAAAGATTAATTGTGGGGGCCTGTATTTTGACAAATACACTATGATTCATGCAAGAGCAGTGTTGTGACTGTTGCTGACACTGAGCCTGTGCCCGCTCCCAGCACTCCAGCTGACTCAAGCAGCTCTGTTCCAGTTCCCACAAAGCGTGCATCGTCTACCTCACACTCGTGACACATCTCGGTCGCCTCCAACAGTATTACCGCCACCCCATGAACAAATTTGTGATGCAGACTTCAAACAGTTAGAAAGAGGCTATAGATCTTCAAGTGGCCTGTTATATTTATGCCACCAACAGTCCTTTCTCCGTAGTGGAACATCCAGAGTTCAAGAAGCTGGTCCAGATGTTGCGTCCTGGATATTTCCCACTTAGTTGCTTTGATGTTGCTGACAGGCTCCGTGACGAAGTCCAGGCTTCCTTGGTAACTGTCTGCAAGGAGCTGTTGCAAGACAAGTCCGTGTTAATGGCTCTCAATGGCTGGAGTAATATTCACAATGAGCCAATTGTATCTGTGTTCATCACTACCCCTGATGGTGACAGCTTTTTTAACAGAGACTGTGGACACTTCTGGTCATCCTCATACAGCTGAATACCTGCAGGAGGTAGCCGTCACAGCTATTCAGTTAGTGAAGCATCGGTTTGGTTGTCATGTTAGGAGTTTCGTGACGGACAGTGCATCCAATATGAAGAAGATGAGGAAACAACTAGCAGCAGACAGTGACTATGTAGCGTCCTATGGTTGTTCCGTACCCTACATGAACCTGCTAGCCAACGATGTGGAGATTAAAGGTGTGAAGGAGCATGTCGTTCATGTTATGATGTACTTCCGCAATTGTCATGTACCTGGAGCAGGGTACAAGGCTGATGGTGGCAAAAAACTTGCTCTTCCACAGGATGTGCGGTGGAACACAGTTGCAGACTGTCTGCAGTCATGCCTAGATAACTGGTCTGTCCTACTGCGGGGTGTGAGGAGCACAGGGACTCGCTTGACCGTGCCGTAGCAGAGAAAGTGAAGAACATTGGCATCAAGCGCAGTGTTGAGGACTATCTTGGTCGCATGAAGCGTATTGCTTTTAATTTAGACAGAGTTCAGAATGACACCTGTACCATCAGCGATGCTGTAGCTCATTGGCGACAGCTTGAAGAAGACTTGAGTATCTGCCCTCCCAGTGTGAACACAAGTGTAAAGGAATGCATTCAACAGGCCCTTACTCCAGCTCACTACTTGGCCTATCATATCCATCCAGTCTACCGCGGCAAAGCACTGACCAGTGAGCAGATAGATATTGTAGTGCGGAATATCCAGAATGTATGCCAACTGTTGTTAACTTCTGTGCACAGAGTGGGCCTTTCAAGGCATACATGTTGACTGACGAAATCCTACAGAAGTGTACACCCCTTGCATGGTGGCATTCCCAGTCTTCAGTTATTGACAGTAAGACCCTTTTAATGTGTGACCAACTCCTAGGTGCAGTTTGCTCAAGTGATGTGATTGAGCATATATTTTCCACTTTTGGTTTTGTTCACTCTAAAGTTAGAAACAGACTTGATACAGACAAAGCTGGCAAGCTTGTGTTTGTTTACAGATTATTAAACAAGATCAAGTGCAACATGTAGTGTCACTATTTAACCCTTAGAGCTTTGGACTTATAAAATCCTAAAATTAAATAAATAAATTTTATCTTGTATTATAGCTGGTGTTTATTTTGAAAGTAATGCTGCTAAAAACTTCTATCTATGACAGCAACAGGTTTCAGCAGCAATTGTTTCCAGAATAAACACCAGCTATAATATTCCAGCCTTTCTTTTCCTTACTCTGTAATTGACTAGTTATCTACTTTTCGACATTAGTGTGCTAAGGGTTAATTGTTAAAGACTTAGCTACAGAAAAGTTTAATATTTAGTTATTTACATTAATCAATATCTGGACACTGGATAGAATTTTGCATAATCACATGATGTAATGAATCATTAACCAAATGTTCAACAAATTTGCTCAAGTGTATTTAAGTTTTCTCATAGAAAATGTCCATTTGCAATTTTGCAGAACAAGATAAGACTTCAAATTTACCACTGGAATGACTGACTCGGTAATCGAGTGGTCATTTTTATCAGAAATTTTTAAACATAGTTTTCTTTTGGCCTGCAAATGCCAAATGGACATTTTTCAAGACCAGTGTAGGCGAATTCTTTGGTCGGAAATGGGTATTAATTAATGAATATTAAATTTTGATGTTTTGAACATTTAATTAAATTGAATCTTTAATACAGTCTGTCAAACCTGCTGTAGAGACCACCTCTGTATAAACTATAAAGACCACTGTCCACTTCTATATAGAGACCACTTTATTAGGGCCCCACACTCCGAAGGTGCGGAAGCCCTATAGTAATCACTGTCTGTCTGTCCACCCGTCTGTCCACCCCCAAATTTCTTTGTAAACAGCATATCACATAGAACCGCTTGAGATATTTTATTAAAACTTGGTACATCATACATGCCTCGCTTAAGATATGCGCCTTTTGAAGGTTTCATCTTCGCATGTCAAATATTTTGGCAGGGGCAGAAAAATGGCCTTTTATTACAAAAACTCATGATTTTTGTAAATTTCCTCATAAACAGCATATCAAATAGAAGTGATAGAACTGCTTGTATACACAGCCGGTGTCTTCCTAGTACCTATGGTGAGACAAAACGCTTCTGCAGTGAAAGGGAACGTAACACTTTCTAATAAATTTTGCATTCATGTATTTGTAACAGTCGATATAGTGAATGTCTGTGACAAACATTGTTTTCAAGTTCCAGTCCCAAATGCAAGAAAACAATACATGTGACCCTCCCTAGGAGAGATCACCTCATTCACCTGTCTATAGAATCCATTTTTGTCTGGTCCCCTGAGTGGTCTCTATAGACATGTTTAACTGTATTTATTTAAGAAATCAAGTGACTTAAGTCCTGCAGCCACAATATGACTGTATCACTGTACATGATTATAATTATGGCAAATGTTGTAATATTGTAGAAAAAATTTGAAAATCTTTGTAGTATGGACTGAATACTAGTGTATACTACACTGTATTGTATGTAAGTGTCAATAAATCATCTTTATTAAATACATATCAAAGTCCAATCATCTTGCCCCCACAATATTTGAAAAAAAATCAATTTTACTCCAAAGAATCTGATTTAAATAAAAATCTGATTTTTTTAATTTAAAAAAAAAAAATCATGGTTTTTATCAACCCCTGGCTATGAACCATGGTGCCATCCTTTATTAGGGAATCACAACTAATGATAGTTATATTACTTAGTTACGCTTGCCTCAAAGGGATATTTTCCAGAAAATTGTCCATTATTTTTCAGAAAACTTTCCCGAAAAATCAGAAAATTTTCCATATGTCTTAGATGTAGTTTTTCGTATTTGTTAAAAGGAAACAAGTTAATTACTTAATTAGAATTATTCTATTCAAATCAGTGAACACAACATCATATGCATTATGCTTATATCAAATTACAAAATATTTAGTGATAAACGTAAATGGTTAAAGAGCTGCTGGAATGAAAGCTGGTGGTCAGAAATCCAGTTTTAAAGAACTGGTAGAAGAAAGACTGCTGTACATTTTGGAAACAATTTGACTGAAAGTTGTTGCTGTCTTACATGTAGACCTTGTAAGCATTATTAACCATTTTAATGCTACAGTCCCAGAAAACTGAATTTCAAGACAATGAGACAGGCAAACTGTTGAATATTTTGAAACTAATTTGACTGGAAGCTATTGCTGCAACAACAGAGCTCCCAGTCAAATTAGATTCAAAATATTCAACAGAATATTAACTATGGACTTTGGTGTGTATATGCATTGTTAGGTTTAATCGCGTGTAATGTAACAAAAGTAGGTCACACCTGGTTCTACAATTCAATATGATCAAGTCTTAATCCCCAACAAGTATTGGACTCATTGGAGTATTAGTATTAACATAAAACATGTTGCTGGTGCACGTTTTCTATTAATTAGTGTTACGTTGAAAATAATTCTAAGAATAAATAATACAATTTACACAATGAGATGGGGAATGAAGTTTCAGATAAAAACTGGAAAATTTTCCGGAAAAAATGTCTGGGTAACTTTCCGGAAAATTTTCTGATACATCATTAACTGTATTTTGGAGGAGCATTATAAATTGATAGCATCTAGCTCCTTACCTCTTGGCTTCAACAACAATAAAATGATGTTTCCGTAACTGACGTTACATAGTACTCAAAGCTTGCTTCCGTAGCTACAGTTCACCAGAATGTCTTTGATTACATCACTCTTAACTTTTACCATGAAAAAGACTATTCATATGCTTCATAAAAACAGTGGCATAAGAAATTAACTTGAGATTGAAGTGGCTCAAAGAGCAGATTATGGCTTTATTAAACTGTGAACACAAGCCAACTGTAACTTTGAAAATCGATGAGCATGATGAAAACAAATGTGTTCTGAGAAAACTTCAATATCCACTCAGCTTAGATCACTCAGTTGTTAGCTCACCTGGCTTGAAAGGCAGCTAATGCCATGACGACCATCTGTCGTGTGTCAACTTTTCCTTTAAACGACTTCTCCGGAACCACTGGGCCGATTTGAATTATGTTTGGCAAGAAGCATCCTTAGGGCATAGAGATATTACTTTGTTCAAACAGATCCGATCGGGTAATTTGGCCAGCGGCCATCTTTGATTTTGGTCGACTTTTAGACACGTCTTTAAAAATCTCTGAAACCGCTTGAGGGATTGATTCAGAACTCATGAAATATCATCTAGGGCAAGAGCTGAACCAAGTTTGTTCAACTTCTTCTCGAGAACCACTTGGCCGATTTTAATTATTTTGGCAGGAACAATCCTTAGGGCATAGAGGTTCAAGTTTATAGCTCACCTTTCCTGAAAGGCCAAGTGAGCTTATGTCGTGGCGACCGTCCGTCGTGTGTCCGTCCGTCCTCCATCCGCCAACTTTTCCTTTAAACGACTTCTCAAGAACCACTGGGCCGATTTCAATTATATTTGGCATGAAGCATACTTAGGGCATAGCGATTCAAGTTTATTCAAATGAAGCCGATCGACCAATTTGGCCGGTGGCCATCTTGGATTTTGGCTGATTTTAGGAAACATCTTTAAAAATCTTCTCCGAAACCGTTATGGGGATTGATGCAAAACTCATGAAATATGATCTAGGGCAAGAGCTGAACCAAGTTTGTTCAGGGGAACTTGATTGGTCAAATCAAAGGTGGCCATCTTGGGTGACCTAGTTTTATCGAAAACAACTTCTCCAGAGCCGCTAAACGGATCTGGTCGAAATTTGGCAGATATGATTAGGGATTAAGGGCCAATAAAGTTTGTTCACTTGAGGGAAGTTGAACCGTAAAAAAACATGGCCGCCGTGGGCCAATCAAAATATAGCGTGTTTGGCGGCCATATTGGATTTTTTATTTGATGGATTTTGAGGCCGAAATTGGTGTTATGTGTTTTTTGGGTATTCTGATCTAAAATTTGACATTTTCGAAACTGTTGGATAAATGGTTTGGCGACCATCTTGGATTATTTTCCCGGCAAAGGTGCCCATACTAAAGCAATGGGAAATTTAAAATTTCTTCTGGAGAACTACTAGGCCGATTTCATTTATATTTGGCAGGAAGCATCCTTAGGGTTTAGGGATCCAAGTCTGTTCAAATGAAGTCGATTGGCTAATTTGATCGGTGGCCATCTTGGATTTCGGCCGATTTTAGGAAATGTCTTTACAAATCTCATTTTTCGAAACGGCTTAGGTAATTGCTTCAAAGCTTATGAAACCTCATCTAGGCAAAGGCGTAAGCCAAGTTTGTTCAAGACGACTTGATTAATCAAATGGTTCGGCGGCCATCTTGGATGACCTAGTTTTCCCGAAAATGACTGAACCGCTGAATGGATCAGGCCGAAATTTGGGAGATATGATTAGGACTAAGGGCCATTAAAGTTTGTTCAAGGGAAGTTGCTCTGTCAAAAAACATGACCGCCGTGGGCCAATCAAAATGTAGCATGTTTGGCGGACATATTGGATTTTATTATTTGATGGATTTTGAGGCCAAAATTGGTTCTATATATGTTTTTGAGTATTCTGAGCTCAAATTTGCATTTTTTGAAACTGTCGGTTAAACGGGTTGGTGGCAATCTTGGATAATTTTCTCGTCAAAAGCTCCCATGCTAAAGCAATGGGAAATTTAAAATGTCTTCTCGAGAACTGCCTGGCCGATTTCAATTATATTTGGCAGGAAGCATCCTTAGGGCATAGGAATCCAAGTTTGTTCAAATAAACCCGATCGACCAATTTGCCCAGTGGCCATTTTGGATTTCGGCCGATTTCAGGAAATGTCTTTAAAATCGTCTCCGAAACCGCTTGGGTAATCTTCATCTAGGCCAATAGGTAAGCCAAGTTTGTTCAAGAGGACTTGATTGACCAAATAGTTTGGCGACCATCTTGGATGACCTAGTTTTCATGAAAATGACTCCTCCAGAACCGCTGAAGGGATCAGGACGAAATTTGGGCCATTAAAATTTGTTCAAGGGAAGTTGATCCATCAAAAAAACATGGGCGCCGTTGGCCAATCAAAATGTAGTGAGTTTGGCGGCCATATTGCACTTGCAAAAATGTCCACAAACTCATTTAAAAGACTGCTAAAGCACCCACCAACAATTTTGACAAAAATTGATGGTGCTCCAGGTGAGCGACGCAGGCCCCTTGGGCCTCTTGTTTAGAAATATATTTAAAATCTCAGAAACCACTTTGCGAATCGATTCAAAACTCATGAAGCGTCATCTAAGTGCAGAGATAAACCGAGTTTGTTCAAGAGAAGTTAATTGACAAAATGGTTCGACAGCCATCTTGGATTAACTAGTTTTCGCAAAAATGACTTCTCCAGAACCGCTGAAGGGATCAGGCCAAAATTTGGGAGATATGCTTAGGGATTAGGGCCATTAAAGTTTGTTCAAGGGAAGTTGATCCGTCAAAAACATGGCCACCATTGGCCAATCAAAATGTGGCATGTTTGGTGGCCATATTGGATTTTTTATTTGAGGGATTTTGAGGCCAAAATTGGTTTTATATATGTTTTATGGGTATTCTGATTAATAATTTGGCATTTTCGAAACTGTCAGATAAACGGTTTGGCGGCCATTTTTTTTTATCATTTCCCCGCCAAAAGCTCCCATACTAAAGCAATGGGAAATTTAATGTCTTCTCGATAGCCACTGGGCTGATTTCAATTATATTTGGCAGGAACAATCCTTACGGCATAGAGATTCAAGTTTGTTCAAACGAACCTGATCGGCCAATTTGGCCAGCGACCATCCTGGATCTTGGCCAATTTTTAGCTCACCTGGCCAGAATGGGCTTATGCTGTGGCGACCATCCTCCATCCATCTGTCTGTCTGTCCGTCAACTTTTTCTTTAAAAACCAAATTCTTCTCAAGAACCACTAGGCCGGTTTCAATTATATTTGGCAGGAAGCATCTTTAGGGCATAGAGATTCAAGTTTGTTCAAACAAAGCTGATCGGCCAATTTGGACGGCAGCCATCTTGGATTTTGGCTGATTTTTAGAAATGTCTTTAAAATCGTCTTCTCCGAAACTGCTTGGGAGATCCATTCAAAACTCATGAAACAACATCTAGGGCAAGAGGTACGCCAAGTTTGTTCAAGATAACTTGATTAACTAAATGGTTCCACAGCCATCTTGGATGACTTAGTTTTCGCGAAAACGACCTCTCCAAAACCTCAGAAGGGATCAGAACTTAATTGACCAAATGGTTCGGCAGCCATCTTGGATTACCTAGTTTTCGCAAAAATAACCTCCAGAGCCGCTGAAGCGTTCAGGCCAAAATTTGGGAGATATGCTTAGGGACTAAGGGTCAATA
The DNA here is from genome assembly GCA_034401795.1 of Chaetoderma sp. LZ-2023a. Taxonomy (NCBI): domain Eukaryota; kingdom Metazoa; phylum Mollusca; class Caudofoveata; order Chaetodermatida; family Chaetodermatidae; genus Chaetoderma; species Chaetoderma sp. LZ-2023a. The sequence goes on along the minus strand of CM067370.1, from coordinate 107,407,212 downwards.
AAGTTTGTTCAAGGGAAGTTGGTCCATAAAAAACATAGCCGCCGTTGGCCAATTTAAATGTAGCTTGTTTGGTGGACATATTGGATTTTTTTATTTGATGTATTCTGAAGTCGAAATTGGTTTTATATATGTTTTTGGGTATTCTAATTTCAATTTGGCATTTTCGAAACTGACGGATAAACGGTTTGGCAGCCATCTTGGATCATTTTCCTGCCAAAAGCTCCCATACTAAAGCAATAGGAAATTTAAAATGTCTTCAATAACCACTAGGCAGATTTTTAGAAATATCTCCAAAACCACTTGGGGCATTGATTCAAAATTCATGAAATATGATCATGGGGAAGAGCTGAACCAAGTTTGTTCAAGGGAACGTGATTGGCCAAATAGTTTGAATGCCCTAGTTTTCGCGAAAACAACTTCTCCAGAACCGATAAACGGATCGGGCCAAAATTTGGCAGATATAATTATGGACTAAGGGCCATTAAAGTTTGTCAAGGGATCCATTAAAAACATGTCAATCAAAATGTAGAGTGCTTGGCGGCCAATTTGGATTTTTTTATTTGATGGATTTTTAGGCCGAAATTGGTTTTATATAGGCTTTTTTGGATATGCCGATTTCAAATTTGCCACTTTCGAAACATGTTGGATAAATGGTTTGGCGGCCATCTTGGATTATTTTTCCACCAAAAGACAGTCATACTAAAGCAATAGGAAATTTAAAATGTCTTCTCAAGAACTACTGGGATGATTTCAAGTATATGTGGCAAGAATCTGGGTTAGTTGCTCTCAAAAGAGGAAATACAAAAAAATACTATTCTAATGTCATTATGCAGCAACGGCTTTCCAGACAAACTAATTTCAAAATATTAAACGGCTTCTCTGTATCAGTGATTGGATTAAAGAAGTGATCAGCTTTGAGCTTACAAACATTGGGTTAGTGAAGTTTGCTGCGGGATAGTAAAATCAATGATGCACTATCCTGTCCAGGTTAGTAGAACAAATCCTTAAAATCTACCCATGGGTGTTAGGCTCCAGAACATCTCTTAAGAATTCTGATTGATCCATAAATTGATCGGTGAAAATCTTAGATTTTGGAAATGATTTACTGGAAATTGTCAAAATGCATCTCCTTGGTGGATTTCAACAAAATTTGGCCATAAGAACTGTATGGTCCTACGCTTCTGAGTTCAGAACTTCGATTAGTCAGTTTTGGGGTGAAAATCTTGGATTCTATGAAAAAGTTCCTGGAAATTGTCAAAATGCATCTCCTCAGCCGCTTGGTTGATTTTAACCAAGTTTAACTAGATGGACCCTATGGTGGTACGCTCCAGAAGTTCTATTCAGAAATTTGATTGGTCAGATGTCTCATCCTTAACCATTTACCCCTCAAATTCTTCAAAATAAGTATCAATTTTCTCATAGAAAATGTCCATTTGCAGGTTGAGATTATTTTTGAAAATTTATCACTGGAATGACTGGCTTGATTATCGAGCCAGTCATTCCGGTAGTAAACTTACAAAATAGTATTCTACTGGAGTCCTGGTCTGAAAATGGATATTTCTCAGATCTACCACAGAAGCAATTTTTTGGGTGGCACGAGTATTATTGGGTTAATCAATTCACGGTTTTAACCAAATTCGGCCAGGAGTACTCCATATTGAGTGCCTGGAATTTTAACTGATCCATTTTCAGGTGAACATCTTGTTCTTGAAAATGACATCACAGGAAGTGCTTACAGTTCAGGCTGAAACTCCTGATATTTCATCGATAACTAAGGGTGATTAAAGTTTGTTCAAAAGAAATTAATCAGTGATAAAACATGGCTGTCATGGACCAATCATAATTTACTGTTTGGTGGCCATGTTGGTTCTTTATTGGTTCAATGGAACCTTTCATTCGATCTGATTGTGCATTATCAGTGTTCACTACAGGTAGGCAACTATTGGGTGCATGAGAGAAGAGTCAAGAAGATTGCCAATGTTTCCTCCTGTGGTAAGATAATCCACCACTGAGCCGTGAACTGGGTTCGTCGTTTAAGTAGTCCATTGTTGAGAACCATGCCACTCCCTTAAATTTGATTTTAATTAATTGTTTGTTTGATATATTTATCATGTCGATATTTTCAAGGTAACATTCATGATTTGTGCCAGGTTTACAATTCTATCAGTGTTCACTCAAGAGCTTAAACTTATATAAGCCTATAGGCTCAGCTTTAGCCCATTTCCCAGATGTGTTGGCTTTCAAGATTCAAAATTATTATCATAACAGCTACATTTTTTACATAGGCTTTTATCTTTAAAAAGGAAATAGTGTATGATGTCCAAAAATTTAAAAGCCAAATCATACTTGAGAAATGGGATATCTATAAAGAAATCCATAAGTTTTAAGTTTATGAAAAGTCAGTTATTGACCCATTCACTACTGGTAAGCAACTATCCCAGTTAATTACTAAATGCCAATTTATCAATGTTCAAACAGTTTGGACACATTGACAAATTGACATTTAATAACTACATAATATTTTAATGGCAATTTGATATAAATGTGTTGCTGCCGATGATTTTGACAGATTTCATTTTTACAGAACCTCGAGAAAGTTTATTTCAGATAAAGGGGTTTCCTTCTTTCGTGTTTATTATTGCTCATTAATATGTATGAGCTGAAAGAATCATTATCGCGATTCCGGCATTCCTGTGAAGGAATCCTTTAGTGGACTCGATTTACCCGTTTGTTGCTGGAAAGAAGATACGACGAACCTTCGATTCGCGCAATGCTAAATGCTAGCGGGATGGATTGGCGATTGAGCTGTCGCTAAAAATCGTTTAATATTAGAAAATATATTCTAATATGTACAGCGGGATTTTAGAACACGATTCACAATTCTTTTTTTATATGAGAATCAATAGTACGACGCATTTTTCTAGCGTTGAATGTGAAAATTCATGTATGTTTAACACATGTATGCATACCACCGAGACCCCCGAAATCTCAATGCTATCGCTCGGCAAACATTGCCAAAGTTTAATCTGATGGAAATTAATCAAAGGATAAATTATTCATGTGTGTTTCGATATCGTACTACGCATCTTTGTGTCATTTTAACAAAATTAATTGCATAAATATATCTAAATGCAACTCTTTTCTCCTTGCCAGTCGGACTAAATAACACGTTAACGACTAGAGGGAATTCTCTCGTCCCTTCCACTTGTGACGCGTGTCACGTGGTGCGTTTCACCGGTTTTACGGAACTTGCCGAGTGATATTAGGAAGCAGCAAAAGGCATAATTTTCAACATTTATAATCACGTTCTTCTAGCATACACGTTTTAAAAAGGATAAAAGTGCATGATAACATGTTAATCTAGCATCACTCTATCTGTTTTCAAAGGAAAATGCCAGCCATGATCTACACTTTAAGGCATAGGGATCCAAGTTTTTTCAAAGGAAGCCGATCGACCAATTTGGTGGGTAGCCATTTTGGATTTTGACCTATTTTTAGAAAACGTCTTTAAAAATCTTTTCCGAAACCATTTCAGCAATCGATTCAAAAGTCATGAAATATGATCTAGCGCAAGAGCTGAACCAAGTTTGTTCAAGGGAACTTGATTTGGCCAAATCATTCGGTGGCCATCTTGGATGACCTAGTTTTCGCGAAAACGACTTGTTCACCAGAACCGCTGAACGAATTGGGCCCAAATTTGGGAGACATCATTAGGGCCTATGGACCATTAAAGTTTATTCATGGGAAGTTGATGGGATTCATTAAAAAACAGGTCAATCAAAATGTAGCGTGCTTGGCGGCCAATTTGGATTTTTTTATTTGATGGACTTGAGGCTGAAATTGTTTTTATATAGGTTTTTGAGTATGCTGATTTCAAATTTACCATTTTCAAATCTGTCGGATAAACGGTTTGTCGGCCATCTTGGATCATTTTCCCGCCAAAAGTTCCCATACTAAAGCAATGGGAAATTTCAAATGTCTTCTCCAGAACCACGGGACCGATTTCAAGTATATTTATCAGGAAGCATTCTTAGCGCATAGATATCTATGTTTGTTCAAACAAAGCTGATCGGCCAATTTGGCCAGCAGCCATCTTGGATTTTGGCTGATTTTTATAAATGTCTAAAAATCTCTGAAACCGTTTGGGGGATTGATTTCAAACTCATGAAAATCAGTTCGGGTAAGAGCTGAACCAAGTTTGTTCAAAGGAACTTGATTGGCCAAATGGTTTGGCGACCATCTTGGATGACCTAGTTTTCGCAAAAACGCCTTCGCCAAAACCGCTGGATGGGTCGGGACAAAATTTGGGAGAGGTGATTAGGCACTAAAGGCCATTAGAGTTTGTTCCATGGAGATATGTCAAAACAACATGTCCGCCATGAATCAATCAAAATTTTGCTTTTTTCGTGGACATCTGATATTTTGTGCAAATTTCTAAGAAAATCTTAAAAAGGGAACGTATGCCAATTTGAGTAAAACTTGTCTAAACCTGCTTCATAGAAATTTGATTGTTAAATCTTTTAAGTGGTCATTTCATTTTGTTCGATAGTGCCTGTGGCCAACATTTGCAGGTGAGCGCTTGTATGGTTAACTCTTTCAGGGCAAACAAATAGGAAAGCTGTTGAATATTTTGAAATTAATATGACTGGAAGCTATTGCTGAGGCAGCAACAGCCTCCAGTCATGTTAATTTCAAGATATTCAACAGAATATGCTATGCGTTATAAAGAATGAACATTTCTGCGATTTGTTGTTTAAAGTGTTAACTCTTAGCACTCTGATGTCAATATTCTATATTTTACTGCGTCGATATCAAAGAAACTGGTGCACATTTTTCAACAATTTTGCTGGGAGATGTTGCTGTCTACAACAGCACCATCTCCCACCAAATTTGTTGAAAAATGAACACCAGTTCATCTTTTAATTTAATTAGAAAATTTACAATTTTGACACCAGAGTGGTAAGGGTTAAAGTGTTAAATACATGCTGGTTTCCGTCCTGTTTTCGACAATGCCTCTCAGAATGTTGCTAGCATCAAAGAAACAGAAAGAGAGGCAAATACTTTCAGGGACTACAATGTTGATAATCTTGTAGACTGTCAATCAGACCATTTGCCCCACATTAGATAATCAGGGATGAATGATTGATGGCCCTTTTCAACCCTATTTGGCTGGACAGACCCGATCAGGCATGCCAGTATATATTTTCTTTCACTTGCACCATAGGAAATATACAACTAGTATTGAACTACCGTATTTCACCTAATGGAAACATATGCTCTAATAGAACTCCACCCCCTAACTTTGACATATGAGCTCCAATGATTTCTTAGCAGTTTCAAAACGGCAAAACTCTGTATTAGAAGCCCATCCCCTAACTCACCAGATTGTATAGAAAAAATTTTTTTAAGAGCAAATTTGTAAGAATAGTGTGTATAATAATAACAATCGTGTCACAGGGTGAGTCTACTTCACACCAATCTGCCCTGATACATTTCCGTCCCCTCTAGATGTCAATACAGGCCTCGGATTTGTAAATCTCGACCACCTATTAGATTAATACTAATAGTAGGCCACGTATGTTCAAGATATAATAAAGTTTATTCCACACTTTTGTAGTCAAAATGCGCGTAAACAGTCTTAGCATGATTAAATACCTTCCTTATAAATATATTTTACAACCAAATTTATGTACCAAACAAGCAGTATTGCGCAACAATTTTGTAACGCCGATCAACATTAAATGATCCAAAATGAATTATTCTTATGTTGGCGAGCCAGTGACTCTTTTGCAATTGGAGGCGGCGTGTTCTCGCGAGATTTTGAACGCTATCAGGAGTTTATCAAATGGGTACCCGTTATTCAGATCAGTATGATACTCAGTTCCTATCGCGCAATGATAATATATAGAAATTTCCGAATTCCGAGCCCCCGATTCCAGAATATTTATATTAGAGTACTCGGTCTAAAATAAACTCTTCAATTGGAGGCGAATCACGTGATTTGTATTTTTTCGTGACGCTATTTTATATCAAATTGTGGATTAATTTTGATGTAATAAACGACCTTTATTAAAGGCTACGCAATATTTAGGCTCTCAAATCAAATAATTTCACTTCCCCAGTGATGTTTTGAGGTATAGATTAAACATAGGCATAGGCGGTGGTAATTTTTACGGGAGAAAATCTGTTGAATATCCGTGGTATCAGTTTTAGAAAACTTTCTTGGGAAAACTAATATAAGCCCGCCCCCCCTTTCTCAGAGATGTTGGGTTGGAAATTGAACACCTCTTGTCCTAATAGAAGCCTAGGCTTCAATTAAGCGAAATACGGTATGCTAGGCACTTACATGTACTATGCGCTCACATTGGAAGCCAGCAGAAGAATGACTAGATTTAGCATTACGAGAATAGTTTTATACCAACAATTGCGCATCGGTGAAGTGAAGAATCTGAAATAATGGCGCCAGCAAATATCTATCTAAAATGATAGCTACACTCGTAATTAGTTAAAATGTCCATAAAGTAACAAACATTCTTAGATTTAGTTCACATATAGATTACTGCTCTCTCATCTACTATCATTCAACTGATACATTAGTATACAAGCTGGAAAGCTACAAAAGAGAGCAGCTCGTATAATACTAGATGCCCCTTTTAGAGAACCAACTGAACAACTGTATAAACAATTGAATTGGACTAAGAGAATAAACCTCAAAACAAATAGCATGACCTATAAAGCCTTAAATGTTGACTTAGGTGCTGTAATCTGAATGGCTTCACCCGTTTTAATAATGATTATTCATATTGGGTTTTCCAATTCACTCATGAACATGACATGATATCAATAATTCATGCTGACATACTTGAATAAATCGTATAACTAAATATTAACCCTTTAACGGTCAAGGTTTGTCAAGAAAATTTAAATTGTATCTAGTGATGAATGTCCACTGTTTGAAGGCTATTTTTGAAATTTTACCGCTTGAAGGACTGGCTCGGTTAGCTGCATGAGCCAGTCAATATCAGTGGTAAAATTTCAAAAATATCTTCTTGGCCGACACATGGAAATTCCTCGACCTCAAGACCACTGGCCGACTTAACAAATAAGTGGTTAATAAATCAGAAGAGGAATTAATTGATGGCTTGCCACGTGTTGAGCTGGCTTTCATTCCTTTAACTCTTTCACAGACAAATCCTTGAAAAATATGTTTTTTATGATATCAAACTTCTGTTGAAAACTTTGAAATTAATTTAACTGGAAGATGTTGCTGCCTAAGGCAATGGCTTCCAGTCAAATTAATTTCAAATTTTTCAACAGAAGTCATGTCAAATTAGTTTCAAAATATTCAACAGAATATTTATTAAATAGTAAAAGCAAACAATTTGTATAACAACGCATAGACCGTCTTCAAATATGTGTTCATGACGTACTTATCGACGTCATTCATGGCGTCATTATGGTGTCATTGTACTCATCACGCAGTTCATTGTGACGTCATATGATGGGTGGGTACTCTGGAAACGTGAATTAAAAACAAATTCAAATCCTTGCATGTAAATATTATTAACAAGGTAGCTAGAATCTCGCTATCTGTGGGTGAAGCGTGAATGGTAGGTGAGTCACACTGGTGAAGCGTGAAAAGTGGGTCAGTCACACTGGTGAAGCGTGAAAAGTAGGTCAGTCACACTGGTGAAGCAGGAAGAGTATATGAGTCGCACTGGTGAAGCATGAAAAGTGGGTCAGTTACACTGGTGAAAAGTGGGTCAGTCACACTGGTGAAGCATGAAAAGTAGGTGAGTCACACTGGTGAAGCATGAAAAGTAGGTCAGTCACACTGGTGAAGCAGGAAGAGTATATGAGTCGCACTGGTGAAGCATGAAAAGTGGGTCAGTTACACTGGTGAAAAGTGGGTCAGTTACACTGGTGAAGCATGAAAAGTAGGTGAGTCACACTGGTGAAGCGTGAAAAATGGGTCAGTCACATTGGTGAAACATGAACAATTTCTACAACAATGCTTAGTTCGTCACCAATTATGCATTCGTAATGTACTTATCTACATCATTCATGATGTCATCCTACGTGTCACATAGTTGATTATGAGGTCATATGATGGATGGATAAACTGGAAAGGTCCCTTGATTATCCCATCAGATACTGGAGTGATGTATTGAATCCCATTCATTACTGCATGCATGATACAGGGCAATCAGTACACAAGGATGACACAGTCCTTCCGGTTCATGACAAAATGCAAATATTAAACCTGTCCTGATATATTGACATCCAGGGCTTAGATAGTAAGGCCTTTAACGATTAGACTGGAATGTTTGCTGTGTGAGTAAGCAGGGTATTTCGAAATTCTTTAATCCAATTGTTCAATCGACCAATAGACTTTATTTACAAGGTCCATATGAAGGTATAAATTGAGAATATATATATTTATGCATGATTGTAGGCCTTGTTCTGCAACAAAATCTTTCTGTCAAACTGATCACAAATTAATCAGTATGAGTTTATTTATCCACTAAAACCAGTATTAACACTACTGGTCAAGCCGTGGCTTGTGGCCAGTGGCATGTGGCCTTGAGGAATGTTCATTTGCAGGCCAAGAGAAGACTTAAATTGCAAATTTACCACTGGAATGTCAGGCTCGATAGCTGAGCCAGTCATTCCATTGGTAAATTCTCTATAATAGTATATTCTTGTGGCCTGCAGATTATAAACATTCAAAAAGGAAATATTTAGATTTTCTAAGCCAATTTTGACTATTAACCCATTAACACTCAGACCCGCCAAAAACGGCTTCTGCATTAATTCTGTAAAATGTCCATTCGCAGACCAAGAGAAGGCTGTTTTTTAAAAATTTATCCCTGGAATGACAGGCTCGATAACAGAGCCAGTCAATCTAGTGATAAATTTCCAAAAATAATCGTTTTGTGGACATTTTCAAGGAGAAAATTTCAAATTTTATTGAACAAATTTAAGGGTTATAGGGTTAAGTGACCACTTTATGGAGAGATAGCAATAGACAGGGGGCTGTGTAATGTGCATCTTGACACCAAAAGACATGTGGTCTGTCAATCAAGCTTGATTCTAAAGTAGGTTGTTATAATATTATTCGTAGTAAAATGATATTTCCTACTCGTAACTGTTAGAATAGTCAGTTCTCTGCCAATGTTAGGTTTCATAAGATGATAATCTTAGTATTTGACTATTTGCCTAAAATGATAGCCAGAAGTGTTACTTTTTGGAATTAAATCAGATGGCCTCAGCTTTCAACAGCACATTTTCAAATTGTCAATGAATTACAGTCGTCATTCTGCAAGAAACATCAATGATAGTCAAGATTGCTTAAGAAAATTACATTTTTGGTATAATGAATACCCATTCGCAAGCCAAGAGAAGACTATATTTGAAACCTTACTACTGAAATGACTGATTCAGTTATCAAGCCAGTATTTCAGTTGTAAAATTAAAAAAATTAAAAAAATAGTTTTCTCTTGGTCTGTAAATGGTCCTTTCTTTCTCAAGGCCATTCCAAATGCCGGTTGTGGCCCTCTTGACCACTAACCCTTTAACAGTCAAATTTGCTCAAAAAAATTTAAATTTTCCCATATAAACTCCATTTGCAGATGTAGAGAAGAATGTTTTTGAAAATTTACCAGCTCGGTTATCAAACCAGTCATTCCAGTGCTTAATTTTCAAAAATAGTCTTCTTTTGTTCTGCAAATTGACATTTCTCAAGACCACTGCAGAAGCCATTTTTGGCTGATATGAGTGTTATAGAGTTACTGGCGTATTATTATTTACTTTGTCTTTATTTTCAGTTTTTCTCGCAAGGATTTTGGATCCATGTCTGCAAGTCGAGAATGGTAACTTCTAGTTGCGCGCATCTTCACGACAGCGCACAACTCACAGGAGATATTTATATCACCAATAGAGTAGATCTGTTGTCGCTATTGTCGGACTGAGTTTTCGATATTACTTGTTCTAATCCATTTCATTCTGCATTTCCATTAAGCTGGATTGGATTTGTCAATGAATATCAGCTAAAAGATTTTCTCACATATGCAACTATATATGGCAAATCAGTCATTTTAATTCTTGGGCAAGAAAATTAATGTTTTTGATTAGTTTAATGCCAAATTCCTAATTTTGATAGGGTACATGTACCGGGTAGATAATATATTATGAAAACTATTTGACTGGCTGAAAGCCAAAATTGGTCTTCCCTAGTTAGCAGTGACTCACCCAAATCTTTTTCAAAATAATCAACATGCACAAATTTATCGTAGCTGATAGTAATTAATATTTATACAGTACAGCTCGGAAATAACGTAACATGTTTTCAAAACAAAATAAAACGTACTGTTGAACATTTTGAACATAATTTAATTAGAAGACATTGCTGCTTAAGGCACCAATGTCTTCCAATCCAATTATGTTCAACATTTTCAACATTGTATTTCGTTGTAACTAACATGTTTCTGTTTTAGATTTGCAAACATATTAACCCTTTAACTCATATCAGCCAAAAACGGGTTCTACAGTGGTCTTGAGAAATGTCAATTTGCAGACCAAGAGAAGACTATTTTTGAAAATTTACCACTGGAATGACTGGCTTGATAACTGAGCCAATCATTCCAGTGCTAAACTTTCAAAAATAGTCTTCTCTTGGTCTGCAAATTGACATTGTCTTTGAAAAAATTGAAATTTTCTTAAACAAATTCAAGGCTTAACGGGTTAGAGGTGCACATTCAAACCAGAATGCTTGAGAATAAAATTGTCAAGATTGTGTACTTTTAAAGGCATAAATTGTGGGCCTAGATATAAATAGTCAAATGCTAAGATTATCATCTTATGAAACCTATGTATAAATTAATTAAAAAATTTCAAGTTGTGAAATTGAAATAGAGACACGAGTCTCTAATTCAACTACGCAATTAAAAAATTATAGCAATTTATATGGAATAAACTCATCATATATTAAGATTTATTTCGTTTCATTACATTTGGGTGCACGAATTAAGCCTCTAAAAGTACATAATTTAAACAATTTTATTTTCACGCATTTTGCTGCAAATATGTAACTTTAAGTTATGTCTGCTATACTGTACATATAGTACAGAATAAAATGGATTAATAAATATTTTCTTTAAATACAGATTACGTAGGAATAAAGAAATAATTGGAGTTAATGCGTTGAATGGTTAAACCGCGGCCATTTTGATTTAAACACACTGATCAGTGCTCGAACTATTAACTGAACGCAAAGTTTAAGTTGTAATGCCTAGGATAAATATAAAAAGCAAGCAAGAACTTCCGTGATTACAGAATAGATGTTTCCGTTTATATAGTGAGCTGCACGAGTGCTAATATTTGTTGCAAGCATATAGGATTGAATCAGTGCACGTTTCCTTGACGCGCTTACACGAGGAGTGCGGTCATGGCGAGCATGAAATGTATTATGTGGATGCTGGTGGTATTCAACTGTATATTGTTTGTAAGTATTATAAACATTTCACCTAGGCATGCATGATTACGTGATTAAATCGAAAATCGCAATTATGTTTTGAATCGTGAATTTATACGATTAAAAATTAAATAATCGAATAATCGTGAATATTTTCTATTGCATAAAATATTTCAAAACCTAACTCTCAATTACTTTTTAATGCGATCGGTCATGAAAAATTAAATTTTTCTTAGTAAATGTATGTCCATTTGCAGGGCAAGGGAAGACTATTTTTGAAAATGTATTACTGGAATGGCTTGCTCGAAAATCGAGCCAGGCATTCCAGTGAAACATTCTCAAAAATAGTCTTCTCTTGCCCAGCAAATTGACTTTTCTAAACACCATTGCAATTTTCGTCATTGATATTCTTTTGTTGTTATGTCTTGGTAATTTGTATCCAAGCTGATTAATCGAATAATCACGATTATTTTTTTAATAATCGATCGCGATCACTCAACACAATAATCGCACAAGCCTAATTTCACCCTTTCACATTGAAATTCCAGTGTTCCAAAAATTCTAGATAATTATGTACAGAAAAGCTGTTGAATATTTTGGAAGTAATCTGACTGGAAACTGTTGCAACAGCTAGTCAAATTAGTTCCAAAATATTGAACATACATGACAGAATTTTCATAATTAAATTATAAACCCACTATCTTACTCCTTTAACCGTTTAACCCTTAAATTCCATTTGCAGACCAAGAGGAGATTATTTTTGAAAATTTATCACTAGAATGACTGGCTCGGTTATCGAGCCAGTCATTCCATTAATAACAATTTTTAAATCGTCTTCTCTTCGTCTGCAAATGGACATTTAAGACATCTGCAGAGGACTTTTTTGGCTGATGTCAGTGTTAAAGGGTTAATGGTCAAGATTTCTCAAAAAAATTGAAATTTGTGTTTGGTGAATGCCCATTTGTAAGCCAAGAATTCTGGAAAATTTCCCACGAACGACTTCGAGCCTGTCATTCTAAAAATCTCAAAAATGGTCTCCTTGACTATCTTAGCCATTAAATGGTTAAGTCTCAGTAAGTCCAATTCAATTTGAGGTCGCTAGTATGTCCTTGTTGTTTGTGTTGGTAACATGCAATGTGTACATATTTGTTATACATACATGTAGTGTTATATTAAGGTTTTGTCTAATTTAAATATTTTGCATAAAGTACATGTCCAATCTATCTGCCCATATCAATTGCTAACTGATGGCATAAGATATTTGATAATTATTCAGTTAGCTCTTTATGCTCCCCGAAATTTTTTTCGCGGGAGCATATAGTCGCCGCTTTGTCCGTTCGTCTGTCCATCCGTTCGTCCGTCCGTTCATCCGTCCGTCAGTTCACCATATATAAGTTTGTCCGGGGCATAGTTTCAAGACTTTCACATATGGTCACCAAACTTGGTATGTGGATGCATCTTAGGGAGAAGGTGTACGGAGTATGAAAAGTAGGTCAAAAGTAGGTCATGCTGATCTACTTTTCATGGTCAACTGAATATCACAGAAAATGTTTGTCCGGGGCATAGTTTCAAGGCTTTTTCAGATATGGTCACCAAACTTGGTATGTGGATGCATCTTAGGGAGAAGGTGTGTGGAGTATCAAAAGTAGGTCAAAGGTAGGTCATGCTGACCAAGTTTTCATGGTCGACTGAATATGACAGAAAATGTTTGTCCAGGCATAGTTTCAAGACTTTTGCGCATGTGCTCATCAAACTTGGTATGTGGATGCATCTTAGGGAGAAGGTGTGCAGAGTAGAAAAGTAGGTCATGCTGACCTACTTTTCATGGTCGACTGAATATCACAGAAAATGTTTCCCTGAAGCATATGCCTTCGGGGTTATCCATTCAGTTTCTCTGCAGAGTATGCCTTCGGGGAGCATACATCAATTGATTTGCCTTGTTTATGGCATAGCTGGCCAAAACTGGCCTCTACAGTGGTCTTGTGGGGAATGACCATTTGCAGGCCAAGAGAAGACTATATTTGAAAATTTACCACTGGAATGACTGGCTCGATAACTAAGCTAGTCATTCCAGTGTTAAATTTTCAAAAATGGTTTTCTGTTAGCCTCCAAATGGACATTTAATAAACAAATATTTAGATATTCTTAACCCATGTTAGCCATTAAAAGGTAAATCTGATTATTTCTTATTTTGCGCATGAATCTTCTCCATGTTGTGTACAGATTACTGGCGGTGCAGTCCTCGGTATTGGCATTTGGACAGCTGTGGACAAGATCTTTATTTCTGCGATTGTTGGAAGTGATTTATACGATTACGCCTCATATTTACTCATCGCTACTGGAGGCACTATTCTGCTAATTGCATTTCTTGGATTCGTGACTACAGTTAAGAAGAATAAGTGTTTTACACTCGTGGTATGTACTCTAACCCTTACCCGTATACGACAGCACCATCTCCCCATCACGATTTGTTGAAAAAGGAACACCAGTTCATATGTTAGTTTAATTTGAAAATTGTAAATTGTTGACACGCGTGCTATGGGTTAATTATTATACAATCAACTTTAATATCAAGCACATGAGGGGTCATTGCAATGGTCCTGAATAAGAGATGGCTGTTTTAACTTTTTAACCCTCAAATTTGGTCAAGAAAATTTTAATTTTCTCTTAGAAAATATCGATTTGCAGTCCAAGAGAAGACTTTTTTTTTTAATTTATCAGTTTATCACTGGAATGACTGGCAGTTATTCCAGTGTTAAAATTTCAAAAATAGTGTTGTCTTGGTTTGCAAATAGACATTTCTCAAGACCAGTGCAGTAGCCAATTTGAACAGTTTTAAGAGTTACCGTATTTCGCCTATTTGAAGCCTAGGCTTCTATTAGGACAAGAGGTGTTCAATTTCCAAACCAACATCGCTGATAAAATGGGGTTGGGGGGGGGGGGCTTATTTTAGAGACTTCCTAAAAAACTTTCTAAAAATTAAACCACGAAAATTGAACTCAATTTCCTGGTACAAATTCTTGCCGCCTTACGACTAATTTTAATCTATGCCTCAAAACATCATCGTGGAAGTGAAATTATTAAATTGGAGCACCTAAATATTGCGTAAAGATCATTTACATGTCGTCCCGAAAAGATATAAATCACATGACTCACCTCCAATCGCAAAATGACTTTGTTTAGAGTGAGTACTCGGATATAAATATTCTGGACTCAGAACTTGGAATTGCTATATGTTAACATTGTGCGATAGGGACAGAGTATTGTACTTTAAGTCTGATCTGAATAATGGGTACCCGTTTGATAACAAACTTCTTAGTGTATTAGATCTCGCGAGAACACAGCGCCTCAAAATGCAGAAGAGCCAGCGGCTCACCAACATAAGAAGCGGTCTATCTCATTTTAATTCTCGGACTTTCAAGCAATTTTTTTGTATGTCTTTATTCTGTTTTGGATCATTTGATGTTGATCGGCATTACAAAATTAATGCGCAACGCGAGAGACTGCTTGGTCACCGCTTGGTTAGTACATAAATTTGGTCTTAAAATATTCTTATAAGGAAGGTACTTATCATGCTAACACTGTTTCACGTGTATTTTGACTACAAAATTGTGGAATAGACCTTATTATATCTTGAACATATGTGACCTATTATTGGTAGTAATTTAATAAGTGGCCGAGATCTACAAATCCGAGGCCTGTACTGATTTCTATGAAACCGGGAATTTATCAGGGCAGAGATCGTATGTAAAGTAGAGCAATCCCGTGACACAATTGTTATTATTATGCACGCTATCTTTACAAATTTGTTCTTAAAAACTGGTTTTTCCCCGATACAAATTGCTGAGTTATGGGGGTGGGTGTCTAATACAGAAGGTTGGGCTATATATCGTGATTCTACCCCATCCTATAGGTTTACTAACTGAAATTACTCACTTGGTTATCGAGCCATGCATTTCCATGATAAATGTTCAAAAAACAGCCTTCTCTATGAACATTCCTCAGGGCCACTATATAAGGCAGTGTCTTGAACATGTGTCTTAACCTAGGAGTCCAAATGTTAGCAGAAATCTTGGTGGGTTAGGTAGCATGAGTTAGAAGACATACACCCATTGGAAATATTGACATTGAAAATCAGCATCTAAATGTTGAATATGTTGAAATTATTTTCATAGCTATTTTAAGATTTATATCGTTTCATTACATCTTAAGCCTTTAAAGCATGTAATTTTAACAATATTTTGAAGCATTTTGGTGTGAATGTGCACCTTTAAACCTTTCACCGATGAATTCCCCATATCTCATTTCCAAGGTATTTTTATTTTAATTTGACTGAAAACAAATTAATTTCAAAGTATTCAGCAAAATAAATTTTATATCATAAAGAATTTACTTTTATAGAGATTTGTCGGTGAAAGGCTTTAAGGCTAGTGTGCATTTTGGCAACAAACATACTGAAAGATGCTGCTGGTTTAAACAGCAACATCTTCCAGCAACATATTTTCCAATTGGAGCACAATGAAATGGAATGGAATTTAACCCCCTTGTACCAAGTTATCACTTTAATGGTCAAGTCAGCCAAACTGACCTCTGATGTGCTATTGAGTGGTATCTATTTACAGGCCAAAAGAAGACTATTTTTGAAAATTTACCAGACGAATAACCAGCTCGGTTAGCCAGTCATTCCAGTGGTAAATTTTAAAAAAAGAGTTCTTTTCCTGTAAACAGACACTGACAAAGCAGGAACATTGGATCCTCTTGACCATTAACACACTGATGGTCAACACAGCCAAATCAACCTCTGCCGTCTCCTTAGCGAATGCCCATTCTCTGGAAAACAAAAAGCAATTTTTGTAAATTTCAGTAGTAAATCTACAAAAATGGTCTTAAAATTTTCTTGAGAAATCCTAATTTATACGAGTAGCATTTTGAGCGCTTTGAGGAGCTGTTGACATATAAGAGGGGTTGAGAATCTTTTGTTTGAGCATGTTTGGTACCCATGGGGTTACAGATAAATCATACCATATGGATTTGTTAGTCATTATACATGTATGTATTATAATGTATACCATGTACATTGTATACGGTCCCACATTGCAATTAATGGAGGAATCCAGTTTTAGCTATACCCCGCTCATCTCTAGTTAAGCTGCACCCATGCTTTTCTCCCTGATCTCCCTGACTATCAATTTCCAGAAAGTTATGCAGGTAAGCTGTTGAATCTTTTGAAACTAATTTGACTGGGTGCTGTTGCTGCTGCAATGGCAGCGACAGCGCCCAGTTAAATTACTTTCAAAATATTCAACAGCATGTTTATTAAATAGTAAAGACATACAATTCGTTCAACTCAACAACGCTTAGTCTGTCATCAATTATGCATTCATGACAGGCTTAGCTGAGTCATTCATGATGTAATTGATTATGACATCATCCTACATGTTACGAAGTTGATTATGATGTCATATGATTGACTGGCAAACTGGAGTCTTCCATTACATAGCAGCTTCTAATGCCTATATCAGTCCAAAGGAAGGCCCTCTAGACAACGCTAGACATTGAATTCTATCAGGTCTACTGCCCATGGTCACATGTTCATATCATCCAATGAGTAAATGAGTGTGATATTAATTAACGGAACGTGTGTGAAAGGGAATGATATGGAATGCATATGCCCTAATATATCAGTAGAACACAGCCGCTGAGATGAAAAACATGTCCCTTTCATATATACTTCTGTTCATGCATACTATTTGACATAGAGTCAGTTACTATTGATCTTTATTTTGCAGTATTTTGGGAGCTTATTGTTGGTGTTCATGCTCTTGGTAATTGCTGCAGTTTTAGCTGTTGTCTTCAAAGGAGAAGTAAGTTATTCTTGTGCATGCCTTAGCAACATGTACTATGGATGCTAAATTGAAGGATACATTTTCAGCTATCAATTTCTAGGCACCATCCACTTTTGTCCATGTTGGACCTAATTTTAACTTTGAAAGCTGAATTCCAAGAATCTTAATTTTAAGGTGACTACATGTAATCTGTTAAATATTTTGAAACTAATTTGAGTGGGTTGGAAGTAAAATGAGCTATTGCGATACCCTGCACATCGTGTGGCAGTGAGTGGCGGTGGTGGTGGCAGCGTCCAATTTGCGTTTATCTCAACTTTTCTGTTTGTATCTCAGGTTTGGTTAATCATATTGGACCCAGACGTTGGCACACGATTCCTTATAATGACACGACATCTGACGATTTCATTGGGGTTAAAATCTCAATGGTCTAGGTTACTGTGACCTTGGTAAAACGTTGGGTTTTTTCAACATTAACATTTTCCATTTAGCTCAACCGTTATGTTTATATCTCAGGTTTGATTAATCATACTGGACCCAAACTTGGACTCATGCTTCTTATAATGCACGACGTCACGCATTGATGTTGGGGTCAAAAGGTCAAAGGTCAAGGTCACTGATACGCATGGCGACCATCCGCCGTTCATCCATCACCATTTGTTTAACAACACATTAACCTCTTGTGAGATTTCAACCCAATTTGACTGGAAGGACCCTAATGTTTTCGGCTTCAGAACTTTTATAAAAAAATCTGATTGGCCATTTTTTTATGTGATTTCTGATTCTATAAAAAATTGACAGATTTCACCTTAATTTGACTGAAAGGACCCTATGGGGGCTAGGCTACAGAATTTTGATTGGTCAAGTTTTTTTGGTGAAAGCTTTAGATTTTATGAAAAATTTACTGTCAAAACGCTACTCCTCATTAATCGCTTGGCGGATTTCAACTTACTTTGACTGGAAGGCTCTATGGGGCTAGGCTTCAGAACATTTATATAGAATTTTGATTGGTCCATTTTTGGGGGTGAAAATCTTAGATTTTATGAAATTGTCAAAATGCTACTAACAGACCCTATCAAGGTTATGGCTCAGGAACATCTATTTAGAATTTTAATGTTTCGATTTCTTTGGTGAAAATCATAAATTTTATGAAAAATTTAATGGAAATTGTCAAAATGCATCTTCTCCATAACGACTTGGTGGATTCTATTCAGAATTTTGTTTGTTCGTTTTTTTGCAGGTGACCATTGGGATTTTTTGAAAACATTCCAGAACCATTTAAAACGCTACTCCTTAGTTAGTTGCCTGATTTCAAGTAAACTGGTGGAATGATCCTATGGTGGTAGACTTCAACATATCAAACGAGATTTTGATTGGTCAATTTCTTTGGTGGCCATCTTGGATTTTTCGAAAATTATCCATCACATCTACCGGTATTTAAATGCAAATGGTTCAAATGCTAATGGTCCAGGTTAGCGTTACATGCCCTAGGGCCTCTTGTTGATAAGGGTATTGATAAACCTTCTATATTTATTTTATGTTTGAAGTCAAGCTTCAGAGTTCATTGCAAAGTCGTAAAGTCGAGCTTCATGGTTGCATTGCAACCACATTTCTGGTTATTAAATTGAAAATTCATCAAAGACCATAATAAGGAAAAATTAGTTACCTCTCCGGGATGTAGAAATTGTTTGAGTGTAGCTTTCGTGACCATCTCGGTCACTTCTTCATCAATAACTGACGGTCGCTGGCAGCGTCACTCTGGTCAGTTCTTGTGGAGTCACGTGACAGCATGGACTGGTAGACTGACCAGAGTGACATTGCCAGCGACCGTCAGTTAGTGCTGAAGAAGTGACCGAGATGGTCACGAAAGCTACACTCAAACAATTTCTACATCCCGGAGAGGTAACTAATTTTTCCGTATTATGAATCATCCTGGGATCGGGACCAACTTTTTCGGAAACTTCAAAGACCAATTTGTACATCTTCCTGACTGACTTTTTTGTGACTGACCGATTGAATCCCTCCATTGTCTCCTGTCATTGTAAAGTAATAACCAGTGATCTGTGTGAGAATGGTCTAAATATTAGCTGTTGCCGTTAAAGGTCCTGATTGCAACAGATTTTAGCAGCAAGCCAGCAATATTGTCAAAATTGATATGGTACTAACCTTCCATTTATCAACTGCGACAAATTGTTATTTAGCAGTATCCCATTTAACAAATTGCTAAATATCATTAACTTAAAGGATAACTAATCCGATCTCTTGATAGCTATTCAGGTGATCTAACACGCCGGTCATAAACTATCCACGTAATGGTAAGCTTTTTATCACGCCGCTAAGGAAAGATATTCAAGATTTAGTAGTTAAATGTTGGTACATTTCTACACCCTATGATGGCTGTCATGATTTACTTTTCAACCAATCAGATAAACCCTAGTGTGTCTGCCTCGGTATATATGCTCAGTCATAGAGGCACCAGCTATAGTTTGGCAATGTGGTATAAAAGCAATCCTACAGGTAAGCTGTTGAATATTTTGAAACCAATTTGATTTTAAAATATTCAATGGGATGAGCATTACATAATAAAGAATGTGATGCATTGGAGCTTACATGACATCACACGCAATAGCTTGAGGAGACAAAATGGTGTCGATCACTGTTCAACATTTAATCGATATTACAAAACAGATAACTGCGATACAGATCAGGGAATGTGACAGGATAGGAATGATATGGAATCTATTCTATCGGTGCAATACAACATTTGAGATGAGATTAGCATCGCTTTAAGGCTTTTACCGACAAATCCCTGAAAAAGTATATTCTTTATGATATAGCACTTATTCAGTTGAATATCTTGAAATTAATTCGACTGGAAGCCATTGTTGCCGAAAGCTTCCAGTCAAATTAATTTCAAAATATTCAACGGTTTTCCTATGTGGTTGCCTTGAAAATGAGATATGGGGAATGTCTTGGTGAAAGGGTTAATATCTTAATTTTGAAATAGATAGATTTAGACTGGGAGTAACAGTAATTATATTTATTTACCTATGCGAATGTACCTAAATATACAGCTCTCAAACTAGTAACTGACATGAATAAGATGTGACTCATGAAAACTAAGTACAGTGCAATGGAAAATGGAATGCAATGTTTTCAAGTCTTTTTCAGGATATAGATTATCATTTATTGTACCCAATCTATCAACTATGTTAGGGAAGCATGGTAATCTAAGCTGAAATGAGCCATAGCCTCTTTCTGAAAAATGTATTTAGTGTGAACATTCTCTATGGGTGTGGTTGAGTGCGTGGTGATGTCAGCGAGTCTTTCTTTTAATAACGTTTACTTTCATGCCCGGATCGTTGTTATGATGTCACAAAGATTCTACATTGCCACGGTAATGACTCATCGTCGTGACATGCATCCTTTTTAGAAAGCTTGAAAATAGATTATTTTTTCAGCATTTTTAGACGTAGCTTTTTGCATTTTCTGCACATAAATTTTTTCATGCTTATGACTAGGGCTGTGGTTCATGAAGATTTTCATGAACCGAACCGGTTCGCGATACGCTTGTCCGGTTCACGAACCATCTAATATTCAAAATCTGAACTGATGAAATAGAATTAGAAATATTGTGAAACACAAAATCATTTGCAAATTCGAAGTGGCTTTAGTGACAAAATACACAACAAATGGTTAGTATATACCAGCCAAAAAGTTCAATACACTCAAATAAGTTTCATTGCATGGTTGGTTGGTTACTTCTTGCCGTTTTATAGACGACAGTAGTTAAATAAAACGATACAGGGAACCAGGCTTGTACAGGAACCTCATCTAGACAACACATATATTTAGATCTGATAGATCTCCATAAATCAACAGCTAAAATAGTTTTGCTGAATACAAATTCTCGGCTACTTTGAACTGGATTTTGTATCAAGATATTACTAGATAATTAGAATGCATAACATTTTGCAAAAAAATATGCCCATATAAACGCAGTTGGTTGAGAAAACTGTTCTAAACAGCAGTTTTACTGGTAGTTCATTTAGTGCGATCTATCTATACTGTAATTGTATATCTATATCTAGCATTTTACGATATTGACCAATTTGCGGTAGTAACAATTCTCGTTTTCAATCAGAGAAAGCACATCGCATTTTGATTGGATATACTGACTGGTAGTCATTATAATAGCCAATGAAAACGTAATTGAAGAATGATTACAAGAATAATTTGAACAGTGTATCATTTCTCGGAAATCATGGCCGATTTTGCAAATAACAAAGAAAATATGTCACATTTGCCTTTTCTTTGACAGAGCATGCGTGCTGCAAAGACCTTATAAGCCTGTAATATGTTGAGATGGTGTAATACACATGATAACAACATTTTCTTGGCTTGTAATGTCGATATTTGCTGGTAAATTAAACCATTTAAGCGAGGAAGGTATGTGTTACTCTAGGACGATTACGCTATCATGGGTGTGGGGTGAACTTACTCGGAAAATAATTCAAAATATTGTTGTAAATCTGAATTACGGTTTATCATTCAAAACTTGTATACGGCTAGAATAAGTGCTTAGTAAATCGTTTTCGTCATAATTTCTGTATATTTGCCTTAGACAGATGGAAAATACATGCGAAAAAACCCCAAGAGGCCTGTCGCTCACCTGGAGCACCATCAATTTTTGTCAAAATTGTTGGTGGGTGGTTTAGCAGTCTTTTAAATGAGTTTGTGGACATTTTTGCAAGTGCAACATGGCCGCCAAACACACTACATTTTGATTGGCCCACAGCGCCCATGTTTTTTTGATGGATCAATTTTCCGTGAACAAATTTTAATGGCCCAAATTTCGGCCGGATCCCTTCAGCGGTTCTGGAGGAGTCATTTTCGTGAAAACCAGGTCATCCAAGATGGTCGCCGAACCATTTGGTCAATCAAGTCCTCTTGAACAAACTGGGCTTACCTCTTGGCCTAGATGAAGATTCCCCAAGTGGTTTCTGAGATTTTTAAAGACATCCTGAAATTGGCCGAAATCCAAAATGGCCACTGGACAAATTGGCCGATCGGGTTCATTTGAACAAACTCGGATCCTTATGCCCTACGGATGCTTCCTGCAAAATATAATTGAAATCGGTCTGGTAGTTCTCGAGAAGACATTTTAAATTAATCGCCCTTAGTTGCTAATTATATATCACAAATTTTGGCATGATCGCTTCGGCGGTTCTGGGGAAGAAGTCATTTTTGTGAAAACTAGGTCATCCAAGATGGCCGCCAAACTTTTTGGTCAATCAAGTTCCCTTCAGCGCTTACCCTAGATCATATTTCATGAGTTTTGAATCGATCCCTCAAATGATTTGGGAGAAGATTTTTAAAGACATTTATAAAAATCGGCCAAAATTCAAACTGGTCGCCGGCCAAATTGGCCGATCGGGTTCGTTTGAACAAAATTGAATCTCTATGCCTTAAGGATGTTTCATGCCAAATATAATTGAAATTGGCCAGTAGTTCTCAAGAAGAAGATATTTTAAATTTCCAATTGCTTTAGTATGGGAGCCTTTGGCGGGAAAATGATCCAAGATGGCCACCAAACCGTTTATCCGGCAGTTTCGAAAATTGCAAATTTGAGATCAGAATACCCATAAACTTTTATAAAAACCAATTTTGGCCTCAAAATCCATCAAATAAAAAAATCCAATATGGCCGCCAAACATGCTATATTTTGATTGGCCCACGGTGGCCATGTTTTTTAACGGATCAACTTCTCTTGAACAAACTTTTACTGGCCCTTAGTCCCTAATCATATCTGCCAAATTTTGGCCTGGTCACAGGGAAAAAATTTGTTTGAAAAAATTGCATAGCAGTAACTCCTAAACAAATCGGATAAAGCATATCAGTTCATAGCACTTGCATAGCAAACAAACTGTGTTGAAACTGGTTCGTGTTACAACGAGGAGGAAGGACTACCAGACTTGGCAAATCAGTAGTCCGTCTAAAAAATTAATAGTCCGTAATTAGTAGGCGTGTAATATGCGACACATAGTTTACACAAATTGCACAAATCTGACATGAACAGATGGTTGAATAATTAATATTGGACTTCTGGGAATGTTATTGAGGATAGTGTATCAGTCTTCAGTTCTACAGTAGCCAGTATTGTTATTTGTCAGTATAACATATGTCAGATTCAGAATATGCATGTACTGGCTCTGGCCAAGGTCAGGGAGCATAGGAAACCTAAAATAATACGTATTGGCAGATTTGGAAATTACATTGATTGGAAGCTGTTGCTGCTTAAGGCAGCTACATATCCCAGTCAAATTATTTTCAAAAAAATCAATAATGTACCTCCCATGAATACTGTGATTTCATTGGCTAGGTTTAACATATATTTTGTAACTTACCAACCTACATCACATATCCCTTTCAACTGGTAGGCTAAACAAAGTACACATCATTAAATACAATGTAAGAAGGCTGAATAGTGTTAGTGCTTAACTGGAAGCTGTTGTAGGCTATGGCAGCTGTGAGAAACAGATCCCCCTTAAAAACTTGCAACATATTCAACAGCTTATTAAGATGAAATTGAGTTTCTCCGATACTATGACTTCAGTTGAAAGAGTTAACAATTTTTATTTAAAGATTACTAATGGTTGTTTTCTCTGGCTTAAACAGTGAATGATAAAAAGTTTTACTGTGATCAGCGTGTATCAATCAGCCCACGTGTTACTAGTTTTACTACGAATACTACGAATGCTATATATAGAGATACTACTACGTCATTCATAAAATTACCGCGTAAAACATTGTTTATTTTCTTTACTGTCGGTAATTTCCTTGCAATTCATTGGTTACTTTCTATATAGTTATATTTATTAACCAATAATCTTGCGAGAAAGTATGTTCCAGACTTTGGAGAAGAGTACTCGAGAACACTGATGCGCATGCGTCGATCTTGGCGACATGCCATTCTAAATCTGTTGCTTGGGCGAATCAAGCGCGATATGCCGCCGTAGCATGGCTAACTATACTGTGTCGGCCTTGATTTGGGGATACGCTAACAGGAGTTTAGCATTCCCGATAATATAACTCAGTTTCCGAGACAAACATTGTCTAAATCGACCAGAATCAGCCTAGATAAACTTGTATTCTTAGAGTTTATCATAACGCTAACTAACGACGAGGCAATGATCAATAGCCATACCCCCTATAGGAGAATTTAGATTTACAAGAGAGTCTGTTACGAGCAATATGTCGACGACCGTGAATACCCCGTGATACATATTGCGAGTTTCCGACTGGTGTCCAAACTCAAAACTGAAATCTAACAGTTTATTATTATACCAGAAGAAGGAAGCCGCTAACGCATGCGCGCATCGCTAGCCTTTAGAATTTTGATCTATAGAGCGCTTATTGAACTCGCGTCACCGGCGGTCATTTGTCCCATAGTGAAAGAAGGTGTGAAGATATGCGCTCTATAGTTATATATGTCTATGGACTACATCGGAAATCAGTCTCCAACGCATGCGCATCTCGCTTCCTTACTAAATTTGCCAAGCGTTTTGCAACTTTTAGCGACTTTATCAAAAATATTCCAAAATTAAGTGAATTGACTGAATTTTACATCAAAATTATGTATCGCAGCAAATAGCTATGCGAAGTTGTGAATGTGTAGCAACATGCGATACCGCTCAAAATATTCCCTGTGATCCCTTCAGTAGTTCTGGAGAAGAACAAATTTGGTTGAGCTGTTGCCCTAGATCATATTTCATGAGGTTTCCTTCAATCCCTTAAGCGGTTTCGGAGAAGATTTTTAAAGACGTTTCTAAAAATTGGCTAAAATCCAAGATGGCCACTGGCCTAATTGGCCGATCGGCTGCATTTGAACAAACTTGGATCCTTATGCCCTATGGATGCTTCCTGCCAAATATAATTGAAATTGGCCCAGCGGTTCGTGAGAAGAAGTCTTTAAAGGAAAGGTTTACAGACGGATGGACGGATGACGGACACACGACGGATGGTCACCATGACATAAGCTCACTTGGCCAAGATTCGTCAAATAAATGTTCGAATATGATTCATCTTCCCAGAGTTCGCGATTGTTCGAAGGTTTGAATGTTCGCCCAGCCCTACTTATGACATGTATGAACTATCTGCAATGGTTTTCATGTGTTATGAGTGTATTGTGCTTTACGCAATGTAAAAGCTTTGCATTTCACCTTTAAGGTGAACAGCACACCATTGACCCTTTAATAGTCCAGCAGTCACACCAATCGGCCTCTGCAGTGGTCCTGGTGAAGGTACATTTGTAGACTAATACTAAACTAGTTTTGAAACTTGACCACTGGAATGGCTGGCTTGATAATTGATTAGTCTTAGCTAGTCTTTACCTGCAAATAGATCTTCATTGAGCAAATATTAAAATTTACTAGTCTTCTGGTACATCCATTTACAGGCCAAGTGAATACAATTTTTGAAAATTTATCACTGGAATGACTGGCTCAATAACTGAGCCAGTCATTCCAGTGTTAAATTTTCAAAAATTGAATTCTCTTGGCCTGTAAATAGACATTCAATTGGCAGATGTGTAAATTTTTTGGACCAAATATGACCATTAAAGGGTTCAAGGGTTAATTTAATGCAGCCACAGCCTAAAGGTACTGTACATGTAACTGTGGAGAACAGGCTTGTTTTACAGTACAGATCATAAATCAGTTAAAACATTTCCAAAACACTGAAAACGGAAACAGAGAAATGTTAGTATGAAATGGTCTGTTGAATATGTTGAACATAATTGGATTGGACTCCAATGAAATTATGTTCAAAATCTTCAACAGGACATTTTATTTCGCCTTCGAAACATGTTACAGTATTTTGGGCAGTTTTGGATCACTGCTTAAACAATTATTTTGTGTGAATTTAATTATAGAATAATTTAATTCTAATATGTTAAATTTTGATGACATGAATTTGTGCTTTATACAAAGATAAAAAAGATTTAGTTTGACTTTTGCCCTTTGAAGAATTTCACAATGGCGTGAGTTGAGAGAATACGACAATCCCGATCACTTTAGTAGTTCCTTGATCAAGTCATTTAACTCTCAGATTGATGACTATAAAAATATTTTTTTTTTAAACAGTCATTTCCTGTTGTCATGTTTTTACAAGGACGCAAACAAGAATGTGAAAACCATCAATGACATACAAACGTGTGCTGTCTATAGAAGCACTTTTAGATTCCACCACTATGATCAGATTTTCAAGATTAAATTTTGGTAGTTGGATCGTTAATCGCGACGGGGCATTTATTATGGATTAAATGCTGGAAATCAGACAGAATTGAGATGCACATTTTTATATCTTTGGTTGTGAAGTTACTGACAAAGATAGAAAAATATTAAATCAAAGCCTAGTTCCAAGGAACTTGATTGATGATTAAGACAGTGATCTGAAACTACCGATGATCCGGAACTGCCATAACAACCGTACATTATTTCTAAGGTGTTCTATAATCTATAGCTTATGATACGGTAACTGACTTTTTTGAAACATTGATTTAAACAGAATTTATTTTAGTCTAAGTGGGAGCACGATAAGACGTACGTTTTATGCCCGTGTCTCCCATGTTATACAATTATGATACATGGAATATAATAACAAGTGGCGGATGCACGCTATAGCATTATCATTACTAATATAGTCATAAATTTGTTGAGAGTCAGGGAGCGAGAGAAAGAGAGTGCGAGAGAGAGAGAGAAAGAGGAGAGGGAGGGAGAGAGATAGAGGGGGGAGGGGTGGGAGAAAGAGAGAGAATTCTGAGTGCTGTGTACTCACATGCATGTACGATTTCGGTATAGTCCAGCTCATAAACTAGTCAAAACGCCTCCAAAACAAAATCAGGACAGGTTAGTACGAAATGATTTGTTGAAGATTTTGAATGTAATTGGACTGGACGACATCAATGCTTTAGGTAGCAATGTCATCCAATTCAGCCATGTCCAAAATATTCAACAATAGGTAAATTTTCCCTTGGAAATGCTCTAAGTCATCCCTGATCTTCACCATACTGAATGTATCCACATATGTACATTGTTGGCTCAATGTTTTATAGTATGTTTTATTTATTTCACCAGTTATATAAACACGAGTTCAAATAAAGTTTGCTTAAAATTTGGATAAATAAGCGGGATTTTGTTAAAAACGGTCAGTATCGACAAGAGCTTGGCAGATAATTTCTGATCTCTTGATATTGAAATTAGTGTTGCCATACAAGATGTGACTTAACGTCAGTGTATGAGGAATATCATTAGCCACTAATGCATTACGGAAAGTAAGTCTGCTCCCTGAAAAGAGGACGGTAGAAGATATAATGTTCAACGGTTTCATCAGGAGTCCACAAGAACAACTTGTGTAGTGTGTCAGATGATTGTCAAACAGATGCCTATTAAGACTACTGCATCCATTGCGAAGCCAGCTTAGATTAATATTAGCTGATCTGGACCCAACATAATACCAGGGTGGGGTGTGGTGCGGTTTATGCTCCGCATTCCTTTTAGTTTACTCTTAAATCCTTGCAAGGTAGTAGACGCTGTGACAGGCGCAAGAAGGTGGTTCCAGGCATGGATTGTTGCTGGGAACAATGATTCATTGTAGATCTCAGTACGACATCTGTAGGGAGTAAAACAATTTGAGTGCCGGATATTATATGGGTCCCGGGCTTGGGATATCAAGGGAAGTTGGTTAGTCAAAGTTTCGGATGTCATTCCGTTAACAACTTTGTAGAGCAAAGCTAATCTGTGACTTTCCCATCTATTAGATAGTGTTTCTATTCCCGTTTCCATGTATAGATCCTCTGCACTGTGAGTACTACGGGTTAAACCACTTATTGTTCTAAGTGCTTGTTTTTGGATATTTTCAAGTCTAGTGATAAGATATTGTGGTAGATTATTCCAAACACCATCAGCATATTCCAAACTTGGCCTGATGAAGCTTTTATACATTATTTCAAGGAATTTCCGGTCTAGTATATATTTAAGACCCTTAAGTAGTGAAGGTTTGTGCTGGGCCTTGCATATTAGGGTTTCCACGTGATTAACCCTTTAACACTCATCTCAGCCAAAAATGGCTTCTGCAGTTGTCTTGAAAGTTTTCCATTTGCAGACCAAAAGAAGACTATTTTTGACAATTTATCACTGGAATAACTGGCACGATAACCGCGCCAGTCATTCCAGTGGTAAATTTTCAAAAGTAGTCTTCTTGGTATGCAAATGAAAATTCGCTATGAGAAAATAGAAATTTTGTTGAATAAATTTGACAGTTAAAGGGTTAAGCCACGGACCATTACTATTAAACGTAATTCTGAGGTGTTTATGGTAATTGGATGGAAGTATTTCTGAATTCTTAAACTTTTAGGGAAATACTATAGGGTTATTATGCAATTGAGACCAGTAAGCAAGCGGTTTTTAAGGCGGCATAATTTTTTTGCCAACATTACCAATTTGTCTATTCTAATTACAAAAAAATATATTTTCATTGTTCTGCTATCATTTATTATATTTGCTTTTGACAAACTTTAAATTTTCTTCTGTATAATAACAGATTGAGGGGCGAATGAAGATGTTCATGCGAGAAACTCTTCGCAGTAAATATGGCTACTTGACATCGACCAGTGCTGAGAATGCAGCGATAACTGATGCATGGGATCAGACTCAAAGAAAGGTAGACAATGCCATATATAATAGAAATACATATAGACAGCAACAACTCCCAGTCAAATTAATTTCAAAATTTTCAACAGAATACTCTGTAGCTTATAAGGAATTAGTCTATTAATGTGTGTCAGGTTTAAAGCAATAATTCTCCACGGTCCAATAGTATACTATAGCGCTTAGTTGGAAAAATATATCTAGACTTGCACGATTACGTGATTAAATAGAAAATGGCGATTATTCTTTAAATCGTGAATTTATATGATTAAAAATTAAATAATCAAATAATCCTGAATAATTCTGCTGCATAAAATATTTCAAAACCCACCTTTTAATTTCTGTAATGCGATCAGTCATGAAGATTTACATTTTTCTCAGGAAAATCATTTCAATTTGCAAAGCCATGAGAAGACTTTGAAAATGCATGATTGGAATGCCTGGCTCAATGCTCGAGCCAAGTATTCCAGTGATATATTTTCAAATATTGTCTTCTCTTGGCTTGCAAAGGGGCATTTCTAAACACCAAATGTTGCAGCTTTTGTCATTAATATTGCCTTTGTTGATATGCCTGTTATGTATGGGTAATTTGTAGCCAAGTTGATTAATCGAGTAATCACGATTATTCTTAAATAAAGCATCGTAATCACTCATGACAATAATCGCACAATTATCGCACAAGCCTAACTGTAGTGGTTATATCGCAGAATTACGAGCTTGTCGTATTCATTTCCATAAATTGTATGATAAACAGTGTTTTCATGAATCGATATTTCTGTAAGCACATGCTGGCTGGCGTAACCTTTTAATGTTTGCAGGCCAGGATAAGGCTATTTTGTAATTCTTTGCTATTTAACAAACATGCTGTTGAATATTTTGAAACTAATTTAACTGGGTGCTGTTGCTGCCTAAGGCAGCAACAGCGCCCAGTCAAATTAGTTTCAAAATATTCAACAGCATGTTTATTAAATAGCAAAGAATTACAAAGACATACAATTCATACAATGTGTCGGACTGTTTGAGATTTTATGAAGGTCTATATGGAACCCTTTGTGACGTAATAATTGTGATGTCATCATACACGCGCTGAGCTGATTATGACATCAATACGAGGTCATATGATGGATGGATACTCTGGAAAGGTGAATTAGTTGTCAATATGCTTCTGTTTCTGTTGCAGTTTGAATGTTGTGCTGTAGATCAGGGATCGGACTGGAACTACCTCCTCTATAAGGATTCAAACTGGTTTCGCAACTCACGGGACATTGGTTGGTAGCTTCCTTAAATGATGCTCTTTCAACCTTACAAACAAGATGCAGTACACTCATTGAGATTTAAGAAATGATAAGATGAATATTTTGAAATTAATTTTCGAGAAAGAAGTTATTCCATCAGACATCAACATCTTCCTATCAAATTAGTTTCAGAATATTCAACAGCTTACATGTGATGTACTATGATCTAGTAATATTTTTAGTGATGGTGCAATTAATATCAGCACATAGAATCTATTAATGTGTGGCGACAACCAATCTTACAATTCATCCTAAGTGTTCATTCTTCGGTTATGTGTCTAATGTATCCACCTTTTGTTATTTTGGTGTGGTATGCATCTTCAGTTTTATATATCCGTGAAAGAAGAAAATAGGTAAAAAAGAATGAAAGACTACTATTTGCCTCTAGAAATCTAGACAATGCCCTCTGAGAGCATCTAGAATTCAAACATTTTGGGGGAGAACACCACCCTAATTCCCATCCCTCCCCCCCCCCCCCCTCATTTATCATCCAGTAGTGGCGAGGGGGCCCATCAATCGAATACTTCTTGGAAGGGCCCTGGTCACCCTTGCTACGCCACTGGTGTAACCCTTCCACCATATATCCCAGCCTCTGAAACCTGACACCACAGTCAATGCCTCCTTCGTATATGCGTAGAGCAGACCCTGGGTTGTCGCTGAAGCATGTTTGAGTGTTTATATCTAGTTAACGCATTGCTCCTGTTATGTTTTTCTGCAGCTTTTGAAGAGAAGTATGTGCCAGTATCATGCTGTTACTTAGTTGATACAGCAAGTGGTGAGAAACCATTGGACCAAAATCGATGTCAGACAAATAAACTAGGACCACCCAAAAATGATCTCAGCTGGGGAGAAAATGATAGCCTCAATACAAAGGTATAGTCATAGGTGTTATTAATACGGTATTGTTGGTACATGGACAAGGACCCGGCTCTGTCCGTCAGAACATTGATGGCTAGAACCATGTTATAATTAGGAAATGCGAACTAAAAGTGTAACGATATGTCTTCCTCGTGGTAGTCGATAGACATGTCACCATATATGTAATGAATTAACATTATACATGCATAAACCCTAACTCTAATCTGCTCTTTGTAAGCTCTTTGTTTCTTTCTAAAATATCTACTTTTGAATATTTCAAAAATTTATGAATGAGTTTAGGCCCTTAGTAGAGTAGCTACTTGAGTTACATGTACTAAAATAGCACCTAAACAGCTAGCGTTTGTACTCTGGTACCTACTGGAGTTAACCTTGCTATGGGGACAGGGTTAGTTGAATAAGTCGCTTGTTTGTATTGAAATGAATGGAATTTAAACCTGTGGTACATCTGCCTGATGGTACATATAGCTACGAGAGTTTTTGCCTAAACATGGCTATTTTGGCTGGCAGACATTACTGCCTTAGGCAGTAATGCCACTCAGTCAAATTATTTTTAATTACTCAACATCTTTCCTATATGGTTGCATTGATATTGTGCTTTTCGTGCTTAAGGAGGTAAAGTTGTCATATATCTCCTTCAGTGACGAGATTTTGTGCCAAATGAGACACGTGTGAAATGCTATAGTTGCAACTTTGACAGCTTTGTAAGAAATGTAAACGATTTGACAGACAGACTGACAAACGGACTTGTGTACTAGTTTTGAATCACATGTAAAAACTGTTTTCCATGTTTTTCATTTGAAAGTACATATATATCGATATGTGTTATACGTGATTGCGATACAGTACAATTCAGGTTTTGTAATCACAATGTGATCTATATCAGCATATCATCACACACCTAATTATGGCTACACCTAACAATCTCGTGAGATCTCCTTCGATACGAGCTTGAGAAAAGTATTCTCGTAGAAGCCACGCTTCTATTTTTAGATTGCCGGACAGCTGTACTTGATCTGATAATGCAATCTACTGGCCATTGACAGATAGAAATCGCGCTAGAAAAACTTTTTCCCCCATAAATAACAGGTTGCCCGGGAGTGTAACCGATATACGAGATCATCATCATATTCTCAGGACCTAAGCCACCAGAATACTGCGGTATTACACGTTGTCGTAGTATTTTCCTGTGGTATCATTACCCAAATGTCAATACCGCCCAGCCCTAATAACAATATCTTGGAAAATATAGCGATATCACAATATATCGTCTAGGCGATTGGGCTTGAGGATAAGGTGTATTTTAAAACTTGTAATAATTGCCACGAAAACCCAACCCTCACCGTGGTCATGACTTATACCACAAACAGATAATCTACAACAACACTGATGGGCTGTAGCATGGATTAAATTGATCTGATTCCCAAGGAATATTAACCAAGCTGTATTTTATTCCATTCTCACTATTTTATTCAACTAGGCAAAAATTTGTTGTAAAACCGACATTTGCCATTTGCAAAAAGGAAATTATAAAGCTTAAATCTGATTGGCTAAAACGGAATTAGGTCTACAGTCACGTTCTACTAGCCAAATGTAGTTAACTATAGATGATTATTTTACAGTCGAATGCACCATTTTCGGCTTGCAAATAATCAGCTACAGTTATCTATAGTTCGCCAGTTAAACATGCCCTAGATCTGCGTTTCCAGTAAATCTGGCTGTCTGATTGGTTAAGATTCACTTTTACAGCTACATGTGTATGTACTGCAGGATACATCCAGTTATGGAACATGCTAGTCATTGTGTTCGTAATTTTCTAGTTTTTACAAGGAATTTACCTTTTATTCCATCCCCACCACCAGCACCCAAGGCCAATTAAAACTTGTCTATGCTTTGACATTGGTGTGATCATAGAGGTCTACCGAACCACAAAACGAAGGCATGAATATAACACATTGCCACATTTCACCCTAAAAGCTGAAATGTGTACTGTAGAAATAATTTGTCCAATTTAAAATGATTAATTTGAAAGTAATTTGATGGAAAGTTGGCATCACAGATACTAAAATCGTTCTTAAAATAATTTTCAAAATAATCAGCTGGTCTTATTTTTTGGGGTTACATTTAGTGCATTCGACATAACAGTGCCTGCCATTGTCAATTCTTGGACAACTAATGCTCCAAAGCACTATTATAGGGGCACGCATGTTTAGTGTTGAACAGATGTTAAAATTGAAAGGTCACATTTGTGGCTTCCTAAATTCCGATATATCTACTTTGTAGACCTATTCATCATGAATGATTCTTGTCATCAAACCATGAAGCGAGTTTATTATTAATGTGAACAGGGTATTCCAATTTACTTATCCGGAGCTGTCAATTTGTTGTTGGAAGGCCAGAGAAATTGATAAATTAATGATTTCTGATAAGAATGCACTTTGCGCCAAAAAAAATCCTCAGTAAATATGTATCGGATATATCTTTTCCTGCGGTAATATTTTATAATTTCGGCCCGTTATTTGTCAGAAAATCATGATTTCAGATGAATATTTTGCATAGTAATATTTTATCTCATCGTTTACAACAGCCTGTTAGTTAGTGTAGTTTTGTAATAACCGACCACACAAGTAAAGAGGAGCCGATGAAGTGCAAAAAACCCCTCAACCCATGTGAGCTGTAATCACTTCTTATGGTGGCCTGTTGCTAGATGAAAGAACTATGGCGAGTTCATATTCTCAGTAGCGGGTGGTATATTTAGTACTGTTATAATGGTGAAGTAGTACCAATGCGTGGAGAACAGCTGGTGGTTTAGTAATGACATACCCGAATGGCATGCTGAAGGGATTTTCCGATTTGGAAAAATGAAGGCGAGGCTAAATGTAGTGTACCTATCAAAATGGCAGACATTTTATATTTCGCAGAAATAGAAATAATCTGTGGCTACGCCTGCATTTATTACCAAAAAACATGGAATAAAAATGTGGAATAAGGAAGATAGCATAAGAAACATGTGCATTGATATGGTACACAGCCCATTATAGAGTAAGATTAAGTAAATGCTTATAAACTTTGAATTGACTCCGGTTACCGTAGTACTGTATAGAAATAAATACGACAGACTAGTCAGATCTGTTTTATATTGATTCTATTCATAAATACAACGTAGACAAATGACGATATTGCCGATATTCAGAAATCAGACGATGACGATAATGATAATATCATTTGTCTATTCTTTTAATAAATATGTCAGATTAAATCTTGTTTACCGGCATGATTACAGTAAATACGGAATAGTTCAAAATCGGCCATAACCAATTCACCCAAATTTTAACCGAAATTATGCTATTCATAGTTACGCAACAAGTTGACAATATTAATACCGTTAAAACTCGACTAAAGGACGCAGTTTTTTGGTCAAAACACATGTACTAGAAAGGGGGGTGCGTACTATAATCGAGAACATTCCTTCCGCACATTTTTGGGTCGAAATTTTTCTTAAAAAGTCAGATTATACCACGGAAATTGAACTAAATGTTACCCTAGCCAATTCACGCCGCCTGATGACTATGTTTAATGTTTACTCCAAAAACACCAAGCGGAAGTGAAATTATTAAATTGGGGCGCCTAAATATTGCTTATTCTTTAATACATATCACTTATTACATCAAAATTAATCCAGAATTTGACATAAATGTCATCCAAGTTGAGCTAGCATAATGTCAGTAAATAGCTCATAGTGACGAGGATGTGATTGTCATCCAAGGTGGGCTGGCATGTCTGTAAATAGCTGATAGTGACGAGGATGTGATTGTCATCCAAGACGACCTGGCATGTATGTAAATAGCTCATAGTGACGAGGATATGATTGTCATTCAAGGTGAGCTAGCATGATGTCTGTAAATAGCTAATAGTGATGAGGATATGATTGTCATTCAAGGTGAGCTAGCATGATGTCTGTAAATAGCTCATAGTGACGAGGATGTGATTGTCAAGAAAGGTGAGCTGACATGTCTGTAAATAGCTGATAGTGACGAGGATGTGATTGTCATCCAAGGTGAGCTGGCATGTCTGTAAATAGCTGATAGTGACGAGGATGTGATTGTCATCCAAGGTGAGCTGGCATGTCTGTAAATAGCTGATAGTGACGAGGATGTGATTGTCATTCAAGGTGAGATGGCATGTCTGTAAATAGCTGATGGTGACGGGGATATGATTGTCATTCAAGGTGAGCTGGCATGTCTGTAAATAGCTGATAGTGACGAGGATATGATTGTCATTCAAGGTGAGCTAGCATGATGTCTGTAAATAGCTCAGTGACGAGGATATGATTATCATCCAAGGTGAGCTGGCGTGTCTATAAATAGCTGATAATGACAAGGATGTGATTGTCATCCAAGGTGTAGCTGATAGTGACGAGGATGTGATTGTCATCCAAGTTGAGCTAGCATGATGTCGGTAAATAGTTCATAGTGACAAGGATGTGATTGTCATCCAAGGGGGGCTGGCATGTCTGTAAATAGCTGATAGTGACAAGGATGTGATTGTCATCCAAGACGACCTGGCATGTATGTAAATAGCTCATAGTGACGAGGATATGATTGTCATTCAAGGTGAGCTAGCATGATGTCTGTAAATAGCTGATAGTGACGAGGATATGATTGTCATCCAAGGTGAGCTGGTGTGGCTATAAATAGCTGATAATGACGAGGATGTGCTTGTCATCCAATGTGAGCTGGCATGTCTGTAAATAGCTGATGGTGGCGAGGATGTGATTGTCATCCAAGGTGAGCTGGCATGTCTGTAAATAGCTGATAGTGACGAGGATATGATTGTCATTCAAGGTGAGCTAGCATGATGTCTGTAAATAGCTGTGACGAGGATATGATTGTCATCCAAGGTGAGCTGGCGTGTCTATAAATAGCTGATAATGACGAGGATGTGATTGTCATCTTAGGTGTAGCTGATAGTGACGAGGATGTGATTGTCATCCAAGTTGAGCTAGCATAATGTCAGTAAATAGCTCATAGTGACGAAGATGTGATTGTCATCCAAGGTGGGCTGGCATGTCTGTAAATAGCTGATACTGACGAGGATGTGATTGTCATCCAAGACGACCTGGCATGTCTGTAAATAGCTCATAGTGACGAGGATATGATTGTCATTCAAGGTGAGCTAGCATGATGTCTGTAAATAGCTAATAGTGACGAGGATATGATTGTCATTCAAGGTGAGCTAGCATGATGTGTGTAAATAGCTCATAGTGACGAGGATGTGATTGTCATCCAAGGTGAGCTGACATGTCTGTAAATAGCTGATAGTGACGAGGATGTGATTGTCATCCAAGGTGAGCTGGCATGTCTGTAAATAGCTGATAGTGACGAGGATGTGATTGTCATCCAAGGTGAGCTGGCATGTCTGTAAATAGCTGATAGTGACAAGGATATGATTGTCATTCAAGGTGAGCTAGCATGATGTCTGTAAATAGCTGATAGTGACGAGGATATGATTGTCATTCAAGGTGAGCTAGCATGATGTCTGTAAATAGCTCATAGTGACGAGGATGTGACTGTCATCCAAGGTGAGCTGACATGTCTGTAAATAGCTGATAGTGACGAGGATGTGATTGTCATCCAAGGTGAGCTGGAATGTCTGTAAATAGCTGATAGTGACGAGGATGTGATTGTCATCCAAGGTGAGCTGGCATGTCTGTAAATAGCTGATAGTGACAAGGATGTGATTGTCATCCAAGGTGAGCTGACATATCTGTAAATAGCTCATTGTGATGAGGATATGATTGTCATCTAAGGTAGGCTGGCATGTCTGTAAAAAGTCGATAGTGACGAGGATGTGATTGTCATTCAGGGTGAGCTGGCATGTCTGTAAATAGCTGATAGTGACAAGGATGTGATTGTCATCCAAGGTGAGCTGACATGTCTGTAAATAGGTCATTGTGATGAGGATGTGAGTGTCATCCAAGGTGAGCTTGCATGTCTGTAAATAGCTGATAGTGACGAGGATGTGATTGTCATCCAAGGTGAGCTGACATATCTGTAAATAGCTCATTGTGATGAGGATGTGATTGTCATCTAAGGTAGGCTGGCATGTCTGTAAAAAGCTGATAGTGACGAGGATGTGATTGTCATTCAAGGTGAGCTGGCATGTCTGTAAATAGCTGATAGTGACAAGGATGTGATTGTCATCCAAGGTGAGCTGACATGTCTGTAAATAGCTCATTGTGATGAGGATGTGATTGTCATCTAAGGTAGGCTGGCATGTCTGTAAAAAGCTGATAGTGACGAGGATGTGATTGTCATTCAAGGTGAGCTGGCATGTCTGTAAAAAGCTGATAGTGACGAGGATGTGATTGTCATCTAAGGTAGGCTGGCATGTCTGTAAAAAGCTGATTGTGACGAGGATGGGATTGTCATTCAAGGTGAGCTGGCATGTCTGTAAATAGCTGATAGTGACGAGGATATGATTGTCATTCAAGTTGAGCTAGCATGATGTCTGTAAATAGCTCATAGTGACGAGGATATGATTGTCATCCAAGGTGAGCTGGCGTGTCTATAAATAGCTGATAATGACGAGGATGTGATTGTCATCCAAGGTGAGCTGGCATGTCTGTAAATAGCTCATAGTGACGAGGATGTGATTGTCATCCAAGTTGAGCTAGCATGATGTCTGTAAATACCTGATAGTGATGAGGATGTGATTGTCATCCAACATGAGCTGGCATGTCTGTAAATAGCTGATAGTGATGAGGATATCATTGTCATTCACGGTGGATGTGATTGTCTATGCAATCTCTGTAAATAGCTGATAGTGACGAGGATATGATTGTCATTTAAGGTGGGCTGGCATGTCTTTAAATAGCTCATAGTGATGAGTTTGGGCATGACAGTATTACCTGACAAGATGTGTAGATGTGTCTAAATAGCTTACAGTGATGAGTATATGATTGCTAAACAAATTTCATGAAACTTCATATGTGACAAGTAACATACACATAACATTTTTAGAATTTCAATGAAAATTGTTGGTGCCTCTGTCAAATTTCGCATAAAATAATTAGAAAGCAATGTCACTGACACTTGCTAATGTTTTGATAACAAATATTTGATCCATGTGGTGGTCGGTCAAATTGTTCTCGACATAGTCATCAGTACATGCAATGCACTTGCTTAACATTTTATGAATGATTTGACTAGCGTGTTTTCCACATCTGCATCTACCTAATGTAAGTGAAATTTGTAAACTTACCTTAATGTTGCTGAGATTTTAGCAAAGACCATGCAGGTATTTCCTTGTCGATCAGTAGATTTTGTGGGCTAAGACAAGCACTATTTTTGTTGAGCTTACGCGAAGAGGAAGATGGCTCCACTTAGTGATCCAACTAGAGTGCAGCATGTTACCGTGCATCAGGAATTAGATAAATGTTAGGTTTTCAATGAATATTTAATTCATCAGGGACATAAACACCACCATATATGATATGTGACATGCAGAAAAACAAAAGGGCTCGATACGCCAGATGCAGTCCAAGTTCTGTCCTGCAATGGATAAAAATGGCACGCTTACTTAGTGGTCAACAAGAAAATGTAGCCTTTGCTTAGAATATTTCTTTCTGGATCTGAAAAGTAATTTAAATTAGTATGATCTAGTTTTCATTTAGTATATATATCGTCTACAAGCCGGTACATAGGATGACATAAATGACATTTGCTGTTCACATTTCAGGGCTGTTATCAAAGAGGATATGAATTTGTAGTAGAACAAGCAGGAATTCTTCTTGCTGTTGGCTTTGCCTTTTCTGCATGCCTGGTATGTTAATATAAACAAAATCTCTTAATGTGTATGGCATGGCAGCGCACGCACGCACGCACGCACGCACGCACGCACGCACGCACGCACGCACGCACGCACGCACGCACGCACAGACACACACGCACAATATCATCTATGGAAAAAGCTGAACCAAATTTGTTCGAGGGAACTTGATTGGCCAGGTTTGGCATCCATCTTGGATGACCTAGTTTTCATGAGAACTACTCCAGAATCACTGTACAGATCTGGATGAAATTTGGGAGAAATGATTAGATCCTAAGGGCCATTAAAGTTTGTTCAAGGGAAGTTGATATGTTTAAAAACATGGTCGCCATGGACCAATCAAAATATAGCGTGTTTGGTGGCCATTTTGGATTTATTTTTATACCCCACCAAAAAATTGTCAGGGTATTATGTGATGGTGCCGAGCAGATGAATGGGTGGCAGAGTGGTTTCAGGATGATAACGCTGTTATCAGATCGCTTTGAAACTTCATAGGGTGGGTTGGA
The DNA here is from genome assembly GCA_034401795.1 of Chaetoderma sp. LZ-2023a. Taxonomy (NCBI): domain Eukaryota; kingdom Metazoa; phylum Mollusca; class Caudofoveata; order Chaetodermatida; family Chaetodermatidae; genus Chaetoderma; species Chaetoderma sp. LZ-2023a. Next base: position 107,367,681 of record CM067370.1, on the reverse strand, counting down.
CTAGGTCTGGGGAAGAAGCCTATCGAAAACGCTGATGATCCAAAGTACAAGATGGCCACCAGCCACTGTCTCGGCCATCTTGAAAATTGATTTCCAGATGATGCCCATTTAGCGGATCGATTTGCAACTTCAAAGGATGAGTGGTCTCGGTCTGAGGAAGAAATCAGTATTTTCTGAAAGCTCGCAATCATTGGTTTGTTATCATGGCAGGGTATTTTGTGCTGTTTGTGGAGCTCTTGTTATTTGATGGATTTTGAAGCTGAAATTGCTTTTATATATGTTTTTGGGTATGTTCATTTCAAGTTTCCACTTTTGAAAGTGTCGGAGAAACGGTTTGGCGGCCATCTTGGATCTTTCACATCATGAAAACATACTTACCTCACTAACACTCTTGATATACTAGTATATTCGGCTCTAAATTCAATAATATTCAGAATTATAAAAAGTCAGGTGCCCCTACTGGGCAGGTGGAATGTACACAGTCATGCACATGTCAGACCCCCACCTCTGCGCATGAGCATACTGGTACTTAGTTTTCTAATATATTGGCTTATAAGCAACATTGAAAACAATTTCAAGCTTTCATCCATTGCACTATGGCTGAATCCAAAGCGTCAGAGGAGTCTGCCTCATCATCCATTAAGGTGATATTGTTCCCATATATTATTTAAAGACTTGTAACTTTATATGTTACTGGTTTTCGTTTGTGGCCGACCTGGCATTAGCGCGTTTTTAGGCACTGGGAATCCTTGTTAAATTATCCCAGCGCCTAAGTCCTACTAATCCCTTGTGTTTTTGTGTCCACAGGCTCATCTTAGGATGGTAGAAATCCTGTTCTTCACTCAGAAGTTGATTACATTTCTTTTTTCTGACTCATCATCTAATATGTCTAAGGGTCCGAGATATAAAACGAAAAATGTCTCCCTCCTTTTGTCCCATCCCCTTCATCAGACCCTACAGACTCGGCGGATGGTATGGACGTAATTTCTGCACAAGAGGATGATTTACCTGTGCTCAGGATAAGGGAGTTCAATAGTGGCACCTAATTATTTGAAATTTTTATTAATTTTTGCTGCCATTCTTATTGCACTGTATTCCCTCTTGTGGTTGTGCATGGGTTCTCGGATATATAATTATAGTATTATATTATTTTTGAGTGATGAATGTATGTAATCCTAGGTATTTTCTTGCATTCCTAATCTGATATCGCCTCCCCTTGAAGGGGCTTTTGCATTGAGGTTTGATGTCATAATCAGCCAATTTTTTTCCCTTTTCCCTTGGCGTCATAATCTTGTTTTAAAATAAAGGATCTTTTGATGTCATTATCATTATTATGTTATGAATGTGTAGCGATAACTGGGTGTCATAATCAGTCTCTCTTTTCTAACATTCTCATGTTATCCCTGGCTGTGGTTTTTAATCCTTATTTTTTTATGAAGACATCTGTCCCTTCGGGGTTGTCAGTAATAAAAGTGGTTGTCCCCTCTCTCTCTCTCTCTCTCTCTCTCTCTCTCTCTCTCTCTCTCTCTCTCTCTCTCTCTCTCGTGTGTTTTTTAATTAAAGTTTTTAACAAAATTAACAAACTAAAATACTCATTCTCTTCGTATGTCTACCTTTGCAGAAGTCGTCATGTCCATCTTGTATGAAGCATCTTAAGGCTAGATTTTTCCCCCCACCTCTTCCCATCTTTCACCGATTGTAGGCTACCTAACAAATGTGCTGTTTGTAGAGGGGGGGGGGGGGGGGCGGTTGGGGAGTTGGAATCTAACCTCTGAATTCTTCTGTTCCCAGGCAAAGTTGATGGCAGAGGACGGCAAGAGAGTGAGGAAGGAGTAGAAGGGTAAGAAGAAGGCCTCTGAGAAGGGTGAGTTGGAGGCCTTCAAGGTAGAGTTAGTGAGTGAGATGCGCAGACTTTGAAGGACCTGATGCCTGACATGCTTCGCGGCACGTTGCCGGGCACAGGTGTTTCAACTTCCTGTGCATCAACCTCAGTGCAGGTAGCCCCCGTCCCTGGATCATGTCCTCCTAGTTCGGACAAAGTTAGTGATCCAGGGGTGGCCAACTTGGACTCAGGCGTGATGTTCGCATCGCCTGGTGATCCAGTGGCGCGAGTAGCATCAGGCGGGACCCGACCGGCAGGCCTGACCATGATCACTCGCGGAGTACCCTCGTCATCTGCCTACGGGCATTCTCCTTGTCAGTCTGGGTTAGCATTATTTGTTAACCCCGAGTCTAACTTTCCGGACCAGGAAGATGATGAAGACTACCTGCTCGTCCCACGGGACGATCATGAAGCCATGGATATGAGCGTTTACATGTGCGTCCGCTCGCACCTATGGTACCATTCCCTCGGGAGCGGTTTTCATGATTCAACCTGTGGGCTGATTTGGAGCGGATGGCCACCCGTATAAGATACCACGCTTAGCCGTGGAATCTTATACGGATGACCCGGAGCACGCTAGTGTGGCTTTTGCCCTCACACAAGCACAGCCCCGGTGCATGGCCTGCCCATGGAGAATGTCATTCCAGCCCTCGCGGGCCCTTATGCATTCCCCGGGCAGTCGGGTACGTCCGCAACCTCATCCACGGCCCCATCTGCGAATTCCATTGAAGATGACGAGGGCCCGCTGTTCGTCGGCAATTTGCAGGTGGCCACGGACAAGGACTGGTCTGACGCATGTGCGTGGCTCCTCGCTGTCAGACCAGAGCTCTCTGTGGATGAAAGGGCCGCCAGTAACCCACGGGCGTGGTTACAGGAGGGTTGGCCACCTTGGCTCAATCGCTGCCGTATGCAGAGCATATCATCGATATGTTCGCTGCAGCAGAAGAGTCGATTAGACCGAAAGGTCGCCTCGTGAAGGCCCACCCCCACCCACCCGCGAGGTTGCTAGACATTGCTGAGTTACTGCCAGTCAGTACAGTCTGTATAGTCTAGCGCCCAGACCGAGCGCGGACGACCGTGCCAATCTGGGTGAAGACACGCAGCTAGGCTCTCGTGCTGACATGGGAGCGCTGTGCTCTGGCGCTATGCACTCGGCAAACGCCGCACTGCGTGATACCGAGGAGAGTTCGCGAACAGCAATCAGTACGCTGTCTCACGTCTCTCAACTGCTATCAGGGGTAGTAGCAGCCTCGGTTCACCAGCAGTCTAGTCCAGTGACAGTCCAACGAGCCATCCAGGATGGTATCACGCGTTGGACTGTTTGACTAGGTCGGTGACCAAGTCACTGAGGATGAGGCGCACGTTTGCACTGGACAATTTGTGCCCATCCCAGGAGCTCAAGTCACGCTTATTGCAAGTGCCGATGGCAGGCCCTGGTCTGTTTGGAGGTGAGGGTTGTCGGCACCTCCAAGAGACAGTGAATTTGGTCAACAATCAGAGGGAGCTGCGTGCACAATTTGAACTGTTGTGCAGAGAACATGTGTGTTCAGCCCTCGGCTGTTCGACAGCGGTACGCTCGTGGTGCTAGTGCTAGAAGTGTCAGAGGCCAGCAGGCCAGCCGGGTTCAGAAACCTTGCCGGCCGCGCCAGCAGCAGCATGCTGCTGTACGTCAGCCAGCACTCCAAGCGCAACCAGCCAGGCAGCAGCCCGCACACCTCAGTGCGCGTGGCGCTGGGCGTGGGGAGCAGCACATGATAACCGGGCCTGATAGCCTGAACCACAGGTACCACTCTGGTATTGTCACATGTACCAGAGACACGCCCACTTCTAAAATTTATGTGCACCCCATTAACCCTAGGTGCACCAGTGGGAGGTTGATTGACTTTCCACATTCAGGACTGTGAGCGGTTAATTCAGGACCTCTTAGTCTTGCAATGGCTTTCGCGCGGATACAGTCCAGAATGGACAATAGGTCCGCCATTGCATCTGTCTCTGGTACCGGTCTGGACTCAAATTCCAAGAGATCCAAACAAGCGGTTGTGCATAGAAGAAGAGATAGAATCTCTAATTCTAAAAGAAGCAATTCAACCGGTGCAAGATTGCCCGGGCTTCTATTCTAGACAAATCACAAAGAACGGTTGGGGGGGGGGGGGGTTGTTAGAGAAGGGGATGTGGACAGCTTCGATGGATCTGAAAGACACTTATTTCCACATTCCCATTGCAAGGAGTTTTCGTCGGTTCCTGAGATTTGTTTTTCGGGGATGCCAATAGGAATTCAAAGTTCTCCTATTCAGAATTTCGAGGGACTTCACTCGAGTGGTCCGTGCTATCACAGCTTTCCTCCGCAGGAGAAATATAGCGGTCCACACTTACATAGACGACTGGTTGTTAAAAGCACACAACCCAGAAAGCTTGACAGCAAATCTGGAGATAGTTTTGAACACTCACAAATTTAGGCTGGATAATCAACTTTGAAAAATCAGAGCTGACTCCATACCAGAAGTTTGTTTACCTGGGTATGTTATTCGATCTGGACATAGAATATGTTTATCCATCCCAGGAGAGAGTGGACAATCTCCTCTCATGCATTCAATTGGTCTGCAGCAGTCATTATATTCTAGCACAAGTCTATCTGAGAATGCTAGGTCTGATGGTTTCAATGGAACCAACCATTCCTCAGGCGGGCTTGCACAGGCGGCTGATTCAGCTTTTTCTATTGACTCAGTGGATGCAGAGTTCTGGATCACTGGACTCGCGCATTCAAGTGTTGGATCCTCTCATTCATCACCTTCACTGGTGGATGGGGAGCGAGAATCTCCTGGCGGGGGTCATGCTGACCCCTCCTCACCCTCAAGTAATGATGTTTACAGATGCATCGATGGAGGGATGGGGAGCTTGCCTGGAAGAAGCCACAATATCAGGGCTTTGGAATCTGGATCAGTCAAAGGAGCATATCAACACGCTAGAATTACGAGCTGTAATCCTAGGCCTGGAACTAGGGTTGCACGATTTTTCGATTAATCGCGATTATATAATTCAAAATGATCGTGGACGATTATAAAATGAAATAATCGTATAATCTCCATGTTGAAATTTTTGTCAAGACACTTTTACGCTTGTGAAACTCTGCTCACGTTACCAAGCATGGAAACAAACATCCAGCTATTATCTGAATGTGTGAATGATTAAATAAACTAAATAAATAAATAAATAACTGATTTGTTTGTATTGACTCATGATTAGTTTTAGATGAATAAAGATTGTTCACTTGGTCGCTATTTGTCATTGTTGTTGTAATCACCGCGTTCCCCATTCTCTGAATAGTTATGCGCTAACGGTTTTCCCAAAAAAGTTCTAGAACTGATACCACGGAAATTCAACGCATTTTCTCACGTAAAAATTCTCACAGCCTACGCCTATGTTTAATGTATACCTCAAAATATCACCGGGGAAGTGAAACAATTTGATATAAAATGGCGTTGCGAAAAAAATACAAATCACGTGATTCGCCTCCAATTGAAGAGTTTATTTTTAAGCAAGTACTCGGATATAAATATTCTGGAATCGGGGACTCGGAACACGGGAATTTCTATACACCTGTGCAAAGGTTAAGCACCACCCTATTTTTACGCACATGCGAGGGTATATTCATGTGCTATGAAGAAAGCAATAGCATAAACATTTATGTAGCCATCCATCTTAGTGCAAGAGGTAATAATGCAACTAGAGGAATGCTGATTATGATGGTGGGGAAACACTGTATGTTTTTGTTTGAACTTGAAAACGAGGCCTGAATATGGTTACGTTGACACAACTGACAACTATTGCCCTACAGTTGACACACGTGGCTAGATTGTCATTAATGGTGCCTGAAAACGAAGTTTAACATCTGTGCACGAGTTTGAGACTGTCATTATTAATACCGGGTATATCCACCTTGTGCCTGGATGACGGCCTGGACACGACGTCTCATGCTGGTCACCAACCGACTGATACGCCATTGTGGTATTCGTTGCCATTCAAGATGGAGTGCGTCTGTTAATTCCTGTAGGTTCTGCACAGGAGGATCCCTCCTTCTCACCATGTTTCCCAGAATGTCCCAGATATGCTCAATAGGGTTCATGTCAGGGCTCCTTGCTGGCCATGGTAGGGTTTCGATGGCATTCTGGCAGAGGTATTCATGCACAGCTCTAGCACGATGTGGTCGGGCGTTGTCATCCATGAATATAGGGTGGGTTCCAGGTGCATGATTTACAAAATGAGGGACCACAACTCTATCCAGTATGGAATCTTGATATCTTTGTCCATTTAGTGTTCCAGGTACAGTCAACAGATCCAGCTTACAATCAAATGAGATGCACCACCATATCATAACGGAACCTCCACCAAATGGAACTTCTTCCATGATGTTACGTTGGTCGTACGCCGTGCGTCTGGACCTCCATACACGAGTTCGACCATCTGTGGCATGAAGCAGGAACCGACTTTCATCGGACCAGTGTACCCGTCTCCAGGATCTCATGTTCCAGTGTCTTCTTTCATTGCACCACCTCAGACGCTCCTCTTTGTGGTGTGCAGTGAGGAGAGGACGTCTGACAGGTCTCCTAGCTTTCATGCCAGCAGCATACAGTCCTTTTGACGGTAGACATTGACACTCTATTGCGCGTTTCCCATTGCTGGCTGAGCACTCTGCTGTTGGTGAATGGAGATCTCCTAACAAGGCGTACTAGGGCTCGATCATCACGGGCAGTAGTCTTCTTCGGTCTTCCAGATCTAGGCCTGTCCTTCACCTCGTTAGTTTGCCCATGTTTTGCAATCAAACGACTGATTACAGTATGGTTAATGTTCAGCTGTCTGCCAATCTCTCTGCATAACATACCAGTGGTATGCATGCCTATGATTTGCCATTTCACACAATCACTTAACCTTCGTCTTGCCATAGCGGTTCACAATCAAGAGCTAATTCTCTCTGTACAAATAAACCACGGTCATGAACACAAAATTCCTAATCTTGTCGCCTAAATCTGTATGTAATGTTCTACACCTCAAACTGGACTTTTACATAACTGAACACGTGTGCTGTTTCACGCCACGCACGGACATCAAGCGGCGTGAAGTCATGCATGCATGTGCATTTCGTACTTGGAATTATGTCAGCTAACGCGGGGACAAAAAGTATGGCAGCCTAGTTGTACCATCATGTTTCTACGTTCTATTGTTTTTGCTGGTGCTTAAATTTTGCACAGGTGTATATATATTATCATTGCGTGATAGGAACTGAGTATTAAACTGATCTGAACAACGGGTACCCATTTGATAAACTCCCGTTAGCGTATAATATCTCGCGAGAACACGCCGCCTCCCATCGCAAAAGAGCCGCTGGCTCGCCAACTTAAGAAGCCGGCTATATTGTCGTTCGTAATAATTCAATTTGGATCGTTTAATGTTAATCGGCATTACAAAATTGATGCACATTTACTCCCGTACTTGTTTGGTACATAAATTTGGTCTTAAAATATATTTATAAGGAAGTTATTTCATCACGCCAAGACTGTTTTAAGCGCATTTTAACTACAAAAGTGTGGAATAAACTTTATTATATCTTGAACATACGTGGCCTACTATTAGTATTAATTTAATAGGTGGTCGAGATTTACAAATCTGAGGCCTGTATTGACTTCTAGAGGGGCCGGAAATGTATCAGGGCAGAGATTGGTCTGAAGTAGACACACCCTGTGACACGATTGTTATTATTATACACACTATTCTTACAAATTATCTGCTGAGTTAGGGGGTGGGCTTCTAATACAAAGTTTTGCCGTTTTGAAACTGCTAAGAAATCATTGGAGCTCATATGTCAAAGTTAGGGGGTGGACTTCTACTAGAGCATAGGCTACAATTAAACGAAATACGGTACCTTCCGTTTTCCGTCCAGAAAAATCTTGATACATTCCTTTGTTTGCAATCAGCAACTGGCGTATTCTGTCCATGTATGTATACCCATGTGCCTAACCCATAATCTTACAATCTGCAGTAGCATAATAACGTCCTCTAAGCAGCATTGACGTAGTTAATATAGTTCATGATTAATCGTATGATCGCGATTATTTTTCTTAAATGATCGCGATTATGAAAAGTGAATAATCATGCAACCCTACCTGGAACACTTCTTAAAGGAAGTGAATGGAAAGTTTGTGTTGATACGTTCATATAACTCCACAGTAGTGAGTTACATAAACCGCCAGGGCGGAACAAAGTCGGCCAATCTGTATGATGACATGGAAACTGCTTTGCTGGTGCATGGATCAGATGATCACCTTGAAAGCAGTTCATATTCCGGGAAGGCTGAATCTGTTAGCAACTCATTGAGCCGAAGGATGAGCATTCTGCCTACGGAATGGCAACTAAATCAATGCGTGGCGGATCATCTGTTCAATCATTGGGGGAAACCCAACAGATTTATTCGCAATGAAGAAGAATGCAAAGATGGTGACGTACGTTTCTCCGATTCCAGATCCAAGTACTATCGCAATAGATGCACTAGCTATCAGGTGGAAGGGAATGTATGCATACGCAAACCCTCCAACAATCCTGATTCCAAGGATTCTTCAGAAAATCAAACAGGAGGATTACCAAGTGCTTCTGATCGCCCCGAATTGGCCAAGCTGATCATGGTTTATGGATCTGCTGGACCTTCTGGTCTGCAAACCGGTTTCTCAGCCTCTGATGGACAATATTATCTTCCAGGGCAAAACCCTTCACAACAATCCATCAATGTTTCGATTGACTGCATGGATGTTGTCACGAAATCCGCAATTAAGGAGGGCTTTTCTGAGCCAGAAGGGGGTCAACCTCCAGAGCATATAATTTTAAAATCAACAGATTTGCAGAATGGTGCTCAATCCAATGGATGCATCTATTCAGGTAGTAGCTGATTTTCTCTGTCACCTGTATGATGCCTATAGTCTTAAGCCTAATTCTATTGCTGGATATAGCAATTAATGACTGTTATCCCCTGCTTGGCAAAGAGGGGAAGTGATAAAGTATGTGTTCTAAATACTCTTATCAAAGGTATGGGCAATCTTAGACCAAGGAATCCTCCACAGACACTGTCATGGAGTCTTTCTCTGGTTCTTCAAGTTTTGAGTGATAAATCTATTGAACCACTTAGTGCTATTTCTATAAAATTATTGACACTTAAAACTATTTTTAATTGCGGCAGCCTCAGCCAGACGCGGAAGTGAAATTCATGCCTTGTCTGCTGAGCCTGACCATTTTATAGTTTCAGGTGAAGGCCTTCCGCGTCTACCGAGATTGAATTTCTTGGCTAAGAATCCATCTTTAAAATATCTTGGTCAACCCATAATTTTACCTGCCGTAACCAGATATGATTCTGGTGCTAAAGCATGGTGTCCTGTCCGTGCCTTAAATAAGTACAAGAAAAGGACTCGTGTTTGGCGGACTGACCCATGCTCCCTATGGGTGTCATATATTGAACCCCATGGTAGGGCGTCAAGAGACACTATTTCCAGATGGATAGTAGAATGCATTCAATTCTGTCATAAGACAGACACTGGAAAACAAGTAGATAGAGCCAAGGCTCATAGTGTCCGTGGAGTGGTAACTTCCACGGCCTTATTTAATGGTGTCTCTGTTGAAGACATGTCAGTAGCCCAGTGGCACTGTGAATCGAGTTTTACCAACCATTATCTCTGTGACACTTCCAACCCGCTCGCCGTCTTAGTCCTCAGAAAATAATTCAGAGGTATTTATTTGTAATTAGTTTTCCTCCTCTGCTATTTGCAAATATCGCATTTGTTAGTAGGAAATCCCTACTATTTCTGGTTACATTCTCTTCATCCGGTTGGGGGAGGAGGTGATTTCCGCGCTCAAGACATCAGAGGTCAGTATATGTGACCATTTTGTTTTTTGTCTTGTTGTTTGTGTCATGTTATTATTTAATAGTGTGATGGTTAATGTCTCTTAATTGTGGTTCTTTCAGAGAGTTTTTAAAAATGAAGCAATTCTTCTTTTTCCAATGTCTAGTAATACTTGTTTTCAAGTATTAGAGAACGTGCTAGTCATTTAGAGCAGCGTTTTATCCTAACCTTCCTCAGAAAGAGGGGGGTGGGGCGCATTTGCCTTTTGATCAATCTCTCCATTGGTTGATTATCCGATGCAAAATTCTATTCCTGGTTGTGTTTCAGACACAATTTCAGATGTTTTTAATGTCTTGAAAATTCAGAGCCCAGTCTCTTCGAGGGTGAACTTGCTTCCCTCCCGCCAAATTTACTTTCAAATTCTGGCTTTTATCAAGAGTGTTAGGGAGGTAAGTATGTTCTCATGATGTGAAATAAGAAAATTTATCAAATTTCTTTTCCACAAGTGAGATGACATACTTACCTCCCTAACAGGATCCAGGCCTCTCCACCCCACGGAGACCTGGTCCTTTGGTTATTTGAATAGTTGCTTCTATGTCAGCCGAAATTTGGTAATGGAAGTACCAGTATGCGCATGCCCAGAGGTGGGGTCTGGCATGTGCATGACTGTGTACATTCCACCTGCCAAGTAGGGGCACCTAACTTTTTATAATTCTGAATATTATTGAATTTAGAGCCGATATACTAATATATCAAGTGTTAGGGAGGTAAGTATGTCATCTCACTCGTGAAAAAGAAATTTGATAAATTTTCCCGTGCCTAAAGCAATGGGAAATTTTAAATGTCTCTCAAGAACCACTGGGCCGATTTAAATTATGTGTAGCAGGAAGCATCCTTAGTGCATAGAGATCCACCAAGCTTGTTGTTCAATGTGAACCCGATCGGCCAATCTGGGCGGTGGGCATTTTGGATTTTCGCTGATTTTTAGAAATGTCTTTAAAAAAATTTCTCCAAACTGTTTGGGGAATCGATTCAAAACTGATAAAGCATCATTTGGTGCAACAGCTAACCCAAGTTTGTTCAAGGGAATTTAATTGGCCAAATATTTCGGCAGCTATCTTACATGACCTAGTTTTCGTGAAATCGACTTCTCCAATACCCTAAACCGATCTGGCTGAAATTTGGAAGATACGACTAAGGGCAATTAAAAATTGATACATCCAAAAAAGCATGGCCACCGTAAATCAAGCAAAATTTATCGTGTTTGGTGGCCATCTTGGATTAAAATCATTTGTTTAAAATTTCTGGAACAATCATATAAAAGATTACTTTTTAACCACTGAGCCAATTTTAATAAAACTTGTCTAATCCTTCTTCACAGAAATGAGGATGGTAAATTTTTGCAGAGGTCATCTCATTGTTAGCTCACCTTATGCCATGGCGACCATCCGTCATCCGCCTGTCCATCAACTTTTGCTTTAAAACGCTACTCCTCATTAACCACTTAGCAGATTTCAACTTAATTTGGCAGGAAGGTCCCTAGGGACAGAACTTGTATACAGAATTTTGATTGGCCAATTTTTCCGGCGCCCATCTTGAATTTCAGAAAATTTTGGGAAATAAGATAAAACCCTACTCCTCATTAACTACTTGTCCGATTTCAAGCAAATTTGGCTGGAAGGACCCTAGACTGGTATGCTTCAAAAGCTATATACAGAATTTTGATTGGTCAATTTTCTCAGCAGCCATTTTGAATTTTCCAAAAAATGGCTAAAAGTCGTTTAAAAAGCTACACTTCATTAATTGCTTTGGCAATTTCAACCAGATTTGGTGTCACGAATACTAGGCTAATAGGTTTCTGAACTTATATACATACAGAATTGGTCAATTTTTTTCGGCAGCCATCTTGGATTTTCTGAAAATCTTTAGAAATCAGTTAAAAGCCTACTCATTAACCACTGGCCCGATTTCAATCAAACTCAGTGGGAAGTACCATAGATTAGTATGCTTTAGAACTTTTATACAGAATTTTGATCGGACAATCTTTTCGGCGGCCATCTTGAATTTTCCAAAAATTGGCGGGAAATTGTTTAAAATGCTACTCATTAACTTCTTGTGCAATTTCAGCCAGACTTGACTGGAAGTACCCTATGGTGGTAGGATTCAGAACATGTATACAGAATTTTGATTAGTCAATTTTTCCAGTGGCCATCTTGGATTTTCCAAAAATTATCCATGTTTTTAAATACAAATGGTTCAAATGTTAATGGTCCAGGTGAGCGTCACAGGCCCTTGGGCCTCTTGTATTTGGTTGTGCCAGTGACCAATAATTGAAGATACAGTACAGGCCCCTTATTATTATCTCCACGTTTTAAAAAAGCGTCGGGGATATTGTAATCCATCCGTCCGTCACGCTATCTCCTCCCAAACCATTGGGTGGAATTAAATCAAATTTGGTATGTGGGTTACCCATATGATTCCGCTTTGCAAGACGATATTTACATTTGGATCCGCCCCCAAAGGCGGGGGTCAAAAGGTAAAATCAGTTGTAACGCGACTCCTCTGAAATCATTAGAAGGAACTCAACCAAATTTGATATTTTACCCATATGATTGCGGAGTGCAAGAAGCTATTTAGATTTGGCTCCGCCCCCAGGGTGTGGGGGAGGGGTAAAAACATCAAATTTTAGCCTACAGTCAAATTTTAGCCTACAGAAATTGATTGTAATGTATCTCCTCCGAAACTGTTGGACAGAATTCAACCAAATTTGGTCTGTGCATTACCCATATCAATGTGGAGTGGAAGGCAACTCCTGGAATCGTTAGATGGAGCTCAACCAAATTTGATAACTGAGTTACTCATATGATTGCGGACTGCAAGAGACCATTTAGATTTGGCTCCGCCCCAAGGGTTCAGGAGAGGGGTCAAAAAGTCCAATTGTAACCTGCAGAAATTGATTGTGACGCATCTCCTCCGAAACTATTGGACAGAATTCAAGCAAATTTGGTATGTGAGTTACCCATATCAATGTGGAGTGGATGAGCACATTAACATTTGCCCCCCCCCCCCCCCAGGAGAGGGGGATAGGGTCAAAAGGTCATGAAATTGATTGTAATGCAACTCTTCTGACACTGTTGAACGGAATTCAACCAAATTTAGTATGTCACTTACCCATATCAATGTGGAGTGGATGAGCACATTTACATTTGGCCCTGCCCACAGGGTGTGTGGGAGGGGGTCAAAAGGTCATGAAATTGATTGTAATGCAACTCCTCTGACACTAATGGATGAAATTCAAACAAATTTGGTATGCGAGTTACCCATATGATTGTGGAGTGTAAAAGGATGTGTACACTTGGCTCCGCCCCGGGGTGGGTTGTGGGGTGTGTCAAAGGTTCAAAGCGGTGAATGTTGAGGATTTGTGATGACGTGTCATCGACCGATCAGTCTAGATATTATTATTATCCCCATGCTTTTCGAAGAAAAGGTGGGGATTATGTGATGCGACCCATGTGTCTGTGAGCCGGCCGCCTGTGCACTTAACGATTGTACGCATCTCCTAGACCGCTTAAGATAGAAACCTGAAATCTTGGGGATGATTATACCTTTGTGTAAGGATGTGCATGACACTTGGAATTTTGGCCCAGTGCGTCAAAAGGACAAAATTGACCAGTAATAATCGATTGTAATGCAACTCCTAGACCATTTTAGATAGAAACTTGAAACTTTGGGAATAGTTGCACATATGGACAGGGATGTGCATGACTTGGAGTTTTGGCATGACCCCAGGGGTGGGAAATGTGGGGTAAAAAATACAAAATTTCCAAAGGTTGTTATGTCGCATATCATTTTCAAGCCAATGATGAGTAGACTTGCCCTGTAGGTGGGGCTTAGAATACACCTTCCATATCCTCTGCGTGTCGTACCAGACGACTAAAGGAGGTAAGGGTGAGGTAACCCTGACAGAAACCTCGAGTGCTGAAGACGGAGGTTCCAGGACGCACTGCGCACTCTAATAAACCATGGATCCACGCACTTAACACTTATGATCATGTCGATAGTCACTTACAGGACTGGCGGTATGATCAGCGAATGAAAAGAAGAAGAAAGATGAGTAGACTACAGTACAAGGAATTATTTTGATCTTGGGTCAAACTGAGGGTAGGGGTGGGGTCAAACGTTGTCACCAATCGATTGTAACGCAACTCCTAGACCATTTCACATAGAAACTTGAAACTCTGGGTATGATTACACATATGGCCAGGGATGTGCATGGCACTTTTCTAATTTTGTTATGACCCCCAGGGGTGGGGACTGTGGGTAAAAAATTAAATTTATCCAAAGGTGGTCATATTACATATCATTTTGAAGTCCATGAGTAGTAGACTACAGTACAAGGAATTATTTTGGTCTTGGATCAAACTGAATGCAGGGGCAGGGTCAAAAGGTCAAAATTGGGTACCAATCCATTGTAACGCAACTCTTCGCACACCATTTCAGATATAAATTTGAAACTTTGGGGATAATTACACCTATGGGCAAGGATGTGCATGACACATTGGGAATTTTTTATATTACCCCAGGGGGGCCGGGGTGGGGAAAATGGTGGGCAAAAAATAAATTTTATCAAATGTGTTCATGTCACCTTTCATTTTGAAGCTTGTAGTTAGTAGACTACAGTACAACAAATTATTTTGTTCTTGAGTCAATCTAAGGGCAGTGGCCAGGGGTCAAATGGGCAAATTGGGCATCAGCCAGTTGTAGTGGAACCGCACACCATCTTGGATAGAAACTTGTAACTTCAAATGAGGATCATTGCATTTCATTTTGAAACCCTGTTACCCATTGAAACTACATTTCAAGGAATTTATTGTGTTTTGGGTCAGAGTGAGGGTAAAGTTCGAAGTGGGGATTTGCGAAGGCTGCACATTATTATTATTATTATTATTATTATTATTATTATTATTATTATTATTATTATTACAGGTTCTTGGTATGATATTCGCTATATTACTCTATCGAAACATTCCTGACATCCCTCCTCCAGCAGACCTTTAATCTCATTGGTTAATGTCAGTGGATGTTACCGAGCAGCTCAGCTCGTTGCCATGGTGCAGAGAACTTATACGCCAAAAGCTTTAAACAAGTAGGGCCTAACATGTCTGTTTAACAACGATTATTATTTTGTAAACATGGATAAGATAAATCTGGACTTCATAATTTAACCAGTTTCATACTTTACAAGTTCGTAAATACTTTTGAAAAGTGCACTTAAATATCGATGCTGAATATCTTGTTTTTTGTAGCAGTTTGACTGAAAATCATTGCTGTCTCTATTAAGTTAGTCAACAAGATATTAAATATGTGGCATGCATTATAAAAGCGGTGAGGCGACATACCAATTTCAAAATGAGTCCTGATTCTTATCAATGAAGTATAAACTGAAAATATTATCACCATGACAGTATTTTTAAATGATTCAAAGATTTAAAATTTTAGATTATTTTCAATAAATAATCAATTCACATGTATATATATATACATGTAATTAACTGTTTGGTTGTTGCATGCCAGCAGACATTAATTTCAATGGGCAATTACCTGAACTATGGTGAATATTTTGAAAACAATTTGACTGAAAGTTGTTGGATGGCTTAACCACCAACAACTATCAGTCAAATTGTTTTCAAAATATTCAGCAGCTCCAGAGTTAAACCCATGGAAAATGTAGTCTGCAGAAATTCAGAAGGTAGATTTATAATAATAATAATAATAATAATAATAATAATAATAATAGTACATTTGTAATGCGCTAAATCCATGCGATTGCATGCTCTAAGCGCTGACAATAAGAGAGAAATTTAGCATACAGCTTACGGGAAAGCTTCTTTAAACAAGAATGTTTTCAAGTTAGTTTTAAATACGGATAAAGTCGGGGCAGATTTAATATGAGTTGGGAGATTATTCCACTGAGTGGCGGCCACGAATGAAAAGGCTTTATGGCCATAGGTTTTAGTGTTTACTCTGGGAATCTTCAGGAGATTTTGTTCAGAAGATCTGAGGGTTCGTGTAGGTGTGTAACTCTAGCAATTCAGATAGGTATGTTGGTGCAGTTTCGGAGACACATTGATATGCTAAACTTAGGATTTTGAAACGGATTCTGTATTCTAGTGGGAGCCAGTGTAAATCTTGAAGAATGGGGGTAATGTGGTCATACTTATTTCTCAGTGATACAATTCGCGCAGCTGTGTTCTGAACTGCCTGAAGCTTGTTAATGGGTATTTTGGAAGCACCTGCGAGAAGACCGTTACAATAATCGAGTCTCGACATTACTAGTGATAACACGAGCCGTATTGCCGCTTCCCGAGTGATGTACTTCCTAATGTTACCAATGTTTCGTAGCTGCATAAAGCACACCTTGCGAATATGATTTACATGACTTTCCATATTTAATTCAGAATCGAGGAGAACGCCTAAATCTTTTACAACAGTAGCCAATGGAATATTATTAACTCCAACAAGGACGCTACTTAATCCCGTTTTGGAACACCTTGTGGCTGACCTACCAAAATAGCTTCAGTTTTTTCATCGTTGAGCATTAGCATATTCGTTGTCATCCAGGATTTTATGTCAAGGCAACAATCAGTTACTTGTCTACTGGCTAGATTTGCGATGGGGGCAGATGGAGCAAAACTGTTTATCTGCTGTGTATCATCTGCGTACAACTGCCGTTGGACATTATGACCCTCAATAACAGATCCTAATTGACGAGTATACAGGGTGAAAAGTATAGGGCCTAGGATTGAGCCCTGTGGAACACCACATGTTAGTTCTACTGATGAAGAAAGGGTCCCATTAATATACACAGATTGATACCTATCTGATAAGTATGACTTATTTCATATGGATTATTCATTATTTTGTTGCTCATAAGATCCTCAATAGAGTTGAACTATGTGCATTTTTCTATCAAGAGAGTGCTTTAACAAGTGTAATATTGATTGTATATACTGTATTTATATAATGTGTTTTAAATTGAGCAGTTAGAGCCGTATATGATCTGCCCACTGCGTTATTTATAGATAATTACATGTAATTAATGCTTCTCATTTAATGATTGATTTTGTAAATTTCATTATTTTATTTGCCTTACTTCGGTTACTCCATACTTTTTAATTTTCTGTTGTAGATCAGGTTTTTTTCTAGTTATTAATTAGTTAATTAAATCTTTTACATTAAAATACAAACTTACATGGACTGGTACAACTGGTGAACTTTGTGACCCAAATATAATTATTTTTCTTGTACCAAATGATTTCAAGAACTTTCCCTTACACGCGCCCATAACAGTACATCTCATAAATAAGTTGTCATGTTTCCAAAACATAAATGTTTTGATGAATATTTTGAAGACAATTAGATTGGAATATGACAGCAATGTCTTCAAATCCAATGGATCTTAACAGTTTATCCATCCATCATAAGATGTCATGACCAACTATGTGATATGTAGGATGACATCATAATCAATTCAGCATGAATGACTGGATTTAGTCTGTACTATTTAATAAACATTCTGTCAAATATTTTGAAACTGATTTGACTGGCGCCCAGTCAAATTAGTTTCAAAATATTCAGCAACTTACCTGTATAGTTTTCAACGAGTGCAAGGATCGAGCGATCCCAACACAGGCGAAGCATGGATGGAGCTTAGCTAGAGATGGGCGGGGCATATCAAAAACTGGAAAAGTCCATTATGTTCAAAATATTCAACGGTATGTTTTGTTTTGTTTCGGAAACATGTTATTTCTGAGCTGCACTGTAGATGACCTGTCACCTCATGCCATACTTTGTTGAGAAATCTGCTCTGGCTTTATAATCATGAGATCAAGATTTCCAGATTTTGAGATTATATTTTCCATTTTAAAATTTTCCTTAAATGCCTTTTCATATGATTCACATTTAAAATTCACAAGTCAATTAATGTTGTACATTCTTAAAAAATGTGTCTGCTTACTTGTTTGTCATAGTATGTGCATCACGGATTCTATCGTCATCGTAACATTAAACCTGTCACGACGAAGCTGGCTTCAAACAGCCTCGGCAGTGGTCTTGAAGAATTTCCATTTGCAGGCCAAGAGAATACTATTTTTGAAAATTTACCACTCCATGCCAAGGAATGATTTCCTTCTTTATAAATTAATATAATTTCTTTAGTTGTAAAATTGAAACAGAAACACGTAGATATATATATATATATATATATATATATATATATATATATATATATATATATATATATACCGTGATTCCTCGATTAAAGGCCGCCCTCGAATATAGGATGTTGTCCCAAATTTGACCTAAATCCACCCAAAAAACTTGTATTCAAGTATAAGACGCTGTTAAATTTAGAAAAACGTACCTTTAAAAAATAGAAAATTGGTATCAGAAATTACCATCACTCAGCGCTATGTTTAATGTATGACTAAACATTATCATGGTGGAAGAGAAATTATTAAATAGGACCGCCTAAATATTGTGTATCTTCAATAAAGATCATTTATTACATCAAAATCAATCTAATTTTGGCAGAAAATGTCTCCTTGAAAATATAGTAATCATGTGACAGAAACAGAATGTAGTGGCTCTTTTGCGTTTGGAGGCGCTGTGTGATCTTATGCGCCAACGGGAGTTGGTTATCTGGCTCTTTTGTGATTGGAGGCGCTGTGTAATCTTATGCGCTAACAGGAGTTGGTTATCAAACGGGTATGGAAACATTCAGTTCCTATCGCACAATGATGATATATAGCAATTTACGAGTCCAGAATATTTAGATCCGAGTCCTTGCTCTAATTAGAATAGATCTTTTGCGATTGGAGGCGAATCACGTGATTTATACATGTATCTTTTCTCGACGCCATTTTACGTCAAATTCTGGATTAATTTTGATGTAATAAGTGATATTTATTAAAGAATAAGCAATATTTAGGCACCCCAATTTAATAATTTCACTTCCGCTTGGTGTTTTTGGAGTATACATTAAACAAAATAGTCAGGCGGCGCGAATTGTCTAGGGTAACATTTAGTTCAATTTCCGTGGTATAATCTTTGACTTTTTAAGAAAAATTTCGACCCAAAAATGTGCTCAAAGAATGTTCTCGATTATAGGACGCACCGCCCTTCCTAGAACATGTAGTTTGACCAAAAAAACTGCGTCCTTTAGTCAAATCTTTACGGTATATATATATTTATATATATATTAATTTATACAGAATGAAATCATATATATGATCATATATTAAGATTTATTATGTTTCATTACACTGTGGTACACAATTTAAGCCTCTAAAAGTATACAATTTGAACAATGTTGGTTTTAGGCATTTTGGTTTCAATGTAGACCTTTAAATGTTGACATTTGTAAACAATAGACAAGATATATATACTTGGTCTTGCAAGGAATATTATGTTGAATGTTTTGAAGCTAAGTTGACTGGAAGCTGTTTTCAAGATAATGGAGGAACCCACTTTCTCAGTCAACCATATGACGTCATAATCAACTACGTGACGTGTATACTGACATCAAATCAATTTGATTCGCCGGAAGTTCATCACCAACGCATAATTGATGACAGACAGTCAATAAGCGTTGTGATAAGAATTGTATGTGTTTACTATTTAATAAACATGTTGTTGAATATTTTGAATTTTAGACAGCAACAGCACCCATTCAAATTAGTTTCAAAATACTCAGCAACTTACCTGTATAGTTTTCTGGAAACTGATAGTCAGTGAATTCATGGATCGATCCCAACACGGGCAACTCGTGGATGGATTTTAGCTAGAGATTGGCGGGACATAGCTAAAACAGGATTCATCCATTACCTTTACCCCATAAGGGGAAGACGGGTTTGCATCTAGCTCTCTCCATGGATGTGTGTGTACTTGTCTGACTATTCGGAGCTGTATCTAAGAAAATACTGAGCCAGTTTGACTCAAAGTAACCCTTTAAACCTTTAATTTGTTTGAAAGTTTTATCATAGAAAATGTCCATTTGCGGACCAAGA
The DNA here is from genome assembly GCA_034401795.1 of Chaetoderma sp. LZ-2023a. Classification (NCBI taxonomy): domain Eukaryota; kingdom Metazoa; phylum Mollusca; class Caudofoveata; order Chaetodermatida; family Chaetodermatidae; genus Chaetoderma; species Chaetoderma sp. LZ-2023a. Next base: position 107,347,852 of record CM067370.1, on the reverse strand, counting down.
GAAGACTTAAAAATTTAACCGAGCCAGTGACTGGCTCGGTTATTGAGCCAGTCATTACATTGGTAAATTTATGAAAATACTCTTTCTTGGTCTGCAAATGGACATTCCTGATATGTTTGTTAAAGGGTTACGGTTGCTGTGAAAGTCAAAGGGTTACGGTTGCTGTGAAAGTCAGATACTGTGATTTAAGTTTTGATTGGGGTATTTTATTTTCTTAGCCTTATGTATATGCTATCTGTAATTTGGCTGCTTTTTGTTTGCACCTGCTTTTGCAATATACCTGTCCACCATTTCTTGCCTGTGATACTCTTAGACATGGTACTGTAAACTAGAAATCATTTACTGATGTAACTGTGAGTCTGCCTGATCTGGAGGAAAATGAGGCCTGATAATGGTAACATCAGTAACTGTCCATAACGCAGCATATTCTATCATCGGTGTAGGTTTAACCATTTAACACACATATCAGCCAAAATCAGCTTCTGCAGTGGTCGTGAGAAATGTCCATCTGCAGACCAAAAGAAGACTATTTTTGAAGATTTTCCACTGGAAGGACTGGCTCGATAACCATGCCAGTCATTCCAGTAGTAAATTTTCAAAACTAGTCTTCTCTTGGACTGCAAATGCACATTTCCTTTGAGAAAATCGAAATTTTCTTAAACAAATTCGAGGATCAACGGGTTAAGCTGCATCAGATGGGCTAAAAAAATAATTGATCGGATGAAAACTGTCACCATAGTCGTCGTTCAAACCGTTTCCTCATGTTGGTGACTTTAACATTAATGGCTGTCTTCTAATATTCTTGAAAACTATTACATGAATCCAAACAAATATAATGGCAATGTAAATCCCAAGTGGATTGTAAGAGATATGGTGGAAAAATGAGTACAATGAGAAAGATAGAAGAAAGATCCAGTAAGTAAATAATTGTCTGCATTTGCACTCTGTCTAATGTACAACATTTTCATGATTGATCTCAAGATTATTATTAATATAAAGATATTTGTCTAAAATTAACCTTTTCAACACTGAAATGCCAGAAATTAATCTTCAAAACAAACAGTATGTAAATCAATATCTTGAAACAAATTTTTAGCTCACTTGGCTTCAAAGGCCTACTCATTAACTGCTTGACCGATAATAATTAAACTTGGCTGAGAGCATCCTAGGGTGATAGGCCTCATATCTCCTATTCACAACTTTGATTGGTCAATTTTTTCAGTGGCCATCTTGGATTTTCAAAAAAAAATCCGGAAATCCTTTAAAACACTACTCCAATATTAATGGCCTGATTTGGACGAAATCTGCGTGGTGGGTGTGCTTCAATACTCAATTTTTGTGCGGTGGACATCTTGGATTTTCCGAATATTTCGGGAAATCAGTTAAATAGCTACTCATTAACCACTTGGCAGATTTCAAGCAAACTCACCTGGAAGGACCATAGAGTAATATGCTTCAGAACATGTATACAGAATTTTTTTCTACGCCCATCTTGATTTTGCGAGAAAAAAAAATTTCAAACACTACTCATTAACTGCTTGTGGAATTTCAACCAGACTTAGCTGGAAGGATACTAGGCTGATAAGTTTTAGAACTGGTATACAGAATTTTGATTGGTCAATCTTGATTTTTTTCGAAAAATGGCGGGAAAGCATTATAAAATGCTACTCATTAACTACTCGGGCAATTTCAACCAGACTTAGCAGGAAGGATACTAGGTTGATAGGTTTCAGAACATTTATACAGAATTTTGATTGGCCATTTTTTCCGGCAGCCATCTCGGATTTTCAAAGAACTTTCGGGAAGTCAATTAAATGTCTACTCCTTATTAAGCACTTGGCCGATTTCAAGCAAACATGGCTGGAAGGACCCTAGATTAGTATGCTTCAGAACCTCTATACAGAATTCTGATTGGTGAATTTTTTCGGCGCCCATCTCGAATTTTCCGAATAATGGCAGAAAATCTTTTAAAATGCTACTTCTCATTAATTACTTGGAAGGACCCCACAGCGGTAGTCTTCAGAACTTTTGTACAGAATTTTGATTGGTCAATTTTTCTCGTAACCATTTTTGATTTCCCAGAAATCCTTTAAATGTTACTCTTCCTTAATCAATGGCCAAATTTCAATGAAACTTGCGCTCTTTTTTGCCAATGCAATTAGTTACCCACATAACCTAGATATTGTACCCTTTTAGCTGAAAATCAAATTATCACCAATGCACTACAATTTGAATGGATGTGCTGATTTTTGTCATTCTACCTTTTTGCATTCCTGAGTTATGGTAAAAAAATGTGTATCTAAGTATGCGCTTAGTGAGCCTGTGACCTAAATATTTTACGCTTAGACCTTAAGCTCGAAATATTTCTACCCAGACAATATTAATGGATCATTATATCATTAAAGGATTATTATGCACTGAAGGCTGTTGCCATTGAATTTGTAACCCTTTATATACGCCTCGAAAAAGGGTGGGGTGGGGGTGGGTGGTGGTTTATGTGATTGCGCAGTCCTGGTGGGTGGACGGTCTCCAGAGGATATCTTCAATACCATTTAGCCGGTTGTTTTGAAACTTCATAAGTTGATTGAGCTAGGTCTGAAGACTAAATCTATCAAACGCTTATCCGAAATCCAACATGGCTACCGGCGATCTTGAAAATTTGTTTCCAGATGAAAAATCTTACCATTCATCAGATAACTTTGAAACTTCATAGGTTGATTGGACTTTCATAGGTTGACTGGTCTCAGGAAAAACCCATCGAAATATACGATAATCTGAAATCAAAGATGACATCACTAACAACCACTTCCCGCCATCTTGAAAATCATTTTCCAAATGGCTACCTTCTGACAGGTCTCGTTTTATTAATTCTTTGTGGCGTATTATGCATCGTTTAGAGAACTCTTGTTAACAAGGAAACTGTATGGGCTGATGATATCTGAAAAGGCTGCTTTTTTAGTGTTCACATTTCATTATTATTCTTGTATTAAATGTGCTTTGTTAACCCTTTAATGGTCAAGATTTGTCCAAAAAATTAAAAAATGTTCTTAGTAATCCATTTGCAGGCCAAGAGAAGACTATTTTTGAAAATTTACCACTGAAATGACTGGCTTGGTTATCGAACCAATCATTCCAGTGGTAAATTAAAAAAAATAGTCCTCTTGGCCTGTAAATGGACATTCCTTGACCACTGGCAGAGGCCGTCTTGACCATTACAGGGTTAAAGCTGATCACAAACAACTCAGAAAATGTTGCAGTTCAAATCAGACAGGACCTGCCTTCGAATCATTTCTATGTAATTTTATACCATTGTATGCTGTAGACATCAAATCCAGCTTTCTTATTGTGTTTATAGACGCCAACAGAATCATGTTATTAAAATTGTTGTATTATTTGCTCATCATATATGGAATAGTTTTTTTGCTGTCGGTATGCACTCAAACATTCATCACATTTATGGTTAAGATGATATGGTAATTCATATTCTACTTGTATCCATTGATCATTTTGAGTAAAAATAGGAAAAAAATGCTTCTTTGTATTAAAAGCGTGTGTACAATCATAACATATAGAGTGATTACATCATACATATATTTAATCAAATTATATAATTCTGAGATTGTAAAGATACATAAAGAATTATAATTCCTGTGTAACTTATTAGATATAAATATTTAGAATACATATACAAACAATATTTTATAATGAATACGTTAAAATAATATTTTATTATGTAATATCTACACTTTTAAGGTCATCAGATGATGTAAAGGAAGGAGTTCAATAGTTGTTTAATATTTAATATTAAAACCTTTATCAACTCCACCAAAACTGGCCTCTGCAGTGGTCTTGAGAAATTCCCATGTACATGCCAAAATAGGAGTATTTTTGAAAATTTACCACTGGAATGACTGGTTTTATAACCAAGCCAGTCTAGAAGCAAACATCGTAATCATCTTGACCAATAATGATATATAATTCACAGAGACTTTTATATCCAGTATGGAAATGTATTTTTAGAAGCTTGTCATATTTTCATGTACCATGTATAGTTATTAAGTGTACTGAGTTGAAGATAGGGTTGGAGCACATCCATCACCCCAATTGGCATTTGGTAGGAACACTAATTCTTTAATTTTAATTATTATATTTCTTTACGTCTGAAGCATAGTTTCCCGCTATCTTTCCGTATGCAAACAACCGACTTTCTGTAAACACTACGCAGGTCACATAACGCTCAAAGACATCTCTTGGGTGTACGGGGTATTAAACTTAGTTTGGAAAAATAAGAAATGCATTAAATTCTACTTCCTACAAAATTGAAATTTTTCTTGTCTGATAAAAGAACACAATTTCAAAATGTATGATCAATGCCAAGCAGTTTTAGTGAAACTCAACATATGCCACCAATAAACCCAGTTGTTGAAGTAGTAGTGAACAAAAATTTGTAGTTAAAAACTTTGCGATATGGCCTGGACGTAAAAATTTTAAGAAATCTGTTTTTCAAGAGATAACGCTAGCAAATATCGACAGATTTTTCCGAAAGGAAATCATGACCCATAATCTATTCGCTGAAAAAAAATGAAGATGGACACACAAATTTGGACACATTTTTTTCTTTCAAGGGAGATAAATTTGGGTGCGTAAGTTAAAAACTTTCTGAGATAAGGCACGGATAGGAAGATTTTGATGACTGGCGAATATAGACAGACCTTGACGAAACAAAAATCATGGCACATGAAATTAAATCATCACATGTCGTATATCACTATTCTATTTGCTGGAAAAAAATTGCAAGCGTAGGTTAATAATTTGTCTTTCAAGGGAGATAACTCTGATGAATAAGGATGGATTTTAACGAAATTAAATCATCGCACTTCGTCTATCCCTAATATATTAGCTGAAAGAAAATTATGAGCATAGATTAAAAACTTTCTGAGATATGGCCCGGGCACGAAACAGACGGACAGACAGATGATGGATGCATAATACTAACAAATATAAAAAGTAGGAAAATTAATCCCGCATCCGAAGGACATGGACTTCACACTACTGAGATCTATTTTCATTGCCTAGTAAGAATCCGTCCTAGTAAGCGCACCGACACTGTCATACAGCCCATACCTTGCCAATGAATTAGTCCACTAATTGTATATACTGCTGCTCAGACAGCTTCCTGACTCGGATCAATGTAACGCTGTTAAAACACTGCTCTTGGGGTTATAAAAGTATTGGTAGCACAAGAATGCATTGTATTTAATTCTGATGTTTATAACCAACATATTATTATATCAACCCTTTAATAGTCAAGACTGGTCAAATTAATTGAAATTTTTCTTAGTAAATGTCCATTTGCAGGCCAAGAGGCTTTTTAAAAATTTACCACTGGAATGACTGGCTCGGTTATTGAGCCAGTCATTTCAGTGTTGAAATTTCAAGTCGTCTTTTAGTCAGGAAATTGTCAGGTCTCAAGACGACTACAAAGGGCGGGTTTGGTCAGCTTGACCATTAAAGAGTTAAATTTGATACACACTTGTTTATTATGTATATGAACTGTTTTATCATTGTGAGCGTGGACATTGTGTAATATACTTAGTCCCTATTGACTTGTATTTATACGAGTGCCTGAAAGACTGCTTTCCATTTTGAAAATGATATACATCAATCAACCAATCATTTTCAAAATAAGGAAGTAAATATGTTGCTATAAATTTTCTGTTTAACCCTTTACGGGTCAGGCTGGCCGAAACTGGCTGCTGTAGTGGTCTTGCAGAATGGATATTTGCAGGGTAAGAGAAAACTAACCTAATTTACAACTGGAATGAGTTTCCATTACCGAGCTAGTCATCCGGTAAATTTTCACAGTTAGTCTTTAAGGGAAATAGATTTTTTCGACCAAATTTGACCATTAAAGGGTTAATAAACATTGATAATTCAGCAGTAAAATAGTTGCTGGGCAAGTTTGTTTGTAATGAGAAATGTTGATAATGAGGTGTTTATACAATGGGAAAATTATATTGTCTTGTTAGTCCATTTATACTAAATGTTGTTATTCACATTAAGGAATTATACTCAATACTTTGAAAACCATTTTCCTGCAAAGTGGGGCATTGCTGCTGATGGTGGTTCCATCATCGTCAACATCTTACCTATATGGTTGCATACAATTTGGGATACTGAGATTTTCATGTTAGTTAACCATTTAACACTCATATCAGCCAAAAATGGCTTCTGCCGTGGTCTTGAGAAATGTCAAATTGCAGACCAAGAGAAGAGTATTTTTGAAAATTTACCACTGGAATGACTGGCTCGATAGGCGAGCCAGTCATTCCAGTGGTAAATCTTCAAAAATAGTCTTCTGGGTCTGCAAATGGAAATTTTATATGAGAAAGTTTTCTTGTATAAATTCAAGGGTTAAAGTGTTAATGCCTGAAATATCAGAACATATTGTGAAACCAGTATGAACAGAAGTCAGTGATTCTTAAATGTATCTTTGTTGTTTTTTGGTACATGTATTGAATATTGTACAACTAATATTACAGCAGCATTTATTATCCCCATACATTCTGACATGCTTTCTGAGGATGCCAATCTAGAACGGACTGCCTAAAGCAACAACAATTTTTAGTCATGTCATTGTTAAATTAATCAGCATAATTTGTTCACTTCTGGAATAATCAACATTGGCATGTATGAGGAATAAAGTAAGATACCGCTTTCATTCTGGAAATGTCAATGTATCAATTACAACGCAACCATAGCAAAATGCTGAATATTTTGAAACTAATTTGACTGGAAGATTATGCTGCAATCAGTATCCAGTCGAGTTAGTTTCAAAAGATTAAACAGAATAATTCTCTTATTCGAAAGAATTTACAATATCTGGATAATTTGTAGTGTGGAAAGGTATCTGTAATATATATTCATTAAATGTGCATATTCACACCAAAATGCTTGAAAATAGAATTGTTAGAGGCTTAAATTGTGTAGCCCAATGTAATGAAATGAAATAAATCTTAACATATGATTTCATTCCATATAAATAAATTTTGTAGGTTTAGTTGTGGATTTGAATTAGGGGCTCATGCCTCTAATTCAATTTGACAACTTAAAGAAATTATATTAATTTATACGTTATGCTAAGATTTATTTCATTTCATTACATCTATGCACACAATCTAAGCCTCTAAAGGTGTATAATTTTAACAATTTTATTTTGAACCATTCTGCTTTGAATATCCACCTTTAAATAATAGACGTCAAGGAGTTCCATTTATACTCGGGAAGTTTATATACTACACCCCTTCACGTCTCACTATATGTGCTTTCATTCCACTGGTTATAATACTCCGTCATGTCATTGGCCAGTGTTATATAACTGTTATAGCTTCATGTAAATTGTTATGAAATAAGTAGTAAGTAAAAGCTAGCGTTAATGCATGTGTAGGAACAGGGTTTACAGAACCGAGGGCCGTGTTCTCACTGGAGAGTTAAAGAAGAAGTACAATGGCATTGAAAGTGGCATTCATATACAACATTGGACATTAAAGAATGAAATAGAATGTGTTATTAGTAGCTATTATTCAGATTTATTTTAAATTCGGTGATCCGGCGCCGCATGTCTTACGCATTCAGTGTGTTAATTTTCCGCTGTGCAGTGGATGAGCACCTTTACATTTGGTTCCGCCCTCACGGGTGGGGGATGGGGGTCAAAAGGTTCATGAAATTGATTGTAACGCAACTCCTCTGACACTGACAGAATCCAACCAAATTAAGCATGTCAGTTACCCATATCAATGTGGAGTTAATGAGCACATTTACATTTATCCCCGCCCCGCCTTGTGTCAAAAGGTCATGAAATTGATTGTAATGCAAGATGGCCTCGTCAAATTGGCTGAAAAACAATATTGATTGGTCAGGAAAATTGAAAGCTTTGCTTGGAGAATGTCCATTTGCAGGTGAGCCTGTCATTGCAGTGGTAAACTTTCAAAAATGGTCTTCTCTTGACCTACAAATGTACATTTTTGCAAGATCATTGCAGAATCCAGAACCTTCTGAGTCACTGAGCAAAAATTCAAATTTTCTTGGAAAATCTTGACGATTAATGGGTTAATTAATTTTCTCATATCTCATTCCCAAGGCAACCATAGAGGAAGTGTTAAATATTTTGCAAATAATTTGACTAGAACCTGTTGCAGCAACATATATTTGGCTTCCAGTCAAATTAATTGCAAAATATTTAACATAATATGTTAAATACTTTAAAAAATAGGCCCCATATTTTTTCAGGCATATGTCGGTGAAAGGGTTAAGTATCATTTTGAGGCACTGTTTACATAAGAGGGGTTATTATATAAAAGTGTATCAGTGCATAGGAAGATTGAAAACTTGTTTTATAGCCATTACAACTAGCTTTTGACATTCATGAAATAGATGTGCATCAACTATCAGAATCACGGAAATACCAAAGTTTCCATTGAAACTGATTTGCTGTATTACTACGCTAAACCAACATGAGATATTTGTATTTGTAATTAAAAGGTAATATAATACTGTATATGCTGGGTTCTCACCAATTTGAGCCGCTATATCCAAAATCTTAGCGCATCAAATGATCGCCAACACGCAAGCGAGCTGTCAGAATGTTAGCGAGTCAATTTTCTGTCGTACGCAGGTCCCTGATATTACGTCATAAGCCTTGTCTCCGGGTGTTCCAGTTTCGTTTTCGGAAGGTACGAAAATTAGCACTTGATATAAAATTTTATATAAATATAAACAGTCTATAAAAATATTATATAACCATATCATTATGCTGGCATATACTGAGTTATTTCCATATACTAGCGCAGAACACCATACTGAGGTATGGCATTATGCCGGTTAAGTCTCTAGTGAGAACACGGCCTTTAGTATATATTGATGGTATTACAATAATTACTGGGATATTTCCTATTGAGTCATCAGTCACACCTTTTGCTGTTTGACTTATGCAAGACACCAGACAATAATTTAAATAGGCAATAACTCTGGACCTGCTGAATATTTTTGAAAATAATTTGACTGGTTGTCAAAATATTGGGCACGTTCAGAGTTAAAACCCATGTTAAGTGTAGGCTGCAGAAATTCACCAGACAGACAGTTAACCCTAACATTTCAGCATCTCAACTTCAAAACTACCATGCTGGAATACTGTTAACCCTTTAATGGTCAAATTCTGTCAAGAAAAATTAAAAATCTGCATATTGAATATCCATTTACAGGCCAAGCGAATACTCAGTTATCGAGCCAGTCATTCGTGGTAAAGTTTTTTTAATTGTATTCTCTTGGCCTGTAAATAGACATTCCCCAAGACCATAACAGAGGCCGGTTTTGTCCAGTATGACCATTAAAGGGTTAAATATCTTAACTCATTTGATTGAAAGATTTTGCTGCCTGAGGCTGCAGCTGCTTCCAGTCATAAGGCATAGTAGTTCTAAAATATTCAACAAATTATTCTGTATATAAGGAAGTATTTTGTGATCTGTTTTCGTGGTTTGAGATGAGTGATACTGGAGCCTGGGATCTAATGTGTGTGTTTTTGTGAACATTTGTTTTCTTTAATTAGACACATCAATGTTTTGACATTTTTTTTTGTTGTTCTATAGATTTTAGTCATTAGAATGTATTGTCTGTTCTTCACGCAATGAAATCTTAAAGCAATATCAAATTTATAAATCGTATTTGACATAGTCACCGGATGTATTTAACGTCGTATTTAACTGCGAGCCTAAATTATTGTTTGAAAAAGCAACACGTCGCAGCAGCATTGTCTACATTTGTTAGCGCTTACAAATTGAATGTTAGTTAGCAGCTAAGTTTTGGTTGGTTAGCTACTAAAGGTGATTTAAATGGCTCAATGGTAAGTACTGGTTGGACCACAAAAGGAAATATGCTGCTTAATGACCAAAAGTGAAATGAAAATTTCCATGGGGTTTTTAACTCCTTGAAAACAATTTGACTGAAAGTTATTTGTGGCTAAGAAATTGGAATTTTTATCCAGTGGCTTGCAGTAGTTAGACAATTAACAACTACAACTTGATCTCATTCAGTGGAGAAGAAAACGGTTGTGAATCCATCAATTATATTCCAACATTTAACAAATTCTTCATATTTATACATTTGTATATTAAAATTTTGAATATTATAATATATTGTTAAATCGTGTGTAATTCTTGTAATTTTTCAAATTTACTCATATTTATCTGTTTTACATTTTGAGACAAGATCTTTTATTCAAAATTTGTTTTGTTTCGATGCATTTTATATTGTGTGAATTAATCCATTTCATCCTGAATTACCAGGAAATCATGTTTAAAAAAATACCTCCAAATTTGTTCTATCAATGACTTATATAATTGTTTATAACTTTGAGTCAAATGACTCGGCAACCAAATTGGTTCCAGTGACTGACTGACTGCCAATTCCAAAACATTCAATCAAATTGGTTTCAACTTTCAATTAAATTACTTCAGACAAGTTTTAATGAAATTAGTTTCAACAATTAGCAGTGGTCAAATTGGTCTCAATGGTTTTCCATTATATTCTAGTTCCTTGAGATTCAGACAATGGTCAAGATTTGTCAATAAAATTAGTTTTTGCTTTGTGAATATCCGTTTGCCAGCCAAAAGAAAACGATTTTTGAAAATTTTGTAGTGTAATGACCGATGCTGTTATTTCTGTGGTAAAATGTCGTTTTAGTGCAGAGGCCAGCTTGACCATTTAATTGTCCAAAAAATTATTTTAAAATGTTGGAATTTGCGAATTAGTATATTATAATCATTAGTGCAATCCCCGTCATATAGGATATAATGGATTAATCTACCTGTCTTACACCATTGTTGTTGCATGTTGTTATAGTGTAGGATTAAGGTGAATGAATGTGCCTTAGTGCTTTATCTTCAGAGGTTGTGATCATGTGATATCGTCAATTCCACTCAAACAGGTGCTAACCCTTTCACTGATAAGTTTCATGTATCTCAATCTTGGGTCAAACCAAACAGAAAAGCTAAATATTTTAAAATTAATACAACGAAGCCTTTGTTGCCGTAGGCGAGCTTTCCATGTAAGCGATTCCTAGCATATTTTCTCTCAAAAATTTTCATGTGCATGTATGTATATTTCCATGCATGCAAGATTACCAAATTTATACAGAACCTTTTCTGTTTCTAAGTTTAGTTCGGTATATTTTTACCATTTTTAGCTCACCTGGCCTGAAAGGCCAAGTGAGCTTATGTCGTGGTGACCGTCCATCCGTCAACTTTTCCTTTAAAATGACTTCTCAAAAACCGCTGGGATGATTTTCAATTATATTTGGTAGGAAGCATCCTTAGGGCATAGGGATCCAAGTTTGTTCAAATGAACCCGATCAGCCAATTTGGCCAGCGGCCATCTTGGCTTTAGGCAGATTTTAGGAAATGTCTAAAAATCTTCTCAAAAACTGCTTAGGGGATTGATGCAAATCTTATGAAATATGATCTAGGGCAAGAGCTGAACCAAGTTTGTTCAAGGGAACTTGATTGGTCAAATGGTTCAGCGGCCATCTTAGTTGTATCAAAAATGACTTGTCCAGAACCGCTGAAGGGATCGGTCCGAAATTTGGCAGATATGATTAAGGCCTAAGGGCCAGTAAAGTTTGTTCAAGAGGTGATCCGTCAAAAAACATGGCCACCGTGGGCCAATCAAAATAGCGTTTGGCAGCCATATTGGATTTTTTTATTTGATAGATTTTGAGGCCGAAATTGGGTTTGTGTGTTTTGCGGTATTCTAATCACAAATTTGCAATTTTCAAAACTCATAAACGCAGCCATCTTGGATCATTTTCCCGCAAAAAGCTCCCATACTAAAGCGATGGGAAATTTTTAATGTTTTCTTCTCGAGAACTGCTGGGCCGATTTAAATTATATTTCGCAGGAAGCATCCATAGGGCACAGAGATTCAAGTTTGTTCAAACGAAGTCGATTGTCCAATTGGGCCAGCAGCCATCTTGGATTTTGGCCAATTTTTAGAAACGTCTAAAAATCTTTTCCGAAACCGCTTGGGGGATTGATGCAAACCTCATGAAATATGATTTAGGGCAAGTGCTGAACCAAGTTTGTTCAAGGGAAATTGGTGACATGTTCAGTGGCCATCTTGGTTGACCTAGTTGTAGCGAAAATGACTTCTACAGAACAGCTGACGGGATCGGGCCGAAATTTGGCAGATATAATTAGGTACCAAGGGCCATTAAAGTTTGTTCAAGGGAAGTTGACCCTTCAAAAAAACCTTAACACCATGGTCCAATCAAAATATAGCATGTTTGGTGTCCATATTGGATTTTTTTATTTGAGGGATTTTGAGGCCGAAATTGGTTTTGTGTTTTGAGGTATTCTGATCTCAAATTTGCAATTTTCGAAACTGTCAGATAAACGGTTTGATGGCCATCTTGTTGATAAAGAGCATTCTAGTTGAACTGCCTATTGTCCAGGTGAGCAATACAGGCCCCTTGGGCCTCTTGTTGTTTTGCAAATGGCCAGGCTTGTTTTAGCATCAATAGGTTAGTCCTACAAAGCTACGGACATATTCCATTTTCTCAGCTGACATGTGGAAATATTCATGATATCTGTTTGCAAAATCTTGTGAAAACAAAACCTACTTTGTCTTTCTTGGTTTGCCAACTGCATCATACAACAAGTTCTTTTTTATGCAAAAGAACCTGGTTGTTGCAAGCCATCCATTGTCGTCTGCATACAAGGCTAATTCAACAACACTTAATAAACTGGTTGCCAGCAGACACTAATGCGGCCAAGACGAGCAACTTATTTTTCCATGCACGTGTACTCGGCTCATGAATACACTCGAGGGCAAAGGAATCTATATATACACCTGTGCAAAAGTTAAGCACCAGCAAAAACAATAGAACGTAGAAACATGATGGTACAACTAGGCTGCCATACTTTTTGTCCCCGCGTTAGCTGACATAATTCCAAGTACGAAATGCACATGCATGCATGACTTCACGCCGCTTGATGTCCGTGCGTGGCGGGAAACAGCACACGTGTTCAGTTATGTAAAAGTCCAGTTTGAGGTGTAGAACATTACATACAGATTTAGGCGACAAGATTAGGAATTTTGTGTTCATGACCGTGGTTTATTTGTACAGAGAGAATTAGCTCTTGATTGTGAACCGCTATGGCAAGACGAAGGTTAAGTGATCGTGTGAAATGGCAAATCATAGGCATGCATACCACTGGTATGTCATGCAGAGAGATTGGCAGACAGCTGAACATTAACCATACTGTAATCAGTCGTTTGATTGCAAAACATGGGCAAACTAACGAGGTGAAGGACAGGCCTAGATTTGGAAGACCGAAGAAGACTACTGCCCGTGATGATCGAGCCCTAGTACGCCTTGTTAGGAGATCTAACGCGCAATAGAGTGTCAATGTCTACCGTCAAAAGGAGACTGTATGCTGCTGGCATGAAAGCTAGGAGACCTGTCAGACGTCCTCCTCACTGCACACCACAAAGAGGAGCGTCTGAGGTGGTGCAACGAAAGAAGACACTGGAACATGAGATCCTGGAGACGGGTACACTGGTCCGATGAAAGTCGGTTCCTGCTTCATGCCACAGATGGTCGAACTCGTGTATGGAGGTCCAGACGCACGGCGTACGACCAACGTAATATCATGGAAGAAGTTCCATTTGGTGGAGGTTCCGTTATGATATGGGGGTGCATCTCATTTGATTGTAAGCTGGATCTGTTGACTGTACCTGGAACACTAAATGGACAAAGATATCAAGATTCCATACTGGATAGAGTTGTGGTCCCTCATTTTGTAAATCATGCACCTGGAACCCACCCTATATTCATGGATGACAACGCCCGACCACATCGTGCTAGAGCTGTGCATGAATACCTCCGCCAGAATGCCATCGAAACCCTACCATGGCCAGCAAGGAGCCCTGACATGAACCCTATTGAGCATATCTGGGACACATGGTGAGGAGGAGGGATCCTCCTGTGCAGAACCTACAGGAATTAACAGACGCACTCCATCTTGAATGGCAACGAATACCACAATGGCGTATCAGTCGGTTGGTGACCAGGCCGTCATCCAGGCACAAGGTGGATATACCCGGTATTAATAATGACAGTCTCAAACTCGTGCACAGATGTTAAACTTCGTTTTCAAACACCATTAATGACAATCTAGCCACGTGTGTCAGCTGTAGGGCAATAGTTGTCAGTTGTGTCAACGTAACCATATTCAGGCCTCGTTTTCAAGTTCAAACAAAAACATACAGTGTTTCCCCACCATCATAATCAGCATTCCTCTAGTTGCATTATTACCTCTTGCACTAAGATGGATGGGTACATAAATGTTTATGCTATTGCTTTCTTCATAGCACATGAATATACCCTCGCATGTGCGTAAAAATAGGGTGGTGCTTAACTTTTGCACAGGTGTATATTATACATGTACTAGATCAACTTTTCCACATGCGAAAACATGCTCGGAATAGCTTAGATAGAAAGCCTGCCTTACGCAACGTGTTCCAGTCATATTAATTTCAAAATATACAACGGAATATCACTTTCTACTTAATGAGTGTCCATTTGCAGACCAAGCAGACTATTTACACATATTTTAACACTGAAATTAGGCTATTATCAGCCCAAGCATTGCAGTATTAAATTCCTCTTAAAATATACTCTTCTGTCAATGCGAGCATTTCTGCCAGGTTTGTTGATTAATCCCTGTAATGGGAAATTTTAACGAACATCAAAGTAAAAAGGTTAGATACTGGTGGTGTCTTAATACAGGTGAATTGGCCTAGGGAATTTAGACAGGTAATTAAATCAAGACGCGCCTTGCATCTGTTAACCCTTTAACACTCAATCGGCTTCTGCAGTTGTCTTAGAAATGTCATTTTACAACACAAATGACAAGACGATAACTGAGCCAGTTATTCATGGTAAATTTTCAAAAATAGTCAAATTTGAGTGTTAAAGGGGTAATATGCAGACCAAGAAATTTTGTTTAATTTACCACATGGATAACCAGTCTAAAGATTGGTTACTCTTGGCCTACAAATGGACATTTTCTAAGCAGAAATTAAGATTTTCTTGACCCATCTTGACCAGTAAAGGGTTAAGACCCAGCATCTTTGACCTGTAAAGATGTGCAGTTTTTAGTATAATTTTAGTCGGATATATTTTGATAGGACTACACTGTATTAATATTGTTATTATTAGTCAATATCTGAAATAGAGAATGAAAAAGTTTTAACGAGTTTACTGATTTTAATAAATCTGTTTTATTCCATAAAGGTGTATTTCGTTTCTTCTGGGACCAGTTAATTGTGAATAAAAACTAAAATGAACTTATTAGTCCCCTACCGGTAAAACCAGGGGGACTATAGGTTTGCACTCCGTCTGTCGCAGTTGGTTTTCCACTTTTTCGCAGTCCTTCAAGGTATTCAACTGAGAATTGGTATATTGGTTTGTTATGCGAAGTTACAGATCAAGTTCGAGTTTCAGCTGCTTTTGACAATTTTTAATGAAATTTTTGACTGTCAATCTCTAAAGATTTATATCACCGGGTAGGGGAAATGTATTGCAAAGCAATACTTACAGAATGCTTGTTTCTGTTATTTCTGTCTTGCAAGAGTTTAACAACACCTGCAAGATCACAGCAATTTCTTCAACAAGCAAGTCCTAAGAAAGTCCAAAAAATGTTTTGACCTATCAAGGTTTCCAAAACTTGTCATACAAGAAATCAAAACAAATAAAAGACCACTTCTGGTCGGATTTCCAACAACATTGAACTATTATTGAGATGAAATACACATTTATGGGGAGAGTTCTGGTAAACATGAGGTATCTATCCATTTAGAAAGCTGCAGTAAAATCAAATCTGCTAAATGGATAGATACCTCATGTTTACCAGAACTGCCAGCGACAAGGTCAGGGACCAATAATAATAATGCTCTACCATTCTGGGATAAGCTCTGCCCACTGCTTACGCGTCATGATTTCTATACTATATAATACTGAATACTGCCTTCCCGAAAATGAGGACACCTTCATGCAGTCTCCTCCATCAGTACCTTCTGGGAAGCTAATGTCATCAAGGTTTGCGACCTGACAACCGCATACAGGCAAACAGTCCGATCTGATTTTCCCCAACCAAAGAACCGTTGCGGTCACATCCACCAAAGAACAAAGGTATCCGCAACAGACAACATTGCAACTACACATTTGTCAAAGCAGTCGAAATGATCACCAAACTGAAATAAGACAGAATCGCAATAAGATCCTGCACCAGATCAGTGAACGATTGAAAGCTCACCTTCAAAGAGCAGATGACCCGGTAAATGTGATCAGGTCCACCTATGATTATTGGTCTTCCGCACTCCACACAACTTACTGCACATAACTCTGATGATTACTTAATAGGCTCTGATCAGGGGAAAGGCTGAAACTATCACGGAATGTTTCAAAGATCAGTTCAAAGCTTTAACATCTCTAACGAATGGGTGTGCATGCGGACATTACGTGCGATTTATGTCGAGGTGGTATTATTTGTATATTTAAGGAGTTTGTTATTAATGTGGTCGGGCCAGCATGCACATCCATTCGTTAGACACAGCATCGATAGGGATGTGTTGTTCAAAGGCCCAACTGATGACTAATAACAGAAGTAAAAGCTTTAACAACACATCCCTATTGATGCCGTGGAAGACTACACTCATCGCACTCCCAAAGTCCAAGAAATCATCCAGACCACTCTCCAACTTGAGACCAATAGTGCTTTTGAACAGATTCACTCATGTAAAACTATCCAAAACCACAGAAATGAATTAAAGTACTGTAGCCCTATCAGGGCACTGAGAAGTGGAGGAAGAGCACAATCTTGGGTTCCTCCTCCGCAGCTCTACCAACTTGCGGTGTAACATGAAATATCGCCTTCTAGTCCTTTTGTTTCCATACTGCTATACACCTGACCGTTCCAGTTTATCCATCTACCAAATGATATCATAACCAACTAAGTAGTGTGTAGGATGACATCATAATTAATTAAGGCATGAACGACTCGATTTAGTCCGTCTTTAACGCTTAATAGTCCGATATGTTGTACAAATTGTGTCCTCTACCATTTAATCAAGATGCTGTTGAATATTTTAAAATTAATTTAACTACTGGTAGGTGCTGTTGCTGCTGCCTATGTTGCTACCATAGGCAGCAACAGCGCCCAGTCAAATTAGTTTCAAGATATTCAAAAGCTTATCTATATAGTTTTCTGGAAATTGATTGTCGGGCAGTTCACGGATCGATTGATCCCAACACGAGCGAGATGTGGGTGGAGCTTAGCCAGTGATGGGTGGGACATAGCTAAAACTGGTAAGGTCCATTGCAACAGCTGGGTAGCTCCAAAAGCCCTCTTGAACAAACTTGATGCGTCACTGGAAACATCTGCGAGTGATTACAAATTATCACTGGCCACACAATATCAAATGCAATACTCTACAAATGTGTAACACGTATGACTGCAAATTCTAGTGGTTTCCGAGCAGGCGTATTTTCTGGCAATCCAAGAATCGCTGCTGTGCTATCATCACAGATAGTGGCGCTATGTTAGGACATGCTCTTCAAATGCCAGAATATACGCCTACTCGGAAACCACTAGAATTTGCAGTCATACGTACCAACAGGTATCGGCCACGCAAATGACATATTTTGAGATCAGGCCTCAAAGAACGTTAATCAGGGTTCATACACCTGGCAGGTTTTCTTATTCAAGGAATTTTAAGACTAAAAAAGTTGACTTCTCAAGGGCTCAGAACCAGCATCACGGACAAAGTGAGGATATGACACTGGTGAAAAATTTCATACAGCTTACCTTTAGAACCTTCAAATTAGTTTGAATTTTGGAACTTATGGTTCAGATGGATTTTGCCAGTCATTGTTAAATCTTTATTTACATCAGAACGTGAATGTTTTGCAGACAATAAAATCACATGGGAGGAAATGTTGATTTTCAAGGGCTTTTCAAGGTAGATTGGGTGAAATTCAAGTCAGATGCCAAAATTCAAGGGCTTTTCAAGTTTGTATGAACCCTATTAATCTAGGGCTACTAAAATCGCAAGCCAAGCGAAGACGAACCACTCTTGCATAGGATTTGTGTGGTTCGTAAACCATACATTAGCTAACCCTTTCACCGATGAATTCCCATATCTAATTTTAGGAAAATCATACAGGAAAACTGCGCTTCCAGTCAAATTAATTCCAAAATATTCAACGGTGTAAGCTTTATATCATAAACAATTGACTTTTTCAGGGATTTGTCGGTGAAAGGACTAATAGACACGCAATCGCTATATGTCCTCCAAGTGTGATTTACGAATATGACCATGAACGGAACTTATCTGGCTGAATCTTATATTATCTTCTAACATTTGTTGTCAGAACTTATTTGTTTTTCTACCATTTAGCCAGTAAAGCCACCAGCCGTTAAATGTTATTTTCTGTTAGTAATTTCTCGCATACAATTGCATAGTAAAAAGGTTCGTGAACCAATTCGTGGTTCGGACATCTGTATCGTGAACTGGTTCGGTTCGTGAAAATCCTCACGAACCTCGGCCCTACTAATTATACAGGCAAACTGTTGAATACTTGGCAAATATAGACATACAATTCACACTCTTTACAGACTGGTAAATTTTTGTGGACCTATAAGTCATCTAAATAGTGACGTAATTGATTAATGTCAAATACATGTGACAGATCATATCCCTCCATAAGGCCATTCTTTTTTTTCCCCTTTGACAAGAACGAAGCAAAATAACGTTGGTGTAACCGTCAGTAGAGAATGCAGTGTGATGAACTCCAGTTTATGGATTGCCAATCAAATATGAAATCAAAATTTCTCAAGCCTCTCACACTAAGGTGCTTCAGGTCAATTTTGGTTGAAGCTGGCCTTGTGGTGAGTAGTCATCTTTATCTCCCCTTCGCGAAGCGAGGCGAGATTTTGGAGATGGGAAAAATGGCATCCGCTATGGTTAAACTTTTTTCAAATGACATTTACATCACAAAGGGGTTATCGGATTTGACCAAAACTTCAATATAATTTTGACGCAGGCTAGTACTAAGCATCGTATAGAACAAATCTGATTTTCTCGATTTTTCCATACTTAAAAGCCTTTGGATTTTGAATATTTTAGGGCCGATTTGCTGCGGCTACAGTCTTTTCATAAGTCATTTACATCAATAAAGGGTTACCCGATTTGAACAAAACTTCAGAGATTTGTTCGATATGATGCTTAGGACTGGGCTACATCAGGATTTTCCAATTTTATCCATAATTTTCTGACGTTTGAAATTTGATTATTTTAGGTATGATTTGGATCCAGGTTATCCGTATTATGCTGTGGTTACACTTTTTCAAATGACAATTTAGGTAACAAAGGGGTTATCCAATATTCTATTCCGTGTAGCACTAGTCCACATCAAAAAGAAATCCATTTTAAACTTTCCATCCTTAGACAATTTTGACTTCAAGTTATGGATTTTTGCTGCAAATTTTACAGCATCTGGACTATGCTGTGGTTAC
The DNA here is from genome assembly GCA_034401795.1 of Chaetoderma sp. LZ-2023a. Taxonomy (NCBI): domain Eukaryota; kingdom Metazoa; phylum Mollusca; class Caudofoveata; order Chaetodermatida; family Chaetodermatidae; genus Chaetoderma; species Chaetoderma sp. LZ-2023a. Next base: position 107,328,221 of record CM067370.1, on the reverse strand, counting down.
ATTTTTTTTTCTAACGACTTACATTCAAGTGTTTATCCGATTTGAATAAAACTTCAGATTTGTTATACGATGCTGAGGACCAGTCCACCTGTACATGATTACTACCCTACATGAGTCTTTCCCTATACCATTCATAAAGCAAAAGTGAATGCATATCTCGTAGATTTGAGACATATATAACAAAATTTCATGTTTTTGCCACACACACGCACGCGCACACACAGAACATCTTTGGGTGGTGTACAATGATTTAGTCAACAATTCTCTCAAACTGTAGGAGTTGCAGCGATAAGATATTCAGGACATGTATACACGGGACAAGACCATAATACCGCTGCTGGTGGTATAATGACGATAGACTTCCTACAAGATTAACCTTTTTCCGCGACTGCCTAAATATTTAAGATATGTACTGTGTGTTCTGACATAACTTGAATGACACATTATTTTTAAAATAACCTTCAGAAATCCCTACCCATGCCGCTCACTTGGCCACATTAGTAAAAGGATTGAGTGGAATGTCATCACTTTCTGGTCTAAGCACTGATGTTATCTGATTTTGTTCAAGATCACTAAATGCAAAGTGGTCCAGAGATCCTTATCAAGATCTCAAAAACTATGGTTGATTTGGATAACGCTTGTTATCTAAATGTAATATATATCAAGCCAGATCACTGGATATTTGTGCTTCAAAATAAAAATTTGTTAAAATTGTATACTTTTAGAGGCTTAAATTGTGTATCTATATGTCATATGTTAATATTGATTTCATTCAATACAAATTAATATAATTTATTTTGTTTCATAACATCTAGTCAAACAATTTAAGCCTCTAAAAGAATAATTTTATTTAATACTTTCAGTCATTCTGGTGTGAATATATGTGACGTACTTTCATCGTTCAATGATTTGGGTCAACAAGTATTTGGCAAATTTGGATGACGCTTGATATTTAGATCCAATATCTTAAGCCAGTTCCTAGGTTCCTTCATGACATATTGATACTAGTGATTTCTAAAACATGCTCTAGCATTGGGTATAGGTAGTCAAGTACCTTTGGGCCGCTTGGTTACATATTTATGTTCAAGTGATAATCACATGAAAGAAATTGCTTGAAAAGAAAACAGGTTTCGTCAAAAAAATATTTGCGCATCCTCCGCACCAACAAAAAATGGTTTATGCCGTTTCGACAACCCTATGTATCTATAACTATCCTTACAAATGACATTCATGTTTGGACGCCCCGACACTGAAAATGCAGTTTGTTTCGAAATGAACATGTCAAAAAACGTGATGGAGATTGGTGCACACAGTGGAGAAAATAACTTAATGATAAACCTTAAACCCTCATTAAAGGATGTTGAATATTTTGAAACTAATTTGACTGGAACCGTTGCTGCGACGGAATTTTGCAACAAATTTGACGAAGATGTAGCTGCCCTTGCAGCAATAGCAGCTTTCCAGGCATTTGTAGTCGAGTCCACCGTAACCCGTTAACCCTCATACCAGCCAAAAATGGCCCAGAAGACGATAACCGAGCCAGTCATTCCAGTGGTATATTTTCAAAAATAGTCTTCTCTTGGTTCTGCAAAAGGACATTTTCTATGAGAAAATTTAAAGGGTTAACCATTTAAGTACAAGTTACAGTTAACCTTTTCAAATGCAAAGCTTAAATATAACGAGCTAAATATATTCTGTCGAATACCTTGAAAACAAATCGCTTAAAACATGTTGCTAAGTTTTTGAGTGACAGCTCCCATTCAAATTATTTTCAAAATATTCAACAGCTCTCGACTTGGCTTGATGCTGAGATATTAGGTTTCAGGGTTAACCAAAATTATGGAAATGTCGGTTAAGAACTGAATTAAATGTGAGCATTGAAATTCCTCCATTTCAAAACAGGATAGCTTACAGTAAAGCTGTTGAATACTTTGAAAATAATCTGACTGGAATGGTTTTCTGCCATATGCAGCAACAAAGTGCTCAGTTAAATTAGTGTCAAAATATTAACCCTTTACTGGTCTCGCCAACCTTCCGCTGAAGCGGTCTTGCGGAGAGGATATTTATGGATGTAAGAGTTTCTCTGCCAAGTAGGTAAACAAAAGACAAATTTGGCTGTAGATGGTAATATGGTTTATTTTATAAACCGTTCACTCGAGTTCATTCCTGCAAAACGGAAAGAAAATAATCATGATACATTTGACATTTTTTTTTAATATTTGCTTAGTAGCTGTCTACTATTTGTAGATCAAGATACAATTTTTTTAAATTTACCACTGGAATGACTGGCCCGGTTATCGAACCAGGTAATCCTGTGGTAAATTTTCAGTCTTCAAGTTGGTCTGCAAATGAACATTCCTCAAGACCACTACAGGGGCCGAGTTTGACCATTAAACACAAAAATACATAAACCTACATTTGGTTACATGTTAATGATTTATTAGGTTAGTTTTCAAAAATATTCTACAGCCAAAACAAAATAAACGTACTGTTGACTCTTGTGAGCATAACTGGATTGGAAGCCATTCATGTGGTGATGTCTTTCAATCATCTAACTATGGTCAATATAGTCAACAGCATATTTATTACTTTAATACTTTTAACGTTTTTTATTTTGTTTTAAAGCATGTTAACTTATTTCTAAGCTGTACTGTATATATAAAACTTCCTGAGTTTTACAACTCCACTTCACAAATAGATTCTTCAGTGTAACCCCCAAATACTCCAACAATAGGCTAGGTTTGCGCGATTTTTGATTTGAAACATCGCGATCGATTCTATGATTTTCGATTAAATCGTAGGTCCAAATTCCCAAAAGTATAAACCGGGTTAACGTGACTCGTTTCTAGAAAGTTTATATAAATGATACAAAAATAGCACGAAATCAGAACACATGATGATGTTCATGCAACGAATTCTTACCATCCAACGTGTATGCTTAATGTATATCTTATATCCATCATCGCGGGCGTGAGATTATTAATTGGGACCGCCTAAATACTGCGTATAGTTTAATAAACATTATTTAATGCATCAAAATTTGAGATAAAATGTCGCCGAGAAAAAAATATAAATTACGTGATGCTTCCGCTTATAGCCTCCCTTTGTAGGACGAGTTTAGGTCATTACCGGAGTAACGCGAAGACGCTAATATTAGTAGCGCGGGAAATACTGCGCAATTCAAATACATAGGATGGTAGCTTTGAGTAGGTACCAGTGTAACGGCATAAACTCGTCCTATAGTGCGGTTTATAGTTGCTTTCAGAATGTACGATTTACATTTAAGAGTAATCAACAGAACGCACAGTTCAAAATCAAACAATCTGGAATGCTGTTGCTTTATTTTCTTTAATTTAACATGACAACCGAATCAAAAAGGAAAAATTATTAGACCGTCTGAAATTGCTAACTCTAGAATTAACTAGAATTATGTTCACTGATTGCCTAACACTCTGAAACTGTATATACTTGACATTTCACAACAGACTCGGGGTCTGCAGCGAAAGAAAGAAAATTATATGGCGATTCGCCGGAGTAACTAGCTGGTTTTCTCAATGACAAAGGTGTTACCTCGCTATTGTTAGCTTGTTTATTGTAGCGCTTTGTGTTGTCATTCGTAATTATTTGACACATGCATGGCACGGCGGGATATACACACAATGAACACAGGCGTGAATCGATTATAAGTGTACTCATGATGTACTGATATAATGCGACGGAAAAGTACACACTTCAGATTTTTTAAAAACATGAAATTTTTGACGATTTTCCGATCTTTCCTCAATTACATCGTAAAAATGGCGATTTTAAAAATAAATCGAACTTCGCGATTAAATCGAAAAATCACGCAAGCCTACAATAGGCATTCTGGCTACCAGTATGCAAATAGAAATGTTAAAATCATAAGACAACCCAGCGAAGTTAATATTTTCTCTAAATTCTTTTCTTTCAAGAAGCATACAATACCCATACATGTACATTAACAAAATATTTAGTGCATTGCAGATTATAACCTACAGTACAGCTCAGCCATAACCTTTTAACATGTTTCCAAAACAATACAAGAGCCATCAGAAGACGGCATATCCCCCCCCCCCCCCCCCCCGGATCCAAACATTTCAGATAAACATACAGCGTAGCTAAACTGTAGTTTTGTTGACATCTTGAAATGACTGCCAGAGATGGATGGACTGACAGACTGACATACATACATTCTGTACAGACGCATGGATGTACAGGCATACGGATAGCACATGCACATCTTCAAGTGGTAATGAGAATCCTTACTAAGTTTCAATAGAATCACAGCTAAATTGTTGTGTTGACAAGAAATGATTGGTACTGTAGTTTATGTATCGGCTTAAAGGTATTTAAAGAGAGATAACGCTGTAACGAATAGTTTTCTGGTCGTGAAAAAAGCACATGCACATCTTCGGATGGTAATGACTAGATTTACCATGTTTCAAAAGAATTGTAACTAAACTGTAGGAGTTGAATTGATAAGGATGGACCGACAGACGAACATACATTTTGGACAGATGGATAGATGTACAAGTATACGGATAGCACATGCACATCTTCATGTCGTAATGATACCACTTAGCAAGTTTCAAAAGAATCGCAGCTAAACTGTAGTAGTTGCGTTGACAAATGATTGCCAATGCAGTTTATATATCAGCTTTAGGATATATAAAGGGAGATAACTCTGTAATGAACAATATTTCGGACGCGAAAAAAGCACATGCACATCCGCACATGATACTGTGGACAAAATTTTAAGTTAATCTATTGAGACCTCTAGGGGTTGCGTTGACAAGACGGATGGAAGGATGGACGGACATACTGATCGCTATATCCCCCCCCTCTTCCAGACTGGGGGGGGGGGGGGGGGGATAAAAACCTACTGTTAAATAGTTTAGACGTAACTTGATTGGAAGCCATCGCTGCCTCTTAATGGCTTCCAATCAAATCAAGTCCAAAATATTCAACAGAACATTTCTTACACCGTATTCTAAATTGTACTAATATGTCTTGTTTATTTTTGGAAATACATTAACTTATTTCTGAGTTGTACTGTATGTATTCTGTACTCATGAAATGGTTAACCCTTTAACACTCATATCAGCCAAAAAATGCTTCTACATCGATCTTGAGAAATGTACATTTGCAGACCAAGAGAAGTCCATTTTTGAAACTTTACCACTGGACTAACTGGTTCGATAACTGAGCCAGTCGTTCCAGTGGTAAATTTACAAAAAATAGTCTTTTAGTCTGCAAATGAAAATTTTCTATGAGAAAATCTATATTTTCTTGACCAAATTCAAGTGTTAAACCAGTAATATCACTGATGTGTAGTCTTATACCTCGGGAACCTCGTATTCTCCACTGTTTACTTTGTCGATTATGTCATGAGGATGCGAGCCATCAATGGTACATCCGACTGACTGGGAAGTGCCTGAAGTAAATCAAAACACACGACGTATAAATACACAATACAGGGTTCATACACCTGCAGATAATGAAATTCCATATTTTTTCCATTAATTTTCCAGACTTAATTTAATTTTCAGACCCATTTTATGATGCCTCCAAAAGTGCTCATTTGAAAAGCGACATTTCGCAGGAAACTGTCAGAATTAGTAGCTTTAAGACAGTACAATATTCTGTATATTATCTATACACCTGTGCAAATGAGAATCACACAAACAATATTTACATTTTCTATACTTTTTCCAATCTTTTAGCAGAAAATGATGAATTTTCCACTTTTCAAGATCTTGAAATGGGTTTCTTATAATTCAATACCTTTTCAAACTTTCCATATTTGTGTACAAACCTCGACAACGGGTCCTTTTGAGGATATATATCGCAAAATTCAGCCTGGGACCCTCAAAGTAATGGGAGTGGGTCCCATGGGCCCTGAAAATTGTATGATTGTTATCTAAGTCGTTTTATAGGCTTTTTGCATAAAAATACCTACCAAATCTAGCATGGGACATGCATAATTCATAGTTGTGAGTCCATGGGACATGCATAATTCATAGTTGTGAGTCCATGGGACATACATAATTCATAGTTGTGAGTCCATGGGACATGCATAATTCATAGTTGTGAGTTCATGGGACATACATAATTCATAGTTGTGAGTCCCTGGGACATACATAATTCATAGTTGTGAGTCCATGGGACATACATAATTCATAGTTGTGTCCATGGGACATGCATAATTCATAGTTGTGAGTCCATGGGACATGCATAATTCATAGTTGTGAGTCCATGGGACATACATAATTCATAGTTGTGTCCATGGGACATACACAATTCATAGTTGTGAGTCCATGGGACATACATAATTCATAGTTGTGAGTCCATGGGACATGCATAATTCATAGTTGTGAGTCCATGGGACATGCATAATTCATAGTTGTGAGTCCATGGGACATGCATAATTCATAGTTGTGAGTCCATGGGACATACATAATTCATAGTTGTGAGTCCATGGGACATGCATAATTCATAGTTGTGAGTCCATGGGACATACATAATTCATAGTTGTGAGTCCATGGGACATGCATAATTCATAGTTGTGAGTCCATGGGACATGCATAATTCATAGTTGTGAGTCCATGGGACATACATAATTCATAGTTGTGAGTCCATGGGACATACATAATTCATAGTTGTGAGTCCATGGGACATACATAATTCATAGTTGTGAGTCCATGGGACATGCATAATTCATAGTTGTGATCCATGGGACATACATAATTCATAGTTGTGAGTCCATGGGACATACATAATTCATAGTTGTGAGTCCATGGGACATGCATAATTCATAGCTGTGAGTCCATGGGACATGCATAATTCATAGTTGTGAGTCCATGGGACATGCATAATTCATAGTTGTGAGTCCATGGGACATACATAATTCATAGTTGTGAGTCCATGGGACATACATAATTCATAGTTGTGAGTCCATGGGACATACATAATTCATAGTTGTGAGTCCATGGGACATACATAACTCATAGTTGTGAGTCCATGGGACATGCATAATTCATAGTTGTGAGTCCATGGTACCCTGTAATTTTAGCATGGATGAGATAATACTGCTTTGGAACTCCAAATTTGAGTCTTAGAACTTCCTAGATTTCAAATGGGGACCCCAAGATTTTAACTGGGGACCCCAGATTTCAAGGTCACTGGGACCTCCGAAATTTAGATGTCATGTGGAACACTGCCTGACAATATAAACTCTTGAGTACATGTGGTGGAGGAATCACTTACTGTAAGGAAAACCCCGTAAAATGTATATATTTTCAACTTCCTTTTAGAAATCCGATTAGTCAATCTGCCCAGTGTCCCTCATGTATTTCTGAACAAAGGTTCGGAAGAAAACCTATCATAATATGGTCCTTCCAGCCAAATTTGATTAAAAACATCCAAACATGCCAAACGTGTAATGAGTAGTTGTAATTTTTAAGTAATTTCCGAAATTACAAAGTGGTCACAAAAACTCTGACAAATCCATATTATCATATTTCTGCATAGAGATCGTGACAATCCCATTTCCTCAACATTTTCGCTAGTCACAGACTCTATATATACAGCTGTAGGCCTACTACAGGGGTCATAACATTCTGCAGAATGAAACTCCATATCTACAGTAATACATAAATTCGCAATTTCCAGCCCAGTTTTCTGACGTCCAATCAGTGTCCATTTCCAAAACTGCCAAATTTTGAAGAAAACTGAATTAGTAGCCGGGTGTGTCAATATTTTGAATATTATCTATATTATTTTGCAAATATTTCAATTTTGCATACTTCATCCAAACCATTAGCAGAAAACGTTGAATTGTTCATACTTTTCAAGGCCTTGGCCTGCTAATGGCCATACTTCTCCACTTTCCAGACTTGTGCTTGAACCTTGCTTCTAGACATGCTAGAAGGGAATCAGAAATTTTTGTAATTTGATATTGTTTCATATCGGCATTTAATAAAATTAATTAAGGCAACCTCATGGAGAATGTTTTCAATAGGTTACCATAACAGCACAGGCCCGATTACAATCAATTTCATGACCTTTTTCCCGCACCCCCACTGACCCCGAGGTGGGGCCAAATCTATATGTGCTCATGCATTCCACATTGATATGGGTAACTTACATACCAAATCTGGTTGAATTCCGTTAATCAGTTTCAGAGGAGTTGCATTATAATTTCTTGACCTTTTGACCACCCCATCCCCCTCCAAAGGGGGTGGCACCCCATCCCCCTGAGCCAAATGTAAATGTGCTCACCCACTCCACATTGATGAGTAAGTCACATACCAAATTTGGTTGAACTCTGTCCAACAGTTTCGGAACCTATGTATTACAATCAATTTCTGCAGTTTAAAATTTGACCTTTTGACCTAAATATCGTCTAGTAAAGCGGAATCAAATGGCTAACCCACACCAAATTTGATTTAATTCCACCCAATATTTTGGGAGGATATAGCTTGACAGATGGACGGACGGAAGCGATTACAATATCCATTTTTTTTAAATGTGGGGATAATTAATATTGGTCAAATGCACGGTTATCGAATACCATATTGGTCACCTTCACCATTTACCCAACTTGCTAAGGACACGCCGATATGGAATTTAATGGGTCAACTATGTTGTTTACTTGACTAACTGGCTCACCGATATCGCATTTGATAATGGATACACGAAGTTGAGAAATACGTGTATCAATATAGAACTAATATTGGTCTCCAGCACCATTGACCAATGGATGGGGTGATATTGAATTCAATATTAGACCCATGTTGTTGACATATAGGCACACCAATTTTTTTTTAATTGACTCCGGCAGCAAGCAGTTAACAATTTTACACATTCTTACGAGTCATTCTGATAATGGAACTTACGAATGCGACATAAGATGGCATATGCCCATCCAGAATTACGCTCACATAATTAAGTTGCATTATCAAATTGAATCCAGAGGCTATGTATTAATCCACTTCAGAAACTGATCCTACTGTCTTAGTGACTGATCCTACTGTCTTAGTGACTGATCCTACTGTCTTAGTGACTGATCCTACCGTCTTAGTGACTGATCCTACCGTCTTAGTGACTGATTCTACCGTCTTAGTGACTGATCCTACCGTCTTAGTGACTGAGCCTACCGTCTTAGTGACTGAGCCTACCGTCTTAGTGACTGATCCTACTGTCTTAGTGACTGATCCTACTGTCTTAGTGACTGATCCTACTGTCTTAGTGACTGATCCTACCGTCTTAGTGACTGATCCTACCGTCTTAGTGACTGAGCCTACCGTCTTAGTGATTGAGCCTACCGTCTTAGTGACTGATCCTACTGTCAGTGACTGATCCTACTGTCTTAGTGACCATAAAATCAACATACACATGCATGACAAACAAATTACAAAGATTTCTTAACCCCTCGTGTGCCAACCGCGCCTCAAAGCGCTCAAAAGGAGACCGTTATCAATTAAACCTTTAACTTGTTAATAGGTTTCAAGCAAATTCAAATTTTTGCTCAGTGAATGACTATTTGCTGGCCAACAGAAGACTGTTGTTTTGTAACTTTATAACTGGAATTTTGGAAAATTGTTTTTAAATGGGTTTTTTTTTTTACTGTTTTGATGATTAAAGGGTCCAGTAGTAAATTTTCAAAAATAGGTTTCTCTTAGCCTGCAAATAGACAGTCCTCAAGACAACTGCAGAGGAAGTATTGGTCGGTTTTACCATTATAAACCAGAACTTGACACAAGAGGGGATAAAAAAATATTAGTCCTCTCATGCTATATCTATTTATGTGATAAATTATGACATACAAAAAAAAGACACTATTTTTTTGCATACGACATATTCCAAGGGTTATATCTCTGGACCTGCTACATATAATTAAATAATTTGACTGAAAGTTGTTGGTGGCTTTTCAAAATATTCAGCAGTTCCAGTTAATGCCCATTGAAATTATTGTCGGGTGGCTTGCAGCGGCAACAGTTCAGCAGCCAACTTAAAAAAAACAAGAGGCCTAACGGCCTGTCGCTCACCTGCAGCATTAGCATTTGAAATACTGGGTAGTTCATCTCATGAAAATATATTTCGTGAAACTTCTAACTTCTACAGGCTGACAGATAGATTCTATGTTTTAATATGGAATAATCTTCGAAATAAGATCTTAGTCAATCTCCCTTTACAATTTGACCGAAGTATCATGTTTGTACTCCAATTTTGAATCCAAATATTTTACAATATTTCAAGAACTCTAGTGAATAAATCTGACAATTTTTTTCAAGAATTCAAGCGCATAACTGCAGCTGTATTTTAGCCAAACTGAATGCCAGTCAAGGTCTCATCTCACATGTTCAAAATATGAAGTGAATCGTCAAGTTTTCGAGTGGAAACAGAATTACACGCATGAAAATGATTTCTATAATCCCTGCCGATAACGTTTTAGAGTAAAATCTCATGACTTGATAATTCCAATTATAGTGTTCACTAGGTGTATAAATTTGATAATAAACTGAATTTATAACTTTGATAGGTGCCAATTTTTTCTATCTGATTTGGCAAAAAATGTTAATGGAATAACAAAATTAACATTCTTAGATAAATGTCTGTGTCGACTCGTATGACAGTCATGTTCTTTGGCATGTTTGGACGTTAATGACAATGACATGGTGTTAGGGTCAACTGAATTTCATGCTCATCCATGGGCAATTTTATGTTGGTAAGAGATGATGGACACATGAAGTACAGTTGAATAAGACTAATTCTGGAATGATGGTTCGTATGAAGTATATGAAATGTGACAGAGGTGGCACTATGCGAAGTTCTAACTGATATCATGATGCATGTCATTGTAAAATCTTGTCATTCCGTCTCCACCACCTCTCACTATGTGCATGCTGTGAGTAAAGGGTTAACAAACGTGAACAAGAATATTGTATAACAGGTAATGTTATGTAATCGTAGCATTTTATGCAACACAAAATTACAATGACATTAGTGACAGAAATAAATGTATGGAAATCTTGAAAAGCACTTCTCAAACGTTGTCACTAGATCAACTTAGTCAATGAATTACTGGTAAAGACAGGAGAGTTCAACTTGTCATATGCTTTTTGGATTTAAAATAAGACGCTTCATTAAGACATCTGGTCGGAAGATTACTAGCATTAAATAAGGAACATAATTTGGACTCGTATTAGTACCAATTCAACGTTATTAAAAATGCAATTTTTTCATGTCTACAATTAGCTATTTAAGAGCCACTATCTTCATTACCTACTGCATGTGGTAAGCAACGGGTTAACAAACATGAACAATAATACTGTATATATGGTAGCTATGTGTAACTGTAGAACTATGTAACTAAGAATTATTAGCATCATATAAAAATTTATGATTACAGAAACTATTTTTAAAACCTAGAACATCGCTTCTAAAACAGCGTCAGTAGCGATAGGCATCACAGGACTGCACTAGACTACATAGCCCATGAATTACAAAAAGAACAACAACCTGTCAAGAAAGATCATCTGCCTTTTGGGTTTAAAAGTTCTTTCATTAACCCTTTAAGACTCGAGACGTCAAAAATGGCTTCTGCAGGGGTCTTGGAAAATTTCCATTTGCAGACCAAGACTTTTTGAAAATGCAATACAAGAATGACTGACTCGATAATCAAGCCAGTCATTCGTGATAAATTTTCAAAAATAGTCTTCTGTAGGTTTGCGAATGGACATTTTTCATGAGAAAATTGAAATTTTATTAAACAAAGTTGAGGGTTAAAGGTTTAAGACATTTCGTCGGAATATTACCATTAATATGTAGCTCAATCTTGTATGCTTAGGCAGTTTCATAGAAAAATTATTTGAGCAAATTAATAGTTGCACAGTTTAGCCAATGAGAACTCACTTTAAAATGATAGGCAAATTAAAACTTGCTGTCTAACATTCAATGTAGATGGAAGAGTTCGCCAAGAACGAATCAGTTGAAATGATGTATTAGATATTTCTGATAATTTGATTGGTCAAATCAGGATATCCCATTTATGACGTACATGACGTAGCCACATAAATTATGAGATAACTTTCTTTTAAGACTGTAAAAAAGTTGATCTTTGATACAGGTTTAGAGACAAAACTTGTGACATTGAACTTTTTATGCAAAAGAAACTCAGAAGCGTCTTCTAGGGAGATAGATTGCTTGTCTCGTTTCGACAAAGGTTTTCTAGACAAGTAAACTACAAACTGATGACGAAAAACATACAATTCTGAGTTGACCGTGAATTTTACTGAAACATAATTAAGCTCCTTTATGACAAAGTTCTTGTGGTAATTGTAAACTAAGACGCAAAATTCTCATTAGAAGTGTTGAAGCTGACAATCAATTATAGTATTCTGCCCACCATCAGTTGAAGATTTCTCCAACAAAATGAGTTTAAAATCTGCCAAGCGGTATGTTTTAAAGCAACAGTTGACAGATGATTGAAGTATGGATGACGGATGAATTAACAGATTATGGATGGTCACCATGGCATCTAAAATGGCCACCAATAGGGTCATAGGCAAATTTGTTTGATTGAAATCCATCAAGTGGAGTAGGAGATGCGTTTTGAAATTTTGGTTAAGTTTTTCATAAAATCTAAGATTTTCACCAAAATTTGACAAACCAAAATTCTGAATAGATGTTCTAGAAGCTACAGCCATATGGTGCTTCTAACCGAATTTCGTTGAAACCCATCAAGTGGCTAAGGAGGAGATGTGGTTCGACAACTTACAGTAAATCTAAGCTTTTCACACAAAAGAATTGACCAATAAAAAATCTGAATAGTAGTTCTAGAGCCCAGTTCTATAGAATCTTTAAAGGCAAATTTGGGTGAAATCTGTCAAGAAGCTAAGGAGGAGACATGTGACACTTTCCGGTAAATTCTTTACAAAAGATTTTGACCCAAAAAAATTTACCAGCCAAAATTTTGAATAGAAATTCTAGAGCATACCACTGTAGAATTCTTCCACACAAATTTAGTTAAAATCTATCAAGAAGCTAAGGAGGAGAAATTTGAATAGAGGTTCCAGAGCCTACCTCCATAGGATCCTTCAAGACAAATTTGGCTGAAATCGCTCAAGAAGTTAAGGAGATACGCTCTGACACTTGCAGGTACCTTTTTTTCTTCTTTTTTTAATACAAAATCTAAGATTTTCACCCAAAAAATGTACCAATCAAAATTCTGAATAGAAGTTCTAGAGCCTACCACTATAGGATCCTTCCAGGCAAATTTAGTTGAAATCTGTCAAGAAGCTAAGGAGGAGATGCATTTTGACACTTTACGGTAATTTTTTTTTACAAAATCTAAGATTTTCAACCAAAAAATTGACGAATCAAAAATCTGAATAGAAGTTTACCTTCATAGGATCCTTCTAGCCAAATTTGATTAAAATCTGCCAAGCGGTATGAGGAGGAGATACATTTTAAAGCAAAAGTTGTAGAATAAATCTCTTATTTCTACCACTGACATACGATGGCTTCATTCTCAATGGCAAAATAATGGTCAAAAGATAATTGGAGGGTTGTCAATAAGTTCGTTTATATCGAATGGTCATGTCACAAATTTCTGTTATATAATATTACATTAGTGATAAATTATATTTAAGCCTTTAACACTTGAATTTGTTCAAGGAAATTTCAATTTTCTCATGGAAAGACCAAGCGAAGACTATATTTGAAAATCTACCACTGGAATGACTGGCTCGGTTATCGAGCCAGTCATTCCAGTGATAAATTTTCAAAAATTGATTTCTCTTGATCTGCAAATGGACATTTCTCAAGACCATTGCAGAAGCCGTTTTTGGCTGATATGAGTGTTAAAGGGTTAAGTATATGAAAACTGCTTAGGCCTTTTTGATTAAAACTTCATTTGTTAAGTTCCAGATGTTCATCAATATAGTTTAAATTTGACAGATATTCTCCTGTGTTCAAATTTTAGATATTTGGGATAATTCACCTTTCCAGAGTATCCATCCATCATCTGACCGCATATGACTTCATAATCAGCTCAGCGGGTGTATGATCACGTCACAAAGGGTTCCATATAGGCCGTCATCAAATCTCAAATGGTCCGACACGTTGTATGAATTGTATGTCTTTGTAATTCTTTATTAAACATGCTGTTGAATATTTTGAAACTAATTTGACTGGGAGCTGTTGCTGCCTTAAGGAGCAACCTTAGGCAGCAACAGCACCCAGTAAAATTAGTTTCAAAATATTCAACAGCTTACCTCTGTAGTTTTTTGGAAATTGATAGTCCTGGTGTTCAGAGATCGATCGATCCCAACACGAGCGAGGTGTGGGTGGAGCTTAGCTAGAGATGGGCAGGGCATAGCTAAAACCGGAAAGGTCCATTGTGAGATGAGCTATGGCACGGATATTAGCACTGACACATTTTACTGGCCTCTGGTTAGTGTGCTAGTTTTTATCGATCAATCATACATGCCCTATGACGTCATATGTAGACGGACATCATGATCAATTACATCATGAATGACACGATTTAGTATGTTATAAATGCTTAATAGTCTGTCAAGTTGTACGAACTGGATGTCTTTACTATTTAAAGTAACATGCTGTTGAATATTTTGAAACTAATTTGACTGGGCGCTGTTGCTGATCACAACACTGGAAAAGTGTGGGTGGGGCTTAGCTAGCGATGGGCGGGGCATGGCTAAAACTGGATTCCTCCATTGTTATCCATGCAAGGGTTAATACATTAGGTTACATCAGATTATAGATACCTAGAATTTCCTTGACAGTACCGGCGAGATCTTTAGCCATACTGCGTGGCCGCATTATCCGGGCGATGTTGATGATCTCACTGAATGCAATGTTACCACTGTGTTTAACTGAAATTAGGATACATGTATGAATTATGCACATCAATCAGTCATTTAACCCTTTGATGGTCAAGCCGGTTAAAGCCGTCCTCTGCAGTGGACTTGAGGATTGTCCATTTACAGGCAAAGACTATTTTTGAAAACGTACCACTGGAATGACTGGCTCGATAACTAAGCAAAATGTTCAATTTTGGGGGCAAATCGTGACCATTAACCCTTTAACACTCATATCAGCCAAAAACAGCTTCTGAAGTGGTGTTGAGAATTGTCCATTTGTATATCAAGACTACTTTGGAAAATTTACAACTGGAATGGTGGTAAATTTTCAAAAATAGTATCTTGGTCTGCAAATGGACTTTTTATGAGAAAATTTAAATGCTCTTGAACAAATTAAAAAAGTGTTAAACGATTAATAACCAAGACAGCCACAAAAAGCCTCTAGTGCTCAAGAGATAGGTCCATTTGCAGGACAAGAGATAACCGAGCCATGAGTTCTTCCAGTGGTAAATTAATAATTTTCAAAAATAGTTTTCCTGGCCTCCAAAATATACATTAAATAAAGGATTTTTCTTATAATTTTATCATTAGACGGTAAAAATACTTTCAACTATGACTAGTAAACATATTTTTACATACTATTTTCAACGCCTGATCAAATCAAAAACAATACAATTTGACAAGCAAACAGAGGCCCAATGGGAGGGGGGGGGGGGGCTTGTATTGCTGACCTGGAAGATTGGCATTTCAACTAGAAAGGACATCACCTTTAAGGAGAACCCTAAGGATTTGGCCAGAATTGTAACAAATTTTTATGTATCAACTTCCCTTGAACAAATTTTAATGGCCTTTAGTCCCTAATCGTATCTCACACATTTCTGTGCATAGGTTCTGGAGAAAAGTACTTTTCGTGAAAATAAATTCATCAAAGTTGGCGGCCGAAGCATTCAGCTGTCGCCAACATTCATTAGTTGGGAACCAGTCCCCTAAGCAGTTTGATAAATTTTAAGACCTTTCCAAAAAATCGGCCAAAATCCAAGGTGGCTGTAGGCGTCATTTGAACAAACTTGGATCTCTATGCACAAACGATCCGTCCTACCAAATATTATGGAAATCGTCCCAGTGGTTCTGGAGAAGAAATTTCAAATTTCCTATATGCATTAGTATGGGAGTTTTTGATAGGAAAATGATCCATGATGGCCGCCAGATCGTTTATCTGACAGTTTTGTACATTGCATATTACAGTTACAGCAGTGTCTTTATACCATTACCACTCTGATGTTAATATTCGACATGTATCTTTAACTGTGTCTATGGAAAAGAACCTGGTGTACATTTTTCAATAAATTTGGTGGACGATGTTGCCATCTTACCTTCCACCAAATTTGTTGAAAAATGAGAAATGTTCATCTTTTAATCTAACTTGAAAATTTTGACAAAGTGGTAAGGGTTAATATTTTCAAAAGCATACTACTTACCATGCTTAACCTTCTTTCTGTCTCGAGGTGGCTCCTTCAGGGCTTTAATGATAAGTGATGATGCACTGGGCACAACAGACACAGTAGCTTGTCTGTTTTGGATGGACAACATAACAGTGATCCTCAGACCTTTCCAGTCACCAGTTGCCTTAGCAATATCATCACCAACCTTTTTAGGTGACTATAGGAGAAAGCGAACAGATAAAAATGAAGTGTCTCTAATAGGTTTGCACAATTATTCAATTAATCGTGATTATTCTTTAAAAAACAAGAGGCCCAAGGGGCCTGTATCGCTCACCTGGACAATAGGCATTTCAACTAGAATGCTCTTTATCAACAAGATGGCCAGCAAACCATTTATCCAACAGTTTGGAAAATTGCAAATTTGAGATCAGAATACCCAAAAACACATAAAAACTATTTCGGCCTCAAAATCCATCAAATAAAAAAATAAAATATGGACAGCAAACATGCTATATTTTGATTGGCCCATGGTGTCCAGGTTTTTTGACGGATCAACTTCCCTTGAACAAACTTTAATGGCCCTTAGGCCCTAATCATATCTGCCAAATTTCGGCCCTATCCCTTCAGCGCTTCTGGAGAATAAGTAATTTTCACTACAACTAGGTTAACCAAGGTGGCCGCCGAACCATTTGATCAATCAAGTTCCTGTGCCATAAATCATATTCCATGAGGTTTGCATCAATCCCCCAAGCCGTTTCGGAGATTTTTAGACGTTTCTTAAAATCGGCCTAAATCCAAGATGGTTGCCGGACAAATTGGCCGATCGGGTTCATTTGAACAAACCTAGATCTCTATGCCCTATGAATGCTTCCTCCCAAATATAATTGAAATCGGCCCAGTGGTTCTTGAGAAGAAGTCGTTTAAAGAATTCCCCATTACTTTACTATGGGCCCATTGCTTTGGCGGGAAAACAAACCAAGATTGCAGCCAAAGCGTTTATCCGCCAGTCTCGAAAGTGGCATATTTGAACTCGCCACACTGATAAGCATATATAAAGCAATTTTCGCCATCAAAATACATCAAATACAAAAAAGCCAATATGACCTATAAACGCTGAATTTTGATTGGTTGATGGTGGCCATGTTTTTTAACGAACAAACTTCCCTTGAACAAACTTGAAAGGCGCTTGATCCCTAAGCATATTTACAAAATTTCAGCTCTATCCCTTCAGCGGTTCGGGAGGTCGTTTTCGCGAAAACTAGGTCATCCAAGATGGCTGCCAAGCAAATTGGCCAATCAGGTTGCCTTGAACAAACTTGGGTATACTGCTGCCACAGATGATGTGTTATGAGTTTTGAATCAATTCCTCCAGTGATTTCGGAGATTTTTAAGTGTTTCTAAATATCAGCCATTTTGGCCAACGGCCATCTTGGATTTTGACCGATCCGCTTCGTTTGAACAAACTTAGATCTCTATGCCCTATGAATGCTTCCTCCAAAATATAATTGAAATTGGCCCAGTGGTTCTTGAGAAGAAGTCGTTTAAAGAATTCCCCATTGCTTTACTATGGGCCCATTACTTTACTATGGGAGCCTATGGTGGCCAAACCGTTTATCTGATAGTCTCGAAAGGGGCATATTTGAACTCGCCACACTGATAAGCATATATAAAGCAATTTTCGCCATCAAAACACATCAAATACAAAAAAACCAATATGACCAACAAACGCAAAATTTTGATTGATTGATGGCAGCGATGTTTTTTAACGTACGAACTTCCCTTTAACAAACTTGAATCGACCTTGGTCCCTAAGCATATTTACCAAATTTCAGACCTATCCCTTCATAGGTTCGGGAGAAGTCATTTTCGCGAAAACTAGGTCATCCAAGATGGCCACCAGGCAAATAGGCCAATCAGGTTGCCTTGAACAAACTTGGGTCTACCGTTGCAATAGATGATGTGTTATGAGTTTTGACTCAATTCCTCCAGCCATTTCGGAGATTTTTTAGTGTTTCTAAAAATCGGTTATTTTGGTCGGCGGCCATCTTGGATTTTGGCCGATCGGCTTCATTTGAACAAACTTGAATCTCTATACCCTAGGGATGCTTCCTGCCAAATATAATTAAAATCGGCCCAGTGGTTCTTGAGAAGTCGTTTTAAAGGAACAGTTGACAGATGGACGGACGGTCGCCACGACATAAGCTCACTTGGCCTTTCAGGCCAGGTGAGCTAATGATCGTGGACGATTACAAAACTAAACAAGAGGCCCAAGGGGCCTGTATCGCTCACCTGCAATTATTGGCCACGGGCACAAACGACCAAAACGAGATGACCACTGAAAAAATTTACCAATCAAATTTCTGTGATGGTTTAGCCAAGTTTTCTTAAAATTGGCCCAGTGGTCAATAAGTTGTCTTTTTAAAGATTTTTTCAGAAACTGGCAGAAAATACCAGATGTCCACCAAAAAAGCTAAATTTTTATTTCTTGATGGCGGACATGTTGTTTTGACATATCTCCATAGAACAAACACTAATGGCCTTTAGTCCCTAATCATATCTCCCAAATTTTGTCCTGACCCGTCCAGCGGTTCTGGATGACTAGTTTTCACAAAAACTATGTCATCCAAGATGGCAGCTGAAACATTTGGCAAATCAAGTTCCCTTGAACAAACTTGGTTCATTTGTTGTTCCAGATGTTCATATGTTGTTTCATGAGTTTTGAATCGATTCCCCATGCGCTTTCAGAAGATTTTTAGAGACGTTACTAAAAATCAGCCAAAATCCAAGATGGCTATCGGCAAATTGACCGATCAACTTCCTTTAAACAAACTTGGATCCCTATGCCTCAAGGATGATTCCTGCCAAATATACCTGAAGTTGGCCAAGTACTTCGCCAGAAGAACACAAATTTCCCATTGCTTTAATATGTGAGTTTTAAAAAAATATCCAAGATGCCCACCAAACCATTTAGCCGACGATTTTGAAAATGACAAATTTCAGATCAAAATACCCGAAAAACTATATAAAACCAATTTCGGTTTCAAAATCCATCATAAAATAAAATTCTCAATATGGCTGCCAAACACACTACAGTTTGATTGGTCCACGGTGGCAATGTTTTCTGATGGATCAACTTCCATTGAATAAAGATTAATGGCTCTGAAGCTAGGGTTGCACGATTTTTCGATTATTCGATTAATCACGATTATATAATTCAAAATGGTCGTGGATGATTATAAAATGAAATAATCGTGTAATCGCCATGTTGCAATTTTTATCAAGACCCTTTTACACTTGTGAAACTCTGCTCGCGTTACCAATCATGGAAACAAACATCCGGCTATCAGCCGAATGTGTGAATGATTAAACAAACTAAATAAATAAATAACTGATTTGTTTGTATTGACTCATGATTAGTTTTAGATGAATAAAGATTGTTCACTTGGTCGCTATTTGTCACTGTTGTTGTAATCACACACGCTTATCCCCCGTTCCACATTCTCTGAATAGTTATGCGCTAACGGTTTTCCTAAAAAAGTTTTAAAACAGATACCACGGAAATTCAACGCATTTTCTCCCGTAAAAATTCTCACCGCCTACGCCTATGTTTAATGTATACCTCAAAACATCACTGGGGAAGTGAAATTATTTGATTTGAGCACCTAAATATAAAAAATTGATGCACATTTTCTCCCGTACTTGTTTGGTACATAAATTTGGTCTTAAAATATATTTATAAGGAAGGTATTTAATCACGCCAAGACTGTTTCAATCGCATTTTGACTACAAAAGTGTGGAATAAACTTTATTATATCTTGAACGTACATGTATGTGGCCTACTATTAGTATTAATCTAATAGGTGGTCGAGATTTACAAATCCGAGGCCTGTATTCACTTCTAGAGGGGCCGGAAATGTATCAGGGCAGAGATCAGTCTGAACTAGACACACCCTGTCCCACGATTGTTATTATTATACATGCTATTCTTACAAATTTGCTCTTAAAATTTTTTTTCCTATTCAATCTGCTGAGTTAGAGGGTGGGCTTCTAATACAGAGTTTTGCCGTTTTGAAACCATTGGAGCCATATGTCAAAGTTGGTGGGCTTCTATTAGAGCATATGTTACAATTAAGCGAAATACGGTACCTTCCGTTTTCCGTCTAGAAAGATCTTGATACATTCCTTTGTTTGCAATCAGCAACTGACGTATTCTGTCCATGTATGTATGTATATACCCAAGTGCCTAACCCATAATCTTACAATCTGCAGTAACATAATAACGTCCTCTAAGCAGCATTGACGTAGTTAATATAGTTCATGATTAATCGCATGATCGCGATTATTTTTTTTAAATGATCGCGATTATGAAAAGTGAATAATCGTGCAACCCTACCTGAAGCCCTAATCGTATCTGCCAAATTTCAGGCTCTGGAGAAGCATTTTCGCAAAAACTAGGTCATCCAAGATGGCCACCGAACTATCTGGCCAATCAAGTTCTCTTGAAAAAACTTGGTTCAGCTCTTGCCCTAGATCATATTTAATAAGGTTTTCATCGACCCCCTAAGCGATTTCTGAGATAATCTTTAAAGCCGTTTCCAAAAATCGGCCAAAATCCAAGATGGTCGCCGGACAAATTGGCTTTCTTTGAACAAACTTGGATCCCTATGACCTAAGGATGCTTCCTTGTCAAATATAATTGAAATCGGCCCGGTGTTCTCTAGAAAACAGTTTTAAGTTTCCCATTGCTTTAGTATGGGAGCTTTTGACGGGAAAATGATCCTAGATGGCAGCGAAACCGTTCATCCGAGTTTTGAAAATGGTCACCATCGCATAAGCTCACTTGGCCAAACAGACCAGATGAGCTAACAAGAAACACTCCATGCTTGCATTAACCATTGCGTCTAGTGAGCCAACAAGAAGCACTCCACGCTTGCATTAACCATTGCGTCTAGTGAGCCAACATGAAGCACTCCATTCTTGCATTAACCATTGCGTCTAGTGAGCTAACAAGAAGCACTCCACGCTTGCATTAACCATTGCGTCCAGTGAGCTAACAAGATGCACTCCACGCTTACATTAACCATTGTGTCTAGTGAGCCAACAAGAAGCACTCCACGCTTGCATTAACCATTGCGTCTAGTGAGCTAACAAGAAGCACTCCACGCTTGCATTAACCATTGCGTCTAGTGAGCTAACAAGAAGCACTCCACGCTTGCATTAACCATTGCGTCTAGTGAGCCAACAAGAAGCACTCCACGCTTGCATTAACCATTGCGTCTAGTGAGCTAACAAGAGGCACTGCACGCTTGCATTAACCATTGCGTCTAGTGAGCTAACAAGAAGCACTCCACGCTTGCATTAACCATTGCGTCCAGTGAGCTAACAAGAAGCACTCCGCCCTTGCATTAACCATTGCGTCCAGTGAGCTAACAAGAAGCACTCCGCGCTTGCATTAACCATTGCGTCTAGTGAGCCAACAAGAAGCACTCCGCGCTTGCATTAACCATTGCGTCTAGTGAGCCAACAAGAAGCACTCCGTGCTTGCATTAACCATTGCGTCTAGTGAGCTAACAAGAAGCACTCCGTGCTTGCATTAACCATTGCCTCTAGTGAGCTAACAAAAAGCACTCCGTGCTTGCATTAACCATTGCGTCTAGTGAGCTAACAAGAAGCACTCAATGCTTGCATTAACCATTGCGTCTAGTGAGCTAACAAGAAGCACTCCACGCTTGCATTAATCATTGCGTCTAGTGAGCTAACAAGAAGCACTCCACGCTTACATTAACCATTGCGTCTAGTGAGCCAACAAGAAGCACTCCACGCTTGCATTAACCATTGCGTCTAGTGAGCCAACAAGAAGCACTCCACGCTTGCATTAACCATTGCGTCTAGTGAGCCAACAAGAAGCACTCCACGCTTGCATTAACCATTGCGTCTAGTGAGCTAACAAGAAGCACTCCACGCTTGCATTAACCATTGCGTCTAGTGAGCTAACAAGAAGCACTCCACGCTTGCATTAACCATTGCGTCTAGTGAGCCAACAAGAAGCACTGCACGCTTGCATTAACCATTGCGTCTAGTGAGCTAACAAGAAGCACTGCACGCTTGCATTAACCATTGCGTCTAGTGAGCTAACAAGAAGCACTCCACGCTTGCATTAACCATTGCGTCCAGTGAGCTAACAAGAAGCACTCGGCGCTTGCATTAACCATTGCGTCCAGTGAGCTAACAAGAAGCACTCGGCGCTTGCATTAACCATTGCGTCCAGTGAGCTAACAAGAAGCACTCGGCGCTTGCATTAACCATTGCGTCTAGTGAGCTAACAAGAAGCACTCCGCGCTTGCATTAACCATTGCGTCTAGTGAGCTAACAAGAAGCACTCCGTGCTTGCATTAACCATTGCCTCTAGTGAGCTAACAAAAAGCACTCCGTGCTTGCATTAACCATTGCGTCTAGTGAGCTAACAAGAAGCACTCAATGCTTGCATTAACCATTGCGTCTAGTGAGCTAACAAGAAGCACTCCACGCTTGCATTAACCATTGCGTCCAGTGAGCTAACAAGATGCACTCCACGCTTGCATTAACCATTGCGTCTAGTGAGCTAACAAGAAGCACTCCACGCTTGCATTAACCATTGCGTCTAGTGAGCTAACAAGAGGCACTGCACGCTTGCATTAACCATTGCGTCTAGTGAGCTAACAAGAAGCACTCCACGCTTGCATTAACCATTGCGTCCAGTGAGCTAACAAGAAGCACTCCGCCCTTGCATTAACCATTGCGTCCAGTGAGCTAACAAGAAGCACTCGGCGCTTGCATTAACCATTGCGTCCAGTGAGCTAACAAGAAGCACTCCGCGCTTGCATTAACCATTGCGTCTAGTGAGCTAACAAGAAGCACTCCGCGCTTGCATTAACCATTGCGTCTAGTGAGCCAACAAGAAGCACTCCGTGCTTGCATTAACCATTGCGTCTAGTGAGCCAACAAGAAGCACTCCGTGCTTGCATTAACCATTGCGTCTAGTGAGCTAACAAGAAGCACTCCGTGCTTGCATTAACCATTGCCTCGAGTGAGCTAACAAAAAGCACTCAATGCTTGCATTAACCATTGCGTCTAGTGAGCTAACAAGAAGCACTCCACGCTTGCATTAATCATTGCGTCTAGTGAGCTAACAAGAAGCACTCCACGCTTACATTAACCATTGTGTCTAGTGAGCCAACAAGAAGCACTCCACGCTTGCATTAACCATTGCGTCTAGTGAGCCAACAAGAAGCACTCCACGCTTGCATTAACCATTGCGTCTAGTGAGCCAACAAGAAGCACTCCACGCTTGCATTAATCATTGCGTCCAGTGAGCTAACAAGAAGCACTCGGCGCTTGCATTAACCATTGCGTCCAGTGAGCTAACAAGAAGCACTCCGCGCTTGCATTAACCATTGCGTCTAGTGAGCCAACAAGAAGCACTCCGCGCTTGCATTAACCATTGCGTCTAGTGAGCCAACAAGAAGCACTCCGTGCTTGCATTAACCATTGCGTCTAGTGAGCTAACAAGAAGCACTCCGTGCTTGCATTAACCATTGCCTCTAGTGAGCTAACAAAAAGCACTCCGTGCTTGCATTAACCATTGCGTCTAGTGAGCTAACAAGAAGCACTCAATGCTTGCATTAACCATTGCGTCTAGTGAGCTAACAAGAAGCACTCCACGCTTGCATTAATCATTGCGTCTAGTGAGCTAACAAGAAGCACTCCACGCTTACATTAACCATTGCGTCTAGTGAGCCAACAAGAAGCACTCCACGCTTGCATTAACCATTGCGTCTAGTGAGCCAACAAGAAGCACTCCACGCTTGCATTAACCATTGCGTCTAGTGAGCCAACAAGAAGCACTCCACGCTTGCATTAACCATTGCGTCTAGTGAGCTAACAAGAAGCACTCCACGCTTGCATTAACCATTGCGTCTAGTGAGCTAACAAGAAGCACTCCACGCTTGCATTAACCATTGCGTCTAGTGAGCCAACAAGAAGCACTGCACGCTTGCATTAACCATTGCGTCTAGTGAGCTAACAAGAAGCACTGCACGCTTGCATTAACCATTGCGTCTAGTGAGCTAACAAGAAGCACTCCACGCTTGCATTAACCATTGCGTCCAGTGAGCTAACAAGAAGCACTCGGCGCTTGCATTAACCATTGCGTCCAGTGAGCTAACAAGAAGCACTCGGCGCTTGCATTAACCATTGCGTCCAGTGAGCTAACAAGAAGCACTCGGCGCTTGCATTAACCATTGCGTCTAGTGAGCTAACAAGAAGCACTCCGCGCTTGCATTAACCATTGCGTCTAGTGAGCTAACAAGAAGCACTCCGTGCTTGCATTAACCATTGCCTCTAGTGAGCTAACAAAAAGCACTCCGTGCTTGCATTAACCATTGCGTCTAGTGAGCTAACAAGAAGCACTCAATGCTTGCATTAACCATTGCGTCTAGTGAGCTAACAAGAAGCACTCCACGCTTGCATTAACCATTGCGTCCAGTGAGCTAACAAGATGCACTCCACGCTTGCATTAACCATTGCGTCTAGTGAGCTAACAAGAAGCACTCCACGCTTGCATTAACCATTGCGTCTAGTGAGCTAACAAGAGGCACTGCACGCTTGCATTAACCATTGCGTCTAGTGAGCTAACAAGAAGCACTCCACGCTTGCATTAACCATTGCGTCCAGTGAGCTAACAAGAAGCACTCCGCCCTTGCATTAACCATTGCGTCCAGTGAGCTAACAAGAAGCACTCGGCGCTTGCATTAACCATTGCGTCCAGTGAGCTAACAAGAAGCACTCCGCGCTTGCATTAACCATTGCGTCTAGTGAGCTAACAAGAAGCACTCCGCGCTTGCATTAACCATTGCGTCTAGTGAGCCAACAAGAAGCACTCCGTGCTTGCATTAACCATTGCGTCTAGTGAGCCAACAAGAAGCACTCCGTGCTTGCATTAACCATTGCGTCTAGTGAGCTAACAAGAAGCACTCCGTGCTTGCATTAACCATTGCCTCGAGTGAGCTAACAAAAAGCACTCAATGCTTGCATTAACCATTGCGTCTAGTGAGCTAACAAGAAGCACTCCACGCTTGCATTAATCATTGCGTCTAGTGAGCTAACAAGAAGCACTCCACGCTTACATTAACCATTGTGTCTAGTGAGCCAACAAGAAGCACTCCACGCTTGCATTAACCATTGCGTCTAGTGAGCCAACAAGAAGCACTCCACGCTTGCATTAACCATTGCGTCTAGTGAGCCAACAAGAAGCACTCCACGCTTGCATTAATCATTGCGTCCAGTGAGCTAACAAGAAGCACTCGGCGCTTGCATTAACCATTGCGTCTAGTGAGCTAACAAGAAGCACTCCGCGCTTGCATTAACCATTGCGTCTAGTGAGCCAACAAGAAGCACTCCGTGCTTGCATTAACCATTGCGTCTAGTGAGCCAACAAGAAGCACTCCGTGCTTGCATTAACCATTGCGTCTAGTGAGCTAACAAGAAGCACTCCGTGCTTGCATTAACCATTGCCTCTAGTGAGCTAACAAAAAGCACTCCGTGCTTGCATTAACCATTGCGTCTAGTGAGCTAACAAGAAGCACTCAATGCTTGCATTAACCATTGCGTCTAGTGAGCTAACAAGAAGCACTCCACGCTTGCATTAATCATTGCGTCTAGTGAGCTAACAAGAAGCACTCCACGCTTACATTAACCATTGTGTCTAGTGAGCTAACAAGAAGCACGCCATGCTTGCATTAACCATTGCGTCCAGTGAGCTAACAAGAAGCACTCCATGCTTGCAGTAACCATTGCGTCTAGTGAGCTAACAAGAAGCACTCCGTGCTTGCATTAACCATTGCGTCTAGTGAGCCAACAAGAAGCACTCCGTGCTTGCATTAACCATTGCGTCTAGTGAGCCAACATGAAGCACTCCATTCTTGCATTAACCATTGCGTCTAGTGAGCTAACAAGAAGCACTCCACGCTTGCATTAACCATTGCGTCCAGTGAGCTAACAAGATGCACTCCACGCTTGCATTAACCATTGCGTCTAGTGAGCTAACAAGAAGCACTCCACGCTTGCATTAACCATTGCGTCTAGTGAGCTAACAAGAGGCACTGCACGCTTGCATTAACCATTGCGTCTAGTGAGCTAACAAGAAGCACTCCACGCTTGCATTAACCATTGCGTCCAGTGAGCTAACAAGAAGCACTCCGCCCTTGCATTAACCATTGCGTCCAGTGAGCTAACAAGAAGCACTCGGCGCTTGCATTAACCATTGCGTCCAGTGAGCTAACAAGAAGCACTCCGCGCTTGCATTAACCATTGCGTCTAGTGAGCTAACAAGAAGCACTCCGCGCTTGCATTAACCATTGCGTCTAGTGAGCCAACAAGAAGCACTCCGTGCTTGCATTAACCATTGCGTCTAGTGAGCCAACAAGAAGCACTCCGTGCTTGCATTAACCATTGCGTCTAGTGAGCTAACAAGAAGCACTCCGTGCTTGCATTAACCATTGCCTCGAGTGAGCTAACAAAAAGCACTCAATGCTTGCATTAACCATTGCGTCTAGTGAGCTAACAAGAAGCACTCCACGCTTGCATTAATCATTGCGTCTAGTGAGCTAACAAGAAGCACTCCACGCTTACATTAACCATTGTGTCTAGTGAGCCAACAAGAAGCACTCCACGCTTGCATTAACCATTGCGTCTAGTGAGCCAACAAGAAGCACTCCACGCTTGCATTAACCATTGCGTCTAGTGAGCCAACAAGAAGCACTCCACGCTTGCATTAACCATTGCGTCTAGTGAGCTAACAAGAAGCACTCCACGCTTGCATTAACCATTGCGTCTAGTGAGCTAACAAGAAGCACTCCACGCTTGCATTAACCATTGCGTCTAGTGAGCCAACAAGAAGCACTCCACGCTTGCATTAACCATTGCGTCTAGTGAGCTAACAAGAAGCACTCCGCGCTTGCATTAACCATTGCGTCTAGTGAGCCAACAAGAAGCACTCCGTGCTTGCATTAACCATTGCGTCTAGTGAGCCAACAAGAAGCACTCCGTGCTTGCATTAACCATTGCGTCTAGTGAGCTAACAAGAAGCACTCCGTGCTTGCATTAACCATTGCCTCGAGTGAGCTAACAAAAAGCACTCAATGCTTGCATTAACCATTGCGTCTAGTGAGCTAACAAGAAGCACTCCACGCTTGCATTAATCATTGCGTCTAGTGAGCTAACAAGAAGCACTCCACGCTTACATTAACCATTGTGTCTAGTGAGCCAACAAGAAGCACTCCACGCTTGCATTAACCATTGCGTCTAGTGAGCCAACAAGAAGCACTCCACGCTTGCATTAACCATTGCGTCTAGTGAGCCAACAAGAAGCACTCCACGCTTGCATTAACCATTGCGTCTAGTGAGCTAACAAGAAGCACTCCACGCTTGCATTAACCATTGCGTCTAGTGAGCTAACAAGAAGCACTCCACGCTTGCATTAACCATTGCGTCTAGTGAGCCAACAAGAAGCACTCCACGCTTGCATTAACCATTGCGTCTAGTGAGCTAACAAGAGGCACTGCACGCTTGCATTAACCATTGCGTCCAGTGAGCTAACAAGAAGCACTCCACGCTTGCATTAACCATTGCGTCCAGTGAGCTAACAAGAAGCACTCCGCCCTTGCATTAACCATTGCGTCCAGTGAGCTAACAAGAAGCACTCCGCGCTTGCATTAACCATTGCGTCTAGTGAGCCAACAAGAAGCACTCCGTGCTTGCATTAACCATTGCGTCTAGTGAGCCAACAAGAAGCACTCCGTGCTTGCATTAACCATTGCGTCTAGTGAGCTAACAAGAAGCACTCCGTGCTTGCATTAACCATTGCCTCTAGTGAGCTAACAAAAAGCACTCCGTGCTTGCATTAACCATTGCGTCTAGTGAGCTAACAAGAAGCACTCAATGCTTGCATTAACCATTGCGTCTAGTGAGCTAACAAGAAGCACTCCACGCTTGCATTAATCATTGCGTCTAGTGAGCTAACAAGAAGCACTCCACGCTTACATTAACCATTGTGTCTAGTGAGCCAACAAGAAGCACTCCACGCTTGCATTAACCATTGCGTCTAGTGAGCCAACAAGAAGCACTCCACGCTTGCATTAACCATTGCGTCTAGTGAGCTAACAAGAGCACTCCATGCTTGCATTAACCATTGCGTCTAGTGAGCTAACAAGAAGCACTCCACGCTTGCATTAACCATTGCGTCTAGTGAGCCAACAAGAAGCACTCCACGCTTGCATTAACCATTGCGTCTAGTGAGCTAACAAGAGGCACTGCACGCTTGCATTAACCATTGCGTCTAGTGAGCTAACAAGAAGCACTCCACGCTTGCATTAACCATTGCGTCTAGTGAGCTAACAAGAAGCACTCCACGCTTGCATTAACCATTGCGTCTAGTGAGCTAACAAGAAGCACTCCGCGCTTGCATTAACCATTGCGTCTAGTGAGCCAACAAGAAGCACTCCGTGCTTGCATTAACCATTGCGTCTAGTGAGCCAACAAGAAGCACTCCGTGCTTGCATTAACCATTGCGTCTAGTGAGCTAACAAGAAGCACTCCGTGCTTGCATTAACCATTGCCTCGAGTGAGCTAACAAAAAGCACTCAATGCTTGCATTAACCATTGCGTCTAGTGAGCTAACAAGAAGCACTCCACGCTTGCATTAATCATTGCGTCTAGTGAGCTAACAAGAAGCACTCCACGCTTACATTAACCATTGTGTCTAGTGAGCCAACAAGAAGCACTCCACGCTTGCATTAACCATTGCGTCTAGTGAGCCAACAAGAAGCACTCCACGCTTGCATTAACCATTGCGTCTAGTGAGCCAACAAGAAGCACTCCACGCTTGCATTAATCATTGCGTCCAGTGAGCTAACAAGAAGCACTCGGCGCTTGCATTAACCATTGCGTCTAGTGAGCTAACAAGAAGCACTCCGCGCTTGCATTAACCATTGCGTCTAGTGAGCCAACAAGAAGCACTCCGTGCTTGCATTAACCATTGCGTCTAGTGAGCCAACAAGAAGCACTCCGTGCTTGCATTAACCATTGCGTCTAGTGAGCTAACAAGAAGCACTCCGTGCTTGCATTAACCATTGCCTCTAGTGAGCTAACAAAAAGCACTCCGTGCTTGCATTAACCATTGCGTCTAGTGAGCCAACAAGAAGCACTCCACGCTTGCATTAACCATTGCGTCTAGTGAGCCAACAAGAAGCACTCCACGCTTGCATTAACCATTGCGTCTAGTGAGCCAACAAGAAGCACTCCACGCTTGCATTAACCATTGCGTCTAGTGAGCTAACAAGAAGCACTCCACGCTTGCATTAACCATTGCGTCTAGTGAGCTAACAAGAAGCACTCCACGCTTGCATTAACCATTGCGTCTAGTGAGCCAACAAGAAGCACTGCACGCTTGCATTAACCATTGCGTCTAGTGAGCTAACAAGAAGCACTGCACGCTTGCATTAACCATTGCGTCTAGTGAGCTAACAAGAAGCACTCCACGCTTGCATTAACCATTGCGTCCAGTGAGCTAACAAGAAGCACTCGGCGCTTGCATTAACCATTGCGTCCAGTGAGCTAACAAGAAGCACTCGGCGCTTGCATTAACCATTGCGTCCAGTGAGCTAACAAGAAGCACTCGGCGCTTGCATTAACCATTGCGTCTAGTGAGCTAACAAGAAGCACTCCGCGCTTGCATTAACCATTGCGTCTAGTGAGCTAACAAGAAGCACTCCGTGCTTGCATTAACCATTGCCTCTAGTGAGCTAACAAAAAGCACTCCGTGCTTGCATTAACCATTGCGTCTAGTGAGCTAACAAGAAGCACTCAATGCTTGCATTAACCATTGCGTCTAGTGAGCTAACAAGAAGCACTCCACGCTTGCATTAACCATTGCGTCCAGTGAGCTAACAAGATGCACTCCACGCTTGCATTAACCATTGCGTCTAGTGAGCTAACAAGAAGCACTCCACGCTTGCATTAACCATTGCGTCTAGTGAGCTAACAAGAGGCACTGCACGCTTGCATTAACCATTGCGTCTAGTGAGCTAACAAGAAGCACTCCACGCTTGCATTAACCATTGCGTCCAGTGAGCTAACAAGAAGCACTCCGCCCTTGCATTAACCATTGCGTCCAGTGAGCTAACAAGAAGCACTCGGCGCTTGCATTAACCATTGCGTCCAGTGAGCTAACAAGAAGCACTCCGCGCTTGCATTAACCATTGCGTCTAGTGAGCTAACAAGAAGCACTCCGCGCTTGCATTAACCATTGCGTCTAGTGAGCCAACAAGAAGCACTCCGTGCTTGCATTAACCATTGCGTCTAGTGAGCCAACAAGAAGCACTCCGTGCTTGCATTAACCATTGCGTCTAGTGAGCTAACAAGAAGCACTCCGTGCTTGCATTAACCATTGCCTCGAGTGAGCTAACAAAAAGCACTCAATGCTTGCATTAACCATTGCGTCTAGTGAGCTAACAAGAAGCACTCCACGCTTGCATTAATCATTGCGTCTAGTGAGCTAACAAGAAGCACTCCACGCTTACATTAACCATTGTGTCTAGTGAGCCAACAAGAAGCACTCCACGCTTGCATTAACCATTGCGTCTAGTGAGCCAACAAGAAGCACTCCACGCTTGCATTAACCATTGCGTCTAGTGAGCCAACAAGAAGCACTCCACGCTTGCATTAATCATTGCGTCCAGTGAGCTAACAAGAAGCACTCGGCGCTTGCATTAACCATTGCGTCTAGTGAGCTAACAAGAAGCACTCCGCGCTTGCATTAACCATTGCGTCTAGTGAGCCAACAAGAAGCACTCCGTGCTTGCATTAACCATTGCGTCTAGTGAGCCAACAAGAAGCACTCCGTGCTTGCATTAACCATTGCGTCTAGTGAGCTAACAAGAAGCACTCCGTGCTTGCATTAACCATTGCCTCTAGTGAGCTAACAAAAAGCACTCCGTGCTTGCATTAACCATTGCGTCTAGTGAGCTAACAAGAAGCACTCAATGCTTGCATTAACCATTGCGTCTAGTGAGCTAACAAGAAGCACTCCACGCTTGCATTAATCATTGCGTCTAGTGAGCTAACAAGAAGCACTCCACGCTTACATTAACCATTGTGTCTAGTGAGCTAACAAGAAGCACGCCATGCTTGCATTAACCATTGCGTCCAGTGAGCTAACAAGAAGCACTCCATGCTTGCAGTAACCATTGCGTCTAGTGAGCTAACAAGAAGCACTCCGTGCTTGCATTAACCATTGCGTCTAGTGAGCCAACAAGAAGCACTCCGTGCTTGCATTAACCATTGCGTCTAGTGAGCCAACATGAAGCACTCCATTCTTGCATTAACCATTGCGTCTAGTGAGCTAACAAGAAGCACTCCACGCTTGCATTAACCATTGCGTCCAGTGAGCTAACAAGATGCACTCCACGCTTGCATTAACCATTGCGTCTAGTGAGCTAACAAGAAGCACTCCACGCTTGCATTAACCATTGCGTCTAGTGAGCTAACAAGAGGCACTGCACGCTTGCATTAACCATTGCGTCTAGTGAGCTAACAAGAAGCACTCCACGCTTGCATTAACCATTGCGTCCAGTGAGCTAACAAGAAGCACTCCGCCCTTGCATTAACCATTGCGTCCAGTGAGCTAACAAGAAGCACTCGGCGCTTGCATTAACCATTGCGTCCAGTGAGCTAACAAGAAGCACTCCGCGCTTGCATTAACCATTGCGTCTAGTGAGCTAACAAGAAGCACTCCGCGCTTGCATTAACCATTGCGTCTAGTGAGCCAACAAGAAGCACTCCGTGCTTGCATTAACCATTGCGTCTAGTGAGCCAACAAGAAGCACTCCGTGCTTGCATTAACCATTGCGTCTAGTGAGCTAACAAGAAGCACTCCGTGCTTGCATTAACCATTGCCTCGAGTGAGCTAACAAAAAGCACTCAATGCTTGCATTAACCATTGCGTCTAGTGAGCTAACAAGAAGCACTCCACGCTTGCATTAATCATTGCGTCTAGTGAGCTAACAAGAAGCACTCCACGCTTACATTAACCATTGTGTCTAGTGAGCCAACAAGAAGCACTCCACGCTTGCATTAACCATTGCGTCTAGTGAGCCAACAAGAAGCACTCCACGCTTGCATTAACCATTGCGTCTAGTGAGCCAACAAGAAGCACTCCACGCTTGCATTAACCATTGCGTCTAGTGAGCTAACAAGAAGCACTCCACGCTTGCATTAACCATTGCGTCTAGTGAGCTAACAAGAAGCACTCCACGCTTGCATTAACCATTGCGTCTAGTGAGCCAACAAGAAGCACTCCACGCTTGCATTAACCATTGCGTCTAGTGAGCTAACAAGAAGCACTCCGCGCTTGCATTAACCATTGCGTCTAGTGAGCCAACAAGAAGCACTCCGTGCTTGCATTAACCATTGCGTCTAGTGAGCCAACAAGAAGCACTCCGTGCTTGCATTAACCATTGCGTCTAGTGAGCTAACAAGAAGCACTCCGTGCTTGCATTAACCATTGCCTCGAGTGAGCTAACAAAAAGCACTCAATGCTTGCATTAACCATTGCGTCTAGTGAGCTAACAAGAAGCACTCCACGCTTGCATTAATCATTGCGTCTAGTGAGCTAACAAGAAGCACTCCACGCTTACATTAACCATTGTGTCTAGTGAGCCAACAAGAAGCACTCCACGCTTGCATTAACCATTGCGTCTAGTGAGCCAACAAGAAGCACTCCACGCTTGCATTAACCATTGCGTCTAGTGAGCCAACAAGAAGCACTCCACGCTTGCATTAACCATTGCGTCTAGTGAGCTAACAAGAAGCACTCCACGCTTGCATTAACCATTGCGTCTAGTGAGCTAACAAGAAGCACTCCACGCTTGCATTAACCATTGCGTCTAGTGAGCCAACAAGAAGCACTCCACGCTTGCATTAACCATTGCGTCTAGTGAGCTAACAAGAGGCACTGCACGCTTGCATTAACCATTGCGTCCAGTGAGCTAACAAGAAGCACTCCACGCTTGCATTAACCATTGCGTCCAGTGAGCTAACAAGAAGCACTCCGCCCTTGCATTAACCATTGCGTCCAGTGAGCTAACAAGAAGCACTCCGCGCTTGCATTAACCATTGCGTCTAGTGAGCCAACAAGAAGCACTCCGTGCTTGCATTAACCATTGCGTCTAGTGAGCCAACAAGAAGCACTCCGTGCTTGCATTAACCATTGCGTCTAGTGAGCTAACAAGAAGCACTCCGTGCTTGCATTAACCATTGCCTCTAGTGAGCTAACAAAAAGCACTCCGTGCTTGCATTAACCATTGCGTCTAGTGAGCTAACAAGAAGCACTCAATGCTTGCATTAACCATTGCGTCTAGTGAGCTAACAAGAAGCACTCCACGCTTGCATTAATCATTGCGTCTAGTGAGCTAACAAGAAGCACTCCACGCTTACATTAACCATTGTGTCTAGTGAGCCAACAAGAAGCACTCCACGCTTGCATTAACCATTGCGTCTAGTGAGCCAACAAGAAGCACTCCACGCTTGCATTAACCATTGCGTCTAGTG
Organism: Chaetoderma sp. LZ-2023a; assembly: GCA_034401795.1. Taxonomy (NCBI): domain Eukaryota; kingdom Metazoa; phylum Mollusca; class Caudofoveata; order Chaetodermatida; family Chaetodermatidae; genus Chaetoderma; species Chaetoderma sp. LZ-2023a. The sequence continues at coordinate 107,294,227 of CM067370.1, read as the reverse complement.
AGCTAACAAGAGCACTCCATGCTTGCATTAACCATTGCGTCTAGTGAGCTAACAAGAAGCACTCCACGCTTGCATTAACCATTGCGTCTAGTGAGCCAACAAGAAGCACTCCACGCTTGCATTAACCATTGCGTCTAGTGAGCTAACAAGAGGCACTGCACGCTTGCATTAACCATTGCGTCTAGTGAGCTAACAAGAAGCACTCCACGCTTGCATTAACCATTGCGTCTAGTGAGCTAACAAGAAGCACTCCACGCTTGCATTAACCATTGCGTCTAGTGAGCTAACAAGAAGCACTCCGCGCTTGCATTAACCATTGCGTCTAGTGAGCCAACAAGAAGCACTCCGTGCTTGCATTAACCATTGCGTCTAGTGAGCCAACAAGAAGCACTCCGTGCTTGCATTAACCATTGCGTCTAGTGAGCTAACAAGAAGCACTCCGTGCTTGCATTAACCATTGCCTCGAGTGAGCTAACAAAAAGCACTCAATGCTTGCATTAACCATTGCGTCTAGTGAGCTAACAAGAAGCACTCCACGCTTGCATTAATCATTGCGTCTAGTGAGCTAACAAGAAGCACTCCACGCTTACATTAACCATTGTGTCTAGTGAGCCAACAAGAAGCACTCCACGCTTGCATTAACCATTGCGTCTAGTGAGCCAACAAGAAGCACTCCACGCTTGCATTAACCATTGCGTCTAGTGAGCCAACAAGAAGCACTCCACGCTTGCATTAATCATTGCGTCCAGTGAGCTAACAAGAAGCACTCGGCGCTTGCATTAACCATTGCGTCTAGTGAGCTAACAAGAAGCACTCCGCGCTTGCATTAACCATTGCGTCTAGTGAGCCAACAAGAAGCACTCCGTGCTTGCATTAACCATTGCGTCTAGTGAGCCAACAAGAAGCACTCCGTGCTTGCATTAACCATTGCGTCTAGTGAGCTAACAAGAAGCACTCCGTGCTTGCATTAACCATTGCCTCTAGTGAGCTAACAAAAAGCACTCCGTGCTTGCATTAACCATTGCGTCTAGTGAGCTAACAAGAAGCACTCAATGCTTGCATTAACCATTGCGTCTAGTGAGCTAACAAGAAGCACTCCACGCTTGCATTAATCATTGCGTCTAGTGAGCTAACAAGAAGCACTCCACGCTTACATTAACCATTGTGTCTAGTGAGCTAACAAGAAGCACGCCATGCTTGCATTAACCATTGCGTCCAGTGAGCTAACAAGAAGCACTCCATGCTTGCAGTAACCATTGCGTCTAGTGAGCTAACAAGAAGCACTCCGTGCTTGCATTAACCATTGCGTCTAGTGAGCCAACAAGAAGCACTCCGTGCTTGCATTAACCATTGCGTCTAGTGAGCCAACATGAAGCACTCCATTCTTGCATTAACCATTGCGTCTAGTGAGCTAACAAGAAGCACTCCACGCTTGCATTAACCATTGCGTCCAGTGAGCTAACAAGATGCACTCCACGCTTGCATTAACCATTGCGTCTAGTGAGCTAACAAGAAGCACTCCACGCTTGCATTAACCATTGCGTCTAGTGAGCTAACAAGAGGCACTGCACGCTTGCATTAACCATTGCGTCTAGTGAGCTAACAAGAAGCACTCCACGCTTGCATTAACCATTGCGTCCAGTGAGCTAACAAGAAGCACTCCGCCCTTGCATTAACCATTGCGTCCAGTGAGCTAACAAGAAGCACTCGGCGCTTGCATTAACCATTGCGTCCAGTGAGCTAACAAGAAGCACTCCGCGCTTGCATTAACCATTGCGTCTAGTGAGCTAACAAGAAGCACTCCGCGCTTGCATTAACCATTGCGTCTAGTGAGCCAACAAGAAGCACTCCGTGCTTGCATTAACCATTGCGTCTAGTGAGCCAACAAGAAGCACTCCGTGCTTGCATTAACCATTGCGTCTAGTGAGCTAACAAGAAGCACTCCGTGCTTGCATTAACCATTGCCTCGAGTGAGCTAACAAAAAGCACTCAATGCTTGCATTAACCATTGCGTCTAGTGAGCTAACAAGAAGCACTCCACGCTTGCATTAATCATTGCGTCTAGTGAGCTAACAAGAAGCACTCCACGCTTACATTAACCATTGTGTCTAGTGAGCCAACAAGAAGCACTCCACGCTTGCATTAACCATTGCGTCTAGTGAGCCAACAAGAAGCACTCCACGCTTGCATTAACCATTGCGTCTAGTGAGCCAACAAGAAGCACTCCACGCTTGCATTAACCATTGCGTCTAGTGAGCTAACAAGAAGCACTCCACGCTTGCATTAACCATTGCGTCTAGTGAGCTAACAAGAAGCACTCCACGCTTGCATTAACCATTGCGTCTAGTGAGCCAACAAGAAGCACTCCACGCTTGCATTAACCATTGCGTCTAGTGAGCTAACAAGAGGCACTGCACGCTTGCATTAACCATTGCGTCCAGTGAGCTAACAAGAAGCACTCCACGCTTGCATTAACCATTGCGTCCAGTGAGCTAACAAGAAGCACTCCGCCCTTGCATTAACCATTGCGTCCAGTGAGCTAACAAGAAGCACTCCGCGCTTGCATTAACCATTGCGTCTAGTGAGCCAACAAGAAGCACTCCGTGCTTGCATTAACCATTGCGTCTAGTGAGCCAACAAGAAGCACTCCGTGCTTGCATTAACCATTGCGTCTAGTGAGCTAACAAGAAGCACTCCGTGCTTGCATTAACCATTGCCTCTAGTGAGCTAACAAAAAGCACTCCGTGCTTGCATTAACCATTGCGTCTAGTGAGCTAACAAGAAGCACTCAATGCTTGCATTAACCATTGCGTCTAGTGAGCTAACAAGAAGCACTCCACGCTTGCATTAATCATTGCGTCTAGTGAGCTAACAAGAAGCACTCCACGCTTACATTAACCATTGTGTCTAGTGAGCCAACAAGAAGCACTCCACGCTTGCATTAACCATTGCGTCTAGTGAGCCAACAAGAAGCACTCCACGCTTGCATTAACCATTGCGTCTAGTGAGCTAACAAGAGCACTCCATGCTTGCATTAACCATTGCGTCTAGTGAGCTAACAAGAAGCACTCCACGCTTGCATTAACCATTGCGTCTAGTGAGCCAACAAGAAGCACTCCACGCTTGCATTAACCATTGCGTCTAGTGAGCTAACAAGAGGCACTGCACGCTTGCATTAACCATTGCGTCTAGTGAGCTAACAAGAAGCACTCCACGCTTGCATTAACCATTGCGTCTAGTGAGCTAACAAGAAGCACTCCACGCTTGCATTAACCATTGCGTCTAGTGAGCTAACAAGAAGCACTCCACGCTTGCATTAACCATTGCGTCTAGTGAGCCAACAAGAAGCACTCCACGCTTGCATTAACCATTGCGTCTAGTGAGCTAACAAGAGGCACTGCACGCTTGCATTAACCATTGCGTCCAGTGAGCTAACAAGAAGCACTCCACGCTTGCATTAACCATTGCGTCCAGTGAGCTAACAAGAAGCACTCCGCCCTTGCATTAACCATTGCGTCCAGTGAGCTAACAAGAAGCACTCCGCGCTTGCATTAACCATTGCGTCTAGTGAGCCAACAAGAAGCACTCCGTGCTTGCATTAACCATTGCGTCTAGTGAGCCAACAAGAAGCACTCCGTGCTTGCATTAACCATTGCGTCTAGTGAGCTAACAAGAAGCACTCCGTGCTTGCATTAACCATTGCCTCTAGTGAGCTAACAAAAAGCACTCCGTGCTTGCATTAACCATTGCGTCTAGTGAGCTAACAAGAAGCACTCAATGCTTGCATTAACCATTGCGTCTAGTGAGCTAACAAGAAGCACTCCACGCTTGCATTAATCATTGCGTCTAGTGAGCTAACAAGAAGCACTCCACGCTTACATTAACCATTGTGTCTAGTGAGCCAACAAGAAGCACTCCACGCTTGCATTAACCATTGCGTCTAGTGAGCCAACAAGAAGCACTCCACGCTTGCATTAACCATTGCGTCTAGTGAGCTAACAAGAGCACTCCATGCTTGCATTAACCATTGCGTCTAGTGAGCTAACAAGAAGCACTCCACGCTTGCATTAACCATTGCGTCTAGTGAGCCAACAAGAAGCACTCCACGCTTGCATTAACCATTGCGTCTAGTGAGCTAACAAGAGGCACTGCACGCTTGCATTAACCATTGCGTCTAGTGAGCTAACAAGAAGCACTCCACGCTTGCATTAACCATTGCGTCCAGTGAGCTAACAAGAAGCACTCCGCCCTTGCATTAACCATTGCGTCCAGTGAGCTAACAAGAAGCACTCGGCGCTTGCATTAACCATTGCGTCCAGTGAGCTAACAAGAAGCACTCGGCGCTTGCATTAACCATTGCGTCTAGTGAGCTAACAAGAAGCACTCCGCGCTTGCATTAACCATTGCGTCTAGTGAGCCAACAAGAAGCACTCCGTGCTTGCATTAACCATTGCGTCTAGTGAGCCAACAAGAAGCACTCCGTGCTTGCATTAACCATTGCCTCTAGTGAGCTAACAAAAAGCACTCCACGCTTGCATTAACCATTGCGTCTAGTGAGCCAACAAGAAGCACTCCACGCTTGCATTAACCATTGCGTCTAGTGAGCCAACAAGAAGCACTCCACGCTTGCATTAACCATTGCGTCTAGTGAGCCAACAAGAAGCACTCCACGCTTGCATTAACCATTGCGTCTAGTGAGCTAACAAGAGCACTCCATGCTTGCATTAACCATTGCGTCTAGTGAGCTAACAAGAAGCACTCCACGCTTGCATTAACCATTGCGTCTAGTGAGCCAACAAGAAGCACTCCACGCTTGCATTAACCATTGCGTCTAGTGAGCTAACAAGAAGCACTCCGTGCTTGCATTAACCATTGCGTCTAGTGAGCTAACAAGAAGCACTCAATGCTTGCATTAACCATTGCGTCTAGTGAGCTAACAAGAAGCACTCCACGCTTGCATTAATCATTGCGTCTAGTGAGCTAACAAGAAGCACTCCACGCTTACATTAACCATTGTGTCTAGTGAGCTAACAAGAAGCACGCCATGCTTGCATTAACCATTGCGTCCAGTGAGCTAACAAGAAGCACTCCATGCTTGCAGTAACAATTGCGTCTAGTGAGCTAACAAGAAGCACTCCGTGCTTGCATTAACCATTGCGTCTAGTGAGCTAACAAGAAGCACTCCGTGCTTGCATTAACCATTGCGTCTAGTGAGCTAACAAGAAGCACTCCACGCTTGCATTAACCATTGCGTCTAGTGAGCCAACAAGAAGCACTCTGTGCTTGCATTAACCATTGCGTCTAGTGAGCTAACAAGAAGCACTCCGTGCTTGCATTAACCATTGCGTCTAGTGAGCTAACAAGAAGCACTCCACGCTTGCATTAACCATTGCGTCTAGTGAGCTAACAAGAAGCACTCCACGCTTGCATTAACCATTGCGTCTAGTGAGCTAACACATGTAAAAGATCAAATTTTTACCATTTTCAAGCGGAAATTTTGATTATAAAGACAAAAGCTAGCATCCAGGACTAAACTCATGCGAAAATGTTCTAATTATAAGTATGGACTGTGCATTTTCATTGATGTGTACAGGATGCAATTCATAGTATAGAAAGCTAGCTGCTACTTACCAATCCAAGTGGTCCAATTTTTGGTGCCAATGACGATGTTGCACCAACTTCTCCGCCTACAACACGCAGATACACTAAAAAGAAAAACAAACATTATGACCAATAATGTAACTAGACCAATCTAGGGTTGATGAAGATCCCATCAGCAGAACCTGAACTAATGCGCTGTAGAAGCGGAATAAGGCTTCTTAATAACAATGGACCGTTCCATTTTTAGCTCTGCCCCACCCATCTCTAGCTAAGCTCCACCCACACCTCACTCGTACTGGGATCAATCGATCTCTGAACTTCCTGACTGTCAATTTCCAGAAAACTGTATAATAAAGCTGTTGAATATTTTGAAACTAATTTCACTGGGTGCACAGCACCCTGCCAAATTAGTTTCAAAAGATTCCACAGCATGTTTATTAAATAGTAGAAACATACAATTCTTACGTGTCAGACGTAAGAGTTAAAGACAGGCCGGGCCGTATAGTATCATTTATGATGTAATGATTATGACATCATCTTACACACCGCTTAGCTGATTATTACATATCTGTCTCCAATTTGTTTTAATTCCCGATATGTTTTCGCAACCCTAACTATTGTGGTTCCACGATACAAACCCTGCTTATCTTTCACACAATATTACGCTAGTGTGCTACCACACCCAACCTAACTGACACATTTATTCAACTGCTGGTGTGGAACTGCTGGTGTGGTTCCACACCCTGCTTAACTTTCATACAATATTAGGCTAGTGTCGTTCCACACCCTGCCTAACTTTTACACATTTATTCAATTGCTGGTCTGGTTCCGACACCCTACACAACTTTCACAGTTTCACTCAATAGCTGGTATGGTTCCACAACCTGCTTGCCATACACTCACAAATTAATTAATGACTCTCGTAAGTTTTTCATGCAGTATTTTTCTTCAGGTTGTAGGAATGACCATGTGTTCAAGAATTGAGATCCCTACTGCATAGAATCCATAGCCACTCGGTATCAGGGTTCATACACCATGGGTAAAATAAAATTCCATACCTTTTCCAGATAGATATTTCAAAATTCAAGACCCACTATTACAGTATTACTAACAAGAGGCCCAAGGGATAGATCTGTGTCGCTCACCTGGAGCATTTTTGTCACAATTGTTAGTGGGTGGTTTAGTAGTCTCTAAATGAGTTTGTGGACATTTTTGCAAGTCCAATATGGCCACCAAACACACTACATTTTGATTGGTCCACTTCGGCCATGTTTCTTACGTAGCGCCTTCCCTTGAAAAAACTTTAATAGCACTCAGTGCCTAATCATATCTCTCAAATTTCGGCCCAATCCGCTCAGTAGTTCTGGATTAATTTTGGCAAAAATTAGGTTATCCAAGATGGCCACAAAACCATTTGGCCAATTAAGTTCCCTTGAAACAAACTTGGTGCAGCTCTTGCCCTAGATGATATTTCATGCATTTTGAATTGATCCCCCAAGCAGTTTTGGAGATTTTTAAAGACATTTTAAAGCGGGCAGTTTTTTTGACGGATCATCTTCTCTTGAACAAACTTTAATAGCCCTTAGTCATATATCACAAATTTCGGCTTGATCGCTTCAGCGGTTTTGGGGAAGGAGTCGTTTTTGCAAAAACTAGGTCATCCAAGATGGCCATTGAACCATTTAGTCAATCAAGTTCTCTTGAACAAACTTGGTTCAGCTTTTACCACACATCATATTTCATGAGGTCTGAATTGATTCCTCAAACGGTTTTGGAGATGATTTTTAAAGACATTTCTAAAAATCAGCTGAAATCCAAGATGGCCACCGGCCAAATTGGCCGAAGGCTTCGTTTTAACAAAATGGAATCTCTATGCCCTAAGGATGCTTCCTGCCAAATACAATTGAAATCAGCCCAGTAGTTCTCAAGAAGACATTTTATATTTCGCATTGCTTTAGTATGGGAGCTTTTGGCGGGAAAATGATCCGAGATGGCCGCCAAACCGTTTATCCGAAAGTTTAAAAAATTGCAAATTTGAGATCAGAATACCCAAAAACCTACATAAAACCATATTCGCCCTCAAAATCTATCAAATAAAAAATCTAATATGTCCACCAAACGCTATATTTTGATTGGCCCACCGCAGTCATGTTTTTTGACTGATTAACTTCTCTTGAACAAACATTAATGGCCCTTAGTCCCTAATCATACATCACAAATTTCGGCATGATCGCCTCAGCGGTTCTGGAGAAGTCATTTTCGCTAAAACTAGGTCAACCAAGATGGCCATCGAACCATTTGACCAATCAAGTTCCCCTGAACAAATTTGGTTGAGCTCTTGCCCTCAATCATATTTCATGAGGTTTCCTTCAATCCCTCAAGCAGTTTCGGAGATTTTTAAAGACGTTTCTAAAAGTCGGCCAAAATCCAAGATGGCCACCGGCTAAATTGGCCGATCATCTTCGTTTGAACAAACTTGGATCCCTATGCCCTAAGAATGCTTCATACCAAATATAATTGAAATGGTCCCAGCGGTTCTTGAGAAGTCGTTTAAAGGAAAAGTCGACGGACGGACGACGGAATCGCCACAACATAAGCTCACTTGGCCTTTCAGGCCAGGTGAGCTAATAATTAGTGGCTAACGACAAGATATTTATGAATATCCTATCACACACACCGGATTTTACCGTTGATCAACCCTCCCCACCACCATCAACACTGAGATTTATTCCAGAAAATGTGTATTTTTTCACAGAAAATGTCCATTTGCAGACATCAGATGATTATTTTTGAAAACTTAGCAATTCAATGAGAGGCTCGTTTATCAACCTGTTAGCGCAGTGATAAATTTTCGAAAATAGTCTTCTTTCATCGTATGGTAAAAAAGCATCATAGAAGTACTGCCTTACTTAACAAGAGCTATCAGAAGACGGCATATTCCATCCATCCCCCCCCCCCCCCCCGGTCCAACCATTTCAGATAAACATACATCAAGAGTGGACAAACATGTAATGTTAATTGTAAAGGACAATATTTTAGAACAAGAGGCCCAAGGGGCCTGTATCGCTCACCTAGACAATAGGCATTTCAACTAGAATGCGCTTTATCAACAAGATGGCCACCAAACCGCTTATCCGAGTTTCGAAAATTGCAAATTTGAGATCAAAATACCCAAAAACACAAAACCAATTTCAGCCTCAAAATCCATCAAATAAAAAAATCCAATATGGCCACCAAACAATTTTGATTGGCCCACAGCGGCCATGTTTTTTGACGGATCAACTTCTCTTGAACAAACATTAATGGCCCTTAGGCCCTAATCTTATCTGCCAAATTTCGGTTTGATCCCTTCAGCGCTTCTGGAGAATAAGTCATTTTCGCTACAACTAGGTCAACCAAGATGGCCACCTAACCATTTGACCAATCAAGTTCCCTTGCCATAAATCATATTTCATGAGGTTTGCATCAACCAAGCGGTTTCGGAGATTTTTTTTAATGTTTCCTAAAATCGGCCTAAATCCAAGATGGCCACTGGCCAAATTGGCCGATCGGGTTCAATTGAACAAAATTAGATCTCTATGCCCTATGAATGCTTCCTCCCAAATATAAAATGAAATCGGCCCAGTGGTTCTTGAGAAGTCGTTTAAAGAATTCCCCATTGCTTTACTATGGGCACATTGTTTTACCATGGGAGCCTATGGCGAGAAAACAAACCAAGATGGCAGCCAAAGCGTTTATCCGATAGTCTCGAAAGTAGCATATATGAACTCACCACACTGATAAGCATATATAAAGCAATTTTCGCCATCAAAATACATCAAATACAAAAAAGCCAATATGACCAACAAACGCTAAATTTTGATTGGTTGATGGAGGCCATGTCTTTTAACGTACGAACTTCCCTTGAACAAACTTGAATGGACCTTGGTCCCTAAGCATATTTACAAAATTTCAGCTCTATCCCTTCAGCGGTTCAGGAGTTCGTTTTCATGAAAACTAGGTCATGCAAGATGGCCACCAGGCAAATAGGCCAATCAGGTTGCCTTGAACAAACTTGGGTCTACCGTTGCAATAGATGATGTGTTATGAGTTTTGAATCAATTCCTCCAGTGGTTTCGGAGATTTTTTAGTGTTTCTAAAAATCGGCCATTTTGGCTGGTGGCCATCTTGGATTTTGGCCGATCGGCTTCGTTTGAACAAATTTGAATCTCTATGCCCCAGGGATGCATCCTGCCAAATATAATTGAAATCGGCCCAGTGGTTCTTGAGAATAAGTTGTTTTAAAGGAAAAGTTGACGGACGAACAGTCGCCACAACATAAGCTCACTTGGCCTGGAGGTGATCTAAAAATGAAATCCTGATTCCTGACACTGCATCTCGCCTTAAAGAAAGATAGATTTGCAAGTACAGGTTCAATTCCATTGAACTATTATGTACGGGCAAGAGCATTTTGGTAAATTTTAAGTTTTTCAAGGGAGATAATTCAGGAAAATACAGATGAATTTCTTCAAAATGGAATCATAGCACAGCTTCCTCAAGTAATATATTCAGTGACAAAGGAATTGAGAGCATAGGTCCAAAATTCTTCAAGATTTGGTATGAACAAGACAATTTTGATGACCAAGTATTTCAGGGGAGATAACAACCACAGAATCCACCAACACCCCTACCCCCCAAACCACACCCTAAGGTTGGTCTGTTGTTTTATTAAGCACATAAACAAACTTATCGTTCAATCACTACTTGCTAAATAAATCTACTTACATATAGCGGCAGAAAAGATTTCTAATCTTGCATTTAATGCCTTATAATGCAAGAACCACAAATCTCTACTCTAGTCCAGCTTTCTGGATGGACTAGACTCCCTTAATATCAATCAAACAGACTGAAGGAAATTTCAATTTCCCTTTCTCCAAGATCTAACAATACTCACCATTCTCTTACTTCTGATACAAGCTATCCTGAATAGCTGGCCCTAGGACTATAGACTTTGTAAGCTTTACCGACTCCTGGAACCGGGTACTCGGCTCCCAACTGCCGAGTACCCGTTTGCCATGAAGCTCATATTGTTTGCAAAGCCACCAAACAAGAGATACCCATGGCTTGTCTCCGTGGGGCTGGGAGGCTGGGTCCGTAATAGAATGGTGAGTATTTCCTTCATTCTCCTTCGATGAATACTCACCATTCTATTACTTCTGATATACACCAGATTTAGACAGTAATCTGGTGGGAAGGGGCAAGCCATCAATTGCTACTTTTGCCCCTTGGAGAAAGAGCTAGACTTAAACTTGACAAATGGAGACCTAAAAGGACGATCAAGTTAAAGGGACCGAATCACATTCGCACCACTGCAACCCCACCCCCTCTTTTTTCTCCTAAGAAAAGGGAGAACTCACGAACATGCATCTCGCCTGAAACACAAATATGCCAAGAGGGTTAACTGCTCTTTGCATATATTAGCCTGGGAATGAGCATGAATATATAAGATGAATGAACATGATATATAGACATAATACAAAAAACTCCCAATCTTGAATTACCTCATGATATTTGGATTTCAGACATGGAGTCTTCAACCATTCACTTGTGCAGCCATCAGTGACACAATCTGGTTGACATCCTCTCACTCGACCATGTCTGCTTCTTAATTCTTTCTTACAAATGCCAAAAAAGGGAGAAGAGCAGTGTGGTCGTATAACTATCGTTTCAAAACAGCGAAAGCGAGTGGATTGGCGGAGTCTGACACATCCCTCATATAGTAATCCGTGAAAGAGGACTCACAGTGCCATTGTGCAACAGCCATGATGTCCTCTAACGGAACACCATTGTAAAGGGCGGTTGAGGCGGCTATTCCTCTAACATCATGTGCCCTTGCGCATTGCACCTGGTGCCCAGTCGCAATCTCATGGGCAGTCTGAATGCATTCGACTACCCAACGAGAGATAGACTCCATGGATGGCGCGCCATATGGCTTCTTATGGCAGATCCACAGATGTCTATCATTCGACAGTAACGAGTCTGTCCGTCTTTTGTACTTAGTCAAAGCACGGACTGGGCACCAGACACTGGCATCACGATCAAACCTAGTTAGCTTCGGTATAATGATTGGTTTGCCGGGATATCTCAGATTGATTCTTTTACATAAAGTCTGCTCTTGGCAGTAGACGCAGACCCTCTCCGGAGACAATAAATCGGCCCCTCTCTGCTGAAAGTGCATGGATCGCACTGCGCCTTCTAGCTGAGGAAGCTCCCAATAGAAAAACCGACTTTAGAGTCAAATGCTTTAGACTAGCCGAACGCAACGGTTCGAAAGGGTGCTTGGCCAGTACATTAGGCACTAAAGATAGACTCCAGGCTGGAATGACTACCGGTTGTCTCAGCCGGAGATTGCTCATTCCCTTCACCATCAGATTCAACTGGGCAACCTCTGGACTATCCCTGTTGGCTAGACAAGGGATAACTGATGCCAAAGCTGACTTGTATCCAGCAATTGTGACAGGAGCTAGTCTTGAAAAGACAGCTCACAGAGAAAGTCTGCTATTTGCCGAATAGTGGATTGAAAGGTATCAATACCCTTTCCTTCACACCAGTCTGCAAATCTGTTAACCTTGTTGTTATAGGACTTGAAGGTTGACCTCCTCGCAGCAGCGATGAAATTCGCAGCTTGTCGAGAAAAGCCTTCCGACGTGGAACCTTGTTTGATAACATCCAAGCAGTTAATTTGAACATTTCGGGACACTCGTGTAGGAAGCGTCCCTTGTCCTGTGAGATTATGTTCGGAATCTCGGGTAACTGCACTGGATTGTCCACCAGCAGATCTAGAAGATCCGTGAACCACGCCCTGCTGGGCCAAAATGGCGCTATTAGCAGGACCAGGCACGGTTCCTCCCTGATCTTCACCAATATCTTCGGCAGAAGAATAAGTGCATGGGTACGCGTAAGCGTGCATCCCTCTCCAGCTTATCGCCAGAGCGTCTGTATCGACGGCATTTAGATCTGGAATCGGTGAGACATAAGTCATGATTTGAGCATTTTCCTTTTTGGCGAACAAGTCAACGTTGGGTTTGTCCCAATGCTCGAAGATCCTGTGAAGAACTGGAGGGTTGAGAGACCATTCTGTTGGCAGAATTCTGTCTCCGAGACAAAGCATCCGCCAGAATGTTCAATCGCCCAGGAATGTGAGCTGCTTTCAAAACAACCGAGTAATTCCTGCACCATTGAATCAAGTGCCACACTGTCATACATAGTGTGGGTGACTTGGTCCCGCTGTGGCGATTTATGTATGATACTACTGTCGAGTTGTCCGACCGTATCAATATCGCCTTGCCCCTGACTTTTGGAAGAAACTTTTCCAATGCCAGTTCCACTGCCATCATTTCCAACAGATTGATATGCAGCTGGCTCTCTTGGAGAGTCCATGTGCCCGAGACCTGGTGTTCTCCCAGGCAGGCCCCCATCCCTCCAGCGATGCATCCGTGTACACGGACAGCTGAAGGGGTGGGGTAGGTGCAGCAAAACTCCTACTAGGAGATTGACGCTTTTTCCACCATACAAGATGCGACATTATTGGCTCCAAAACTGGCACCAGCTTTGACAGGGGTTCTGTTCTCTGTTTCCACAGAGACATCAGATACAACTGGATAGGTCTTCGCATCAGAGCAGCGTACAGAATTACCTGCTCCATGGAGACCATCATGCCCAGCAGCTGAAGAAACCGCCTCGTCTGAATGCGATTTCCCAATCGAAAACTCTTGAGGATGGCTAACAGAGACACCACTCTGGGCTCTGACGGGTAAACCATGCCCTCCTCGAGATCGAATCGCATCCCTAAATAAACACTGTTGAGTGGGTGTCAACTCAGATTTCTCCTTGGTGACTATCCAGCCTAGATCTGAAAGTAACTTCAGAGTCAGAGCAGTATCCACCTCTAACCTGGCTGATGATCAGCCAATCGTCTATGTAGGTGTGAAGCGCCACGTTCTCTTTTCTGAGAAACGCTGTCACCGCAAGGACCACTCCGGTGAAAACCCATGGAGCTGTCAACAGGCCAAATGGGAGGATTACAAACTCCCACACTTGATTCCGAAACGCAAATCTCAGAAACCTGTGACAACTCCTGTTCATTGGAATGTGGAAATATGCATCTTTCAGATCGATCGATATACACCACATTCCCTTCCTCAATCCTGCCATTACCAACCTTGGAGTTTCCATCTGAAACCGAGGCGTATGGATAAACCAATTTAATGGCCTGAGATTGAGTACGGGTCTCCATCCCCCTGTGCTCTTGGGGACAAGGAACATGTTTGAATAGAAGCCTGGAGTGTTCCGGTTTGCTGGTTTTATTGCTCCCTTCAGAAGCAAACCTGACACTTCGTTTTGAATGGCTTCTAACTTGTCTGGTTCCCTTGGTACAGGTGTCCAGACAGATGCCAAAGACAGATTCTGTGGTGGAAAATCCCACCACTCTGGTATGTACCCCTGGGATAACCATCCCAGGACGAGACTGTCTGACGTCACACCTCGCCAAGCCTCGACAAAACGCATGAGCCTTCCACCCACTATAGACGCATCGACGCCTAATGCGAGTGTCTGGCTCGCGATCTGCTCCCCCCCCCCCCTCTCTTGACAAGAGAATGAGAACCATTTTGGTCTTGGCTTGGCCGGTCTAACTGGCACCGCCGTTCCTGTCGCACAGGTGCGGTCCAGGCAGATACGAAGGGAGCCCTCGTACCCTCAGATACGATCCGCTCCCTTCTTTCCGCCCTTACAGGACTTACCCTTCCCGCCTCTCAGGCGATCAAGAGCAACATTGGGGAGGGTAGGGGCCTCCAGAACTTTCTTGGCCTTCTTCGCCGGAGGCGGCTGAGAAGACCCAGTAGAAGCAGCACTAGGCTTAGCTTTCGCCTTGCTTTTGTGGTTCTGCTTCTTAGGTTGCCCGGTTTGCGGCTTGGCTACAGACCCTAGTGCGTGCGCCTGACGCACTAGCTCCAGCTGTAGATTAATCGCCAACCGATTCTGCGCGATGTTGGCAGTGTCTTCTAAGACGGATGGCACTTGGGCGGATGGCACTTGGCCACCATAGATGCTAGGGCCAGTAAGAGGCGTCCCAAGAAGACGCTCCCTAACGGCAGTAGCTGGACGCATATGGTCAAGGACCATCTGCCTCCTAGACTTCGTCACTCGCGCTTGCACCCTTGCCAATGCGTCCATAGACAGCACCAGGCCGTCATTGACACATGAAAGCGCCACAGGTGGCCTGCCCTCGCTTCAGCCCACACCGACTGAAGAAGGCGATAAGAATGATTGACAGCACTCATTGCTGCCCTCACCCCCTCATCGCATAGGGACAGGACTTCATCACCGTGTACCTGAGACTTGTCCACCTGCGCCGGGGCCACCCGCTCCAGCACTCTGGACACCCAGCGGTCATCCTCGGTGACCGTTGGGACAACACCACATCTGTCATATTCCCCCGTGGGATACGACACCTCGCCCGCACCTCCCTGGAGACCGCAGGAAGCTGGCCCTTGTTCAGGAGTTGTTTGCTATAAATAGCATCCAATAACTCCATAAACCTTGGATCCAGTCCAATAGACTGGATCCGGGCTGCGGGCAAGATCCCCGTCCTAATCGATGCGACCGCTGGATGGGGTGCATCCTCCTCCTCCTCCCATGAACACGTCATCCGTTGACGTGTTCACGGCCCTACGAGCAACGGCCTCCTGGCTAGGAGCCATTGCTGATATGCCAGGAACTCCGGTACCGTATGGTTCCGCTGCCACCCTATGAAAAACATCAGTCCATGGAGTAGGCTTGCACGGAAAACCATGCGGACCCGTAACGGTTGAAGAACCGTGTCCAAACACGGGCGCCAACGGCACCCCATGTCTGACCGCCGGACCAGGCGAGTACCACGCCAGGCCAGCCATACCCGTCGCCGTGTTGGTTGGTGACAAACCAACCATCACGGGACCGGTGTCCGGTACCAGAGTGGCCTCAACCACGGGCGGAGCCGCTGTCCCGGCTTGTGCCAAGCCAGACAGATGGAGGACGGTTCCGTCCAGGATGTAATCGACCTCCATGCTCTCCACCCGCGGCATCTCAGGCCGCACCAATCTCTCCTCCTCGGCCTCCAAACCCCGAAGTCGTCACTAGACGAGGAAACCGTGGAGCCGGGTCAGGGTCTGAACCAAGCACGGGAAGAGACTGTACTACAACTTTTGGAAGCAGGGACGACACCAGCGTAGGCAGAACACTATGCAAGAAGCCTTGCATAGCAGGACCAAACCATGCCGGCTGTGCCATCTCCGCAACCTCTGGTTGCAGACGTGTAGCTCCCCTCCCCCCCCCCCGGGGCCGAAACGGACGCTCCACGATTTGCTTTCGGACCGCCTGACCATGCCAAGTTCTTCTGGGCAAGGAACTTGACCATCATGTCGGACGACCACACTGCACAAACGTTACACCTACTGTCAAGATTGCATTTGGTACAACGGAAACAGACATGGTCCTTGAATAGAACCCTCACAAATTTATGGCACTCATCACATGTTGGCGGGGCTGGTTTGGCCTATAAATAAGCACAAACCTACAATAAGCAGGCGGAATGAAACAGGAATGGAAGGCAGACAATTCATTTTCAAATAATTTGATCATAAATTAAATGTTAACCATCCCGCACCGTTACAGCAAAGATCGCATTGATTATGACGACAAGAACGAAGCAGCCAATAATACACCCATAAACTGATCCTCAAGGATGTATAACGGAACCAGGAATCATATCGCATCGCATTCGGGGTATATTTACTAATCAATATAAATTATACTCCTAACGAATTCCAAAACGATATGTGAAGAAACAACAAAATGTAAAACTACTGTAGCACACGGTAAAACCGCAGACCACACATTTAAATCAAGAATTTTGAAACCACCAATCATTGCAAACAGATCGTGATAACACGCAAAACTTGAAAATTCCAATAATGTACGCCGCAACGACAACGAATAAATGGCAAATTTTATGCTATGTAGCATTGCTGGTTGCAATCAGCAATTTAAGAAGCGAACGCGAATGTTTTACACTAAGATTCTATAGCATCAGACATTTTTTCGTAGCGGCGTCTCCAATAGGAATCGTTTATCGTGAAAGATTGTGAGAGAATGAGAGTAATTTGTAGAATCGTACCCGTATCTAATATATGAGTACCAAGCTCATTACCCGTTCTTAGCATCACCATATCACACGCTATAAGATTGGCGCGTCTGATTGGTCAGGAATTCATGAATATTAATTTTTCAGGCAAGATGGAGACACGATCAGCTGTTTTGCAAAATAGTTGTGTTCAAATATGTCAATTTATGCATATTTCTTGTACGCCACAAACTAAAAAGTAGACAGATGACTAGATTAACCATATTGCCAATCGGGAAGTGGGATGCAGATATATTTGACAGCTTTCGCATCTCAACTCGGCCTAATTAATGCTAGTAATTTGAAGTAAGTTTTCTCAGAAATTGTAAACAAAGACACACATCGATGATTGAAATTATTGGATTGTTTATCTATAACCTTATTGTTATTTCGCGACCAGAGGTAAACGAATGGATTTATATATTATTGGTTCTGCTGCTTTCTTACCACAATCTATAACTTTCTCGGTTAAATTAGTCATTGAGTAACTGAAAACTTTGGAAGTAACACCACATTGACTAACAATCATTGATGATTGGAACTTACTAATTATTCCTTAGAAAACAAATATTTCACTATTGCCCTTGTTACAAACATTCTATCACCATTTACTGTGTGGCCAGTATCCTCTGATCAAAGATATAGAGAACCCGGGCCCTGAAAGAAACTTGCACTATCATGGAAGTGTGCCCAAAATTAAAAACAATTATCACATTTGAACCTGAAATTCCAGAATTTCACGTTTACAGTCATTATAAAGGTAAGATGTTGAATATTTTGAATCCGGATTGAAGCTGGTGCTGCCTTAGCCAGCTTCCAGTCAATTAGTTTCAAAATATTCAACAGAATTTAGAAACATTTGTAACAAATTTTTTATTCACTTGTCGATTGAAAAGGTTAATCCAATAATTAGTAGTCATACTCCCTTTTTGTACTATATATGCCCACCACCATTTATTATATTAGTCATTTCTGCGCTAAAATCTGAGGGCGGCGTATGACCATAACAGCTGTTGTCGGGTCATAGTGCTTACCAATATCTCCCTATGAGCCTGCGCCATACATGTATATTGTTAACCATCTAACATTTGAGCCAAACCAAAACTGCTGCAGTTGTCTAGGCAAATGTCAATTTTCCGACCAAAGTAATATTATTTTTGAAAATGTATCACTGGAATGACTGGCTCTTGGTCTGCATATGGGCATTGAAAAACTTATTGTTCCTATTTTTTTCAGGTGAGCAGACAATGGCTTAAAAACATCAGAGACTTTCTTCTGCTAAGTGGGCTGATGGATTTACTAACGTGGATTTTAGAGAAAAATTTGTTGATCTGTGTAAAATAAGACTGCTAAGACTATACTGCTATAAGGGAAATTTCAATTAACTTCAATTAACTCCATTCATCTGTCTATCCATCCATCTCCAAAAGCTTTTGGTAGAATTCAATCAAAATTGTTAATGTAAATTACTGATATGATTATGAATTCGGAGACACCGTATACACTAGGCGCCATCGCAATGAATCAGCCAAGAACGACGTAAATATGATTCGACGGCAGTGAAATATACAACATAAATCTGCACACGAGCAAGGTAAGATTAACCCTTTTTCCGATGAATTCCCCATACCTCATTTTAATGATACCATAAAGGAAAACTGGAGAATATTTTAAAATTAGTTTGACTGCAAACTGCCTTAGGCAGCAATGGCTTTCAGTCAAATTAATTTCAAAATATTCAATAAAATAAATTTTATACTGTAAGAATCATACTTTTTCAGGGATTTGTCGCTGAAAATGAGAAAGGGTTAAATAATAGATGAATCCAATCTGTCACCCAAGTATATGACATCATAATGAATTACATCACATGTAGGCTGACATCACAATCACAATATCTATTGGATGACGTAGCTAAGTCCATCACGCACTTTTGAAAGTCTGTAAGTTGTACGAATTGTATGCCATTTACTAAACATTCTGTTGAATAATTGAATAGACCCCAGTCAGATTAGTTTCAAAATATAGAACAGGTTAGCTGTATCTATAGTTATCATGGAATTGGGAATTTAGGATTCAAAGTGTATAAACTGAACCCAACACAAGCAAATCATGGATGGAGCTTACCTAGAGACGGGGCAGAGCTAAAAGTGGATTCATCTATTAGAAAATTTAAATTTCTGCCATGTCCACTTGTCAATTTCAGTCTTTGCTATGTTTAACCCTTTCACTGACAAATCCTGGAAACAATGTGCCGTGCCCAATGATGGTGGTAGCGTAATTTCTCAATCCAAAAGAAATTTACATTTTTGTATAAAGATTTTGAATTAATTACCTACCTGTATCTTATCGCCTTGGGTCCTTTCATGATCCCCATGTTTTGAAAAAATGGAGATATTATAATCGCCTCCATCTACCCGTCTGTCGGTCCATCATGCTATCCCCTCCCCTACACGTGGGTGAAATTCAACTAAATTTGGTATGTGGGTTACCCATGATTGAGCTTTGTAAGACCATATTTAGATTTGGTTCCGCCCCTTGTGGGTCAGGGGATGGGGTCCTAAGGACAAATATCCGAAAAACTGTCCATCACGCTAACTGCTCCCAAACTGTTGTGTGGAAGTCAAAGGAATTTGATATGGGTTACCATACAATTGTGAATTTCCTGCCCCCCCCCCCCCTCATTAGGGGGGAGGGGAAGTGGGTGTTCAAAAGATCGCTCTCACACACCGTCTCCATGAATTGAAATTAAGGCCAAGGATTGGATAGGGTAACAAGGTCAGTGGTGAACATGGTTCTGCTATAATGCATTATCGACCAAGCAATCTAGTTATCGCTTAGATTCCATTGACGGGTAGATTCAATTTTCAAAGCACAACGGTGTTGTCGGGGACTTGATGCTTGATAGATAACATTATGAACAATAGTAATCAGAGATTGTAAACCACTGCCGAGACTACCATACCATTTTTCTCACAATGCACATAGCGGTTTTAAAATAAATTTGAGCACATCCAAATTTGTTAAATCATAGTGTATGGGCCCTCTACTCTGTTAAAATTTGAGCAAAATCTAACCAGTAGTTTCCGAGATGTCCATAGATTAAAATGTGTATCCAATCTGGACCCTGGGTTTTTATCCGTATCACAGACAACTTCTGGAAATCGTTGCTTTGTTGTGCTAAAATTTGAAACCAGTAGGATCAATATTTTAGATGCAATACCGGACGCACACAAATATAATAAATACCCCCTTCCCCTTGCAGGACAAGGGCAAAGATCCTGAAGTCTAAAAAAGTAATCTGTTGAGTATATTTTGATATATTTACCCCAGTAAGATTGACAAAAATGGACAGGGCAATCAAGCGCAATAACTGGGGTGTCGGAATGTGTTTTGACCTGGGTGGGGTGGGGGTCTAAACTGTGGGAGAGGAAAAAGGGGGCGGGGGCATCTCCCAATTCCCCCCCCCCCCTCGTTCTTGCCCTTATGTGAACCATATCTCTACAGTGGTCAATATCTTTAAAACAATTGTATTGTCTATGCTGATGTCCTTCAAGGTTCCAGACCACAGGCCTTTGAATTTCCATGCATACCACTACCACATATCCCCCTACTATAATATATATATATATATATATATATATATTATAGTAGGGGGATATGTGGGTTTTTTCAAATTATTGGCAAGTGTCTCTCGATACCTAAACCCCACTCGACCATTGAGTTTAAATAATTTCACCATGATGGGGCAAATTGTCATCATAAAATAATTTAAAAGCGTAGTAACTAGTTTCATTAAAATTAAACTAACTGTCATAATCTGTAACATCATATCACGTGACCAAAGATAACAAACGAAATTCGCGACCTTTTTAACTACCGAGAGCGGGTTGCGTTCGCATTTCCGTATTATATATGAGACTGCTAGTATAGGATGCTGTTTAGAAAGATTTTCCAGCTTGCCCAATCATTGAGCAGCTCTATAATAATAATAATGATAATAATAATAATAAAAATACCAGATTCCATTTATCCAGATAATTGGGTACTCGTGGGTACTCACTTAAATAAAGGAATTGCTTCGCCATCTTCGACATTTTTACGCAAACTATATCATTCACAAAGATCTATTTATATTTTCCAGCATAAATTTGTAAACTGAATTGACCAATTGACAGTGGATTTAGAAAATTCGGCCTTCTGACGTAATGTAACGCTAAGTTTGATTGGATAAAATGCCAGTAATGCTTGAGTATTTAGAGATCAAAAGCTGGTGGTAGTTTGAGCGGATAATACGTCCCGTCGCCTAATTGTCTCTTGTCGATAATACGTCCCGTCGGACTTGGAACATAATTATTTCAAGCCGATAATATGTCCCGTCGCTGCCACAGGGTTAAATCATGTCTGCTAGTCCGAGACTACCGGATTCCCATACGGACTACTCATAGTCTATTAGTCACATGTCCGGTGGACTAGTGCAAAATTCTTGTCAAAATTATCTATTAGACTCGCCAAAATGCAATATTCCATGACATTGGCAGACCTAATGCTTAAAATTGTGGGAAACATGCACCACTGTTCACAACATAAGCCAATTATCCAATTTCCGTATGTAATATGACAGTTTTAAAATGGCTAATCTAGAGTTATCGAAAGCCGTCGCTTCATATTATTCTAAACACCTAAACCGAATGGTTGAGCTAATAAGAGGTTCGTCTTTTAGATAGGCCTACTTCACAATAGAAATTTTACGCATCTTATGTTGCACAGTCATTGTTCAGAGCATTATTCAAAATGAACGTTCGAGATAAGTTCATCTTTACAACACTTCACAGTATAAATTTGGCACAAAGATGTGCCGTGGTCACCATATTACTCTAAAAGAATGTTCAAGACCAGAAGCAGGCCTGTGCTGTTATGTCGAACTTGTTTTTGCCATGAGCGAGCTCGCCGTATTTATTTTTAGGCGACCTAGAATGGGTTACCATAATTGGCGATTTTCGTTCCCCTCAGATCTTTTCCCGCAATTTCATTTTGGAAAGAAATAATTGACCAATAAATTCTTACGAGATGAACGAACATGACAAATGAATATGCAAACTAAAAATAGAGGCGTGGCTTGGTGATCGAGTTCGTATCAAAGGCGCTCCCGCAAGACATGAATGATAAATGTTTCCCGAGTTTCATTATATGCCTCCGCGCAATCAACACGCTAGTCTCAGAGCAGGCTGCAACAATTTCGAGTTTGTCTTTCAGACACTCCGAATCTCCGAGAAGGCCTATCTTATATAGCATTTTGTAATTAAGGATAACATATGTGGCGATGAAGATTTATCAATTGTGAATATTTTATTAAATACAGCAAAATATACACAACTGTTTCTAAAAACTTGTATTTTCACACTTATTTTAGTTGGAGAGGTAATTATAGGAATAAGATTTAGTATGAAATTTACAACAATTTCAGTAGGCCAAAGCATTACTTTGCTCAATAACAACTGCAAGTTTTCTTCACATGATTTAGTTTACCGACATTAAAAGATCTGCTCTCTTGTTACAGTAAACAATATATTAGCGCTTCTAACCTGAGATTATATGGGTAAAACGCTGGCCAAGATTAAATGAACACTATTCTAATTGCAATAACCTATCTTGTCAGCACATCTATACCGCAGTCCCATCTTAATCAAACAGGAAGCAAAACCTGGAATTCCCATTCTAAATAAAGAAACACTCAGTGAAAATGTGGAGTGTTAACACTTCTTTCTATTTTATATAATATGTAAATAATACATGGATGTTATAGTTGAAGCTCTGCTAATTATTTTGAAAACAATCTGACTAACTTGTAAGTGATTAATTGCTGTCTACAATTTCTTTCAGTCAAACTAACTTCTAAATTAGCCTCTTAAAACAAATCTCAGAATTCAGAATGACAAGTATTATTATACCAATAATATGAATTCATTTTCCAATATGCCACATTCTTTAGAATGCTGGTGTATCTCTATAGGCTAACTGTGTATGCACCATAACACAACTAGATATAAAATAAACTAATTTTTGATATAAAAATATATTTTCAATCAGAATTAAAATTTTGTCGCCATGACTGACTAGTTAGTTGACTAATAGCAATGAGTCCCAAACACCATACCCCAGCCATAACATGTAACTGTAATCCCTAAATTTGACAGTTTGCTGGCCTTATGAAATAACATGATGGAGCGGGGGGGGGGGGGGGGGGGGGGGTCGTGACTACTTTAAACATAAGCCAGCCAAAACGGCTTCTGCAGTGGTCTTGGGAAATGTCCATTTGCAGACCAAGAGAATATTACTTTTGAAAGTTTACCACACCAATTATTGGCTCGAAAACCGAGCCAGCCATTCTAGTGGTAAATTAAAACAATGCAGTCTCTTGGTCTATAAATGGACATTCAATAAGCAGTTTTAGGGGGGTTTTCTGAGGGAGGGTGCCCGGACCCCACACTCTTTTGCAGGGCTAATACGCTTATCTGCGGACTAGTGTATTTTATAAATCAGTAGTCCGATGGGCCAGTGGAATAAAAAGTTCAGATCTACCCCTGACAAGTATACGGATAACACATGCACATCTTCGTGTTGTAATGATAACACTTAATCAGTTTCGAAAGAATCGCAGCTAAACTGTAGAAGTTGCGTTGACTACTAATGATTGGCAATGCAGTTTATGTATCATCTTTAAGATATTTAAAGGTGATAACTCTGTAATTAAACATTTTTTGGATGTGAAAAAAGCTTGCATTGACAAGAAATGATTGTCAGAGATGGATGGACTGACAGACGGACATACATTTTGGACAGATGGATGGACGTATAGGTATACGGACGGATACCACATGCACATCTTCATGTGGTAATGATAATACGTACCAAGTTTCAAAAGGATCGCAGCTACACTGTATGAGTTGCGTTGAGAAGAAATGATTGGCAATGCAGTTTATGTATCAGCTTTAGATATTTAAAGGTTGATAACTCTGCAATTAATAATTTTTTGGCAGTGAAAAAAGCACATTCACATCTGCACATGATACTGATGTGAACGAAATTTTTATGTTAATCCACTGAAACCGTTACGAGTTGCGTTGACAAGAAATGATTCTCAGAGGATGGACCGACAGACGGACACACATACATTTTAGACAGGTGGATGAACGTACATTTATACAGATAGCACACCGTCACGTAGTAATGATAACACCATCCATATGCTGCCTCAAAGAAAATCTGAGACGATGAGTTGACGGGCACTGGTCCATCTTATATGGAATGACCCTATGGACAGCGACGCAGTGAACAGTGGTACGTAGTTACCATTCTAATTTCATGGTAATTTACACCAGTTGTCAAATCGCAAAATACACATACTGTAGCTAATAAAAACAAGATATTTTCATATTTCAAATTATTTTCGGTCATTCTAGCCCCTTAAATTGGTATTTCGGTTAAACTGGTTTAATTAGTGATACCGGTTTTCTTTTAGGCCAAACCGCCCAGCCCTAGCGACAACCCCCTCCTAGTCCTGGCCCAAACATTAATATTGACACCACCCGACCCTTACCTATGAGACAAAACTTTGGTTCTTCCCTCTCTACTAAAGTCCCAAAAATGAATATAGTCGATAACAGCCGCAGTCGAAAACAGCCGCCAGTAGACCCAAAACAGCAACCGGTATAGCGCTGGTTGCTACACATTTGCAACTTCGCATAGCTATTTGCTGCGATACATACTTTTGATGTAAAATTCAGTCAATTCACTCAATTTTGAAATATTTTTGATAAAGTTGCTAAAAGTTGCAAAACGATTGTCAAATTTAGTAAGGAAGCGAGATGCGCATGCATTGGAGACTGATTTCCGATATAGCCCACAGACATACATAGCTATAGAGGACATATCTTCATACCTTCCTTCACTATGGGACAAATGACTGCCGGTGAAGCGAGTTCAGTAAGCGCTCTATAGATCACAATTCTAAAAGCTAGTGATGTGCGCATGCGTTAGCGGCTTCCTTCTTCTGGTATAATAATAAACTGTTACAGACTTCAGTTTTCAGTCTGGACACCAGTCGGAAACTCGCAATATGTATCACGGGGTATTCACGGTCGTCGACATATTGCTCGTAACAGACTCTCTTGTAAATCTATATTCTCCTATAGGGGGGTATGGCTATTGATCATTGCCTCGTCATTAGTTAGCGTTATGATAAACTTTAAAAATACAAGTTTATTTAGGCCGATTCTGGTTGATTAGACAATGTTTGTCTCGGAAACTAAGTTATATCATCGCGAATGCTAAACTCTTGTTAGCGCATCCTCAAATCAAGGCCGACACAGTATAGTTAGCCATGTTACGGCGGCGTATCGCACTTGATTCGCGTAAGCGACAGATTTAGAATGGCATGTCGCATGTGCGAGAGCATTCTCGAGTACTCTTCTCCAAAGTCGGGAACATACTTTCTCGCAAGAATATTGGTTATTAAATATAACTATATAGAGAACAACCAATGAATCGCAAGGAAACTACCGACGGTAAAGAAAATAAACAATGTTTTGCGCGGTAATTTTAAGAATGACGTACTAGTATATATCTAGTATTCGTAGTAAAACTAGTAACACGCTAGCCGATTGATACACGCTGATCACAGTAAAACTTTTTATTATTCACTATTTAAGCCAGAGAAAACAACCATTAGTAATTTTTAAATAAAAATTGTTAATTCTTTCAACTGAAGTCATAGTATCGCAAAAACTCTATTTCATCTTAATAAGCTGTTGATATGTTGCAAGTTTTTAAGGGGGACCTGTTGCTCACAGCTGCCATAGCCTGCAACAGCTTCCAGTTAAGCACTAACACTATTCAGCCTTCTTACATTGTATTGAATGATGTGTACTTTGATTAGCCTACCAGTTGAAAGGGATATGTGATGTAGGTTGGTAAGTTACAAAATATGTTAACCCTAGTCAATGAAATCACAGTATTCATGGGAGGTACATCATTGATTTATCTGAAAGTAATTTGACTGAGATGTGTTGCTGCCTTAAGCAGCAACAGCTTCCAATCAATGTAATTGCCAAATCTGCCAATACATATTATTTTAGGCTTCCTATACTCACTGACCTTGGCCAGAGCCAGTACATGCACATTCTGAATCTGACATATGTTATACTGACAAATGACAACACTGGCTACTGTAGACCGGTTCTCAAAGTCCAATATTAATTATTCAACCATCTGTTCATGTCACATTTGTGCAAACTACGTGTCGCATATTACACGCCGTACGGACTAATTTTTTAGACGGACTACTGATTTGCCAAGTCTGGTAGTCCATCAACTTTTCGCTAATTTTGAACCCTGGTTACACATTTTAACACCGATCTCCATCTAGATTATTTCAAAACTATATTAGAAGACTACATTCCATATTTATTCTGTTCGTGGCTTGAACAACATGATCGAAGTACCAATACATGAAAAAAATCATGAATTCTCTCGCCTTGAAAATATTGAG
Source organism: Chaetoderma sp. LZ-2023a (assembly GCA_034401795.1). Lineage (NCBI taxonomy): Eukaryota > Metazoa > Mollusca > Caudofoveata > Chaetodermatida > Chaetodermatidae > Chaetoderma > Chaetoderma sp. LZ-2023a. The sequence goes on along the minus strand of CM067370.1, from coordinate 107,267,876 downwards.
TAGCTCCCAGTATGGTATATGTATCAATGACTGCTACATTGAAACCAGTCCTGCATTCCATAGGGAAAACGTTTTGCGAAATCGGAAAATTATGCTTTTCGGTTGTTTTCGGATTCACTTGCTCATAGCGTGTGTAGACGAAAAGCCATTTTTGATCATGCAAATATGTTTTGAAATGTTTCCCCGTTGGAACACCAACCAGTTTCAACACAGTTTGTTTGCTACGCAAGTGCTATGAACTGCTATGCATTATTCGATTTGTTTAGCAGTTACTCCCTGAATATGCATATATAAATATACGGGTAAGCTGTTGAATATTTTGAAACCTATGGCAACACCAGTGCCCAGTCAAATTAGTTTCAAAATATTCAAGAGAATCTTTATTAAATAGGCCTAGTAAAGACATACAATTCATACAACACTTAGTCCGTCATCAATTACGCATTCGTGACGACTTATCTACGTCATTCATGGCGTAGTTGATTATGACATCATCCTACACATCACGTGGTTTATTATGACTTAGTCAATAAGTGAACAGCTATCTAAAGAAAAGAAAATCAATTATTGACAAATGTAAATCCTGCTAGATTTTTAGGAAAAAATCTGACTGGAACAGGTATTCAACACTGGTGGATCACATTGCCAAGAACGCGAGTTTACACACATGCACGCTACTTATTAACAAGGAATTTATTTTCAAAATATTCAAATTCAGATTTCACCATATTACATGGCGACGAACGTGTACGCACGTAGACACTCGCGTATTCATTAAATGACCACCTAAATATGGTCTCTAAAATATGCTGGTCAGTTATAATAATAATAATAATAATAATAATAATAATAATAATAATAATAATAATGTGGTTTCAAATGGTTCACTAAATTATCTTTGCTCTCAATTTGGCTGAACTTCTCGTGGTGAGTCGTGAGTAATCAATATGTATACATATTATATACAAATAAATAAATATGTATATATATATTAGATGAAACGAACTAGCCGAAACCTATTAAACATATTAACATTCGTGTCTCAAATTTATGACAGGTATGCAGGAAAACTGTTCTATATTTTGAAACCGATTCCACTGGAAATAGAAAATTCTATTTAAAAATACTCAACATTTCAAACATCAATTAAAATGAGGTCTAAGAATTTCAGATCTATGGTTACTTAATCACGGCATTAACCTAAAAAAGGAAATATTATTAGACATAGACACACTTATTATTTATACAGATCGCCGGTAAGGTAAACAATTTTAATAACATTCATAACATTACAATATTTTACAGCAATATAACGATGTTTAAACATGCTGCCGAAAATGTAATAATGTAAGAGGCTGCCGAAAATGTATTGTTTTTATGCACCATATTTGCGTCTCGGTAGGCTGCCGAAAACGCATTGATATTTGCGGCTGCCGAAATTACATGGCTGCCGAAATCATGACGTCGAGCGTTTTGAAATCAGGGGGTGTTCTAAATTCCGTTTTTTGATTGGTTACTTTTGAGGAATAGCATTAAATTTTTTTTTAATAATAAAAGGGAATCCCCAACTTGAACCTCGTTTTCGAATTTTTCCGCTAGTTGTAGTATTTCGGTAAATTTGTGCGTTTTGAAAATTTCTCTCATTTTTATCATAGAAACTCAAAAAAGGTGAGTTTCGGCTACATTTTAAATAGTTTTCCTAATTAATATACATATTTATCTGTTATGTCCTCAAATTTTAACAAAATCTATCTTTCCTAAAGCATATTTTTTGGATTCTCAAAATGTTGACCAAATGTTGGAACCAGAAATCGATTTTGCTAATCCAATATGGCGGCCGTGACATACCATGTTAAAATCCACTATCATCTGCGCTATTTACTCGCCATCCAACAATATTTTCTTCATAAAATGTTGCTATATTGAATTATCTTAAGATCTTAATAAATAATTTATATAAATTTCATATAAAAATGCGCTAATGACCTGTACAAGTGACCTTACAAAATGGTTAAAATTTCAATCTTGCACATGAAAGTGACACCGATCAACACACTCTGTTATTATAAATCCAATTACATCAAGCCATCAGTTTAATATTCTTACAACTATTTTAAAGATATTTGACTATCTTAATAATTAGCATTATGGAAATAATTAACCCCTTTACTGCTGAAATCCCCACTCCAGCTCATCACGATAATGATTACCATATGATTATGATATTGATAATCATAATCATAATGAATAGTGATCTCTGATTCTGTCCTCATTCATTGATTGAATTTTCAAGGAATGGAAAAGGGTATTTCTATTTCCTTGATGTGGCAGAGGGACCCTTTCTCCCCCCCCCCCTATTTTAAAACATAAAAATTTTTTCTATGAATATTTTGAAATTAATTTGACTGGAAGCCATTGCAAGGCTTCCAGTCAAATTAATTTCAAAATATTCATGGAAATAATTTTGTATTGTAAATAATCTACATTTTTCAGGGATTTGTCGGTAAAAGGGTTAATAATTAACCCGTTTACTGCTGAAATCTCCCACCCTACTACCCGTTAATTTTGGCAAAATGTACATAATTCATTAACCCTTTCGCAGATGAATTCACCAAACTTCATTTTCAAGGGTTTACTGATTATTTTGAAATTAATTTGACTGGATTCTGGAAGCCATGCCCATTTCTGCCTCATCCATTATTAAAAAATTAGAGTGCTAAGCCAGAAAAGTGTATCCGCATGATGTGGAAGGACACCCCACCCGCACCCCAAGGAAAATATTTTATCATTAAACCTCAGATAATATGTCTTAAAACCGAGGTATCATTAACCCTTTCACCTGCAAATCCCTGGAAAAGTGAATTTATGATAAAACTTATTGAATATTTTGAAATTAATTTGACTGGCAGTAACAGCTTCCGCTTTCGGACACAGCCACTACCTCCATTTATAATATTGCGTTTCAAGATGAGTATGCCTTGCTTTAGTAACGAGACGATGAAGTCAATGCCGCGTAGGATTGTGATACTCAGACTTTGCTCTTTGAAGCACTGAATGTAAACATTACAAAATCTCTTAATGTGATTAACACCGAATCTGTCTTATCGGTAGTGTATAAATGATGGCAATGAGACCTGGCCAAGAAGGTATTTGCTTCTAACCAAACAGGTCTAACATTGTTGTTTTTCCTACTCATCTCAGACTCTTTCCGACACAGCCACCACCTCCATTTATAATATTGCGTTTCAAGATGAGTATGCCTTGTTTTAGTAACGAGACGATGAAGTCAATGACGCGTAGGATTGTGATATTCAGACTGCTCTTTGAAGCACTGAATATAAACATTACAAAATCTCTTAATGTGATTAACACTGAATCTGTCTGATATCGGTAGTGTATAAATGATGGCAATGAGACCTGTCCAAGAAGGTATTTGCTTCTAACCACAGGTCTAACATTCATATTGCAATCATCAATACCACTACTAAAGAGACAGACTAAGTGTAAGCATCACAGCGAACATGAACAAATTTGATTAATGGAATGGCCTCCTCCCATCAGCCTCCTCACCGAGAATGCCACACAAGATCCACTGTAATCCATAACGTAACAATTGATGATGTCCAATGTTGCAATCTCTTACTAAGAACAAGAGAGTGGTACATCATCAAGCCCTGCAACAATGAGTCGGTGCGGCTCGCCGATGATACCCTGTGCAGAAGAGGCCATGCACATAATATGCTTTCGAACAGCAGGGGACAGGGAATTCATGTAAATTCAAGATTATTTATTTCATGCTTAATATATAATATATATACACATCAGTTGGGCAGTCCATCAAAAGGCAGGCAGGACCTATGGATCGATGAACCCCCTACACACAAATGTAAAATAGATATCACATCTAATTCAAATACTGAAGTATCAACCATAATGTAAAAAATAACAGTAATAACACACATGACATTGTAATAATTTAATACTATTAATACTTATTAGCTGCAAATTGAAGGTAACAAGGAAATGTATATAATTTGAAAGTTTCATTGAGATATCTCTAATATTAAGTAAGATATGATAAATTTGGTGTCGAAAAATGGTAAAAATTTGATTAGTCAAATTTTTTTCAATGCCTTATTAACACAATAACAGAGCAATGAGTTGTTAATATCTATAAGTCTTTTAGCTGCAAATTGAGCACACCAATGTAATCTATATTATCTGAAAGTTTAATGAAGATATCTCCGATATTAAATAAAATATGACAAAATTAGTACCGAAAAATGTTAAAAAAACTGAAAAACGATCACAGATTTTCGCCATTTTACTATATAATTGTTAGACGATATTATTATATATACCCCGATTCGCGACATAAATATTCATAACTTTCTTAATAATCAACCTATGTGGATGATGTAAGTATCATTAAAAAGGTCTTTTAATGCTCATTCCAACAGTATCCAATTTATCTTGATCATTCCAAGTTTGATTTTTTTTGTCACAGTGAGACCGTCACCGTGTTATCGTCATACATGATAATGATCATGATACATTTCCAGGTACGGCGGCGACGTGGAATACAAAGGATGAATAAATAAAATATGTCTCAATGGCCTTTACTGTCGCACTAGATGATGACCAAAGTTTTTCAGATGGTTGAGAGCAAAAATACACACAGGTTTGGTCACCAGTTTTCGTAATATTTATAAGAGATATAAATATGTATTTGGTGTACTTGCCATTGTGTGTTGTGGCTGGATCGATTTTAGGAGGCATTTTCTTTCACTTTTTATTACTTTTTCTTCAACTATTACGGTTTGGGTGTTGGATGAGCCCGGATATGGACACGACCAAAACTGTTACACCTAACCATGTAAATACACGATTGCAAGAGAACAATATTACGGCCGATAACTCATTCATTTCCCACGCCACTCACTAGGGCTAAGTTCAGATATGTTACCGAGGTACCCCGGGCTGCGTGGCTCAACCATAGAGTTATCTACCTCTATGGGCTCAACGGTCTAGGCCGTTCACCTCTGCCGCGAGAATCGAATCCAAAAATGGTACAGATTTGATCCCGCAGTCAGGCATGTGGGTGTAAACACCCACGCAGCGGCACGCCGAATTACCCAAATGATACCAAATGAAAACAAATGATACCAAATGAAAACAAGAGAGCGTGTTTCGATTGGGTCTGTCAGTCTTTTTGGGAGGGATGGGTGGATGGAGGACATGGGTGGGAGGGAGGGGGGGGGGGGGGGTGAGAGAGAGGGACGTTGTGTGGATGAATTTGAATAACAACACGGATTGTTTGATAATAATTATTCAGACTGTTGTATTTCTTCGAATGATGAATTAATCAATGTGTATGTACAGCATTTTAACCCTTTAGTGACGAAATTTCTCCCTGAAATTTTTAATATTTGCTTTTTGAATGTACATTTGAGGCCAAGAGAATGTTAATTTTGAACCTTTACAACTGGAATGACTGGCCCGGTTATTGGACCAGTCATTCCAGTTGTGAATTTTCAAAATTAGTCTTCTTGGTCTACAAATGGGCATTCCTGTAGACCACTAAGGAGACCGGTTTCTCATTTGCAGGAAGATTATTTTTGAAAAATAATGGCTGGCTGGCTCGATTAAATTGTCAAAAATAGTCTTCCTGTAAATGGCCATTTTCCGCGCGTTTTTTAATCTGACCTTATCAACAGGTGTCATAACTGGTGCTCATTTGGGAAGACTAAATTACTTGACAGAATAAAGCAGCGCAGATCGTAATAACAGTGACAAATGTTTAAATTCTAGGTTCCGCTCAAACATCAGTGTGACAATTCAAAGTTACTGCTTTGGATTCGCTCTTTCAGCTTTTGGACGCTTTCGTTGACCAGGTTTTTGGCGATACGCTGTTTGAGTGGAACCTGGAATTCAGTGTTTGTTGCGACTACTACGGTCTGCGTTGCCTTCTTGGGTTTTTTGTATTTGATAAACCTCACAAAAATTTCATCTTTTTGTTCTGTCGTTTTATTGATCCAGTCATCTTTATTTATTCTGAATTTCTTCATGTCGTCGGTCAGTACGTAATTCCCTGTGCCATGTAGTGCTCGTCTCATGTCCGTAAATTGTAATTTTGTCACGTTAGCCAATTTCTCTATTAACTCTGGCAATTTTTTAGGCTTCCAGTCTATCGCTTGTTTAATGACATTGTTCATGCTTTCTGCGTTGTTATTGGTCCATAGTGATGATGTCACCCTCTTCTGGTGTGGCACACACACATTTGTCCAGGGTAAGTCCTTCAGTCTGCCTAGAAAATATGTTTTAAAAAGAGGATACTGGTCGAAATATGGTTGCATGTCACTAACTTGTTTGTCGAAATAAAAAGTGTCATTGCTCTCAGTCATTCCAGAGTCGCCAAAAAGCTTGCCAATAATTGTCATTCTGTCACTATTTTTACATCCCACTTTGTCTTTAAGATATCGGTTTACATTGTCCTTCAAATGCTTCCTACAGAGGAGGTGGACGGATGATGGAAAGCAGCTCTTTAAGGCCTTTGTCATGGCCTTTTCCTCATCACTTCCTATCTTAACTTCAACGTGTGATATAGGCAATTCTGTCATGTCTGTATCTAATTTGCATTTAATATGAGCACAGAAGCTATGGTATGCATCATACTGGCCATCCCAGTGCAGATACATAGGTCCAAGAAAGATGGGTGATCCCCAGTCTCTCTTTTCAACACTTTGTTGTTTTTATATACTATTGTTGTGACGTGACGTACACCGCACCCAAATTAAATGTACGATCCACCCCAAGAGTGCAGCTTTTATCACAACGTACATTTGACCGTAGGTCCTCGAGTTGATTATTTGGGTAAATGATAACACTTTGTGCTTTGCCATCCGAATGAATTATTTCTTTAACGGATCATGCGTGTTTAACATACTAATTACATTTAATACCTCACCGGCAATGTTGTTATTATTGTATTGTCTATTAGCCGCCGCCTTCCCTTTAGTCGAGGAGCCATTTCCTGTAGGAGCCATATTTAAGGAGTTGGCTCAACCCACACTACAGAAAAGGTCTGACTGTATATTCTGTTAGGGTTAACCTTCCCGAACACTGCTAGGGAGGGTGTAAGGTCAAATTGTGGTATCAATCTTTTTTTACAGCATGATATCTGCAAGAGGTGTCACTACGCTTTTTCGCATCTAAGAATTGATCCGCTATGGGGGGTGGGGTTCTACTTTTGGCAATACCTCAATAACCGTCACATGGATCTTAACAAATAACATTCCAAATGATAGCTAATATACCCCTTCGTAACTCTATAGAAGTTTACTCATTTTGAGGTCAAAGGTCAGGAGGTCAAATGTCAAAAATCACTAAAAATCACCAAAGCTGTTTTACTGGAGTGATATTCATCAAAATTGAGTTGGACTTTGTCATCAAGGACTCATGGACATGTATTGATATCGGTTTCCAAACCTCATGTGGCAATATCATATAAAATGGTGGTTTGTAGAGACTCACAAGCCTCTGGAATACTTATTTGAATATCTACCATCTCTGTCATTTCACTGAAAGTGGTTGGTTTCTAGTTGGTAAGCAATTTAAAGTCAATCTAGTTTCAAAATATTCAATAGCCTACAAGTACCGGCATGATAGTCTTAACTTAGATTCTTTTACACTATTGTTCAGGGAACTAACCAACATTCTTCTGTTAAAATTTATGCTAAATCGATCCACATTTTCGAGATAACAATTGATCCTGATTTTGATCCAATCTGGATCACAACCAGTCTTTAGTGGAGAATCCTTCACCACATTCACGTCAGTGTGCCGGAAATTGGGTTGGAGAGAACAAGTAGTTTCTGAGATATCACCGAGGACAGACAGACAAAGATACAAAGAGACAGACTTGTTTGCAATAACCTCACCTTACATGGCGATGGTAATTTTTCAACGACCTGCATGATTGTCTTGAATTTAGAATCGTGTACGCTATGGTTCAAGGAACTAACGCTTATCAAATTACCGAATGTGCACAAACTAATGCACTAGTCTTCAGAATAACATTATTCACAATAATTGTTTTAAAATGTTTGACGCCCCATCATAAACAAATATTGGTCATTTCACGCAAATATTGCGACTAGTCCGTATCATAATTACCATCACTCTCATCATTATCACAAACCATGCTATTGTTTGGATTGTCACAGTCATCAGCCATACATACACACGCTTCTGTACACGCAAGTCCGTTCACCCGACATGTACAGTTATTACGACGTCTCTTGTCATCATCGTTGATTGTAGAGTCCCATCCTCGAGTTCCCAGCCGTGATTCACAGGTGATGGCATCACTTGTTTAGGCTCAAGTGCTTTCCTCCACACCAGTGCTTGGTAATTGGCTCTTTTCAAGTGAAGTGCTAGGCTATCAGATGTCGGTGGTAGAGCTTCATTTGTCTGTTTCTTTTGGCAGAAAAACCAGTACCTCGCGCTGTCAGATGTTGTCCCAGCCTTTAGTGATGTAGTATATAGGTTACAAATAAAACGTTCACATTTGTCATGGAGTGTTTTACCCATGCACAAATTCTGCCCGAATCTTGCTAATGTATCCTGATGTTCCAGGTTGTTGCGGACGATGATAAGTGATTTCTTCTTACCGATTCCATACATGGAGCTTGTTGAGTCGCATCCTGTAAGTGCGTGGTATGCAGGGAGAGCAGTGCAGAGGGCTGTACCCAGTTGGTCTACGATTGAATGAATGGAAAGGAATCTTGCTTTGTCCTTTACACCAGTCCGAAACCATAGCTCCTTGCATTTTAATGCCTTGAAGTGAGTGACACAGAGCATTGCCACATCTGTGTCTGGCGACTGAACTACAATCAGACTGCATTCAGATGAAGCATGTTTGGCATGAAGCAGCATTCTTGTATCTGCTTCTTCGTGATCTGATACCAAAGCATCTATTCTGTCACATATGTCTTTACTGATAACCATTGTCTTTTCACCATCCTGAAAGCCACCACCAATTATTAACTGTTTGTCAAAACTAAGTTTAGTCATACCAAGCTGACACCAACTATTGGACACAAAAGAACACAGATTTTTTTATTTCTAGGATTTTGAATATACGATGTCCACTGCCGTGGAATTGGCGTTTTTGGCCCTAGAATCTTAACTTCCAGTGCGGATGAGGATCCTCTCTTCATCCGCTTTCCAGCCTTAATAGATATCTCATTGTACTGATCAAAGACAACGTCAACTCGGTTACAACCAGGCTGGCAAAGTGGCGTTGTCACAATATCATACAGTTTCAAGGCTAGCTCTCCAAAAGTTCTGACACCGCCACTCTTCACCATTTGAATCAGTGCCATGCCATCAAAACTGTAAACGGTTTTAGTCAATGCATCTGGTGTAGGTAGACATTTTTACCTGTTTTTTCTGCACCATAGTGGAAAGCGTTTTGACTTTTAGGTGGGGTAACGTGTCCCAAAAGCTCACCTCGTTTGTGTTCAAGCGCTGGTCTATAAATATGTCCATCTGTTCCTTTCCCATTTTGTACGCGTTTAGCAATTGACTGGCGACCTCCGATGGTGCAACAGCACCTGTTGCGATGTTGATCAGTGGCATTGCTGTTGTGATATCATCATCATCACTGATTACGAATGGATTTATTATCAATCCAGACTCAAAAACCGAAAGCATTCGTTGAACGTCTCCTTCATCACGCTTTAACCTAGCTGGTTTTACTTCCTTATGTCTCCCCGCAATCGCCTGAACAGTAATGCCACACATGTCTTTTAGGGCTCTGGTAATGGCAGACCTTTCATGGCTTGTCAAGAACCAACGTTCAAGAGCTCCAGGCCATTGACTAATCCCAACAATCCCACCTTTTGTTTTTGAATCACAGTTAATTGACTGTTCTAACGCCATGTCTGTCCACACTTGAGCAAATGTTTGATTTGATCGACTGACGGCATGATTACCATTTACAAATTCAATCTGAACGCTAGAGTGTTTTTCTGAGAGTTGATGCATATCGGCGAGATATACTGGTAGCCATCGTGCATAGTGTGTTCTATCCATAGAATAGAAATGTGGGGCCAATGCTGCTGTTGTTGAGAGGTGGAGGAGCCAATTCGACATCCTTTCAGCCTTGACAAACTGTAGAAATATACTGACCATGGTTAGATAGTCATCCCAGAAGGAAAATAACTCTGACTTCTTTCGCGATTCATTCCGGAACTGATCAAACTTGCTTGTGAGTGGATCCAGCACATTCTGAAGGCTACGTAACAAATCTTGTATATTCTCGTTATTCTCAAACATAGCAGTTCTGCAATCATCAAGTTTCTGTTTAATTAAGTTCTCTGTCTCGTACTCATGTTTCGAATTCAGCCACTTTACGAAAGCATGCCACTGTAAGCGGAACATCATCTCCATTGTCAGCTTGTGTGCTCTTATGCCGCGATTATAAGATTTGCCTTGCAGAAGAGCGGATGTTGTGCTGCTTCCATACACCTCCGATTCTATCAGGATACTTTCAAGACCGGAGTTGTCATATTTCTTTCCGAGAAGAGCGAGGAAGTTTAGCGCGATATGAAAGCCTCCCATGCGGATAATGATATCTGAAAATTCCTCAGGTTGACGCCACTGAATCTCCTTTGCTTTAACGTATATGGCAAGATCGAATGTAATGACACTATCGGTTTGTCCTAGGCTTTTCATCATAGCTTGTGCAGTTTTCATGACTGTATAGACGGTGCTATATTCGGTTGGAGATCCATTAATCATAGGGCAGTATCCAATAGCTGTATTACAAGGTACAGCCGTGGCGACAGATGCATGAAATCCACTCCATCCAGGCACTTTCTGCTGATCTGGATCCATCAGTTCCACTGGAGATATTTGCACATCAAAAAGTTTAGACGGGCACATTCTCATAAGAGCCCAAGCAAACTCCATCTGATATGCAGAAAAATGCATTGGTCCTATACTCTCAAACCACTCGCTAGACACTTTTCCAATAAAGTCTGTAATCTGTGGCCTCTTACCACGCACATTAAAGTCTCTAATAATTTGCTTACTCACACAACTGTCTAATGATCACATCCGAGAAGAATGATCAGCCATTGATGTGCCATGTGCAACATTACCAAACTGTCCTTTTTGGTATAGAACAAGGGTAGTGGCATGCGTGGTGTGCTTGCCATCCAAAGTGTGTTCATTAATATCATTGTTATCACCAGCGATTTGAACAAAAGCACCGGAACAGATATTGGATGGAATGATAACGCCGTGCGCTTCTGACTTGGCTAACACTTCCCTTGCTAGGCTAGTATCAATCACCTCTACCTCGTCATATGAAGAACAGTGTCCCATCCGGTTTAGCAAAGTGATCAACTCCTTTGAACCAGTTAAATGCCGAACTGCCATTGCAAGACTTGTGTGCTTGGGAGTTTTGATACGCGAATGTGAGGAGCAATGGAGAATGTCCTGAGCAAGCATAATAACCTTACGTTCATCTGCTTTATTTAAGCACTCTGAAGCAAACTCACTTTCATCACCAAAATCATCACATGAAATGAGCCAACGTAAGAACCAATATAGTTTTTCAGGAATTAGTGTTTTAGCTGAGGCAAGGTTAAGACTTGGCATGTCAATGGGTTTAATATTGATGCCCTTACATTGAACAATGTCACTTTTGATCAACATTGCTGTGCGATACAAAAGGTTAGTACACTCTGTCTGGTTGGGTATAGTCGTTTGGACATCAGTAGGCTTAGTTTGCACAAACTGGTATTTGGATTGCTGGAATGCTGCATTCAGAACGTCTTGTAAAGATATTGAACTCGAATATATTAGTTCGGGTTTGTTTTTAGCATGTGGCTTGTGAAACACTACATCATCTCCAAAGAACTTGATCATCCTTAGTTTCAAATGCTGTTTCGTATAACTCCGGGCCTTTTCACGCTCTATACTCTGGTGTTCCAATAGACTGATGTATTTGTTTAATAAAAAATCCATGTCATAAGCCTTACCAGCAATTAGTTCTGGCTGAATATCATGAACGAATATCGTAAATGCATCAGAATACTTATCTTCACCTATGCCTTCTTTGAAAGAGCGATACTTAAGATTAGATTTACTAACATACACCGAGTAACACGCTTTGTGGTATTTGGCCTCTGATGCCACTAAATCGTTATTCACACTGCGAAGCACATGCAACATCTTTTCATCACCTTGTGTATACGCTGCATGTTCAATAGATTTACAAGCTTCAAAGGTACACACATTTATTAGTTCCTTCACTTTCTTATGAGTTTTGTTTTTGCAGAATATACACTTAGACCAGTCCGTAACTCTAGTTTGTGATCGTGACTGTCTCTCAGAATGTGATATATCTGTATTGTTAGATCGTGAACTTTCTGAGGAACATGGGGACGGCCCTCGTTTCGCCAGACTACTTAAGTTCTGCTTACTAGTACAAGATTTATAACAGTTTGGATGCCAATATATATCCATGGACTCGAGCATAAGCAGTTCTGACAACAATCGATCATATGACTCGTCACGCCTACTCTGAAGGGCACAAATAAGTTTTTGTATCGACGACTTTTGGGCTTTCCAAAGTGTCTCCTTACTATCTTTCTGACAAAGCACACATTTGTTGAAGTTTGTTCGCTTCTGTATTTTGGCAGGCAATACCGCGAGTGCGCCACATTCATCATCGCTCGAGTCGTTACTGGCCATATTGTTTAGTAGTCACTCCTGAAACATAAAGAGAATACAATTTAGTCAAGTGATATGGTTTATCTAAAGCTACCATTTACTAGCATTAACCTGATACCGTATTTGTTGAAATCCATCGAACGATTATGAAGATATCACCAATAATAGAACCCCACCCCCATAGTGCGTCGAATATTGGATGAGAAAAATCGCGCAAACACCTACTGCAAATATCGTGCCATAAAAAAATTTGATACCACAATTTGACCTTACACCCTCCCTAGCTGTGCTCAGGAAGGTTTGCCCTAACAGAATATGCAGTCAGATCTTTTCTGTAGTGTGGGTTGAGCGGGCTCATTTTTAGCTGGTCATTGCTCTTGGACTACTTCTCTATATTTAATGTCACGTATTTGTTTGAATGTCCTCGGAGCATTGATAGAATCTTCCTTCGACATTTCATCGTACGCATCTCTGGGCGCCTTGACCTTCGCTTCTAGACCCGCTTTATATAAGATATCAGGCCTTGTTCGTTCACGTGTGAGTTACCATGAGGAAGATGCGCCGTTCTTGTTCCCACGTATTCCACCACGGCCGATCTGGCTGCAGTGGTATCAGGTGGAAACTGCAAAAAATTTGATACACGCTTTTTGTAATTCGCACCGCCTTTCAATTTCGCATAATATCTGTGTAATTTGAAAACGTCATGTGAATCTGGCTGCGGAGATAAAGGAATCCACTCTGACTTTCCTTTACACCGCCGTTCGGTACAATATGCGTCATTCTTTTTCATCATGACCTTAGGTTTACTAGACGCATCTTTGCTGAAATCGGTATTAACTGTGGTTGCTTTGGAATCCCAAACACCCCGATCATCTGGGAAGTCATATCTTTCCATTTTTGGTCGTTTCTCCACGTTATTAGTATTATCAATAACGAAGAATATGTTATCTTTCTGTCCATTAGGTATGTACGGCTGGACGTTTTCTGTTTTCTGTAGTTTGGTATATATTTCTTCAATAGACAAAAACTTCCCCTCTGTCGGTAACGGCTTTCCTAACCCTTCTAACGGATATTTATTCTGAGAAGGTACACTCGATGGCATTGTATTTGACTCGCCATGTGTGCTAAGTTGGTCACAATTTGTGTCCAAATTTGTCTGTCAGAGCAATAATTGTCCATACGGATGAAAACTTGTCGACAATAGGACACTCACGACATGCAGAATTATAACTCGGAGAAATGATCGCAATACTCTGACCTTTAACACTGTTAGTGTATGTGGACATATTAATGATCATATCAATGCATGTGCGGTAACGTAGTTCTGTAGCCATTGCCTCGTTTCCACATAGTAGAATTGAAACCGAATTAAAGAGACAGTTGCCATCACCTGTCACATTCACCGGCACCTCATCACCCTTGTATTTAAGGCGTGACAACATGACCATGGCCGGATAATCAGTCTCGCACGCTATCTCCTCTGCAATGCTAACGGTCCTACACTTTCCCGCCAGTAAAGCTCCCTGGCTACCACCGATTTCAGTTTCTCAAAACTTTTGCATGCAGCCTGAAAGAAAGAAAATAAACAATATGTATATAGATAGACATAGAAAGCTAGACATAGACAGATAGATAGACATAGACAGATAGACCTCTATAGACAGATAGACATAGACAGATATAGACATAGATTACGCACGTATACTACCGCACCGAGCTCAAACTCAAACTACCGAAACCGAGTGCAAACTACAGCACCCGACCATAACTGGGTAAAATCTTACCCCAATTGGTAGTATTATTATTTTTGTTTTCCAGACTGTAAATTTGACAGGTGGGTAGACAGACTAATTAAGTCTACTTTTCATAGAAAATGTGCATTTGCAAAACAAGGTAAGTATATTTTTTAAATTTCACCACAGGAATGATTGGCTCGATTATTGACGTTTCCCCATAGTGCTTTATTTTCCAGCATTGGAAAAGTCGAATTTTTGGAAAATCACTTGACTACATGTTGCTGCTACCAACAGCTTTAACTCTGATTACTTCCAAAATAACCCGCAGACTGATTTGTAAAAATTTGCATCGAAATTTTGTGAATTTACTATGAAAACCAGTAATTACATTTTTTTCCGCTATGCTAAGAAGACCTCTTGGCTTCCTGATCATACGTGATGTTGTTATAATTACGCGCTGTGCGCGTGACAGAAATACACGTTTTCACACTACGTTTAACTGCTTATCGATACAATGGATAAATTGAAACAGATTGGTGTATTGTAAAGGTGACGAATCATTGTTATTATGTAACCCTAATAGCGCGACCGGTAAATAATCATCGATCACAGGTCAGCGATCTCATTAGGCCTAGTTGTGTGTTTAGGCCTAATGCACAATCTCTCCCCAACATTACTTCTTCGATAACCGAGAACCAGTCGAATGACTGGTGGTAAATTTAAAAATAATTCTTCAGAAAATTTTGAAAATTAAATCCCCATTAGATGTCGAAAGAAAGGTTGATTTTTAAATTTATCATTGGAAATGACTGGATTAGTTGATTATCGAGACACTCAGTCCAGCGATAAGATTTCCAAAAATAATCTCTTCAGTAAACGGACGTATATGTATGTAAGTATGTATGTATGTATGATGATGATGATGATGTTGGTGGTTCTTAACCAATTCCCCATATCCCATTTTCAATGCCATCATACAGAAAAACGGTTGCGTATTTAGAAATTAATTTGACTGGAAGCTGTTATTATTATTACCTCTTTCAATCTCGTGATGCCTTTTAGGTAGTCAAAGATTTCCCCATCCGTCGTCGAGCAACTACGGCAGATATAATCTTCCGGAATCGCATCCCATGTGCGAAGCAACTCGGATGAAATATGTTCACAGGACGCATGAAACCATGTTTTACATACACCACAGAACAGACAATCGGACGAGCACTTCTTCCGACTGTCCCCACAGGCGTACCTAACTCTACGACTCATCTTAACTTCAGATTCTCCAACTTCGCAATTCAATACAAACTTTACTTTTTACAATTAATAGTTAACTGATAACTACATAAAATTAACTTAGTATGCAGGACACAAGAATTAACATCAAGATCGCATTATACTATTTGAAGAAGTGAAAAGAAATTTCAAGACAAGAGACTTTATATACCGACAACAGATTTGCAATACCCACCCGGCCACCCACCCGAAATAGAATTTTACTTTCTCATCCGGTGAATTTCTAAAACACGTTTATTTTTTAATTGTCGGAGACGCTTGGAAATATCGGTACACGCGGCTTGATCTTTACAGTCTATAGTCTCTCTAAGGCAGTTATAGTTTTAGTGTGGATTACAGAAAACAGATTAATTTAACAACACTCCATTATTCCGCCCCCAGCTGGCGACATTGGCTAGACCCATATAGCTCGCAGAGCTCTGACTAAACACCCCACACCAATCCCACACCACCCTGCACCGGAATTAATAATTTCATGTGATAAACGTTACATAAACATGATTATTGAGTCAATGCATTGATCAGATGGGTTTTTTTAAAGCTACTATCACTATACCTACCCTCCCCACCCCTGATTGGGAAGGCCACTGTTGTTGTTTATTATTATTATTATTATTATTATTATTATTATTATTATTATTATTATTATTATTATTTCAACAGGAAATTTTAATGTTTACAGGACAAGTCATGTTAGTATATTTCGATATATACACCTGTGCAAAAGTTAAGCACCACCCTATTTTTACGCACATGCGAGGGTATATTCATGTGCTATGAAGAAAGCAATAGCATAAACATTTATGTACCCATCCATCTTAGTGCAAGAGGTAATAATGCAACTAGAGGAATGCTGATTATGATGGTCGGGAAACACTGTATGTTTTTGTTTGAACTTGAAAACGAGGCCTGAATATGGTTACGTTGACACAACTGACAACTATTGCCCTACAGTTGACACACGTGGCTAGATTGTCATTAATGGTGTCTGAAAACGAAGTTTAACATCTGTGCACGAGTTTGAGACTGTCATTATTAATACCGGGTATATCCACCTTGTGCCTGGATGACGGCCTGGACACGACGTCTCATGCTGGTCACCAACCGACTGATACGCCATTGTGGTATTCGTTGCCATTCAAGATGGAGTGCGTTTGTTAATTCCTGTAGGTTCTGCACAGGAGGATCCCTCCTTCTCACCATGTTTCCCAGAATGTCCCAGATATGCTCAATAGGGTTCATGTCAGGGCTCCTTGCTGGCCATGGTAGGGTTTCGATGGCATTCTGGCGGAGGTATTCATGCACAGCTCTAGCACGATGTGGTCGGGCGTTGTCATCCATGAATATAGGGTGGGTTCCAGGTGCATGATTTACAAAATGAGGGACCACAACTCTATCCAGTATGGAATCTTGATATCTTTGTCCATTTAGTGTTCCAGGTACAGTCAACAGATCCAGCTTACAATCAAATGAGATGCACCCCCATATCATAACGGAACCTCCACCAAATGGAACTTCTTCCATGATGTTACGTTGGTCGTACGCCGTGCGTCTGGACCTCCATACACGAGTTCGACCATCTGTGGCATGAAGCAGGAACCGACTTTCATCGGACCAGTGTACCCGTCTCCAGGATCTCATGTTCCAGTGTCTTCTTTCGTTGCACCACCTCAGACGCTCCTCTTTGTGGTGTGCAGTGAGGAGAGGACGTCTGACAGGTCTCCTAGCTTTCATGCCAGCAGCATACAGTCTCCTTTTGACGGTAGACATTGACACTCTATTGCGCGTTTCCCATTGCTGGCTGAGCACTCCGCTGTTGGTGAATGGAGATCTCCTAACAAGGCGTACTAGGGCTCGATCATCACGGGCAGTAGTCTTCTTCGGTCTTCCAGATCTAGGCCTGTCCTTCACCTCGTTAGTTTGCCCATGTTTTGCAATCAAACGACTGATTCCAGTATGGTTAATGTTCAGCTGTCTGCCAATCTCTCTGCATGACATACCAGTGGTATGCATGTCTATGATTTGCCATTTCACACGATCACTTAACCTTCGTCTTGCCATAGCGGTTCACAATCAAGAGCTAATTCTCTCTGTACAAATAAACCACGGTCATGAACACAAAATTCCTAATCTTGTCGCCTAAATCTGTATGTAATGTTCTACACCTCAAACTGGACTTTTACATAACTGAACACGTGTGCTGTTTCCCGCCACACACGGACATCAAGCGGCGTGAAGTCGTGCATGCATGTGCATTTCGTACTTGGAATTATGTCAGCTAACGCGGGGACAAAAAGTATGGCAGCCTAGTTGTACCATCATGTTTCTACGTTCTATTGTTTTTGCTGGTGCTTAACTTTTGCACAGGTGTATAGTTATATTGGTATAGTTAGGATACGTGTGGACGTCTGGACGGTTCTCCAATGCAAAAGAGGTCAAGATTTTTTCACGATTCAACATAATAAGGGAGATAAATCCTCTTATATTATTCCACGCAACAGTTATAATAAGATTTACCTACCTTGCTATCTGGCAACACTGATGCTGATCACGTGACATTCTTTTGGCGTCAGATAACTGTTGCATTTGCAATAGACTACTCATTTGGTATCATTTGGTTTTCATTTGGTATCATTTGGTCTCATTTGGCATCATTTGGATTCATTTGGTATCATTTGGGTTCATTTGGGTAATTCGACGCTCCCCCCACACAGTGCCCTGTCCTTCGGACGTAAAGCCGTCGGGCCCCGTCTCGTGTGGTGTCTGTGCCATGAGGGACATAAAAGAACTCACACTGAGTGTTAGGCCCTGTATCGGGAGCTCATTTGTGAATACCCTCTGATAGAAAAAAGTCAGTTGTCAGACATGTAGCCTCAGGTCTAAAGCGTGCAGATGATGGCCACTACCTGATGGCGTCTAAGGCTGAGCCATGGCTGGCGGCATGGACTAAATAATAATAATAATAATAATAATAATAATAATAATAATAATAACAATAATAATAATAATAATAATAATAATAATAAGTTACTGTGCTGTCTATACGTCTTGGGCAACAGCTCAAGCAGCCGGTGGCTCCATATCTGAACCTGTAAAATAGGACACTGGGTGGCTGGGATGTCAGCCTAGATGATGCTCCTATGAAGAGAATGAATACCCAAACACAGCAACAACAACAGCAACAACAACAACAACAACATAGTCCGATTGGATATCCGAACCATAAGTAACCATAAGTAGTTTCTGGGCGAAAAATAATTACCATGAGTCCAGATCTTCATCCTCTTGATGTGTATTTACAACCTTTGTCATGGTATGCCTCTAAGTATTGATCTTCTTTGAGTGGAATTTCCTCCCTTGATGGAAGCACCCTTGTCAGACAAGGTAAGTTGATATCGCGATAAATCGCTACGTGTTGCTGAATCCGCTTATCCGTTGTTTGTAGCTGATTCCTAGGCTATCTTCAGATTTCATTAGTTTATTTCAATGCTGGATTTAATTTTCCATCAAGTCGTCCACCTTCTGCTTACTTATCTCACTAAGAACTAACAGCCGCCGCATATATAATGAATAAATCATGTCTCTGCCAATCTTCTCAATCATACCTCATGCCGGTTCTTCATGTACACATAAGGGGAGATTTTCATGGGTTACGTCAAGCAGTATTTGCATCATGCTGTCTCTATCTTTCAACAGGTCATCTGCCTCATATTCTCTTAGTAGCTCTTCTAGTCTAGCCATGTGAGGACTGCAAAATTCATTCAGTCTTTCACACTTTAACAGAAAGTGCTCTCTGTTCTTGAGCTCTACATTGATTGGTCTGCACACTGGCGATGATCTGCCAAATCTTGCCTCGTGTGTTTGGAGACGAAGGACTCCGCACATTGCCTTTACCTTCACCCTGTGACCCTAGCCTTCCCTGTTTCCCTGACTGAATCTAGTGAACTGGTCCACACATATGCAACATGTTCATTATCTAATGTATCCTGGGGGGCATGTACCGAGGGGGGATATATTGATGCTGTCTCATCTCTTTCTGCTGCTTCTCTCTCCAGTGTGCACGAACTGCCCTTCTCACTGTTCTTTTCCACTCTGATCTCTTGTTGGTAGAATATTAAGTAATTCTTGTGCTGTTGGTAGGCTGTATTTGTTTATGATTCTGTTTATGTACACAAACCAGCTGGCTGACATTGCAGGTTTGATGGCAAGCTGATGGAAGGCCACTTGATACTCTATGCTGTCTTGAGCTTGTAAGCAGTTTCGGAGTGAGGCCAGAACCCTTTTATCTATTTGTGCCTCAGCTGGAAATATACCGATAAGACCTAGCACTGTTATACTGCCTGTCGAACCTGGGAGATTTTCGAACCGCTGCATCTGCCTCTTTTGAAATAACTAACTTGAAGATTTTCTTGTTCTCCAGTTTAGAGATCTCCGATCCATACAATGGTCTTGGGTTAATGTAGGTCTTCCATAGAGATTGAATAGCGGCTGAGTTAAGCCCATTCCTTCCATGGCAACCAGCGCCCATAAGTTGGTAGAGGCCTGGAGTTGCAGAATTGACCATTTCTGTTACTCTATTTTTGTTTATATTTGAGGCAGGACCTTGGGTGATACCGAGATGTACTTCCTTATCTGCCATCCTGACAGGCTGTGAGTTTATTTTCAATATAATGTCTTGGCAGAGCCCACCTTTCGAGTTGTCATACATTAATGCTGCAGACTTATTTCCGTTGATTTTAATTCGGTCCTTATTGAAGCTGTTCTCTGCAATTTTAGTCACTGCATATTCCGAGCTCCCATTTACTGGTATTAATAAGGCTGTATCATCTGCTACTGTAGGTGCTGAGCAGTCCACTGTACCAACAAATGCGCCAAAACTGTTGTCCTATATTTCTTGGAGAACCTCCTTGTTTACTACCTTAAAGTTCGTTGGTGATATGCTGCTCCCATGGATATTGCCTTGTTGTAAATTGATACTCTGAGATAGCTGTCCATTCCATTTCACTTGGCTTTTAAATCCCCGGTACCAGCTGACCAAGAGTTCATATAGATCGCCTGGTAAATCCATTAACTTCAACCTCCTGAATAGACCTTCATGCCATACCCTATCAAATGCCTTTTTGGCATCAAGAAAGGCAACCGCTAGATCTTCCCCTCGCTCTGCGTACTCGTGCACCACTTCTGTTAGGACAAGGGCTCCAAATATTGGTGAAACATTACCTGTGAATCTTTGAAGGGGATTTTGTTACTGACGGTACAGGTAGCCAACCTTCTTGAGCATTGCAAGTTCTAGGATCTTCCCAATGGCACTAATAATAGTAATCCCTTGGTAGTTTGCTGGAACTATTTTAGATTTCATCTTCTTTACTAGTGGTATTAACAGCCCTTCTTTGAGTAGAATTGGAATGATTCTATTCTTGAGAATTACAGTGATGTTAAGATATGAACAATAACTGGACTTGCGTGCCTAATATGTTCTGCTGTAAGACCAAATTTGCCTGCAGCTTTGTTTTCTTCATCTGTTGAATACAACTTCCAATTTCTGGCTCGGAGAATGGTAAAACTTCCCCATTATAATCAGCTAATGCAACCAGCATTTTCATGTCCTCATTCACCATCTCTCTGTGTTCCTCATCAAACTCCTCATCACACACTGGAATCACTAGAACTTGGAATGACACTTAGATGATCCTCTGGGTTGCAATAGGTCTCACCATTATACTCCAACACAGCCGTTATTTGGGCCGCAACTCCCCCCACCCACCCACCCCATGTTTGGCCACCAGCTTGTTGAATAATATCTTATCATACACAGACGCATGCATGATTTCTTGCAGCTCATTACACCTCTGACTTGCAGCTAATCTTCTGTTTAATGCCTGTAATTCTTTCTTCTTTTCTTTCACCCTTTCGGGGAATCATACTTATAGACAATTTCCTGTTGGTAGTAAAATCTTATTGTAATAAGAAGTCCACAAGGGACTATTACACAGCCAATACAATACATATATATTATCCAAGATTCAAAATTATTTATTTCATGCTTAATATATAGTATACATACATCACAGTTGGGCAGTCCATCAAAGGCAGAGCCTATGAATCGATTCCACTCCCACCACCACACCCCCTACACATAAAACAAGACATTATACAATATATACGATGACATTAACGCCTGTTTAGGCATAAACACAGGACGGCACAACATATACACCTGTGCAAAAGTTAAGCACCACCCTATTTTTACGCACATGCGAGGGTATATTCATGTGCTATGAAGAAAGCAATAGCATAAACATTTATGTACCCATCCATCTTAGTGCAAGAGGTAATAATGCAACTAGAGGAATGCTGATTATGATGGTGGGGAAACACTGCATGTTTTTGTTTGAACTTGAAAACGAGGCCTGAATATGGTTACGTTGACACAACTGACAACTATTGCCCTACAGTTGACACACGTGGCTAGATTGTCATTAATGGTGTCTGAAAACGAAGTTTAACATCTGTGCACGAGTTTGAGACTGTCATTATTAATACCGCGTATATCCACCTTGTGCCTGGATGACGGCCTGGACACGACGTCTCATGCTGGTCACCAACCGACTGATACGCCATTGTGGTATTCGTTGCCATTCAAGATGGAGTGCGTCTGTTAATTCCTGTAGGTTCTGCACAGGAGGATCCCTCCTTCTCACCATGTTTCCCAGAATGTCCCAGATATGCTCAATAGGGTAATGTCAAGGCTCCTTGCTGGCCATGGTAGGGTTTCGATGGCATTCTGGTGGAGGTATTCATGCACAGCTCTAGCACGATGTGGTCGGGCGTTGTCATCCATGAATATAAACGAAATCTAGGATTTCTTTTTTCACGAGAGAGTTGATACTTACCTCCCTAATACTTTTGATATTGCTAAATATCGGCTTTCACTCAATAAAACACTCAGATTAAAAACAGTTAGGTGCCCCTACTGGGCAGGGAGTCAGAGGTAGTCCGGCGGATGCTCGCCCCACCACCGCGCATGCGCCGACTACTACTTCCTCTGGCTCATTTATTGGCTAACACATGCAACTACCAAGAGCCTGAAGACCGAGCCTCTGTGGGGCGGAGAGGCCGGGTCAGTATCTAGGGAGGTAAGTATCAACTCTCTCGTGAAAAAAGAAATCCTAGATTTCGTTTATTTCACATCAAGAGTATACTTACCTCCCTAATACTTTTGATATTGCCAGAATTCGAAAGTGAATCTGGCGGGAGGGAGGCGAGGTCAAAAGACCAGCTCTTCCCTATACGCTTTCAAGCGTTTTAAGGCACTTATGACGTCTGAAACTGTGTGAAAACACAGTCAGGATTTGATAAACCATCGGATAACACAACCGATGCCTGAGAGATGACCGATTTGTCATATGCGCTCCCCCCCCTCCCTTGGGAGGAAGATTAAATGACCTCAATGTCCTACACGCTCTCTTCGTACTAGTGCTAAGTACTATAGGACAGAGACGAAAAGGCTCCATTTTCGTATACTCTCTATAAAGAACCACAACCCACATAAACCATCACCATATTAATAACACTGGGTAACGTGACAATACAAACAATGAACAACACATGAACAAGACTGACCTTGTTGTCCTAGGAAGCTGTCATCATGACTCCAGCAGAGAAGGATGATACAGTCCCGACAAGTGGTTGTCACCGTCGCTGAATGGCGAAGTATATAAGCAATGCGGAGGCACTCTTCACAAACATAAAGCGGTTATTGTTTCAAAATCGACAAGGCGAGAGGGTTAGAGGTGTCACGGAGGTAATGGTCTGTAAAACTAGACTCACAGTGCCACTGAGCCACTGACATAATATCATCCACAGGGACCCCATTAAAAAGGGCAGTGGATGTCACGACACCGCGGACACTGTGAGCCTTGGCCACGTCAACCTGTCGCCCGGTGGCGGATTTGTGACAAAATTGAATACATTCCACAATCCACCTAGAAATGGTGTCCTTAGACGCCCTACCATGGGGTTCAATATATGACAACCATAACGCTGACTGGTCGGTACGCCACTCCGAAGTACGCTGTTTGTACCGGAGCAGCGCCCGTACGGGGCACCATACTTTAGAATTAGGATCATATCTAGTTAAAGATGGCAAAAAAATAGGTTGACCTGGATATTTCAATGACTGATTTTTAGACAAGAAATTAATCCTAGGTAGAAGCTTAAGGCCTTCCCCTGTAACCACAAAACGGTCAACCTCGGCTGATAAAGCGTGAATTTCACTCCTACGCCTAGCCGAGGCCGCAGCAATTAAAAATGCAGTTTTAAGAGTTAACATTTTCATAGAAATGGAACTAAGTGGTTCAAAAGGCTTATCACCTAGTACCTGGAGCACCAGTGATAAACTCCAAGACGGAATCAGTGGAGGATTCCTTGGTCTTAGATTGCCCATGCCTTTAATTAATACATTTAATGTACTTACTTCATCACTCCCCCTATTAGCCAAGCAAGGAATAACAGTCATTAAAGCTGACTTATAACCAGCAATAGAGTTAGGCTTGAGGCTATAGGCATCATATAGGTGACAGAGGAAATCAGCCACTACCTGAATAGATGATTCCATTGGATCAATACATCTTTTTGAGCACCATTCTGCAAATCTGTTGATTTTATAATTATATGCTCTGGAGGTTGACCCCCTCCTGGCTTTGGCCATAAACATGGCCGCTTGCTCAGAAAAGCCCTCCTTAATTCTAGATTCCTTGACAACATCCACGCAGTCAATCGGAACATTGACGGATTGTCGTGAAGGGCCTTGCCCTGGAAGATAAGGTTGTCCATCAGAGGCAGCGGAACCGGATTGCAGACCAGAAGGTCCAGCAGATCCGTATACCACGATCGGCTTGGCCAATCCGGGGCGATCAGAAGCACTTGGCACTCCTGCTGCCTGATTTTCTGAAGCACCTTTGGAATCAGGATTGCTGGGGGGAATGCGTATGCATACATTCCCTCCCAGCTGATAGCTAACGCATCTGTTGCGAAAGCGCTTGGGTCTGGAATCGGAGAGACGTACGTCGTCATCTTCGCATTCTTCTTCATCGCGAACAAATCTATGTTGGGTTTCCCCCAATGGTCGAACAGACGATCCGCCACACATTGATTTAGTTGCCATTCCGTGGGTAAAACACTCATCCTTCGGCTCAATGAGTCTGCTAGCAGATTTAACCTCCCCGGAATATGAACTGCTTTCAAGGTGATCCCATGATCCAGGCACCAACAAAGCAGTCCCCATGTCATCATACAGAGACTGGGCGACTTCGTTCCGCCCTGGCGGTTTATGTAAGTCACTACTGTTGAGTTGTCTGAACGAATTAGAACAATCTTGCCCTGAACTTTCTGTAAGAAATGTTCCAGGCCCAGGACTACTGCTCTTAGCTCTAGTAGATTGATATGTTCCTTGGACTGATCCAGATCCCAAAGCCCTGATACTGTGGACTCTTCCAGACAAGCTCCCCACCCCTCCATCGATGCATCTGTATACACAGTCACCTGAGGGTGGGGAGGGGTTAGCAAAACCCCCAGCAAGAGATTCTCTGTATTCAACCACCATTGCAGGTGGTGAATCAGAGGCGCCAACACCGGCACGTTCGAGTCCAGCGAACCTGAACTCTGGGTCCACTGTGTCATGAGAAACAACTGGATCGGACGCCTGCGCAAGGCGGCCTGTGGAATGACTGGTTCCAAAGAAACCATCAAGCCCAGCATTCTCAAGTAAACCCGTGCCAGGACATGACGACTGTCGCACACCGACTGAATTACCGAGATGAGTACTTGAACCCTCTCCTGAGTGGGGTACACATACCCCGTCTCCAGATCGAAGAACATGCCCAGGTAAACAAACCTCTGGGATGGAGTTAGCTCTGATTTCGGGAAATTGATTATCCAGCCCAAGTCCGAGAGAGTTTTCAAAACAATCACCAGATTGGCGGACAACGCTTCCCGGGTGTGTGCTTTCAATAGCCAGTCGTCTATGTACGTGTGGACTGCTATGCTTCTCCTGCGGAGGTATGCAGTGATCGCGAGAACCACACGGGTGAAGACCCGAGGAGCCGTGGAAATTCCGAAGGGTAACACCCTGAATTCCCACCGCCGGCCCTGAAATGCAAATCTCAGGAATCGACGGAAACTCCTCTCTATGGGAATGTGGAAATAAGCATCCTTCAAATCTATCGATGCTGTCCACATCCCTCGCTCTAACCCCGCCAACACCGAGCGCACAGTCTCCATCTTGAAACTGGGTGTCTCGATGAACTTGTTCAACGGCTTGAGGTTGAGAATCGGCCTCCACCCTCCGGTGTTTTTTGTTACTAAGAACAGGGTTGAATAGAAGCCCGGGCACCTCTGTGCCGGCTGAATGGCTTCTTTTAGTATGAGGGAATTTATTTCCTCCTCTATACACAACCTCTGATCCGGATCCCGTGGAATGGGAGTCCAGATCGGCGCGAGAGACAGTCGCGATGGCGGGCCTGTCACCCAGTCGGGACGATACCCGACCGAAAGCCATCGCAAGACTAAACGGTCCTGAGTCAACCGCTTCCACTCTGGCAAGCGGGCGGCCAAACGGCCGCCCACCGGTCCACCTAGGGATAGAGGTGGACATAAGGAGGGCCAGAGTGGCACTGTTCTCTCGGCCTGTAACACCGGAGTGGTTCCCACCGCGGTAACCAGGCCATCAGGCCCGATTACCGCGACCAGATCCCCGCGCGCCCCGCCCAGCGCCGCGCGCACCACGGTGCGCGGGCTGCTGTCTGGCTGGGTGCGGCTGGGGAGCCTGCGCCCCCCTCACTGCTGGCCGAATCGCCCG
Organism: Chaetoderma sp. LZ-2023a; assembly: GCA_034401795.1. Classification (NCBI taxonomy): domain Eukaryota; kingdom Metazoa; phylum Mollusca; class Caudofoveata; order Chaetodermatida; family Chaetodermatidae; genus Chaetoderma; species Chaetoderma sp. LZ-2023a. The sequence goes on along the minus strand of CM067370.1, from coordinate 107,241,245 downwards.
TGGCCTAGGCCTACGTTGCGACGGTGGCTGGCCCCTGACCTGGCCAGCACCACCTCGAGCCTGCAGAGGACGATACGCAGGGGGTGCCGCGCGAACACGCTCCCGCCGGAGCACCTCAAACTGTTCCCGCAGCGCCCTCTGGTTATTAACCAGAGTGACCGTCTCCTGGAGGTGCCTGCATCCCTCACCTCCAAAGAGACCAGGACCTGTCATAGGCGTCCGCAGCAGCCTATTATACAGGTCCTGGGACGGGCACAGATTGTCAAGTGCAAACGTGCGCCGCGCCCGGACACTTCTGGTTACCGCCCGCGTCAAACAGTCCAAAGCCAGGTTGATACCATCCTGAATGGCTCTCTGGACTGTCACCGGGCTAGGTTGGCGTGATGCGGAAGCCGCTACCACCCCTTGTAGCAGCTGGGAAACGTGGGATAGAGCGGCAATCGACGCTCTCCCACTCTCCTCCGCATCCCGCAGCGCGGCATTTGCCGAACGCAACGCGTTCGAGCACAAGACTCCCGTGTCAGAACGGGAGCCTGGCCGCGCATCTTCGCCCAAAGCCGCGCGATCATCAACGCTCGGCTTTGGCACCACACCGTACCGCTGGTAATCCAGGGGCACGATGCGGCACCGCTTCGCCACCTCGCGAGGGGCCTTCGCGAGACGTCCATTCACCTTAATGGACGCCTCTGCCGCTTCGAACATGTCCACGACATGCTCAGCAAGCGGCAGAGATGGCATAGCGGTAGCCGCCGGCCTACCAGCTAACCACGGCCTATGGTCACGCTGGCTAGCCGGCAGCTCCACGGGTAGATCTGGCCGAACACTCACCAGCCACTGGCAAGCGTCCGACCAATCCTCCTCCGTGGCTAACTGCGAGCGCTCTACTAGACGAGGGCCTTCGTCTTCCTCCAGAGCACTCGCAGTTGATGTCGACGGCGGGTAAGCTGATACCCCTGGCAAGCCTGGAAAAGCATGCGGGCCCGAGAGAGCAGGCATGCTAAAATCCGCGGCTTGACCAGGAGCAGGCGCCGTGGCAGAGCGCGGGGTAAACACCGCTCTACCACGGGTCTGACCAGCACCAGCCATACCATCGGCAAGCCGAGGTATGCGGTATCCGTGGTCAACAGCACCGCCCGGGGACACCCTCTGGACCGTGAAATCTACTCCTGCGTGAGTAGAACCATGGAACACGTCGCCTGCATTCCCCGCGAGGGGTGCACAGACGTCGTATTCCATGGCCACGTCCTCAGACGGCGACCCCAGCAGGAGATCCTCTTCTTCCTGGCCAGAAAGATTAGACTCCGGGTCAGCAAAGAAAGCTAACCCGGACTGGCCAGGAAAGGTGCCATAGGAGGGTTTGGCACCTTCGGCGCGCGGATACCCGGGGTCTGATGAGCAGACCGCGGGTCCCAGCAACAACCGTTGTCCACGGCCCCTCGGCGCGGCGCCATGCCTGCTGCCAGGGCCTTGGACTGCCCCCAACAAAGGGGCCACCTCTGAATCCACAACCGGACCGGACCTAAAGAGACCGGATTCAGAGGCGGGGATCACCTGCTCGTAAGCAGATGCCGAGGACAACAAAGGAGCTGGCCCAGGGAGCATGCCACGAAGCAACTCTGGGACCAGATCCTTTATTGTCCTCTGCATCTCTTGCAACATTTCGGACCTGAAGGCCTCCATATCCACCGCGGATGAGGCCTTCTTCTTACCCTTCTTACACACTTTCTCCTTCTTCTTCCTCTCTTCCTCCATTACCTTCTCCCTTGCCTGCAATGCGAGAAAATCAGACATTAATTCGCCCCCCCATAGCTTACATACGTCGCACTTCAGCAACGGTCCACAGGGACTGCAGCTGAAGCACAAGTGCGGGACGAAGCGGCTTTTCAGAAACCTCCCGCAGGACGGGCAACCAGGTCTCTGAAACAGGACAAAGGACAGGGACAATGAGCAAGGTAGTTAAGGTTAGCAAACTCAAAACCAACTAAAAAGAGAGGACAGGATCTCAAGATCAGAAATCAAGAAGAACCAGCCATGGACAAAACGTTAATTGTTAATAAAAAGGCCAAGGCCGATTATGACGTCATCACTCTCGTGACCAAATTAATCGATCCGCAACAAGCACCAAGAGCAAGAACGAATTGTATAAGTAAAAACGGAACATTTCCGTTGAATTGGCATTTCGAGTACACAACAATCAGATACAGAGATAACTCCTTCCAATTCTAGTATTGGCAAAAAGGGAAATTATCTCCCCTTTTGTTTACATTATAATTAGATACCTGATCCTTGTATAGACAAACCATCCAACGTGATGAACCTGAGAACTCCACCATAGTACGCCTCTACATTCTCTCCACCTCAGGGGAAGGAATTGGAGCAAGAGGGCAAAGTGAGAAGACCTTTATAACAGGCCTCCAACTCACTGAACATAGATCTTTTGGTTAGATAACCTAACAATATTAGTAGGAAATGGAACCGTGGTGGAGAGAAAACATATCCTCTTGTGCCGAAAAGTCCACCAAAGCTTCTATGCGATACCTGTGGACAAAACACAAAGAGAAATGAGACATATGAAGCACCATGTTGTAAAAACCCAACATAATCAGGCGCTAATCACGGTAAGCGCGAGTCCCGGAAATACATTAAACCGGGACAAAACACGCTAGCATATCAAAGAATTCACCTGATAAAGCGATCCCGCTCCTTCCAGAGGCGAATCCTCCCTTTCCGACATGCTTCCACCAAAAATAAACGTCAAACGTGAGCGAAAAACAAGGCAACGCGCAGAAAAGTATGAAAACAACAAAACCGCATGTAACCCTTTGCCAATAAATGAGCAAAGAGGAAGTAGTAGTCGGCGCATGCGCGGTGGTGGGGCGAGCATCCGCCGGACTACCTCTGACTCCCTGCCCAGTAGGGGCACCTAACTGTTTTTAATCTGAGTGTTTTATTGAGTGAAAGCCGATATTTAGCAATATCAAAAGTATTAGGGAGGTAAGTATACTCTTGATGTGAAATAGGGTGGGTTCCAGGTGCATGATTTACAAAATGAGGGACCACAACTCTATCCAGTATGGAATCTTGATATCTTTGTCCATTTAGTGTTCCAGGTACAGTCAACAGATCCAGCTTACAATCAAATGAGATGCACCCCCATATCATAACGGAACCTCCACCAAATGGAACTTCTTCCATGATGTTACGTTGGTCGTACGCCGTGCGTCTGGACCTCCATACACGAGTTCGACCATCTGTAGCATGAAGCAGGAACAGACTTTCATCGGACCAGTGTACCCATCTCCAGGATCTCATGTTCCAGTGTCTTCTTTCGTTGCACCACCTCAGACGCTCCTCTTTGTGGTGTGCAGTGAGGAGAGGACGTCTGACAGGTCTCCTAGCTTTCATGCCAGCAGCATACAGTCTCCTTTTGACGGTAGACATTGACACTCTATTGCGCGTTTCCCATTGCTGGCTGAGCACTCTGCTGTTGGTGAATGGGGATCTCCTAACAAGGCGTACTAGGGCTCGATCATCATGGGCAGTAGTCTTCTTCGGTCTTCCAGATCTAGGCCTGTCGTTCACCTCGTTAGTTTGCCCATGTTTTGCAATCAAACGACTGATTACAGCATGGTTAATGTTCAGCTGTCTGCCAATCTCTCTGCATGACATACCAGTGGTATGCATGCCTATGATTTGCCATTTCACACGATCACTTAACCTTCATCTTGCCATAGCGGTTCACAATCAAGAGCTAATTCTCCCTGTACAAATAAACCACGGTCATGAACACAAAATTCCTAATCTTGTCGCCTAAATCTGTATGTAATGTTCTACACCTCAAACTGGACTTTTACATAACTGAACACGTGTGCTGTTTCCCGCCACGCACGGACATCAAGCGGCGTGAAGTCATGCATGCATGTGCATTTCGTACTTGGAATTATGTCAGCTAACGCGGGGACAAAAAGTATGGCAGCCTAGTTGTACCATCATGTTTCTACGTTCTATTGTTTTTGCTGGTGCTTAACTTTTACACAGGTGTATATATCTTTTGTACCTTATTATAATGATTGTCCTAGAGTGTTCTACATATAAATGATCTTCATAGTATTTTGCAATCATCTTCCATCTAGCATATTTACTGTAGATACAGGGTCTTTAATATGGTACATTGGGAGTGGGGTAGGTGGTGGTGGGGGTGGGGTGGGAAACAATGGCATAGCAATATTAGAGTGAGAAAGTTGTTGGTGGGTATGACTGTGGATAAGTATTTTGTAATAGTGTCGACATCTGATATGTCCACCACGAAAAGGAATATTAGATGAATGTTCAAAGCTAATTGAGATCTGATGGGGACCATCTATCTTGGCTCATTTCGAGCTTTTCAGCGTGGTATAGCTCTCCTAAGTTTGTTGACACCTACCACCTACCTATTATTATAATAATAATAATAAACATACAGTTATAAAACGAAAGCAGTTTGCAACACTCAGTCGACCATAAAGGCATAATACGCCCGATTATATATGACTAGAACAATGTGAACATCCCACTTGGCTAACATTTCATCCCGCAGCCCAGAACCTGGCAATTCCATACAATGTGTGTATACTATAGTGACTCGATGGGGTGGGGGCGTGGCTAGGTAGCTGTGTCAGTCTGTATAGACAGTAAAACAGGATCCCAAGGCAGTGCTCGCGAAGACCAACCCAGTTCGTCTCGACGAAATACTCGCACACAAACATGCCCCGATCATCAGGCCAAGCTGATGCCTGCAGCAACACATCTGTGTGCAAAAGCCCGCCAAAAATAAACCAAGCTAGTCCCACAAAACACCACCTGTGAATCTCATCCCACTAACATCTTACACTTCCCACGAAATGACAGATGAAATTGAGATAATACTGTTCACGGGACGAGGTCTGTTAACCCTTGGTCTGCCACACTTGACTAGGAATATAAAGCATATATGAGTGAATATTATGAATCTATATCTGGGGGTGTCTGGAAACTAAAAATTGATCAATCGATGCTGTTCATATAGCATTTTCCTTTTATGATAATATAGATTACATTGAATCAGGAAATGTAACCCATCTTTCACCTCCCCTTTATCTATTGGAATCTTACCTCTAGTGTACCTTCCAGACTCAATGTGGAGAGCATGACAACTGGGTCTGAGGCTGGTAAAAGCAAATCTGTATTATTTCCAATATGGTATGATATGCAAGTGTAGTTTGGGACAAAATAACTCTTCTGGACACACTAGGAATGTGCCAAAACGTGCAGCTAGCTTTTATCACCTCAAACTATTGCTACAAACCCGGCAGTATGGCAAATATAATAAAACCCTAAAACTACCCCACCCCTTAAGTTACTTATTCTTATTTGGTAGGATTATTTTTCAGTTTCGTCTCTTATTAATTTTTTTCATCTAAAAACTTCCTGCCTAATCTCCATTTTCAGATTTCATTTCACAGACTTCCCTCCACTCCCATCCCACCTCCAATATAAATAAAGTAATTACCCCTCCCACCCTCCTTTACACTGCATACAACACCAACACCCGCTAACAACAGCTCATTAGGTAACAACAGGCAACGCATACAACCCTAGCAACCTTATTTTGTTAAGTTTTGACTTATTTACTTAATCCTTCAGGAAAGGCAACCCTTCGCGGAAGCACCTCAAAGAATGCCATTGCTCGAAAGTAGAAGAGAGGCGGGCTGGGCACCTAGCTTTCACCTAGGTGTGAAAATCTTTTTTGTGTAATGATTTGTTTTGTGCGGCCCGGCCCAGCTCTTCTCCGTTCTGATTGGATGGTAGATGTAGAGGGTATGTGTTAAATTCTTTTCTGGGGCCATAAGCCCCTCACACTCATTAAAGCATGTGTCTCTTGTCATTCAGTTAGGTGAGCTTAATGGTAATTAGGGTCCTATCGTGTAATGATGATTAACATGAGTCAATGAGGGCAATTAAGCGACTTCAAAAGGCACCAATCTCGTCGAGACAGTACAATGGCCAATCTACTCTCTATTGTGTAAGGATGATTGACAGGGTCTAATTATGGTAATTAAACAGCTTTCAAAGCCTCTGATCTCTTCGAGACAGGCTAATGGATGTAGAGAGCATGACGACCCATCACTCCCATCATTAAATCATTTGCTCCCCATCATCCAATAAGCCTCTGGTGGGAGGGGGCATATCACCCCAGTAGTGTTAGATGTAGAGTGCACATCCACAAGCCATACCATCATTAAATCACGTCACTCTGGATAAATATTCTTGACTGCATAGCTCAGAGTATACGTCCAATCGTGTGAGCTTAAGGGTAATTAGTATCTTATTGTGTAATGATCGTTGACAGGGTACATGTCTGGACGCATCTCTTCTGAACTCTGGGAACTCATTCAATCATAGGAGATTAATGCTAAATGGTCAATCTATTGTGTAAGGACAATTGTCGAGCAATTGTGGAAGATGACTCAGTTAGTCTACTGGGGTTATCATTAAACTTCTGAACCTTGGATCTTTTGAGCCGTGACAATGTACAAGGGCCAATTTATGGCATAAGGACAATCGGTTAGTTATTACTCCAACCGATTAAAATTAACTAGTTGCACTTTAAAACAACTCTAACCGCGTGTAACGATCATCAGAGTCGCACAAAGTTCAGTGAATCAATTTTCAATCGAGTTAGGGTAATAACTACAGATTACATTTTTAACGTTCCTCGAATGGCTATGCAATATTGGGAAAAAAATTCCAGCCTACGTTGACTCAGGATTTGGAAGGGTTATAGTCGATGGTTTTTCAGTTTTCAATTAAAAAACAACACACATCATTTCACGTTTCACAATTTTAATAAAATAAAGTTTCAGTAAATAACGATGCAGTAAATATACAGATGATAAATATACAGATGATAAATATACAGTTGATGAAATATACATACGAATATACAGATGAATAAGCAAAAAAAAAATCTGAATTATGTGCAAAATAAAAACAATAATTTAATTAAAATATAAAGATACAAAGGTTTTCGAGCAGGGCTCGAGCGACCTGGAAAGTTAATCGATACACACAGAGAATGATTTGCTTGAGGTATTATGTGAAACTGATTTTAGAGTGTCATTATTTAAATAAATTTGAAAACGATCTGAGTGATACTGAAACCCTAACAGGTTGGGTGTAGAGATATGTTAGGGATTTTTACAGAGGTATGGTTTGGAGATATTATTTCAATGTGCGGACGGGTGTGGGGTATATTTTAAATAGGATTAAATAATTTTAAATAACCACTCAACTAATGACTATAACAAAATTTGCTCTAGCTGGGCCCTTCCCCACCCTATAACCATGTATTGACCTCCACACATCTCTAACCAATCATAAAGCAGAAGATTACTTACTTCCCCTCAAAGAAGGGTATGCTACCAATCTTCTGCATTCTGGGTTAGCATATTATACACCATATAAATAGTCTCTCAACCCCAACCAACACACCAGCCTCACGCAATCCAACCACTCTCATACGTCCCACCCGCTACTGTAAAATCAGATTCTACGGATACCCTGAAAGCCATATGGTTTAGTATAAAATTATACATTTTTGTAAGTGAACCTGAAATGATTCTCAGTATCCTTACTCAAAAGTCTATGATCTTTATTACTAATGATAGTATTAGGATACTGAGCAAACATTTCAAGATTTTGATCTTTGATGGTGGCTAACAGAGTAACAAACCCCAACCCCTTGAAATATAAACGAAAGCAGAAACAGAAGCACAAGCAACAAAGAGAAAAGTTAATATGAGAGCACTCACCAAGCTGAAACCGAGCTGATGACTGGCTGTGGCTTGAAGGTTCTTCTCCTTCGATGCTGGAGTTCCACCATGTTCCAGGAACCACATCCATTGTCAACTCGCGACCGAAACCTAATTCCATGGCCGAAACGACGGCTCATAGGATTGTTCAGAATATATTTACAGTTTAAAGGTCTTGTGAGGATTTGCGGTCAATAACGAGTTTCAATTAATTTTATGGTCTACTACACTATTTAAACACAATAGCGTCACCTTGGAGTGAGAAAAATATGTTAGGCAGCCCAAATAACGTGATTAAATGACTCTTCAATCTGAATCACATCACCACTCGCTGTGACATCACACCAGGATAGGCGCTGTGAGCTGGATCAATATTTCTCTGTCTGTAGTACAAAGGTAACATATTTTAAAACATGCGTTTAACAGGACAGACTTCACCTACTACCATAACATAAATTATGTCAGGTTGAAGCTAAGTCTTCAAGAAATAAAAAAGCATGATTTAAAAAAATCTATTATGATATTTACTCATTTTTAATGGTTTCATGGATAGCTATATTCGCATAATAATTGGCCTATAATTACGGTAAACCATTGGAAATGCTGAAAATCTGCAATATTTCAATGCATGTGACAAATACTCTGTAGTCTAGTAGGCCTAATTGCGGATCCATTACCATTCTTGAAAGAACTGGGTGTACTATGTAATATCTGGGATGGATGGATGGGAGTGTGATGATCGACGTGGGTGGGAGAGTTGATGATGGCTATAATTGTACTATTATTCATATCTAAATGTATAGGGTACACGGTTTTTCTGAAGATTACAAAAGTACTATAAGTGTGTCATTGTGTCCCATGTGAAATTTCCTGTGATTACTGATTAGAATGTAATTGTTTAACTATAAGCTTTTGGCAATGTGTTTGTATAATAATAATAATGTAGAGGCATGAACGGGTCAACACGTACGTTGGTGTGTGTATGGGGGTGGGGGGGGGGGGGCATCACGCCTGTGACAACCATATGAGCTATATTGTTTTCAAACCAACTTCTTCCATGTATGGAAGTAGCATACACTCATATTTCAATGTTATGAAAAAGCACAACTGTAGCGGATGAACAAATTTTAAATAGGTAGTTGAACTGACAGATGTTCAGAGGTCGCTAGCTTATCATCTTTACTTACAGTGCATCTCATAAATAAGTTTAAATGCTTCCAAAGCAAAAACACAAATATGTTAGTTAGAACCATATGTACATGATACAAGAAACGTTATCTTGAATATTTTTAACACAATTCGGGTTGAAATCCAACCCAATTATGTTCAAAATATTCAACAGCATATGTTATTTAAGTTGTACTATAAGCATGCAGTGAAAGCCTCGCTACGCACCTCGACCGCTGCCTAAATTGTAAACAAACCATGTACTGTCAATAATTATATATCAATGTAGACTATACTCAAAAAGATTAGTTTAGATTAGATTTATATTTTTTTGGTTAATTTTAAACACATAACTGGAGTAACTGCTATATTGCAATCATAAATTTATTCATAAGCCTACACAATGGTAAATTGCGATCGTATGTGCGCTGAGCGGTGTAGGCCTACTTAACTATCATTTAAAAGGTTGTGTACATGCATGCCTATGATCTATGCAAAATTTCTGCAGTCAATCCAGAAAGATAAGATATATATGCATTTGTAGAATTGTATTCCAAGAAGTGTGTGGGTGGGTTTGATTAAATATAGCCTAATTCACGTACACGAAATCTGATGTTACTCTCACCTCTAACAGGCCTATACATTAGAATTGTGATGTCAGGCACCATGACCATGAGGTCTGTCCTTTAAGTTTAATCAACAAAAATATCATCAACTTCGATATTATTGAACCTTGTGCATCTCTAACAATGTGGTGTCCCTGTGTGAACAATGAGTTGTCAAAGAATATGAGCATAGGTGCCTAATACGCGCAGCAGTAGAGAGCCTAGCTATGCTCCCCGAGATAACAATCTAGACTAATAGGAATCGGTGTCATCCCGGTGTGACGTCACAACTCTAGCGTGATAGCTAAAGACGTTTGGTTGTCAAGGTGGTTGCTATATGCTTATCTTAGCTTTGGCTGGGCCGATTACAAAAATTAAAAAAGCGTTTTGTCCTTCTAGTAAAGGAGAATCTGTATTATGATTGTCAAGTTAATCAGAAGGATTGGGTATTTCAATTTAATTCAATTCAAATATTTTTATTTTATAGTAGTATCTAGTCCTCACACATCTTTAATATATTGACACAGTATTTACACATGAACACACGTAGAATCACCAATACCAATGCTGTACATGCACGAATCATCAAACTAGACAGGATTAAACGAACTTTATATCTTCCAAATTAAGACTTTTGTATTTCAGACATTCGCATTCCATTCTCCATGAGAATCTCCCAGAATTCACTGCCTTCCTGGTCGACGTCGTTTTTCGGTCGCCTCAAAATGTTGATCACGGACATGACGGAACAAATACTTATCTTACACTCTTCACTCCTAGTATATTAAGTTTGTCATGCTTTTATATATATATATATATATATATATATATATATATATATATATATATATATATATATATATATATATATATATATTTTGATTGGTTCTTTTAATTATAGTCCAGTGACAAAATATACAATTTACTCATCAAAATCCCATTCCTCATAATGTACAGGTGGACCTCACACACGAAGGTTATGCCTAAATGTCTGTGCAAAAAGGACTCAGACGATTATCCAGGTTTTCCAGGCCTCAGCGGAAAAAAAAAATCTGAACCATGTCTCCAACATTATAATGATACTGGACCACCTTTTCTTCACTCTTTTCCACTCACTTAGCCTTCAACTGAGTGTCTCTTGCCACCACATGTTCATGAGCTTCTTTCAGCCGCTTTGCTAGGTTAGTTACTCACGGAACTGTTGCCTTCTGAGTCTTACAAGAGGAGAATCCATTGATTACCAATGGAGTTCACGGCTCTCGACCATACAATAGAAAAAACGGAGAATATCCAGTTGAGTCGTGTACATGAGTATGATAACAGAACTGTATGTACGGTACATCCAAATCCCAATTCGTGAAATCCTGCACTTTCTGAGCATCTCTCCAATCATTCTATTAAACCGCTCTATGGCACTATTAGCCTGTGGTTGCATAGAGCTCACTATCTTCTTGTCTATGCCTAGGAGACCTACCATCTCTGCCAACTGGATGCTATTAAACTCACAACCTCTGTCTCTCATTATTGAACAGGAAATACCATGATGACAAAAAACATTGTCCACCAATGCCTTGGCTACAGTCCGTGCCGACTTATCAGGAATTGGTATCGTCTCTGTAGCTCTTGTAAGAAGATCAATGGCCACTAACAAGAAACGATTCCCAGACTCTGACCGCTCACATCCAATTGGACCATTAATATCCAGAGCAACATCTGCCTATGGCTCAGTCGATTGGCTGGTCTCGCACAATTTGGCTCGAGGTTTGATTCTAGGTCCCACAGAGTCTAAACATACAACACAATATTTACAGCATATATTTTTAAAACAATTTTTCTGTCTTTTCACAACCCATATGACTTGAGATATCATGAGCTTGCAGCAACACATACAGAATCAATGACTCGACGCAGGCACCAACAGCTGATGCAGAGACTTTCTATTATGCACATGCTTAATGTAGAGTAATCCAGTTTCATCTATGCTCAAGGAGTCCAGCTGATGCAACCATTTCATCACTTTCCTTGAAGATGAAACATGAATATTCATGCGCTTGTGTGTGGTCACTTCCTTGATTACAGGGTCTTCAGATTGGCATACGTGACTTCAGCTCCAGTGTCAATTAACCATTGGCAGGACAGCTTCCCAATTTTCCCCGCAATATGCAAGGTTACATCATTTCCATTAAAATTAGATAATGAGTTTATATGACCGACTTGAGTAGATGACGAACTAGCCGCTGCTGATGATTGGCATTCTCGCACAAAATGAACCCAGCCCTGGCATTTCCGACATTGACTATTATGTGACCAGTTCCACACAAACGAGAATAACCCCTACCCCCCCCCCCCCCCCCCTCTTGGCGACCTACAATTATGAGCAAAGTGACCAGGCTGCTGACATGACCAACATATCAAATGAATCTGTTGAAATTGACGATCAAGTCCAATTGGGTTATCATTCCGTAATTCCATTTTGACTGCATTAACATCGGGTTGTTGCAAACCAACTGTGAGAGAATTGTTAGACATCAATTTTCCTAACATGTCTTTCATTTCAGTAACTTCCTGTTTGAGTGAATTACATTTTGCATCGTTATTTACTACCGACTGAATGTTTAACAGACTGGAGGAATTAACATTGTGTAATACCTAGTCGATTTCCTTAGCCTTAACTGTCAACTGTCAAAACAGAAAGTTTATTGTCTGCGAAATCTAGTTACAATACCACGTAGAAATTGACGTTTAATAGTTTCAACACAAGGTGGCGCCAACTCTTGTGTTACATCGATATTGTACGCTTGCCTGTAAAATTTCTCGAGGATCACTGCAAAACAGTAAAAGATTCGCCAGGTTGCCTTTTACCAGACAAAAATTGTTTTTCAGAAGAAAATACATTTGTTTTAAATTCACCAAGCAAAGCAACTTTAAATTCTGACCATGATTGTTTTTGCTTATCCGTTAGTGTCAATAAAAGTCTAATTTACTGTCAGGAAGACAGAGAGCAGCGTTTCCCGCTATTCACATATTGTCCCAACCTTGTGACAATCCATATGTCTCCAAGCACAAAATCCAGTCGTCCAAATCATCTTCATCATTCCAAACTAATCTGGAATTGCTATGTTTATCCTCCACCATCATACAACCATAAGTAGGGTTCTTATTAAACGTCACTGCCACCAGTGAAACATAAACAAAAGCAGAAGCAGAAGCACAAGCAACAAGGAGCAAAGTTAATACGAGAGCACTCACCAAGTTGGCATGCTTGAATGTCCTTCTCCGTCGATGCTGGAGTTCCACAATGATCCAGGAACAACACTCCATTGTCAACTCGTGACCGAAACCAAATTTCGTGGCCGAAACGAAGACTCATAGCATTGTTCAGAATATGTTTACAGTTGAATCTATTTACACGGTATTTACACATGAACACACGTAGAATCACCAATACCAATGCTGTACACGCACGATTCATTAAACTAGACAAGATTAACCGAACTTTATATTTTCCAAATTAACACTTGTATTTCAGACATTCGCATTCATTCTCCACGAGAATCTCCCAGCATTCACCGCCTTCCCAGTCAACATCATTTTCCGGTCACCCCGAAATGCGGATCACGGACATGACGGAACAAATACTTATCTTACACCCTTATTCCTGTAATTTAAAGTTAAGTCCTTAATATTGCAGCCATTCTTGATATTCCCCATCCGTCTGTCTAGTTGTTTGTATGCATAACTCTTAGGCCCAGTACTGACAAACTCTGTTATTTCACTGCGGGAAGGAACTTCATCCCTGAAATAACCAAGTCTGTCATGGTAAGCTGGAATTAGCCACAGTTTATCATTTTCTTTAACATACATGACGAAATCTGTATCCTGATAGATACAGCTCGGGCCTACAGCTACTAGACTTTGTAGCAAATGAACCTTGGCGTGACTCGTGACAAACGCAGTGATCACAACATTGGTGTAATTATCACCTGGCATGAATTGGTTCAACTCGCAATAACGCATTAACAGAGTGCTGTCATTGCATGCACAGATATCTTAGTCCGAAATCCTTCTATCCGTCAGCAACCTCAACATAGCTCTATATGAATCGACGTATTCATGCTTAGGGTAGGCTTGAGCATGAAATAACCCCACAAAGAATTCAACACTTGTTTTGCCAGGGTTCTAAGGCCCTTATTTTGAATGATAAAAGATTTATCTAATTTAATACCTTCACGTTCTGCACATCGGTGATAACATCCTCAGAATACCCAGATGCTTCTTGTTTAATTTTCAAAAAGTTATCTTTGTGTCCCTTGAAAAGTGTATCCATGTGCTCTTCATAGTTCCATATCTCGATAAACTGTAGGATATGGTACCCACTACCTACATCCTCCATCAACTCCACAGACGTCCGTTCTCTGTGTAGAGCATGCTTGCTATCGCTATGAGTACATTCAGTATTCTGCAAATCGCTAGTGAATTTACTACACACTGGAAAGAACAACCGTTGATTACATCTATTTGGTAGGACAGGAAAGAATAAACAGATATGACTTTATCAGGCTGAAGTAAGACCCTAACTCCTCTACCAGTTTAAAATCTCTAATGATTACTTCTGGTTCACCTAGAGGGTTCTCACAGGTCTTACAAATGTAAGGATATAGTGAGGTGATATCCACGTATGCTATATACTCATCTGTGGTGGTCTGGTGATGTAAAGGTATGGCATTGGTGCGACCACCCTAGAGGGTGCTGCACGCAATAAGTGGTCCATGATATGTTCTAGCATTCAGAAAAGCATTAATTCTAGGGTCGCTAAGTCTCTGGGCCTTAAAATCACAACTCCACATTTCAACTACGTTCACACCCATATGCCGAAGCTCATTAGATTTAGAAAGCATCTTCTGATACACTTCTTCTAAAGTTAAATTAGGCTAAAATGTCTTGGTACTTATACTTTTACTAGGCAGACATTTCAGACACGCATGTACATAACATCCGTAGTACTCAAAGTACTTGTCTATGTTGGGCCAGTAGCCATCCAGCGATCTGTTAAACACTTCGGGTTCACCACCAGTTAGAGCATGTTTAATGAACACGTTCTTAGAATGAGCCAGGTAATCTAGCCACTAACACGCTTCTACATAGCAATGTTTCTTGTTACATAGGTTACTGTACCCTGTAATAGGTGGGGCTACTCACTTATGATCATTTAAGTAGTTAGCCCTAAAAACTGTATTACATAATGACGCTAATGTAATAGATGACACGAAAGGTGGTATCCCAGTTTCACGGATGAATATTTCCTGAAACTTACAGCAAGCCATCCGTAAAATTTTTACATCAGACCTACAGTAAAGCTTCATGGCATCGCTAAAATTAAGAACACCATCTTTCACAGTATCATGCCATACGTCAAATTCTTTACATGCTGACACTGACATACTGTCGGCACAATAAGTGTCAATCGCATGGTATGCTCGGATGTAGTCAAAGTATACATTACTGTCTAGGGCCTATAGAAAAATTCATTTCTCACTAGGTAGATTGAATATTGCAGGTAGTTGACATAGTTGAAATGGAAGAAACGCTAGACTGTCCTTAAAATGAAGTTCGCCAACATTCAAGTACATCACTTTATTGCCGTTCATTATTACATTGTCAGGTTGAAGCTCTGTGTTTCTAAAGAACCACTCCATCACTAGATGCAAGTCAAATCCACGACTTTTGTGAGCATCAACAAAGGATATCTTTCTAAGAATGGTGTTAGCAAACATTTTCTGATGACTAAAGTTATTGTTTACAACTAAAATCGGAATTTCATTCACTGAGTCATGTTTTACCAGTCCTGTTTCAAAATTTAGACACAGGCATTCAGCTAAACTGTTTTGTGGCAGAAATAATAAATCTGGTGACTCCTTCGAAAAGTCCTTAGCATCCGCCACAATTATCATTTCGCATTTAGCGGGCACAATACAGTCTTTAATTAAAAGAACTTCAACAGAATTTTTAGCAAACCATTAGAGCATTTTTCCAAAGGAATTATGACATTGTTTATTTTCATATTTTGGTGACGCAAGTCTATGGCAAAGTTATAAAAATTTCACAAAACGTCACTCCCAAGAATAGCTGGGAAGCTGAGGTTTCTGATCACCAAGACTGTGACACCTGGAACCGTGAGATTGTCACCCAACTTAATATCTAACTGGCATTCACCCAAACACTCCGTAGAAGAATTATTTGCCGCAGAAGGTCTATGTGCACTGTTTTTTAGGCTAAGTGAACTGATGGTGGGTAATTGGGAACTTACAAACGTGACTTCAGCTCCAGTGTCAATTAACCATTGGCAAGACAGCTTCCCAATTTTCCCCGCAATATGCAAGGTTACATCATTTCCATTAAAATTAG
The DNA here is from genome assembly GCA_034401795.1 of Chaetoderma sp. LZ-2023a. Lineage (NCBI taxonomy): Eukaryota > Metazoa > Mollusca > Caudofoveata > Chaetodermatida > Chaetodermatidae > Chaetoderma > Chaetoderma sp. LZ-2023a. The sequence continues at coordinate 107,225,239 of CM067370.1, read as the reverse complement.
ATAATGAGTTTATATGACCGATTTGAGTAGATGACGAACTAGCCGCTGTTGATGATTGGCATTCTCGCACAAAATGAACCCAGCCCTGGCATTTCCGACATTGACTATTATGTGACCAGTTCCACACAAACGAGAATAACCCCTACCTCCCCCTCTTGGCGACCTACAATTATGAGCAAAGTGACCAGGCTGCTGACATGACCAACATATCAAATGAATCTGTTGAAATTGACGATCAAGTCCAGTTGGGTTATCATTCCGTAATTCCATTTTGACTGCATTAACATCGGGTTGTTGCAAACCAACTGTGAGAGAATTGTTAGACATCAATTTTCCTAACATGTCTTTCATTTCAGTAACTTCCTGTTTGAGTGAATTACATTTTGCATCGTTATTTACTACCGACTGAATGTTTAACAGACTGGAGGAATTAACATTGTGTAATACCTAGTCGATTTCCTTAGCCTTAACTGTCAACTGTCAAAACAGAAAGTTTATTGTCTGCGAAATCTAGTTACAATACCACGTAGAAATTGACGTTTAATAGTTTCAACACAAGGTGGCGCCAACTCTTGTGTTACATCGATATTGTATGCTTGCCTGTACAATTTCTCGAGGATCACTGCAAAAACAGTAAAATATTCGCCAGGTTGCCTTTTACCAGACAAAAATTGTTTTTCAGAAGAAAATACATTTGTTTTAAATTCACCAAGCAAAGCAACTTTAAATTCTGACCATGATTGTTTTTGCTTATCCGTTAGTGTCAACAAAAGTCTAATTTACTGTCAGGAAGACAGAGAGCAGCGTTTCCCGCTATTCACATATTGTCCCAACCTTGTGACAATCCATATGTCTCCAAGCACAAAATCCAGTCGTCCAAATCATCTTCATCATTCCAAACTAATCTGGAATTGCTATGTTTATCCTCCACCATCATACAACCATAAGTAGGGTTCTTATTAAACGTCACTGCCACCAGTGAAACATAAACAAAAGCAGAAGCAGAAGCACAAGCAACAAGGAGCAAAGTTAATATGAGAGCACTCACCAAGTTGGCATGCTTGAATGTCCTTCTCCGTCGATGCTGGAGTTCCACAATGATCCAGGAACCACGCTCCATTGTCAACTCGTGACCGAAACCGAATTTCGTGGCTGAAACGAAGACTCATAGGATTGTTCAGAATATGTTTACAGTTGAATCTATTTACACGGTATTTACACATGAACACATGTAGAATCACCAATACCAATGCTGTACACGCACGATTCATTAAACTAGACAAGATTAACCGAAATTTATATTTTCCAAATTAACACTTGTATTTCAGACATTCGCATTCATTCTCCACGAGAATCTCCCAGCATTCACCGCCTTCCCAGTCAACATCATTTTCCGGTCACCCCGAAATGCGGATCACGGACATGACGGAACAAATACTTATCTTACACCCTTATTCCTGTAATTTAAAGTTAAGTCCTTAATATTGCAGCCATTCTTGATATTCCCCATCTGTCTGTCTAGTTGTTTGTATGCATAACTCTTAGGCCCAGTACTGACAAACTCTGTTATTTCACTGCGGGAAGGAACTTCATCCCTGAAATAACCAAGTCTGTCATGGTAAGCTGGAATTAGCCACAGTTTATCATTTTCTTTAACATACATGACGGAATCTGTATCCTGATAGATGCAGCTCGGCGGGCCTACAGCTACTAGACTTTGTAGCAAATGAACATTGGCGTGACTCATGACAAACGCAGTGATCACAACATTGGTGTAATTATCCCCTGGCACGAATTGGTTCAACTCGCAATAACGCATTAACAGAGTGCTGTCATTGCATGCACAGATATCTTAGTCTGAAATCCTTCTATCCGTCAGCATCCTCAACATAGCTCAAATATGAATCGACGTATTCGTGCTTAGGGTAGGCTTGAGCGTGAAATAACCCCACAAAGAATTCAACACTTGTTTTGCCAGGGTTCTAAGGCCCTTATTTTGAATGATAAAAGATTTATCTAATTTAATACCTTCACGTTCTGCACATCGGTGATAACATCCTCAGAATACCCAGATGCTTCTTGTTTAATTTTCAAAAAGTTATCTTTGTGTCCCTTGAAAAGTGTATCCATGTGCTCTTCATAGTTCCATATCTCGATAAACTGTAGGATATGGTACCCACTACCTACATCCTCCATCAACTCCACAGACGTCCGTTCTCTGTGTAGAGCATGCTTGCTATCGCTATGAGTACATTCAGTATTCTGCAAATCGCTAGTGAATTTACTACACACTGGAAAGAACAACCGTTGATTACATCTATTTGGTAGGACAGGAAAGAATAAACAGATATGACTTTATCAGGCTGAAGTAAGACCCTAACTCCTCTACCAGTTTAAAATCCCTAATGATTACTTCTGGTTCACCTAGAGGGTTCTCACAGGTCTTACAAATGTAAGGATATAGCGAGGTGATATCCACGTATGCTATATACTCATCTGCGGCGGTCTGGTGATGTAAACGTATGGCATTGGTGCGACCACCCTAGAGGGTGCTGCACGCAATAAGTGGTCCATGATATGTTCTAGCATTCAGAAAAGCATTAATTCTAGGGATGCTAAGTCTCTGGGCCTTAAAATCACAACTCCACATTTCAACTACGTTCACACCCATATGCCGAAGCTCATTAGATTTAGAAAGCATCTTCTGATACACTTCTTCTAAAGTTAGATTAGGCTAAAATGTCTTGGTAGTTATACTTTTACTAGGCAGACATTTCAGACACGCATGTACATAACATCCGTAGTACTCAAAGTACTTGTCTATGTTGGGCCAGTAGCCATCCAGCGATCTGTTAAACACTTCGGGTTCACCACCAGTTAGAGCATGTTTAATGAACACGTTCTTAGAATGAGCCAGGTAATCTAGCCACTAACACGCTTCTACATAGCAATGTTTCTTGTTACATAGGTTACTGTACCCTGTAACAGGTGGGGCTACTCACTTATGATCATTTAAGTAGTTAGCCCTAAAAACTGTATTACATAATGACGCTAATGTAATAGATGACACGAAAGGTGGTATCCCAGTTTCACGGATGAACATTTCCTGAAACTTACAGCAAGCCATCCGTAAAATTTCTACATCAGACCTACAGTAAAGCTTCATGGCATCGCTAAAATTAAGAACACCATCTTTCACAGTATCATGCCATACATCAAATTCTTTTTGCACGCTGACACTGACATACTGTCGGCACAATAAGTGTCAATCGCATGGTATGCTCGGATGTAGTCAAAGTATACATTACTGTCTAGGGCCTATAGAAAAATTCATTTCTCACTAGGTAGATTGAATATTGCAGGTAGTTGACATAGTTGAAATGGAAGAAACGCTAGACTGTCCTTAAAATGAAGTTCGCCAACATTCAAGTACATCACTTTATTGCCGTTCATTATTACATTGTCAGGTTGAAGCTCTGTGTTTCTAAAGAACCACTCCATCACTAGATGCAAGTCAAATCCACGACTTTTGTGAGCAACAGTTATGTAGTCACGAAAGCATAGAACATTGGCCTTATGCTTACCCTTGCACTCAGATTGTGTAGCTAATAACCAATGCATGAAAGCAGTTAAAGCATTAGCACCTTCGAAAATAACCTCTCTTTGACGTTCATCACATTCATCACAATGATCGTCATGCGGTCTGCTAATGCATACAGAGCAAGCTATCTGAGCAAGGACATAAATAACCTCGTGATGCTTTATCACTTGATTCATTTCAAAATCATAATAGATGAAACACCGAGGGATGGACGATAAGTCCTTATTTATGTGTTATGGGGCACATGCCTTATGCTTCGCATTTAAACTCATATGTTCTTCATTATAATGCTGCATATAACAAATGTGGTTTCGTAAATCAACTTCATCCTTGCAAGTAGGACATTTCAAATGCCTTCAATGATGCTTAGTGCGAGAATCAACTTCTAGAAGCTTGCCACAGTCCCCACACGACTTACGAGTGGCACTCATTCCAGAGTTGATGTGATTGTTGTAGCAACGCTCGCACTTAAACCATCTGCGACAAGCTTTGCAATAGTGATTAGCAATCTGCTTGCAGGGTGGAGCCTCTTTACATAAACGATAGTGTTGTACGCAAGAGTGTTGATCACGTTGGGCATAACCCATATCACAATCTTCACAGTAATAACTGCAACCTTTCAAAGTCATAACGCTGGTTACGTATAATGCTCATTATACAGATATGGGGGCAGAATCTGAACGCAATTATCTGCACCCCTGTATGCACAGTGTTTATTCTTGCCCTTGCTTTACACTCTTAACGAAATGCCACATGATGCCAAAATGTCTTGGAATGCATTCCAAGCATCAGGCCCGCAAGCTATACTAGTAGACACACCAGCCGGAGTGTGCAGCTCTTGAGCTTTCATGCTTTGATGAGGATTATCACCTAAGCCTCCTCCCCAACCAGGAGTTTAGCTTGCTTTCTAATCTACATACACTCGAACTTCGATGCTGATGAATCTAGATAACACAGCCCACTCATTATACATTGGACCATACACATATTATCTAGATTCCTAACAGTGACACAGCTTTTTTTTAAACATTTTCGAACTCCATATCATCGAGATATAATTTGGCAAGCTTAATATTCCACCCCGATCCGCTGGGCATTTCTACCTGAAATATCTCCATTGAAAAGTCTCCATCAAGAGATATGTCTCTTTGGGATTGACTCACTTCAGAAATTATGTTCATTATTTCTGTAGCTGTCAGATCTTGGACTTGCGCAAAGTCCACGTGGATCGGGGTGTTTAGAGCCGGGTGATTTATCATGACTCGGCTGTAATCTTGAGGCGATGCATTCATGCTAGTGTAAAAGCCATCTAATATTCTTTCGAATATTGAGTGAACTCGCTCTGAAACTTCAACCAAATTCTCTGTTATAATGGAGTCTGGATTAAACCTGACAGTGAAAGAATTTTCGGTAACATTAACATGCCAGGACTGAAAGGTGCGAGTGAGAGTTATAGAGCACATATATCTGCTATGTCAGGTGTGTCAGGTCTAGGTATAGCATCTACGATGTCATCAGAATGTCTGCCAGTACCTCACCCCCGAATCCCCACCCTCTACAGCGTTAACCCCTCCATCGACATATTAGGACCCCCACCCCCACCCCCTGCAATATTATTAACTTCCATATCCATATCATTATTTTCAATTAAATTAGTCCCACTCCCCGCAGCTTGGGCCGATTTATTTTTGCAATTGGTGCAATTATTTTTACTAGCTTTCTTAACCGGTATATAGGGGCGGCTGACAAAGTTGCGAGTGTTGGCTGGTGGGTTGGTACGGGTGGGTGGGTGGTTGGTAGCGTTGGGGCAGATGTAGGTAGACTCGGCTATGGTGGGGTGGACGCAATCAGAGTTGGCGAGGGTAGGATAGGGGTGTTTGAGTTCGCAATGGCGGGATGGGGTGTGTCAGAGTTAGCAAGGGTGGGATGGGTACAGGTAGCATGGTTGGGGTCAGAGATCGGGGACTCAAATGGGCTCCAAAATTGTACAGGGCATTTGATGTTTTAGAGGGCGTGAATTTAGGGGGCGAGCTTCTGCTGGAGTAATGGGTGAGATTACTGGCTGATAATGATGGATGTGCGTTAAGAATTCAGTATCGCTTAGACCGTGCATTAAAATATTAATATTACGTTGCAATGTATCATTTTCAGAATTAGAACCAGTGTGAAGATCTTGGGAGATATTTTGTTGGGTTTTTTTAAATCGATCAAAATTTAAAATATCTCCAAAGATTTCCAAAGAGATTAGAGAATGTAAATCGGTTTTGCATAATACCTCACCCGAATCCTTCACTAAGTCGCTGACCCCTGATCACATCCGCAGGATTAATCTATAGAGCCGAAGATCCTCCAGACATCGAATACTATGACATTGACATCAATGTCCTCCCAGGAGTCGACGGCATCCTCGGGGTCATTGCCTGCTCATCGACATTAGTGGCCATAAGGTGTGTGTCTGTCACACACCTCATAAGGTCATCATCTTCATCAGAATGCATGAGGTCATCATCCTCGTAAGTCAGGTGCCTCTTATATGTAGTTAGGGTCTCCTCATGAGGTGACATGGCCTCGGCTGGTCGTTTGACTCCTTCCCCAGAACTCGCTGGAGCAGGCACAAAAATGGAGGATGTTTAATAATAATAATAATAATAATAATAATAATAATAATAATAATAATAATAATAATAATAATAATAATAATAAGAAGAATAATAAGAATAATAAGATTAATAACCTATAGAGCATTATGTCAATTTTCGGTCAAGGGGGGCGGGGGGGGGGTAACTGTTTTGTTCTGCATTTGGATAGTCCTCCAGTTGGTTGGAGCACCCACATGTATGTGGTAGTAGCTATTACGATTATAATCACATGAATTACAGTTCGAATATTACAGTTATGTGAATTACAGTTCAACAAAGATATGTGATGCGGAAACTTGATAGCATAAGCGAGAGTTACGAGCAAGTAAACAGTCTATGGTATAAGCGATCATCACAATGCAGATGATATGCACAGTCAATGGTATCAAGCGAACATAACAGTGTGAGTGAAATGTACAGGTGTGTGTATGACTATGTGCCTGACAGAGGCAGTCTATATGTTATTATGTAGACGGAAGTAATAATTTTGTCTGCATTGAGGATGGAGACGCTACAGCAATGTATACTGTAGCAGAGTTTCCTGGTGATCATTTCTATCTCCTGACAGATTCGGTGGTCATCTGGAATTATATCAGAATCTATTAAAACTGTGCAGTCGATTATGAGTTGGTGAGGATGTTTATATCGCTGCAGATGGATATCCATGTAGGTTGACCAAGGTTGTCTTTGATATATTCCTTGAGTTCATGAAAGTGCCTCTGTCTGTGGTTAAGCAGGGCATTACACTTCACCAGCATGTGGGGATAGTCCTTGGTTTCCAGTTGGCATAATGCACACAATGGGTTGATTTGATATTGGTTGAATCTGACTAGGTTAGCCTGGACCAGGTATGTTCCAGTGACAAATCGGGTCTTGATGCTGGTTCTTCGAACATCTTTTGTGTCATTTTGTATGGTGGACATGGTCTGATGCGTATTGCCTATTGACAGACGTGTGAAACAGCACTGCTGGATCAATTTGGTTGTCCAATAGTTGTCTTTTGCTGTGCGTGTTTTGAGCTTCCACTGTTGCTTTGTTATGGCTTGCGACCTCGGCTCTGCTAGACATGGAAGTTCATACTGGTGTAGGATGGTCTGAATGTATAAGAACCAGCTAGGGACTTTACCCGGGCCTAGGGCTATATGCAGCTCCAAGATGCTGTTCAGGGTACAGTTTTGGCGTCGGATGATGCTTCCCAATAATGAAAGTTGGCGAATATGTTGCTCTGCGGCAATGGGTCTTGCTCCAATGAGTAGAAAGATAATAGCCTTGGCGGTGCGAACTGGTACAGAGAGTATCTTCCTGAGCATGCTGATATGGACTGCCTCAAGACTATCTAACTGTTTTGATGAGAGGGCAAATATCTCCAGGCCATATAGTAGTTTTGGCATGACATACAATATGTAGATATGGTAGCAACCCCTCGGTGATAGTCCATTTGTGCCATGTAAACCGGTACCTGTCCTAGCATAGAATGTCCTTCGGGCAGTGGAGATCCTCTTGTCAGTGTTGGTTGATGCTTCATTGTTTGAAGTATGTGATAGGCAAATATGTGTTGTCCTGTCTGTAACCGCTAGAGTCATGCTTCCGATGTTCCAAATTGGCGATGTTACTATACTATAGTTCCTTGGAGTGGATCGGATCCGGATACATGATTTTTCAGGATGGATGTTGTAGCGTTCTCTGTTGGCAAATAAGTATGTTTTGTCTAGCATGATCTGTAGTTCTTGAGCTGAGTTGCTACACAATGTGAGGTCATCAGCAACGGTAGGATATCCGGTGTATGTTGGTCCGATGTATGTACCGAGTTGCTGCATCTGTAGCTGGTCTAGGAGCTGTTAATATGTCTTATATAGCCCTGTCGATAGGATTCCGCCTTGCCTGATGCCCTGCTCTACCTGGAATTATGTACTTGTTATCCCTTTTCATTTAACCTTTGCTGATAGATTCACCTAGAGGTTGCCAACTACTTGCCATATATGAGGATCTATCTTCTGATCGAAGGGATGACATTTGAGTGAGTTATGGTCTACGAGGTTAAACGCTTTCTGAGTATCAAGGAATGCCATATAGAGTGGTTGGTTGGTGTCAATCACCTCTCTTGCGGTCTCTGATACCACTAACACTGCCATGCTTGGTGAGACGCCTTGAGTGAATCCAAACTGGACTGGTGACTGCTTGGCTTGGAGATGTTCTTCTATTCTATTGAGTATTATATGATCAAAGATCTTTCCAAGTAGTGACGAGACTGTGATCCACCTGTAGTTATTAAAGGACGTCGAGTCCCTACCTTTCTTGTGGACTGGCGTTATGATACAAGACTTGAATGACATAGGGATATTTTTGGTTTCTAGTATGATATTGTAGACATATGTCAGTGCAGACAATATCGAGTCTCCAGAGTGTATTATATGTTCAGCCATGTTCCCATATTCATCAGGGGCTAGGCCCTTGTTCAGCTTACTGATGGCATTTTAAATTTCATATGAGGATATTATCGGACAGGATTCAAAATTCTATTCGCACACATCCTGTATTAGGGAGAGGTCATACTGAACTCTGCACTTGTAGTCAGAATCAAAGTGTGGTTCGCTTTTGGGAATTGCAAGGTCTTCATAATATGATGCGAAGCCTCGACATTGATCTGTTGGCTCAATGAGTGCGATGCCATTCTCCATAAGTGAGCTAGTAGTAGAAGGCTTTCCTCTGTTCCTTTTGATGAGTTTGTAGAAGTTACTGGTGGTGCATGTCTCCATCATCTCTTCATAGAATCCATCATGCTCCCTTGCTTGCTCGGTTCTTTGTTGAAACCTCAGGCACCGTTTGAGGATATTCATCTCGAGTGAGATTGGGTGTTCAGGGCCTGGTTTATTGAGCTGATGCCATGTCCTATTAAGCTGCTTACCATGTATTTTTAACTGCAGGTGATGCTTTCCACTTTTGACAATTGATGCAGATTGGCTTGTACGGTATGGAGATTCTCGCTGCTGCATTTATGGACTCATGCAGCTCTTTGACAGCCTGGTCAACCTCAGCAGGCGAGTTGATGATAGATTCTGTCTTCTCGAATATCTGTTGCTGATATGACTTGATGTCAGCCTGGTTCCATAGCAGTTTACTAGCCCTTGACTTTTGGAGTTTTGTTGGTCGAGTTCTCTCAAGATGTATTGCTAATTCACCCAGGACTGGGACATGTGCTAGCCAGGTGTCGAGCATGAAAGGTAGTTAAATTGTTTTGTTTTTTTAGCTTAAACAAACATTACACATGAATCTAAATGCAACAATGACTTTAAGTTCCATCCGTTCAGCTATTAACACCTAAAGTCCAGAGTCAGGGATAATATACATTAATAATTAATCAAAATGAATTTATGTTTTTTCAAAACCATTTGGAGTAAGGACACTCTCTAATAATATTTCAAAATAATGTAAAATAACATTTTTTCCTGATTTCCGTTTTGAGATTTCATTTCACAAACTGCCCTCCACCCCCTTGGCACCTCTGAGAAATAATCCCCCCTCCTTTATACAACATACAACATGTGCACCCACCATCAACAGTTCATTAGGCAACAACAGGCAATACAAACATCCCAAGCAACATCTTAATTTTTTACTATTTCAGTTTTAACTTTTATTTAGAGCAACGTTTCGGGGAAGCAACGCAACCCTTTGGGGAAACACCTAAAAGATTGACATGGCTCAAATCCATCTAGGTGTAAGCGACCAATTAAACAAACTGAATGAATGAATGAATGAATGAATGAATTATATATTACCTCTTGCAAATCCTGAACATCTGTAGGATATTGTAGCCCGGGGGTACATACTGGTCTGCCATGACATTTCCGCCCATCGCACCGCAAGTGCACGATGATCTGGATTGCTGGTTAGCTGCGGATCTCAGGGTTGCGGATCTCGTATGACATCTCTCCGAGAAATACAAAGACTGACTTCTAGAGCCGGTGGAACACTGATGTTCCAGTGGGGCCGTGCGACCATTGCCTCCAAGATTGAACCACATGGTGTCGTCCCAACTATTTGTGTCATTGATGTGTCTATCCATACTAATCTAGAGATGAGTCATTCCTGGCAAATTGTAACTTTAGAATTAATGAACACAACTAAAATAATTGAACTGAATATGATTTTATTGGTAACCATTTATAAGCCGAATAACAACAGAGTTAACAAATACAAAAATTAGAGCTGAATCATTAGGCTGATTGGATTTTTTTCATAATTTGACATGAAGTACTGAATTTAGGTGGTCATTGGTGTTACTGGACAAACAGACTCTACCCTCTGATATAAGAATAACTGATGTGAAATGTACTATCAATTAATTGGGAGGGCTAGTTGTCCCACTATGTAAAAAAATCCAAAGTATGCAATATCAATTGTTACCAGACTGTTTTTTTCATTGCGCTGAAGGTGTGGGCAGCACAGTCATGCCCTCAATCACCATAATCAATTCCAATTGGTGGAAATTAGCAGCATTTTTTTTGGGAATGTTTGTCCTATCATAATTGGAGGCTGATTGCTATCGGCATGACCTATGACATTTTAACTTTTGAACATACGGAAACCGGAATCATTCATAGTCATAGTGGTCACACCAATGACAGCGTTGTAACACCAATGACGCCAAGTAACACCAATGACTGAAAATCTAAACTTTTGACAAAAATGTCTGATAAACCGATCAGATGATTGCTAAACACTAAAAAACCAACTAATTATACATTCTTTGTATGTTTGAAATAAATTTTACACACAACGTCAAATACAAATGCGCAAAGTCAAATTGATACAACCGTATCGAATGTAACACAGATGTGATACATGTTCGTCTGATAGGCCTTCAGGAACTTTCTATAAACTATAGTGTGTAGTTGCAATAAAAAGATTAAAACAGCAGTCATTAATACTATTAATTTGGTCCGCAACTAAAAAAGCCAGCACAATAGAGACAATGGCAGTGAATACAGCTACCTCAATCACTGTATAAGACAAACCCAGCCATTTCCATCAGCAGGAGTCGTGCTCATAAATGAAGAGAATAGAACGTGTTACTTCTTACCATATAGAGCTTCAATTGTGTCCCAGAGGCCATCGTCAATCGAAGTATACCTTTTGGAAGTTATAGGGGGTTCGGGGATGAGGCAGAGGATATCTTCCTCTGGGTATTCATTTGCGTCTGCCCTGCCACCCCTCCAATAGAATTTGTTTCTCCCCATAACATTCATACACTTGACTTGTATCATTTTTTCATCGCCATCTGAGACAATATCCCTAATCTCACTGGGATACAAGTTTTCTTCGTACAACACAATGCAGTATTTCCCAACATGATCATGTGTTATTTGGTCAGGCCTATTCAACTGGCATTGTGTTGGGGTTGACTCTATTTGTGGTGTCTGAGATGAAGGCCCCCCTTCATTCCCTGCATCTAATGTCTCCACATGATCTATACGTTCAGAAACATCAAATTCAAATGCTGCAATCTGATAGCAATGACAGTCAAAAATCCCTTCTGTGTATAATTTGCAAACACAGCTAATGTCCCTGTATTTTATCTTTTGGGGGTTAACAGAAATAATCTGATGCAGTTTCATTGTTCCCTTGACTGTGGGCAAGACACCAAGGCTTTTAACATAATCTGTATAACTGGTCACCTCGCTACAGGGGATATATATGAGCTTCACTGAAGTATGCTGTAACAGCAGGTTGTAGAGGGCCATTGTGTCTGGAATATCGTTCCCAAGTCTGACTAACCGATCTGCAGTGCGTTTTAAGGCCCCGTCAATGCCATCGGGGGCCCCCCTTTCCATGAGAGGCCTAAAAAATGCCAAACAACAGCCTTGAAACCCATTTGGTATGGTTCAGTGCAAAGAAGATAGAAGTTACCCCTTTGTTTGTACTGAGTCGTGGGCCCATCACTAAAACATGTAGGGTGGTCACCTGTGGATTCTTCTCCCTGGTCATCTCTAGTATTGGCTTTAGGTGGGCCCATATGGCTGGTGGGTCTTGTTGCCTGCATTTTGAGATAGTGCAAAAAGGAATTGTGTCTTTACCCACATATAGAACTCCAGTATGGAGAGATGCTTGTTCATGGGAACCACCAAAGTGCAAGCTTTGCGTTTCATTTGAGTACTTACACGTGTAATTCTCGCTGAAATCGACATGCAACATACACTCATCTGGACGCAGGTTCTCCCGCACAGTTTTGTACACCCCATATTGCCCCCTAATGTTGTAGGCATGTCGCTTGAATTTTTGAAGGCTGGTCATGAAATCCGCAATGAGATATTTCATGGTGGATTCCACGTCCTCCTTCTTGGTGACTGTGATTAGGTCCTGTTCGTTTTTGGCATTTTCATCATCAGTTGTTACCCTGGGTACCTTTTTCAGCTTCCATTGACTGTATGTTATGGGCCTACTTACCACTGCATCATCTGGAGGATTGAAGTTGCATTTCTTGTTTTTGCATGCAATGCACTCACCGTACGCACATGCCTTACTGTCATCATCACAAACCATCTCAGTCACCAATTGTTCGAGGTTGTTTGTGTTGAGGACGTTGAGGCTAAACAATTTGTCAGCCATAAACTGTGTGTTCTCATGAACCTTACACTGACATGTTTCTCGATCTAATTCTGTGGGTTCCACCACCCAAAATGGCCTAAGGGCACAGAAATATGAATAGCTTACCTTCTGGGTATGCTCCGACAAAAACTTCTTGTGAAGATTTTGCAAAGTGTCAGTCAGGAGCCTTCGCTGCATTTTCAATTTTGTCCGAGTAATGGTGTTTTTCTTACCTGTTGTCATGCGGCTGACGTCATCCCTGCAATAGAAATCTTTTACAAGTGAAATAACTGGGTTTGTCTTAGACTTGCGATTGTAGCCATTTTCAAACGGATCTAACTGCCATCGACGATGTGAAAGAGGTAGCTGACCATCTGCCCATTTTTGCAATTTATACTTTCTCATCAGCTTGACACCCGTCATATAGCTACAAATCACCCTCCTCTCTTTCTGACTCTTAGCACGTCGATACCTCTCTTTAATGCTATGAAGCAAAGTATAATGAAAGTTCAACGTTCTTGCCACTGGATTGTTTTTCTTTTTCAAGTCTTTTTCTCCAAAACATCGTAGAAGTTTCTTCGTCTTTGAGCACGGACTCAACATTCCCTTGTTGGTGCTTGTTGCTTTGGTACTTTGATGTAACCTTTCATATCTCTTTCTGAATTTCTCAGCTCTTTTTCTCTCTGATTCAAGATTGGCTTGCAAGCGCTTGTTGTCTCTGTAGCATTTGGCCCTGTCCTTTGCAATTTTTTGCGGCCTCTTGACTTTTGGCTCAAATGGATACAAGATGAATTAAGCAAAATCGTATAAATATTTTCCAGTATCATAATACCATCACATAAATTTTTGTTATGTGACGTGTAACATATCACTCATTGTGACGTCACGACAACAATCCTATGACGTCATCTTTCACACTGCGATTATGCTGTTTCAGTGTTAGTTTTCTTTGATTTTTAGAAAATATCACAAAAAACACAGTATATTTTGAGTCATATGATAAAAAGAACATCAAGCTCGTTTCCATTATATGCAAGATTTATGAAACTTGTCAAGAATTTTGAAAGGTTCGCTAAAAATGTAAAACAATCTTAACTCGTTTCATAAATCCTGTATGTAATGGAAACTTGTTTGATATCCTCTAATTATGTTACTGAAACACCACAGATACAATTTAATTATTATTCTTATTATTATTATTATTACTTGATGCTTTAGTTACGATCAACATCTAAGGTCATTTATGGAACAGCAATGCAGGAAAAAGGAGTTGAGTTGAACTAGGTTTTACTTCCGATCAACATCTAACGTCATTTACGGAAGGGTAAAGCAGGAAAAAGGAGAAACATAGAAAAAGGAGAAACATAGACTAGACAAAGTGACAGAACAGAACAGAAATGAATCCAAGGGCGGGACACTTAGACCGAAACACTACCCACTTAAGAAACAAGGAGAAACGCAGCAAAAAGGAAAAGAAAAGAAAGAGAAAGGACCGAAACTGGTCTTGGGATCATGGGGATTTACCTCCACCCAACCATTATGGAGGAATACATGTACAGAGGTGGGTCTATAAAATAGGTGTGTTAGCCTCTGTATACCAAACTCCCACGAAGGAATGCACAGCGTTGCAAACCTAACAATTGCGTCCCGGCCGAAGGACGGCGCTGCTTGGTCTGACCTCGACCTTTCAACTCGTCTGGCTTAGGTGACCCTACCGGGAACATAAAGCCCCGCCATCATAGCTATCCAGGTCATTGAGGTACTCAATCCCCCACCACGAAAAGGTGCAACACAGGGACACTGCAGAGCAAATCATACACATCTTCATTAAATGCACTTTGGGCAAACGCATGCGGAAACAAGAGTACTGCGAACAGTATAATAGGCCCGCCGACATCATTGTGGGAGTCAGATTGATGATAAGGCTTACATATACTATAGACAACCTCATTCGATTATGGTGAAAGCCATTGCATAATTATTTGAAGTTTCATCAGATTTGGTTAAAATCTGTAGTCAGAAATCTGCAGACAAGCCAAATGTATAGATTCTGTGAATATGACATTGACCTTGAGCATATGACCTTGACCTTTTAACTGGTTTCAAGAGATTGATTGCAGGAATAATTGTGTAAAAAGTATCATCAAATTTGGTTGAGAACTTTAGTCAGAAACTTGCCAAATGTTGACAGACGGACGAACGAACGGGGACAGGATACACAAATTATGCCCTGCCTTATGGCTGGCGTATACAAAAAAAGGAATGCTTATTATTGTATTATAAATCGACCTATGCTCACCTTGATTGCGGAGGCTGGTCCTCCGGTGATCGAGGAGGCGTCATTTGGACGGCAAGGGGAGCCGTTTTAGGTTTTCTAGAATTTCTTTTATTTGTTTTCCATTGTTTGCGTTGCTGGCGGAGCTGTCTCTGCGAAAGGTCCTTTGCGGCTAGACGTTTCCCCTTTTGAAGATCCTCTCGGTATTTTGTTTTCTTTCCTTCTATGTAGGCCTGTCGTCATTCCGGGTCCAAGTCACGCCTGGCTCGGTAGTTAGCCTGCTTCTGTGCATTTGTTAGTTTTTGTTTAGGAGGCATTTTCTGAAATAAAACAAAGTAAAACCGAGGCTACCAGATGACATTACCGAACCAATATATGAAATTATTACCCCTCACTATTGTCACATGATTAAATGCTGTTATGTGATTGGTTAAGATTAACGAGATATGATCTCGTATCCCCCTCACGCGCGGGCAATATCACACGATATCCCCCGCGCGAAGAACATGTTTTAGTTGTAATGCGCAGCTTAATTATGACGTAACAACAGTCAATGACGAAGGTCATGACGTCATAAGTGTTGATCTATTCTGAAAATGACGTCATAAGTGTTGATGTATTCTAAAAATGGGCAACATTTATGTAAAATACACTCTCTCTCTCTCTCTCTCTCTCTCTCTCTCTCGTGAGGGGTAATAAATTCATTACACCAGTGTTTTGCGGTGGGTACAGGCTGTTACCACATGCACAAACAAATATATTTCCCTCACTTCGTTCGGGAAATATAAAATGCTTCGCTTCGCTCGGGAGATACAGCGTTTGCGCGTGTGCTAACAGCCTGTACCCACCTCAAAACACTGGTGTAACTAATAACATGACGTGACCTTGCAATGTTAAATGATCGATAATTGCCGACAATAGTTCAAAATGAAGTTTACAAAATCTTTAAGCTTTTGAATACTGAAACTTTGATCCCTAACTTTAAAAATTCTTATTCTTGGCTTTAATAAACATGCATGTACAGCAACTGCTCAAATTATCAAATTAAAAGCAGGAAATTACAGTGTCCAGTCATTGGTGTAACCATCCGTCATTGGTGTAACGAAAACACAGTAACACCAATGACAGGTAACACCAATGACAAATTCATACAAATGCAATGGATGCTCCATAGATAAGCATGACCTTGAGACAAAGTGTGCTGATATATGATTTGATTACCTTTGCTTACAGCACTATACAACCAGTTTAACTGTTACTTCACCTTCCTGACATAAACAGGGTCAACACCAATGACAAAGAATAAACCTACCTTTCAGAAAATTGGTAAATTCAACGAATCTAGCTGCAGTGGTTTCCATCAATCCACATGGCAACAACATGGCATATCAGTAGTGACATCTGGTGTTAAAACCAGTCAGCAAGGAACGATAATTATTTTCCTGTCCACAAGTTGAAGTATGGGTAACACCAATGACACTAATTCCAGGACAATCATCTAACTCGGCAGAGCGTGAAGAACAATGCCTGCAGCAACCTCTTTAGACATTAGAATAGTTCTTTGATATTATAACAGTTGAATAAAAGTGCAATTGAAACGTGTTTAGTGCCTAAATTGTATTTATTTTCCAGTCATTTTCAAAGGGTAAGGGTTCGGACAAGTAACACCAATGACATTTTAAAGTCAAGATGTCAAAAATCTAAATCATTCATGAAGAAATCTGATGTAGTATTGGGTTTTTTTGCGTAAAATGATGTCCCCCCCTCTCCCTTTAGACACATATCACTTTTGTCTCTAAAATAAGAACAAATCAGGGTGGACAAAAAAGTAACAAAATCTCAGGAATGACTCAGATATGGAACAATTTGTAATTAAAACAGTAGAAATATTAATATACTATACAAACAAGATAATTCCTTTGACAGTAAACGATATACTAGAGCCATCTGGTGTTCTTTCCATGTGCTGTTGCCGGAGGTACCACACAGGTTCTTGAATCCGCAGGAGTATCCCCGCAAGAGAAGTATCCGCAGCGAAGTCACTAAGTAGCCTAATATAGGCTAATATACCACTAACACACACAAAGAAAATATTGTTGTTGTGAGAGGAAAGTGCCTCACATGGGCCTCTGTCACAGGAAAATGCCTTCAACGCCGAAGCAGAGAAAAAGAGCTGGCAAAAAGGGCCACTCTTTTGTTCAATAGAAAATGCTAAGTGCTGTAATCCTAGTGAAACCATAATTAATGTGATGCGTACTGGTTTACGTGAAGACGGGACGAACGATTTCTGAAGAATTCTCAAGTCACCGTCTTATGTAGTTCCAAAGATACTGTATTGGTAGTTGCCACTTTATTTATGCGGGCCTTCTGCTACAGTCTAACCTATCATTTAGTTGTTAGAATTGAAAACTAGCTTTGGCTGCAAGTGGGTGTGGACCGTAGGTCACGTTGACTGGCATCTACCTCCAAGGACAACCGGCGCACATGTTACGACCCAAGGAATCCGAATTCGAATGAAATCCAGCTACCTTACCTGCAACCACATAAAATATCACCTGGACAACGGCTACATTTCACAAAAGCAAGTTTTGATCACTAACATGTCGTTATGGTAGGTCCAATATGCCAAGATATGCACTGCGGGCCGGTATATAAACTAAGTAACTCACAATTCTAACTATATGTTTTCGCAGTGCTGCCTTCTTTGGCGGGGTTATCTAGCTAACAAGTATCTGGAGATACGGGGGAGATGTATGGGAATCAGCACTTTAACCATCACCGCTCGGAAACCTCCGATAGTTTCCCAGGCTTGGATCTGATCAACGTGCTGATAGGGATTCCAAGCAATTAATAAGCCATGCAGCTGGTGGACCATGGAAAGAGACAATAACTTAATATATATGAGGCCCTTAGGTAACTGACCAATTTTACACAACCTTGCCGGGGTGCTAGGCTACATTACTGCAACAACCGGAAAAGAGGCGTACACTATATGTCTCCAAACAAACAAATTGTCGCTAACCACTTTAACCTATCCTATCGAGCTGAATAGTAAGGTTTAGTCGGTAACATGCTGGGCTAAAACAATTAGAGCATGGTCAGCGACCTCAGTGTAAAATTGATGATGGCGGGAATAAAGTGATGTGGATATATCTGTTGCTGTATAGCATTTCCTAGTGTACTGCGGTCAAAAGTTTTCTACAATTAAACAAAACATATGGCTATCTGTCATATACAACTAACCAATGCAATAAGTAGAATGTACTTAAATGATTTAACTAAATATCACAGATTGATGAACTTAAACGGTGCGGTCCTAAGACCGGAAAGGTACCTATTAGTCATCAGTACCATGTACGGAAATGATGATTAAATGTACAATAGTATAGCTACTTGAGTATCTAATAGTTACTGGTACGGAACAAGCTACTATGTTACTGAAATTGAGGTTCTAACGTATTCATAGCATGGGTCGACATGTTCTCTGAAGCTGGAAAGATTTCCACAGGCAGATTTCCGCAGCTGATTTCCGCAGGTAGGTCTCCACAAGCTGACTTCTCCAGACAGGGTAGACATGGTACACACTCAGGACAGTGAAACAGAGCAGTGAAGAGATGTCTATTAGATAGTCACTTTAGCTAGTATACAAACTATACGGAAGTGAGAAATTACTTCCGTCGCCGGACGGATAACTAAAGTTGAAGTTTGCCCATTAACAGAGAGGGCTGTATATAATGTTAAGCAGTTACATAAACTGGCACACAGTGTGGGATGCCTCGCATAGCTCTTGCACCAGACTGTGGTCAAAAAGTTAATTAAACACACATGACATGCAGTGCGGAAATTAAAGTCCACTTTTCAGTGTGGTTGGTAGATCCGGCGAGTCATCCACCAAGAATCACCGTCAGCTCTACATTCCGTAGAATTACATCCCGGGCCCGCACGGCCCGCTCTCGGATGCGGAAAGTATAACTTTAAATTTAGTCTATTAACTCCGGATGGCCATCCGGGAGGGGGGGGGGTCCAAAAACTGGTGGAACCCAATGACGTCATACCACCGCGGATGTGCTGGGATCCGGATGAAGTGAGAATCACCGAAGATCAGCAGTTACATCCGTCATCCTGATGGTCCAGAGGTTCTGCGCGGCCCGGCTTCTATTTATGCATACACGCGATTACGACGTCAAAAGCAATATTTTGAAGATAATTTAAGGGAATTTTCGCGGATAACTTAGCCATTTCTGGGCCGATTTTAAAATAGTAAACAGTTCTAGAAAGCTAGTTTTATTCTTCTCCTGATCCATACCACGAACAACGAGAACGGAATATTAAAAGGTTTTTACGAGTACCAACTCGGTACATTATAGGCATGCACTCGCTTCCAATTCCGTGACGTGTTGTCAGGGAAGCTCTAGCGCGCATGCGCACCACACGTTTTATCGGACTTAGCCGATTTTAATGACAATCTCTCTCATAGGGCTATGTACGCATACTATCCTACACGGGGGGGGGGGGGGGGGGGGCGGGGCGTGCTTGGAGCGAATCAGGAGCGGCCGTTCTGTACCCAGCTTTGCTGGGACGGACAGTAACTGTCTGGTCGGTCCGTCCTAGACCACCCCCTCCTAGTTTGACACCCATGGCAAACGATCACGCATAGATTTTGATTTTTGACCTGGAATTATTTTTCCAGGTCTTTTCTTTTTTTGTTTTCATTTCACGGTGCCTGTATATTCTTAATCAGATTTTATGATTATCTAAACAATAGCTCGCATGGGTGTTCTCTCGGATGCGGATAATTATTTTTCCGCAGAGAACACCCAAGCTCCAACATACCACAATTACAATACAGTCTTTATAAAATACAATGTAAATAGGGTAATATATAATTACATATAACCGAGAAGAGTATCACAGATTATGCTAATTACACATGCATCCCGGGTAAATAAAGAGATGCACATAGATGTATATATTAATATAATGCCCAGAAATAGGCCGGCCGATTATGGATGCGGATGCGGATGCGGATGCAGATGCTGATGTTGTACGTGATGCAGACAGTAGTGCTGCTGCGAGTGCTGCCGGAGTGGAAACTGCAGGCGATGCTGGTACCATTACTGCAGGTGTTGCCAGTGCTGGCCACGCTGGTGATTATGTCGTGATGGTGGCTGATGCTACATAATGACCGTAGGTAGCACATTAAGCGGCTCTTGTGTTTAAAGCCTTTGATCCAATTTACTGGAAATAGAAGTGGAAGTCAAGCGGTTTCTTGTTGTGAAAGCACGTGGTTGATCGGAAACATAGGCAATATTTATGTAATGGCAGAGTATTGATGCTGCTGGTTATTCGTTATTGATGCGAAAGATGGAAATATATGTTTATAACTCTGTTCCTCGAAACGGCGTCCCTATATGCGTGATCTTATACATGCGTCTGTGGTCTGTCTGTAATAAGTGTATTCCAGCCCATGTTGATCTTGTGCGGGAATAGGTAGGTAAGAGAATATTTGAAATTCTCCATGATACTATACTGTCGAAGTTTTGATGCCGCTTCACCGGCCCGCCCGCATTCCATGTACGCGTTTCTCCTCACTGAAACTCTCGCGAAAAAATCGATTCAATACATTTTATATATAGTCATATCCATGACTACACTGACTGACTACACGCACGCTGAAATAAAAGTCGATCGGAGAGCGAAATTTCAGCACGCTTGTTTTTCAGCGCGCGTGTTGGTTTTGTGCGCATGCGTGTTCAGTGCCAGCTATACCTTCATGCCACAATGTGGATAAATAAATCTTTCATTTACATTCTTGAATTGGAACCCTATGCAGACATAAGAAGAATGGCTAGCAACAATCAGACTCTTGTATTATTTGCATAGGAGACAGCGAACTCGAATCCGCATGATGCAGTAGATGGAGTTAGCATATCAAAGAAGACAGCTCAGGTTTTGGATTCATGCAATTTTGTTAAAGAGACCAAGTTTCCAAAGAATCGCAACTAAACTGTCAGAGGATCAGTGGAGACAGACATACAGACAGACGGACGGACGGACCTGACGGACGTATAGGCGGACGGGCATGCTGTGCTCGTGTGTGTGGGTGTGTGTGTGGTAAAAACATGATGATAATTAACATCAACAGATTTGTAACATGAAACCGTTGACATGGTTTCATCTTAATAGTTACTTACAATCAAGGCCCTCTACGTTAATTAATCTTGCAATTTGCTTCCACGTGTTGCTTACAACTAATTTGTTTATGTTATCTTTTTGGGTCACATCATACATGAGAAGGTGCTATTCGACCAGATCGATCAGCATCTCCTGTTGCTGTGTTGTCAGCTTCAGAAGCTGACACTTTTGAGACATCTTTGTATAGCGGCTAAAGACTAAGCTATCCAGTACAATTAATGTATGATAAACGTGCTTATTACGAGAATTCCGCGTGCTTATAGGCTCGGAATCTCACCTGCATGGAAATGCACATGCACGCTCGCCGAAACGCGCGTGGGAGCGCGCGAGCAGAAATGCGTACATGGAATACGGGCATAACTCCGACAAGCTGGACTGCGTTTTCCGGGTGGGTGGACTGCCAGGCATTCTCCTCTGTGTGTAGGACTAGTCCCATCCCTACCTAGACCAAACTTAATTTATTACAAGTACACATATTGATGCAAGGCATCAATGGCAAATAGCGTGGCCGGAGTTGAGTTTCAAATTCATTTTTATATATAATATACAATTTGCATTAGCATAGCAGGTGGCCCACCGGAGACAGTGACTATATCTAGACCTTGGCCCCCTACATAGAACAAAAAATAAATTATACATGTAAAAATGACACCGACACTATACAATATAGGAAGATGTGAGCTTCAAGTTAAGTTCAATGTACTATAAAGATATAGCCATTAGACATGTGATAAATTGACAATATATTTGCAGGACAGAGAGAAATGTGTTTATCTTGTTATATTAACATTCAATATTACATAGGTTCTGACTATCATTTACAGTTTCTCACCTTGCCCATGTAGTGCTGATGGTGGTTGCAATTGTAATAATGATAGTTTCTTGGTAGTGTTATATCTTTAAGATGGTTGTAATGGCATCGGCCTTGGATATGATTAGCTATGGGCTATAGGAAGAAGCAGATTATATTTTGGGGCAGTCCATCCATCTTTCCATCCATCTTGTTGACCATTTGCGTAAATTCTGGGGTTTTTTGTTTGATAATTCAGATTCTATCTGGAGCCAACTTATAGAATATATAAAGATTTTCACATTATTGCAAGAAATATTTGATGATAGATTCGTGCAATATCTAGATCGTATTATGTTCGAAAGCCTGGTTACAAACCGAGTACAGAGACTCGTAAATTATTGGCATTTGATAACTGTAAGTTATGACTAAATTGCGTATTTAGAAATTACTTCATAGCAGAATTTTTTAAAACTCTATACTTTATTAGCGCATTCACATATATATCTATGTAAATATATCGGTGAAATTCTGGAGCTGAACCTACTATAAGTGATATGCCAGGACCTATCGACATCTATCCGATTGTGGCTAATGTGAAGCGACTATCTTTGAATGGGGACATATTGCGAATAAGTAACTACATGGACATACTTGGTAATTATGATATTATTTGATGGTAGAATCGTGCAATATTTCGTACAGCACTAGTACATAATAATACATATTGAGTTCTGCATGGCTAGATGTTCGAAAACGGGTTACAAACAGAGTACATAGATATCGGTACGTAAATTATTGGTATCTGACAACTTTTGGTCACTACTAAGTTGTGTATTATAAAATTACTTTACGGTGGAATTTTTTAAACCGAAATTATATTAGTGTATTTATATATCTAACTGCCAGTTTGGGGCCAAACTTATTACAGACAGTAGGCTGCTGAAAACCATGGATCTGCCAAAACTTGTGCAAATTTTTGCCATGGAATTATGTACTACGAAATTACTTCATGATAGACATTTTTAAGCTTGATACTTTATTAGCGTATTCATATACCGATATGACCATATGTATGAATCTCGAACCGAATATGGGCCAAACTTATTGCAGACAATATGGTACTGAAAATCACTGATCTGCCAAAATTTAAGCCAATTTTCGGTATGGAATTCCAGACTATGGAATTATTTCATTGTAGAATTTGTTTTAATTATGACTATAGCTAGCAATGATATGATATCATACTGGTTACAGCTGAAAGTAATTTAGGCTAAATTATACTTTTTAAAGTCAAGTTTATGTGGGTGAAAATCTGGGGCCGAGCATAACCTACAGACAATAGGGCAGTGAAGACTGAATTGGCTGAAATTTCAGCCAACTTTCGGTATGAAATCATGTACAATGAATTAAATTACCTCACAGTAAACATTTTTAAAACTCAATACTTCATTAGCATATTCAGATACCTACCTAACCATATAGGTGGGATTTTTGGGGCGAACACATTGCAGGCATTACTAACTTGGCACATACATACATACATACCATTTCTGTTGATGTATGTATCTAATCACCTGTTACAATGTTATTGGCAGCCGTTTTGACTTGAAATTCGGAACATCAGTTGCCTATACATAGTGCTAAATAATTGCCTGCATGGATCTTTTCCCAGTGAAGGATTAAGGACAATGAATTACTAATGAAAATCACACGTACATTATTTTTAGCGAATTTTGTCTAATTTTTCACGATCTACAATATTATTATACATGTTTTACTGTTAAGATTTCCCAGAAATATAGTGACTAGTAAAATGCGTCCACGACATTGCTCAAGATCACTGTATGGGGCCGGTTTGACCAGCTATGCCATGAGGTGGTTAAAATATAATAAGAGAGGATGATTGGCCTATATTCATAGCCGTCGTCATTGTGATTTACATACTTTCACCCGTGACTTCCCAGAATCCCATTTCTAAGGTAATTATAGAGGTGAGCTGTTGAGTTTTTTAAAACTAATTTGGCTAGATGCTGTCGGTGTTTATAGCAGCAGCACAGTTAAATTAGTTTCAAAATATTCAACAGAATGTTTATTAAATAGTAAAAACATACAAATCGCACAGCTTACAGACTTTCCAACGTTCCTGATAACCATAGCTACGTCATTCATTACAAATTTTGACTGTGACGTCAGCCTACATGTGACATAATTGATTATGACATCAACACTTGGGTGACAGGTTGGATAACTTATACCTTCTTTCCATAAGAGAATCGATTCATTGCAATTGGGTCTACATGCGTCTGGCAGGGCAAAGCTAAGTATCTGAATGCTCTTGCTAAAATATGTGGTCACTTATTACAAGTGGGTGGACCACACTACTAAGTGGTATTGGCCGTTTAATGATTACATTTGTTCATGACAATTTCAAAGGTGAGGTCCATTTCTAGATAAGCTCTGTCCATTCTTTCAGCATGTTGGAATCAATTTAAATACTTTGATTCACGACTTCCCAGAATCCCAATTTCAAAGTAGCTATACAGGGTATGGTGTTGAATATCCTGAAATTAATTTGACTGGGTGCTTTTGCTGCCTATGGCCGTAACTGTTCCCGGTCAAAGTGCCTGGTTAAATTAATTTCAAAATATTCAACAGAATGTTGATTAAAAAGTAGACAACATAATGTGTACACTTGACGGACTATTCAATATTCACGATGGAGCTAGAGACGTCATTCACTAAGCATTGTGACTATGACGCCTGTGAAGCAATTCATAATGGTAAAAAACCTTACAACGCCCAGGAAAATTTGTTTCAAATTTTCAACAGAATGTTGATTAAATAGTAAGGCCATATATTTCATACAATGCCCAGTCAAATTAGTATCAACATAGTCAACAGAATGTTGAATATTGTCTGTATGTCCACATGTTGGATCTGTCAATAAAGATTGTTTGCTTGCTTAGTTTTTTAACGCATTGACAACGCGATGACTTCAATTTCTGTGCTAACCTCGCCTACGGAGTGCACCCGTTAGTTTGCTTTGTTGATCATCATTTCCCTGGTCGGGGGTCGAACCATCATCCTGCAATTCCGCATAGCATCAGCAACCCACACATCTTTCCGCTGGACCACCGCACCAAGACAAGAATTGGTTATATTGATACACTGGCGAATTCATATGCAACTACCTTTTGAAAGCACACAGTATGGTGTATTCTGTGCCCTCACCCGTTCTCCATCGCGATACTGGCAGTAGTTGATTGATTGATTGATTGATTAATTGATTGAATCCCGGGGATTAAATCGTAGACATAAAATTCGTACACTTGATGGACTATTCAATGTTCCTGATGAAGCTATTTACATCATTCATCACGTATTTTGATTGTGACGTCATCCTACATATGACGTAAATAATTGTGACGTCATATGCTTGGGTGACAGATCATATCCATCCATTATCATAGAAATATCCTATGCCCATTTGCAGACCAGGAGACGGTTGTTTTTGTCATTTTGCCATTGGAATGATAGGCTCGGTTATCAAGCCAGTCATTTCAGTGGTAAATTTTCAAAAATGTCTACATGTTAGATGTAAATGGTAGTTTCTCAAGATTACTTCAGAAGCCATTTTGGCCAATTTGATCTGGATGAGTGTTGAAGTGGAGAATAACAGATGTACGTGGGCACAGTGGGACAGATCACAATACTATTTTATTTCTGATGCAAATGTAGAGTCAGCAATTATCCCAGGCCACCAGCTATTACAACTAGCCCCAATAGTGAGGGTATGCGTTTAATGCGCACGAGAAATCTAGACAATATATCCTAAATCTACGATTTCAATCTAAATAGATACGCTCTCGTTAATAAAAAAAATATATATCTCGCTCTCAATAGTGTTAGGAGATCTGGCGAGAACGTGAATGACCACAATCCCTTGTGAAAAATGGCAGCGCCGTCAATGGGCATTTCCAGTCTTAGCTATGCCCCGCTTACCTCTAGCTAAGCTCCACCCACACTTCGCAGTGTTGGGTTCGATCGATCCCCGTTAATGCCCTGACGGTCAATTTCCTGAAATCTATACAGGTAAGCCGTTGAATATTTTGTAACTAATTTGACTGGGTGCTGTTGCTGTCTATGGCAGCAACAGCGCCCAGTCAAATTAGTTTCAAAATATTCAACAGCATATGTATTAAATAGTAGACATGCAATTCTTACAATTCTTGACTTGAGTGTACCGAGTCCTGATTTCTTGAGGTCACCTCGTAACACGCTTAGCAGATTCATGCAATGACATTCTCTCCTGGCTTTGTATTTGCTGGCTCCGAGTAGGGCGAATTCCAAGGCTCTCTGTGCTGGTGTCGCTTCTGGCATCCTTAGAACATGGCCAAACATTGACCATCTTTGCTGGGCGACTTTTACAGACAGCGGCGACGTATTACACATCTTGTATAGTGCATCATTGGAAATTATGCTGTCTGGCCATCGGTGTCCAGTGATGGTGCATAGGTGTTTGCGATGGCAGGCATCAAGTTTGTCTAGAGCTGCATTTGGAGCTGCCCAGCTGTTACAGTTATACAGCATCAAGGATACGCAGGTTGCATTGTATAAACGTAGCCGCTTTATCAAGGGCATCTTTGATCTACGAATCCATAGCTTCCAGAAGGACTGGAAAGCTATGTTCCCCATGACGCAGCGTGCAGAAATGCCAGCAGTGCTGCAAAGCAGTGAGCCCAGGATTGTACTTTTTCCTCCATGGTTCGCCACCACGAAGAGGGTCGTCATTTTCTATAGTTTCATGGTTTGTCGATAGGTATATGTGGGTGAACTCTGTTTTGGATTCATTCATAAAGAGATTCTCAATTTTTAGTTTGCTTGCAGCTATTGGGAGTTCGTCAAGGGGTTTCTTTTCCTCGTCTATGAAGTCCACATCGTCGGCATATTCCATCTTTAGCGGCATGCCCAGTATTGACACTGGGGGTTTGGTCTTGTGGAACTTTCCCGCACAGATTTCAATGCGGCAGCAAAGTAGCAGGTGAAAAGCACCGGAAACAGACCATCTCCCTCTGGGTAGCCGATTGATGTCTCAAACTCTACAGACTTCACTGACTTGACTCGTACTCTCAGCTTGGTGTCTGCAAGTAGTAGTCTCACTAGTCGTAGCTCATTTTCATTGCAACTGGCCTGGCGTGGTACATCTAGGATCTTTGAGCGTTTAATTGTGTCGAAGGCTCATGACATGTCAATGCCCATTTTGTGGAAGTCCCAGTGTTTGGACATGACTACCGACACAAGCATGCGTTGAGCCCATACAATGTCTGCGCAATTGTATCCTTCGATTATATGACATCATATGACATCATAGCCAACTCAGTGACGTGCATGCTTACATCATAATCATTACGTCATAAATCCTTCTATTTGGCCCGTCTTTAACTCTTAATCGTCCAACACGTTGCAAGAATTGTATGTCTGCTATTTAATAAACATGCTTTTTAATATTTTGAAACTAATTTGACTGGGCTCTGTTGCTGCCTTAAGCAGCAACAGCACCCTTACGGCAGCAACAGCACCCAGTCATATTAGTTTTAAAATATTTAACAGCTTACCTATATAGTTTTCTGGAAATTGATAGTCCGATATTTCAGCGATCGATCGATCTCAACACGAGCGAGGTGTGGGTGGAGCTTAGCTAGAGGTGGGCGGGGACTAGCTGAAACTGGAAAGGTCCATTATGCGTTCGTGATGTACTTGTCTATGTCACTCATGACGTCATAATGACGTTATTGATTATGATGTCATTCTACACGTCACGTCGTTGATCACGACGTCATGTGATGTGATGGATGATGTGGAAAGTTCCATTCTAGACACAACCAAGTGAACGGGTATCGCTGAGCGGCCACGGAAAGAGATGATAGGCCTACACGCACATTCGTCGTAGTCGTCGTGATTTATATACATACTTTGAACCATGACTTCCCAGACTCCCCTTTTCACGGTAACTATGGAGGTGAGCTGTTGAATATTTTGGAACTAATTTGACTGGGTGCTGCCGCTTGTTAGATAGTAAAGCTCTTCAATTCGTGCAGCTGAAGGACTTTTCAATGTTCCAGTTGGGCAAAGCTACGCCAGTCATTAGCCATTGCGTATTTTGACTGTGACGTCACCTACCTGGGAACTAATCGATCCTTCGATTATATGACGTCATAGCCAACTAAGTGACGTGCATGCTGACATCATAATCATTACGTCATAAATGATTCTATTTGGCCAGTCTTTAACTTTTAATCGTCCGACACGTTGTAAGAATTATATGTCTGCTATTTGATAAGCATGCTGCTTAACATTTTGAAACTAATTTGACTGGGCGATGTTGCTGCCTTAAGCAGCAACAGCATCCTTACGGCAGCAACAGCACCCAGTCAAATTAGTTTCAAAATATTTAACCGCCTACCTGTGTAGTTTTCTGGAAATTGATAGTCAGGTATTTCAGGGATCGATCGATCCCAACACGAGCAAGGTGTGGGTGGAGCTTAGCTAAATGTGGGCGGGGACTAGCTGACACTGGAAAGGTCCATTATGCGTCCGTGGCGTGCTTGTCTAAGTCATTCATGACGTCATTGATTATGATGTCATTCTACACGTCACGTAGTTGATTATGACGTCATGTGATGGATGGATAATGTGGAAAGGTCCATTCTAGACACAACCAAGTGATGCGTAGCGCTGACCGAGCGACACGGAAAGAGATGATAGGCCTACACGCACATCCTCCGTTGTCGTCGTGATTTATATACATACTTTGAACCATGACTTCCCAGAATCCCCTTTTCACGGTAACTATAGGGGTGAGCTGTTGAATTTTTTTGGAATTAATTTGACTGGGTGCTGCTGCTTATTAAATAGTAAAGCTCTTCAATTCGTACAGCTGAAGGTCTTTTCAATGTTCCTGTTGGACATAGCTACGCCACATTACGTATTTTGACTGTGACGTCACCCTACTGGGGAGGGTGGTGGTGGTGGGGGTGGGTGGGTGGGGTAGGGGGTGGGTGGGGGGGGGGGGGGGAACTAATTGATTATAACGGCAAGGCTCTACAATATCTGACCCTCTTTCTAAAATATGTGTTCACTTATTACAAGTGATTCGACTGCTAAGACTACGTTATAGGCCCCTACAGCTCATAAATAAGTTAATGTACTTACAAAACATAAACCGAAATTCTGTCTTGTTTTGCAAACATTTTAATTTATTCTTTAGATGTGCTATACCATCGAGTCGGCGGGTTTGTAGTACAGCTCATACATGTAAATAAGGCACTATATTTACAAAGAAAAACAGAAATTCTACCTTGTTTTGAAAACGTGGTAATTTATTTTTTAGGTCTTCTATACCAAACGGTGTCGGGTTTCACGGAAACTGGGAGATAAAAAACTCGCTTTAACTATTATCCTTCTGCTTTCAAAGGCTATGCCTAGTTGTTTCACGGTCAGTACAGGAAAGATTTGTGTAGATTATGTAAACAATAATGCTGAAAGTTGTCTACATGTGTGCAGCAGCGGTTTACGGCAGCAGTTTCCAAAATGAATAGAAGTTATCATATAGTTATCATATGTACATAAAATGTTTGGAATTTCAGCAATGTATGCCTTAGGTTTTAACGCATTTCTGTAATTCTTACCGCCTTTCCGTATTACCGTATTTCCCCTATTTATTTTTACTGTAGATTTGTAGTTCCGTATTTTGCATGCTATTTAAACAGAATTTCTATTCCAATTAACAAAAAAAGAATTTACTGAGTTTTGGAGGCTATATACATATCTGATCGTCTGTGTCAGATGTCAGTCAGTCAATGAAGATCCAGCGGTCGAGACATCTACCCCCCCCCCCCATAGTGAGCATATGCGTATGAGCTATCTAGCCAATATATATCCTAAATCTATGGTTCCAACTAAAATAGAGGCGCGCTCTATCTATCTGTCTAGGTAGCTGTTGGAGACCACAGTCCTTTGCGCAAAATGGCCGCGCCTATAAGCAATTCTAGACACAACCCGAATATAAGCGTAGCCGTGAGCGGCCACGCAATAATACAGCTCGGAAAATGCATACCGTAGTTTACAATTACAATACCGTCGTATGGAGATTGTGAATACAGTCAACCTGAGTGTCCAAGTTTCTGTCGTGTTGATGATTTTCATTGATACGCATGGCTGTTTATCTGTGGATGATTCTTGTGCTGTTGTGAAGTGTGACATTTTTATTACTCTGGGGTGGGGTGGATAACTGAAGTGCGGTGACAAGTTTATCGGACATGATGTATTTCACTCTGTAATGGCCGAGCCCGTAGGCGGGACAGAGTTACATTAGAGTGCGACGAAGAAGGGTGCTGTCGTAACTTGAATCACTCCATTATCGAATTCAACTTTTCGGTAGCAAAACCACCTCCTCTGTAAGAGCTGACTCTTTCATATCTGAAGAGTGGCAATCTACAGACGACGAGTGGAGTGTGAAGTGGACAGGACGAATGATATCCGAACCTGGTGCATAAACGAGAGACGCGCATTGGAGATGGGGCAGTGGAGGTGCAGTTGGTCGGGGAGCACTGTTGGCGGGGGTGGTTGCGCAATTTGGGGGCATGGACGGGTACACCGAGTTGTCCAGTTCTGCTGTTCTTCAAAACGAGCCAAGGCCTCATCCGGCCTCTTCACTTCCATGCTATTTATTACATGTTCCCCCCCCCCCCCACAAGAAGCATGGCCCGGGGCAGCATCAGCTTCCGCTTGTGGTAATGCTATAATGGGGGTAATAGCATGAAGTGGGTGGGAGTGGGAAGAGGTCGGCGGAACAACTTTTCTGTCCTTCCCCTTGGACAACACCAACGAGAATGTCTTCAGATACTACTTCCCAGATCTAGTAGACCTGCACTGAGGAGGGAGAGGGCGAGTACTTATCTCATCATTGTCCTCAGTGTTAGTTGATTGCTCACCGGACTCCTGGCTGGGTAGGAGAGAGGTCGAACTGGCACCGCGGTGCACTGGACTAACATCGGGAATACTTGTTTCCGCAGAGTCATCCATCTGGGTACTGGTGTCACATGGAATGACCAGCCCGAGCTCTGGCACTGGGTCGTCACTGACACATGATTTAAGTCAACCGAAGTGGATGACTGAGGTCAGGCCATCAGAAGCGTGGATATGGTAGGTCACGTCCAACTTCTTACCTACTACCACATAGGAGCCTTTCCACTGGTAACTCAGTTTACTTGGCACGTTTGCAGAACATCGCGAATCATGTATCCAAACCATTTTTCTCGCTTCATATGGGTCTCCATGCACTCGCCAGTCATGCCATGTTTTCTGACACTGTGTGTGCAGTGGATAAAGTTGCTCTCACTAGCTCATGGGTCTGTTCTTTTCCGTTGCCGCATGAGTTCTATGTAGAGAGATGGTGAATTTTTCTCTCCCAGAATCCTGGGCATGGCCAGATCCATGGGTAAGACTAATTCACCGCCTAACATTAACTATGCAGGGGTATAACCCGTGTTGGAATTTACTGAAGTGTTGTATGCCATATGCACATATGGGAGTCGTAAATCCCAATCTCTACAATCAAGGCATGTTTCCTTCGTCAACATTTCCGCAAGTGTATGATTAAACCTCTCCACCATTCCGTCGCTGTGGGGGGGGGGGGGGGGTGGTGGTGATATGGAGCCATCCTTGTTTTGAAGATATGAAACAATTTGCAGAGCTCGGAGATTAGCCGGCTCTCAAAATTACTTCCTTGATCGGAGTGCAGCTCATAGGGCATTCCAAACCGGCAGAACACATTGCTTGCCAAGACCTCCGCTAGTGTGGATGCCTCTTGGTCCGGCAAACCAAATGCTTCCACTCACTTCGTAAAATAATCTTGCAATATGAGGATGTACTTGTTTCCTTCATCCGTCATATTCAAGGGTCCGAGCACATCAATAGCCACTAGCTCTCACTGTGCACCAACGATCTTAATTTGAAGTCGTGCGGAATGGTGCTGGCCAACAGCGCGTCTTTGACATGGGACACATTTGGTGACCCATGCCTTCACACTATCGCATATCCCGATCCAGTGGAATCTCTGTTTTATCCGGGTTAATGTCCACTCAACAGCTAGATGACCTGCGTTATCGTGTAGTTGTTGCATAATGGTGTTTCGATAACATTCGGGAATCACCAAGCGCTTGTTGATGTAGTGAACCCTGTTCTGTATGTGGCATTCCTCAAACCACTGGTAGTAGTATTTTGCTGTTGTGGATAGTGGTGTAACAGATTCCCGGGGAGGACGTACCCCCTCCTGGATGCATGCGTACATATATTTCGTTTTTATGCATCTGTTGCTTGTTCATGAGCGACTACCTCCATGTTCCACTCTGCGCATCACAATTCGTGGAACACCGGAGATGGCTGTGTTGAATGTGTCACAGTGGTGGCCACATCAGATTCATCCTCAAGCCCGATTCTGCTCAAGGTATCAGCATTTCCATGCAGTTTGCCCAGTCTATGAACCACATAATTAAAAGCCTGCAGGGAAACCTGCCACCTCGCTACCTGGCCCTCCAGATTTTTAGGTTTCTGAGCCAGCGTAGTGAGGCGTGGTCTGTACGGAGTGTAAATGGGTGCTCATACAGAAAGTGTTTATAATACTTGACAAAATAGACCGCCGCAAGTAATTCCCACTTGGTGTAACGTTTTTCCATCTTGTTGAGAGTACGTGAACCATAACCCAATACCTGCTCCGTCCCATCCTCCATGACCTGAGACAGAACTGCACCGATAGTGTAAGCTGACGCTTCAGTATCCAGGATGAAATCAAGTTTAGGGTTAGGATGAGCGAGAATTGGAGTGGTCGTCAAGAGTTTCTTCAACACCCTGAAGGAACATTTACACTCACTTGTCCACTCGAATGGTCGATCCTTTTCAGTGATCTTGAATAGGGGTGATGCAATCTCGCTGAAGTGATCGATGTGTCGGCGATAGTACTGACAAAGACCAAGGAAGCTCCGAGTTTCCGTGACAGACACGGGGGTCTGCTACTCCGCCACTGCTTTTGTTTTTGACGCTTGTGTAGCCACTCCATCACCGGATATGTTGTGTCCCAAGAACTTGATGCTCTGTCTGAAAAGATGACATTTCCGAGGTTTGAGACTAAGGCTGGCCATGCGGAATCATGATAGCACGCTGTCCAAATTAGAGAGGGTTTGCTCAAACGATGGACCAAAGACGATTACGTCGTCAATGTAGCACAGACAGATTTCCCACTGCAGGGTGATTAATACCTGCTCAATGAGATGCTCAAATGTTCCAGGAGCATTGCACAAGCCATAGGGCATCTTGTGGAACTGGAAAAGACCGTCCCTGCAAATGAATGCGGTCTTCTGTAGGTCAGCCTCATCCATGGCTAACTGCCAGTACACACTAGCTAAATCAAGGGTACAAAACCACTTGGCCCCAGACAAGGAATCTAAGGCCTGATCTATCCGTGGTAATGGATAGGCGTCTTTGATGCTAAGATCATTAAGGTGGTGGTAGTCTATACAAAACCGCAAAGATCCGTGCTTTTTGCCTGCTAGTACTATGGGACTGGCCCAGGGGGATGCCGATGGCTCAATTATTCCAGTCCGCAACATGTCCTCTACTTGTTGGTGTGCCTCTGCTTCCTTATGGATAGGGAGACGGCGAATGGGCTGTCAAACTGGTCTGTTGTTTCCGGTGTCAATGGAGTGTCATACAAGATGTGTCTCTCGGAGGTCCATGTCTACAGCTGAGAAACTATCACGATATTTATGAAGTAATTTCCATACTTGTTGTTTTGGGGATTGCATCAATCCAACTGTGGCATGCAAATATAGGTCATGTAAGTGTTCGGGCAAATCATCAGAAGTTGTTTCTGGTATGATTGTGGGTGGGGTGGTTTCCAGTGATATCAAATTGCGACAACGGACTCCCGGTTTGAGTGTTATAGGGGCCGCAGTGCAATTGAATACCTTAAATGGTATATGATGCTTGTTGGTGGTGTCCACGATTATGCGGGGACTGGCGCATTGTGAGGTGATCATGTATTCAGGGTCGTGTTCCAGCATGGCTGTGTGAGTGTTGTCTCCTAATTGTGGTGCAGTGGCCCACAAGATCCCTTCTTGACAAGCGCTTGTTAAAAACGGTAATGGAAGCTCCAGTGTCCACAGTGGCACTGGTGGAAATTTCGCTAAACAGACAGATTTATCTATCACCTTGCGGTGAGCCTGCAGAATAATCTCCAATGATACCATTTGCGGGAGTGAAGGTCGTGTGGTATCATTCTGTATTTAGTCGGCTTGTTTCCGAATAGCTTCTGGGAGTGCAATTGGTGGCTGAATGTTATAAGGGCCAACCCGTCGTCACTGCTGCTGCGATTGCTTAGGCGATGATGGAGTCGGGGGTAGCAATTGTGGTGGCGTTGTTGCTGATTCTGTGTAAGCTGAGTTGGTGTATACTGCAGTGTGGGTAGGATTCTCGCATTCGCGGCTGAGGGCTACCTGTACGAGCCACTTTTTACAATGCATCATGGGATGTTTAGTTGATGCGCAGAAGAAACAACGATGGCATGTTATTTTTCCGTTCCTAGTACAATGTTTCTTCTTGTGGATCCATGATGCTGAATGAGCGCTTCCTTCGGAATCACTGCTGCTGCTAGACGTTGTTGATGAGGCAGTAAGTGGTTGTGAGTTGCATACCACCACAGGACACCAGGTGTTAAGTGCCTTGGCGGTGTGACGTGGTGCTTGCAGAAACATTGTTTCAGTGGAGCTGCTTTAACCTACCACTGGCGTTTTACATAGGAAAGAAGGTTTTGTAGACGCGGAAAGTGCAGGGTCACATTTTCCGCAGGGGGAAGATGGCAGTGCTGCGGATCTCATGTGCATCGTAGACACGGACATAGAAGAAGCTTGGTGCTGGTGAGTGCATAATGTAGTAGGAATGTAATGAGGATTAGAAATGGCCGCCTGAGATTGTGGTTCAGAGGCCGCAGTTGAGCCAGATTGTAGGATTGGGCACCGAATCGAGTCTGTAACCGGTGCCTGTGCTAGTTTCACAGATTCTCAGGCTGCGGGGTATGTTGGTCAGTGGTTGGAGTTGTAGATCGAGGCCAACTTGGGCATCAGTCCTTCCAGTGGCCTGGCTGACCACATCCAAAGCACGTGTTTGGTGGCGGAGCTGAAGCTGTGGTGGGTTATGTCGCGAAGGTGGTGCTAAGTGTTGTTATGAGATTGGTGAGTGTGTGGATCCGTTTTGTGGTCTCTTCTAATCTTTCGTGCATGCTTTGCATATTGCTGTTGTTATGCTGGTTCCCGTGTCCTTGGGCGTTATTGTGGCCCCCATGATGGGATTGGCCATACTCTCTTCCTCTAGACACGTGATTTTGACTGCTTTGTTCTTGCTGCGCGCGTTGTTCATTTGCTGATGTGTTAGTGGTTGCGGTGTTTGATTCAGTGGTGGTGGCGCCATTGACATCATTTACTTCATTAATTGGGTGTAGTTGGCAGCGATTATTCTTTTCCCATTCCAAATTCTCGATCCGAACTGTGGTGGCCATACACTTGTACCCTTTGGCCTTCCCGGTGTGTTTCCCTGTCCCTGCTACGATGGACGGACGCCCAGTTCTCCACACAGGATGCAGCCTAGGCTGGGTACCGCTCTGTATATACCTGAGATAAAGACCTGTCGAAGTTATGGCAACATAATCTGGGACAGTCAAGGCACACCCTGCCAACTTCCAACCTGAGCGGACACAGTACTGGATGCCAATTAACGTCGTCTTAGTGAAGGCCGCAGCCCAGCTGGACCATACCATGGAGGTGATGCCTGCTAGACATCATTTTAGCTAAGGGGTCCATGTAGATCATTTTTGGATGTCATTTTAGCTAAGAGGCCCCGCATAGATCGTACTAGCCAGGTAATTCACCCCGCTGGTACTTGGGATCACAGACCACTCCACCCGTCCAGCAAGTGACAGGTTACACTGTCTCATGCACATACCCTCCTGCTTCCCAAAGAAGCACTTTTCATGTTCTCTGATCACAGGAGGCATGACTCGCAATACGAATGCTTGCCATGGTCTGACTATACATTGAGCCATCTTGACCACTCATAACCAGTAACAGGTTGATGAACTGACATGATCAAGATGACCGGCCGGTGACCCATTCGATTGTAATCACCATCTGAGCTCACGCTCAGGGGCAACCGACAGGCTGATCCATATCTATCTGCCAACAGTATACGAACTTTGACTGTTTTCCCCGACCTTGCCTGCAGGCCATCTCTAGCAAACACAGCGACCTAGTCTGCTAGAGATATCCTGGGTGTGGACTATTATCCACGTACCACGCATGTCCACTTACTATTACCAAGTTCAGCAGCCCGAACAATGCGCCGACTAGATGGTACCACAGTAGTATGTTAATTCATCCTTCATTAGACACGGAGGCCTTCAGTATCTCCTCAGCCCTGTAGTTCAGATTTTACTTGCCCCCAGACCCTTGCGGGCCCACTGCCGCCTGTTACAGCCACGCTTCGAGGAGCCTATACCTCTTGGTGAGCGGTTGAAGGCTGCCGTGCTCCGTGAGAAATAGTTTTACTTTTAACGCATCGATGAAGGTGTCTAGATGTAAGTGTGTAACACCCTCGAGATTTGTGCTGGGGTACATGTGGGTAACTAAACGACGGATGCGGCTCGCTAACTCCGGTAATGTTTCCTCCGAGCATCGATGTAGATTTTTAAGTTGAAGTCAACTCATTTCACTGAGGGCTGTGTCGCCGAATCTTTCTGACAACGCATTCCTAAGTCTGCCAGTACTTGCAGAGCTTTTCCGGACAGATTTGCAGCTAAGTACTCTCCCATCTGACGATTGCTCCACCGATTTGTCCTAATTATTATTTCGAATTGCACTTTATAATTGTCCCAATCAGTCTCCCCGCTAAATTCGAGGTTGGGGGGGGGGATGGTCCGGCCATGTCCTCGTGGAGAAGTGATTGGCGCAAAACCTGGTGGTGGTGCTGGTGAAACTGATGAGAACGCTGGTCAGCGTGTAGGTGGTGGTGGTGTTTCCTCTTGATGTCCCTGTCAATGATGTCGCATCCATGAAGGTGATTCCCGTCGATGATGTGATCCATGATACGTTGGTTCTGCCGAATACTGCCCTGATGCTGGTCCATAGACAGGTGTAGGTCTATAGACAGGTGGAGGCATGCTATGTAGACGACGTGGACGTTCCTGCTGCTGTGACTGATATTCCTCATACGGAGGTGGTGCAAGTGACTGACGTGGAAGATGTGTGTGATGTGGATGTCTTCTGATGTATTGCTGAAATGGTGTTGCCGTTTCCTCCAGTTCATAATGCGATACTGATGGATAGAAGGGTGAAGACGCACGAAAAGGGGGGAGATACGGGGTATGGTACATGAGTGTCCAGCCACTGGTCACCTACTGATGACGTTGGTGAACATAATGGTTGTGAAGGTTGTGGTTGTCTCCATGGGGGTCTTTGACTTGGCCGTCCGTGATCCGGCGTAGATGCCGGTAGCCTATCATGGAGATCCGATAAAGTGATGTATTCAGTTCCTGCCTGCGAGGCATTGCGGAAGGTCCCCTCGCTGATCGGTGAGAACGCGTGTTGAGGCGGTGCTGGTTGTTCCGCACCCGGGAAATTAGCGACATTGTCGGTGAGCATGGGAGCAGTATGTCTATCATATGATGCTACTTCCATATCTAAGGAGAGCTAACTGTCTGATGAAGGAGACTGAAACTCGTGGGTGTTGAGAGTTGGCGTGGGCTTGCTTCTCATTCGAGCCCCACATCAGGTGCCACTTGTAGCTCGCGGGGGTATTACTGGTCCGCCATGACGTTTCTGCCCATCGCAACGCAAGTGCACAATGATCAGGATTGCTGCTTAGCTGTGCATCTCGGGGTTGAAAATATTGTTGTTGCGAGAGGAAAGTGCCTCACGCAGCCCTCCGTCACAGGAAAATGCCTTCAACACCAAAGTGCAGGAAAAGAGCTGGAAAAAATGGCCACTCTTTTGTTGAACAGAAAATGCTAAGTGCTGAAAATCCTAGTGAAACCATAATTAATGTGATGAAGACGGGTCATACGATTTCCAAAGAATTCCCAAGTCACCATCTTATGTAGTTCAAAAGATACTGTATTGGTAGCTGCCGCTTTATTTATGCCGACCTTCTGCTACAATCTAACCTATCATTTAGTTGTTAGAAACGAAAGCTAGCTTTGGCTGCAAGTGGCAGGGATTCCTACCTAACTTTAGATACAGTTGTCCCCTAAGCGCAGACGCCCATCTTCCCGTAGGTCCCTTTGACTAGCATCTACCTCCAAGGACAATAGGCACATATGTTACGACCCAATGAATCCGAATTCGATGAAAATCCGGCTACCTTGCCAACAACCACATAAAATATCACCTGAACAATGGCTACATTTCACATAAGCAAGCTTTGATCACTAACATATCACTATGGTGGGGATGGAGAGGTGAATATCCATCGCGAGCGTCCTTCCCATGAGGGCATGGCGGATTCAAAGATCTCACCCAGACACTGCAACGAGTTGGATGGAGGATCTAACAGTTGACCTGTTGTTAGGATTAAGTTCAAATATGCCCAGATATGCGCTGTGGACCAGTATATAAACTAAGTAACTCACAATTCTAACTATATGTTTTTGCAGTGTTTCCTTCATTGGCGGGGTTGTTATCTAGCTAACAAGTATCCGAAGATACAGGGGAGATGTATGTGAATCAGCACTTTAACCATCACCGCTCGGAAACCTCCGATAGTTTCCCAGGGCCGGATCCGATCAATGTGCTGATGGGGAGTCCAAACAATTAATAAGCCATGCGGCTGGTGGATCGTGGAAAGAGACAATAACGTAATGTATATGAGGCCCTATAGGTAACTGGCCAATTTTACACAACCTTGCCGGAGTGCAGGGCTACATTACCGAAACAACCGGATAAGAGGCGTACACTATATATCTCCAAATGAAGAAATTGTCCCTAACCACTTTAACCTATCCCATCGAGCTGAATAGTAAGGTTTAGTCGGTAACATGACAGGCTCAAACAATTAGAGCACGGTCAGTGACCTCAGTGTAAAATTGATGATGGCGGGAATAAAGTGATGCGGATATATCTGTTGCTGTATAGTATTTCCTAGCGTACTGTGGTCCAAAGTTTTCTACAATTAAACAAAACATATTAACTGAATGGCTAACTGCCATATACAACTAACCAATGCAATAAGTAGAATGTAATTAAATGATTTATCTAAATATCACAGATTGATGAACTTAAACGGGGCAGCTAGTTGAAAGCACCTACAGTAAACAAAGATAATATACACAGTAAGAAGAAATTATAAATTGCGGTCCTAAGACCTGGAAGGTACCTATTAGTCATCAGTACCATGTACGGAAATGATAATTAAATGTACAATAGTATAGCTAGTTGAGTACCTAATAGTCATCTGTATGGAACAGGCTACTATGTTGCTGAAATTGAGGCGCTAACATATTCATAGCGCGGGTTGACACATTCTCTGAAGCTGGAAAGATTTACGCAGGCAGATTTCTGCAGGCAGGTCTCTGCAAGCTGCCTCCTCCAGACAGGGTAGACATGGTACACACTCAGGACAGTGAAACAGAGCAGTGAAGAAATGTCTATTAGATAGTCTCTTTAGCTAGTATACAATCTATACAGAAGTGAGAAAGTTATCCGTCTGGTGACGGAAGTAATAAAGTTGAAGTTTGCCCATTAACAGAGAGGGCTGTTTATACTGTTAAGCAGTTACATAAACTGGCACATGGTGCGGTGTGCATCGCATAGCTCTTGCGGCGCACATAGCAAAGTTCCACCAGACTGTGGTCAAAAGTTAATTAAACACACGTGACATGCAGTGCGGAAACTAGAATCATTGTCAGCTCTACATTCCATAGAATTACATTCTGGGCCCGCACGGCCCGCTCTCGGAAAGGCTCCCTTAGAAAAGTCCTGATGCGGAAAGTATAACTTTAAATTTAGTCTATTACCCCCGGATGGCCGTCTGGGGTTGTCCAAAAACTGGTGGAAGTCGAGGATGTCCTACCACCGCGGATGTGCTGGGATCCGTAAGACACTGAATGAAGTGAGAATCACTGCAGGTCAGCAGTTACATCCGTCATCCTGATGGTCCAGATGTCCTGCGCGGGCCGGCTTCCACACCGGCGATGCTCCTGATTCTTAATTTTTCACCACTTTTATACGTCTGGTGACGTGAGAGGCAGATGCCTCAGACAATCAGCGGCTGAGCAGTAGCCAATCAGCGTGCAGCTAGATCAGCGACGTATTTATCACGTGCACAGAACATTCTAAATCTATTTATGCATACACATGATTACCACGTCAAAAGCAATATTTTAAAGATAATTTAAGGGGATTTTCGCGGATAGCCATTTCTGGGCCAATTTTAAAATAGTAAACAGTTCTAAAAAGCTCGTTTTATTCTGGTCCTCACCCGTACCAAGAACAACGAGGTTGAGGTAGGTTAAGGCATTTACGAGTACCAACTCTGTTCACTATAGGCATGCACTCGCTTCCAATTCCGAGACGTGTTGTCAGGAAGCGCTGACGCGCGCGCATGTGCATCACGCATTTCAACGGCCATTTTTAATGAAAACCTCTCTCATAGGGCTTATGTACACATACTATCCTACCCAGGGGGGGGGGGGCATGCTTGGAGCGAATCTGGAGCAGCCGTTCCATACCCACCGTCCGGTCGGTCCGTGCTACAATATTCTGGAACGAGTCCGTACATTACAAATCCATTAGTACTCGGCGGGGATCTGATCACTTCGCTAACTTCGCTTTTTTCAATAAATTCAAGGGTATAATTATCCATCTTCAAAAGTTAAACAAACTTAAATAACTGCTGCGCTAATAAAGTTTGAAAGAGTAGATACATTGATCAAGCTTTGGAATGCTCGAATGATTTTCACACTCAATGTCCTGAGTTTATATAGGGCGGAGAATATCATATCTTAAAAAATTTCCCGTGGGAATTTGTTGAGCTTGAATAAACATATTGTTTACGTTTCGGTAAGCTTAAAGGTTTGGATATGCTATTAAACATATGTTAAATGGTTAGAGGCACGTGTACGCTAAGCTCATAGTTGTTTTAAAATCATGAACCGATTTTGCGACTATAGGTTAATGTTAAGGTGGTGTAATGTTTATACTGTTAATGAAACACACACACACGTGTGCACGCGCATTGGGACATAGCGTTCACAAATTTCCTAATATTTGAACAGCTCTAATATGGATTTTTAATATTGGACTCATGTGTATTTAGCTAATCCGTTAACTAACCCCTAGGGGTATTATTCTAAATTGGAATAGCTAAAAATGAAAGCCCATACTTGCGGGAACAGATCAACTTTATACGTTTTTAATATAAGATCGCCAATTTTTGAAACTAACGACCTATATTCACATGTGAGTCTAGAATAAACCTTATAACTCGATAGACAGCTTCAGAGATTTTAA
This sequence comes from Chaetoderma sp. LZ-2023a, assembly GCA_034401795.1. Taxonomy (NCBI): domain Eukaryota; kingdom Metazoa; phylum Mollusca; class Caudofoveata; order Chaetodermatida; family Chaetodermatidae; genus Chaetoderma; species Chaetoderma sp. LZ-2023a. Next base: position 107,183,538 of record CM067370.1, on the reverse strand, counting down.
GTTTATCTCCATCACATGACTTAACTATCTCAGCTATACACGCAAGAGCATATGTTTCCATGATTTCTATGTTATTATAGGCTATTTATAATTATTGGAAACCTGTATGGACAGATATACTGGTTGTATATTCAGGCTATCAGACGTCTACACAAAAATGCACCAATTTAAGCATCCTGCTAATATTTTACTTAACGAGCCTTCGCAAGCGGGCAAGTCAATGTTGTTAAGTAAAATCATAGAATTTAGATCTCAGTTATTTGATAAACCTACAGAGCGAATTATCTTATGCTACTGTTCTTATCAGACTGCTTATCAAAGCTTTGGGACCGATGTGGAATTATATGAAGGCGTTCAAGATTTAGAAATTTACTCGAGTATACGGAATTTAATTATACTGGAAGACCTTATGGAAGATGTGGATAGCCTGGTTACAGCTTTATTCACGATGCGTGGGCATCATGAGAATTCAAGCATGGTGCATCTAGTTCAGAATATCTTCTCCTAAAACAAACACCAGAGAAATATTTCTTTAAATTCCCATTACATAATCCTATTTAAGAATCCCCGAGATGCATCCACTATAACGACACTGGCCAGACAAATGTTTCTAAGGAAAAGCTCGCCATTACAGAATTCATATAATGATGCCACTAACCAAGTTTATGGCTATTTGCTTACAGATCTTCCTCAGACAACACCCGAATACCTGAGATTACGGACCAATATTTTACCCAACCAAGTTTGCACAGTGTACATTCCTACAACGAATAAGAACGCCTAAGAAAGTCAAATGGCTAATCGTAAGCAGAGAGCTAATAATAATGATGAGTGTAGACAGACTAAACGAGGACGTAAAGCTAGCAATATATCCAGTCAATTACATGTATTGCAAAGTTTAGCTAAAGCCAAACCCGCTCAGCAAAAGATAATACTAGCCCCATATGATAAGGGTCTGAAAGCCGCTTAAACTTAATTCATCGAAATATAAAATTAAAATGAATACAATATAAACGCTTACACAAATATCTCGATAACGTTAGATTACTCTAAGCCGAAATTAAAAAAATTATTTCAAAGACGCAGGGTGATTCAGAGTGGCGGTTTCTTATAACTTCTACTACCAGCAGTATTACCGCTTATTTCTAAATTATTCGGATAAGAATCACGATGGAAAGTGTTAAAAAAATGGCATCGGTCCCGCATAACATGATAAATGGTATAAACACGACCTCCAAGATTAATCTTCTAAAAGCGATGAAAATCTTAGATCTGCGATGAATTTAGATCACGATATGGAATGATTTCTAAATTGTAGCGACTTGATGGCTAGAGAAAAATCAAATTTGTTTTCTCAAACCTTGCACAAATTTAGACTGCAAATAGATCAGGCTAAACAGACCAGTTCTGCTGGTAAGCCATCAGAGGATTATTCATGGAATCTCCCTGCAACAGCTACTAGGGTTTAAATTTGGATCACACTAGAATTAAAGGCCTAGTTCATTGAACCACAGTTTAAGAAACAAAGGCGTGAGAGTAATTGAAATATTAAATCAGCGTGCTCTAGGTTTATCATTAAACTCAGCCAATAGGGTTACCATAGATAGAGTTACATTTTCGTATAGCAATCTGGTAGATTTAATAGCCTCGACGGTGACTCAGAACCGGTATACAAAATCTAAGGATTTTTATAAGCTAAATTACATACAGCATTCAATAGACTCTTATCTGAGACTAAGGTACTTAGACAAGTTGTGGGGAATCATAAGGCGTGGGCTAAGATTAAGAATACAGACGCACTCGATGATGAAGAAGAAAAAGAAGACATGAGCCTTCAGTATATCAAATCTAAAGCGAAAAACGAAAAAGAGAGTATGGTTTTAAAAGTTTACAGCATACACTCATCAACAGAGTACTTCTACGCTCCCATCAGTTGTTAGAAATCTTAGATTTTGAAATTCTAAACTATCTTAAACTTGGTTAAACTATGCCACGAAAAAAACTAGCAAGACCTGTAAAAAAATTAAGAATCTATTAGCCGGGCTGACAGATTGAAGCATGTATATTATCGGAAAAGTTGCATCGGGCCTTTAATTGCAAGATATCTAGATCATTAATATGCACCAGATTAGCTGGGCAACTGGCATATACATTGCATGTATAGGCAAGGATTAGAGCCAAGAGAACAAAGTTTAATAGAAATCGCTTCAAAGTAACCAGCGTGGATCAGTTATGGCAAATAGATCTGAGTGAAGTTTCTATGTTAGCCAGACATAATAACAATATATGTTATCTATTGTAGACTGTTTATCAACATTTTTGTGGATAATACCTTTACTGAATAAAACGACAAACACCTTGGCTCAATCCTTGAAGTGTTTTCTGAATAGTGTCTCTAGAAGACCCGAATCGATTCAAAGTGACAAAGGCGGGGGATTTGTGAATGCACCCATTAAGCTTGTATTAACTTATAGAGGCATGCATTTCTACACATCTCAGAACTCTCACACCAAGGGAGCGATAGTTGAACGTGTTCAACGAAACATAAGGACTAAGTTATGCTGATATATGAGTTACTAAAATACTGATATATAGATCGATGCATTACCGAATCTGGTAAGTTCTTACAATAGAACAGTACACAGTAGTACAAAAGTGATGCCAGTCAATGTTGACCATAGTAGTACAGAGGTGTTAGCTTTGTGGAATATGTATGCGAAACCAAATCCTAGAGCATCAGTAAAGTCAAAAGATTTGAGTGTAGGAGACGACGTAAGAGTCTCTGAGTTAAAAGATCCATTTACCAAGGGCTATAGACCTGCATGGAGCGAGGAGATATTCAAAATAAGTTCGAAACACTCTCACAGAGCCAGTGTATATAAGCTCAACGATTATAATCAAAACCCCATTATTGGCACATTTTACTCTGAAGAATTACAGAAAATTCATTTAAATGATACTAAGCGGCAGCTGTATCGAGTAGAAAAAATTAATAAAAGACTCAAAAAATAATAAGCGAGAAGATTATGTTAAGTGGCAAGGCTATCCTAATTCGTTTAATTGGTGGATCAGTTATTCAGAACTTAAACACATTTAGAATCGTAACCTGGATACACCCCCACCCCCATCCCCACCCCACCCCCACACACACCACCATACCCACCTCTCACCACAGGGTGTAACATTAAGAAATGTCTCTAACCATCGCAGAAATTCGTAATAATGATTATCGGTGGTCATTTTGTGGAGGAAAAGAACCAGAGACGAGATAAGATATTTTGCTCAGGTTATAATTATTTATATCATAGTAGTGACATGTTTAATTACTCTGAGTCTTCAAAATGGCGTTAAAGGTGTTTGGATTTTCAGTATTGATCTTTAAACCACTACTACACCTAGAGTATCACAACCATATTTGGCGAGGATGTTAAAACTGACAATTTGTTTGTGAAAATTATTATTTTTAAATGGCCGCCATTTTTGGTCAAAAATACCAGTTTTCGTATTTTTCTGAAATGAACTATGGATGACAAATTGAGGAATTAATTTTTAAATGGCCGCCTAAATTGCTATTGCACCGATCGACTCGAAACTTGGTGATCTTATGGGTCCTATAGCGACCTGAATTCATATCAATTTTGAAGAGGCTCATTACAATACCTTTCAAAAAATCAGTGTGTCAATGCCCTGTGTTGGATCTTTGATTTGCAACCACACCTAGAGTTTTTACTGGATCAGCACCAGACATGTCCAATGGTATTGTTATGTTTCTTACTCCGATAGGACGGAGATGCCATATATGTGAATTATTCACCAATAACTATGTAAACCAAGTGGCCAGAACAGTTAACACGAAAACTGGTAGTCATAATAAATACAACATTGTAATCTATTGTAGTGTGCCAGTCCCCAGCTGCCACCGATCGTTGGAGTGTGTTTGGGTTCTGATGCCACCGGAGAGGCGTCTGCCATGTGTGGTCTCTGCCACCTGATGGGGCATGGGGTCTAAGGGCCTCCTAGGGAAGGTGCAGGACTTGGTCGGTTACAAGCATTTTCCAGCTGCGTATTGGGATGGCAGATCTTCTTGGGGTCGAGCATGCAGTTTCTCCCAAATGGTTTATCTCAATTGTTACGTCCAATGCCCCACTTTGAAGCCTTGATGCTGGGTAGACCAAAGGTAATCTAGGGGTGATGTAGGGAAGTAGAAACTTCCATCTTTATCTGATTCAGACCTTTCGGATGGGGTATCCATCATCTCACGACTTCTATCAAGGCAACACAACACAGTTCAGTGGTGAAATAATAAAAGTATTTATTGAAGAAATGATAATTACGAAGTCCTTCATCAATTCATTTAAAGCAATACAACATAAATAATAAAATGTGATAAGAAAGATCATATGTGTAAAATAAAACCTGCGAGGTTCAGTCCAGCAAAGATAGTCCGGTTCCAAAGACGTCCCAATGACTTGTACAACAGAATTAAAAGATCCAGCAGGAATGCTCTGTATGGTGTGGATGAGAACAAGATATCCAGAAAAGCGACTTCTCAGAAAGGCAACGAGCAAGTTATTACATTATATAATATTCTCTTACAGTACAGAAAAACTTAATGTAAGCTAAGGTTGCCGATCTCAGAACCTACCACTGATTAAAAAAATTGCTTAAATCAACCCAAAAAATAGAGAAAGATTTAAACATGGTAAATGTTCACTCTTCAAACAGGAATGCCAAAGAACTACGAGTCCTCGCCAAACAATTCACCTCTCGTCAGCAGAGATTGTACCAGTAGGCTAACATTCGAATACAGATATTTAGATTGATGATGACTGTGACAGAATGTAGTTGTAAGTGGCTGGGTGGGCTGGCCAAACATTGGCAAACGAGTGATATAGCCATCGTTGGACCAACGTTGGGCCAATGTTGTAATGCCAACTGCGATCTGCCAACCTGTTGCCAGCATTGGCCCAACGTCTACATGTTATCTGGGTTGACATCAACCATCTGTTAAACTGACAAATGTGTGCACATTGCAATCAAAGGAAGCTCCCTTGCACCTTCTGTGTGATGAGTAAAACCATCTGCCAGCCATCTCGAAGAAGTCACTTGGAACTAGATGTCTAAATTATGTGCCTAATGACCGGATCACTTTCTGAAATTCCACATCAACTAAGAAAGTACCCGATCTCTGGAAAACTTATGCTTCTGGGATGGCAGTGGACCACATGCAAGATTTAACAGAAGTAAAAGGTAGGCAAAATCGTCAAAGTCTCCTATGGACCCCAAGGTCCAAGCAACTTCTGAATGTTAACAAGGTAGAGGCAGGCAGCACAATAGCTTCTACATAAGATGAAGATGCATTGCTGTCATGAATTCATGGACGCGCATCTGCCTTCCCAATATAACTCAGGACAGTTCTGAAGTTTCTTCTAAACTTAAGTACCACTTTGCTGGAGTTCCTCATCACTAATCGCTATGGACTACGGTAGATAAGAAAGTCTAATCTAACTGAAGAGGCATATTCTCTTTGAATATAAATGTTCGCAGGAAATTAACTCCTCTAACTTTCTTCTTTCATTAAACGGTTCAAAGGCCAGTTTTGGCCTACTAACAGTAATACGCAATAAGAGAAATTCTACAGATGGTGGTTGGCTGTCTGATGTGGACACAGATGAGAAAGGCTACAAAACTTGGAAAAAACGTTCCCTATAACTGATTTACAACTGGAATAGAACTAGACTTGTTCTAATGATGATAATTTTGTTGACGCGATGATATCCATGCTGAAGGCGAAGATGTTAACCATATTTTGACCCAGATAATGGCGTAGCCATGCTATCAAGAAAGTTCGGTGAAACGTATTCTTGAACACATCACCTCTTGGAGACAAATTCCACCGCCCACAGAAAAATAGTCCCTGCGCAAGAGTGAGAAAGCGGGTTGAAATCAACACCTTTTTAGGGATCGAAAGAACACCAAGCACTTGTCTCAGGAAAAATTACATAAATGCTGCTTGCCCGAAAAGAACGAGATATAGATGGGGGAAATTTTAATTTCGGTAAATGTTCTCGCCAAGAATAATGAAAATATCTTCCACCCACCGATATAATATATATATATATATATATATATATATATATATATATATATATATATATATATATATATATATATATATATATATATATATATATATATATATATATATATATATATATATATATATTAGTGCTGCTAATTTTCGATTATCTAGGTATTCGATTAATCGACAGTTCAATCGATCAGTTAACCGATCGTTGATCGATATTCTCATAATTCTGAACAGTGTAAACCCGACAGGGACTAAGGTAGCATCTCGGTTTTATATATCCGCTTACGGTCATTGAAAATTGGGCGACAAGTCGCGGAGCTGATGAGCGACTCCCGACTACGTGTCAGCAAAACCACAGGACAGCACAAGAAAGCATTAAGCAAGCACCGTATCTGGTTAGGGTGGGGCCGAAGAAACCGGTGGCCGACTATGGTGACCTTCCTTGAAGGTGTGGAGCGCCCATAGACCCTTCCAGTCACCATAGAGTTATTCTGCTATCAGTGTCTTTTTACCATCGTCAGAGAGTCGGGAGCGAGCCATATGAGACTCGATCCCTGGGTCTAACATTTATCTCCATTATGTTTACATAAATGCCCAAGTTTCACTACTAGGCCGTTACTATAATAATTATGTTTGCGCAGTGAAATCCTTCTTTGGCTTAAGTCTATCTTAATGGTACCAGTGAAGGCAGTGGGAGCGGGGGTGGGGGTGGGGGAAGGGATGGGGGTGAACTGTCATGGTTTAGGTTTTAGCTTCTTATCATCGAGAAACCTCTGCGATTTCAAGGGCTGGCTCCAACACAACCGGCAGGAGGAGGTACCAGACAATTATATGGCCAGAATGGTCGGAGTACTATCAAAGACAGAGATAGTTGCGAGTGAAAGTAATTAAATGGCCATGCTAAGGCTCTTTTGGCGGTTATCCACACTTACTTGAGTGGACCTGAAAGGCAAGCTTTATGTAGTTCGGATCGACCGGTCAGGTACCGGCTGTACCAGCTAAGCTGGGTACGTGCCGGCCATCTAGGATTCGTTTTCTGAACACGCCCCTCTGGGTAGAGCTATAAGCGTATATAGGCCTATGGGAAAGAGATTGTGTCGAAAAACGACTAAGTTCGTTAGAAGGCATTATGTGCATGTGCGCGTCAGGACGCTCTTTCCATGGAGCACGTAGTTGTGACCTAGATAGGATGGCGCTTATAGTGTACCGAGCTGGTACTCTGTAATTCGTGTTGATTGTCTATTCCCGCATTAATCAAGATCAGAATTCGACGGGCTTTCGAAATCTGTAAACCATTTCAAAATCGGTTGAGAAATGGCTGAGTTATCCAGGAAACCTCTTCTTGATTATCTTCAAAATATTACACTGACGTCATAACCACGTGGACATAAAGCTATTATTAGCTGTGTGCTGATTGGCTGTTGATGGAACGATGATTGGATGAAGCCTGCGCCTGTGACGTCATGGAGAGTATAAAAGGAGAAGCGATCCAGTGATCGAGAGCATCCTCGGCCAGGGGCCGAACAGGTTGGAGCTGTACCAACTATTATCAAGTGCGATACGCGTCTTTCTTCACTATGCGTAGGGTTTTTATCCCATAGTGTGCAGTTTCCAACCCACCGCACTAATACAAGTTTGTAACTCCCCATTTACGGGAGTAATTTGGAACATTCGATAATCGTTCACGAATACTACATCTACATTCGGAACACAAACTTGCGGTGAGGCCTTTGCGGCCTGAATATGTGAGTCTACAGATGTAGAGGCAGGATGTTCTTTGATGGATGACTCGCTGGATCTGCTGGCCACGCCTAAAAGTGGTATTTCAAACGACGACGCACCAATCGTGTAAGTTCTTTCAACTTTCGACCGCAGCAAGTAAATTCTGCCCAGTGTGTCGTCAGAGCTGGTTGACATACCCAGCACCGTGAAGCTTTGTTTTGTATCTTCATTTGCCTCTAACAACCCCTACTAGTGATCGGGTTGTTTACATCTTCCATCCGTGCCGTCGGTGTATGGTAACATTCTTCACCACGTAGTACTATCGTATCTTTTACTTACTGCTTGTTAGACATTCTATTAGGCCTACAGCACTAAGTGATGCACTCCCACCATGAACGTTCTTATGGGACTCTTGTTTGCAGAAAACAGCTTATGGGAACCAACCTGCGGGAACCAGCCTGCGGGAACTTTCCAGCTTCCGGAGAGCGCATTGTCTCACGTCGACTATGGATGGACGTGTCAATTTCAGTGACACGGTAGCCTAACTTGGGAATGACTACCAAGTATTCAAGTAACTATACTTCACCATTTAATTATTTCTCTATATAGGTTTTGTTAATTATCTCGTATCCGTACTAACGGTTCTGATGACTAAAAGGAACCATGGCGGTCTTAAGACCAATAGTTATAATTTCTGTATTTGTTAAATAGTTATTTTTCATTTTCCTCAATGTGTTGCTAACCGCACTATAGTAGGTTCGTTAACCTGTATTATTATATATATCTTAATCATTGCCACCGTACTGTTTGTTCTGGTTAGATTACGTAGGTATATGGCCAGTGGCCATCCGTTAGATTGTTTTGTTTAAGTTATAGAAAATATAGGAATGCAGTGCACGTAGGAAACACTATACAGCAACATTTATATATGCAACATTTTCTCCCGCCACCAACAATTTTTCACTGAGGTCGCTGTCCATGCTATAACTCTGTTTATCCTGGCATGCTACCGACTAAGCCTTTTCTATTCAGCTCGATAGGATAGGTTCAAAATGATTAGAGACACTTTCTTCATTACATACTGTGCAATATATTCTTCTCTTCTGGCAGTGCGATAATCTAGCCCCGCACTTTGGTAAGACTCATAACTCCAAGATTTTGTCTCTTCATATTCCTCTTAGCCTTGTGGCTTCTTAATTGTTTGGACATCCCTATCCGCACCATGGGCTGATCCGACTCTGGGAAACTATTGGGGTTTCCGAGCGGTGATGGCTAGGGTGCGGTATCACATACACATTCCCATGTATCTTCATATACTTAGTAGATAGTACTTTAAGCCAATGTGGGAAAGCACTGCGAAAATACATATATTAATCATTATTTTATTTACTGACAACCCTCCCGCACCGCAGTGCAAAACTGGCAACTTGTATATAAACCTAACGACAGGTTAAACGGTTAGTTCCATAGGACCCGGTGATGGGCGGGATATGTATTCTCACCGAATTCTGTTAAAATGTCTGGGCATGATATTTAGATCTGCCACGTCCTTACGGGAAGGACATTTATGGTGTGCATTCATCTCTCTTACCCCCACCATAATGATAGGCGATATGGCCTAATAATGCTTTCATGAAATGTAAACCATGTCTTGTAATGTTTCATGTGGTTGCGAAGCGGAATGTCCGGATTCTCACCCAGTTCGGAGATCCCACTAAGCAACATGTATGTGCGCTGTCTACAGTGTTGATGTCCTCGGTCATCTGTTCTCCGTGACAGCCGTGTCTAATAGCTATGTAAATATCGGCCAGTTGCGGCCTAAACTAATTCTTGTTTTGAAAACAACTAAAAGGAATTAGGCAAAGCAGAAGGCCCACAGAAATAAAGCGGCAACTACTAACTCAGCATATTAGGAATCACATAAGACGGTAACGAAGGAATACATCGGAAATTTTTGCCTATATTTTTCTCCCGCTTTAAGCCGTGGCGACACCTTCCCGAGACGGAGGCCCATGCGAGGCACTTGCCTCTCGCAAGGATTCAGTGACGATGGTCCACGCCAGGATAATACTCCTCACCCAAACTAGCACTAGGAGTGGTGCCCGTGTGAGGCACATCACTTTTTCGTCTGAGATAGCCTTCTTCCTTTCAGCTTAGAGGTATAATAACTTATATTAAGTTAAATAGCTATGTCTCGTGTATGGGAGCCTCCCTTGCGGGGATACCTCTGCGGACCTACAAGTCTGTGTGGTACCTATGGGAGCCCCATGTTTAAAAGTTCATCTACCTGCCTCTATGTCTTGTAGTTTCGTATGCTCTTATTGTAGTTTTATCTAGCATATTTTTCAATTAGTTAGGTAAACTCATTATATAGACGTATATTTTTAGGTCACCAAATCAAATCGTGTAAGTCCATAGATCACGAAATTGCCATTGACAGGCATACTGGGGACACAAACTCTTGGGATGATACCGTTGTGTTTAATGTTCGCGACAATGGTCGCATGCCCCACTAGAACGATTGAGTTCCACCGGCCTTAGGAGCCGGTTTTTGTTTCCCGCAGGGCAGTCTCGTTCAAGGTCCGTCACCCCGAGACCGGATGCTAACCAGCGTCAACAGCACATCTTGGTGCAACTTTCTCTGACTGCTACAATGCCTAACCGAAATACCTGAGCTAATATTTTAGGTTACGGTTTATGCCGTTTGTCATGTCTATTGGTGCACGCATGAGAAACGGTCGTTAGTGAAAATGTGTTGCCATATATAATAGGTTTTTAGGTGTGGTGCACTAACTGATGCGTGTAGCATATTATTTAAGTGAGTGTGTGGTTTTTATAAGACTAACTTTAAACTAAACATAACCAAAAGTATAGTCCAAGAACGGCACTCGCCGTATACAATTTACATAGTAACAATTAGAAAGGTCAAGCGTACGTCACACTGAAAAGTCAAATGGCATGATAGAAAGGGTGCTCTTTAGTTTAGTTTGTGGCACTAGTCTGTAGAGGCGTTGATGATGTAGAAGCGGCACAATGTTAATACAGTCGCACAGTTGAGAATCAGCCAGTCATTGATGGGAAAGTGCATGCATCGTGACACAGGTTAGAAAATTTTAGATGGTGAAACGGGTGGTGTGGTGGATAAAGTACGTAGAATACAAGACCTAGGCGAATGGCGTCACCACTCAGATGCAGTGTCGGATGCAAAGTTCACAGAGAAATGGTGTACATATATATAGTACTCTTACACTAGATAGGGCACAGATGGCGGGCCTTCAGTTCTTTCAACCACTTGTTTTAAATGTGCCTCGGACAGGAAACGGCAAGATAGTTCATTATGGCCAGAACAGCTCACAATTTAATTTTAGATAGTAATGTTCAAAACGGCACCTGTGGGAAGGCCTCTCGGGTGGTTAGAATATGGCGTCACGAGTAGAGTTTGGTGCGCCAGATTCGGCCAAAGGAATGGCGGGGAGAGCATGTTATTTCTTTGTTTTATTTTCTCCATGAGGAAACAGGTCCTTATATACAATCCGTAGACCACTCAGCAGGCACCATTCGTAGCTCCTCCAATCAATGCTTGCCAATGTTAAAGCAATGGCAGGCAGACAACAGGTGGCTATCACGTCATAGTGACCTTCACCTTTTTAGACTCTTTTAGCATGCGTAGTGCGGCCTGTAATATTGCGTGCACACATTTAACCAAGATTTTAATTTAATGATATCTCAGCCATTCCTTGTCCGATCTTAATTTAGTAAACGGATTCCGGTTTCCTGGCCACTAGTCAGGATGTGGTGATCTCGATTCGACAGTATTGGAACTCTAAATGCGAACTTGTGATATCTGATGGCATCAGATACAAAGGCAGGCGAATCATAGTCCCTCCGTGTATGTGAAGAAAATGCTGCATCTGATACATGAATCCTATATTGGGATAGCTAATTGCAACCAATGTGCTCGTGAAGTTTTATATTGGCTTTCGAAGAATGTGTAGCATGGATCGACCGGATAGGTACTGCCCATCCCAGCTGAGCTGGGTATGGAACGGCCACTCCAGATTCGCTCCAAGCACGCCCCCTGGGTAGGATAGTACACATATATAAGCCCTATGAGAGAGGCTTTCGTTAAAAATGGCTAAGTCCGTTAAAACGTGTGGTGTGCATGCACGCGCGTCAGAGCTTCCCTGACAACACGTCTCGGAATTGGAAGTGAGTGCATGCCTATAGTGTACCGAGTTGGTACTCCTAAATGCCTTAAACTACCCATCCTCGTTGTTCTTGGTACGGATCAGGACCGAAATTAAACGAGGTTTACAGAACTTTCTACTATTTTAAAATCGGCCTAGAAATGGCTGAGTTATCTGCAAAACTCCCGTTAAATTATTTTCAAAATAATGCTTTTGACGTCGTAATCGCGTGTATGCATAAATAGATATAGAATGTGCTGTGCACGTGATAGACACGTCACCACTTCTAGCTGCACACTGATTGGCTACTGCTCGGCCGCTGATTGGCTGAGGCACTTACTTCTGACGTCACGAGTAGTATAAAAGGGTGAAAAATCGAGAATCTAAGAGCGAGTCATGGCCCAAATACATCTCGGTGTAAGCGGCCAATAAACCAACTAAAACAAACAATCAGGAACATCACCGGCGTGGAAGCTGGCCCGCGCAGAACTGCTGGACCATTGGGATGACGGGTGTAACTGCACACTTACGGTGATTCCATTGATCATCATCGTGGCGCCATTCGGATTTCAGCTCATCCGCGGTGGTAAGGAGACCTCGGCTTCCAGAGTTTTTAGATACCCCCGGATAGCCATCTTGGGGTGATAAACTAGCTTAAAGTTATAACTCCTGCATCCGGACTTTCCTAAGGGATTCTTTCTGTGAACGGGCCATATGGGCCCATATATAATTCTACGGAATGTAGAGCTGATGGTGATTCTTGGTGGATGACTCGCCAGATCTGCCAACCACGCTGAAAAGTGGACTTCAACTTCGGCACTGCATGTCATGTGTGATTTAATTAACTTTTTGACCACAGTCTGGTGGTACTTTGCTAGGTGCGCCACAAGAGCTATGCGACGTATCCCGCACTGTGTGCCAGTTATTGTACATGCATAATAATATTTATTAGCCCTCTCTATTAATGGGCAACTTCAAACTTTTCTACATCCATCGCCGGATTGAAACCTTTACAACTACTGTTTAAATTATGTATCAGATAAGAGACTATCTAATGGATATTTCCTGAACTGCTCTCTTTCACTGTCCTGAGAGAGTACTGTATCCATCCTGCCTGGAGAAGTCAACTTGCAGAGACCTGCCTGTGGATACCTGCTTGTGGAGACCTGCCCACGGAGACCTTTCCAGCATCAGAGAACATGTTATCCCACGCTATTTATATGTTAGCACCTCAAGTTAAGTAACTCATGAACTTGTTCCGTACCGATGACCAATAGGTACTCAAGTATCTATACAATTGAACATTTAATTATTATTTCCGTATATGGTACTGATGACTAATAGGTACCTTCCCGGTCTTAGGACCACATTCTTATAATTTCTGTTTAACTGTGAATATTATCCTTGTTTACTGTGGGTGCTTTCAACCAGCAGCACCGTTAGGTCCAATGACCTGTGGTACTTATCTTAATCATTTATCTATTCTGATTGTATTTATCATGTGCATCCGTTAGTTGTGTATATGGCAGTTAGGCATCCAGTTGATATGTTTTGTTTATTTATAAAAACTCTGGACCACAGTACACTAGGAAATACTATACAGCAACATATATATCCGCGTCACTATATTCCTGCCAGCATCAATTTTACACTGAGGTTGCTGATCATGCTCTAATTGTTTGAGCCTGACATGTTACCAACTAAACCTGGCTATTAAGCTCAGTAGGATAGGTTTAAAGAGGTTAGGGGCAATTTCTACATTCCGAAACGCACAGCGTATGTCTCTTTTCTGGTTGTTGTGGTAATGTAGCCCCAGGCACCGGCAAGGTTGTGTAAAATTGGCCATTTACCTATAGGGCCTCATATATATCTCGAGTTATTGTCTCTTTTCACGATCCACCAGCCGCAAGGCTTATTAATTGTCTGGATTCCCTATCAACACGTTGACCGGATCCGACCATGAGAAACTATCGGAGGTTTCTGAGTGGTGATAATTAAAGTGTTGATTTACGTACAACCCCCCCCCCCCCCGTATCTTCGGATACTTGTTAGCTAGATAACCCCCGCCAATGCAGGAAGCAGTGTGAAAACAAGTAGTTAAAATATGTTAGTTAGATAGGTTATATACCGACCCACAGTGCAAATCTGGGCATTCTGGAACTTAACCATAATGACAGGTAAACTGTTAGATCCGTAGGGCATGGTGACGGACGAGATGTGGATCTCCATCCAACTCGTTGGAGTGTCTGGGTGAGATCTTGGAATCCGCCATGTCCTCACAGGAAGGACGCTCGCGATGGATATCCGTATCTCTGTCCCCACCATAACGTCATGTTAGTATTTAAAACTTGCTTGTGTGACCTGTAGCCATTGTCCTGGTCTTCTTCTTCTTCTTTTCGATCGCTGGTATCACACTTGGAGATCCGTTCTCAAGATCTTTCTTCTTTTCGTTCGCTGATCATACCGCCAGTCCTGTAAGTGACTATCGACATGATCATAAGCGCTAAGTGCGTGGATCCATGGTTTATTAGAGTGCGCCATGCGGCCTGGAACCTCTGTCTTCAGCACTCGAGGTTTCTGTCAGGGTTACCTCACCCTTACCTCCTTTAGTCACCTCTTGCGACACGCAGAAGATACGGAAGGTGTATTCTAAGCCCCACCTACAGGGCAGCGTTCTCAAGATGAAATCTGTGGTTTTCTGCAGTTCTTCCACAGGCCCATACAGCTTTTCAAGAAAAGAGGTTGACAAAGGTCAGATCTCTTCTCTCAGCAACTGATATGTACTGCAACATTGAAGTATGTGCTCTGTGGTCTGTTCTGCTTCTCCACAAGGACAAGCGGGCGATGTCGTAAGGTGGAACCGCCTGTACATGTGTTGCTTTAGTCTGTTATGTCCAGTTCTGAGACGAAAAATGGTCACTTGCTCTGGCCTCGAGAGATGATGGTAGGCATCTTCTGATTGAGGTGTTCTATAGAGTGACTTGGTGGTAGTCTTTATCTCTGTATGGGTAACCATGTTTTCGGTCTGATTCTCTTCTGCACACACCTTTACCATCTTGCCTGCTTCCTCATTTCCTTGGACTCCACAGTGTGAGGGGATCCACTGCAATGCTATCCGAAAGCATTTGATGGTTTGTAGTGCTTCTTCAAGTTGTGGCAGCTTACCTTTGGTGATAGCCTCAAGTACAGAGCGGGCATCAGATAAAAATACAATCTGTGCAATACGGTCTGCTGTTCTGCTGATTGAATTAGCCGCATGAACCAGTACTTCGACTTCAGCTCTGTAGTTTGTGCAGTGTTTGCCTGTCGGTATTGCAGCTGACTCATGTTGTCCGTTTGGATACTGTCTGTGCAGTCCAGCACCTCCGCCCCTAATTGCATCTTTGGCTGATCCATCTGTGTAGATCCTTATCCATGTCTCCTGAGGGTACATTTCTTCCAGCATGGCTAGGGTCAGGGCCTTCTTGCTCACATCACTGTGTTCATCTTTAGTTGTGAGATGAGGTACTGTGGTCCGAATAGCTATGCTCTCTAGTTTGTTTTCCCAGGGTGGAGGATCAAGTGTGTGGTTTTGGTCATCTATTTGTGCTGGCAACATTTCTTGGTGTTTCCTTTGAAGTGCTTTTGTCTCTTTCACAAAACTTGATCTTTTAAGTCTTCCTGATGACAGCTGTGCTTGCCTGATCTTCATCGGGTGGTTGTTGAACGATTTGAACTTTGCAGCTTGGATCAGTGCTTTGCATTCCCTTCCTTTGCTAAGTGGGGGGGGGGGGGGATGCCGGATGTCTGCTCCATTTTTTCTGTTGGTGTTGATCTCATTCCACCAGTGATGATGCGCAGTGCCTGGTTTTGTACTCTGTCGAGGTTCTGTTGATGAGATTTAGCTGCTGTCATCCATGAGCTGGATCCATACTCAAGGTGTGGTCGTACCGCACCTAGGTAGATGGTCTTGACGATCCTTTCATTGGCACCCCACTTTGTTCCTGCCAGCTTCCTCATGATGTTTAGCTTTCTTCTGGCCTTTGCCTCTGCGTTCTGGATGTGCTCCTTCCATGTTAATCTTCTGTCATAGGCGACTTCCAGGTATGTCTGCTGGTCCTCATACTCGAGTGGAGTACCGCCCAGTGTCAGATTGCCAACCTTGGTTTGGTGGACAGTGAGAATAGCATGGCTGATGATTTTTCTTTGTTGATGGTAATACACCACCGATTGGCCCAAGCTGTAATTCTGTCCAAGGCGAGCTACATTCTGTATGTGGCAGTCGTTGTGTACTCCTCGGTGCACCAGAGTACGAGGTCACCTGCATAGAGGGCTGCTTGGATCCCATTGGGAAGCTCTGCTACAATGTCATTAATGAAGAGTATGAACAGAGTTGGTGATAATACTCCGCCTTGTGGCACCCCTTGTCTCAGCAATACATTCTGTCCAGATTCTCCATCCACCAGCACCCTAGCTCTGCTATTGTGTAGGTATGACTTGGTCCATCGGAACATGTTGCCACCGATGCCTGTGCGCCGGAGCTTCACGAGGAGGCCATCCTTCCACACCTTGTCAAATGCCTTCTGCAGATCGATAAAGGCAGCTAGCATCACCTTCTTGGCTTGAAAAGTGTCCTCTATGACCTGTGCAAGATGTGTTGTTTGATCTTCTGTGCTCATGTATCTTCTAAAGCCGGCCTGCTCTGAAACTATAATGTTCTCCGACTCCATGTACCACTGCAACCGCTGGTTGACGATGCGCTCCATGGTCTTGCATATGCCGCTTGTAAGACTGATAGGATGGTAGCTCAGCACTTACGTCTTGTTCTTCCCTTTTTTCAGAATAGGGGTCATTCTGGCTTCCTTCCAGCACTGAGGAACCTCTCCATTAGTCCAACTGAGATTAAAAATGTCTAGCAACTTGCGGAGAGATGCATTACCAAGGTGTTGGATCATTTCATTCGTAATGCCATCTGGTCCGGGAGATTTCTTCTTCTTCAATTGGCGGATAGTCTTCTTCAGTTCTGCTAAACTAATGTCAACTTTCATTGCATCATGAGTGTTGGTGTCTGTTCTTTCCTTTTGCCCTTTTCTAATCTCTTTTTGACGCATTCGTGGTATAGAAATGTTGCTTTCTTTTGCATATGCCTTCCCAAAGGCATCTGCAGCCATCTTTCCTGTCAGTGTTTGTCCATTTTCTTCAAGAGTAATCTTCTCTCTCCCGACACCCTCATCATTCAGTGCTTTAGTCAGTCTCCATAGCTTTGTGGTGTCTATCTCTAAATTAAACTCTGCCGTCTTTTCCCTCCAGCTTCTTCTTTTGGCCTCCAGCTTGGTCTTTAGATACCTGGCTTTAGTTTGTTGTAACCTGAAGTGGTTTTCATGACAGGGATTACCCTCTGCATCTTCTCTGGCCTTGTCTAGTTTATCATGTGCTGCTTGCAGTTCTGTTGTCCAGTCGGGGCTGTAGTTTTTCCTGAACCCTCGAGAAATCGCTTCGTTGGCAGCCTTGAGGATACTTGAATTGAATTCCTTGACCACATTGTTGATGTTTCTCCCTTCTACTCTATATTTTGGGTAAGCTCATTGGAATGAATGCCGAAAAGACTCCAATTTGCCTTTTTGTAGTTCCACCTTGGATGTTAAGGTGAACTTGTCGAAATACATCCAGAAAGAGAGAGGAGGACTGGGTGGTGGTCGCTTCCTCCTAGCTGCGATCCGACCACTCTACTGAGGTCCTGGTGATGTTATATGATTCAGGGGCCTTGTGTCATAACATGTATGCATGCTACCCTTGGCGGTAGATGCTAGGCAAGGCAACCTACGGGAAGCTGATCATCTGCGCCCATGGGATAACTGTATCTAAAGTTGGGTAGGAATCCCTGCCACGTGTGGCCAAAGCTTGTATTCGTTTCTAACAACTAACTGGTAGGTTAGATTGTAGCAGAAGGTCATCAAAAATAAAGCGGAAACTACCAATACAGTAACTTTGGAACTACATAAGATGGTGACCTGGAAATTCTTCGGAAATCAGTTGTTCCATCTTCACGTAAACTAGTGTGCATCACATTAATTATGGCTTCACTAGGATTTTCAGCACTTAGCATTTTCTGTTGAACAAAAGAGTGGCCCTTTTTGCCAGCTCTTTTCCTCCGCTTCAGCATTTGAAGGCATTTTCTTGTGATGGAGGCCCGCGCGAGGCACTTTCCTCTCGCATCAACAATATTTTCTTTGTGTGTGTTTGGAGTATTTTAGCTTATATTAAGCTACCTAGTGACTTCGTTGCAGATCTCTCTCTCTCTCTCTCTCTCTCTCCCTCTCTCTCTCTCTTGCGGGGATGCCTCTGCAGATTCAAGGATCTGTGTGGTACCTTCGACCAAACCACGTAGGAAGACCACTGGATCGCTCTATGTTGTGTATTATTGTGCTCATTTACTGTCAAATGAGTGATATTGTTTGCATAGTGTATTACACTTATAACTGTTTAATTAACATCTAATCCATATCTCTAAATTAGAATGGACAGACAATGTGGTTTAATCTCGGCAGCAATGGTCTCACAACCCCACTGGAACATCAGTGTTCCACCGGCTTTAGAGGCCAGTCTTTGTACCTTCTGGAGAGACATGATTTGGGATCCGCAACCCCGTTATCTGCAGCTAACCAGCCCTCCAGCATGAATGAGAAGCAAACCCACGCCAACACTCAAC
Source organism: Chaetoderma sp. LZ-2023a (assembly GCA_034401795.1). Lineage (NCBI taxonomy): Eukaryota > Metazoa > Mollusca > Caudofoveata > Chaetodermatida > Chaetodermatidae > Chaetoderma > Chaetoderma sp. LZ-2023a. Next base: position 107,164,850 of record CM067370.1, on the reverse strand, counting down.
ACCGACAAGTTTCAGTCTCCTTCATCCGACAGTCAACTCTCCCTCGACATGGAAGTAGCATCATATGATGGACGCACTGCTCGCGTGCTCACCGACAATGTCAATAATTTCCCCAGTGCGGGATGACCAGCACCACCTCAACACGAGTTTTCACTGATCAGCAAGGGGACATTCCATGATCCCTCATAAGTGGGAACTCAATATATCACCTTATCTGATCTCCGCAATAGGCCACCACCATCTAGGCCGGATCACGGATGACCGTGACAAAGACCCCCACAGGGGCAATGACACCCTTCACGACCATTTTGTTCATCAACATCATCAATGGGTGACCAGTGGCCGGACGCTCATGTACCATACCCCGCATCTCCGCCTTTTCATGTGTCTTCACCCTAGTACCCAGCAGTGATGCATTACGAACCGGAGGATGTGGCTACACCTTTTCAGCAGTACATCAGGAGACCTACACATCACACACATCATCCACGTCAGTCACCTGCACTGCCTCCGTATGAGGAACATCTGCCACATCAACCATTAGAACGCCCACGTCGTCTACATAGCACGCTTCCACCCGTCTATAGACCTACACCTGTCTATGGACCTGCAATCAGGGCAGTATTCGGCGGAACCTACGTATCATGCACAACATTGGCGACAGGAATCACCTTCATGGATGCAGCATCACCAGCATCGTCAGGGACATCGACGGGAGACATCACCACCACCACCTACACGCCAACCAGCATCCGCGTTTTCATCTGTTTCACCAGGAACACCACCAGGTTTCGCGCCCATCACTTCTCCACGAGGATTTGGCCGGATCATTCTCCACACCCACCCCACCCCCCAAATTTAGTGGGGACTGATTGAGCTAACTATAAAGTTCATTTCGAAATCATAAGTAGGACAAACCGGTGGAATAATCATCAAATGGGAGAGTACTTAGCCACAAAGCTTTCCGGGAAAGCTCTACAGGTCCTGGCAGACTGAGGCACAAACCACACACCATCATATACAGAATTCGAGAATGCGTTATCAGAAAGAACAAAACACCAGTCAAAATCATGCTTCTAGAGGAAGGGGGCATGGCCAATCCCATCGCGGGAGCCACAACAACGCCCCAGGACGCCGGATCCAGCACAACAACAACAACCATCTAAACATGCATGATAGGTTAGAAGAGATTATCAAACAGATCTCCAGACTCAAACAGATCTCCACACTCACTGATCTAGTTGCTACACACAGTACAACAGTAGCCACCCAGTCCACCACCAGACCATCCACGACGACAACTTCAGCACAGCCACCAAACATGTGCTTTGGATGTGGTCAGCCGGGCCACTGGAAGGATCGATGTCCTAATCGACCTCCATCAACAACTCTGACCACTGACTGACGCACCCCGCAGCCTGAGAATCCGTCAAACCGGCAAGGGCACTAATTACAGAGTCGCTTCTGTGCCCATTCACACAACCCGGCTCAACTACAGCCTCTGAACCACAACGTCAGGCGGCCATTACTAACATTCGCTCACCTACTACAACCATGCATGCACCAGCACCCAGCTTCTTCTATGTCAGTGCCTATTATGCACACCGCATCCGCAGCACTGGCATCTCCCCTCTCCAGAAAATGTGACCCCGCAAACTCCACTTCTACTCAACCTTCTTTCCTATGTAAAACGGCAGTGGTAGGTTGTAGCACCTCCACTGAAACAACGTTTCTACAAGCACCACGACCCACCGCCAAGGCACTTAACACCCCGTGTCCCTTGGTGGTATGTAACTCACAACCACTTACAGCATCACCTACAATGTCCACCAGCAGCAGCAGTGATTCCGAAAAGAGAACTCATTCGGCATCATTGCTCCGTAAGAAGAAGCATTGTTCAAAGGACGGAAAACCAGCACACCATCATTGTTTCTTCTGCACTTGGCCTAAACATCCTATGATGCATTGTCAGAAATGTACACACCAACTCAGCATACATGGAATCAGCAACAACACCACCACCATTGCTACCCCCAACCCCGTCATCACCTAAGCAATCACAGCAGCAGTGACGACGAGATGGCCCTTTCCACACTCAGCCACCAAACACACTCCTGGAAGCAATACAGAAACAAGCCGACTATATACAGAATGCTACCACACCAACCACATTTCCGCAAATGGTATCATTGGAAACTCTTCCGCAGGTCCACCGTGAAGTAATATATAAGTGTGCCTGCCTGTTTAGCGGTATTTCCAGCAGTGGCACTGTTGACACTGGTGCTTCCATCACCATCTTTAACAAGCACTTATATGAGAGCAGCACACCTCATAAGAAGCAGCCCCTTAAGCACAAACATATTTTTGCAAACAGCTACGTGAGCCAATGTCCCAGTGACTGGTACCGTAAACCTCGTAATACAAATAGAGGAGATGCAATTCATTCAGCGAGTTGTCATCGCCTCTATTCAAAACGATGCCCTGCTTGGTTCTGATTTCCTCAGTGCCAGCAAAGGCATCATACATTGCAGACAACAGGAATTAGACATATACGGCCGACGGATACCCCTTGGACCGGAATCATCACTGTATGACACATGTGCAGTGATCTTAGCTTCAACTGCCACAGTTGAGCTTGGACAGCAGAAGTTCTTATGGGCCACAGTACCACAATTAGGAAACAACACTCACATAGCTATGCTGGAACCCGACCGTGAATACATGATTGCCTCACAATGCGCCAGTCCCTGCATCATCGTGGACACCACCAACAAGGATCATATACCCTTCATGGTATTCAATGGCACAGCGGACCCAATAACTCTTGAACCGGGAGTCCGTTGTGGCCATTTGGGGGATGTGATCTCACTGGAGACAGGCCCCACTGCACACACACCAGCAACACCTTCTGATGATTTGCCAGAACATTTACATGACTTATATTTGCGTGCCACAGTTGGATTGATGCAATCTCAAAAACACCAAATACGGAAATTACTTTACAATTATTGTGATAGTTTCTCGGCTGGAGACATGGACCTGGGTGAAACTCATCTCGCACGGCACTCCCTTGACACTGGGAACAATAGACTCGTTTGATGGCCCATTCGATGTCTCCCAATACATAAGGAAGTGGGGGCACACCAACAGGTAGAGGACATGTTGCGGACTGGAATAATTGAGATATCAGCAACCCCCTGGGCCAGTCCCATCGTACTAGCAGGCAAAAAGGATGGATCTTTGCGGTTTTGTATAGACTACTGCCGCCTTAATGATCTTAGCATCAAAGACGCAAACCCATTACCACGAATAGATAAGGCCTTAGATGCCTTGTCCGGGGCCAAGTGGTTTTGTAACTTTGATTTGGCTAGTGGGTACTGGCAGATAGCTATGGATGAGGCTGACATGGAAAAGACCGTCTTTTTCAGTTCCGCAAGATGCCCTATGTCTTATGCAATGCTCCTGGAATGTTCGAGCGTCTCAGTAAACAGGTATTTTAACTACCCTGCAATAGGAAATCTGTCTGTGTTACACTAACGACTTAATCGTCTTTGGTTCCTCGTTTGAGCAAACTCTATCCAATTTGGATACCGTGCTATCCCGTTTCTGCACGGCCAATTTAAAGCTCAAATCATGGAAATGTCATCTCTTCAGACAGAGTGTCGAGTTCCTGGGACACGTCATATCTGGTGAAGGTATGGCTACAGAACCATCAAAAACAAAAGCAGTGGCGGAGTGGCAGACACCAACGTCTGTCACGGACACCCAGAGTTTCCTAGGTCGCTGTCAATACTATCGCTGATATATCCATCATTTCAGCGAGATTGCATCACCCCTATTTAGGATCACTGAAAAGGATTGACCATTCGAGTGGACGAGTGAGTGTGAAGCTTACTTCAGGGTGTTGAAGGAACTCTTGATGACCACCCTAATTCTTGCTCATCCCAACCCTAACCTCGATTTCATCTTGGATACTGATGCGTCGGCTTATGCCATTGGCGCAGTTCTATCTCAGGTCATGGAAGATGGAACAGAGAAGTTACTGGGTTATGGTTCGTGTACTCTAAATAAAACAGAAATGTTATGCGACCACTAAGAGGGAATTGTTAGCCGCGGTCAATTTCGTCAAGTACTATAAACACTTTCTGCATGGGTGGCCATTTACACACACACACCCGGATGGATCACGTCTCACTACGCTGGCTCAGACACCTAAAAATCTGGAGGGCCAGATAACGAGGTGGCAGGAATCCCTGCAGGCGTTTAACTTCAATGTCGTTCATAGACCTGACAAATTGCATGGAAATGCCGATGCCTTGAGCAGAATCGGGCTCGAGGATGAACCAGAAGTGGCCACCACCATGACACATACTACACAGCCATCTCCGGTGTTCCCCGAAATGCGGTGCCCAGAGTGGAACACAGAGACAGTCACTATTGAACAAGCAACAGACACACAAACATGAAATATATATGCATGGATCCAGGAGGGGATACATCCTCCAAAGCAATCTGTTACACCATTATCCACAACAGCAAAATACTACTACCAACGGTTCGAAGAATGACACATTTGGGATGGTGTTCTCTACATCAACAACTGCATAGTGATTCTAGAGTGTTATCGAAACACCATAATGCAACAAGTACACGATAACCCTGGACACATAGCTGTTGAACGGACATTAACACGGATAAACCAGAGATCCCACTGGATCAGGATATGCGATAGTGTGAATGCATGGGTCGCCAAATGCATCCCATGTCAAAGACGCACTGTTGGCCAGCACCATTCCGCACCTCTCCAAATTAAGATTGTTGGTGCAGCGTGGGAGCGAGTGGCTATTGATGTGCTCGGACCCTTGAATACAACGGATGAAGGAAACAAGTACATCCTCGTATTACAAGATTATTTTACAAAGTGGGTAGAAGCATTTGCTTTGCCGGATCAAGAGGCATCCACAGTAGCAGAGGTCTTAGCAAGCAATGTGTTCTGCCAGTTCGGAATGCCATATGAGCTACACTCTGACAAAGGATGTAATTTTGAGAGCCGGCTGATCTCAGAGCTCTGCAAATGGTTTCACATCATCAAAACAAGAACTACACCCTACCATCTGCTAAGTGATGGGATGGTGGAGAAATTTAACCGCACATTGGCGGAAATGTTGACAAAGGAAACACCCCTTGATTGTCGAGATTGGTATCTATGACTCCCATATGTGCTCATGGCATACCGCACTTCAATACATTGCAGCATGGGCTATACCCCTGCATGGTTAATGGTAGCCGTGAATTAGCCTTACCCCTGGATCTGGCCATACCCTGGATTCCGGGAGAGAAAAATTCACTATCTCTCTATGTAGAGCTCATGCAGCAGCGGATGGAACAGACCCATGAGCCAGTGAGAGCAACTTTATCCACTGCACACTAGCATCAGAAAACGTGGCATGTCCCGCGGATGCATGGAGACCCGTATGAGGTGGAGGAAATGTTTTGGGTTCACGATTCGCGACGTTCTGCAAACGTCTTAAGTAAACTGAGTTACCAGTGGAAAGGCCCCTATGTGGTAGTAGGTAAGAAGTCGGACGTGACCTACCATATCCGCGCCTCGGATGGCCTGACCTCAGTCATCCACTTCGATTGACTTAAACCTTGTGTCAGTGACGACCCAGTGCCAGCGCTCAGGCTGGGCGTTCCACATGACACCGGTACCCAGACAGATGTCTCTATGGAAACAAGTATTTCCGACGTTATTCTAGAGAACTGCGGTGCCAGTTCGACCTCTCTCCTAACAAGCCAGGAGTCCAGTGAACCATCAACTAATGCTGCGGACGATGACGAGATACGTACTCGCCCTCTCCCTCCTCAGTGCGGGTCAACACGATCTGGGAAGTCGTATCTTAAGACTTTCTCATTTGTGTCCAAGGGGAAGGACGGAAAAGTTGTTACGCCGACCTCTTCCCATTCCCACCCACTTCATACTATTACCCCCATTATAGAGTTACCACAAGCGGAAGCTGAGGCTGCCCCAGGCCAAACTTCTTGTGGGGTGGAACATGTAATAAATAGCATGAAAATGAAGCAGCCAGACGAGGCCTTGGCTTGTTTTGAAGAACAGCAAAACCGCACAACTCGCTGTACCCCTCCAAATCCACAAATCACGCAACCACCCCCCAGTCCAAGGTGCTGTCCGTCCAATGACACCCCCATCGCCCCATCTCCAATGTGCGTCTCTCATCATTGCACCAAGTTCGGACATCATTCGTCCTGTCCATTTCACACTCCACTCGTCGTCTGTTGACTGTCACTCTTCAGATATGAGAAAGTCCGCTGTTACAGAGGAGGTGGCAACAACCTCCCCCCCCCGTCCCACCCACTCCACCCCTACCCACCACTCCCCCACCCCCACCCCCGCAGGTGGTGGGCAGGGAAGCAGCCTGTTCAGCAGACTCTCGGCTCGAATATTCCCGGTACTTAAAAATTATGACAGAGCACCAACCGTCGTGTAATGGGAGATGACCACATTCTCCATCCAAAGGGCACTCCCGACCACCATAGCCCCGGGTGGGCAGTCAGAACATCACACCGGACACAGAAATCCAGAAGCATACAGAACACACTTGCCCGCAAGGCTGGATACGTCAATTCATCATTGTGCGAACATCATACACATACTCGGATATATAATAGTGTAACTCGGACATTCAACATCAGCAACAACAACAAGTGTAGCATTCACCTAGCGTTTTTAATTGAAAAGAGTTAGACACCTACCCCACTCTCACACACACACACACACACACACACACACACACACACACACACACACACACACACACACACACACACACACACACACACACACACACACACACACACACACACACACACACACACACACACACACACACACACACACACACACACACACACACACACACACACACACACACACACACACACACACACACACACACACACACACACACACACACACACACACACACACACACACACACACACACACACACACACACACACACACACACACACACACACACACACACACACACACACACACACACACACACACACACACACACACACACACACACACACACACACACACACACACACACACACACACACACACACACACACACACACACACACACACACACACACACACACACACACACACACACACACACACACACACACACACACACACACACACACACACACACACACACACACACACACACACACACACACACACACACACACACCCCCCCCCCCCCCCCCCGGAATCGTTGTACGGAAACAGCTAAAATCTTACACATCATTCACACGTAATAACAGTTAATATTATTAAGAGAGCAAGATGCCCGCAGTCTGTCGTCCATACCAAGTAGGACTTTGCTACTGAACGGGAAATCGATAATGGATTGATTCAAGTTACGACAGCACCCTTCTTCGTCATCCGCGCTCTAAAGTAACTCTGTCCCGCCCCCGGGTTCGAAATACATCATGTCCAATAAAGTTGACGCCACACTTCAGTTACCCGCCCCCACCCCAAGTGGTAATAAAAATGTCACACTTCACAACAGAGCAAGAATCATCCGCAAATAAGCAGCCACGCGTAACAATAAAATCCACCAACATGACAGAAACATAGACACTCAGGTTGACTGTATTCACAATTTCCATACGACGGCGTTGTAATTGTAAAACCGACGCACACATTTTCCGAGCTGTATTGTGATAAATTAAGTTTGGTCTAGGTAGGGATTGTATTAATCCTACCCACAGAGGAGGAGGATTGGCAGTCCACCCACCCGGAAAACACAGTCCAGCTTGGCGGAATTAGAGCACTTAATCTCTGCAGGACATGGAGCTGTTTAAACTAGACAATAGTTACAGACAGCTATATTGTCCTAATTTTGATTAAGAACACCATCGTTCTACCGCGTATACAAATGATTAACACGCGGGCTGGTAAAGCAGCATCAAAACCTTGACAGTATAATCTCATGAAGAATTTCAAATATTCTCTTACCTACATATCCCAGTCACAAGATCAACACGGGCTGGAATACGCCTATTACACACAACAACTAACACATGTACAAGATCACGTGAATACAGGGACACTGTTTCGAGGAACAGAATTAAAAACATATATTTCCGTTTTTCACATCAACTACGAATAATCAGCAGCATAAATATTCCGCATCCCATAAATATTACCTAAGTTACCGATCAACCACGTGCTTTCATAACAAGAAACCACATGATCTTCACTTCTAATTTCCAGTAAATTGGATCAAAGGCTATAAACACAAGAGCCGCCCAAACGTGCATCCACCACACTGAAGGAAGAGGCGAGAGGGGGTGAGTCAGGGCAATTGCCGCTGACATCATTGCGTTCTCCCACACCCCATCGTGCGCTCCAGCCTGAAATTTAAACAGGCGAGTTTATAAGCATCCAATCTGAAAAACCGCTTCACACTAATTAAAAGGTGAGCTTCCACGGGAATAAGTAGTTCAAGATTTTTAACGTTGATCGGAGACTTGTTTTTCCTTTGAGTGGAAACGAAAGCAACAAACCTTCCTTGTTATATTTATATTTGCTTCCTTTACACGGAGGAATATTTTATCTGACTCCAGGAACATTAAAATCAAAACTTTCCATATAGGGCGTGGCTGACTCATCCTAAAAATTTTGGGTGTGGACATCCGCCCTCCTGTGACGTCACCATAAATTATAAAAGGAGGAGAGCGTGCACTGAAACTTCGTATTCCCGTCAAAACTCAACACAAAGGAAGAACAAGCATTATGCTATTTTCGTGTCGCAAACCTAATTCTACTGTTTTCTTATTTATTTATCACTACTATTAATATTATTTGGCCAGGAAAAAGTATGAAGAGGTAGGACAATTAGAATAGGTTAGGCAGTCCTGCACCGTAATAAGATGTCACTTGCGGAAGATCTCGCCCTGTCCGATGGCTCGGAGGATTCAGCACCAGCTCATCCCGGGAAGAAGTATCCATGTACAACTTTACAGCATAATGGACAGCCGTGTAAGCGTGCATTCTTCCGCAATTCGGACTTGACGCTTCATATCAATCGTCATCATCAACGTGCATTCTGTTCGGACTGCAAATACCTATATACAGCTACTCGTTATGGAGTGACACATGCATTAATGGAAAAGCACCATGTGTTAGTGGTAACATTACAGCCTGGTGAACAAAGTGAGGACATAGAAGTTCTAGCTACCCGCTTTGAAACTAGACTTCCAATTAATGTACTGATGGCTAAAACTAAATGTACAAAATGGTGACAACCAGACTTTCCGCATTATGTAAGACCAACAGCAACAGCATCCACCACCCAGCCAGCACCCAGTCATCATGTCGCACCAGTCACCACCACGGCGGCAGCACCAGCACGAACAGCACCAGCAGCACCTGTAGTATTGGTACATGCATCGCCTGCAGTTTCCACTCCGGCAGCACCCGCAATAATGCCACCGTCCACATCACACATCACCGCAGCATCAGCATCCATAATCGGCCGGCCTATATCATTTACGATTTCCAAACCAATGACCGTATCTGAACCAGGGTTACATGGCATTTCAGATAGATCTATATCTCCATGCAGTTTAATAATAGATGAGGAGATCTGCCTTACGGAAACAGTAGCAATCATCACCGCATCCCAGTGCAGCACAGCATCACATCCGTGCAGTAGCACTCCTACGGATCCAGCAGTTCGCAAGGTAACTACGCCAGATCGTCCCTATGCCGGAAAGAAGTGTATCGCACATTCCATTGAAATCTGTGCGGTTCCGAGGATGACCGACAGCAAGTTACTCAAGGCAACTCATATCCGAAAGTTATCTGCCAGCGCAGCATCAGCATCAGCAGCATTGCAACGACAACTCATCACCTTCACAGCACTCCGCCCGCACGACGACCACCACCTCCACGACAACAGTAATGTCAGCAGTTCCACACCGCCACCAGTTCGTACATCACTAGTCATCATCTCCGCCACCACCAGCGCTTCAATGGATACATCCGCACCTTCCTCCAGTTTCAGTATTACCGACCTGGACATTATTAGTAGAGATATTTCGGCAGCGGAGGACCATCTGCCACATCCGTCATGCACGAGTTGGGGTACCCAGACACGCTGGGGAAGTTTTGCAGCGGATATTTGTGGATACTATTGCCGAGGTTGCAGCAGGGTTTATCAACAGGTGTGTGGAAAACAGATTATTATTATTATTATTATTATTATTATTATTATTATTATTATTATTATTATTTTTGAAATACTTTTCTTATTATTATATATGTTTTTACAATTGACACCCAGTCTCTAGGCTGACTACGGTCATCATACACAGCTGTGCAATATTCTTGCGTAGCTGTGTCTCACACAAAATAATCGCTGCAGATCCCTGTGTTGTAAACACTTCGTGTGTGATGTAAGTACACAACACACCATAGCGAATATGTCATAATCCTGTCATGCAGTCTCAGCTACGTCGGGGCCGCCTGATGAACATTTAATTATTTTTTCCGTATATGGTACTGATGACTAATAGGTACCTTCCCGGTCTTAGGACCGCATTGTTATAATCTCTGTTTAACTGTGAATATTATTCTTGTTTACTGTGGGTGCTTTCAACTAGCAGCACCGTTAGGGCCAATGACCTGTGATACTTATCGTAATCATTTATCTATTCTGATTGTATTTATCATGTGCATCCGTTAGTTGTACATATAGCAGTTAGCCATCCAGTTGATATGTTTTGATTATTTATAAAAAAAAAACCTCTTGACCCCAGTATGCTAGGAAATACTATACAGCAACATATATATCTGCATCACTATATTCCCGCCAGCATCAATTTTACACTGAGGTCGTGGATCATGCTCTAATTGTTTGATCCTGACATGTTACCGACTAAACCTGGTTATTAAGCTCGATAGGATAGGTTTAAAGTGGTTAGGGACAATTTCTCCATTCGGAGACACATAGTGTATGCCTCTTTTCTGGTTGTTGTGGTAATGTAGCCCCATACACGGGCAAGGTTATGTAAAATTGGCCAGTTACCTATAGGGCCTCATATATATCGAGTTATTGTTTCTTTCCACGATCCCCCAGCCGCAAAGCTTATTAATTGCCTGGCTTCCCTGTTAATACGTTGACCACATCCGACCCTGTGAAACTATCGGAGGTTTCTGAGTGGTGATAGTTAAAGTGTTGATTTACATAAACCTCCCCCGTTTCTTCAGATATTTGTTAGCTAGATAACCCCCGCCAATGTAGGAAGCACTGCGAAAACAAGTAGTTAAAATATGTGAGTTAAATAGGTTATATATACCATCCCGCAGTGAAATTCTGGGCATTCTGGAACTTAACCCTAATAACAGGTAAACTGTTAGATCCGTAGGACATGGTGACGGACGAGATTCGGATCTCTATCCAACTCGTTGGACTGTCTGGGTGAGATCTTGGAATCCACCAGGCCCTCACGGGAAGGACGCTCACAGTGGATATCCGTCTCTCTGTCCCCACCATAACGTCATGTTAGTATTTAAAACTTGCTTGTGTGACCTGTAGCCATTGTCCTGGTGATGTTATATGTGGTTGCGGGACAAGGTGGCCAGATTTTCATCAGATTCGGGGGCCTTGTGTCGTAACATGTACGCACGCTATCCTTGGAGGTAGATGCTAGGCAAGGCGACCTACAGGAAGCTGAGCATATGTGCCCATGGGATAACTGTATCTAAAGCTAGGTAGGAATCCCTGCCACTTGCAGCCAAAGCTTGTATTCGTTTCTAACAACTAACTGGTAGGTTAGATTGTAGCAGAAGGCCCGCATAAATAAAGCGGCACCTACCAATACAGTAACTTTGGAACTACATAAGACGGTGACCTGGGAATTCTTCGGAAATCGTTCGTTCCATCTGTACGTAAACCAGTGTGCATCACATTAATTATGACTTCACTAGGATTTTCAGTACTTAGCATTTTCTGTTGAACAAAAGAGTGGCCCTTTTTGCCAGCTCTTTTCCTCCGCTTCAGCATTGAAGGCATTTTCCTGTGACAGAGGCCTGCAAGAGCCACTTTGCTCGTGCAACAACAATATTTTCTTTGTGTGTGTTAGAGGTATATTAGCTTATATTCAGCTACCTAGTGACTTCGTTGCAGAACTCTCTCATACGGGGATACCTCTGCAGATTCAAGGATCTGTGTGGTACCTTCGGCGAAACCACGTAGAAAGAACACCGGATAGCTCTATGTTGTGTATTATTGTGCTCATTTACTGTCAAATGAGTGATATTGTTTGTATAGTGTATTAAATTTATAATTGTTTAATTAACATCTAATAACCCATATCTCTAAATTAGAATGGACAGACATACCAGTGACATGAATAGTTGGGACGACACCGTGTGGTTTAATCTCTGCGGCAATGGTCGCACAGACCCACTGGAACATCAGTGTTCCACCGGCTCTAGAGGCCGGTCTTTGTACCTTCCGGAGAGACATGATACGCGATCCGCAACCCCGAGATCCACAGCTAACCAGCCCTCCCACATATCGTGCACTTGCGGTGTGATGGAAAGGAATGTCATGGCAGACCAGCGCGTACCCCCGTGAGCTACAAATACAGATATCTAGGAGACTGCTAAAGACTTTCAATATGTGCCCAGTTTCAAACCATGCTCCCATATGAGCCCCTTAATCCAACTGCAACTCAAGACTTACCGTTTTTAGAAGTAGCAACATACATATTTGAGTTTGAGTACAAACATTGTCTTAGTAGTAGACTACTATAGCAAGTTAATAGAAGTTGCTAAACTAAAAGATACATGGAGTCGTACATTCATTGAAGTTCTTAAATCACAATTCCTCAGAAACAGTATTCCAGAGCTTCTGCAGAGTGACAATGGACGACAATATTCATCAGAAGAATTTAGGCAGTTTTGTATTAGTTATGACATTACCCACTAAACATCGAGTCCATATTCTCCACGTTCAAATGAGGAAGCGGAGAAGTCTGTTTAGACTGCGAAGAGACTATGGAAGAAATCTCCTAACAAGTATCTTGCACTTCTCGGTTACAGAACAACATCTCTTGAAGGCATCAACCTATCACCAGCGCAACTGGTTATGGGCCAGTGACCCAGAAATACACTGCTTACATCTCGTAATTTGCTGGCTCAAAATCATATCACCGTGAATCGTCACAATATGCCCCTAAAAATTTAAAAAAATAACTACTGAATATTTTGAAACTAATTAGTATGGGGTATGTATAATGACTGCCAGTCAAATTAGTTTTCAAATATTCAACAACTATATTCATGCCTATGTTATTGACACTCCAGAAGAAAACAGCAGTGCGAATGTTAATTCCCCAATGACAAATGTCTCCAAAAAAGGGTTGTGTGTGGGTCATCAGCCTAGTTAAATAAGAGAGGTATTCATGCTCTCAGACAAACACCCAGCTTTGACCCATACCAACCCCTTTATTCATATATAAGCCTTTGAAAAAGCAGTACAACTTAGAGTTGTATATTTGGTGCTGATGAAGAGCGAATACTCGAAACGCATACAGAATACCTGCCTATTTGTATTTGTTATTGTATATTACTTAAAAATTGAATTAATACACTTGGAGGTACATTTAACAAAGAAAAGGGTATAAATTCGTCCACAAGGCCTTAAAGAAATATCCCGATGCACTTCGCCGGGACAGGGAAATAATACAACTGCTTAAAATTAGTTTGCAGGGTAACAATTTTGAATTTAATGGAGAGGTTTATCAACAGATTAGTGGTTGTGCTATGGGCAAACGCTTCAGTCCGAGCTTTGCCAACATCTACATGGCTCCAGGATTAAATATGGATCCAGGGCTACCAGATAAGAAGCCGGTAATGCCTTTTGTCCTCACATACAATAGAAGAAATGTAGAACCTGCTAAAATTTTCAAAGAAGAGTATGCTAACTTACAAACCAAATTGGAAAAACCTTTTGGTTCACGAGCAGTTATTGCTTGTAAGAAAAATCCTAGTCTCCGTAATCTTTTAGTAAGAGCAAAACTTACATGGGAAAGAAACTGATAAAATGTAAGTTTCCAATAAGCAATGAACCCAACCGCCAACTATCCAAACGAGACAACTCTCGGGTAATAAAAAAAAGAAATTTCCTGTTTTAAGGAAGCTGAGCCAGTGCGTTTGACAATATTATAAAACTACTACTACTACTACTACTACTACTACTACTACTACTACTACTACTACTACTACTACTACTACTACTACTACTACTACTGCTCCTTTTTTTAATCGAACGCTGACGCATTCGGACAAACTCCTTTAAAAAAGACTTGCAAACCCCCATAAAAAACGGGTGATATAGCAGGCTTTATTACATGTGGATGGATGGATGGATGGATGGACGTGTGGATGGATGGATGGATGGACATGTGGATAGATGGATGGGTGGATGGATAGACGTGTGGATGGATAGATGGATGCGTGGATGGATGTCGATGAGAAAGATCGATGGACGGACCCCATATTGCTGTAAAATCACTGGTATCATAAAAATGCGGGGACCTGGGTGATGTGTTGCAGAACTGTGCATTCCACATGTGTTGTTGGTGTGAGGCGTGTATACGGGATCAGTACAAGAGCGCTTAAGAATGAGCTTCCTCTGCTGATCCCGTGGCCGCGTTCGGTATATTTCTTGGTAATGTAGACTACCAGCAGCCGGCCCACGAGGATCCGGCAAATTGCCTCATGTGTTTGGTAGTGTATGTCGTGTGACTGCTCGTCACAACAATTTGCGTGGGTCATAGAATTTTAATACCTTCCAAGACTGTTACCTTCTGCTTCACTATTCGAAGCTGTAGCTCTTTGGTCATGGACAATTCGTCTGAGGTATCTGTAGCTATTTGGGATCCAGTATGTTGGTCTGTGTCCCCCTGGCATATCGATTGTCATAACGCCTAACTATAATGGCTAGACATGTACAAATGAATGTGCCCATGGAGAGCGCCAATCAATTCCTCACTTACTACTGATGAGGTGATATGCGTTGTTCGAAGGCGTGTAAGGTTTTACACTACAGGGTATGGGTATAGCTATTAAAGCAAGAAGTACAGGAAAACTGAATAAGAAATAAACTCTAATAAATATCTGTATTATCTGCAAGTCCCACTTAATTGGATACCACTAGAACTAAAGTATAGAAATATATAGCTTGTACATATAGCCTCCCGTCTATATTGCTTCAACAGATTGTATCTATCTCTACCAGATATATATGACGCGCCCGTGCTTGTCAACAAGTTATTACATTTCCTATATATGCCCTTGAAATTTAGGCATAAACTTTAAAACCCTGATGTACAAAAAGCATTCTTCATGTAACGCCGACACCCCACATACACAGGGTGTCTATCTTTAATCTGATATCGATATACCACTTGTTACGAATAGGTTGCCTAACAAAAACTTGGATACTTGATCATCGATTATACATCTCCGTATGAGTTCCGCCTCAATTATCACATTGTCTATTTTATCCCATGTCACGTACACATTGGCAATATCGCGTTAGTAGGCCCTACATATGCCTATATAACTATAGTCAAACCTGTTCATGCGGTTATTCGCCTTTTGGGCCAGTATACAGGAAAATTTGAATATTTTGAAACTAATTTAACTGGAAACGTTTGATGCCATAGGAAGCAACATCTCTAGTCAAATTATTTTCAGGAGAGAGAGAGAGAGAGAGAGAGAGAGAGAGAGAGAGAGAGAGAGAGAGAGAGAGAGAGAGAGAGAGAGAGAGAGAGAGAGATGGAGAGAGAGAGAGAGAGGGGGGAGGGGGAGAGAAAGGGAGAGAGGGGGGGGGGAGTAGGGAGGGAGGAAGGGAGAGTGACTGAGTCTACTATAGTCAGTTTTCGCTCTTTTGACGTTTTATTAGAGAGCTCTGCATATTAAATTTGTGACGAAAAAACCCTATTTATTGATTTCTTTTTCAAAACCCATGTTACCGTATAGCTGTTTGTGAACTGATTTCCTATGATTATCGATGTTAAACTTGGAATGCTCTGATAAGCACACCGCGTGATCACCGCAAATTTGAGTCAATAGGACTATCTAACTAAAGCGTTTATATACGTCCGGGAATTTTGGCATGAGTAAGCATATGGTATTCCTACATATATAGATCACATTGAGCATTGTGCTGAACAAATTTAGATAGGTAACAGCGTAATAACAGCTTGAAAACAGGAAGTTTTGTACGCGTCGAAATGACAGAGAAGACAGGTAAGATGAATAGGATTGAATTGTTTATTTCGTCTGAACTGTACACAGTTATAGAGATACATCTTAGAAAATAATTTGACCAAAAACCGGTGTTGCCTAGGCCACCACAGGTTTCAGGTTGGACTATTATTAGGCCTATATATTACTATACATACATACATACATACATACATACAATGAATTATAACACCTTTTTAGTGGCTTGTACCTCAAAGCAAACAACTTAGTAACTTTAAAGAAAAGGATTAAGTCTCAAAGACATTCACTTGCCCAATAAATAGTAGGGCAAACTGTTGGACTGGTAGATTTGTCTAATAGGCTGCTGAAGAAGTGTGTAAACACGAAACGCGTCCAGCCCTCTGACGATGTGAAAAATTTCATTACTGTGTATTCCTGTGTATTTCTGTGTATCTCTGTGTATTCCTGGATAGTACTGTATTCCTGTATTGCTGTGAGTAAGTTATAATATTTATATTGTTATTTCTGTATTGCCTGTCCTTAAATATTAAATATTTTCATGTCACCACTAATCATTACTACTAACCACATTTCTCTTATTTCAGCCTTGTAAATTAAGCCCTCTTGCATTAGAAATATATATATATAGACAGACAGACTAGCTGACAAACCTCCCACCTGTAGAGTGTGCGCCTGGTAGCATTTTTGTACTGATTGACTGTCTGGCTGCATTAGAGTTTGATCGATTGATTGGTTGGTTGGTTGTTTGAGCCCTACTGGATTTGACTGGTTGCTTGATTTGATTGTTTGTTTGACTTGATTGCTTGCAGGACTTATTATTTGACCTGATTGGTTGCGTGATTTGATCTGCGTGATTTGTTGCTTGAGTTGATTGGTTGCTTGATTGGTGGCTTGAATTGATTGGTTGCTTGATCTGATTAGTTGCTCGATCTGATTGATTGCTTGATTGGGGGCTTGAGTTGTTCTTGATTTGACTAGTTGCTTGATTTGACTAGTTGCTTGATTTGATTGGTTGTTTAATTTGATTGCTTGCTTGATTTGAGTGTTTGTTTGATTGGTTACGTAATTTGTTGCTTGAATTGATTGGTTGCTTGATCGAATTAGTTGCTTGATCTGATTGATTGCTTGATTGGGGGTTAGAGCTGTTGCTTGATTTGACTAGTTGCTTGATTTGATTGGTTGTTTTATTTGATTGGTTGTTTCATTTGATTGCTTGCTTGATTTGATTGCTTGCGTAACCTGTTGCTTGATTGGTTACATGATTTGTTGATTGAATTGATTGGTTGTTTGAATTGATTGATTGCGTGATTGATTGTTTGATTTGATTGGTTGCATGATTTGTTGTCTAATCTGATTGGTAGCGTGATTGGTTGCTTGTATTGATTGGTTGCATGATTGATTGGTTGCTTGAATTGATTGTCTGAACTGATTGGTTGCGTGATTGATTGTTTGGATTGATAAGGTGGTGGACGGGTTGTTTGCCGATTTGCCAACTTGATTGATTGCCTGGTTAATTAAGATTGATTAAGATTAATTAAGATTGATTGAGATTGATTAAGATTAATTGAGATTGATTAAGATTAATTGAGATTAATTGAGATTAATTGAGATTTAGATTGATTGATTGACTGTGATTCCATGGCTAGACAACGCGGGGGTAGGCGAAGGGCTGGTGATGACGCTGAATCACACCACCCATCATCTGCTCACGCACGCCTGGTTAAAGTATACTACATGGTAATCCAATGTTTTCACCACCTGGGTGTGCTGAACACGCATCTAGACAGCGACACCGTGCCAAATGGCCTCGGTCGAAAGGTCAAGAGTTTGACAGACTTCTGCAAACCGGCCATGCCAGATGCTGAGGTCCACTTCGACATTCGTAATGTCAACTTTGAATGGGCGAAAACAATGATTAAAACATGGGTTCGCCACTATAACTGTAAACTAGGAGTCCTCCGTTCTGAGCTACTCTCAGCCCAAACTCTTCCTTATTTAGACCTTGGTCGGGCTAAGTCCACTGCAATCCATTGGGCCAAAAAGAATTATCACAGAAAATTGGATCACAACGCCATCTCAGCATTTTATGATTTTATTAGACCACTTGATCCGAATTATAAGCCTGTTACTCAACCACCAAATGTCACCCCTGTTAGCAAACCAGTACAAAATGCAAATTTAGTACAATCCGCTCATCCCAAAAAGCGGCTACATTCACCTGCAGAGGCCTCACCACCACTAAAACGTCCAGATAAACAACCGTCTCCCATTAGCTCTCTTCCTGGCACATCCAGTGACCACAGTATTTACATTCCAGTGGACCCCTCTATGATCCCTCTACCAGATTCACCTCCACCAGCGCCACCATTCTCTCCTGAGGATTTTCCTCCTCTTCCGCAGAGGGTGTCAAATGCCAAAGGTGCTAGTAAACAGCCGGGTCCAAGGACCCGAGCTGCACAAAAGGTCCCTCAACCACGATTCACACCATCTCCATGCGCCAGACCAAAGAAGCCCACACCCTTGGAACAGAATAAGTTCTGGAAATTCAGGAATGAGGCCACCAACAAACCAAATTGGCAACTTCCGACCCTCGACAAAAAGATCTTGATCGTCGGAGATTCAAACTTGAGTCGGATTAATGTGGATCCCCATCCAGATACTCAGGTTGCCTGTTTCCCTGGAGCATCGATTAATGATCTCAGAACGATCATTAATAAATACACAGGGAAATTGCAACCTGAGAAAGTAGTCCTCACCATAGGAATAAATGATAGGAATAATCTGATCTCAGCCTCCGAGTATCGACTTAGGTTATTATTCAGTATGGTACGAAAGAAATTTCCCAAGTCTAGGATCTACTTCACTGAACTAAATTTCTCCGCAACCTCGACACCTCAGCAAAAGCAGGCACTCGATGCAATTAATCGGACTGCCGCGTCAAGCAAGGCCAAATCCCCTGAGTCCAGGGTTATTGTCATACCCAGTCTTGCTTCGACAGAATTCGAAGTGGGTCATGACAATATTCATTGGACTGAGAGGACAGCAAATGACATGTATAATAACTGGCTTGTGGCCCTTAATTTAAACTAAACTCGGGTCAAGGTACCAACCACCCAGAAATGGGACTGGGTAGTAATATTGTAAACTTAACCGGCTCCGCATTAGGCGAAGCAGAACAGTCACTGCTTAATTTTGGCTTGACTTTTGTCCCAACACCAAAACATAAAACAGGTTTGGATGCAGATTTAGATAATGGCTTTACTGAAACTGCTGAATTTGGTCACCGTGTGAAATTAGCTGATTTTTTTCAAAACTCCAATAGTAATATTCCACTATTCATTGAAAAAACTGGCTGGGCTCCAAACTTAAAATGTGTTGACCCAGCAATCGGTGAAAGTATAAAACTTTACTCTGAACGTATTGAAAATACTACATTTCCAAACGATCAGCAAAATTTATCTTATGAGCAACGCCAGGCCCTATTAGGTTTATCTAGAAAAAGTGAAATTGTCATCAAACCTGCGGATAAAGGATCGGCTACTGTAATAATGGATAAAGACCACTACATCAAAGAAGCGCATAGACAGCTTAGTAATCCGAAGCATTACCAAAAACTAAATGAACCACTTTGGCAAAATAACTGTAGCAAATTCAACAAAATTCTCCAAAAAATGGTTGATAACAAGAAGATAACTGAAAAGCAATATAAATACCTGTGCGCAAAAGATGATTCGAAACCACGTACATTTTATCTTCTTCCTAAAATCCATAAGTCTGTTGACTTGTGGACCGACCCTATGACACCACCAGGGCGACCCATCATTTCAGATTGTGGTTCAGAATCATATAGGATTAGTGAATTTATCGACTACCATCTTCAGCCAATTGCAAATAGACATTTTAGCTATCTGAAAAACACTGAAGACTTCCTAGCCCAGGTCTCTAAGATCTTGGTCCCTCCAAATTCATTCTTAATTACAATGGACGTCGATGCTATGTACACAAACATTGACATCGAAAAGGGTCTAAATTCAATTCGTAGAGCATTTGCCGACTATCCTGACACCAACAGGCCCGACAGAGAAGTAATAGCTCTATTAGAGCTTAGTCTGAAGGGCAATGACTTTGAATTTGCTGGTGAAATTTTTCAACAAATTTGTGGCTGCGCAATGGGTAAGCGTTTCAGCCCAGGTTTCGCTAACCTTTACATGGCAGAGTGGGAAAAGGAAGCACTCGAAAACTGTCCAAATCAGCCGCTCATTTACCGCAGGTACCTCGATGATATTTTCATGATCTGGCAACATAGTAAGGAAGCATTTACCGAATTTCTGGCCATTCTGAATAATCATGATCCGAATATCAAACTAAAAGCTCAAATCGATGAGCTGTCCGTAGATTTCCTAGATGTAACTTTATACAAAGGTATAAAGTATGAAACAACTGGTTACTTAGACTACAAAGTTTATTTTAAGCCAACCGACTCGCATCAACTACTACACAAGAAATCATTCCATCCTCCGCATACTTTCAAGGGACTTGTAAAATCACAAATAATCCGTTTTCATAGAAATTCGAGTGATAAGAAAAACTTTGAATCATCATGTTCGACCTTATTCAAAGCCCTCAAACCGAGAGGGTACTCTTCTCGGTTCCTGCGCAAAATAAAGTCTGAAACTTTGCATAATTTGGAAATCATTCCAGATAATGCCAGAAATTCTCGGCCTACCAAAATTTGTCATAATCGTCCGATTATTGGTGAAGGAGAATCTCGGAAATGTGAAAAGAAAAGGTGTAAATTGGATAAATTTCTTCCTTCCCAGAGTACATTCACGAGCTTTCAAAACAAAAGCAAATTTCAAATTCAGTCGAAATTAGATTGCGATTCTGAAAATGTCATTTACTTAATTTCATGCAAATTGTGTCAAAAGCAGTATGTTGGCGAAACAAAAAATCGACTAAGATGCCGAGCAACCAGACACCTTTCAGATATTAGACTAGAGGAAGACACACATGTGGCTGAACATTTTAATCTTCCTGATCATTTAGTCACCCGTGACTTTGAAATTATGCCCATCGAACAGCTACCTCTTTCAGACACAACAGAGGAAACTGATAAACAAAGATCACTAAGAGAATCGTTTTGGATTAAAGAACTCGAAACACAATGGCCAAGGGGCATAAATTCGGACCCATGCCTCTCGGATCAACGTGAGATTATCCCATTTACTCTCACATACAATCGGAAAAATGTTGAAATTGCGAAAATCCTAAAGGATGAGTATCACAAATTACAGGACAATTTAAAACAACCATTCAACAAGCGTCCAGTAATTGCATTTAAGAAAAATCCTAATCTACGCGACATCTTGGTAAAAGCGAAACTCAAATAAGTGTTCAAAACATCAATCAATGATTTATCATTGTATACTAATCAGGCCATATGGCATCTATTAAACAAAATTGACAATCTCAGGTGATAAAATAAGCAAAAATATTTTCAATTTTTTTCAATTTTGAAAATTCTGAGCCGGTGCGTTTACAATATTACATACATACGCATACATACATACATACATACATACATACATACATACATCATGTCTTGGTGCGGTGGTCCAGTGGAAAGATGCCTGGTTGCTGATGCTATGCGGAGTTGCAGGATGACGGTTCGATCCCCCGACCGGGAGATGGTGATCAACAAATTAAACTAACGGGTGCAGCACTGTCGGCTAAGTTAGCACATGGAAATTGAAGCCGCACGTTGCCAGTGCGTCAATAAAATAAAAATACATACATACAATAGGCGTAAAAGCCTAGGATTGATTGTGACAGATGCATCCACAGATAGTCCCATATGAATCGTCAGTGTGTCAGTATATCAGACATGTGAAAACTGGTCGGCCAATCCTTGACTTTTAGTCTTGGTACGGTGGTCCAGTGGAAAGATGCCTGGTTGCTGATGCTATGCGGAGTTGCAGGATGACGGTTCGATCCCCCGACCGGGAGATGGTGATCAACAAATTAAACTAACGGGTGCAGCACTGTCGGCTAAGTTAGCACATGGAAATTGAAGCCGCACGTTGCCAGTGCGTCAATAAAAAATAAAAATACATATACTGCCAGAGCCGTGCTGGAGTCAGAGTACAATAGGCGTAAAAGCCTAGGATTGATTGTGACAGATGCATCCACAGATAGTCCCATATGAATCGTCAGTGTGTCAGTATATCAGACATGTGAAAACTGGTCGGCCAATCCTCGACTTTTAGTCTTGGTGCGGTGGTCCAGTGGAAAGATGCCTGGTTGCTGATGCTATGCGGAGTTGCAGGATGACGGTTCGATCCCCCGACCGGGAGATGGTGATCAACAAATTAAACTAACGGGTGCAGCACTGTCGGCTAAGTTAGCACATGGAAATTGAAGCCGCACGTTGCCAGTGCGTCAATAAAAAATAAAAATACATACATACATACATACATACACATCGGCCAAACCGTGACTTTTTAGTCTTGGCGCGGTTGTCCAGTAGAAAGATGTCTGGTTGCTGATGCTATACGGAGTTGCAGAATGGCGGTTCGATCCCCCGACCGGGAGATGGTGATCAACAAATTAAACTAATGGGTGCATGACTGTCGGCTAAGTTAACACATAGAAATTGAAGCCGCACGTTGCCAGTGCGACAATAAAATAAAAATACAATTCGTACACTATATAGTATAAAAAGAATAAATTGAGCAGGTCAGCAATAGTTTCAAATATTCAACAGCTATTGGGTTATTAGTTTATCAACAGCATACAATTCGCAGATTTGGGGATGGCACAAGGAGAATGGACATTGAGAATCTTCGGCTGACAAATTAATTTCAAAATATTCAACATTTATTATGTAATCCCAATAGTGGCATATAATTTGTACACGAATGTGCGGGTGGGTTGGGTTGGGTGGGGAGTGACCAGGTCTCTCCTCTCCTTTCGCTTTCATTTTGGTTACATGTAAGAAAGGAGAAGAAAGACCGGGTGAACGCACTATGCTCTATAGGGTTGGGGTCTGGGTAGGTGAGGGTAAATGATGACCGTAATAATTGAAATTGGTGATAATACTAAGGATGACACTGGATGATGATAATACTATGGATTAGAACCTTGAAGATATAAAAGTGGTGATTATGATTTAATATTATATTCTGTTGGGTATTTGGGGGCTAGCCCGACCGGGAGCTGTTGGTGCCATATGCAACAGCAGCCACTGGTCGGACTGGTCCCAAAATGCGCAACAGCTTTTCGCCGTGCAGTTACCTTGAGATTTGTACTACGGTAAATAAGGGTCAAAGTATATAAATCGACCCTAACATGTGCAATACAAATTAGAATTTAACAAGTATTTGACAACAAATAGCCAATAAAATACATTAAAACCGTATCCTAAGTTTTACCGCGAGAGCCAGTTATTTGTTCAATTCAGATATGTAACATATAAAATTTATTATTATTATTATTATTATTATTATTATTATTATTATTATTATTATTATTATTATTATTATTTGTACATTTCACACTTTCGCGCTTAGTTTACGAATTTTAGGCATACCTTTATAAATTTCGCTAAATTTATGCATATAATAGTCTTGTGTATTGTGTGCTCATTAAGCAATTAAATGTAGGCCTATGTTCGGTTTGCCGTGTTCTGTAATAATTTGGTATGTATTTATTCCTAGATTCGCTTAGAGCTGGACATTCTACGAGAAAGGGGAATTCATCTCCAACTTTCGCAATGCCGCATAAGTTGCAGAGCCTTTTCCTTCTGTCAGTGTTAAAAATCGTCATTGTCCTATTTCTAAATTATGGTTGCTCGTGCACAGACGACTCAAGCTAACTCGTAAAGTGTCTGGTCGCGTTATTAAGTATTTCTCGAGTTTAAATGAATCTTTACATTTCATATACATTTGGCACTTTACTGACTTGCTTAGTGAATTAGTCCAAGTTTGAAGAAATTGATCTTTGAGAGTCTGTTTTGTTATATTATCTAGTGCATTGCCGCTCGTCTTATCCATCGTTTGCCTAGTCCCGGCAACAATTATCGATTATATCTTTTACAAAAGAGAACCATTTAAAAGAATTTTTTATTTTCGGTAGCTGGATATTATTATCAGTATTATGCAATTGAGTGATGGCTTTACAAATTATTGATGAATATTCAGTTTCATTGTCGGTTTTGAGATTAATCCAGAATTTCACCATTTGGATCTGCACTGTTAGTTTAAGAGGATAGCTCCCCAATTCCCCATATATCATACAAGTAGGCGTGGACATTCTTAAGTTCAGGATATGTTTGCAAAATTTCAGTTTTAATTTTTCTAACTCGTCTAAATTTTCATACCACATATCTCACACCCATATAACATTATAGGAGCCACCATTTTATCAAATAAGTTCAGTTGTAAAGCTATTGGCAGGTTTAGGGCTCTACCTTTGTTAGCCTTTTCACCTAATTGTAATCTACTTCGATAAAAGCCACCATTTCTAGAAAATAAAATTCCCAAATATTTGTATTCTTTTACCTCTTCTACCACCTGCTCATTAAGTGTAAATAGAATGTTATTATTATGTTTCTTTCCAAGTACCATCACCCTTGGTTTCCACAGTTTGCAGTAAGAATTTAATGCACATAGTGCTTTCTGTAAGTCCTCCTTGGTGTCACCAAGGAGTACTGTGTCATCCGCATATAAAATAATCCTAACTTTAAGCATATTCTGGATTTCGAATTTTCGATAGTATTTGCCATTGTTAGATAGTTACATTGTTTGCTAGTAAGAATGTGTCTAAATCATTTATAAACAGTGCAAATAGGAATGGTGATAGGTTTTCCCCTTGTCTAACACCGATAGACGATTGGAAAAAGGTAGATGTGCAGTTATTGGAGAAGACACAGGACTTCCCATTTGTGTATAGATTCACAATAACGTTGAGAAAGTTTCCTGTAATTTCGTAATTTCTAATTTTTGGAGACACCCATTTAGTCACATGGCATACACCCTCCCCTCTCTCGTCCAGTCCCCTTGGGCAAAAATTAACACCCATTGCATGGAAACGCTCAATAGAAAAAATGTTTATTTTCAAAATGCTCACAAAAATTCATCTTCTTTCGATGGACGTTGGCCAACTTTGGAATCTTATATTAACCCCTAGAAAAGGTATGGTAGCCATTTTTACCGAATGACTTGCTAGGCAGATTTCTAGCAATCTTTTGGCCCTGTGGTTCTCTGAAAGAGAAAGACGCTGCCTTCAAGTATTTCAGATGTTTCAGAGAAACGCAATCCTAAGAAAACAACATTTGCCAATCACTATGGATCCAAGCTGGGTAAACTCGGTAATACGGACAAAAACTTAGGACTTGGCTTAAGCATGAGGTCATATAGAGCAGGCACGCGCAACATCAATGGAGATGCACTTGTGGCATTCCTTTGAGGTGTAGACCTCAATTCTGACCATAAGCCGGAGGGTACATGCCTTTAGATGAGCCATCTCTGCCTAAGGTACAAACGCCACACCAGGCAAGAGGGTAGAGTCGCCTACAACCTACCCAAGCTCATCAGCGACACCGACACTCAAATGTCATACAAAAATGCCCTCGGGGAGCAGATGGCTAACATCGACGTCAGCTCTTACCCAACCGAGGCGCTAACCAAAATACTGATATGTAGGGAATCATCAGCTACCAGCGCCATAGGAGTTCTAAAAAGAACCGAACTAGGTATGCTGATGCTCCTGTAGTAGTGCAACTATCAGCAGAGCAGAAAGCATTATGGCTGCGCATCTATCAAAGTGGCCAAAGTGATGACTGCACCAAACTATGCAAGGAACACAATAACATTCTGCGCCACATCAAAAAACACTTAAAAGACTCCTTAGCAGATGAAATCAGTGCCATGGATGACTGACACAAAATATTTCAGACAGCCCAAGCCCTTTGAGTTACTGACTATATACACCACCACTCACTGTGCACAACCCTGAAGGACTCTATCAGAACTGGCCAGGCCAAAGCCGAGGCACTTCGAGAATAATTCAAGGAGCAGTTCACCGACCACGATGATGAGCACCCGTTCTCAGGAGACCACCGGCCATTAGGCCTACTAACACAAGCAGAAAAAAACAGCGGAATTTGAGAAGGCACTCAAAGGCCTGAAAAATGAACGCGCATCCCGATCTGATGGCATGACAATGAACCTTTCAAATATGCAAGTGACATTATCTCAAAGCCGATCACGCACCTAATCAATGCAACTTTTATGCACCAGCTTCCCATCGATGCTGTAGGCCAAGACACCCTTATCACGCTACCCAAGCCCAAGGAGCCAACTGCCCACTCACCCACCCAGCCACCTCACGCACGCACGCACGCACGCACGCACGCACGCACGCACGCACGCACGCACGCACGCACGCACGCACACCATCACCACCAACCACCCACCCACCCAATCTGCGGCCCATTGTGCTCCTCAACAGCATACGGAAAATCCTATCCAATGTTAATCTATGCAGAATCTGAGACAAGATCGATGACTTCACCAGATCATGTCAAAATGGCTTTAAACGTAGGCACAGCTGCGCAGACATTGTATGGGCTCAACACATGCTTGTTTCAGTAGTCATGTCCAAACACAGGGATTGCCACAAAATTGGCATTGGCATGTCACGAGGCTTCGACACAATTAAACGCTAAAAAAATCCTAGATGTACTACACTAAGCCAGTTGCAATGAAGATATGCTACGACTAGCGATACTACTACTTGCAGACATCGGGCTGAGATTACAAGTCAAGTAAGCGAAGTCTGTACTGCTTGAGACATCAATTTGCCCCTTACAGGGAGATGGTCTATCACCTGTTACGTTGCTGCTGCATTGAAATTTGTGGGGGGAAATTCCACAAGACCAAGCCCCAGTACCCATACTGGGTATGCCACTAGAGATGAAATATGCCGACGACGTGGACTTCAGAGACGAGGAAAAGAAACCCCTTGACGAAAAATTGAGAATCTCTTTATGAATGAATCCATAATAGGTCACCCACATATACCTATCTACAAAGCATACAACTAAAGAACTTGACGAACCAAAAGTAAAATCATGGACTCGTAGCTTAGTAGTACGGCTGATATTGGTGCACATTGCGTCATGGGTGGGGGGGGCACAGCTTTTCAGTCCTTCTGGAAGCTATGGATTCGTAGATAAAAAATGCCCATGACAAAAAAACTACGTTTACACAACGCAATCTGCGTATCCTTGATGCTGTATAATTGTAACCGCTGGGCAGCTCCTAAGCCACCTCTGGAGAAACGTGATACCTACGCAATGGACAGCATAATTTCTAACAATCCACTATACACGATGTGTAAATCGACGCAGTCCATAAAGGTTCCCCAGCAAAGATGGTCCATGTTTGGCCATGTGCTAAGGATGACATAAGACGGAAGACATACCAGCACAGAGAGCCTTGGAATTCGCCCTATACTGGGAACAAGCAAATATAAAGCCAGGCGGAAGCTAAGGATTTTGGCTGAGGACAAATCACAATGGTCAAAAGCGAAGAAGGACTGATTGCAGCTGAAGGATGTTTCGACTATACAGTAACCATAAATAGATCATAATTCTATGCTGGAGAGACGCATATTTGTGTCTTCGATAGCAACTGTAAATTAAGTAGATTTCCGTAATTAAATCCTTAATAGTCAAAAGAACTTTTCCATAATTCTAGAAAGAGCAATAATCTTCATCTGTTTAAGCGATTTAGCGATATAGGCCTATTGGGCAATTCCTACCAAATCAGATATCTATAAAGTCTATAAATAGCACAATATCATCACCCATAAGGAGCCGTTTACAGAAAGTAAAATAGGCCCACTCGTTCCAGAAATATCTTTATTTTACTGAAAATATACTGAACCAAAAAAGTTTAGCAACACTGAGAACATTACTGTATAAATGTTATTTAACAAAAACAATAAATTGATTCAAATATATTATTTAATTGATAGGTCATTTTCCAATTTGAACAACAGTCTCTTGTTACCGTAATGCTAGCATCGCGCCTTTAACACAGCATCATTCAACGGGTCCAATTTAAATAATGACACTGAGCTGTCAATACCGGTTGTGACCTCCGCGCGCATTAACCACCGCCGTACATCGCTTTCTCATGCTTCGAATTAAGCACCTGATGTCACGAAGAGGAATCGCATCCCATTCTTGGAGCAGTGCAGCTTCCAGCTCCCGCACGTTGTGAAGATGTGGATGGTTCACACGCACCATACGGCCAAGAATGTCCCACACGTGTTCGATAGGAGACAGGTCCGGTGATCGCGCTGGCCAGTCCAACACCGGAACGTTGTTAGCCTCAAGGAAATCACTGGTGACCCTAGCTGAATGAGGACGGGCGTTGTCTTGCTGGAACATAAAGTCTGCCTGATGCTGCCTAAAAGGGATGACAACAAGGGCGACAACTTGTTCACAGTAACGTTGAGCCGTTAAATTTCCGCCAATCACAATAAGATCTGTTTTGCCATTTTCATGGATTCCAGCCCACATCATGAAACTGCCGCCACCGAATCTGTCGTGTTGAATGATGTTGGCTGCATCATACCGTTCTCCTAAACGTCGCCAAACCCGTTGCCTACCATCCGCCACATCCACACAAAACCTCGACTCATCACTGAACAAAACGTGGCTCCATTGTTGACGCCATCGCTGATGAGTTCTTGCCCATGCAAACCGATTCTCGATGTGACGCTCTGTAAGCGGAACAGCAACAAATGGACGACGGGCATGCAGTCCTGCATCATGGAGTCTGTTTCGCACAGTTTGTGCATGCACTGTAGTGCCGGTAGCGGTGTGCAAATTACGGGACAGCCGCTGCGCAGTCTCAAACCTGTGACGTCGTGATGACGTCACTAAGTAGCGGTCTTCTCGCGGCGTTGTTGCTCTCGGTCTGTCCGATCGTGGTCGGTCATTAACATGTCCAGTTTCCTGCTCACGTTGGCGGAGACGGGAAATGGTTGAGGCGTGAACATTAAAATGTCGAGCAACAGCGCGAACGCTCTTCCAAGCAGCGAGTCTTCCCATTGCTTCATGGCGCTGATTTTCGGGTAGCCCTGGGCGGCGGCCCATGTTCGGTAGGGTAAACTTTTAAGCGTTTTCTGTTAACGTTCGTTATCTGCTTTTGCAATATGCTGAATTTTTGCCTTCGCTACCCGCCAATGTGGGCCAGTGCATGCAAAATGCATTTTCACATGCAGTAAGCGTGCGGCGGAGAAATGCAAGAAATGTTTTGCATTTCTTCATGATCAGCGAGACATTACATTGACGAAACATGCCTGCAAATTTGGTTATAAATGGACGCATAGATTTAATACAACACACCAAACTTCACTGTTGCTCAATTTTTTGGGCTCAGTATAGATTTTTCAAGATCAAGAACGGTGCATCCCATTCTGAGGTTGTCTGGTGCGTTCTAAACGCACATAGATGGTATAGCAATTTGTATCCAAATCTTTATGTTATGAGCAATGCCAGGCTTCGCTTTACTACAGAGCAGACAGATGTACAGTTGCTTCAATAAATATGCTGTAGTTATTAATTAAACCATCAATGTATGTGAGCTTGTTTTAAGATGCCCTCCCTCACTCCCTCTCGCGCCCTCTCCCCCTCCACCAGCCTCTCTCTCTCGCTCTCGCTCTCGCTCTCTCGCTCTCTCTCTCTCTCTCTCTCTCTCTCTCTCTCTCTCTCTCTCTCTCTCTCTCTCTCTCTCTCATGCAATTTTTAAATCCGGATGACTGCCAAAGTCTGGTCATCCTAGTTGTCGATAACGAGCTTTCTTGAGTTAAAATTTGAGCTAAATCAGCCTAGTGCCTAATTTCTGAGATAATACGTACTGCAGACAGACACACATCGGGGTGGGGGGAACTATAGAGCCCCCACCCCACCCCCAATATGTGTTTGAGATAGTATCACTCGTAGGACGGAACATGGAACATGACGATGTAAATATTAACACAATTTCTTCTAATAGTATCTATGCTTGTTAGATAGCAATTTCTCGATATGTTCTTTATTACTTTAAAAGTTGGTTTCAAAAACTGTCCGTAACAGGAATCTCGCGTAGAGTGTTTCTAGTGTCAAGAACGCCAAGGCGTGACATGTCTCGCCTGTACAGTCATGAATAATGTGGATTGCATTTTAGAAAGTAGTCATGGTCCAAAACTGTGAAAACCTAGGCAAAATTCCTCAAAATCAAATTAGTAATGATACAAGGATAGAACAGCTTTGTAAGGTTTCATTGAAATCTGAATGGTCATTGTTGAACTACAAGGCAAACTAAAAACTTTAACCAAAAAAACATGGAAAATAATCTCCAAGTTCAAAACGAAAGTTGAAAAAGCCGGCAAAATTCAACTAAATCAAATTAGTAATTATGAAGTTTCATAAACCAAAAGTACAAATACGGCCGCCGCCGACGCCAGAAATAGTAATCCCCATGTCTCGTTGCTGCTTCGCAGGCGAGACAAAATGAGGTAAAATAAACAATTTACAAGTACACATATTGATGCAAGGCATCAATGGTAAATAGCGTGCCCGGAGGTTATTATAATTCTGAGAATAAACTCAACTGTTTCATGAAAAAATGAAGTTATATAAAGGCATACAATAAACACAAAAGAAGGAATATTTCTTACAAAAAGATATGGGCAGTATTAGCTATGGGCTAGGAAAAGCAGCTTATATTTTGGTCAGTCCAACAATTTTTCTATCCATCCTTTTTCTCCAGGCCAAACTCCTTAACAGAGAGAGGAACAGACACAATTAAGAGCAGCCAGTGATGAGAAAATTGCACTACTGCATCAACAGAGTGTAACAGATTAAATTTGGGCCATTAGGTATCAACAACTTGTAAAGATAAAGAAATCAACAAAGCTGGCAACCCAGTCAGTAGAAAATCAGCGCAAGACGCAGTACAGACCCTGACACCCATTCAAACATATTAAAGAAAAACTGTAAAGAATATTTAAACCTAAATCTTGATACCTTCTTAAACAGACGTGAAGAGCTTATTACCAGGAACTATATTGGTGAAATATACACTGCAATGCTAGCGAAATGCACAAAGCAAGTATATTTTTGATGCAATACAGGACCCCGATCTGTACCGATATATAACCTTTTCAACAAATTTAAGTGGCCAGGATTGAACCAATACCGTGAACCTAGTTTTCTCCAACGAAAATGATATAGTAGAAAACATTCTGACTGAAGACCCAGTGGGAAACATCGTGATCTGTTTCATTTAGCTATCATATCTATGTCACCTATTAAACGATATCTTTACTGGAAACAGTGACAAACTATTAAATCAAATATTTTTGCTATACAAAAAGGCCAAAATTGGCCTCAACAATTGTAATGATGAGGATCTTGTTGAGCACATGTGCAAATGTTAGGGTATTAGCCTGATAAGTCAGGTTCTACCAGTACACGCGGCTAATAATATGGGATATATAGAAATATTTTCACATTACTATAATAAATATTTGGTGGTAGAATTATTACAATATTTCGCACAGCACGAGAACATAGTGAGGTCTACATGGCCTTATGTTCGAAAACTGGCTACAAGGAATGTAGACATATTCCGGTACTGAATATAATACATTATTGGAATTTGACAATGGTGTGCCACTACTAAATTGCATATGACGAAATTACTGTATAGTAAACATTTTTTTTAACCCTTTGATACTTTATTAGCGTATTCATATACGTATCTAAACATATGGGTGAACTTCTGGGGTCGAACCTATTGCAAACAGTGTGGTACAGAAAATCGTTGATCTGACAGAATCTGCGCCAATTTTCGGTATTGAATTGTGTACTATGAAATTACGTTCCTGTAGAATTTTTTTTAAATTCGGAATACAACTAGCATATTTCCTATAAGTATTTGTGGCTGAAATTCTGAGAGTGAACATATTGCAATGAAAACCATGAATTATCCTAAGTTTGAGCTTATTTACGTTATGAAATTTTTAAATCTCACTACGTCGTAAGCTTATGCCTATACCTATCTAAACATATGGGTGGTATTCTGGGCCAAACCCATTATGAGCGATATGTCAGGACATATCGACACCTATCTGAATGTGGTGAATGTGAACTAACCATATTACAATGGGGCCATATGGCGAATATGTAACAAAATATTACCAAATTACTTGATTGTAGGATCGTGCAAAAGCACAGCTATATGTAAAAAATTGATTACAAACTGAGATTCTAATACTGGATATAGTATATTGTTGACATTTGACAACTGTCCGTGACTACTAAATTGAATATTACGAAATTGCTACGTGGTAAAAATCTCAAGATTCATTAGCGTATTCATATCCCTATCTAAGCATATGGGTGAAATTATGTAGCCACACATATCGCAGACGGTAGGGTATTGAAAACCACAGATCTGCCAACATTGGAACAAATGTATGCGATGAAATTGCATACTACGAAAATACTTCACGTTCGAATTCTTTTAAATTCCCAATGTAACTAGCATATTCAAACTCCCATACGTCTATGTGAGCGAAGTTCTGGAACCGACCATATTACTGGAAGTAGGGCACCGAAAACCACGAATACACCATCATTTAAGCCAAATTTTGCGTATTAAAATTACTTCGTCTAGAATTTGTTAGATTTGGAATATAACTAGCTTATTAAAGCTCAAGTCTATGTGGGGTAAATTATGGGGCTGAACATACTACAGACAATAGGGCACTGAAAACTGTGGTGGTTTATTAATACAATGAACCTTTCCAGTTTAGCCCATCTCTAGCTAAACTCCACCCATACCGCTCTCGAGTTGGGATCGATGTATTTCTGAACTACTGGACGATAAATTTCAAGAAAACTATACAGGTAAGCCGTTGAATATTTTGACACTAAATTGACTGGGTCCTGTTGCTGCCTATGGCAGCAACAGCGCCAGTCAAATTACTTTCAAAATATTCAACAGCATTTTTATTAAATAACAAAAACATACAATTCGTACAACGTGTCAGATTATTAAGCATTTAAGATGAACTAAATCGAGTCAGTCATGACGTCATTATTATGACATTATCCTATGCGTCACTTAATTATTTACGACGTCATATGACGTAATATGATGGATAGACTACCTGAAAAGGCCCATTATCAAGTGGTATTAATTACCCTCGCTCCGTCAGAGGATGAGGATGTATTGTATTCGTGTCTATGTGCGTTCGGGATGGCAAGGGTCTACAATCTGTGATTGGCCTTGTTAAAATGTGACCTATAAATACTGGTGCTCTCTTAATACAATTGGTCCATATTGTGTGGACCACGCATTAACAAGTGGTATTAGCCCTGCAATGCTCAATTTGCTCATGCCAATTTCAATAGAGGGATCCATTTCTAGGTATGCCACGCCTATTTCTAGCTAAGCTCCACCCCTTGTTTGCGTGTTGGAATCGATGTCTATATATACGCTGAATAATGAATTCCCAGACTTCCAATTTCAAGGTAACTATACAGGTAAGCTGATGACTATTTTGAAACTAATTTGACTGGGTGCAACGAAAACCATGAATCGGCCTAAATTTGAGCCGAAATTATTTCATGGTAGATAGTTTTAAATCTCACTACTCCGTAAACGTATGCCTATACCTATCTAAACATATGGGTGACATTCTGGTGCCGAACCCATTATGAGCGATATGCCAGGACATACCGACACCTATCTGAATGTGGTGAATGTGAACCAACCATATTATAATGGGGCCATACTTACGATGAGATTACTTGATGGTAGAATTGTGCAAAAGCACTAGCTCATATTGAGTTATATAAATATATATATATATATATATATATATATATATATATATATATATATATATATATATATATATATATATATATATATATATATATATATATATATATATATATATATATATATATATATATATATATATATATATATATATATATATATATATATATATATATATATATATATATATATATATATATATATATATATATTTATATATATATATAATTATTACAAATCGAGAACAGACATTCTGATACCGAATATAGTAAATTTTTGGCATTTGACAACTGTCCGTGGCTACTAAGTTGAATATTCCGAAATTACTACGTGGTAGAAAACTCAAGATTCATTAGTGTGTTCATATCGCTATCTAACCATATCGGTGAAATTATGTGGCCAAACCTATTGCAGACAGGTAATAGTAGGGCATTGAAAACCTACAGATCTGCCAAAATTGAAACGAATTTACGCGATGAAATCGTATACTACGAAATTACTTCACGGTCAATTTTTTTTAAATGCCCAATATAACTATCGTATTCAAATCCCTCTACGTCTATGTGAGCGAAGTTGGAAATTTATTAACCCTGTATTACCTAAATTGAGTCAAGAATATGAAAAAAAATATTTGGTTATTGAGTGCCTATTTGCAGGCCAATAGACGACTGTTTTGAAGAGTTACTATTGGAATGACTGGCTCAATTATCGAGCCGGTAATTTCAGTGGTGAATTTTCAAAAACGATCTCTTGACCTGCAAATTAACATCCTCAAGATCACTGTAGAGGCCGATTTTGGCGGCCTCCTCATGAAAGGGTTAAAATACATTAAGAGAAGATGATAGGCTTACATGGGCAGTCGTCGTTGCAATACTTAATACAGGTCTATGATAGCAAAAGGTAGGTGGGGTGGGCTACCAGTCAAAGTGTTAAAAAGATATTCGTATAGTTGTCTTTATCTGAGATATTGAAATTTCGGTGTTAAACATTCTAAAGGATTTTGTTAGAAAAACACACAATTCTGCCCAAGTAAGTCACATACATCTTGGTGGCGGTTGCTTGAAATGACTTCCATAGGCCTAACGTTAGTCAACCGGTCACTGAATCCGGATGGTTTATTAATACCTTAATACCGTGCTCGTATTGGTATCGATGAATCTCTGAGCTTCTTCACTATAGCAGGTGGTATTAATTATCCTCCCTCCGTCAGAGGACGAGTACATTGTAGTCACGGCAACAATCTATGATTGGCCTTGTTAAAATATGTGACCTATAATTGGTCCATATTGTGTGGGCCACGCATTACCAAGAGGTATTAGCCATGTAATGCTCAATTTGCTCATGACAATTTCAATTGAGAGATCCATTTCTAGGTATGCCACTCCTATTTCTATCTAAGCTCCACCCCTTTTTGCGTGTTGGAATCGATGTATATATACGCTGAATAATGAATTCCCAGACTTCCAATTTCAAGGTAACTATACAGGTAAGCTGACGACTATTTTGAAACTATTTTGACTGGGTGCTTTTAAAGGTTTGCTGCCTCTGGTCGCAACAACGCCAGGTCAAATTAGTTTCAAAATATTCAACAGGATGTTGATTAAACAGTAAAGACATACAATTCGTACACTTGCCGGACTATTCAATGTCCATGACTGAGCTCGATACGACATTCATTTACACATTTTGGATTGTGACGTCAGCCTGTATATGAAGTAATTGATTATGACGTCATATCCTTCAGTTACAGATCGAACCCAGCCATTATCATAGAAAATTACTGTTGAATAAATAGCAAAGACATACAATTCGAACAGCGTCTAGTTAAATTAGTTTCAAAATATTCAACAGCATGTTGATTAAATAGTAAAGAAGTGCAATTCGCATACTTGACTGGCTATACAATGATACATCATTCATTACACATTTTGATTGTGACGTCCAGCTACATCTGACCTAAATAATTATGACGTCATACACAG
Source organism: Chaetoderma sp. LZ-2023a (assembly GCA_034401795.1). Taxonomy (NCBI): domain Eukaryota; kingdom Metazoa; phylum Mollusca; class Caudofoveata; order Chaetodermatida; family Chaetodermatidae; genus Chaetoderma; species Chaetoderma sp. LZ-2023a. The sequence continues at coordinate 107,128,608 of CM067370.1, read as the reverse complement.
AAAAATCCATTATCATAGAAAATGTCCTCTGTCTAATTGCCGTCCAAGAGACCATTGTGGTTTTTCTTTTGCAATTTACTACTGGAATTATAGGATCGGTTATCCAACCAGTCATTCCAGTGGTAAACTGAGTAGCTAATGCAAATGGACATTTCTCACGACCACCGCAAGAAGCCATTTGTGGTCAGTTTGATATAGTGCTAAAGTGGCCATATAAGTTCCGTTGGCTGTTTATTAAAATAATTAAGCGGTCATCGCCGCGCAAACTCTATTACAGTCGGACTCGCCATGAATCACTTGCATGAAGATAATAAGTATGCGATATCCAGCAATCTAAAAATAGAGCCGTGTCTTCGCGCCGAGAATTATTAGATCTCGTATCGATGGAGATCTCGCGAGACACAGCCCCACAATCCCCTGCGCGAAATGTCCGCGCCTATAGGCAATTCTAGCCAGCAATAAATAGAAGCGTGCACGCAAACGGCGAACCATATTTACGTGTCCATTATATCTGGAAATGCAGATGCTATATGAAGTTGTCTAGATTTCAACATTTTCCGTTGAGGACCCCCACCCCCACCCCCACCCTGAGTGCTCTGACTTCCAACAGCCCCCCCCCCCCCCCCTCCCACACCCCACACACTCCCAAACCGCAAAACTTGTCTATATCTCATACATTAACTCTTTGAAAAAACAACTTTTGCATGATGTATTAAATTAATATAATATTAATATATTATGTTGACAATCTTTAAGCTAATTCGACTTGGCAGCTGTTGCTGCCCACTAACAGGGTCCAGTCAAATTTGTGTTTTAAAATGTTCAGCAGCTATACAGTATAGCTCCGTATAGCTGTCTTGAAATTCAGACATTGGCATTCGAACGGTTAAATACCAGGCATCGCAGATTTACAGTTACTTCAGTAAACAAAAATGTATAACAGCAATTATATAGGTCCATAGCGTGCGCTTTAAATCTTGTATATTATTTGGGATTGCAGATATTCCGCTGGAGAACCGTCAATATGACGTACCACAGTCGGTATGCAACCCACCTCTCCAAGGATATATAAACCAAGCCTATGCAGCTACCAATATGCAATCGTATCCACAAGCTTACCCACAATCTATGCAGACGGGAGTAGTAAGTATTATTTCTTTAATCTATATATTCACTTGGTACTTTGATCGATAGAACGAATGAGTGAGTAGTTGATTGAGCACAAAAGTGGGTTGGTGTAGATGGTGGTGATGATAGTGGTGGTGATGATAGTGGTGGCGATAGTGGTGGTGGTGGTGATGATAGTGGTGGTGGTGATAGTGGCGGTGGGTGGTGATGATAACGGTGGTGGTGATAGTTGTGGTGGGGTGGTGATGATAGTGGTGGCGATAGTGGTGGTGGTGATGATAGTGGTGGCGATAGTGGTGGTGGTGATGATAGTGGTGGTGGTGGTGATAGTGGCGGTGGGTGGTGAGGATAACGGTGGTGGTGATAGTTGTGGCGGGGTGGTGATGATAGTCGTGGCGATGATAGTGGTGGTGATGATAGTGGTGGTGGTGATGATGATAGTGGTGGTGGTGATAGTGGTGGTGAGGTGGTGATGATAGCTGTGATGGGGCGGGGGGGGGGGGTGATGATGATAATGGTAGTAGTGGGGGTGATGATAGTGGTTGTGGGGTGGTGATGATAATGGTGGTGGGGTGGTGATGATAATGGTGGTGATGAGGTGATGAGGTGCTGCTCATAGTGGTGGTGGTAGTGGATGCGTGCGTGCATGGGTGTGTTTGCCTCTTTCAAACTTTCTGATTGTAGAGCAAGGTAGAGCGAAACCTTTGCTGTCTATAGCAGCAACAGCTTTCCGTCAATTTGTGAAAATAGTCAGCTGATAATACAATTGACACTAGGTAATTATTTGATAACCATTTGGCTGAAAATCGTTGACGCAACAAATTTCAATCAAATTGTTCTCAAAATAATCAGCAGGGCAGTCAATATTGCAAGATTTGCTCAAGATATTTCTAGCAACTTTATTAACGGTCATTTCTGACTAACACCTCCTCCAAACCGGATGTGTGCGTCACGCTAGCGTGAGATTACACCCGTCATGCGCACGTATATGAACAAACTAGACAGGTATTTTTTACGCGCGTGCATTCAAATTATCGACATTGCATGCCAAGAATGGCTGTTGAAAAAGGCTTTTTGAATTCTTTCCGCAAGATGGAGAATATCTAGGAAGGTTAATCTACTGCTGACAAAGTTGATGCCGTGGTGAAGGCAACTTGCCTTTTGTACCTCTTACTCCTATAACCAAGGGATAACCAAATGTGGATTGATGAGGCAAGAGAAGCAGAGGGTACCATGTATCAATTAAGACACATTGGAGGAAATTGCGCTGGTCCAGAAGCCTTCGTCAAACATGACAACTTCTGACAGTCAGTTGAAGAAATACTGCCATGGCAAGACAGGATAGTTTGACGGAATACATATACGTGGAAGCAGAATGGAGGAATCCAGTTTTAGCTATACCCAGCCAATCTCTAGGCTCAGCTCCACTCGCGCTTTGCCTGTGTTGGGATCAATCGATCAAATGCACTCTCTGAATCTCAATTTCTGGAAAACAGCTATGCGCCCAGCCAAATTAGTTTCAAAATATTCAACAGCATGTTTATTAAATAATACAGACTACAATTCGTACAACTTGACATACTATTCCAGCATAAAGACTGCTATTTCTGTCAATTATGAGTGTGGGTTGTGAGACTGGATTGTGACGTCCACCTATACGTGGAGTAGTTGATTATGACCTCATATGATTGACCTATAAACTGAATTCCTCCATTATTGCACCTATTATTATCTTATCAGAGTTTGTAAATTCTTGCTCGAACAACTTGTCGCTTAGAAAATTTTGATTGAAATTATCACTAATTTAGGAGAAAACCGCAGCTCGGGAATCTGCATCTGCATAAATATGATAAAACGTGTACTAGTTTAATAGAACAGTCTTTCTTATTTTAAAATCAGATCGTCCAATCGCAAACATACAGGGAGCCAGACAGCCAGCTAGGTAGGCAGGCAGGCAGGCAGACATTGAAAACGCGCAGAGTTCAGTCCACTGGTCAAATTGCGCGTGGTTGGTGTATTTAATACAGTCAAATGATTAGCCATACGCGATTTGTCGATCGCGTAGGGCGTAAACACCTTTCCCACATTGACGTCATTTGGCTTAGCTTTCCAATGATGTATGACGTAAAAAATATTATGAACATAGTTTTTCATATGCACTGCCTAAAGTGCACTGTATCTGATTCCCATAGTAAAGTAAAGTTGTGGTCAGGTCGAGCTTACGCTGCTACTCGACTAGTCGCCGCTTGATTTTCCAGCAACTATCGGCAACTCCCAGCGACCGATTTAGTCGCCTACAGGTTTGACCTGAGCGTACTTGCGATAACTTTATTGTCGATCGCCGTCCAAAAAATCTCAGATTGCTTGAGTAGAGCATGTTCTACTTCTACGATCGGTTGCGATCAGTTGCCGTCAATCGCAGACAAGTTATTATTGACATGAGCGTAATTACGATTGTCGGCAAATGATTTATCGGCTGTAGCCAATCAGTACACAGAAACCGATGGATAACAGAGTCAGTCATTACAGTGGGAAATTGTCCAGAATCGTCTTTTTATGGCCAGCAAATAAGAAAAATAAACAAAATTACATATTTAAAGGGTTAATTACTTACTAAAGAAATGCCATCAGATTATATAATTCAAGCTAGCACAGTCTCATAATTCACGGATCAGATCTGTCAATCAAGGATCCGAAGACACAATCACATGACGTAACATCAACTGGTGCTACTATAAAATGACGTCACTAAAGGTTTTGACTTTTGTCGCCATAGTTTGAATGTGAAGTATAATATAATCTTTTCGTATAATATTATATTTACTGTCTCTGTAAGGAAAATCAAACTATTTTAGCTGATAACCTAAGTTGAGAGGCATAGTCTATGGGTAAATCTTGATATATCATTATTATTTTTCAATTTACTGCCCTGCTGTGTGAAGGCATGCTCTACAATTTAAAGCAAGTAACAATAGGAAAATACATAATTACCATAGGAAAGGAAACGATCCTTTTTTCTTTACCACATGTGTGGGTTGAGACATGATGCAGAACAGATTATATAATGATTTCTTGGATAACTGGGATACAATAGGCATATACACATTTTTAAGGAGATAATGCTCAACAAACACATATTCCAAATATGAAAGGTCGTTTCAAAATAAATACCATGACCTGTTAATTCATGCTGCGTTTCCAGTTGACATGAGTGCGCGTACGACTTGCAAACTGGCCGCATAAGTAGTTGCCGCTAGTAATCGAATCGTAAGAAACATGAGCGCAAATTTTTTAGTCAGTTGTCGACAGTTCTAGCGCAGCGCGGGTCATCGTAGCTCGACCTGATAGCAGTTTTATGTTGTTTGCGCGGCGGCTATCGCGGTTACCAGCCGGAAGTGGTATACGCGATGCATTCCGGGAAGGTATTTTCCCAAAATACGCTAATGTGGGAAAGGTCTAGAATTGATTTCTAGGTCGAAACACATTACCGGGTTTGCGAGTGCGAAAGGGAATGCGAAAAAATTACTTACATACTTAAACAATACGTCAATGCACGCTGGCGCGCAAGTGAAGGCGAAATTATGCTAGGGGTTCATGATAGAACGAAAACAAAGAATTTTGCTTTTTCGCCTGCGTACCGCCCGGTTCTGAAAACGATTAGGCCTATATGCTTTTCACGCGGTGCCGTCGCGGAATTATGATTTCTGACATGTATTTAGCAGACGAACACATATCTGCTCGAAACGCATTTTCTACTATTTTTAAATATATACACATATGTAATCATCGTAAGTATAATAATATTAACGCACATTATTATGAAAGACATAAATAATGTATTGCCCCTGGGTTGCTGCATATGAACATCCACCCATCCATCCACCAACTCATCCCTCAATAAATCAGTGTTTGTACGTTGTCCATCGGAGGAGGAAGCAGAGGGTATTACATTTGGGTCCGTCTCCCATTCAGTCTCTATGTCTGTTTGAATGTGTGTCTGTAGACGGACTCAGAAACTACTAGTCCGATTTGTTAACGATTTTAACTTCAACAAGATTTTTTACAGTAAACTAGGAATTCCAAAGTTTGGCAATTATCTGGAAGAATAAAGAAGAGGCGTTGCCATAACTGAGGACTTGCAAAGATTCGGACATCTTCCGGATGTAAATCCCTGATCTGGATTTGAATAAGATTATTGACGTATGGATTTTTAGAAACTACTAAACCCATACGGCTCAAATCTTAATACCAGAGAGGTAATTACCGTGCAGATGCAAGTTTCAAATTTTGGTCGTGATCTGGATCCTGTTCCGCCCTCACCCCACCACCACCCCACCCCCACCCCACCACCGGAACAAAATACGGATCTATAATGGATATCTCGGAAACTACCGACGATTTGCCTGATCTTAATCGAAATCTTGGATCTGGTTTCTCATCAACTTCAGACAAAGTTGACAGGGGTAATGTTTGTAATCTACGATCGCTCTAAATTCCTCCCAATGAATGACTGCATTGACCCCCCCCCCCTCCTTGTCACTCTCACCATCGCCACCAACCCCCCCCCCCCCCCCACACACACACAGACACAAACACCTTTATAATGAAGAAGAGAGACAATGCTCGTAGTCCTATACTCTGCTTATTGCTATCACACCATGCCCACGAGCATGCATGTCTCTCTGCCGATCTGCGTGTGCATTTTAAACGTCGATACAGTCAAAACTGTTATTAAGCCTACATTTACTAAGTGACCATCCGTCTTAAGAGGCCGAACGGATCGTGAAGGTGGTCAGTTGGTACAAGAAGTCTTTGAAGATTAATAGTTTTGGGACCAAAAGATGGTGAATCATTAAGACTTAAACCATCCGTTTTAAAGAATCGCCAACCTTTGGCTCCAAAAGCAGGTGGTCGTTTAAGGCATGTTTGACTGTATTGGCTATTAGTAGCAAATGCAGTTGTTATAAAAGTAGTTGTGGTGAGATCTCTTCTTCATGAATTACTATCAATTAGGCTACATAATTATGCAAGCATGTGTGCTTAATTATAATTACTGATGTCCCACGTGGCAGGATTGGCAGCAATTCTCACCTTATTCATACATGATAATCAGTGTGATATAATATGTGTAGATGCCGAGTGATTCTGCTGAAAAACTTATTGAGATGGTTCATGAACATCACCTTCTATACCGGGCTTCATCTACCGACTATAAGGATTCCATCCAGGCAAAGAACACGTGGGCGTCAATTGCTAGGTGTAGCGCGGATCGGCCGGACTGGTACGAACCGTCCCAGCTAAGCTGGGCACGGGACGACCATTCTGAGTGCGCTCCAAGCACGCCCCCCCCCACCCCACCTGAGTAGGATGGTACGCGTGTATAAAGCCCTATGAGAGAGGTTTCGTTAAAACGTCCGTAAGAACACGTAGCGCGCATATGCGCGCGTCAGAGCCTCACTGACAACACGTGTCAGGATTGGGAGAGAGTGTATGCTTATAGTGTACCGAGTTGGTACTTATGATTTTCTCAAATCGCACTATTCTCGTCGTTCTTGGTACCGATCAGGACCAAAGTGAAACAAAGATTACAGAACTTTTTACATTGCTAAAATCGGACCAGAAATGGCCGAGTTATCATTAAAGGTCTCGTTTAAATTATCTTCAAAATATTGCTTTGACGTCGTAATCGCTGGTTAACTGAATGTGAAATGTGCTGTTCACGTGACAGCCACGTCACAGCTTCTAGCTGCACGCTGATTGGCTACCGCTCGCCCACTGATTGGCTGGAGCGTGTGCCTCTGACGTCACGTTTAGTATAAAAGGGGCGAGAAAACGGAAATCGAGAGCATCATCAGCGGGAAGCCGACACAGTCAGCAAGACTGCTGGACCAGCGCAGTGCAAGACGCTGCTAACTGACTGTGGTACCAACACCACAGCGCTGCCCTTCGGAATTGAGATCTCCTGCGCCGGTGATCAGTCTTGGACATATCCGCAATACAATTTTGGAAGCTCCCGGACAGCCATCTTGGGGCAATAAACTAATATAAGAACTCCCTTTCCGGAACTTTCTCAGAGGAGTTTCCTGCAGATGGGCCTTGCGGGCCCGATGTGATTCTACAGGATGTAGAGCTGATGGTGATTCTTGGTGGATAACTCGCCGGATCTTCTGACCATGCTGAAAGGTGGTATCAAACTTCCACGCTGCATGTCGCGTATGTTAATTAGCTTTTAGACCACAATCTGGTGGGACTCTGCTCGGTGCGCCGCAAGAGCTATGCGACATATCCCGCACCGTGTACCCAGTTATTGTACAAGCATATTTAATCCTAACTGTAGCCCTCCCTGTTAAAGGGCAACTTTCAAACTGCCGTCGCCGGACGGAAACTATAAACAACTGTTTAAATTATGTATCAGTTAATCTGACTATCTAATGGATATCCTTATTACCCGGTCTTTTTCACTGTCATGAGAGTGAGCCGCATCAACAGTCTGCCTGCGGAAATCTTCCCTGTATTCAAGATCATGCCAGCTCTCGCTACTCATTTGTAGTGTATCAATTTCCGTGATTTACGAACTCTTACTGTACCGATGACCAATAGGTACTCAAGTGACTATACTATTGTGCATTTAATTATTTCCACAAATGGTACTGATGACTGAGGTAAATACCCGGTCTATCCGACCGCATTTTTATACTTTCTGTTTCATATTGTAAATATTATCTTTATTTCCATGTGCTCTCAACTAACAGCACCGCATCACTATATTCCCCCAGCATCAATTTTACACTGAGGTCGCTGATCATGCACCAATTGCTCGAGCCTGACATGTTACTGACTAAACCTGGCTATTCTAGCTCATTAGGATAGATTTAAAGTAGTTAGGGACAATCTCTCCGTAAGAGATACATTGTGTACCCCTCTTTTCTGGCTGTAGTGGATATGTAACACCACGCTCCGGCTAGGTTGTGTAAAATTGGCCAATTACCTTAGGGCCTCTTATTAATATCGAGTTATTGTCTCTTTCTACGCTCCTCCAGCCTCACGCCTTCCTAATTGTCTGGACTCCCTATCGACACGTTAGCAGGATCTGACTCCGGGAAACTATTGGGGTTTCCGAGCGGTGATAACTAATGTGCCGATTTACACACACCTCGCCCGGCATCTTCGGATACCAGTTAGTATAAATTCCCCCACCAATGTAGGAAGCACTGCAAAACGAAATTATATTGTAACACCGGCCTGTAGTTCATCTCTGGGCATTCTGGATCTTAACCATAATGACAGGTAATATGTTAATTCCGTAGCACATGGGTGATGGACGAGACGCAGATCGCCATCCAACTCGTTGTAGTGTCTCGGTGAGGTCTTAGAACCCACCACGCCCTCACGGGAAGGTCACTAGCGATGGATATCTGTCTCTTACTCCCCACCATAAATAATATTGTGCTTTCTAAAATTGCTTTTGTGAACTGTAAGTTGTCCTAGTGATGTTATATGTGGTTGCGGGATGATGGTAACCAGATCATCATATGATTTGGGAGCTATTACTCCATAACATGTACGCACGCTGTCTTTCTGAGGTAGATGCTGTGCGGGGCGACCCTCGGGAAGCTGGGCATCTTCGCCAGTTAGATGTATGTGTCTGAAGATAGGTAGCAATCACTGCAACTTATGGCCAAAGCTTGGAATCGTATCTAGCAACCAAATGATAGGTTAGAATGTAGCAGAAGGCCTGCATAAATAAAGTGGCAACTACCAATGCAGTATCTTTGGACCTACATAAGACGGGGACCTGTGAATTCTTCGGACATCATTTGCCCCATCTTCACGTAAACCAGTGTGCATCTCATTAATTACGGCTTCACTAGGATTGACCAGGACTTGGGTTTTTGTTTGAACAAAAGCGTGGCCCTTTTTGCCAGCTCTTTTCCTCCACATTGGTGTTGAAGGCATTTTCCTGTGATGGAAGCACGCGCGAGGCACTTTCCTCTCTCAACAATAATGGTTTGTGTGTGTTAGGGGTGTAATTAGTTTGTATTAAACTACCAAGTAGCCTCGTTGCGATGCTCCCTTGCGGGGATACCTCTGCAGATTTACACCCTTCCATCAATGCACCAGAAGACCATCACAGCACACACCATCCCTGTCAGTCACCTGCACCACCACCATACGAGGAACATCCGTCACAACAAGCAGTAGAGCATCCGCGTCGTCTACATAACACGCCTCCACCAGTCTATAGACCAGCACCTGTCTATGGACCCGCATCTGGGCAGTATTCCACGGAGCCAGCATATCATGCACAGCACCATCGATGGGAATCGCCCTGACGGACACGGCATCACCATGATCATCAGGGACATCGATGGGAAACACACCAACACCTCCACTACCGCCACCGTCTCTCAAGCACCACCACCTGGATTCGCCCCAATCACTTCGCCTCGTGGACATGGCCGGATCAATCCCCCCTCCGAATTTAGTGGAGAAACTGATTGGGCTAACTACATAGTTCAGTTCGAGATAATAAGTTGCACAAATTGGTGGATGAATCGACAAATGGGAGAGTATCTGGCTGCAAAGCTGTCCTGGAAAGGCCTACAAGTCCTGGCAGATTTGGGCACAGACTACACACCAACCTACATGGAGTTGGAGAGTGCGTTGTCAGAAAGATTCGGTGACACAGCCCTCGGAGAAACAAGTCGGTTGCAACTTAAGAAATTGCATCGACGTTCGGGAGAAACACTTCCGGAGTTGGCTCGTCGTATTCGACGACTAGTTATCCGTGTTTACCCCAGTACAAATCACTAGGGCGTCACACACTTACATCTAAACACCTTCATAGACGCATTGAGCGGTGAACCGGCTCTAAAAGAAAAACTATTCCTTACAGAGCATGGTAGTCTTCAACAACTGACAGCCACTGTGGTTCATATTGAGAACTTTTAGAGCGGGAAAAGAATAATCACCGACAACTGCACCCCATCAATGAAGTAAATGATGTGAATCTCGCCATCACTACCGACAACAGAACTGCATCCGCTCCAACACAGGCATCAGACCCGCAAACACAAACCGATCAACCCACCAGTCAGAATCACGCATCTAGAGGAAAAGGGCATGGCCAATCCCATCGCGGAGACCACAACAACGCCCCCAGGATGCGGGAACCAGCACAACAATAACAATAGGCAAAACACCACCATAGCAACTCAGGCAACAACCTGCCCAGCAACCAATATGATTTCCGCACTGCCACCAAACACATGTTTTGGATGTGGTCATCCGGACCACTGGAAGGAGCGATGTCCAAATCTCGCTCCATCAACAACTCCAACCGCTGACTGATGTACCCCGCAGCCTGAGACCTCATTAAACTAACGAGGGCACCAATTACAAAGTCACTTCGGTGACCATTCTCACAACCCGGCTCAACTGTGGCCTCTGAACGACAACGGCAGGTGGCCAACACAACCATTCATTCTCCTACGACAGCATGCATGCATGCACACGCACCCGGCTTCCTATATGTCGGTACCAACAATGCATATCACATCCGCAGAACTGACATCTCTCTCTGCCGGAAATTGTGACCCCACAATTTCCGCATCTAACAAACCTTCTTTTCTATGTAAAATGGCAGTGGTAGGTTGTAGCACCTCCGCTGAAACAATATTTATACAAGCACCACGACCTACCGCCAAGGCACTTAACACCCGGTGTCCCTTGGTGGTTTGCAATTCACAAGTCCTCACAGCATCACCTAGTATATCCAGCAGCAGCAGTGATACGGATGGAAGTCAGCATTCGGCATCATGGACCTGCAAGAAGAACCGTCGCACAAAGGACGGGAAAAGTCCATGCCGTCATTGCTTCTTCTGCGCATCAACTAAACATCCCATGATGCATTGTCAAAAGTGGCTCACACAGGTAGCCCTCATCCGTGATCGTGACAATCCTATCCGCACTGCTGTGTATACATACTCTCAATACACAGAATCGGCATCAGCACCACCACTATTGCTACCCCAGCTCCATCATCGCCTAAGCAATCGCAGCAGCAGCAACGAAGGGTTGGCCCTTTCTTCACTCAGCCATCAACTGCACTCATGGAAGCTATCCGGAAACAAGCCGACTATATACAGGATGATACTGCACCAAAAACAGTCCCGCAAACAGTATCATTGGAAGCTCTTCCACAGGCACACCGTAAAATGATATATATGTGTGCTTTTCTGTTTAGCGGTGTTTCCACCAGTGCCACTGTTGACACTGGAGCTTCCATCACCGTTTTAACAGGCGTTTATATGACAGCATCCCGCCTCATAAGAAGCCACACCATAAACCTACACACATATTTTTGCAAACAGCTACGGGAGCCGATGTTCCCATGGCTGGTACAGTAAACCTCGTGATAAAGGAGATGCAATTCATCCAGCGAGTTGTCATTGCCTCTATCCAAAACGATGCCCTGCTTGGTTCTGATTTCCTCAGTGCATGCGAAGCCGTCATACATTGCAGACAACAGGAATTAGACATACACGGCCGACGTATACCCCTTTGACCAGAATCATTACTGTACGACACTTGTGCAGTGATTTTGGCATCTATGGCCACAGTTGAGCCGGGACAGGAGAAAATCTTATGGGACACTGCACCACAGTTAGGAAACAACACAAAGTTCTAATGCGTTTTTATATGGCAAATCTAAAGCTCAAACCGAAAGAGTGTCATCTTTTTAGACAGAGCGTCGGGTTCCTGGGACATGTCATATCCAGTGATGGAGTGGCTACTCAGCCTTCAAAAACACAAGCAGTAGCAGAGTGGCAGAGACCCACTTCAGTCGTGGACACCCAGAGTTTCCTTGGTCTTTGCCAGTACTATCATCGATACATCCATCACTTTAGTGAGATTGCGTCACCATTATTTAGGATCACCGAAAAGGATCGACCATTCGAGAGGACGAGCGAGTGTGAAGGTTCCTTCAGGGTGCTGAAGGAACTCTTGACGACCACCCCAATTCTTGCTCATCCTAACTCTAACCTCGATTTCATCTTAGACACTGATGCATCGGCTTATGCCATTGGTGCAGTTCTATCTCAGGTCACAGAAGATGGAATGGAGCAGGTACTGTGTTATGATTCGTGTACTTTAAACAAGACAGAGAAACCTTATATGACCACGAAGAGAGAATTGTTAGCTGCAGTTCATTTCGTCAAGTATTATAAACACTTTCTGTACAGGTGCCCATTTACCCTGCGTACAGATCAGGCCTTACAATGCTGGCTCAGAAGCCTAAAAATCCGGAGGGCCAGGTAGCAAGCAGGCCTTTAACTTCAATGTTGTTCATAGCCCCGACAAACTGCATGGAAATGCCGATGTCTTGAGCAGAATCGGGCTTGAGGATGAGCAGGAAGTGGCCACCACCATGACACATACCACACAGCCATCTCTGGTGTTCCCCGAATTGCGGTGTGCAGAGTGGAACACAGAGACAGTCGCTCACAAACAAGGAACAGACACGCAAACACGGCTCATATACGCGTGGATCCAGGAGGGGATACGTCCTCCTAAGGAATCTGTTACTCCACTTTCCGCAATGGCAAAATACTACTATCAGCGGTTTGGAGAGTGTCATATACAAGATAACATTTTCTACATTAATAACCGGATAGTGATCCCGGAGTGTTATCGTGAAACCATTCTACAACAACTACACGATAGCGCTGAACACATAGCCATCGAGTGAACCACAACGAGAATAAAACAGATTCCACTGGATCGGGATATGCGATAGTGTGAAGGCATGGGTCGGCAAATGTGTCCCATGTCAAAGACGTGCTGTTGGCCAGCACCATTCCGCACCTCTACAAGTTAAAATTGTCGGTTCACCATGGGAGCGAGTGGCTATTGATGTGCTCGGACCCTTGAATACGACAGATGAAAGAAACAAATACATCCTCGTATTACAAGATTATTTTACGAGGTGGGTAGAAGCATTTGCTTTGCCAGACCAAGAGGCATTCACAGTAGCAGAGGTCTTGACAAGCTTCAAAACAAAGATGGCTCTGTATCACCCCAACAGCTACGGAATGGTGGAGAGGTTCAAGCGAACTCTCGTGGAGATGCTTACTGAAGAAACACACCTTGATTGTCGAGATTGGTATCTACGACTCCCATATGTGCTCATGGCATACCATACTTTAATACATTCCAGCACGGGTTATGCCCCTGCTCGGCTAATGTTAGGCCATGAATTAGCCTTACCCCTGGATCTGGCCATGCCCAAGATTCCAGAGGAGAAAAATTCACCTTCTCCATGTAGAGCTCATGCGGCAGCAGATAGAACAGACCCATGAGCTAGTGAGAGCAACATTATCTACTGCACACCAGCGTCAGAAAACGTGGCATGACCGGCGAGTGCATGGAGACCTGTATGAGGCAGAAAAATGATATGGGTTCACGATTCGCGACATTCTGCAAATGTGCCAAGTAAACTGAGTTACCAGTGGAAAGGCCCCTATGTGGTACTAGGTAAGAAGTCAGACGTGACATACCATATCTGCGCCTCAGATGGCCTGACCTCAGTCATCCACTTCGATCAACTTAAACCTTGTATCAGTGATGACCCAGTGCTAGAGTTCGGACTAGGCATTCCACGTGACACTGGTACCCAGAGAGATGTCTCTACGGGAACAGGTATTCCTGACGTTAGTCCTGGGCACCGCGGTGCCAGTTCGACCCCTCTCCTACCAAGCCAGGAGTCTGGTAAACATATGACTAAACTGAGGACAATGACGAGATATGTGCTCACCCTCTCCCTCCTCAGTGCTGGTCTACAAGATCTGCGAAGTGGTATCTGAAGACTCTCATTTGTGCTGTCTAAGGGGAAGGACGGAAAACCGCCAACCTCTTCCCATTCCCACCCACTTTATGCTATTACCCCAAGTATACAGTTACCACAAGCGGAAGCTGAGGCTGCCCTGGGCCATGCTTCTTGTGGAGGTGGAACATGTAATAAATAGCATGGAAGTGAAGAGGCTTGATGAGCCCTTGGCTTGTTTTGAAGAACAGTAAAACAGCACAACTCGGTGTACCCCTCTAAGTCATCAAATGGCGAGACCACCCCACCCCAAGGTGCATACCATCGTATAGCACCACCACCCCCACTCCAACTCGCGTCTCTCGTCTATGCAGAAAGTTCGGACATCAACGGCCCTGTCCATTTCACACTCCACTCATCGTCTGTTGACTGTCACTCTTCAGATATGAGAGAGTCCACTGTTACAGACGAAGTGGCATCCCGCACCACAGTAAACCACCCCCCCCCACCCCCGCTGGTGGTGAGCAGGGAAGCCGCCTGTTCGGCAGACTCTTGGCTCGAATATTCCAGGTACTTAAAAATTATGACAGAGTACCAACCATCGTGTAATGGGAGATGATGTTCTCCATCCAAAGGGCATCCCTGACCACAACCGGCCTACCAAGCCCCCCCCCCCCCCCATGAGCATACAGAACACACTTGCCCGCAAAGCTGGATACGTCAATTCACCTTTGTCGAATGCCACATACATACCCGGTTATTTAAATATATAACGAGGACATTCAACATCATCAACAACATCATTAGCATCCACCTCGCTTTTATAATCGAAAAAGTTAGACACCTTTTTCCGCAACATTCCCTCCTGCACGAATACGGGGAGCTCGTCGCTTTCCACAACCCAACTTTTCCATAAGAGCAATATATTCGGCATTCCACAGCTTGGACACCTGGATATGCCCAATTCGCATCATCCCAGTGTCACACAGCAACCCCAACTTCCCTACAAGCGACCACCACCATCATCAACAGGAGTCAACATTTTCCGCAAACACCTTCATATCCGGTTTACGGAAAACTGATCATACAAAAAGGAGGAACAACACCGCAGCCATCTACAGTACACGCTACATGGGATTTCCCCCCCCCCCACCCACCCACCCACCCCCCCCCCCCTGAATTCATCATACGTAAACAGCTAAACTTTTACACTTCAATCACACGTAATAACAGTCAATAGTATTAAGAGAGCAAGATGCCCGCAGTCTGTTGTCTGTATTAAGTAGGATTTTGCTACCGAACGGAAGATCGATAATGGATTGATTCAAGTTATGACAGCACCATTCCTGGTCATCCGCGCTCTAAAGTTATTCTGTCCCGTCAATGGACTCGGACATTACAGAGCGAAATACATCATGTCCGATAAAATTGACACCACCTACATGCAGCTGCCCCACCTCACTGCCATAAAAACGTCGACTTCACAACAGTGCAAGAATCATCCACAGATAAGAAGCCACGCGTACCAATTAGATTCAGCAACATGACAAAGACACAGACACTCAGGATGACTGTATTCACAATCTCCATACGATGGTATTGTAATTGTACAACTGAGGCACGCATTTTCCGAGCTGTATTGTGATAATTAAGTTTGGTCTAGGTAGGGATGGGACTAGTCCTACCCACAGAGGAGGATGCTTGGCAGTACACCCACCTGGAAAACACAGTCCAGCTTCGCGGGATCGGTAGACTTGGTTACCGCAAAACATGGAGCTGTTTAAACCAAACAATAAATTACAGTCAGCTATACTGTCCTAATTTCGATTAGGAACATGACTGTTCTACCGCGTATACAAATCATTAGTGCGCAGGTTGGTGAAGCAGCATCAAATCTTCGACAGTATAACATTATGGAGAATTAAAAATATTCTCTTACCTACATATTCCAGTCACTAATCAACACGGGCTGGAATAATTCTACCACAGACAAAAGGTGGCACATGTATAAGATCGCGCACATATAAAGGGACACTGTTCTGAGGAACAGAATTTTGAAAATGTATGTTCCATTTTTCACATCAACTACGAACAATCAGCAGCATCAACACTCTGCCATTATACACAGATTGCCTAAGTTTCCGATCAACCACGTGCTTTCAAAACAAGAATCACGTGATCAGCACTTCTAATTTCCAGTAAATTGGATCAAAGGCTATAAACAAAAGAACCGGCCAATGTGTACTACAACAGCGTGATGGAGGAGGCAAGAGGTGGTGAGTCAGGGCCATGGCCGCTGCCGGCATCACACTCTCCCAGACCCCATCAGGCGTTCCAGCCTGAAATTTGAAGAGGCAAGTTTATAACCATCCAATCTGAAAAACCGTGTCACGCTAATTAAAAGGTGAGCTTCCATGGCAATAAGTAGTTCCGGATTTTAACGTTGATCGGAGACTCGATTTTCCACCGAGTGGGGATGAAAGCGACTATCATTCCTTTTTATATTTGTATTTGCCTCCTTTCTACGGAGGGAATATATGATCTCACTCCAGGAGGATTAAAATTAAACCTTTCCATATTGGTCATGACTGACTCACTCTAAAGCTTTTGGGTATGGTCATCCGCCCTCCTGTGACGTCACCAAAAAGTATAAAAGGATGAAAGCACACACTGAAATTTCATCTTCCCGTCAAACTCGACACTAGGGAAGATCGAGCATTAGGCTACTTTCATGTTGCAAACCAAATTCTGCTGTTTACTTATTACTTTATTATTATCTATGTTATATTTGGCCAGGAAAGTATGAAGAGGTAGGAAATTTAAATTAGGTTAGGCAGTTCTGCACATTACCATCATGCGGGAATGAGATGTCGCTTGCGGAAGATCTCGCCTTGTCCGACAGCTCGGAGGAGTCAGCACCTGCTCACCTCGGGAAGAAGTATCTGTGTACAGCGTTACAGCCTAACGTACAGCCTTGTAAGGGTGCATTCTCCAAAAACTCAGACTTGACGCTTCATGTCAATCGCGACGATTTATTGCAGCGTGTATTTTGTGTGGACTGCAAGTAGCTGTATTCAGCTACGTGGTATGGTGTAACACACATGCTAAATTTCAAACATCGCGTGTTAGTTGTGACGTTAAAACCTGGTGAACAGAACGAGGACATAGATAACCTTGCTACACGTTTTGAAAGTAGACTTCCAGTTACCATGCTTCCAATGAGAAAGATCGCGAAGACGAAACATACCAAACGATGACAAACTCATTTTCCGCATTTAGCTAGACCAACCGCATCTGCAACACAGCCAGCTAGCATCAGCACTCCAGCATTCATCACCACAGCACCAGCAGCACCCGCAAGAACAGCACCGGCAGCACCAGCAGCATTGGTATTTACACCAACTGTAGTTTCCGCACTGGCAGCACCCGTAGTGACAACACCGACAACACGCAGCATAATCACTGCATCCGCATCCGTGATCGGCCAACCCTTATCAGTAGTAATTTCAACCCCTGTGAAAGTATCAAAACCAGGTTTACAGGACATTTCTGATCGATAAATATCTCTGTGCAGCTTAATTATAGATGAGGAGATCAGCCTCACGGAAGCCGTCATCATCACCACCGCACTGCAGACCAGCACACCGACACCCACACACAGCACCGTCGTTCCAGTAGATCCTGCCATTAGAAAAACAACTACGCCGGATCATCCACATTCGGGAAAATGAAGAATCGTGCACCAGCCAGAAATCCGTGCAATTTAATTAAGGCTGTGAAAATAAGAAAATTAGCAGCAATCACTGCAGCAGCATCGACACCATGCATTATCACAGCAGTCAGCCAACCTGCAGCCTGCACCACTACCACCACCTCCACGACAACAGTAATGTCAGTAGTATCAGCACCGCCGCCAGTCAGAACAACACCCGTTTTCTTCACCACCACTGCTAGCGCATCTATGGATACATCAGCAGCTTCATCCAGCGTCAGTACTACCGACCTGAGCAACATAGATAGTGATATTTCGGCATCTGAGGACCATCTGCCATGTCCGCCCCGAATGAGTCGTGATACCCAGACTCGCTGGGGAAACTTCTCCGTGGATATTTGTGGACCATATTGTCGAGGTTGCAGCAGAATCTATGTGTAGGTGTGCGTAAAATTGGAACATTTATTATTTTATTATTTTTGAAATATTCTTCTTATTATTATATGTTTTTATAACTGTAACCCAGTCCCTAGGCTGAACACGATCATACTACACAGCTGTGCAATATTCTTGCATAGCTGTGTCTCACACAAATAATCGCTGCGGATACCTGTGTTGTAAACACGTCATGTGCGACATAAGTACACAACACACCGTAGCGAATATTTCATTACTCCCTTAATGCCGTCCCAGCTACGCTTGGGCTGCTTGATGAACTAGTCTTTTTACTTTATTAAAATATTATTTTTCTTATTATTTTTCTTCCCGCGTCATTACGTCGGGACGGATTGTGGATAGCGAGAGCTCTCCGTGCGGACCCACCAAAATGGGCCGCAATGTATGCATCCCTTAATATACCCAGGATTCATACGTAATTTACATTTAACTGTGATATTACTGTACGTTTTATATATTTTCTTATATTATATTATAACCATAAATGATTGAGGTACGTTGGAGCTTTAGCGTTTTCTGTCGAAAAATAATTATCCGCAACCGAGAGAACGCCCATGCGAGCTATTGTTTAGCCGGATCAGGTATTAAAATAAAGAAACAGCACGAAATAAAACAAACAAAAAAAGAAAAGACCTGGAAAAATAATTCCAGGTCAAAAATGAAAACTAAAAGTATGCCTCCCTCCCAAACTCTTTCGCACCTCTATGTGCTCTTCTCTGATAACTACGCATCTCTCGTGTCACTCTCCTCTCGGATACGCGCCTATCTGGAAGTCTATAATTCCCACCTAGCATGCTCCCATGCATTCGATCTGCGATGCGTTGATCGTTTGTCATGGTTGTCAAGCTAGGAGGGGGTGGTGTAGCATGGGTCGAGCAGATGGGTACGAACCGTCCCAGCTAAGCTGGGTATGGGACGGCCATTCCGGGTGTTCTCCAAGCTCGCCCCCCCCCCCCTAAGTAGGATGGTACATGTGTATAAAGCCCTATGAGGGAGGGTTCGTTAAAATGGCGAAGTTCATAAGAACACGTAGCGCACGCATGCCCGCGTCAGAGCTTCACTGGCAACACATGTCGGGATCGGGAGAAAGTGTATGCTTATAGTGTACCGAGTTGGTAATGGTGATTTTCTCAATTCGCACTATTCTCGTCGTTCTTGGTAGCGATCAGGACCAGAATGAAACGAGGATTACAGAACTTTTTACTTTGTTAAAATTGGACCAGAAATGGCCGAGTTTTCATTAAAAGTCTTGTTTAAATTATCTTCAAAATATTGCTTTGACGTCGTAATCGCGTGTATGCATTAACTGAATGGGGAATGTGCTGTTCACGTGATAGACACGTCACCACTTCTAGCTGCACGCCCACTGATTGGTTGGAGTGTCTGCCTCTGACGTCACAAGTAGTATAAAAGGAGCGAGAAATCATGCCATCTCGCGCTACTTAATTGTAGTGTATCAATTTCCGTGATTTACCAACTCTTACTGTACCGCTGACCAATAGGTACCCAAGTGACTATACTATTCTGCAAATGGTACTGGTGACTGAGGTAAATACCCGGTCTTTCCGACCGCATTTTTATACTTTCTGTTTCATATTGTAAATATTATCTTTATTTCCATGTGCTCTCAACTAACAGCACCGTTAGGTCCTATGACCTGTGATATATCGTTAGTACTGTATTAGTTGGTTGTGTATATGGCAAGTAGCCATCCTAGTTATTATGTTTTGTTTCTATATAAAAACTCTATGACGCAGTACGCTAGGTAATACTATACAGCTACATTATATCCGCATCACTATATTCCCCCAGCATCAATTTTACACTGAGGTCGCTGATCATGCACCAATTGCTCGAGCCTGACATGTTACTGACTAAACCTGGCTATTCTAGCTCATTAGGATAGGTTTAAAGAAGTTAGGGACAATCTCTCCATAAGAGATACATTGTGTATGCCTCTTTTCTGGCTGTAGTGGATATGTAACACCACGCACCGGCTAGGTTGTGTAAAATTGGCCAATTACCTTAGGGCCTCTTATTAACATCGAGTTATTGTCTCTTTCTACGCTCTTCAAGCCTCACGCCTTACTAATTGTCTGGACTCCCTATCGACACGTTAGCAGGATCTGACTCTGGGAAACTATTGGGGTTTCCGAGCGGTGATAACTAATGTGCCGATTTACACACACCTCCCACTGTGTCTTCGGATACCAGTTAGTATAGATGCCCCCACCAATGTAGGAACCACTGCGAAAAGAAATTATATTGTAACACCGGCCTGCAGTTCATCTCTGGGCATTCTGGATCTTAACCCTAATGACAGGTAATATGCTAATTCCATAGTACATGAGTGACGGATGAGATGCAGATCTCCATCCAACTCGTTGTAGTGTCTCGGTGAGGTCTTAGAACCCACCACGCCCTCAAGAGACGGTCACTAGCGATGGATATCTGTCTCTTACTCCCCACCATAAACGATGTTGCACTTTCTAAAATTGCTTTTGTGAACTGTGAGTTGTCCTAGTGATGTTATATGTGGTTGCGGGATGATGGTAATCGGATCATCATATCATTCGGGAGCTATTGCTCCGTACCATGTACGCACGTTGTCTTTCTGAGGTAGATGCTATGCGGGGTGACCTTCGGGAAGCTGGGAATCTTCGCCAATTAGATGTATGTGTCTAAAGATAGGTAGCAATCCCTGCCACTTGCGGTCAAAGCTTGGAATCATATCTAGTAACCAAATGATTGGTTAGAATGTAGCAGAAGGCCCGCATAAATAAAGCGGCAACTACCAATGCAGTATCTTTGGACCTACATAAGACAGGAACATGTGAATTCTTCGGAAATCATTCGACTCATCTTCACGTAAACCAGTGTACATCACATTAATTATGGCTTCACTAGGATTGACCAGTGCTTAGCTTTTTGTTTGAACAAAAGAGTGGCCCTTTTTGCCAGCTCTTTTCCTCCGGTTCGGCGTTGAAGGCATTTTCCTGTGATGGAGGCCCGCATGAGGCACTTTCCTCTCGCAACAACAATATTTTGTGTGTTAGGGGTGTAATTAGTTTATATTAAACTACCAAGTAGCCTCGTTGCGATGGTCCCTTGCGGGGATACCTCTGCGGATTTACGGATCTGTGTGGTACCTTCAACGAGACCATGTAGAAAGAACATCGGATAGCTCTATGTACTGTATTATTTGCTCATTACTGTCAAACGAGTAGCATTGTTTGTATAGTTATTAATTGTGACTGTTTAATTATATCATCATGTCCAGACATATAAATTTGTAATGGACCGTCATACTGGTGACACAAACAGTTGGGACGAGACTGTGAGGTTCAATCTCGGTGGAAATGGTCGCACGGCCCCACTGGAACATGAACGTCCCACCGGCTCTAGAGGCCGGTCTTTGTACCTTCCAGAGAGACGCGATACAGGATCCACAACCCCGAGAACCGTAGCTAACCAGCCCTCCCGCACATCTTGTACATGCTGTGCAACGGAGTGGAGCAACATGACAGACCAGCGCATACCCCCACGAGCTACATAAGGCACTGTATGTACCAGGTATAGAAACAGACATTATTAATAACCATCACAAATTGCAATTCTTGGATAGATTTTATTTTAATATGCTCGTTGCTAGATTGAATATTAAAATTAGCACAGGAGTTCTTTACACCTCGGGCAATCTACAACCCAAGTTTGGTCTGGTCAAGCTCCCTCTAGCAAAACTGGAGTCAGTAAAACCATGGACTCTCATGGTAACTCATACCAAATTTTCCTGAATTTCACCTGACGATTTCAGAGAAGATTGTCAGACGGACAGGAGGCAAACGGCAAGACAGACGAATGGGCAGAGAGACTGGCGGACGCGGTTACGATATCTCTGACACTTTTGTCATAAATGTGGTTATAAAATATCTTAGAAAACAAGGACAATGATAAGCACAGCAACACCTTACACATAGGCCCGTGCGCCTACAGTTATGGATTAAGATGTCATTGTAGTATCATAGTGCTAGTTAAAAATGCGACGCCAAACGGTTGTGTCCTGCCATGTTACTCGACCTTCAGCTGAGGTTAATTACCGTGTGAATGCCTCTCGGACAGTTGCAGCCTCATTCGTACCTCTGCCTCTCACATTGCCTAGTCATTCCAATAAAGAATTGGCAGGTATGTTACATTCTACTTCTCCACCAAGGGTAGCATTATGTCGCAGGTTATGTAGGATATAGGTGGCCTTGATAACGTGAATTACACACTCTGGATGTAGTAGTTGCATCCTCCTATTGTACACTTGCCATCTTAAAGTATTTTGTCCAAAAGCATTTTCCACCACTCGACGTGCTCTTGACAATCGATAGTTAAAGCTGCACGCGCAACGTAAAAGGAAAGAACTTTTTGCGGAAAAAAAAAAATTCGGTTCAAACTCGGCGGCCAGTACCCGAGTTGCCGAGTTTCTGAACACACATCTACACTGCTAAACAGCTGGTTTGCTCAATGCCAGAGACCGCAGTCGCTTACTGACTCTCGCCCTGTTCATGTCGTAGTGAATTCGCAATATACGTACGTGTTTTGAAAACACGATGTCTCTTTACCTCGAAAATGCAAGTGAAAAGGAGTTATCAATAAAATAATATAACTACATATTTGAAGATTCTATGAAAGATATGATAGACCTATATAGACGGCCTATGCCTATAGCTACCTCGGTGCAATGCATGTATCAATATAGACAAGGACTGCACGTTCGCCCTGGAACAAGCGCGTGCTCTATCTACCAGACGAAATACTAACTGTACGGGGGGGGGGGGGGCGCTTCACGAAACGTACAATACGCGTGCATGAACAAACTCATTATAATAATAACAATAGTGTTACTTGCACGTCAAATTATTGGCGTATATTTTCTGAAAAACACAAACACCACCACTAAGACCACCACAACTAGAACCACCACAACAACCATTATCATCACCAACACTAGTAGAACCACGACCACGACCACCACTACACAAGCATCAGCACGAGCACCAGCACCATCCACATCATCATCATCATCATCATCATTATCATCATCATCATCATCATCAACACCACCACCACTACCACCAACACCACCAATAACAACAACACGCATTAGCACCATCACTACGGACCCTACAATAGACCCAACACACCCAACACCCAAATTGGAACCAGCACCACCACGACCACCACTACTACCGCCAACAGTACCACAACAACAAGCACCACCATCACCACCACTATCACAATCATTACGACGACTATCATCACCACCACAACCACCACTATCACCACCACCACCACCACCGAATCCATCAATCACCACCACCACCACCACCACCACCACCACCACCACCACCACTACTACTACTACTCCTACTACTACTACTACTACTACTACTACTACTACTACTACTACTACTACTACTACTACCACCACCACCGCCACCGCCGTCGCCGCCGCCGCCGCCGCCGCCGCCGCCGCCGCCACACCGAGATCCGTCACGCCAACAAACACTACATCAACACCATCACCACCCACCATATTAACCACAACCGCGATCCCTGCTACAGCCGTCGCTGCCTCCGCCACTACAACCACCACCATAAGCCCCACTAGCCTCACTCTGTGACGCGGATTGACCAGGAGGGTACTGGTCGTCCCAACCAAGCTGGGTATGAGCTGCCCGTCCTGGAATCGTTCCCATAAGCGCACTCCCCTGGGTAGAGCAATAAGCGTATACAAGTACACATATTGATGCAAGGCATCAATGGTAAATAGCGTGCCCAGAGGTTATTATAATTCTGAGAATAAACTCAACTGTTTCATGAAAAAATGAAGTTATATAAAGGCATACAAGCCACTCATGACAAAAATATAGGCGGACAATACCACAAAAGAAGGAATATTTCTTGCAAAACGATATGGGTAGTATTAGCTATGGGCTAGGAAAAGCAGCTTATATTTTTCGTCAGTCCAACAATTTTTCCATCCATCCTTTTTCTCCAGGCCAAACTCCTTCACAGAGAGAGGAACAGACAAAATTAAGAGCAGCTTGAGATGAGAGAAATGCACTACTGCATCAACAGAGAGTAACAGATCACATTTGGGTCATTAGGTATCAACAACTTGTAAAGATAAAGAAAGCAACAGAATTGACAACCCAGTCAGTAGAAAATCGGCGCAAGAAGCAGTACAGACCCTGACACCCATTCAAACATATTAAAGAAGACTGTAAAGAATATTTTAAACCTAGATCTCGATACCTTCTTAAACAGACGTGAAGGGCCTATTACCTGGAAATATATTGGTGAAATATACACTGCAATGCTAGTGAAATGCACAAAGCAAGTATATTTTTGATGCAATACAGGACCCCGATCTGTACCGACAGATAACCTTTTGAACAAAGTTACGTGGCCAGGATAGAACCAATACCGTGAACCTAGTTTTCTCCAACGAAAATGATATAGTAGAAAACATTCTGACTGAAGACCCAGTGGGAAACAGCCACGACATCGTGATCTGTTTCATTTAGCTATCGTGTCTATGTCACCTATTAAACGATATCTTTACTGGAAACAGTCACAGACTATTAAATCAAATATTTTTGTCCGACAAAGAGGCCAAAGTCGGCCTCAACCATTGTAATGATGACGATCTTGTTGACCATATGTACAAATGTTAGGGTATTAGCCTGATAAGTCAGGTTCTACCAGTACACGTGGCTAATAATATGGGATATATAGAAATATTTTCACATTACTATAATAAATATTTGGTGATAGAATTATTACAATATTTCGCACAGCCCGAGAACATAGTGAGTTCTACATGGCCTTATGTTCAAAAACTGGCTACAAGGCATGTAGAGATATTCTGGTACCAAATATAGTACATTATTGGAATTTGACAATGGTGTGCCACTACTAAATTGCATATGACGAAATTACTGTATAGTAAACATTTTTAAACCTTTGATACTTTATTAGCGTTTTCATATACATATCTAACCATAGGAGTGAACTTCTGGGGTCGAACCTATTGCAACAGAAAACCGTTGATCTGACAGAATTTGCGCCAATTTTCGGTAAGGAATTGTGTACGATGAAATTACGTTCATGTAGAATCTTTTTAAATTCGGAATACAACTAGCATATTTCCTATAAGTATTTGTGGGTGACATTTCTGGGGGTGAACGTATTGCAATGAAAACCATGAATTAGCCTAAGTTTGAGCTTATTTTTTTTATCTCACTATGTCGTAAGCTTATGCTTATACCTATCTAAACATATGGGTGATATTCTGGGCCGAACCCATTATGAGCGATATGTCAGGACATATCGACACCTATCTGAATGTAGTGAATGTGAACCAACCATATTACAATGAGGCCATATGGCGAATATGTAACTACATATTACCAAATTACTTGATGATAGAATCGTGCAAAGGCAGTAGTACGTATTCAGTTATATACACCTATATGTAGAAAAAAGATTACAAAACGAGAACTGAGATTCTAATACTGAATATAGTAAATTGTTGGCATTACTACGTGGTAGAAATCTCAAGACTCATTAGCGTATTCATATCCCTATCTAACAATACGGGTGAAATTATGTAGCCTAGTCTGTCGCCTTGAGTAGGAAAATTGAGACTTATAGGCATTTTCGGGTATAGTTGCTGTAACTTTCAGGGAATATTCTTCAGTCATCTGGGAATTCAAAATCACTTGATACCAAATTTTCATTTGTCGTTATGGTTGCCATATTGGATTTCAAAATAGCCGCTATCTGAAAAACAGTTTTTCAACATTTTGACTCATTATTCGCCTAGTGTCTTGCTTTTAGTGTCTAGGTATATGTTTTAATGCATGTAACTTTCAGGGAATATTCTTCAATCATCTGGGAATCCAAAATCACTTGATACCAAATTTTCATTTGTCGTTATGGTGGCCATATTGGATTTCAAAATGGCCGCTATCTGAAAAACAGTTTTTCAACATTTTGACTCATTAATCGCCTAGTGTCTTGATTTTAGTGTCTAGGTATATGTTTTAATGCATGTCAGATCATGTATGATGGTTGATAGGCAATATCATAGTAATATGTTTAACCCTTTGAACCCTGAATACCAAGAATCTTAATTTCAAGGCTACTATAAAGGGTATGTTATTGAATATTTCATAATTAATTTAACTGGAACATGTTGCTGCCATAGACAGCAACATAACCTAGTCAAATTAACCTCAAAATATTGATCATAATAATTATTAAATCGTAAATGAGTGTTATATTCCAAACTTTCTTGTTTAAAAGGTTAAAAACGTATTTTTATAATAATACATGGCCCGGGATAATTTTAGAATCTCTGGATCAAAGTAAATTGAAAAGACAATCTTGCGCTTATCCTAAAATTTTTTTTATAAAAACCGCTGTCGTCTGCTAACAAACAGACAAACTGCATATCTTTGCCATTTGGTAACACATGTAGTCAACGATGGAGAGTGAATTAGAATTGCCGGCAAAAAATAAACCAACTGATTACAGTTTATGTATTAAATGCCAAGAATATAATAAGAAAGAAAGATTGACCCCCCCTCCCCGAGATGTAGAATCATATGATACATTTTTAGCGAATGTCAATAAAAGATCTGAATGGGGCAGTCATGATTTTATTAATGTAGGGAACAGATTAATAGCTATAACAGCATCGGACCTTTTGCAAAAGGGTGCTAATTGGCATCGCAGCTGTTATAGTGAAACCACAGACAAGAACAATTTTCTTCATAGCAGCAGAGATGGAATTTTATGATGAGTTGCATGAAAGAATAGAATCTGGAGACTATATAACGACTGTTCAGGCTGAAGAATTGTATTATAATATGATGCGTGACCACGGAGTCGCTGGTCATGCAATATCCAGACAAACATTAATAACAAACATCACACACAATTTATCAGACATTGAACTATTCCAACATAGAGGTAAATTACCTGGCGTCTTCCATTCAAAAAAATCTGGACGTGAAGCAGTCGATATTGCTATTTCTGAACAAGACATAAAAGGCGACCTTAATATAATATTTAAATGTGCCAAAATCATCAGAAAAGAGATAACTAAAGCCAGAAAAGAGAAACCTTGAGTATTTACAGGCTCTCTAGATGGTGTTGGGGAATCTGGATTGCCAGTAGAGGTATTAATGTTAAACAGATGGATCTTGCAAGGTTCTAAGGCTGCGACTTCTGAGTCGCGAGATCAGTCTCTAAGAAAATCATGTGTCACAATTTCTCAAATGATGATGCAGGAATTTAAAACTTCAAAGCAAGTAGCATACACAACAAAATCTCAGTCTGAATTGTCTACTTTTCGTCGCCAATGTGAAAGTCCATATGCAGTCGGATTATCTTTGTGTGGATATATCACAATTTACGCAGCCAGCCCGCTATAAATCTGCTCAGTCATTTATGTTGTGGAATATCATATAGTCGGGTGACCAGGGTTTGTAGTCAGATAGCCAATGCTGTGCAAGAAAACATCAATAAAAATGGTATTTTTGTCCCAGTTGGTATTGTGAAAGATAGAGCTATTCGGACTTCCGCTGATAATGTTGACAAGAAAGTTGATACTTTTGATGGAAAGTCAAGTTTCCATGCAATGGCAGCTTGTGTATATCAGCCAATATGTGCTGGAGAGACCTTGGTAGAACCACTTGATCTATATGAAGTCTCTGCTGGTGGCCTTTTAGGTGTTCCGAGCACATGCATCAAGATTCTTAAATGCGACTTAGAAGGCAGTCCCAAACCTCAATTCAGTCCCCATTATGCATTGTATAAAGTGGGTTCCTACGATGAACATTTTGATAGAGCGATAACACATGATATGTATTGGATGATGGCAAGATATTTCAACAGATCTCAAACAGTTGATTTAAATTCGTCTGATGTAGAACCTAGAACAGTTGATGTTACCAATATTTTGTCAGATAATGTACAAGGTATGCTTTCAGTAACTGACATATCAAATATGCCAGCAGTGCGAGAGGAGCACAAGTGTTTATTGAGTTCAGGTCAAATATCTGTACAAATGTCTCCACAAGTAGTAGATGACGAGAGAATAACACAAATGATACCAGTGTGGGCTGCATACAACAGTCTTTCAAACACACCTGAATCCACGAATCATTCCTCTTTGATTGTTGATAAGGCATTTACTCTACCTATCATAAATGCCCCAGTACACGAATGGTCAACCCTGGTTACCACTTTAGACCAACTTTGTAGATTGAACAGACTGGTGTCTGGTAATGGGCGGAAGCTTGTTGTCACATTTGACATGGATCTATACAAACGGGTGTTGAAGTTGGAATATTTGGATTCACGGTTCAAGGATCAGTTTGTTGTGTGTCCAGGTGCATTCCACACGTCATTATATGCTCTCAGATGTTTGGGAAAGGCCATAGAAGGAAGCGGGATTGACGAGGCTTGGGTCGAAGCAGGTTTGTACAGTTCTGTGACTGTTAATCAAATTATAAATGGGAATCATTTCAACAGAGCTATGGAAGCTCACGAAGTCACCCTGCAGGTATTGTTCGGTCTTTGGATAGGAGAGTTTTTTGCTGAAAGGCCTGCTGTCCGCGTAGCTCTTGAAGAGAGTATTAAAATACTGTCTGATGCATGCACATCGAAACAGAGCATTCGTGAGTCACATAAGGGATTATTAATCACACTTAGATCACTTAATATAGAGAAACAGCGTGCCGACTTTGATGCTGAGCACAACACAGAGCCCATTTTCAAATGGGCACGAATGTACATGAAACAGGTCTTGACCAGCGTGCTACCCAGCTAGGTGACTGGTTCCTTCACCTGTCATCACTTGAAAATCTATGTGTGTATTTCTTTGCTTATGGGAGGCATGATTATACACAGAATATTCCAGAATATATTGCACGAATGTGTCTGCTTCAAACTACTGATCCAGAAATTTGGCAGGACTTTATGGCACATGAATTCACTGTGAACACTTCCAACCAGATACCATTCACCCGCATCGGTATTGATCATGCTCAAGTACATGTAAACACAAATCTCATACGTCAGGGTGCTATTGGTGGCATCACTCAGTCTCCTGCTACTCTTCTGAAGTTTTGTATGTGCGCACCAGAATTAGCATGAATTGCCAATGAAACAGAGGCCATGGCTGACTTAAAGAAACAGAGTAAAATGGATCACCATGAACTCAATAAGTCAACAACACTCAGGCTAGCTATTAAAAAGCTATTTGATGTCCTAGCACCTTGTGGAATATTCAAGAGTGCCAATACAGCAATGGTTAAGCTTGTCACTAATGAGATAGTTCCTAAAGCTGTTGAGGAAAGCATCCTGTCCTGTGAGCTCGTGGGAAAATCTGCAATGCAGAAATTTGTTGATGAGCACCCAACATTAAATAAAGGCTCATTGATAACTGTCTTAGAGAATCTTCCAGTGTCACCGATGGAGGATTGCCAAGACAATCTCATTTCAGATGGTGCATACGGTTCCACAGATGCACAGCTCTGTCTAATTGTAGACGGTATGGCCGTAGTACAAGAACTCATGGCTGTGAAGTCATTTGAAAATGGTAAAGCCCTTGGCAAAGCTTATGTTGAGCTCATTGATATCAAATCACGTAATTACAATTCTGTAAGGGTAATTTTTGACAATTACGCTGTCATTGGCTCATTAAAGGAATCAACACGTGAACGACGTAGGGGTGGAAAGGCACAGTCAAAAGATTATAATGTAGAAGACAATACCAAAATTCCTGAATTAAAAGTATTCCTTGGAAGTGTAGCTACAAAAGATTCGTTGACACTTTATCTTGCACAGAGATTAATAGACCATTCTAAAATGTGTATGATAACAGCCACACGCAAAGAAGTGATGTCCAACTACACCAATAATGCCACTCCTGGTGTCAGTACACAAGAAGAAGCCGATACCTTAATGATCTTGCATGCAGTGGAAGCAAATAAAGCTGGATATACTGTTCACATTTACAGTCAGGATGCAGATGTTTTGATTCTTGCGCTGATAATAATATTGCAGGCTGGTGGGCCCCTAATGGTCAGGGGCACATGTTCCTTGAACCTGCTATTGCTACACCACTGGTGTATACAATGTATATATGTATATATGTTCTTTTTTTCCTCTAAAAATATACCAATTAATGTAAAGTCTTACTCATTTTAAGGCAAGGACCAGTTGGATAATTTTTGTGTAATTTAATAGGGTTTTTTTCATATCGGCGGCCATTTTGAAATCCAATATGGCCGTTCTAGGGGACACTGTTGTTTGTTATCTTATTTTCTATCATTTTACATGAATCCCTAATGCAAACACATGCTTTAGAGTATGGCATGTACGTTGATATTGTGTATGCCAATAAACAGCCGGCGATATAAGTAGAAAACTAACTTGAATATGGCGGCCATTTTGAAATCCAAGATGGCGGCTTATCGATAGATAGGAAAAATTGGTATCAAGTGGTTTCATGTATCTTGATATAATGAAAATACTTCCTGAAAGTTTCAGCTACTATACCCAAAAATTCATATAAGGTACACAAGCTGACAGACTAAGCCACACATATCGCAGACGGTATGGTATTGAAAACCGCAGATCTGCCGACATTGAAACAAATTTATGCGATGAAATCGCATACTACGAAAAATTCATATAAGGTACACAAGCTGACAGACTAAGCCACACATATCGCAGACGGTATGGTATTGAAAACCGCAGATCTGCCGACATTGAAACAAATTTATGCGATGAAATCGCATACTACGAAAATACTTCAAGTTCGAATTCTTTTAAATTCTCAATGTAACTAGCATATTCAAACTCCTATACGTCTATGTGCGCGAAGTTCTGGAACCGACCATATTACGGAAAGTAGGGCACCGAAAATCACGAATACATCATCATTTAAGCTAAATTTTGCGTATTAAAATTACTTCATCTAGAATTTGTTAGATTCGAATATAACTAGCATATTAAAGCTCAAGTCTATGTGGGGTAAATTATGGGGCTGAACATACTACAGACAATAGAGCACCGAAAACTGTGGTGGTTTATTAATACAATGAACCTTTCCAGTTTAGCTATGCCCCACCCATCTCTAGCTAAACTCCACCCATACCACTCTCGAGTTGGGATGGATGGATTTCTGAACTTCTAGACGATAAATTTCAAGAAAACTATACAGGTAGGCCATGGAATATTTTGACACTAAATTGACTGGGTCCTGTTGCTGTCTATGGCAGCAACAGCGCCCAGTCAAATTACTTTCAAATTATTCAACAGCATTTTTATTAAATAACAAAAACATACAATTCGTACAACGTGTCAGATTATTAAGCATTTAAGATGGGCTAAATCGAGTCAGTCATGACGTCATTATTATGACGTTATCCTACGCGTCACTTATTTAATTACGACGTCATATGACGTAATATGATGGATAGACAACCTGAAAAGGAATTACCATCGCTCCGTCAGAGGATGAGTGTATTGTATTCGGATCTACGTGCGTTCGGGATGGCAAGGGTCTACAATCTATGATTGGCCTTGTTAAAATATGTGACCTATAAATACGGGTGCACTCTTAATACAAGTGGTCCATATTGTGTGGACCACGCATTAACAAGTGGTATTAGCCCTGTAATGCTCAATTTGCTCATGCCAATTTCAATAGAGGGATCCATTTCTAGGTATGCCACGCCTATTTCTAGCTAAGCTCCACCCATTTTTTGCGTGTTGGAATCGATGTATATATATACGCTGAATAATGAATTCCCAGACTTCCAATTTCAAGGTAACTATACAGGTAAGCTGCTCTGTAAGCGTATGCCTATACCTATCTAAACATATGGGTGACATTCTGGGGCCGAACCCATTATGAGCGATATGCCAGGACATACCGACACCTATCTGAATGTGGTGAATGTGAACCAACCATATTACAATGGGGCCATACGGCGAATATGTAACTACCTACGGTGAGATTACTTGATGGTAGTATTGTGCAAAAGCACTAGCTCATATTGAGTTATATACATCCATATATAAAAAAAATATTACAAATCGAGAACAAACATTCTGATACCGAATATAGTAAATTGTTGGCATCTGACAACTGTCCATGGCTACTAAATTGAATATTACGAAATTACTACGTGGTAGAAAACTCAAGATTCAAAAGCGTGTTCATATCGCTATCTAACCGTATCGGTGAAATTATGTGGCCAAACCTATCACAGACAGGTAATAGTAGGGCATTGAAAACCCGCAGATCTGCCAAAATTGGAACGAATTTACGCGATGAAATCGCATACTACGAAATTACTTCACGGTCGAATTTTTTTAAATTCCCAATCTAACTATCGTATTCAAATCCCTCTACGTCTATGTTAGCGAAGTTCTGGAGCCGTCCATATTACATACAGACAGTAGGGCACAACATTTAAGCCAATTTTTGCCTAATAAAATTTTTTCATCTAGAATGTGTTAGATTCGAAATATACCAAGTATATTAAAACTCAAGTCTATGTAGGTGAAATTATGGGGCTAAACATATTACAGACAATAGGGCACCGAAAACCGAATCACCGGAGATTTAGCAAATTTTCAATATGAAATTGTGCACGACGAAATTACTTCATGGTAAAAATTTTTTAAACCTCAATCCATTACTTCACTAGCGTATTGATATACCTATCTAACTATATGGTTGAAACTTTGTGGTCGAATTTCCTGTAGACGTTCTTAACTTAGCACATGCATAGGCCTACACTTTCGGTTGATCTCTGTATTCAACAATCTGATACAATATTATTGACAGCAGTTTTGACTGGAAATTTGGAACATTGGTAGTCTATCAATACTGCTACATAATTGCATTGACCCTACATGGACTTATTCCCACGGATGGATTCGAGACAAAAGGATGCTACTGATACTCACACATCCATTATTCATTCGTATTCTGCGAGTTGTCTTTCGATACCAGATCGAGAAATGTATCTCGTATGTAGGGGCCTATTGAGTAGCCATTGACATAGTGTTTTCACGATCCACAGTGTTGCCTTTACAGTCTGCTACGGAGATAGACTGGGTCCCGGTTTGTCTGGTATCCTAAGTTAAGTATGTGTAATGGTCTAGTCGTTGTGATAACGTAAGAAGATGACCAGTCGTTACATTAGAGGTGTAGTTTCGAAGAAGTCAAGCCTTTATTTTTAGGTGAATCCATTATTGTTAGCAAACTATGTCTACTTTTTCGCCCTCTACAATATTATTATGCATGTTTTTCTTTTGAAACTTACCTCACACATAGTGCGCCTCAAGACTGTCTGTAACAAGTCTGTAATTTGTACCCTATCTCGAATGCAACGAATGTGAATCATACTATAATACAATACGGAAATGTTAAACAGACATGGTACATCATCGTCGTCCTCATAATTTATTAACCCTGTATTACCTAAAATGAGTCAAAATGAGCAATATCTGCTTATTGAGTGCCTATTTGCAGGCCAATAGACGACTGTTTTGAAGAGTTACTATTGGAATGACTGGCTCAATTATCGAGCCAGTCATTTCAGTGGTGAATTTTCAAAAACTATCTTCTCTTGACCGGCAAATTAACATCCTCAAGATCACTGTAGAGGCCGATTTTGGTGGCCTCCTCATGAAAGGGTTAAAATATAATAAGAGAAGATGATAGGCTTACATGGACAGTCGTTGTCGTTGCAATACTTAATACAGGTTTATGATAGCAACAAGTAGGTGGGTAGGGTGGGGTGGGCTACCAATCAAAGTATTAAAAGATATTCGTATAGTTGTCTTTAACTGAGATATTGAGATTTCGGTGTTAAACATTCTAAACGATTTTGTTAGAAAAACACACAATTGTGCCCAAGTAAGTCACATCTTGGTGGCGGTTGCTTGAAATGACTTCCATAGGCCTAACGTTAGTCAATCGGTCACTGAATCCGGATGGTTTATTAATACCTTAATACCGTGCTCGTGTTGGTATCGATGAATCTCTGAGCTTCTTGACTATCAATTTTCAGAAAACTATACAGGTAAGGTGTTGACTATTTTGAAACCAATTTGACTGGGTGCTGTTGCTGCTTGTGGCAGTAACATCGCCCAGTCAAATTGGTTTCAAAATATTAACCAGCATCTTTTGTAAATAGCAAAGACATACAATTCGTACGACGTGTCGGACTATTAAGCATTTAAGACGGACTAAATCGAGTCAGTCATGACGTCATGATTATGACGTCATCCTATACGTCACGTCGTTGATTATGACATCATATTACGTAATATGATGGATAGATAACATGAAAATTCCCATTACCAAGTGGTATTAATTATCCTCCCTCCGTCAGAGGACGAGTATATTCTATTCAGGGCAACAATCTATGATTGGCCTTGTTAAAATATGTGACCTATAAATATGGGTGGTCTCTTAATACAAGTGGTCCATATTGTGTGGGCCACGCATTACCAAGTGGTATTAGCCATGTAATGCTCAATTTGCTCATGACAATTTCAATAGAGAGATCCATTTCTAGGTATGCCACACCTATTTCTAGCTAAGCTCCACCCCATTTTTGCGTGTTGGAATCGATGTATATATATATATATATATATATATATACGCTGAATAATGAATTCCCAGACTTCCAATTTCAAGGTAACTATACAGGTAAGCTGATGACTATTTTGAAACTAATTTGACTGGGTGCTTTTAAAGGTTTGCTGCTTCTGGCCGTAACAACGCCATGTCAAATTACTTTCAAAATATTCAATACGATGTTGATTAAACAGTAAAGACATACAATTCGTACACTTGCCGGACTATTCAATGTTCATGACTGAGCTCGATACGCCATTCACTTACACATTTTGGATTGTGACGTCAGCCTGTATATGACGTAATTGATTATGACGTCATATCCTTCAGTTACAGATCGAATCCAGCCATTATCATAGAAAATGAATGTTGAATAAATAGCAAAGACATACAATTCGAACAGCGTCTAATCAAATTAGTTTCAAAATATTCAACAGCATGCTGATTAAATAGTAAAGACGTGCACTTCGCATACTTGACTGGCTATTCAATGTTCCTGGTGGAGCTAGATACGTCATTCATTACACATTTTGATTGTGACGTCCGGCTACATATGACCTAAATAATTATGACGTCATATACTGCAGAAACAGATCAGAAAAATCCATTATCATAGGAAATGTCCTATGTCTAATTGCCGTTCAAGAGACCATTGTGGTTTTTCTTTTGCAATTTACTACTGGAATTATAGGATCGGTTATCCAACCAGTCATTCAAGTGGTAAACTTTTAAAACAAGTTCTCCCACGAGTAGCTAATGCAAATGGACATTTCTCACGATCGCCGCAAGAAGCCATTTGTGGTCAGTTTGATAGAGTGCTAAAGTGGACATATGCTTGAGTACTTTCATCTGCGGAAGGAATGATAAACATGTTTTGTATGCAGGCCTCCAGCAAAAGAAGAGTACTTATTTAGAGTAGTTATTTGGAGTTCCGTTGGCTGTTTATTAAAATAATTAAGCGGTCATCGCTGCACAAACTCTATTACAGCCGGACCAGAACAAATAAGATAACTCGCCATGAATCACGCGCATGAAGATAATAATTATGAGATATCCAGCAATCTAAAAATAGAGCTGTGTCTTCACGCCGAGAATTCTTAGGTCTCGTATGGATGGAGATCTCGCGAGACACAGCCCCACAATCCCCTGCGCGAAATGGCCACGCCTATAGGCAATTCTAGACAGCAATAAATAGAAGCGTGCCCGTGGAGCGACCACGCAATAAGCCTATATGAGAGGCATCTGGTCGTGAAAATGACGAAGTTCGTAAGAACGCCTAACACGCATGCGCGCGCTCAGACGATTCATTGACGACTGCGTGTCGATAATGGAACCTTCCATCTTCAAGAGAACGTGTCAACTCGCGCTACCTGTATGTAGCGCCTCAATTTCAGTAACATAATAGCCTGTTCCATCCAAGTGAACTACTAGGTATCTAAATAGCTATACATATTATGTTTTATCGTCATAAATTTACGTTCGTAAAGGGTTCTGATGACTAACAGGTCCCGCACCGGTCTTAAGACCACAATTTATAATTTCTTTATTAAACTGTTTATACTATCCTTGTTTACTGGAGGTGCTTAACTAACTGCACCGCATTAGGTTATTGACCTATATATACTTACTACCTCATTCAATCAAACTGTAAAAACTGTGATATTAATGATAATGGTTAGTTGTGTATATGGCAAGTAGCCATTAGTTCATATGTTTTGTTTATTTATGTAAAACTTTGGACCGCAGTACGATAGGAAACACTATACAGCAACAATATACGCATCATTTATTCCCATCACCAACAATTTTAGACTGAGGTCGCTGACCATGCTCTATATATTGAGCGTGGCACGCTATCTACTAACCTTGACTATTCAGCCCTGTAGGATAGGTTAAGTGGTCAGGGACAATTTCTTTGTTAGGAGACATATAGTGTACGCCTCTTTTCCAGCTGTCGCGGTAATCTAGCGACACACACCATCAAGGTTGTGTAAAATTGGTCAACTACCTATAGGGCCTCCTATTTACTAAATAATTGTCTCTTCCCACGATCCACTCAGCCGCAAGGCTTCTTAATTGGTTGGATATCCCACCCGCACATTGTATTGATCTGACTCTGGGAAACTATTGGAGGTTTCCGAGCAGTGATGGCCAAAGTGCGGGTTTACATACATCTCCCACTGTATCTTCGGATACTTAGTAGTTAGACATCTTTGCCAAGGAATGAACGCACTGCGAAAACGTGGTTATTAATTATTATTATTATTATTATTATTATTATTATTATTATTATTATTACTATTATTATTATTATTATTATTATTATGGTAGGACATATTATTCCTGGCCCGCAGTGCATATTGGGCATATTGGAACATAAACCTAATGGCAGGTCAATAGTTAAGTCCGTAGGATTGGTGACGGACATGACGCGCATCTCCATCCAACTCGTTGCAGTGTCTGAGCAGGATCTTTGAATCTGCCACGCCCTTACGGGAAGGACATTCGCGGTGGATATTCGTCTCTCTTCCCCCACCGTAACGATATGTCAGTCATTAAATTTGCTTGTGTAAAATGTAGCCATCGTCCGGTGATGTTTTATGTGGTTACGAATCAGGGCATCTGGAATCTCACCCATTTCAGATGTCCTGTGAAGTAACATGTGTGCCGCTATTCATGGAGGTAGATGCTTTCCAAGGTGACCTACGGGAAGCGGAGCGTCTGCGCCCATTGGATAGCCATGTCTAAATGATAGGTAGGAACTTCTGCCACTTGCGGCCTAACCTAGTTCCCGTTTCCAAAACCTAAATGGTAGGTTAGGAATGGCAGAAGGTCCGCATAAATAAAAGCGGCATCTACCAATGCAGTATCTTGGAATGACATAAGGGGACTTGTGAATCTTCCGGGAGTCGCTCGCCCCGTCTTCACGTAAACCAGCATGCATCACGATAATTATAATTTTCACTAGGATTTTTTTTTTCCCTTGCATTTTTGTTTGAACAAAAGAGTGGCCATTTTTGCTAGCTCTTTTCCTCCGCTTCAGCGTTGAAGGCATTTTCCTCTGACGGAGGCCCACGCAAGGCCTCTTGCATAAGCGAGATATCCTGTGACGCAGGCCCGCGTGAGGCTATTACCTCTCGCACCAACAGGCAGCATCTAGGTAACCAGAGCCCACCCGCGGCACGTCCCTCTCGTAACAGCAGGAATTTTTTTTCATTTGTATCATGAAGGTATAATAGCTTATATTAAGTTAACCAGTGCCCGCACTGTATGAATGCCTCCCTTGCGGGGATACCTCTGCGGATTTACGAGTCTGTGTGGTACCTCCGGCGACCCCACATGCAAATTATATTAGCTAGCCCTACTTTATGTATTATATTGTATGCTCATTTACTTTTCAGACGATTTACCCTTGTTTGACAATATTGTATTTACTTACTTGTATCATTCTCCATAGTTAAATTGACATGGAAAGACATACCGGTGACACAAATAGTTGGGCTGACACCGTGCAGTTCAATCTTGGCGGCAATGGTCGCACAGCCCCAACTGGAACAATTGAGTTCCACCGGCCTTAGGAGCCGGTCTATGTATTTCGCGGAGCGACATCCTACGGGATCTGGAACCCCGAGACTCGGAGCTAACCAGCCCCCTCATTCGTTGTGCACATGCGGTGCGACGGGCGGGTATTTCGTGGCGAGCTACAACACCACCACCACCACCAACCATTTTCACCTACAAACCCTGCCTGCCTATCTGTATGTCTGGCTGCCTGTCTGCCTGCCTGTCTGTCTGTCTGTCTGTCTGTCTGTCTGTCTGTCTGTCTGTGAATCCAAAGATGATGATGTATGTGCCTGCCTGCATGCGTGCGTGCGTGTGCGTGATAGCGTAATGAAGACCCGTTTGG
This sequence comes from Chaetoderma sp. LZ-2023a, assembly GCA_034401795.1. Taxonomy (NCBI): domain Eukaryota; kingdom Metazoa; phylum Mollusca; class Caudofoveata; order Chaetodermatida; family Chaetodermatidae; genus Chaetoderma; species Chaetoderma sp. LZ-2023a. The sequence goes on along the minus strand of CM067370.1, from coordinate 107,089,850 downwards.
AATGGGTTTTATTGTTTTTGTTTGAGCGTTCATTTTGGAATAGATACCGGGAACAAAAGCCTATCCTCTCCCTCCCGGGGTTTTTGCCATGTTTATTTAAAATTACGTATTTCAGGATATATATATATATATATATATATATATATATATATATATATATATATATATATATATATATATATATATATATATATATATATATATATATATATATATATATATATATATATATATATATATATATATATATATATATATATATATATATATATATATATATATATATATATATATACGAACATGCTGGAGAGACAACCTGCCTTAAGAGATCACTTTTTCAAATCCAAAATACAATAAAATTATACATTTGAAACTGTATTAAGATACCACCTGCCTTAACAGTCCAGTTTTGTCGTCTCTCGTGTGTGGTCTCTTAATATAGGTTTTGCTATATACATATAACATATCCCAGAGTATTTGTATGTTTTGAGGTTCAGGTTGTGTGTGTGTGTGTGTGCGTGCCTGCGTGCCTGCGTGCCTGCGTGCAAGCTCACATTATTATAGGGCCTACTAGGATATATGTCACTAGCTAAAGAGTGTCAGCCATATAGCCCTCCTCCCAACTACGGCCCTATGGATATGTATCTTGCCATTTATGCATGTACGTATATAGATATGATACGCACAAACATGAGTAATAATGATATTGTTGGTCTTAATTGCAGGCTGGTCCGTGTGCCATGTGGGAAAAGAAAGGCGCCTAAAGGTGATGTCGTTTGGGCGCCCATGATGAAATATATAGATCATAAGACTGAGAGGTGTACAGAAAAGAAGACTGAGAAGGCAGACCGAAGAAGTCTTCGACTTAGACACAAACTACTTACAGCACTACGAATATTAGGACTGGTTCTCAAGTTTCTCCACAACCAATTCAATACCTTTTTCAGTTCTTATGAAATTAAAAATATACAACAGAAATATAATGTATTTGTTCTATTGTATTAATACATACACACATATACATACCTGAGACAAATGGCCAATCCTTCTCTCGGTGCAATCGGTGTCCGAAAATGTGTGTGCTTTTTTGCGATCCTCGGATCAACTAGATCCAGATCATGTTTAAACGGCACGAAAATAAATAGTTTGTAAATCTGTCAGCATCCATATCGAGTTCCGTAACTAAGCGGTGATATTCGCCATATTGGCCACGTCTTTGATTGATGTTGTGCACCCACCATCTCTGTTTTACCTTCCTTTTCTGCCTGTATCTGTATGCTAATGTAAGTAACAAATCGTCATCACTAGATGAACTAGACCAACTAGATTCAGACATCATGACAGATGTCTAAACAGCCGTACTGTCAGACAGACCTATATATCTGTCATAAGCGACTTTATGCTTCGAAAAAAGCATGCCGTCGCCCCAGTGCATTGATTCCTGCAGTTTTCGCAATGATAATCGCACTACCTGTCACCACGGCGCTCGCTCTCATGCTCACAATCGTATTAATGTGTTTCGACCTTAATTTATATCGGCACGTCAGCGATTTACGCTTCCCGATTGTTGCGCACGCGAGCAGTTGATCCGTTATCATAGACTATAATGGAAGCGTAAAATAATTTCTTAATGCGTGACACTCGCTCGCTCGCGTGACGCTCGCATCCGATTTTGAGCAGCAGCGTTGCCAATTTTGTTATCAGAATAATCAGCAGGTTTTCCTGTTTTGTTAGGTAACAAGTGCATACACACTATATCAGGTACGTATTCCAGGTGTGAAATATGTTCGCAAAGATCAAGTTGTCCACCAGCACGTGCACGATCACCTCTGATCGTGAATAGAATACGATTACCTCCTGATTGACAATGAAATGAACAGAATTTTCGAGCATATCTTAAGTCTCGATTCAGTTTATTATATAGGCCTAACTAGTTTTACATGCACTTGCTAGCTAACAATACAGAAATCCCGATGATTATTCTAAGAAGGATTTGACAATGCTTTTGCTGCTTTAGTCAGAAATGACTGTCAATAAAGTTGTTCAAAATATCTTCACAAGTCTTGCAACATTGACTGCACTGCTGATTATTTTGAGAACAATTTGATTGAGAATTGTTACGTTAACAATTTTCAGCCAAATCCCCATCAAATCATTACCTAATGACAATTATATTATCAGCTGATTATTTTGACAGCAACTTGACGGAACGATGTTGCTGCTAGGTACCTGATTTTATATATATATATATATATATATATATATATATATATGTGTGTGTGTGCGTGCGTGCGTGCGTGCGTGCGTGCGTGCGTGCGTGCGTGCGTGCGTGCGTGCGTGCGTGCGTGCGTGCGTGCGTGCGTGAATTGTCACTTGCACCATAGCAAACATACAACTGGTATTGAACTATGCTAAGAACATACTATGAGCTCACCTTGGAAGCCAGCATAAGAATGACTAGCATTAGCATTACGGGAATGGTTTTACACCAACAATTGCGCACCGGCGAAGACAAGAGTTTGAAATAATGGCGCCAGCAAATATCTGTCTAAAATGGCGGCTACAGCTCTAGTTAGTTAAAGCGACCATAAAGTAACAAATATACCTAAATTTAGCGAGGATGTGTTTCTTTTATCAATAGATGAGAACTTTAACGTGAATATAACTGAGATTATGACTGGTATTATTTATTATTTAGTCGCTCCGCATACACCAGAGCGCACAGCACCAGCTGCGTCACTAATTGGTTCCCGCCAGCGTGACATAAATGGTATTCATTTGCTTTTTTTCCAAAATTATTCCGATTTATTTCTGGTTTTGCTGGTGGCTGGCTATTAGGTTGATTATTATATAAATATATCATTCAAAAGCAAATGTTAGTTCCCTGGTCCTTTCCTTGTGATAGGCTAATTCCTGATGATGAATTTTACTTTACTTTACGTGGATGCAGAGCCAATTTCACAGCCAAACAAGGGTCCATATTTATCTAGATATGTACCTCCAAAATTGCCGGAGGTGGCGTCAGCGCGTGTCTAGATTTAAAAAGAAATTCTCCGGCGGGAACACACACACCCCCGTCCCCCCCCCCCCCACCCGAATAATATATAACCTTGAATCTTCAGAATCCCAATCTCAAGGTAAATATGCAGGTAATAAACAGAATCTGTATTAAATTGTAATTTGACCAAAGCAATTGCACACGTGTACAATGCACACGTTTACTGGCCGACCTTTATCACTTTCGTGACGGAAATACGCAATTTGATTGTGACGTCGGATAAAGATACATATTTTGATTATGACGTCAGATACTTGAGTGACACATCGAATTACTCCTTTACAAAGACGTGCCTCTGATTGAGTGATGTCTTTAGTGATAGGGGCGGCCTCTTATTGATTGATGTATTTAGTGATTGGGGCAGAGGCCTACTAGGACTGGTTGATTGATTGATTGATTGATTGATTGATTGATTGATTGATTGATTACTGTTGTAGGTTGTTAATCCATACGCTGGGCAGCTGATACAGACCCAACCTCACAATGACCATATGATTATGGCAATTGTGGCAACTATACTAGGATTCTGGCCACTGGGAATCTTTGCTATACTGCGAGCGAGCGAGGTATGTAGGCATATATTGGCTTTATTAACATAGCCCATTATATAAACATCGTAATGCACGTTTTTATTGTAGAGTCTATGCAATGGTAATGTATCTGTCCTCTGTGGTATATCAACAATGGAGGCACGTTTATCCATTTGTTTGTGAATTAGAACCAAACTTGGGAGATGTATTCCTTTTGACAATATCTATTTGTACTACTTCAAATTCTACGTTAAGGCCCTTGACATCATAGATTGCCCAAGTTGTGAGGCCTATGGGAGAGTAATTTGTTATAGGGCCTACATTTTGTTATTAGTGAATGGAGTATTCCTAACCTTGCTAAGAATGTTGATACTATGTAGGCCTATCATATGATATAAGTGGGAATCGTGTTAATATGTTACGGCAATACAGAGTTATGTCTTCTACTAAGGACTTTTTCTGCCTATGAGATGCTATTACGTTCGTTATATAGGCCATATGTATAGATTTACACCAAATTTGATGGGTGCATCGGTACCCATATCCTAATGTTTATGGAAAATATAGGTCTAGGTCAAATGCAATTTTTCCCATTATAGCAAATAATAAGTTATCTGGCCGTCTTCGGTACGATACAACTCTGTATCTCTAGACAGATTTAGGCCGTTGAAAATCAATTGGAAGTAGTATTGAGTGATGAGCATCTTAGATTGGTCCAGATGCGAAAGCCATTATGGCTGCTTGTGACCATCTTGTAAATTGCTTTCTATATGATAACATATATGATGCTTAGCTTAGATCGAAGTATTCAAATAATAGAAATGCTTTGGGTGTGATACAGGGAAAATGCCTCAAAATTTGCATGAATGTGGGATCCAAAATGGCTACAAGGGGAAATCCAAGTGTGTTGTGGTGTAGATTCCGTTCACCATTAGTCTAGATGCAAAATATAAAATTGCAACCATGTTGCCATTATGCAAATCAGTTTCCACGAAAGATATATGTAGTGTTGACCGAAAAGTTCAAACCATTATAAATTCATTAGTTGTGGTGTGTGGGTCATGACCTTGAAAATCAGTTTCCATGACATAATTCTGTAGCCTTGAACGGTTGATTAGACTTTTGGACATATTCTGTATCCAATATTTGGAACTTCGTGTGCAAAAAAAAAGTCTCATAGGATCTGTATGGGGATTTTCAATATGGATCTTTTAATTGACCAGCAATGCATGGAAAATGGCTCTATAGGGAATGACTATGAATTTCAGGATTGATCTTTGATCTTTTTTAATGGCTGCCATGTCAGAACTCAGGATGAAAAATGCTGAACAAATTTTTTTTTCAAAATACCCGCCAGGGTTTTAAAAAATACCAGTTTTCGTTTTTTGCAGAAATGAACACGGGATGACAAACAGTGAAAATCTTTTTTTTAAATGACCATCAAAATAGTTTTTGCCTCCGATCGACTTGAAATTTAGTGACCTTCTAGGGCGTATATTGAATTTAGATGGTCTCAAATTTAAGGTTGATCCATCCAACGGTTTTCGAGAAATCAGCTGTTCCGTGCCACATATCCCTATAGTAAAACTATAGGAGCAATATTTGAACAACATTTTCTCCTAGAGTTTGCTTCCTATTCTTTTCAAACCTGGCCAGATTCTAGAACATTAAGAAATCTCAATAATTTCCAGTGATAATTTTCATATCTCCCTTGGGGTCAAGGTCATTCAAAGGTAAAAATTCGAAATTTTCATGTTTGGCATAAGTTACCTGCGTTTCATCATGCAACTTCAAACAACATGTTAGAAGAAACACCTTATTTTATCCCACGGGTCACGGTGACATTTTAGTGTAAACCTATGGGAATTTCAAGCATGGATCTATGAACTGTGACTCCACCTAGAGTTTTTATTGGATCAGCACGAGACGTGTTCAATGGTCATGATAATCATTAATGTCCAGTCATCGCAGATTTACAGTTACTTCAGTAACTGTTCTCATTATTATTATTATTATTATTATTATTATTATTATTATTATTATTATTATTATTATTATTATTACTCTGTGACGCAGATTATTGTAATCACTCAGGATCTTTCTTCTTCTATCTTTATTCTTCGTCAAAAACTTTGGACCGCATCTCCGCCTACAGTTTTCATCCGATCAACCCCAAACTTGGTCAACTTCTGCTACTTAGGCTGGAATCATGTGCTATCCTTTTTATTTTGGATCCATTCAATAGTTTTCGAACTACCCACCTTTGAGTGGGACAAACGGTCCCATATGAAATGTATGTGGATTTTCAATATTGATCTATGAACTGCTACTACACCCAGAGTTTTGATCGGATCACTACCGTACTTCGTCAGGATGTTACCATTAGAGTCCTCCTGGAGGTACTGATTGATCTGCAGGGCAGGTGCCCATCTGAAAGGGTACTGCGTGGATGTCCAAATTACCGGTTTTCGTTTTTAGCAGAAATTAGCTCTCCTTCATCAGAGGTCAATGGACATATTAAAAGATACCCTGTGACCTCCTCTGACGTTTCGACCACCCCTGGACCCAAGGCCCTTGTGGTAGGGCACACCTTGGTTATCAAAATTGCAATTCAATATTGACATTTGAACTACGACTATACCTAGAGTTATGATCGGATCATTACCATACTTGGTCAGGAAGTTACCATTAGAGTCCTCGAGGTGCCGATTAATCTGCAAGGCGCGTGGCCAAGTGGAAGGGTACTGCGCTTGGGCGTCAAAAATACCAGTTTTCGTTTTTGGCAGAAATTAACTCTCCTTCACCTGATGTCAATGAATATATTAGAAGATACCCTGTGGCATCCTCTCACGTGTCCATCACCCCCTGGATCCCAGGCCCAGGTGGAAAGGTACTCCTTGGTTATCAAAATTACAATTCATATTGATATTTGAACTACGATTACACATAGAGTTTTGATCAGATCATTACCATACTTGGCCAGGATGTTACACTAGGAGTCCTGATTGTGTTGACTCGTCTGCAAGGCACATGCCCAAATTGAAGGGTACCCAGTAGGCATCAAATTTACTAGTTTTTTGTTTTTGCCATAGATTACCTCCCTTTACCGATACAGGACAATTGATAGTCTTAGATTGAATGAAATGTTAAATTTCGAATCCAAGGCACCCCACACAAACTTTGTAGATTTCTAGGTTATTTGACACTTCAGGGCGCTTTCCTTCATTTTCATGAAAACTTTACCATAGGTATATGCCGGATCCAATGGTGATGGTTTTGGAGTGATCCGACCTCAAGGTCAAGCTTCCCCCCTAGTTATCAAATTTACCAGTTTTCGTTTTTGCCAGAAATCAAATCCAATTGCCCAGAAATTTCCAATGGTCATGTAAGAAGTCCTTATACTATTCCTTAAGGGCCAGACATCGCAGATTTACAGCGACTTCTGTAATTGTTTTCTAATTATTATTATTATTATTATTATTATTATTATTATTATTATTATTATTATTATTATTATTATTATTGACCAGTCACGAGCAGCTTATGCGCGAGGAGACCTGCCGGCGGCCACTTCTGCTTCTTCCAGTGCCCGAACACTGTCCATCTTTAGCTTTATCATTGGTGGCATTAGCCTAGCTATTATCATAATCACCATGATAGCGTTAGCTGTTTCAGGTTCCTTAAGTTATAATTATACCAGTTATCAATGTATTGGGTCAGGCTGTTATTAAATGCTAAATTATTGAGATTTCCTAGAACATGTTGGTAAGATGGTGACCAGGGTAGCACGTGTAGGGCCAATGGTAATAGGACCTTGATAAACGATTTGTTGTTACAGCACCAATTCACCTTTCCAGTTTATCCTTCGATCATATGACGTCTTAATTAACTAAGTGACGTGTATGATGACGTCATAATTATTGCGTCATGAATGATTCGATATAGTCCGTCTTTACCGCTTAATAGTTCGACACGTTGTACGAATTGTATGGCTTTACTATTTAATAAACATTCTGTCGAATATTTTGAAACTAATTTGACTGGGCACTGTTGCTGCCATAAGCAGCAACAGCACCCAGTGAAATTAGTTTCAACATATTCAATAGCTTACAGGCATAGTTTTCTGGAAATTGATAGCCATGGAGTTCAGAGATCGAGCGATCCCAACACAGACGTGGTGTGGGCTTAGATTGATATGGGCGGGGCATAGCAAAAACTGGAACGGTTCATTGAATGCAGATCATTGTTTTAAGTGTATCAATTCACGAAATGTTTGGGTATATATCGTGTAGCATATAATACGAGAACAATGGAAATAAAAAATGTATTGACAAATTAATATGCTGTGACAATTCACATACTCTCATAATGGACTATTGTCACCTTCGTGTCGCAGACGTCATTTTGATTGTGACATCACAATCAAAATGATGTGAGTCCGTCACGAATGTGACAATAGTCCATCTCGAAGGTGTATGAATTTATGTTTATAGATACAATGCAACGGGTGTGAGAGATGTCAGGTGTCTCATTTGGGCCTATATGAAGGTGGCCCAACTTTGAAACCTGAATCTCAATGTCATGCCTTTGTATATTTTGAAATGAATTCGACAAGAATTTGTATGCAGCAGCATCTCCAAGTCAAACAAGCAGCAGTGTTAGAGCTCCATCTTATTGTCTTCATAGAATACATAGCATAACTTCTGCCTGTAGCCTACTGACCACGTTTATTTCATCTTTAAGATGTTTGTATTTAAGACGTGTCAGACCGATTATCAGACTGAATTGATGGCCCATTTTTAGCTATGCCCCGCCCATTTCTAGCTAAGATCCACCCATGCTCGCCTGAATTTCAAGGTAGCTATAGGTCCCTACATGTAAGGTTTTGTATGCTTTGAAACTATAGTAATTTTAGATCAATTTAAAAATTTTCGACAGAATTCTAAATGTACCAGAGTCCTACAATTCCGATGGTTATTGCCAGATCTCTTCGCCCTTCATATCGGAAATTTGATTGTGATGTCAGCTGACAAGTGACGTATTTTGATTATGACATCAGATACTGGATTTATAGTTTGAATCCCTTCATTATCCGCGAGCACGCCAAAATCATGCTTAGACAACAAATTTGTTTCGATATTATACAGCTTACTCTGTATGTTTACCTTTAAATTTAGATTGTGGGACTCCGGTATTTAAGGAGCTAAAATAGTTGATGACACTATAAATGAGACGCAAAATGCCATGATGTATCATGTATACTTAAATATCTCATTCTATTTTCACCATTTTCAATTAATTGCCAAAGATGTATATTTTTATACTTACAGATCTCTATATATAAATTATGTATTTGCCCGTATGCGTCCTTTTGTGCGTATATACGTATAACAATGGCAGAGGGACGCATAAAGATTAACACTCTGCGTCCCCTAGGACGCACGAGGGACCCAGCGAAAAAGTTTAACAGAAACTGGTAACTTTGCGTGTGCTTAATTATCGATTATATTATCGTGTGTGTATATTTATTTGTGCATGTTTTTACTTTTAAAAATATACCTTAATGTATTGTGTGTTCAATAAAAACGAACTCACTGCGTTGTTTAAGACTATGATTTGTTATATGTTTTCATGCCCAACTCAAAGTTGTTAATTCCCATAAATCAGATTCAACCACGACATTTAATTGTAAACATAATCCCCAAATCATCCTTAGTATTCCATTTGATCTAATTTTTTTTATTTATAAATAATGAGTTTACAAGCCTGATGTTAGTCGCCTTCTTTGGCCTACAAATTGCAAAAATACCCGCCGTGTTTCTGTCTGTTGTGCTAAACGTCAGTGTGACGTGTCAGTATTTGATTGGATAACAGCGGAATCTCCCTCTAGAGGAATTCACGCTTGAGAAATCCAATACAACTGATCAAGCGTATACAAACGTGTCTCGGCGTCTTAACCCTTTCACAGCTCAGAACATTGGACAGATCACAAAGTTGTTATCACTAATCTGCTGAATATTTTAAAATTAATTTGTGCATGCATACTTGCCTAAAGCAGCAACGACTTACACGCAAAATATTTTTTCTATTTACTTATCAAAATATCTAAATGGATGAAGGAATATATGGAAGATATTGTGATATCTTTTACATTTGACTGGTCATTTGACGGATTAGCAGCGGTGTCTGTGTATTGCTGTTTGAATAACGGTATCAATACGCGCTATTGACCGTCTTTTATTTAGCAATAGCGGCTGATTGATTGACTGATGAATTAGTGTTTATAATGTTTAACAACACTCGATCGTTAGGTGTTGCCAATTTCTCAACTAAAAAGCTCAGCGATGTTCAACGATATTGTCGATCTACAGGTAGGCATACGTTAAAATATAGATTTTCCCAAATAGCGTATAGCTCAAAGCTCCCCGATACAAGCGTCCTTATTGGATACACGCTAATGCGTTATCTATGCTTCAACCAATCAGCAATCGCGTTACATAGTTACTCCCTATGAATTAGACGTATCCGTTTATTGGTTGATATATTTTCAATAATTACGCGGTTTAATCTGATTTATACAGATTATTTTTGATAAATTATTGTTTTGTCTGATCTTAACCTATGTATTCCACTATATTTAGTCATTCCAGTTACATTATAAAAAATATGTGCGCATTATATCGAAGTAGGTCAAGTCGTCCTTGAGCAAACTCGCCCCAGAACTCGTCATTTTTCAATTCCTCCAAAGTCAAGTTAGGGTTTAATAGAAAAACTAATGCAGTGGTTTTTGCTAAATACTAATGTAGTGGTCTTTGGAAATATTAATCATACAAGGTTGTCAATGTAGGTTGGTTGGTTCATCAGACAACAAACAAGTACAGTGTTTTAAATTGTTTATTGACATGCAGTTCAAATGTTATTAGTTAAATGTACAAGGGCCATGTCAATAGATCAATTTAGGCACCATTGTAGATCACAGAATATATATTTTTGAAAATTTACCACTAGAATGACTGCCACTGTTTTCAACATGTTTAATAAAGTGCTTTATAATTAAGTTGTGTTTATTTTAAGAAAAAAACATGGGACCCCCATATTTCAGATGAGAACCGCATGGTACCCCCATATTTTATAGTGGGATCCCCAAATCTGAATGTGGGGTCCCTGGGACCCCCAAAAATCCGATGTTGTGGGCAACACTGTTAATATAATGTTGCTGCATTTTATTGTTTAACCGAATTTAGTCCATCAATCCATTATACATATTTTTGTTTCCCCCATTTTCCGGAAGCATTGTGAGCGCGTCCACACACGTATGTTGTGTTCTCGTCTGTCTCTTGTTGTTGGTTTTGTTTTCTTTTTGGTGGTGGTGTATACACCATTCACCTTTCCAGAGTATCAATCCATCATCTGACCTAGTATGACGTCTTAATCAGCTCAGCGCGTGTATTATGACGTCACAATCATTAAGTCACAAATGGTTCTATAAAGACGGTCATCAAATCTCAGTCCGACACGTTGTATAAATTACGTCTTTGTAATTCTTTGCTATTTAATAAACATACTGTTGAATATTTTGAAACTAATTTGACTGGCCGCTGTTGCTGCCTTAGGCAGCAAAGCACCACACCACACCAGTCAAATTAAGTTTCAAAATATTCAACAGCTTACCTGTGTAGTTTTTTGGAAATTGATAGTCAGGGTGTTCAGAGATCGACCGATCCCAACACAAGCAAGGTGTGGGTGGAGCTTAGCTAGAGATGGGCGAGGCATAGCTTAAACCGGAAAGGTCCATTATACTATAAATTGCCTTACATCAAATTCTAATAAACATTCCTGTAAATAATGATTTCCTTGTCTAAGTAACGTAACATGCATTAAACAAGACATTGCCAGCAATACATATCCCCCCCCCCTCCCCCTCCAATTCCCGGTTTTGTTGAAATGAGATGTAAGTAATCTGGACAATTCATTTGCTCGCTTCCTATAGCTGATATATGTGCTTACATGACAGTGTTTTGTTGTTAGGCGATGACGTGAAATTAATGAATTTTTTTTTTTCAAGGGTAATAATTCTGGCAAATCTTGACGAAAAATAATGGAAAAAGAGTGACATTCCCCGCCGTAGTATTGATCTAAATTCTGTACTTGGTTCGAATCTGTTTAGCCGGGTCCGAGTTATTGCCCGGAAATGGCCAAATTAACGAAGTTTGTATTTTTCAAGGGTGATAACTCTGGCAAATATTATCTTGGCAGGTTTCATCCAATTCCCTAGGAAACTGTAGGATTTGCAGCGACAAGATCTTTGGGATGTACGGAGACATATTTTGCCCCCCCCCCCCCCCACAACCCACAAAAAAAATTCAGTCATGCATGACCGGTGCAAAAAAATTAATATTAGGCACATCTTTGGGTGGTGTACAATCATCCTACCAAGTTTCATCCAATTTCCTCTGCACCTGTAAGGAGTTTCAGCGACAAGATTCTCGGGATGTACGGACAGACGGCGTACGGCCCCCAACATCAGTCATGCATGACCGCTGAAATTTTTTTAACATTAGGCACATCTTTGGGTGGTGTACAGACATATGCAACGACAAGATTTTTGGGATGTATAGACAGACATATTTTGCCCTCAAAATCAGTCATGCATGACCGATGCAAAAACCTTTAACATTAGTCACATCTTTGGATGGTGTACACTCATCCTGCCAAGTTTCATTCAATTCCCTCTGTAGCGACGGTAGGAGATGCACCAACAAGATTTTCGGGATGTACGGACAGACGACGTACGCATCACCCTTACCATTGCCCTATTTATAAACTGCATCTCATACACGTGCCCCATGAGCCAGTGGAGTTTTCCCTGGTGGTCAATAGTGTCATGCATTTGTTTTTCTCGAACTAATATTCATGGCTTCAGTCAATTTGTCTTACATGGACTTTTGACCCATTGATCATTAACACCAGATATACTTTCCTAATTGACAACCGCTGCTTGTCCCATTGGTCAATAGTGTAATTGACACTGGATTTGTTGATCATTAAGTGCCATTGATGATTGTCTCATTTGTAAATAATGCCAGTGACACTTTCTCCATGGCATCAGTTACGCTTGCCATATTTACCAAGGATGCTTGACCCATTAGTCAATTATGTCTATAGCACTTGCCTCGTTGGTTAATAACGTCAGGAACCCATGTTCTTGCTGGTCAGTGTCATCAACTACCGGTATGCTTACCCCATTGGTAAAGTGTGTCAATGACACGCGGGTCATTGTTCAATAAGGCTAAGGACGATGATAGGTCCATTGGTCGGTGGCATAAGTTACGCTTGTCCCATTGACAAATGTTGCTTGCCTCATTGGTTAATCATGTCAGTGACACTTGCATTGTTAATGGTAAGGATGATTGCCTCATTGGTAAATAAATATAAGGATCATTGCCCCATTGGTCTATGGCAACATTTATACTTTCCGATTGACCAATTGTGCTTCATGTCCATTAATTAATGTAAACAAGATTACAGTTCCTCATCAGCCAGGTGAGCACTATGCCCATTGAACCATTTATTTAGGGGTTCAGCTTATGCGAGATTTGAGTGTGTCAAAAATAAGGTAAAGCAAAAAAATCACCTGCAGCTGCGGCGGTTGTTTCTCCAACTGGAAAGAGGCCACGATTTATCACACCAAGTCATTGTAAATTTGCAATACCCTGAAGTAACTAATTCATTATCCCTTTAATAGCAAAAATTTGAAAAAAATAACGACTTGTAAAACAAGAAATTATTTTTTAGATTGTACTATTGGAATGGCTGGATCGGTTATGGAGCCAGCCATTCCAGTGGTAAATTAGGTCTTCTGTTAGGCTCCAATTGGACATTTCTCAAGCCCACCACTGAGGCTGGTTTTGTTTGGCTTGGACATTAAAGGGTGACGTCTATGCTATATATGTCTAATAGTTATTTCAATTAAATACGCCATCTAAAGGTATCCTTCAACATCTGGAAACAGTTCTGCTCTTCAATTTAGGAATTGGAATTGATGAAAAGCAAAGGACTTAGCTCAATTCCTTTTATTAGGAATTGACCCCAGCCCTGCTACATATATGCATAATACGCGTCTGTATGAATCCAAATGAATTGGATTGATACAGCATGTAATTACAATATTTCTTGCCTTCATATATCATTACATGCATGCGGTTTAATATGTCAACAAGCTGTATGAAGCCATGCATTAACCATGATCATCTACGACTTCACAAGTCGCTATCCCGTAAATTAATATTAATGTCATCTCACCTGATATTTTTGCAAATGCCCCTACATCTACCATAAACTGGGGTACAGTCAAGACTTACTCTTCTTCAACTAGTGTTTTGTTTCGCAACCTGTCTTGTACTTGCAGCCAATAACCTCTAATATCGCCTTAGGAGACGGTTCCAAACCTGTGATGAGTGGGATCATTTTCCCTTCAGTGACCTTCCATTCCAATCCTCAGGATTAAATTCAAGTTTATCCACGCCTGTACCGAGAATATGGTGACAGCTGCTTATCTTGGTGGTAGCATCCTCTGGTGGATAGCCTTCTTGCTAGTTGTAACTAACTACTGGTGTAACTAACTACTGGTGTAACTAACACCTGAAATCCGTAGTGCCTTAATGTTTCCATGCTGTCAGTGAGTTTTGCCTCATAGCATCAAATCTTTAGCTCCTACATCAATTATCTCCACTTTGGAGGAATCTACACTAGGAAGACCAATGGCTTGTTTGCGATAGCATTCAGTCTCCTGGATTCATTTCAGTTCTACACCCTTTCTGAATCCGAAAAATAGATATGGTATCGCAGCCTAGAATAGCATGAACAAAACACATGTTTCCACAAATGCCATCCTCAAGAATCGTTATCACTCTTGATGTTGAAATATTTTGCCACTTCCTTTTTTTACCCTGGTCGTCAGTAGAATTTGTGCTTTACATTTTTGGCATGATGAAACAGAAGAACTAAGACTGGTGCACGAAGCAAATTGATATTTGTGTAACTATTATCGAAACACATCTTCAGACTGAATTAAACATTTAATATCACTCTTGACGAGGTTTGCTGCAGCGTCAAGTAGTCAAATCTTCTCTACCTCGCGGTCTTGTTTTAGCTTGTGGCAACGTTTTCAATCCCGTTTATGTCAGTGATTATAATGCTGCACTTATGCTCTTGGAGCATTGTTTTCATATACCTAAACTCTGGGCCTAAGTCACATGCTATTTCTGCAATATGCTCATTGAACGGAGCTTGCTCTTCATCATTAGTCTCGAACTGTTCCATGACATCCCCAAATCACTTCCTTTTCCAAATCGTTTGGTCTTCAAAGTCTCTATTGTTTGAAACTATTGCCATTAGACAAAAAACATTTTGCTGTATTTGCTTTAGTAGACTGAATATTTCTGAATCATATGCTCCAAATCTTATAAGATTGTAATATACGTCTTAAAAATACTAACCTAGATTGACTGTTTCACACCATTTGTCACAACCACGACCATCACAAATATTTTTTTTAAATAGAAGTGTGCCCATTGTTCCGACAGGTATAAGAGCATGTACTTTCTTTCTACTGCCATATTTATCCCTGAAACCACAAAATAGGTTGTGTTTCTTCTAGAAAAGGTTCCGCCGAACACAGATCACACCTATCATCAAACGGTTCAGTGGCCTCCGACTTACGATTAGTAGTTGCTACCCATTTCGGATTAGTGTGCTTCCAGCCACACCCTCCATGTACTTGTTGTCCGGGACTGATATGAATATCTGAACCACAGTCATTCTAGCCCAAAAAGAGACATCGCCCAGAACAAATTATGATAGAAATGAAGCCATTTTATTTAGGTTAGCGGCAGTCTACTAATGTTTTATTGCCTGATGATATCATGATCTAAATAAGTCAACTTTCATAAATCATACCTTCTGTCTGCCTCGCAAGAGAGTGTTATGAAGTGTAGCCTATCAAGATGACCTCAAATTTGTGATCTAACCACGTTTATGTGAAAGATAGACTGTGAAAACATAGGTATTGACACCAAATATATATCTCTACCATAAAAGATGAAAAAGTTTTGACTATATTACGACTACAATTGGAGCTAAAGATTAGCCAGACTTTGATCTGCAAACACACAATGTTCCACTAAAAAGATTTGGGAAGATTTTTAGTATGTCCTTTAGTAGACTCCAATATAACAAACGAGTGCTTTCATTTCCATTACAATTTGTCCTAGGTTATGCCTGTTTTTTTGGCTACATTCACTGGACTACCTTATCATTCGCCAACTTTGCATCAGATATGTATACGAGTGTGAACTGGCTTATTGCTTCATTCATGAAGCGGCGTGTGGCTTCGAGCTGTTTTGCTGCTATTGGAGTCAGTTTCTCAAGGGGCCCGTTTCTTCATTGGGGGAAATCACCATCGTCTGCATACTCCATCTGTCGTGGCGTGTCTAGCTTTGCGATTGGAGTTTGATAACTAGCACTGGCGATAAAGCATCTTATAGTCAACCGATTGATGTGTCGAATTTTGCCTCAGAGACCAGTGGCATGCGTTTGATAAGAGGGATCTACATAGACGAAGATCAACGTTAAAAATTGTCGGCGCAAAATCTGATAAAAAATACATTTATATAGCCTAAGACAATAATCCATACTTGTTTTAGACAGTATTTAGCATTATTACTTTGATTATTTTGTGTAAACTGCGAAAATCGTTGAATCGACGGGTTAAATAGGGCTTCTTTTTTCTTAGTTGTCACCCGTTTCCGTGATTTGTTTACCGTAGCAACGGTAGAGTCAGTTCTACCTGGCACATTCCTGCCAAAAATCTATTTTCAATTGTATTGTAAACTTGATAGAATCAAAATGTGCATAAAATAGTTTAAAATATGAGATTATTGTCCATATAAATTATTTTTTAAAAATTAAAAAAAATTAAAAAAAGCATTTTCTGTGCATTTGATTTTAGGATAAAATATTAGCCAAAATTATTTGAAACAGTTTAAAATTGCGATAATGATTTGCATACAAACCATGGCAATAATTGGTTATAGTTACAGTGCGTTGACATATACTTAAAGCTGAACACACACCTTAAACTTATATGAATTGTTTACCGTTGTTAGTGTTAGGTCTGCTGCATTGATCGTCAAGCGACATTGCATCATTATAATAGTATGCCAGAACAGATATAGTTAATTCAACAAATCAAAATCGTTTGCAAATACACATACACACACATTTAATAATAAATATAGAAATAAATAACGATATAGGCCTATAATTTAGCAAAATAATGTATTCAATTTATTATGCACTTGTGTTGACTCTCTTGGCTGCCCATCCATGTTTGTATGTTCTCTCAATCCTCCGGCTGCCCCTGTGTCATATTCTTTCCCCGAGTGGTTGTGAGGCAGAGAACCTAACACTCTTTTTCTTACTAATATATTTGTATTTAATTCTATTCTGTGTGTGGTGTCCTTTGCACATTGAAGCTACATAATCCTGCAACTAGGCATATTACTCAAATCATAGCTAATCTACTGATTTGCAATCAAACATTATTTATATTTCTTAGTCAAGCAAACATCTAACCTGTTGATTTGTGGAGTAAAGAACCATGGTGTGCGAGGATTGTAAAGATCCTGCAAAGCAGACTCAATAAATGTCATCTGGTTATTGGCTCTGTAAAGAATGTGATAGTACAAGGGAGGAAGAGGTCCGCAGGAAATATCTTTCGGCAGAAACTACAACTCAAGTTACTGCCACAGCAACACCTACAAACGCTACAACAGCAACTAACCTAGAGGATAGTGCAAATGCTCTAGCCACATCTAAAATGGTGACCCCCTACCAAGCTTACACATACCAATAAAAAACCCAAGTAAGCATGACCTTGTCAATGACTTAAAGGAAGGTGCATGCCAGTGCGTTGAGCCAAATAACCCATATATGATAAGATGTCAGGTTTGCAAAGCATGGCTGCATTACAACTGCTCAAATCTACCCCCCATACATGCTAGCTGCTCTCACAACATCAAAGCGCAAATACTCATGTAGTTTCTGCACACCCATCTCTAGTCACATACTAGAGTTTCTGTCATGGTATGAACTAACATTTGATAAGAAATATATGGGAAATACAAACGAAATTCTTCTCAAAACATCACTAGTCAACACAACGAACGACAAAGTGTCAAGTCAAACGGATAATAGTGAGTCGACCGACACCACTTATAGAGATAACAAATGAAGTCTCAGTAGAAGTAATAAAAGAAAGCCAACCCAAGTCAACAAATGAGGGCACAACATACAGAGGAAGATTTTGCAAACTCAGAGGTCTATGAACCTTCTACCCAATCAAAGGTTCATCTAAAACCTGCTGTTAATACTGCTAACCATGTAGCAATGCGTGTGTGATGAATACACTGAAACAAACATGGGTGGTTATACTCAATTAAACACCTCAGATGACTCTTGTAGTGAGATCCTTAGTGATGTCCTGGAAGAGATCAAACAGATCCGAAATGAGTATGCTGCTCTAAATATACAAGGACAAGAATTGCAGATGAGTAAACAAAATGAGATAACTAGTGGCCATACTCATATGTCTAACCATATTGATCTAACAAGACCCAAAGAGTTACTAGAACAGCACAAACAGACAGTCGTTGAACATGTTTCTGCTCCGACCTCCGGGGATATCACTAGAACCCAGAGTGGTCGTACACATAATATAGAGACAATGAATAGGCGAGATGCACCCCAGTTGGGACAGGTAACCACGAAAGTGCAATTAACAAGTGCAATATACCCAACCAGAGGGCCTAGGCAGATACCCAACCAGAGTTGTTCACAAATGAACCACTAAATAAGTAGCAACACTATTAAGCCTGGGACCAGAAGTTACAGCCATGTCGCTGCTAACAACAATGTCGTAGAAACTCCATACTCTCCATCCTTCTCTAGACAAAGAAATGGTAACCACCACATTATGAAGCAATCTGCTGGCAAGTTAGACAGCATACCTTCTGACCACACAAATAACAACAACATTGATCAGGGTCAAGCTCGCCATGCAAATACTTATCAAAAGAACAAAACATCACAAAATGTTCTAATTATTGGAAGTTCAATTCTGAGAAAGCTCAGCGGAATGTACATGTCATCTGAAACAACAAATGTAACTGTCCGTTGTTATTACACCACAAAAACATCCATTACCATTCAATCACTACTTGCTAAATCAATTATTTGCATTTTGCTATCAGAATAAGATTTTTATGCCTGCATACACACCTCCCCATGCCTAATCCTATTCCTATGGACCCTCAACCAGGCTAGTAGTTGAGTCCCACCTCCAGCCTACCTTCAGGTATAGACTGGCACCAGTCTATACTCACCTCATAGTGACGCTTGTCGCTAAGCGCGCTCGCGCATGCGCATTAGAGCCCGAATAGGAAACAGATTCACTTTTCAATTATTCTGCAGCAGAATAGTTGTCTAAAAATATTTATATAATTTTTTGTGTTTTGCGCTGTGTCAGTGATACCTTTTGACTTTATATCTCGGAAGAATATGCCCAATATGAAGTCAATCCTCCCTAAGTTACGTCTAGGAAGTATAATTGTGTTTATATGGTATCTTATAGACGAATTTATATATTACCGGTTTTCGCGAAGATCGTTTTGCTTCGTGGTATCTTGATTGTTATGCCTATCCTAAATCATCATCATCATTGATAATGTCCAGTCCATATATATAGAGCATGTAACGAAGTTATTTCTAGTGCATTATAAGGATTATCTTAAAGTCCCTTGAAAGTTTCTGGTACGGAAATTTGAATTTTCCCGCAGTTATAACTGAGTTGAGGGTGTCTCTTGTTTGAGAGTTTGAGCGGTATGCTTCATTGTTACGTTTTTTCGTTTGTAGGAGTCAGCGAAAGGGTCAGATAAGACTAAATGTTCGTCGGCAAAATATGATTGTCATCACTCGATCGAGTTCGCCGGGCACGTTTGTGTGAAGTGTCCTGTACTACTAATGCTATGTGTGGGATTTGTAAAGGGTGGCCGGTTTTCGGTAGCGAAAGCGTTCTTTAAAGATTTGTCGGTCATAACAATCGCTGCCCTCTAGTCGTCCTTCCCTTTCCTCCATTGCTATCAAGGCAAAGGCGGTGTCCTTTGCTCAATCCTCTGTTCCGTTATCGGTAGCAACGGAGGGGGGAAACTCATCGGGAAATTCGGATGCCGTGATGGCGCTTTTTGCGAGATTTGAATCGTTTGCCAGTGTTGACAAAATCGCTCGATGAACGAATTTCTTCTGCGATAAAAGAGGCCAAAAAGCAGGAAGGCTCGTCAAGTTCGGAGGATAGCCCGAAGGCTAGCGGGCGTTCCCGCAAATGGGGGAAGCCGGTCCCTCTGACCTCTAGGCAGGTGTTGGTATCACCAAAGCAGAAGACAAGAGCATCCAGGCTCTTGAAGGTGTGCTCGGAGAGTGCATCAGATAAAATCGACTTAAGACTTGAGAGTGATGGGCATAATCCTCAAGCAGTGGTGGCGTCGGCTGAAACCGGCGTCCATGAGGCCAGTCCTTATGATAATGTCAATTTTACAGTGGTTCCGGTAGTTACAGTTGTCTCTAGAGCGCCCATTTCTAAGAGGTCGATACCTAGTTTTGCTAGTTCCGGTTCCGTTGTGGTGGACTCAGGTTTACTTCCGTTTTCCGCATCTCAATCTTTTTCCGTCCGAACTTCCGGTCTAGCAAGACATATGGGGGTCTTCAAGATCCGGTTCCATCTTCGGTTGTTTCCGTTTCCGGTAGGACTTCCGGTTTAGTGGGTAATCCAGGTCGGCAAGATCCGGTTACCACTTCCGTTCCGTCTTCCGTTTATGTAGGACATCCGGGTCCTAGAGATCTGGTACCTACTTCCGTTTCCGGTTCTATTAGCGCTTCCGGCCATTCCGGATATCCGGAGTCTGAGAACTCCTTTTATTTTCGAATTCCGGTAGAGGCGTTTGGATGGTAGTCAGTACACTTCCGCTTCCGGTCTTAGGGTTGTACTTCCGGGTCGTTCAGACCTGGATAGACTTCCGTTTTCCATTTCCGGTTTCATGAGAGCTTCCGGAAGAATGCATATCCGGGTCTGTTGGACCCGGCATTGCATTGTTCATCAATTTCCGGTTCCGTTTTTTCAGTTTCCTCTTCCGGTTAGTCTGTACATCCGGATTGTAGGATCTTGATCAGTTCCGGTAGTCTACTTCCGGTTTTATCCATTTCTTTTTCCTATTTTCCACATCCGGATTTCGTACAGCCGGGGATAGGGTCATTTCCGGTTTTACCCGGCATTACATTGTTCATCCATTTCCGAGTTTTCAGCTTCCTCTTCCGGTAATTCTGTACATCCGGGTTGTAGGATTTTGATCAGTTTCCGGTAGTATACTTCCGGTTTATGCATTTCCGTTTCCATTTTTCCACATCCGCTTTCCTAGAATCTAGTCATCTTCTTGCCTAAGATTAGTCTTATTTCCGTATTTGTTTAATATTGGGAATGTTTAATGGCTGAAAATAGTCATTCCAAGTCATTGCCAGTCTTGTAATCTCTCTTGGAATTGTAGTCTATGCAGACATTTATTCGTTTATCAGTGACAATTTTCAGCGTAATTAAAGACTCTCCTGACTGGTTACCGTATGGGATTTTGTTGCAGATTATTTTATATGCGCATTTCATAATCCGATAAGTAAGGTGGTATTCTACGCATTATTTCGAGATACGATTTTTGTTTTCATCCAACTTTAGATGGCCAGTTGTCTTCGGGCCATTCAGCCTTTTTTCTCGCTCCTTTTACCTCTTATGTCGGCAGGTTGACATATTTATTTAACCAAAGGGAGTTTATTTGTGGAGGGGATAACCCTGATTCTTAAGTAAATCGTAGTATAATTTCGTCAGTCGCTGAAAAGAATTAGATTCAGTAAAGGTTTCATAGGATCATTATGAGTACAGGATTAATGTCTACAAGTACATTATTCGCTTAGAAAAGATAATCAATCGGATAAGGGGGCAGGAAGGAGGAATATGAGTCGGATTCTTCTGCGTTGACATAGTTTCGGTGAGTTCGTTTTGTTTTCATTTTTTCCAGATTCTTGTTTGTTTTTCCTTTTATAGCGTAAATTTTGCTCTATTTTGACGGGGTTGCTGCGGGCCTTCGGATGGGGGTTTCAGGGGGGGGCGGGGCTCAGGATTTGCTGGGTATTTTGGGGGCAGTTTGGCTGAGGGTTGTTGGTGATGCCACCGGCAATTTTCGGTCGGATTATTCCCGGACTATTCGGTGAGTCTTGGGTTTTTTGCTCGTTGAGGTTGTTGTCTGGGGGCTGGGGGCGGGCTGGTTGGAGTGGGGTTGGGGTTGCGCTGGAGGGGGGAAGAGCGGACGAGAATCTTTGGATTTAAGCATCCACCAACTATTTTTGGTCAAAATGTTTTCAAAATCTTTGCAAGTCCAGAGATATTACAGTTGTAATATGTCGTCTGCAAAATTCAGTATTCAATCAGTTAATATCTAGTATCAGTGTTCAATCTTTCCTTTCTTTGGGAGTTCTAACACAATGTCATTTGTTAGTACAAAGATGAAATTGTTGATGATAAGACTATAATTATAAGAATCAATAAATTTATTAAAATCTTTTAAGTTTCTGCCTCTTGGCATAAATATCAAATTGTTTAGGATATCTAATTTATCAGCAAGCCCGGCCGGCTAGGCAACCGTTGATGTATTCAATACAATTTCTTATTAAATCTCCATTGTTATACGATGTTTAAATTAGATAGTCTAATGTGGGCCATAGCTCTCTTATCAGGACCTGGTCATGTATTCTATTCATAGAATTGTGATGACGGTCATCACTAGTAACTTTCCCGTAGTTCATGTAGATCTCGGGCACATGATTTGGCTATATCTGGACTCTAAGCACTCCCATAGACTTACTATGGGGTTTTGGTTTGCCACAATCTCTGGTTAAATCTCTGTAAATAATATTATCTATAATTTTTGCAGAGTCTTTAGCATTATTAATAAGTTAGGCTATACTGATATGACCTTTTTGGTCTCCATTCAGAGTAAGCGGTATTATTAAAATATCCATAATAAACGTGAGTTACCTATTTGGTGAGGTCTAAGCATTATGACATAGCCCACGATTTTTGGCATATGTCATCTATGTGTTTTCTATGAGCAGTCCTCTTTAGCATATAGTAAGTTTGACACTTCTTTAAGGGTGGGCCTTATTAAAAGGGGCTAGATATTCTTGGATCTAGAATCCTTCTACGTAGTCTCTTCTTCCAAAATGGTCTTCTGTTCCTTATTATTAGAAGCTATTAGCTTTAGAGGGGTTGTTGTTTGTCTATGATTGTCAAGGAGTCTATAGAAGAGGCTATTCATTGGAAAGTAGATCCAGGCTTCTGTGCATTGGTTGGATTGTCTGTTAGGGTTCTAAATCTCGATTCGTTCAGTCATTGCCATGGGGTTTTCTTTCATTTTTAAGAGGAGGAATGAGGTTGAGTCTTATGGATTGTCCTTTAGTAGAGATGTTCGCGGCCTCTCTGAATGCTCAGATCTTCTCTTACATGTCTCCTTTTCCGGACAGTCAAGCCCTGGGGGTGGATGCTCTGTCTCAGTAGTGGACAGGAATGTTCGCCTATGCCTTCTCTCGAACGATTTTGATTCAGTTAGTTTTGAAGAGGGTCAAGGATCAGGTTTGCGAAATTCTTCTGATAGCTCCCTTTTGGCCAAAGAGGATTTGGTTTTTAGACCTTCTAGATTTTCTGGTAGATTTCCCTCTTCTTCCAGTATACCAGGATCTTCTATCTCAAGTAAGAGGTCTTTGTGTGCATCCAAATCCAATAAATTTTAGTCTGTGTGTCTGGAGAATCTCGAGTCTGAAGTCCTCGAGAATAAGGTTTCTTCTGGTCTCAGGAAATGATTGACTCTGCCAGAAGGGATTCGACCCGTTGAGTTTACAAGGGTCGACGTAAACATTTAGGTGAATGATGTTCAGACCAAGGTTTCGTGCCCGATTCTGTTTCTATACCCAAATTATTAGAGTTTTTATCTTATCTGTTTGGTTATTTTCATTTGTCAGTTATTACGTTCAGGGAGTATAGATTTTCTCTGGTGTTATCCCTTCCTTGTCTTCTGTATGCCGATGTCAAGGATACTAAGACATTTAATAGCTTTATTAGAGGTCTAAGTAATATTCGTCCTCCGATTGCTAAGCCTTTACCTTCCTGGAGTTGGGCTTTGGTTCTTCAAGTTTTGGCAGGTCGCCATTTTGAACCTATTTCTTCTACCAGTAGTAAGCTTGGTTTTGTTTTTAATTGTCAAAGCTGTTTTTCTTGTTGCTACAGCCTCTACTAGAAGGCGTTCAGGAGATTCACGCTCTTTCTGCTGAAAAGGAGAGATTTATAGTTTCAGGAGACGGCTTGTTTTGATATCCCAGAAGGAATTTTTTATCTAAAACTCAAACTAACCGCTATCCTGATAGTCCGATCATTTTAAAATCTTTTTCGTGTCGCCATCCGAAAAATTTTGGTGTCCTATTAGGGCATTAGGAACCTTCAATCAGCGATCAGATGTTATAAGAGTCGATCCATCTCATTTGTTTTTCCTACATGGAAGAGTTATCTAAGCCGGTCTCAAATTCTTCGATTGTCAGATGGATTTGTGAGAGTATAATTAAGCCTTGTTATGAGATAGCCTCACCGGATCAAATTAATCTCTCCCTTATTAAAGCCGATGACGTTAGAGGTATGGCTACTTCTTTCGCTCTTTTTTAGGGTTCGTCTTTAGATGCGATCAGGCAGGTGGCAGGAGGGAAATGTGAATACACCTTTACATCCTTTTATCTCAAAGACCAGAGTGCGGCAGCTTCCTTCTTTCGTAACATTTCCACTTTTAACTAAAAAAAGCCGAAGACTATTTACCAAGCACTTCCCACCATTTTCGTTAGGAGTATGCGTCTGTGAGAAATGGTGAGTCTTCTTTTGGTTTTTGGTTAATTCTTTAAGTTCAAGTTGTTCTTATTTGCTAATCACGGTGTGATTGAGCTAAATGCTCTATTAGGTTATGTTGTTAACATTTGGATAAGATTGATTTAATTTATCCTTGTTTGCTAACCAAAAAAGAGCCGAAGACTATTTACCAAGCTCTTCTCACCATTTTCGTTAAGACTCTGCGTCGGTGAGAAAGGGTGAGTCTTCTTTTGGTTTTTATTTATTTCTTTAAGTTCAAGTTGTTCTTATTTGCTAATCACGGTGTGATTGAGCTAAATGCACTAATATGTTATGTTATTAACATTGGGATAAGATTGGTTTGATTTTTATCCTGGTTTATTGATTCTCTAATCTCCTCCCACCTTATGTGGACAGGGGGCACTGACCAAATCTACGGGTTTAGCAAGTAGTGATTGAACGGTAATGGATGTTTTTGTGGTGTAATAACAATCCCCCACAGAACCCCCCCCCCCCCCTCCCCCCCTTGCGGGTTGGTCTGTTGTTTTATTAACCACTATGAAAACATACTTACCGTTCAATCACTACGACCCGGCCTCAACCACGCCGCATGGTAAGATTTGAGAATCAGACTAAATATTTTGCACTTAAATTTAGAAAAGTGGATCTGTTTCCTATTCGGGCTCTAATGCGCATGCGCGAGCACGCTTAGCGACAAGCGTCACTATGAGGTGAGCATAGACTGGTGCCAGTCTATACCTGAAGGTAGGCTGGAGGTGGGACTCAACCAGTAGCCTGGTTGAGGGTCCATAGGAATAGGATTAGGCATGGGGAGGTGTGTATGCAGGCATAAAAATCTTATTCTGATAGCAAAATGCAAATAATTGATTTAGCAAGTAGTGATTGAACGGTAAGTATGTTTTTATAGTGGTTAATAAAACAACAGTTTATGGTGGGGCACGAATCAGTGAAATTGCGGATAAACTTGACCAATTCCTATCAACTAACCACTACACCACACTAGTAATCCATGTTGGAACCAATGATACTGCCAAGCGTAGAATAAATGGAATGATCAATGACTACGATTCGATGATAGAACAAGCCAAGACACTAGCACCCAATATCCAAATACTGGTCTCTACACTGCTGCCTCGACCTAACAATAGATACGAGAACAACTAGGTTTTCCAATTTAACGAAATGCTACGGTCTCTAGCTACATGGTATGGTGCAACATATGTAGACAACTCAGAACTGTTCACTCACAACAATGGGGAAGCCAATCTGCAACTATTCAGGGACAACATACATCCCAACCACAATGGTCTTTGTCTATTATCCGAGAACATAACCAATTATGTTGCAACTTCTTATTCACTACAAATGCGAACAAACAGGAGTGTTTCACTCTCTCAAGATTTTTTATAAGGGAGGGTGATAGGGGGGAGAACAACTGTATCCTTATTAAACATATGCCAAGCAGAACACAGCCCGAACCAATTGTATTAGCGAATCGATTTCACCTGCTAACTGACCTATCCACACATATCAATACAACATGTATCGATAAAGCATACAACCAGCCAGATCCACATAAACAAATAATTAGACAACCAAACAGCATTCTGAAGAATAATCACCATACAATAAACCCAACCAAACAAAATAAAACCATTGTACATGAAGGAACTTGTAAACGCGTTAGCACATGTGCATATCTGAAACACCCATTTGGAAACATGCGAACAAAATCACAGTTAATACTAAATAAGGTATAGACAAGAAACCGGGTCTACTACACAAAGAACCAAATAAAACAACTAGTGCTACCCAGAAGTCTCAATGTAATATGAATAATTCCAACAAACAAGTATTTTACACCAATGCACTCAGTTTTAAATAAGAGGCAGGAGCTACAAATAAAGATATCGCAGCTATTCCCCACACCCACCCCCCCCCCCCATATAATTATAATCACAGAAACAAACTCAAAACATCTAAGATATACTGTTAAAAAAGAAGAGCTGCAAATGAATGGCTACAATATATTCACCAATATAGACAAACAAAATGTCTGTGGAATAAGTGTACAAGTGGCATCATCCCTAAATCCCCCAGAAGCAAAATAAACGCTCAGTAATCTACCTGATGAAGTAGTTGGAGTAGATGTTAAGTTAAAGGGGTCAGATACATTGCTAATCCTGGCAGTTTATCGCAGTCCAAACTCAAACGAAGAAAACAATACAAAATTAAATACATTTATTAAGAATGTGTCTGCCAAAAAGCATTCCCACCTACTAATTACTGGCGATTTTAATTTTCCAGAAATTGACTGGAAAGCAGGTGATATTCTCGCAAAACAATCACAGCACGCTGATTACTTTCTGGATGCTGTAGGCGATGCTTTCCTGCACCAACATCTCATTTCCCACAAGATATAGAATAAATTGTGAGCCTAGTGTCATAGATTTAGTATTCACCAATGAGGAAGAAATGATTGACAAAATAATTCCTCTCCCAGCCCTTGGTAAAAGTGACCATATACGCATTTATTATGAACTAAAATGCGATGCTGAATCACAGCAGAATATGACCATTAAATTGTGACAAAGGTGACTATTCCGCACTACAATCAGCTCTAAGTATTAACTTGGAAGCACTTTTCCACAACAAATTCCCCGAAGAATGTTGGATAAATTTCAAAAATCTTGTAAATAAATTCACGAAAGTCTATATTACAACTAAACAAGTTAAAAACAATATAGACCACCCAGGTTAGACAGAAATACACTCAAGTTAGTGCGGGAAAAAGAAAGGAAGTGGAAAAGGTATTTGCAAACAAGAGCATCAACAGATTACAACAAATGTTAGTATACGCAATCACGTGAGCCAATTCTGTAAACGGGCAGTTAAAAAATATGAAGAAACTGTAGCTAAAAGCACCAGATCTAATCCAGTTATTCTGGGCGTATGTAAATAGCCAGCTCAAGTCCAAAGATAATGTGGGAGACTTAGAAGATCTTGATGGCAATTTAATAACAAACGAAAGAAAAAGTCAAGAACTAAATCGCCTTTTCTCTAGTACCTTCACCAATGAGAACCTAGATATTATCCCAACATTTACAAGAGACTACAACAACAATAAACAATATTACAGTCTCTGTTGAAGACGTCAGAAAAAAACTTGCAGATTTAAAAACAAATAAATCACCTGGTCCTGATGACCTGCATCCAAGAATTTTACATGAACTAAAAGATGTATTATCTGAACCCCTTATCATAATCTATAACAAGTCATTATTAGAAGGGACTATCCCTTCTGACTGGAAATGTGCTAATGTTATACCCGTGCATAAAAAGGAGCAAAGAGGGATCTGACCAATTACAGACCCCTCAGTATAACCTCAGTTCCATACAAAATACTTGAAAGCATAGTAAGGGACAAGCTGATAGAGTATATGAAGAAAAGTGAAATAATTACTGAATACCAACAAGGGTTCCTACTAGGGAGATCACCGGTAACTCAAATGATAGAAGTAATAGATGAATGGACAAATGCTTTGGATAATAAGAAATCGATTGATGTAATTTATCTTGATTTTAAGAAGGCTTTTGATTCTGTACCACACAAGCGATTTTAAGTTAAACGCATACAGTATTTCGGGGAAACTCCTAGAATGGATTACGTCATTTCTAATAGGAAGAAAGCAGAGTAGTGGTTAATGGGGCAGCCTCAGATTGGGCCAGGGTCATAAGCGGTGTCCCACAGGGCAGTGTACTTGGCTCACTACTGTTTGTAATGTACGTAAATGGCATGCCAAGAAACATAAAATCCAGACTATCCTTTCGCAGATGATACTAAACTGTTTAACTCAATAACTGATGCCAGTGATTGTGAAATCCTGCAAAATGATCTAGAGGCCATTCAAAACTGGTCCCAAAATTGGCAATTAATGTTCAACACAAACAAAAGCTCAGTTATGTACATTGGCCACAAGCCAAGTGCCAGTAATTTTAAGTACAAACTCCTTGGTAATGCTATAACAGTAGCCCTAAAGGAGGAGAGCGAGATCAATGACCTGGGTATAATAATCGATTCAAACTTAACATTTGAAACCCATATAAATTACATCACATCAAAAGCCAACAGAATGACAGGGCTTATATGGAGAACGTTTCATTCCATTACTAGAGATTTTTAAGATGCTGTACCAAAGTTTAATACACCCTCATCTGGAGCATGCTGGTCCCGTTTGGTTCCCACACACATAGAAATTTGCCGAACAATTAGAAAGTCCAGAAACGAGCCACTAAAATGGTACCAGCTTTGCAGAACATGTCCTATGAAAATCGTCTTCGAAATCTCAACATACCAACATTAATGTATAGAAGAATACGAGGCGATCTCATAAATGTTTTTAAGTATCTTAATAATATCTACTCAGTAGATCCCAGTAAACTATTCACATTAAATCAAGATGACAGAAAACGTGGCCACAAATTCAAACTTAGAAAAACTAGAACGAATACTAATAGACTGAATTTTTTCTCCAACAGAATCATAGACTGGTGGAATGCATTACCGGAAACAGTCGTTGATGCACCTACCATAAACACATTCAAAGCTAGACTAGACAAAATCTATGTAACGCACCCAGTGTACTACACGTATAGAGCATTAGAAAATCACCCGAAAATCACCATACATTAATAATTAATAATTATAGTTTATACACCAGCTGATAATAGGACGTAAAAGTCCTGGTAAGCTGTATACTTGTTATGTTATCATCTTACACGTAGTTGATTATGATGTCATGACTGACTGAGAAACTGAAATCCTCCATTGTCAAAAACAGCTTGGAGGAATTAATGTGTATTCTCTTGGGAGTATCAAAGTTATGTAATATGTCGATTCCGATCCTGTGGAAATACCAGTTCTTTGATAGAACGGTTAGCATATATAATCTTGTACGAAGACTATGCCTTCCCCTTTTAAAGCTGCTCTGCATGTTTCCTGCAAATCTGTCAATCCTATCTCTAATACGCGATAGCATATTTGACAATTTTCGTAAAGCCATTTAGGAAGATGATTGATCTTGGTTGGAGAGGTCCAGGCAGTTTCTTGGGTCTAGGCAGCGAGATGAGCCTGCCTTCTGTGGCATCTATAGTGAGGTGTTGCTCAAAAACAGAATTGATGTGTGTGATGGGTGTTGAGATGGTTCATTGTTGATGCCATCTGGTGCCATCTGGTTCACACACGCATTTTTTAATCATGGCCATTGCTTTTCTAAAATATGCCTCCCTTATTTGGCTGGCCGTCAAATGCGGGTAATGATTCAGCTTCTGTAACTAATCTTTTAACAGTTCTCAGGTTGTCTCTGGTTAGAGCTGATGAGATATCCATCAGAATGCACCTTTTCAGTTCATCCATCCGTCTTGTGACATCAGAATCAACTACGTGACGTGTAGGATGACGTCAAAATCAATAATGTTATGAATGACGCAGATAAGTTCATCACAAACACATATTTCATGACGGAGTAAGTCTTGGTGTACGAATTGTATGTCAACTATTTAATAAACATGCTGTTGAACATTTTGAAACTAATTCGACTACTATTTAATAAACATGCAGTTGAATATTTTGAAACTAATTTGACTAGGCAGACAGAAACAGAATAGATCAAACTGGATTCCTCCATTGTGTACAGCGAGTGATTACTGTGGTGTTCTTTGGCATGTTACGTTGCAATTCTTTCTTAAAGTTCTCGTGTCCCATTAAATACACTTGCGCGAGATATGAGATGCCTGTCGATTTCTGTTCAATTTACCTCCCATGCAACACGACCCAGCAGGCAATTTCCTGACTCCATAATCGCTGTAACTATTGGACGCCATGTTCGTTTAGTCTATTGTCCGTATGTCAGGATTTCTCAAACAAAACCAACCCGCCTGCACGTGCAAATGTCATTTGTCCTCCAGCTTCTGGAAGCCTAAGCATGGGCAAGTTGTTGATTTCTATGGCGCCAACATTATCGAATTATTATCCACACACGTGTAATCAATATATTAATATATAGGTAAAGTGAGGCCTATATATGCTTTCTCACCAAGAATGAATGATTAGCAAACGGCACATGTTTCGTTGATGGATTTATGCATTTGTTTGGAATGCATTGATCGAACAGAAACACACATTCTTGGTTAAATATTTCCTTTGAGCAGGCAGCATATTTTGGGCATATACTCACTTTATTAGATAGTAATACTGAGCGCCGTGCGATTCTATGGACACAAATTTGACGATGTTGGTGATTTAGTCAGCAACAACTTGGTCAAATTGCTCTTCAAATCTGTAGCGAGTGTTGACTGAAATTTATGATTATTTTAGAATATATAGACCGAAAGCTGTTGCAGCAACAATTTTCATTCAAATTTTTATCAAATATGTAGCAGGTAGCAATTGCATTAGCCACTAATTATTTTGACAATGATTTGACTGAATGTTGGTCCTGTCATTGATGTCAACATATTTCATGCAAATTATTATCAAAGTATAAAAAAAACTTCCCTATTCTCCCCTGGAAATTTACAAACTTGCATTGAACAGTACTGAAATGCGGGCCTTCAAATCTACTGCCGTAAATACGTCATATGTGCAGCTTACACTTCCTGAGCTGGAGGACAAATGGCCATTTGCACATGCAGGCGGGTTCTTTTTGTTCGATAAATTATGACCTGTACAGACAATAGACACCGAATATGGCGTTCGTCATTTACATTGCATGCTGGGTTGTTTTGCATGCTACGTAAATTTAACAGGCATTTCATATCTCGTGCAAGTCTCTATATTCAATGGGGCACAAGAGCTTTAATTCAGTGTTGTGTTCGTTCTGACTGACAACCCTCATTCAGGCAACAATCTGATCGTCTAAATTTCTTGAAACCAAACAACCGCTGTGGTCGACAACCTCGTCTTGTTGTTCGACACACTTGAACAACGACACCTCAGTTTGAGTGTTTTACCAGACAATTCAGTATCTAATTAGTCATTAAAGAGAAACCCCGACGAGAGCCTGGATTACTATAACATTGATATTGAAGCAAATCAACAAGAGCTCCGCAAACAGTGCATAATACCCCGCAATGATGACAAACCAATGAACGAGCGCTTTCAGAAAATAGTTTTTTCTTCATCAGACCTAGAACAGGCATCCCAGGAAGTTTCAGAGTGATACACTAAACGGTCATGGAGTTATCATCCGGAAACCAATTGCCGGCAATCTTGGATTTCGGAGCATCATCAATTTCCATAGGTTTCTTCTGCATACTTAATCCAATCACTCTATGAAGTTGCAAAGCGATCGGATAAACAGTAATAGTTATTCGGACAAAAAATTTCAAGAAAGCCGCCGGTGGCCATCTTGAATTTTGGATCAACGGTACATTCTTTCGGTTTCTTCCCCCTACATAGTCCAACCACCGTATGATGTTTCAGTGATCCGGTAAACAGTAGCGGAGTTATCATGCGTAAACCAATTTTCAAGATGGCCACCGGTGGCTTGCGACCAGCTTGGATTTCGGATCGTCGTCGATTTTGAAAGGTTTCATCCTCAGACCTAGTCCTATCATCATATGAAGTGTCAAAGCGATCCGATAAATGGTAAGTTGAATGGTGGCCATCTTGGATTTCGGATCATTGTCGATTTTGATAGGTTTCTTCC
The DNA here is from genome assembly GCA_034401795.1 of Chaetoderma sp. LZ-2023a. Taxonomy (NCBI): domain Eukaryota; kingdom Metazoa; phylum Mollusca; class Caudofoveata; order Chaetodermatida; family Chaetodermatidae; genus Chaetoderma; species Chaetoderma sp. LZ-2023a. The sequence continues at coordinate 107,057,492 of CM067370.1, read as the reverse complement.
TCAGCCCGAGTCCAATTATCCTGTGAAGTTTCAAAGCAATCCGATAAATGGTTAAGTTGCCATACAGCAACCAATTTTCAAGATGACCACCAGTGGCTGACAGCCATCTTGGAATTTGGATCATAGTCGATTTCGATAGGGTTATTCGTCAGACATAGTCCAATCATCCTATGAAGTTTCAAAGCGATCGGATAAATGGTAGCAGAGTTATCATGCGGAAAACAATTTTAAAGTGCCATCTTGGATTTCGGATCATTGTTGATTTTGACAGGTTTCTTCCTCAGACCTAGTCCTATTATCATATGAAGTTTCATAGTGATCCGATAAATGGTAACAGAGTTATCATCCAGAAACCAATATTCAAGATGGCAGCCATCTTGGATTTCAGATCAAAGGTGATTTCGATAGGTTTCCTCGGACCTACTCCAATCATCCTATGAAGTTTCAATGATCCAATAAATGGTAACGTAGTTATCATGCGGAACCCAATTTTCAAGATGGCCATTGGTGGCTGGCAGCCATTTTGGATTTCAGATCATTGTCAATTTTGATAGGTTTCTTCCCCAGTCCATAGTCCAACCACTCCATGAAGTTTCAAAGCGATCCGATGAACGGTAACGGAGTTATTATTCGGAATGAATTTTGAAGATGGCCGCCGGTGGCCACATTGGATTTCGGATCATCGTCAATTTCGATAGGTTTCTTCACCAGGCCTAGTCCCACCACCCTATGAAGTTTCAATGCGATCCAACAAACGGTAACAGAGTTATCATCCGGAAACCATTCCGCCGCCCGCACAAAATTTGGCGGGGTATAAAAACATTAGTTAGTACAATTCAGAACACGATGTAAGTAGTTCTGTTGGATATTTTGGGACTTAATGTGATTGGAAGTCATCGCTCCCAATCAAATCAAGTCCAAAATATCTAACAGTATGTTTAATTCTGTCTTGGAAACATCTTAAGTTATTTCCAAGCTGGTCTACAGATGCTAATATGAGAAGTATTCCTGTGAATTAATGTCACCAGCCAGTTGGGGGTAGTAAGGGTGTCTGGTGCCCGTGAGCAGAACAGCCCTTTTGCGCCCATCCCATCACAATACTGGCTGTTTGGGCAAAATCAGGCCCAATGGCCCTTTTGGCATGCCCCCTCCCCATACTCCAATGAACTCGGCACCAAGGGGCAACTGGACTCCCAAACACCAGCACTACATCACCATCCCACCCTTCAGATGACTGTCCTGTAAAATTTTGGTTACAAATCTCATCGAACACACATACATATTAGTCTATCACATTTGCGGCACATCGTATAGACAGATTATAGCTTACTAATGACAAATTTAGCTAGTCAGTTAGTTGACTGAACTTTGACTATAAGTAAGATTTACATTGTTATTACAACATCTATAATGACTAATTATTTACTGGTGGAAATTTGTCAGTAAAATGGAATCTGCTTAACCCTTTAACCCTCGAATTCAATTAAGAAAATTCAAATTTTCTCATAGAAAATCTGCATTTTCAGACTAAGAGAAGACTATTTTTAAAGATTTATCACTGGAATTACTGGCTTGGTTAGCGAGTCAGTCATTCCGGTGCTAAAATTTAAAATAGGGTCTCTTGGTTTGCAAATTTTACATTTCTCAAGACCACTGCCGAAGCCGCTTTTGGCTGATGTGGGTGTTAAAGGGTTAACAGAATGGCCATTTGGATGTTACCCCTCTGGGCCCTAGCAAAAATTTACAAAAGTGCTACAAAGTCTACAGCCAAAAGCTAGAACCCTAGCCTATAAGCGGTATTGACGTGATAGCGGTGTAGTGCTACCATGGCAACTATATTAACTATTTTTGGCAAAGTAACAGACCACTATATATAAAACTATATATCATTAGAAAGGGAAATAAAATTCCTTTTAGTACATATAAAATTTGTATGAATAAAATGTATTTTAGTTAGTCAACGTGCCTGTCAAAATGGACACACCTTGTAGGATTAAGTACATTGGTCAATTTTTGCGAAATTTATCTGTTTTTTTAATTTTACTAATGACTTTGATAAATATAATCACATTGGTATTAAAACTAACAGATACCAACGTTTCGTGAAGGTTTTCATCCGCTAAGATGTGAAAATGACAATTATATTATGTCATGGTACCGTAAAATGGGGGAAAGCCTCGTGTTTGATGTTGAATAATTCCTTTATACATAACCGAACAAATACCAGAGTTGCTCAGAATTGACGGCGAATAAATGGCAAATTTTATGCTATGTATCACTGCTGGTTTCAATCCTCGATTTAAACAGCAAACGCGAATGTTTTACACTAACATTCAATAACATCGGTAATTTTTTCAACGCGGCATCTCCAATAGGAATCGGTTAGCGTGAAAGATTGTCAGAGAATGAGAATAATTTGCAGAGTCCGACCCATATCTAATTTCCGAGTACCAAGCTCATTACCCGTTATTGGCAATAATGTATCACATGCTATAAGATTGACGCGTCTGATTGGTCAGGAATCCATGCATATAAATTTTTTCCGGCAAAATGCCATCACGATCAGCTGTTTTCTTCCCCCTACATAGTCCAACCACCGTATGAAGTTTCAGTGATCCGGTAAACGGTAGCGGAGTTATCATGCGTAAACCAATTTTCAAGATGGCCACCGGTGGCTTGCGGCCAGCTTGGATTTCGGATCATCGTTGATTTCGATAGGTTTCTTCCAAAGCCCAAGTCCAACCACCCTATGAAGTTTCAATGCGATCCGACAAGCGGTAATTGAGTTATCATCCAGAAACCAATTTTCAAGATGGCCGCCGGTGGCTGGCGGCCATCTTGGATTTCGGATCATCGTCGATTTCTTCCCCAGAACTAGTCCAACCACTCTCTCAAGTTTCAAAGCGATGTGATAAACAGTAACGGAGTTATCATCCGAAAATCAATTTTCAAGATGACCACCAGTAGCTGGCCCTCTTGGATTTTGGATCATTGTCAATTTCGATAGGTTTCTTCCCCAGACCTAGTCTAACCACTCCATGAAGTTTCAAAGCAATCCAATATATGGTAATGGAGTTATCATCCGGAAACCAATTTTCAAGATGGATGCCGGTGGCTGGTGGCCATCTTGGATTTCGGATCATCGTCTAGTTCGATAGGTTTCTTCCCCAGACCTAGTCCAACCAGCCTATGAAGTTTCAATGCGATCTGACAAACGGTAACAGAGTTATCATCCGGAAACCAATTTTCAAGATGGCCACCGGTGGCTGGCGGCTATCTTGGATTTTGGATCATCGTCGATTTTGATAGGTTTCTTCCCAAGACCAAGTCCAACCACCCTATGAAGTTTCAATGCGATCCGACAAACGGTAACTGAGTTATCATCCAGAAACCAATTTTCAAGACGGCCGCCGGTGGCTGGCGACCATCTTGGATTTCGGATCATCGTCGATTTCGATAGGTTTCTTCCCCAGGCCTAGTCCCACCACCGTATGAAGTTGCACTGCGATCCGACAAACGGTAATGGAGTTATCATCCGGAAACCAATTTCCAAGATGGCCGCCAGGATCTTGGATTTCGGATCATCGTCGATTTCGATAGGTTTCTTCACCAGACCTAGTCCAACCACCCTATGAAGTTTCAATGCGATCCGACAAACGGTAACAGAGTTATCATCCGGAAACCAATTTTCAAGATGGCCACCGGTGGCTGGCGGCCATCTTGGATTTCGGATCATCGTCGATTTCGATAGGTTTCTTCGCCAGACCTAGTCCAACCACCCTATGAAGTTTCAATGCGATCCGACAAACGGTAATTGAGTTATCATCCAGAAACCACTCTGCCCGCACGCCCAGGCGGACGGCACCATTACATAATACCCCGCCAAATTTTTTGGCAGGGTATAAAAAGTAGACAGATGACTATATTAACGAAACCACCAATTAGGATGCATGATGGCGATATATTTGACCGCTTCAGCATCTCAACTCGGCCTTATTATTGAGTGCTTGAAGCTGAATCTTTCGAAAATTGTAAACAAAGACACGCATCCCCTCATCGCAGAGGGACAGCACTTCAGCAGTGTGCCTGGCTCTTGTCCACAAGTGCCTGAGTGGGGCCACCCGCTCCTGCACTTTGGATGCCAAGAACCCAATGGTCATCCTCAGTGACCATTGGGACCATACCATAGCGCTCGTACTCCCCCCTGGGGACATGGCACCTTGCCTGCACCTCTCTAGAGGCCGCAGGGAGCTGGCCCTTCGTCGTAAGTTGCTTGGCATAAATAGCCTCTAGCAACTCCTTGAACTTGGGATCCAGTCGCCGCGGAGAAGACCCCTGTCCAAATGGATGCCACCGATGGATGAGGCATGTCATCCTCAGCTGTGGCCGAGACCACGTATGGGTCACCCTGCTGGCTAGCCAAGCCAGAGCATCGGACCAGTCCACTTCTGAGGAAGACACCCCTGTAAACACATCATCCGTTGATGGGCTCATGGGTCTACCAGCACTGGCCTCCCAGCAAGGAGCCACTGCTGGATAGCCAACAACACCGGTACCGTGCAGATCCGCCGCCACACCGTTCCATGGAGTAGGCCTGCATGGAAAACTGTGCGGACCCGTAGCAGTTACGGAACCTTGGCCATACACGGGCGCCAATGGCACCCCATGTGTGGCCGCTGGACCAGGCGAGATAGGTGTATACCACGCCTGACCAGCAACACCCGTCACCATGTCGGTTGGTGGTAAACCAACCAGCACTGGACAGGTGCCCGGTACTGGTGTGGCCTCAACTATAGGCGGAGCGGCTGCCATGGCTTGTGCCAAACCAGATAAATGGAGGGAGGTTCTGTCCAGGACGGAATCGACCTCCATGCATTACACCCGCGGTATCTCAGCCTGCAACAACCGCTCCTCTTCGGCCTCCTCATCCTCAGACCCCTAAGTCATCACTGGACGAAGAGACACTGGAGCCGTCTTGGCGGGCGGCTCCCATGCCCGACGGATCGGCTACCGCTACTGGACCACCCGAAGGTGGCTGCAGAGAAGCAGAAACCCATAGGTTGGAGACCAACAGGACCGCCAGCAGCCATACAAGATGGCCCCACCCGGTAGCCAGTCCAGAACCCTGTCCAAGGACAGGGTCCATAGTGGACACAGAGCGGTTGCGCCAGTCTTTGGTATCAAAGACGACACCAACGTGGGTAGGACGGGGGCCAAAACGGACGCTCCTACATTTCTTTTCAAGCCGCCAGACCCTGCCAAGTCCTTCTGGGCAAGGAACTCGACCACCAATTCGACGCGCCACACTGCACAGACATTACAACGATCATCAACATTACACCTTGCACATTGGTAACAGACATGGTCCTTAAAAGCTTGTTTCACAAATTTGTGGCACTGCGGGCATGATGGCGGGGTAGGCCTGGCCTGAAAACAAGCCCAAGACCTCAATAAGCAAGCGGAATGAAACAGAAACGGAACACAGACAAATAGTTTTCAAATACTTTGACAATAAATTATAAGAAAAACCCTCCAGCACCCAACACCCGCAATGTTACAACCAAGATCGCGTAAGCTGGCGACAAGAATGAGAGCGGGACAACAATACACCCATAAAATGATCCTGTAGGATGTATAAAACGGAACCAGGAGGCAGGAACCATATTGGATACATTCACGGTATATTTAAGAATTAATTCCAAAATTATACTACACAAATGATACGAGAAGGAACAACATAAGGAATTAACACTACTGCTGTAGAACACGGTAAAGCCGCAGAAAACACATCTTAATCAAGAATTTGAAATCAATGATCAATGCAAACAGATCGGGATTACACGCAAAACTTGACATAATTCAAGTTTCTGGTACAAAAACATACGCAGCTACCAAGAACACGATGCGTGAATTAATGAAACATTTCCTTCAAATAATATGAGCAGTAAAAGGGTGTGGCGTCACACGCTCGGACCAAACGGTTGAACTACGGAAAACTGACTCGCTAACATTCCGATAGCTCGCTTGCGCGTTGGTGATCATTTGATGCGTCAAGATTTTGGATATTACGGCTCAAATTGGTGAGAACTCGGCATATACATTATTATATTACCTTTCAAATACAAATAAACACAAATATCGCATGTTGTGCGGTTTAGCGTACTAATACAGTAAGTCAGTTTCAATGGAAATAAAATGTATACACCTGTGCAAAAGTTAAGCACCAGCAAAAACAATAGAACGTAGAAACATGATGGTACAACTAGGCTGCCATACTTTTTGTCCCCGCGTTAGCCGATATAATTCCAAGTACGAAATGCACATGCATACATGACTTCACGCCGCTTGATGTCCGTGCGTGGCGGGAAACAGCACACGTGTTCAGTTATGTAAAAGTCCAGTTTGAGGTGTAGAACATTACATACAGATTTAGGCGACAAGATTAGGAATTTTGTGTTCATGACCGTGGTTTATTTGTACAGAGAGAATTAGCTCTTGATTGTGAACCGCTATGGCAAGACGAAGGTTAAGTGATCGTGTGAAATGGCAAATCATAGGCATGCATACCACTGGTATGTCATGCAGAGAGATTGGCAGACAGCTGAACATTAACCATACTGTAATCAGTCGTTTGATTGCAAAACATGGGCAAACTAACGAGGTGAAGGACAGGCCTAGATCTGGAAGACCGAAGAAGACTACTGCCCGTGATGATCGAGCCCTAGTACGCCTTGTTAGGAGATCTCCATTCACCAACAGCAGAGTGCTCAGCCAGCAATAGGAAACGCGCAATAGAGTGTCAATGTCTACCGTCAAAAGGAGACTGTATGCTGCTGGCATGAAAGCTAGGAGACCTGTCAGACGTCCTCTCCTCACTGCACACCACAAAGAGGAGCGTCTGAGGTGGTGCAACGAAAGAAGACACTGGAACATGAGATCCTGGAGACGGGTACACTGGTCCGATGAAAGTCGGTTCCTGCTTCATGCCACAGATGGTCGAACTCGTGTATGGAGGTCCAGACGCACGGCGTACGACCAACGTAACATCATGGAAGAAGTTCCATTTGGTGGAGGTTCCGTTATGATATGGGGGTGCATCTCATTTGATTGTAAGCTGGATCTGTTGACTGTACCTGGAACACTAAATGGACAAAGATATCAAGATTCCATACTGGATAGAGTTGTGGTCCCTCATTTTGTAAATCATGCACCTGGAACCCACCCTATATTCATGGATGACAACGCCCGACCACATCGTGCTAGAGCTGTGCATGAATACCTCCACCAGAATGCCATCGAAACCCTACCATGGCCAGCAAGGAGCCCTGACATGAACGCTATTGAGCATATCTGGGACATTCTGGGAAACATGGTGAGAAGGAGGGATCCTCCTGTGCAGAACCTACAGGAATTAACAGACGCACTCCATCTTGAATGGCAACGAATACCACAATGCCGTATCAGTCGGTTGGTGACCAGCATGAGACGTCGTGTCCACGCCGTCATCCAGGCACAAGGTGGATATACCCGGTATTAATAATGACAGTCTCAAACTCGCGCACAGATGTTAAACTTCGTTTTCAGACACCATTAATGACAATCTAGCCACGTGTGTCAACTGTAGGGCAATAGTTGTCAGTTGTGTCAATGTAACCATATTCAGGCCTCGTTTTCAAGTTCAAACAAAAACATAGTGTTTCCCCACCATCATAATCAGCATTCCTCTAGTTGCATTATTACCTCTTGCACTAAGATGGATGGGTACATAAATGTTTATGCTATTGCTTTCTTCATAGCACATGAATATACCCTCGCATGTGCGTAAAAATAGGGTGGTGTTTAACTTTTGCACAGGTGTATATTTTCCGTGATTCTGACTGTTGTTGCACATCTATTTCATGAACGTCAAAAGCTGGTTGTAATGGCTATAAAACAAGTTTTCACTCTTCCTATGCACCAATACTTTTATATAACAAGCATTCTGTGCACTGCAATACATGTCCCCTACCTGGTGATATAAATCTTTAGCGATTGAGTCAAAAATTTCATTATAAATTGTCAAAAGCAGCTGAAACTCGAGCTTGATCTGTAACGTCTCACAACATAGCAATAAACCTAGTCTCAGTTATATATGGAGAAGGAATAAGCCTTGAAAGCTGATATGTTTGTATTTCCTAAGTCGAAAGGGGACATAACGCCATAAAAAATTGATGCAAACGCCTGAAATGCCAACTTGGTCTGTAATTTCTCATAATAATGTAATGTACCAATTCTCAGTTGAATATCTTGAGACTGCGAGAAAAAGGGCGGAAGACTAATATTTTTCTTATTTTATAGGTCGAAAGGGGACATAACTCCATCAAAAATTTACACATACGCCTGAAACTCGAACTTGGTCTGTAACTTCTCATAACAAAGCAATGTAGCAACTCTCCGTATAATATCTTGAAAGACTGCGAAAAAAAGTGAGGAAAACTAATATTCTTCGCATTTCATAAGTCGAAAGGGGTCATAACTCCATGAAAAATAGACGAAAATGTGGGAAACTCGAACTTGCTCAGTAACTCCTTATACTAAAGCGATGCACTGATTTTTGCTTAAATATCTTGGAGTGCGAAAAGTGTGGATGGCTGATATTTTTCGTATTTCTTAAGACGAAAGGGGGCATAACTCCATAAAAAATGATGCATATGCCTGAAACTCGAACTTGGTCTGTGACTTCTCATAACAAAGCAATATACTAATTCTCAGTTGAATAGCTTGAAGGACTGCGAAAAAATGCGGAAAACCAACTGCAACAGACGGACAGATAGACGGAGTGCAACCCTATAGTCCAACCCACCCCGCACCCCCGGTAGGGGACTAATAACCCCTCTTATGTCAACAGTGCCTCAAAATGATACTTAACCCTTTCACCTGAAAAAGTATGGGGCCTACCTTTAAAAGTATTTAACATATGTTAAATATTTTGTAATTAATTTGACTGGAAGGCAAATATATGTTGCTGCAACAGGTTCTAGTCAAATTAATTGCAAAATACTTAACACATCCTGTATGGTTGCCTTGGGAATGAGATATGAGAAATTCATTGCTGAAGGGATTAAATTAATTAACCCATTAATGGTCAAGATTTTTCAAGAAAATTTGAATTTTTGCACAATGATTCAGGTCCCGGATTCTGTGCATTTGTAGGTCAAGAGATGAGCATTTGTGAGTTTACCACTGCAATGACAGGCTCACCTGCAAGTGGACATTCATCAAGCAAAGCTTTCAATTTTCCTGACCAATCAATCTTGTTTTTCAGTCAATAGGACGAGCGGCCATCTTGGATTTTGGCTGATTTTTAGAAACCTCTAAAAATCTCTGAAACCACTTGGGGGATTGATTCAAAACGCATGAAATAGCATCTAGTATTAGCATTTAAATTTCATGGCAGTCATACAGGTCAGCTCTTGAACATTTTGAACAAAGTTTTGACAGAAAGTAGGTGCTGCACTGAGAAATATCCTTTTGCAGCCCATAAGATTAGTTTTGAAAATTTATCACTGGAATGACTGGCTCAATAATCGGTGGTACATTTTTTTTAATAGTCTTCTCTTGGCCCGCAAATGGACATTCAATAAGCAGATATGTTAATATTCTTGACCAAATTTCGTTAGTAGAGAGTTAATAGATTGATCTAAAGAACACATAAAATTTTGTTTGGTAACTGTTCATTTGCAGACCAAGATTAATTTTTAAAGTTTACCACCGGAATCACTGACTTGATGTTATCATGCCACTCATTCCAATGTTAAATCTTCAAAAAATGATCTCTTGGTCTGTAAACCAACATTCACAAGATAGATTTAGAGGCCTGCTTTTTCCAGCTTGCCCACCAAAGGGTTAAAGTCCCTCTGTGCATGTGAGGGAGAGAGAGAGAAGGGTGGGGGTGTGTGACAGGAGAGTTTGTGTACTATATACTTTATTATAAGTTTGTGTACTATATACTTTATTATACATTGGCTCAAATTTTAACATGAAGAAATTTGCCCCGAGAGGATTTCCAGTATTGTCCATAATCCGTATAAGAACCTGCATTCGGATAGATCAAATTCTGAATCCGTGGATATCTCGATCGGAAACTACTGGTCTCATTTGGCTACAATTTTAACACATGAAAGGGTGTGACCATACATTAGGATTCCACAACCTGATGTGTAATCAGAAAAACATACAGAAATTTTAAAATGTGAAACAATCTGGACTCACGATTAGTATAAGTCTGCCTGTCTCTGTCTGTCCCAAATTTTGTACATTCCTGACAAAGATGCCAGTCGCAACTATAGCTCGTCCTCATGTGTTTTTTAAAAATAGGATGGGATATTGCATCCATCAGTCAGTCTGTCCATCCATTCATCTGGCTATCTCATCTGCAACCTATTGGTGGAATTCAATCAAATTTGTTATGCGAGTTACCCATAATATTGAGATGATGTTTACATTAGGCTCCAATCACATGGTGGGGCTGGGTGGAAAGGTGGGCAGAAAGTCAGTTGGTGGAATTCAACCAAATTTGATATGTTAATTACCCATTTGATTGCGGGTTACAAGACAATGTTTACATTAGGAACTAGAACGCGCAGTCGATGGCATGCCGTCACAAATCCCCACGCATTCAACACTTTGAGCATACCCTCGCTATAACCCAAAACAATAAATTCCTTGATATGTAGTTTCAATGGGTAATGGGTTTCAAAATGAAATGCGACATGACCACCTTTAGAAAAATTTAATTTTTGACTCACAATCCCCAACCCCTGCCCTGAGCCCCACCCCTGCACATCCCTGGCCATATGTGTAATCATAACCAAGGTTTTTGCATTACAATCGATAATTACTGGACAATTTTGACCCTTTGACCCCGCCCCCTAACCTATTTGACCCAAGATCAAAATAGTTCCTTGTCCTGTAGACTACTAATCATTAACTAGATTGATCGGTCGATGACGCGGCATCGCAAATCCCCACATTCAGCGCTTTGAACTTTTGATACATCCCACAACCCACACCCCGGGCGATGGAGCCAAATGTAAATGTCACACTGCACTCCGCCATCACATGGGTAATTCACGTCCATTTTGGTTGAATTTCATTGAATAATGTCAGAGGAGTTGCATTACAATCAATTTCATGACCTTTTGACGCCCCCATCCCAGACACCATGGGGGCGCCAAATGTAAATGTGCTCATCCACTCCACATTGATAACGGTAACTGACACACCTAATTTGGTTTGATTCTGTCCAAGTGTCAGAGGAGTTGCATTACAATCAATTTCATGACCCACATCCCCCACCCCTGGGGGCGGAACTAAATGTAAAAGTGCTCATCCACTGCACATTGATATGGGTAACTCACATACCAAATTTGGTTGAATTCCGTCCAATGGTTTCAGACGAGATGCGTTACAATCAATTTCCGCAGGTTACAATTTTACCTTTTAACCCCTCTACCATCCCCTGGGGGCGGAGCCAAATCTAAATGCCCTCTTGCACTCCGCAATCATAGGAGTAACTCAGATATCAAATTTGGTTGTGTTCAGTCTAACGATTTCAGAGGAGTTGCATTACAATCAATTTCATGACCTTTGGACCCCACCCCATCCTCTGAAATCCACTCCACATTGATATGGGTAACTGACATACTAAATTTGGTTGAAATCCGTCCAACAGTGTCAGAGAGGAGTTGTATTACAATCAATTTTTTTTACCTTTTGACCCCTTCCTTCCCCCCCCCCCCCCCCTGTACTACTACCGCCACCCTCAGGAAATTGTATAGGCAGTGATTGTATTCGATTAATTCACACACCCCACCCCCAACCCACACCTGTACACATTCATTGCTGTTGAATATTTTTGGAATTAGGTTGACTAGGAGATGGTGCTGTCTCTGACAACAGCAACATAATCCGGTCAACTTAGTTTCAAAAATATTCAAGAGCTTTCTTGTGTAGTTTTCTTATAATCGAGACACTGGAATTTCAAGGGTTAAGTGCCGACAGACAGTTGACCTAGTTTGTCGAGATTTTTGTTGCACGACAGAGAATTGATATTTACCACGTAATTTGACAATGTACATTTTGTTCTTTCCCACGCATTAGACTGCTTGTGTTGGGTGTGTAGGATAGATATAACTATTTTACTATGAAGTTGATGGTTTATGATTGTATAATAATAATCTTTGGGTTCGCGTAAATTGCTTCTGTTAGAACAAATCGCCTCTGAGCTTCACAGATGACAGCGTGTCAATGTTATTTCGCTCAGCTGTTTCAGGCAAGCTCAGCCGATCCCCTGAAATGACGTCACGCGCCACGGCTGAACTCATTTAATTTTTCAGCGAATCGGCGCAGGATCGACGAATTTAATGTAAATCCAAATAATATCTTCTAATAACATTGAAAGCCACTTTCAATGCCATTGTACTTCTTTAAGAAACAGGCACCAAAGCACAGAAAAAACACAGAACAAAAAGCTTGTAACTCTTGTTGTTATATAAACAAGAATGGCATCTCTGGCTGGAGGGTACCTGGTTGTTGGGAACCAGGTACGCAGTTCCAGGAGCCGGTAGAGCTTTCTAAATCTAGATTCCTAGTGCACAGCTCCAGTTGACCTGTTATTCAATAAGTAATGTAATGCTAAGTATTGATCGAAGGAGAACGCCATGCTGGCTAAATTGGCTGATCGTCTTCGTTTCGAAAAAATTTGGATCTCCGTGCTAAGGATTCGTCCTGCCAAATATAATCCAAATCAGCCTCTCGAGAAGACATACAATTTTCCATTTGCTTTAGTATGGGAATTTTTGGTGGGAAGATGATCCAAGACACCTGCCAAACCGTTTATAATCTAAGGTTTGACAGTGGCAAATTTGAAACCAACATGCGAGGAAAACCTATATAAAAATAATTTCGGCTTCGAAATCAATCAAATCCTATATGGTCACCAAACATGCTCCATTTTAATTAGAGCATGGTGGCCAAGTTATTTGACGAATCACTTTGCTTGAATAAACTTTAATGGCCCTTAGTGCATAATCATATCTCCCTAATTTTCGCCTGAAGCACTCAGCGGTTCTGGAGGTAATTTTCGCGAAAACTAGGTCATCCAATATTTTCCGCCTTTAGCTACTCAAGTTCCCTTGAGCAAACTCCAATCAGTTGTTGCCCTAGATGATCTTTCATAAGTTGTGAAGAGATACCTCCAGCAGTTTTGGAGATTTTTTTTAGAGGTTTAACCCTTTAACCCTCATCAGCCAAAAATGGACCAAGACTTTTTGAAAATTTACCACTGGAATAACTGGCTCGATAACCGAGCCATCATTCCAGTGGGATCTCTATACCATAAGGATGCTTCCTGCAAAACATGAATGAAATCTTTCCAGTTTCTCTTGAGAAATTTAAACTTTTTGATTTCCTATTGCTTTAGTAGTATCTTGACAATTTCCGGTAAGTTTCTCATAAAATCTCAGATTTTCACCAAAAAAATTGATCAATCAAAATTCTGAAAATTAATTCTGGAGGGTACACCAGGATAGGATTCTTCCAGCCAAATTTGGTTGAAATTAGTCAAAGGGTTAAAGAGAAGTAATTTGACGCATGAATGATGAACGGATGACTACCATGGCATAATCACACTTGACCCAGTGAGCTACAAATCCAATCTGGCCGCCAGACAGGTTACATTTTGATTGGGCCACGACGGCCATGTTTGTTACGAATCAATTCCCCTTGAATAAACTTTAATGGACCTTCATGCCTAATCATCTCCCAAATTTCAGCCCGATCCGCTCAGCGGTTCTGAAGTTGTTTTCACGAAAACTAGGTCATCCAAGATGGCCACAAAACTATTTGGCCAATGAACTTCCCTTGAACAAACTAGGTTTCAACTCTTGCTCTAGATGATATTTCATGAGTTTTGAATCAATCCACCGAGTGCTTTCTGAAGATTTTTGAAGTTTCTAAAAATCGACCAAAATTCTTTGAACTACTTGGATCTCTATGCCCTAAAGATGCCTCCTAATTGAAATCGGCCCAGTGGTTCTTGAGAGAAAAGTTGATAAACAACGGACGCCAGCACAGTCACCATGGCATAAGCTCACTTGGACATCCTGGATTGAAATCTCAATATGAGCCGAGTGGGATAACAACCACATTTCATCAGTATATTCACTGATCACGCCAGTGACTGGTAATGGCACTTTTATGATCATTAACGTGTTAATATGGATGTTTTTCTTTCTTTATTTTTACACAGCACAAGTTTCTATTCATTTTCTTCAGAACGCAATCTTGCATTAGCATTAGTAACTTTTATCGCCAACTGCTGTGCACGTTCCACGATATCCTTGCGCTTTCGGCTGCTTACACCATGGGCAATTTCTGCACAGAAGACACGATTCTGCATCATAAGAACCTCGAGTTCCTGTCAAGAGAACAAGTGAATATGTATCACATTAAACAAGAGGCCCATTAAAGGACCTGTAACACTCACCTGGACCATTAGCATTTGAACCATTTGCATTTAAATAGACATGATGGATAATGTTTAGAAATTCCAAGATGGCCCCCAAAACTAGATAGACTGTGTCGAGCCATTTAGGTTTTTCACATATCACACATGTGTGGCAGGATTTCTTAAAATAGTATAACCCCTTGACAAATCAAATGCCTATTATTCTAATTCTTGAAAAGGAGACAAATCACACAGAAATAAATTACCCATTAAGTCCAAACCAGTGCTAAATTTTAAACCAGATGGACTGCGTCCCGTGTGTCGAGCCCTTTAGGTTTTCCGCATATCACACATCATGTGTGGCAGGATTTCTTAAAATCTTAACCCCTTGACAAATCAAATGCCCATTTAAAACTCCAAACGAGATAGACCATATACAAATATGGAAAAACTTTTGAAAATCATTTCAATTCTGATGAAGACTATTATTATTAACATCAAGTCCTTGATGAATTAAATGTCCATTGAAAAACTTTAACATTTACCTAATTCTTTGTGCAAAATCACAGTCCAAACACCGTAAAAATATGGACAAAATTTGAATACCACTTCAATTAGGATGGAGACTAGATGCAATGATGGTATAGATTAAATCCGTAAAAATTTAGTAACATCGGATATGTCCTTGATGAATTAAATGTTTATTGAAAAACTAACAGTTACCTAATTTTTGTCACACCGGATGCCAGATGTCATTTGGATGGACGCAAGAAGTCATTTCGATTGCTATGTCGCGATCCTCTGCTTCGCTATGGGCTCGACAAAAATTGGCCAATCAAGATTCTCGTTTGATATGTTAAAGCCTATACTCATGATCATTCCACCCAAGTTTTGTTGAAAGCGGGCCATTGATTAAGGGGTACGTTTTTTAAATAGGTCCAGAAAATCAAAGATGACTGCCGAAACACTGACCTATTAAAATTCTGAATAGATTTTGTAAAGGCTACCGCTACCACTATAGGATCCTTTCAGCATGAAATTGCGTAAGCGCTAAATGAAGAGTAAGCGTTTTAAACGAATTCCCATTTTTCAGAAAATCCAAGATGTCCACCCCAAAAAATCAAACAGTCAAAATCTGTATACAAGTTCTGAAGCATACCCGCCTAGGGTCCTTCAAGCCAAGTCTGCTTGAAATTGGTCCAACAGTAGGAGTAGCCTATTAACCGATTTCCCAAAATCTTTGGAAAATCTAAGATGGCCACCGGAAAAAACAACAATCAAAATTATGTATACAAGTTTTGAAGCCTACCGCCATAGGGTCCTTCAAGCCAAGACTCATCGAAATTGCCCAAGCAGTTAATGAACAGGAGCATTTTAAACGATTTCCTGTCATAGGTCGGAAAATTCAAGATGGCCACCAAAACAATAGGCTCAAGGGCCTGTGGCACTCACCTGGCCCATTAGCATTTGAACCATTTGCATTTAAATAAATATGGATAATTTTCGGAAAATCCAAGATGGCCACCCATAAAATTTACCAATCAAAATTCTGAATAGAAATTCTAGTCTATCTTAATAGGGTCACTCAAGCCAAATTTGTTTGAAATATGTCAAGCAACTAAGAAGCAGCGTTTTGACAATTTCTGGTAAATTTTTCGTAAAATCTAAAATTTTCACCCAAAAAATTGATCTATCCAATTTCTGATTAGTCTACCACCATAGAATCCATTAGTGAAATTTGGTTGAAATATGTCAAACAGCTAAGGAGGGGTAGCAATTTGACAATTTCCGGTACATTTTTCATAAAATTTTCACCCAAAAATTGATGAATCAAAATTCTGAATGGAGGTTCTAGAGCCTATAGCCATAGGATCCTTTCAGCCTAATTTGGTTAAAACCGGTCAAGATGTGATAAGCAATTTGACAATTTCCAGTAGATTTCATAAAATTCTGAATGGAAGTTCTAGAGCCTATGACCATAGGGTACTTCCAGCCAAATTTGGTTCAAATCACCCAAGCGGTTAATGAGGAGTAGTGTTTTAAAGCAAAAGTTGGACGGACGGATGGACGGTCACCACGGCATAAGCTCACTTGGACCTTCGGGCCAGGTGAGCTAAAAATTGACCCATCAAAATTGTGATCATACAAGTTCTGAAAGATACCACTCTAGAGACTTATCAAGAGTTTGCTTGAAATCCTCCAAGTGCTTAATGAGGCGTACGTAGGCTTTTAACTAATTTCCAGCAATTTTCAGAAAATCCAAGATGGTCGAAAAAATGTATCAGTCAAGTGTTGAAGCGTACCAACACAGGATTATTGCAAGTTTCATCGAAATCGGGCCACTGATATTGGAGTAGCATTTTAAAGGATTACTGGATAATTTTTGGAAAATCCAAGATAGACGTTAGAAAAACTGACTAATCAAAATTTTGAATAGAATTTCAGAAGCCTGCCACAAGTATCCTTCCAGTCAAATTTGGTTGAAATCAGTCAAAGAGTTAAGGAGAAGCGGTTTCCAAGATGGCCACTGACACATTTGGTCAATCAAGTTCCCTTGAACAAACTTGATTCAGCTCTTACCCTCGATCATATTTCGTGAGTTCTGAATCGATCCTTCAAACGGTTTTGGAGAAGACTTTTCAACGACATTTCTAAAAATCGGTAGAAATCCAAGATGGCCGTCGACCAAATTGGCTGATCGGGTTCGCTTGCACAAACTTGAATCTCTATGCCTTAAGGATGCTTCCTGCCAAATATAATTGAAATCGGCCCTGTAGTTCTCGAAAAGAAGACATTTTAAATTTCCCATTGCTTTAGGATGGGAGCTTTTGGCGGGAAAATGATCCATAGGGGTTCAAGTCGAACCATTTATACGAGTTTTCAAAATTGCAAATTTCAAATCAGAATACCCAAAAACCCATATAAAAAACAATTTCAGTCCATCAAACATGCTATATTTTGAGTGGCCTACAGAGACTTTTGACGGATCAACTTCTCTTGAACAAACTTTACTGGCCCTTAGTCCCTAATCATATCTGCCAAATTTCGGCCTGAACCCTTCAGCGGTTTTGGATAAGTCATTTTCGCTAAAACTATGTCAATCAAGATGACCGTCAAACCATTTGACCAATCAAGTTCTCCTGAACAAACTTGGTTGAGCTCTTGCCCTGGATCATATTTCATGAGGTTTCTTTCAATCCCTCAAGCGGTTTCGGAGATTTTTAAAGACGTTTCTGAAAATCAGCCAAAATCCAAGATGGCCACTGGCCAAATTAGCCGATTGGCTTCGTTTGAACAAACTTGGATCCCTATGCCCTAAGGATGCTTCCTGCCAAATATAATTGAAATCGTCCCTGCGGTTCTTGAGAAGTCGTTTTAAAGGAAGAGTTGACGGACGGACGGATAAGCTCACTAAAATAGTCCAAACTAAATTCTGAAATCTACCCAAAAGATACTTTCAGTCAAGGTTGATTAAAATCTGCTTGAAAGCGGTTTAGGAGATACATTTTAAAGGATTTCCAGACAATTTTCTGAAATTCCAAGATGGCCACCAAAAATATTGAACAATGGAAATTGTGTTTGATAAGTTGAAGCCTACCACCATAGAATGGTTTCACCCGTTTGGTTGAAATCACACAACTGATTAAGGAGTAGCATTTTAAAAGGTTACGGAACTTTTTGGGAAAATCCATGATGGGTGCCACAAAAATCGAGCGGTCAAAATTGTTTACAGTTGTTCTGGAACCTACTGCAATAGGACTCTTCCAGCCAAATATGGTTAAAATTCACCAAGCCATGTAGATGGGGGAGATGGTTCAAAGGAAAGGTTGATGCACAATGCTGGATGGATAATGGACGGACACCATGGCATAATCTCACTTGCGAGATAAAACATGAAATCCTGTCTCTGCCACCCATAACACTATCAGCGGTACACAGCCAATGCATTTGCTATAGCCTTTCTGCTACCACTGTGTTTATTGCTAATTAACCCGTATCATTATTAAAATTTTTAATTTTTAAATTAAAAGATGAACTGGTGTTCAGTTTTCAACAAATTTTGTGAAAGATGGTGCTGTCATCCATCGTCCACCAAAATTGTTGAGAACTGTACACCAGTTTCTTTGCTATTGACACAGTAAAAGATAGAATATTGACCAGTGTGATAATGGTCAAATCACCATACGCTATGGACAAGATTGTATCGATTCTACAACAGAAGACAGTTTGGAAAGGTATCAATCTTCTTAAAATAATTCGGAACGCATATGCAGATGACATGTTATATTGCTCGAAATGCCTGCATAAAAGAAGGCTAATGGCTAAATGGAGAGCCACTCGGGGCCATCATGATTTTGGATCATTGTCTATTTCAATGGATTTCTTTCCTAGACCTAGAACAAGTACAATCAACTATATTAAGTGTTACCGAATACAGATAAATGGTAGTGAAGATAAGCACTCTGTTATCACACAAGTGCCTGTGTCGGTCACCTGGAGCACTATGCATTTTTGTCAAATTATTGGTGGGTGGTTTAGTAGTTTTCCAAATGAGTTTATGGACATTTTTGCTAGTCCAATAGGTTATCCAAGATGGCCGCCAAACCATTTGGCCAATCAAGATCCCTTGAACAAACTTGGTTGAGCTCTTGCCCTGGACCATATTTCATGAGGTTTCCTTCAATCCCCCAAGCGGTTTCGGAGATTTTTAAAGACATTTCTAAAAATCAGCTAAAATCCAAGATGCCACGAGCCAAATTGGCCGAACGGCTTCCTTTGAACAAACTTGGATCCCTAAGCCCTAAGGATGCTTCCTGCTTAATACAAGAGGCCCAAGGGGCCCTGTATCGCTCACCTGGAACATAGGCATTTAAACTAGAAAGGCGATTGGCTATAAGTAGAGGTTCTGGAGTTATTTTTGCAAAAACTAGGTCATCCAAGATGGCTATTAAACAAATTTGGACGTTTGTCCTAGATGATGTTTCACGAGTCTTGGTTTCGGAGATTTTTAAAGATGTTTCTAAAAATCGGCCAAAATACAATATGGCCACTGGCTAAATTGGCCGATCATCTTTGTTTGAACAAACTAGAATCTCTACACCCTAAGGATGCTTCCTGCCAAATATAATTGAAATCGCCCTAGTAGGTCTCGAGAAGACATTTCCCATTGCTTTAGTATTGGAGCTTTTGGCGGGAAAATGATCCAAGATGCCCACACCAAACCATTTATCCGACAGTTTCGAAAATCGCAAATTTCAGATCAGAATACCCAAAAAACATATATAAAACCAATTTCACCCTCAAAATCCATCAAATAAAAAAATCCATTATGGCCGCCAAACACTCTATTTTGATTGGCCGGGTGCGGCCATGTTTTTTGACGGATCAACTTCCCTTGAACAAACTTTAATGGGCCTTAGTACCTAATCATATCTGACAAATTTCAGCCCGATCCCATCTGGAGCCGTTTTCACTAAAACTAGGTCAACCAAGATGGCTGCCGAACTATCTGACAAACAAATTCCCTTGAACAAACTTGTTTCAGCTCTTGCCCTGGATCATATTTCATGTGGTTTGCATCAATCTCCCAAGCAGTTTCGGAGACGATTTTAAGACGTTTCCTAAAATCAACCAAAATCCAAGATGGCCACCAGCCAAATTGGCCGATCGGCCTCGTTTGAACAAACTTCCTATGCCCTATGGATGCGTCCTGCCAAATATAATTAAAATTGGCCCACGGATGGTCGCCATGGCATAAGCTCACTTGGCCGTGAGCTAATAATTGAAATCGGCCGAGCGATTCTTGAGAAGTCGTTTTAAAGGAAAAGTTGACGGACGGACATACGACGGATGGTCGCCACGACATATGCTCACTTGGCCTTTCAGACCAGTTGAGCTAATAATGATTAATATCATGCCAATTTTTGGCGGTATATAAAAACATAAAATTAACCTTTTAGCAGAGCAAACCATGGCAAATATTTTGCTGATATACTATCCCATTGAGCGTCATGACACGCGGTATCAACCTACCGAATTTGAAGCAAATGCACACGGACATCTTGAAATTTATCTGTCCGACTACCATAGGTGTTCCAGTCGAATTAGTTTTAAAATATTGAACAACTTTCCTGTATTATTGTCTTGTATTCGAAACACTGGAATTTCAATGATTACAGGCTTAAACCCAGGGTTGGGTTTTGGACTGTCCAAAACTAATTTTGAACAGACTTTGTCCAAAACCTGTCTTAAAGGGTTTAAACCAGTTCAAAACTGTCCAAAACTAATTTCATCATATTTGTACTATGCTTATTCATGCTTACTTACTAGTCTTAGTAATAATGCAATAAAAGAAACAAAACACCATAATAACATACAAATTGTATTACATTGTATATTAAGATATATAAAGTTATTACAAATATTATGCATGTTAACAGATTAAGATTACAGGCATGAAAATTCAGTTTTATGAAATGTGGAAGAGGTATGACATGTTGCTTATGCTCATTTAACCTTCAGTAATCTAAATCAGACAGTCCTCTCAGCATCCTATAACAAAAGACAAGCTTTGATGCTTTCTCTACTCCTAGTCTGTTCCGGATATTTGTATGTATGTAACTGAAATTGCTAACAATTCTTTCAATGGATGCTGATGAGGCTGGCGCATCCATCAATTGAAGGGCCATGTCTATAAAATCTGCAGACACACATACAGGTTTCAGACCTTTCCACCATGTCAGTGGAGGTACCTGGACAGCAGCATCAGAGAAATAAGATACAGGAAATGGCATGCTCTTGGCATGGTAAGAGATTAATGTCGCTATGAAATTTGGATCTTTACTTATAACACATTTGTTTACGATTTCAAGCTGATCTGGTGTGAGCAGCTCTCCTTGGTACTTTGGGTGTAGTGTGTATGCCACGAGGTGCTCTGGCAAGACTGCCTTGTGAAAACGAGCAGATACATGCTTTTTATGTGGTTCAAGCAGTGTTGTTCTTAAGGTTAATCCAAACATTACATGCATCAGCCAGTGTTGCCGAGTCACCCTGACAAATATCAATCGCATGGGAAATAGGTCTTAGCTGCTCTGCTAAGTCTCTGGCATTCTTAAATAGGTTATAATCCATAATCTTTCTAATAATAGCACTCTCTAACTCTCCCTCGTGGTCCTGGACAATTTTCATGCTGCCAGAGCAATCGGAGAGCCAGGATAATGGTTTGTGGTGATTCCTAAAATATTTCTGAATTTCAACTATATGTTTAATTAGTGAATCTGGTGTTATATCTTGTCCTAACAAGTTCAACCAGTGTGCTGAACAGCCATATACAACTAAATCATTATCCTCTGATAGTGGGCTTTCATTCTTGCTACTTTATTTACAAGTTTGTAATCACATTCTCTACACTTAGCAAATGGTTTTCCATTACTCTGAACTTCTAAGAAATGCTTCCAAATTGGATCCTTAGGCCTACCACCCTTAAAATACATCTTTGATCAAATATTTCAAATAACATCAAAAGTTAATATTATACTGAGAGAACATCAAGACAGGAACTAAACAGATGAACTTAATTAAGAAGATTTACTTGATAACTGATTTCTAACAGAAAGTGGAGTAGAATTATATAGTGATGAAATAAGCTGATAATTGTATTAATTGTCAGACTAGAGGTTAGTCACTGTATGCTAGTTGTGTAAACATGTATCAGAGGAATATTGTAGTATAAACATAGCCATGATAGCTATCAAAAAGCAATAAGAAAACTTAACTAGCAGGGCTAAGTCAGCTAATAGTAGTAAAAACATCTTAACAGACTTACTGTCACTTACATGTATGAGCAGTGATCTTATGATCAGTGTATATAATATGTGTTGGCAATTTTAAAGCAGGTATGTTAATGTTTAGACAAATACATGCACTATCAGTAGATTCAGTTGTATGTCTTCCAGGTTTTAATCCCTGAATCACAGTCTAGTCTCAATTATAAGGAAAACACCCTGCTGAATATTTTTGAAACTAATTTGACCAGGATTTTAGGTTTTAGACAGTTTTGGACACTTCAGATGTCCAAAACCAATTTTGAGCGGACGGTTTAAACCTGGTTTAAACCACTAGTGTCTAAAACTTACCAACCCTGCTTAAACCTTTAGCCCTCATATCAGCCAAAAGCGGCTTCCACAGTGGTCTTGAGAAATGTCCATTTGCTGACCAAATGAAGAGCATTTTTGAAAATTTATCACTGGAATGACTGGCTCGATTACCGAGCTCAAAATTGTCCATTTTTGTGTTGGAAACATGTTAGCTTGAGCTGTACTGTAGCATGTATGCAGTGCTTTGTACTACCGTTTTTATTCGAGAAAAAGACGCTATCTTGCATTGGACGCAGGCTAAATTTTGGCCCAAACCATCCCCAAAAATCTGTATACACATAAAAAGGACATATGAAGAAATTGAAATCCATTCTCTGCAATGGTTAACTCGTATAGAACCTACCATGAATTGCGTTCAATGTTTACCGCCATACCACTGTTTCATGCAAACCTAAAAAATATCATCGTGGAAGTGACATTATTAATGGGACTGCCTAAATATCGCGTATCGTCAATAAAGATCGTTTATTACATCAAAATCGATGCTATTTTTGACATGCACCATTGCCGAGCTACTTTTGAGATACATTATTGCCGAGAAAATATAGAAATCATGTGACATTAGGAATGCGGTAAGATCACCAGTTGTGTTTACTAGATTTCTTCTAATATCTGCCATTCTCTATTTTCATTGGCTGGTATGGGGAGAATTTATTCAATCAGAACACAGAAATAAGATTTCTCTTCATAAAAAATTAATAATGGAACAGTGTTTTCACTCGTATTGCGCATTAATTTTGTAATGCCGATCAACATTAAATGATCCAAAAGAGAATCAACGATTAAAATAAGATAAAGCGCTTCTTGTTGGCGAGCCGCTGGCTCTTTTGCGATTGTAGGCGCCATCTTCTCGCGTATACGCTAATAGTTGTTTATCAACCGGGTACGGATCAGACCTAAAGTACAATACTTAGTTCATATCGCGCAATGATAATATATAGTATTTAGAGTTCCGAGTCCAGAATATTTTATTCGAGTACTCGCTCTAATTAAAAACTCTTTTGCGATTGGAGGCGAATCACGTAATTTATATCTTTTCTGGACACCATTTTATGTCAAATTCAGGATTAATTTTGATGTAATAAATTATCTTTATTACTGGATACGCAATATTTAGGCGCTCCAACTTAATAATTTCACTTCCGCGACGTTGATTTGAGGTATACATTAAACATAGTCGTAAGGTGCCGAGAATTTGTACCATGCGAAAATGAGTTCAATTTTCGTGCTATAATTTTTAGTTTTTTTTTTTTTATACGAAACTTGACAAAAAAAATGTGCTCAAAGAATGTATTCGATTAGAGGACGCAGCCCCCTTCCTAGAACATGCAATATGATAAAAAAAAAACTGTCTTTTCCTCGAATCAAAATGGTAGTTAGCATATTTAAGTGGTTAAATATTAATGGCACTTTGGTGCTTCAGGCATTCCTATGTATCGCATATAAATAACATCATATGACACACTTACTTTGACATTATGAATGAGGAATTTCTTGAATCCACTGGGCAGCATATGTCTAGTTTTCTTATTAGATCCATAACCAATGTTTGGCATCTTATATTGGCCCTTGAATCGTCGCCTCACTCTGTTATCGATACCTTTCGGTTTCCTCCAGTTAGACTGTGATAAAAAAGCTCAGTTTCTGAATATAGTTAACACGTGTTTTAAAACTTGTAAAAATATAAAATATAAAATTTGTTAAGACCTGCATTTTCTACATACTACCTTCAAAAGTCAATACATATATATATTAGTGATCTGCTAGGGCCCTAATGCTTCTGGTCTAGACCTTAGTCGGTGGCATGACCATGATCATTGATACTGGTTGCTGTATTGCTTGCTGCCTTTTGGTATGGAGGATTCATGAAAAGGACTCGAGCATGCCTACAGCGGATCATATTAATCCAAGTCGCCGCCAACTGGCTATTGCAGTGGTGTTATCAAATGTCCATTTGCAGGCAACAGAAGACTATCTTTGAAGATTTACTGGAATGACTGGCTCGGTAACAGAGCTCGTCATTCCAATGGTAGAATGGTAATTTTCAAAAATAGTCTTCATGTCCTGCTCCTGCAAATGAACATTTTATGAGAAAATTTAAATTTTGACCAAATTTGACAATTAATGGGTTAATCAGAAAATTTGATTCAAAGATACATTAATCAGTTAATTTTTTATGGTGAAGTCGGCCAAAACTGGCCTCCGCAGTGGTCTCAAACAAGTGGCCCAAGGAGGCCTGTATCGCTCACCTGGAATCATTGGCCACTGGCACAACCAAAGAAAATGAGATGACCACTGAAAAATTTACCAATTAAATTTCTGTGAAGGTTTAGCCAAGTTTTATTAAAATTGGACCAGTCGTGGTCTTTTTATGGTTTTCTCAAAAATTGCAGAAAATACAAGATGTTAGCCAAAAACGCTAAATGTTGATTGATTCATGGCGGACGTTTTTTACATTCAACTTTCGAGACAAATTTAATGGGGTTTCAGACCCAATCATAACTGCCAAATTTTGCCCCCCATCTGTTCAGCTTCCTGAATCAAATTGCAATCCGTACTCTTGTTTAACTAGAAACTAAAACTGAGTCTATCCTGATTCGTCTGCAGGTCTGAGAGTATTATAGAATGGTTAGTCTCCACCTTTGTTCCAGCTTTAGGTACGGAGTATTCAACCTTTGTTATTTAGTTACATGAAAAGAGGATGGAAAGTTAAAATTTGATTTCTGGCGTAGTATATAATAGAACAAGAGGCCCAAAAAGGCCTGTATCGCTCACCTGGAAGTATTGGCCACCGCCTCAAATAAGCAAAACAAGATGACCACCAGAAACATTTACCAGTATAATTTCTATGAAAGTTTAGTCGTTTTATTAAGATTGGCCCAGTTGTTAATAAGAGGACCACCAGCCAAATTGGTCTTGTTAAATATATCTGAAATCAGCCCAGCGGTTCTTAAGACATTTAAATTTCCCATTGCTTTTTAGCATGAAAGGTTTTGGCAGGAAAAACATCCAAGATGGCCGATAAACCATTTATCGGACCGTTTCACCAAAAAAAGTCAAATTTGAAGTCAGAATACCTACAAACCTATATAAAATCCTTTTCTGCTTTAAATTCCATCTAATAAAGATCCAATATGGCTGCCAAACACGCTACATTTTGATTGGTGCATTGCCGCAATATTTTTTTATTTATCAACTTCCCTTGAACAAATTTAAATGGCCCTAATATATCTGCCAAATTTCAGCCTGATCTGTTCACCAGTTCTGAAGCAGTTTTCACGAAAACTAGGTCATCCAAGATGGCCACCAACTATTTGGCTAATAAAGTTCCCCTTCAAAAACTTGGTTCAGCTACGATGCCACGAGCGGTTTGGGAGATTTTTAGACATTCCTAAAAATCGGCCAAATCCAAGATGGGCGCCGGCCGAATTGGCCATCGGTTTTGTTTCAGCAAACTTGAATCCCTATGCGCTAAGGATTTCTCCTGCCACATATAATTGAAATCGGCCCAATGGTTCTTGAGATTGGGAGCTGGGTATAGGAGCTTTTGGTGGGAAAATGATCCAAGATGGCTGCCAAAATGTTTATCCGACAATTTCAAAAACGGAAAATTTGAGATCAAAATACATATATAAAACCAATTTCGACCTAAAAATCTGTCAAATAAGAAAATCCAGTATGGCCACGAAATAAGCTCCATTTTGAATTTTGATTGGCCCACAATGGCCATGTTTTTTGATGGATCAACTTCCCTTGAAGAAACTTTCATGGCTCTTAGTCTCTAATCCTGTCTCTCAAATTTTGGCCTGATCCCTTCAATGGGTCTGGAGAAGTCGTTTTCATGAAAACTAGGCCATTCAACATGGCCGCGAACGATTTTGTCAATCAAGTTCGCTTGACTCAACTTGGTTCAGCTCTTGCCCTAGATCACATTTCATGACATTTGTATATATCACTCAAATGGTTTCGGAGAAGATTATTAAAGATATTTCTCAAAATAGGCCAAAATGCAAGCCGCCAGCTAAATTGGCCGATCGGCTTCCTTTGAACAAACTTGAATCTCTATGCCCTAAGGATGTTTCCTGCCAAATATAATTGAAATCGGTCGAGTGGCTCTCGAGACTTTACTAGCATTTGGCTAATTGGCGAATGGCTAGTTCGATCCCTGGGCACTCGCATAACCTCCGATTTAGAAATGAAGTACGATTCCGGACTTAACCCTTACCACTCTGATATCAATATTCTATCTTTTCCTGCGTCAATAGCAAAGAAGTTTCCACCAAATTTGTTGAAAAATGAACACCAGGTTCAACTTTTAATTAATCAGGGTGGTAAGGGTTAAGATTGTTAAACCGTTAGTCAAAGCAGCCAACAGACGACCGTTTTTAGCTCACCCGGCCAGAATGGACAAGTGAGCTTATGCCATGAAATGTCTTCTCGAGATGAAGACATTTTAAACTTCCCATTGCTTTAGTCATGCTAGTATGGGAGTATTGGCGGGAAAATGATCCAAGATGGCCATCAAACCATTTATCTGACAGCTTCGAGTGGCAAATTTGAAATCAGATTACTCCAAAACATATATATAAAATCAATTTCGATTTCAAAATCTTTCATATAAAAAAATCCAAAATGGCTGCCAAACACACTACATTTTGACTGGTCCAGGGCGACCATGTGTTTTTACGTATCAACTTCCCTTGAACAAACTTTAATGGCTCTTAGTCCCTAGTTATATCTCCTGAACATTCAGCCCAATCCCTTATCCGGTTCTGGAGGTTGTTTTCAGGAAAACTAGATGGCCGCCAAATTATTTGGCTAATCAAGTTCCCTTGAACAAACTTGGTTCAGCTGTTGCCCTAGATGATACTTCATGAATTTTGAATCGACCCACAAGGTGTTTCGAAGATTTTTAGTTTCTAAAAAATCAGCCTGCCAAATTGGCCAACCAGCTCCGTTTGAACAAGCTTGGATCAATATGCCCTAAGGATGCTTCCTGCCTAATATAATTGAAATCGACCCAGGCAGTGGTTTTTGAGTCGTTTTAAGAAAAAAATGGACGGAGTCGCCATGGCATAAGCTCACTTGGTCATTCTGGCCTGGTGAGCTAAAAATGGTCTTCTCTTGGCTGCTTTGACTAAGGGTTTAACAATCTTAGTCCTGAATCTTACTTCATTTCTAAATCAGAGGTTATCCGAGTACCCGGGGACCAACCTAGCCATTCGCCAAATGATAGTAAAGTTGGATAATAGCAAGCAGGATTGGCTAAATATTTGGCTAATGATTAAAATTATATGTACCCGGTATACATAATTTCAAAGCAGAGAACCATTAAAATTAATTGTGACGAACATTTCAAAGATAAATAAGTACTTATATTAGGTTTTTGCTGTGACCAAATAAACCGGAAAGTCGTACTATCTCAGACATGTCAGATTAAAAGTACTGATATAGGCTAGCTGTTATATAAAACCAATTTGACTGCCAGCCATTGCTGCCTTACGACTTACAGCTTAGGGATAAATTTTACCTGGAAATTCAGGAATCCAAGTATGTAAATAGATTCCAACACATGTAAAATAGTAGGTGGAGCTTAGCTAGGGTTATCTGGTGGTGATGGATTGTTGACATTGCAAACTTGGCCTTTTGTTCTGGGAGTAGTAGCCATGATCTTTGGGAGTAGTATTCCAATAGAAGCCATTTAGAACACGACTCCATATGTACCTTGACTTTGATATATCTGTCAGACTGATGGCGAATGAACTTCTTTGTCCGCTTCTTGAGAATCTTCGGTTTATGCAGTGGTTTGATAGCTCCCTTCATGGTGAGTAATGTCTGAGGAAAGAAAATGGAGGTTCTGGTAGTCTTTCATCTAAAACAAAGGGTAAAGACTAAACTGATAAAGTTAAACCATGAATATATCAGGGTATGAAATAACGGTCGGACATCGGTCATGTCCGATCAAATCCGGATGGGTAAAATTTTTTTACTGAACATGAATTTTGGGGAAAATTTGCAAATTTTGGAAAAAGAGAACACGTGAACAATGTTTGTATCACACTCAAATACGATAGATCGATCGAGCGCGCGCTTGTGCGTCATTTGCACATTTCTAAGTGAAAACGATATTCATCTTGGTTACCAGTATTCGTGATCTGTCAAAACGCGTCATACCGGCAAATTCATCCTAGAGGGTGGTCTTACAATAGCTAATTGTCCCGGGAATAGTGTAAACCTTTTATACTGGCGAATTTTCTGATTTCTAGTGAGGGATATAGAACGTGAGTGACTTGAAAATTAAGTCATACGGCGAATAAATGACAGATAAAATTGCATAGAACATCTGATAAATGATACCACTCAAAATCATGTCATTTCGCTAGTCTGAAAATGATCGAGTCGATGCAAAATTAGCAATGGCAGATCTACAAAATCGGCCACTGCGCACAAGTTAGTGATGTGTTCTTACACACCTTCTGTCATGAGAAGAGAATTTGGTCTCGCAATTTCATTGGTTGTTGGACATAATTATATCTAGAAAATCCAATGACATTACGTGAGAGATTTTCACAGAAGTTTGAGACGCGTTCTTTCACGCCTTCGATACTGAAGAAGATTAATTCTTCCTCGCGATTTCCTTGGTAGCTGTATATAGAAAACCAATGAAATAGCGGGCGAGTTTTCTCACAATAGAAGTGAAGAAAGCAAGTTCATAAATAATCGCACTATAGAAGACACTTGACAACACGCGCGTTACCATTATATTCGCGTTCTACAATTAACCATTTAATGGTCAAATTTGTCTAAAAATTTTAATTAAAAATAGTTAATGGCCATTTGCAGGTCAAGAGATTATTTTTGAAAATTTACCATGGGAATGACTGTCTCAGTTACTGAATAAGCCATTTCAATGGAAAATTTCAAAAATAATCTCTTGACCTGCAAGTGAACATTTATCAGGAAAACTATCACAAGCCTTTTTTGACTAATGTGTTCTAAAGTGAAATTTAAAAAAAATTTCATTGTACATGACTGTGACAGCAGTTGATGTGTTGCTAAAATGGCATCTGAGCGAAGTGCCCAAAGGGGCAACCCTTTCTAAATGGAGGACCGAGTATAAGTGGTTAAGTCCTCATTTTCTGGGTCCTACAGTTGACTATGAAATTGTTCTATCTTTATGCATTTTCTCCTGAAAATGTCTTAGTCTATTTGACTTTTTCAGGACAAAATGGGTAAAAAATAGAACAATTTCACAGCCAACAGAAAACCTATATTTTTCTCCAGAAATGCAGGAGATGGCCTCTGAGAGCATCTAGATTTAAAAAAAACCCATCAGGTTATTCAACTTCCGCTTTTTTGTCAGATCAAATTGACTCTCCTTATTTCAGACCCTGAATATATTATATATATACCACTTTATCAGACCTACCAAACCTCAGCACAAGCAGTCAGTACTTAGTTTCAGGTGGTATACAAATATCGCACGCTGTGAATGCTTACCGCTCAGCAGGTCGTAAACAAGTCGGTTTCGTTCTCTAGCAAATGTTTATAGTTGAATCTAAACATTATCAAAACCGCGAAGAGTAGTTATTTAGCTATTTGTGCGTTATTTATGTGAATACTATCTAAAATGATCGAAAACCATGATTTCATATATCAACATGCCAACTTCACGCGATGGTGTATGGTGTTTCCGTGTACGTGGCCAATGCAAAATTGTCGCCTGTTCTTTAACGAGATGGTTGATAGTAGAAAAAATACATGACTGAGTAAATATAAACATTAAAAGCCACATTTTCCGACTTTACCGTGATTTATACAAACCAACTGCCTATGATCACTAATATAGGACTTGGATGTAGTGTACAAATATGATTGACATTGCCAAATGTATGATATCCATATATTTTCAGGGTTTATAGTGAATATTTAGAAACTAATTTAACTGGAACATGTTGCTGCCTTAGACACCAACAGCTCCATGTCAAATTAGTTTCAAGATATTCAACAGAATTTAATAAAAATGTAGTCTGTAAATGTAGAATGGAGACCACGAGCCGGGTGCACCGTTATTGTGGTGTTTGATAAGAATTGAGACACATCTGACTTTAGCCCATATCTTTGAAATGGGCTATTAATAGTTTCGAATTATATGCAATAGACCAATCCACTCTCACCTAAGTCACGCCCATTTGTTGACAAGTAAACAATGCACAGTTGGCATTAACACTTTCAACACTTAAGTCCAAAAAGACAATTATACAGGTAAACTGTTCAATATTTTGAAACTAATTTAACTGAAAGCTGTTGCTACCTTAGAATAACAGAATATTGAATTAAATACAGAAAATTCAACTTTCATAAACACGTTTCTTATATAAAGGCGTATAAATTGTCGGAGATGATATAGGTCACTATGATGATTATGACGTTGTATTGATGACATCGGTTAGCTATTATGATGTTATATTTTACTGCCCAAAATTAATTTCAGAAGGGGTGGGTTCCTTGTCGCATTCAACCACCTGGCAGTGATTTGCGAAATGTTTGAAGAGTCAGGACTGTCAGAACGTCTTGTTGAATCAGGAAACTATGGAGTCACCACTGCAGCCGGCCCTGTAGGTGGGGCTTAGAATACACCTTCCGTATCCTCTGCATGTCGTAAGAGGCGACTAAAGGAGGTACGGTTGAGGTAACCCTGACAGAAACCTTGAGTGCTGAAGGCGGAGGTTCCAGGCCGCACGGCGCACTCTAATAAACCATGGATCCACGCACTTAACGCTTATGACCATGTCGAGTCACTTACAGGACTGCCGGTATGATCAGCGAACGAAAAGAAGAAGACCCCTGCAGCAAACCTACTGAAAGGAAAATCTTACAACCGTGGAGTCAGAGGTCATAAGCTGGTAATGGAAGCCTTGTTGGCTTAGAATGGAAGGTACACTGCAAGTGGTTATCCCGAAGACATGAAGATACAGAGGTGGTCGAAGAGACTATCGCTGCACGTATCCATGCTGGCAAAGATGCAGTAAATCAGATGACCTGCACACATGTTACCACTGTCCGTGATGATGTCTAGAACTTGATGTCACACTTCAGGACCGCATGGAAGAAAGCATCACAGCTCTTCGCCTTCTGGGATACCTACATTGAGATGGTACAGTTGTTGCTCGAGTTCATTCGTGGGCGAGAGAGATGGGTGCTGGAAGTTACACATAGCCGCTGTAGCCACGATGGCTCCATACTTGTATGCTATGGACCGCCCAAATTACTCGCAATGGTTTCCTGTATAGCTTTGTGACATGCATCAACTACCCGGAAGTTCCCGTAAGTCTACGAAGAGTTTATGAAAGGTAACTATGCTGTCTGTCGATCACATCAACCATACAGTCATGTCTAGACTGGCATGGCACTAGCGCAATCAATAAACCTAGATTCCAAACAAGAGCTCCGCAAACGGCGCATAATACCCAACCATGATGACAAACCAATGAATGAGCTTTCCGAAAATATTTTTTTCTTCCTCAGCCCCATAAGACCAGTCATCCTTATGAAGCGTCAAAGTGATCCATTAAACGGTCAAGGAGGTATCGTCCGGAAACCAATTTTCAACATGCATTCTGATGGTAGTTTGCGCAAGAATGTGAACAGCGATCTGCTAGTGGAGTTGGAAAAGGATGTCGAAGTATTGTCGAAACTCCCCATTAGTGAAAAACCACTACCCACTGCAAATCTCATAGATGCAATGGCTATGGTCCATAATATCAGATCTGGCGACAAGATATTTGGACAACTGGTGGAAAAGTATTATGATATTATATCGGCACCACTTGGTGAGAATGGCTGCAACCGAATTGATGTGATTTTCGATCGCTATGACCAACCTAACTCCATAAAGGCAGGAGACCGTATGTGACGGGGGGGGTTATCTACAGCATTAGAAATTAAGATCTTGGGACCCACTACACCTGTATCAAAACAATTGGACAAGTACATCAAGATTCCCAACAAGGTGAATCTCTGTGTGCCTTCCTCTCTGTACGATGGTGTCAAACTGCACCAGATAAACAGACTCTCAGCAGCCAGATGGTTCTGGGTGGTGGTTTCAAGGATGGAAAGTAATGCAGGTTGATAATACGAGACATGTCTCAAAACTCGTATCATTGGAGTCTGACCATGAAGAAGGCGATACAAGGCTTATACTGCATGCACACAATGCTTCATATGATCACCCACAGGTTATTGTGTATCCACCAGACACAGACGTCGCTGTCATATGCATACACCTGTACAACGCAATGATGTGCCAGAAACTTTGGTGTTCGTACAGGAGTGAAGCAATGGCTACGGTACATCCAAATCCACGTTTCGGTAATCGGTCCAGATGTATGTAAAGCACTTCAATCCTCGCATGGACTCACAGGATGTGACTGGACTTCAGTGGCATTGGGAAGATGACAGCTGTAAGGCGTCTCTGCAGAGATGAAGTGGCAAAAGCAAGTTTCGCAGCTGGACGATATCAGTCCACAAACAGATGGCACTGTTCGCGCTAGGGTTGCACGATTATTCACATTTCATACTCGCGATCATTTAAGAAAAATAACCGCGATCATACGATTAATCGTGAACTCTTATTAACTACGTCAGAGACCGTTATTATGCTACTGCAGATTGTAAGATTATGGGTTAGGCACATGGGTATACATACATGGACAGAATACGCCAGTTGCTGATTGCAAACAAAGGAATGTATCAAGATTTTTCTAGACGGAAAACGTAAGGTACCGTATTTCGTTTAATTGTAGCCTATGCTCTAATAGAAGTCCACCCTATAACTTTGACATATGAGCTCCAATGATTTCTTAGCAGTTTCAAAACGCCAAAACTCTGTATTAGAAGCCCACCCCCTAGCCACTCAGCAGATAATTTGTAAGAATAGCGTGCATAATAATAACAATCGTGTCACAGGGTGTGTCTACTTCAGACCAATCTCTGCCCTGATACATTTCTGGCCCCTCTAGAAGTCAATACAGGCCTCGGATTTATAAATCTTGACAACCTATTAGATTAATACCAATAGTAGGCCACGTATGTTCAAGATATAATAAAGTTTATTCCACACTTTTGTAGTTAAAATGCGCCTAAAACAGTCTTGGCGTGATCAAATAGCTTCCTTATAAATATATTTTAAGACCAAATTTCTGTACCAAACAAGTACTGGAGTACTTTTCGCTACAACTAGGTCAACCAAGATGGCCGCCAAACCATTTGACCAATCAAGTTCCCTTGAACAAACTTGGTTCAGTACTTGCCCTAAATCATATTTCCGGAGGTTTGCATCAATCCCCTAAGCGGTTTCGGTGATTTTTAAAGACGTTTCTAAAAATTCACCAAAATCCAAGATGGTCACCGGCCCAATTGGCCGATCGGCTTCGTTTGAAGAAACTTGAATCTCTATACCTTAAGGATGCTTCCTGCAAAATATAATTGAAATCGGTCCAGCAGTTCTCGAGAAGAAAACATTTTAAATTTCCCATTGCTTTAGTATGGGAGCTTTTGGAGGGAAAATGATCCAAGATGGCCGCCAAACCGTTTATCCGACAGTTTCGAAAATTACGAATTTGGGATCAGAATACTGCAACACACAAAACCAATTTTGGCCTCAAAATCCATCAAATAAAAAATCCAATATAGCCGCCAAACACGCTATATTTGATTGGCCCACGACGGCCATGTTTTTTTACCGTTCAACTTCTCTTGAACAAACTTTAATGGCCCTTAGGCCTAATCATATCTGCCAAATTTAGGTCCGATCCCTTCAGCGGTTCGGGAGAAGTCATTTTTGCTACAATCAGGTGAACCAAGATGGCCGCTGAACCATTTGGCCAATCAAGTTCCCCTGAACAAACTTGGTTCTGCTCTTGCCCTAGATCATATTTCATGAGATTTGCATCAATCCCCTAAGTGGTTTCGGAGATTTTTTAGACGTTTCCTAAAATCAGCCTAAATCCAAGATGGCCGCCACTACTGATTTCTATAAGTTTCTTCACCAGACATATTCCAACGACCGTAGGAAGTGATCCAATAAATGAAATCCAGAAACCAACTTTCAAGATGGCAGCCCATGGCTGGTGGCCATCTTGGAGTTCAGATCATCATCAATTTCGATAGGTTTCGTCTCCACACCTAGTCCTACCACCCTGTGAAGTTTAAAAGGGATCCGATAAATGGTAACGGAGTTATTATTTGGAAACCAATTTTCAAGATGGCCACCGGTGGCTGGCAGCCATCTTGGAGTTCGTATCATTGTCAATCTCAATAGGTTTCTTCACCAGAGGTAGTCAAACCACCCTATTAAATTTCATAGCGATCCAATAAACGATAAGGGAGTTATTATCAAGAAACCAATTTTCAAGATGGCCACTAGTGGCCGATGGCCATCTTGGATTTCGGCTCATTATCGTTTTCGATGGTTTCTTCCTCAGACCTAGTCCAACCATTCTATGAAGGTTCAAAGTGATCCGATAAACAGTAACGGAGTTATCATCGAATGACCGACCCACTCTCCCATCTACCCACTGACTGCCCGACCCACCGACCAACAGACCCAACCCATCCACCGACCCGTCCACTGACCTACCGACGTCGGACCGACTGATCCATTGACCAACCAACACTCCGGTCGAAAAAAACCACCCGCCCACTCATCGACCAACTGAGGTTGGCCCGAACCCACCCATCAACCGACCGAGATCGGACCAACTGACTGACAAACTCACCATCCCAACCATCGACCGACCGTCCCACCCACCGACTGACCGACCCACCAGTCGGACCGACCGAGGTCGAATCTACCGGCAGAGGTCGGACCGACCGACCAACCAACTGACCACACACCCATTAATTCAACGAATCAGTCACTCACTTAATTTTCCACTCACCCACACACCCGCTTCCCTGTCACCCACCCAAATGAGAATAATGAATTATGAATGCAGCATAAATAATTTTATATCTTATCTAACCAGTTTAATTTAATCATCCCAGGGCTCGAATTTGCTCGGGACGAAATTGCGTGATTTTCGAGGCGAAAAGTTGTGTACTACGTCATCACTGTTTTTGCAATGGCTGTTCGCTTGAAATTCGATAAAATTAGTCAACAATGAGCTAAAAAGTTAAATAACGTGAGATATAGGACATATAACATAATTTAAGGTGCGAGCGAATGGATATGTGAATTATACGAACCAATAACCGGGGTTTGTGTCGAATATTGTAGCCAAGGTCGATTAAGAGGCGCGCTACCAAGCGGTGGCGGAGTTCTTCAACTTTTGAACATACTAATTGCTCCGACTCTCCCCGGCCCGTCAGTCTGTCCAAATATCTGTCACAGGGGCGGGTTGAGTCAGAGCAGACTCAGACTAGGTATAGTGTTACTTGATCGGTCAATGAATGTGTTTTTGTCAATCACTAATGTTGTAATCATTCATTATGGATAAATTTGTATGTTTCGATTAAGTCTCCTCTAAGCCTTCTGTATTTTAGCTAACACGGCCTGAGAAGTAAAAAGCGTAGTGATTTCTTTGGCCTTGTTCGGACTAAACTTACTGTATGATGCATGACAGGGAATGTCTGCTAAAGAAAATAGAACTTCATGGCCTGTTATTAAAATGGAATAAAACACCGATGAAAACATTTTCCGACTAAATAAAAGCATACATTTGCCCAATAAATAATGTTATTTATGTCCAGCTGTATAAAATACACGGATGTATGTAAATAGGGCATATATTTCAAGATTAAGACAGAAAAACAATATTAACCTGAAGACAAACGAAGCTGCTATTAGGAAAGGAAGAGGAAGTAGCTGTAGGCAGAAAGATAACATTTGGATTTAGAGTTGGAATTTAAGGCGTAATCAGAGGGTATCGGGACGTTTCGTACCTAGGACGATTCGTCCCCGTGACGTTTCGTGCTAGGGACGATTCGTCCGGGTCGCTTCGTCCCATTTTCTAAATAGGTCGATTCGTGCCATTAGTGGGAGTTCGTCCCAGTTACTATATATTCACTATGCGTATGACGTATTTCCTGGTTCAGCTCGATTTAGGCCGCCTACAAGGCTTAATCAACTAGTCAGTGTCTGTACTATTTAATAGACATGCTGTTGAATATTTTGAAACTAATTTGACTGGGCGCTGTTGCTGTCAAATTATATTCGAAGCATTTTAGTGTGAATATGCAGATATTAAAATACTATCAACAGAATGGCCTTCCGGCCCTCCAGATCTGACGAGAGGTAGTGGCCAGCCAAAAATTACTTAAATTATATGTAAATTATAGACACAATTTGCAAACAAGTTCGTGGTTTTCATCATCATCATCACCATCATCATCATCATCATTTTATGAGGCATAGGCCCTTGCCTTGTTATTGCCTCTAGAGTTGTGCTGGTATTGTATTAATAGTGCTTGTACTTTGTCTAGTTACAATTGTGTATTTGTTTGATTGGCAAATTCCCTTGTTCTTCCTGTAGAAAACCAGTTAGATGTAACCAATATGCCATGCCATGTGATTGCTGTGGTGTCTGGATACACTTACGCTGCTCAAAGCTTACCTCTGCTGAATATGCAGAACTAGAAAACTCAGAGGTGCCATGGTGGTGCATTAACTGCAATAAAGATTTATTTCCCTATAATCACTATGATGATGATGCTGATTTCATGTTAGCTATCCTGGACATAAATGAACGATATAACCACATGTATCAATATACCTACCAAGACACACTTTTTAATCCGTTTAAGCTTAACAAATCCTACCAAAATATTATATCTCACGGTGATGTTGATAATGAAGAAATTAAATATCTAGCACCAGAATGTGACTATTGTAGTATCGTGCACAAATACAATCCCTATAAAACTAAGTACACCTATCCTGAACCTGTGGTAACATGAGATCCCCCACCTAATTATCGGGCACTGTATCAGCATCTCCCAGGGATCTCAGTTAGTTGGTGACTGTCGTACCGTACATACCTACTGGTCTCTGCTCTACTCAATT
Source organism: Chaetoderma sp. LZ-2023a (assembly GCA_034401795.1). NCBI lineage: Eukaryota > Metazoa > Mollusca > Caudofoveata > Chaetodermatida > Chaetodermatidae > Chaetoderma > Chaetoderma sp. LZ-2023a. The sequence continues at coordinate 107,019,784 of CM067370.1, read as the reverse complement.
GTACTATTAAGCATATATTACAGTCATACCTTTATATTATATACAAGTATCAATAGTCATAATTCAGTGTAGTAGTTGATCTATTAAAGTATCAGTATTAAGTAAGATCTAGTTGTGTCTACCTCGTTGAAGTTACATACCGTTACTTCTAATTAAATCCTAGCCAAGTACTGGTTAGAACACTACATATTAATGGCGACGTAGGATTAAATTCCAGATTATTAGACTACGTCTGTGCTAGTTTCGGTGCTAAAATTAGATTTGCTAGATGCGTGTACAGAGGTCAGTCTAATGAGAATTACTACTGCTGCTGCTGCTGCTGCCGCTACGACGTATTGTTCCCTGTTCGTACTACTACTGCTGCTGTTGCTGCATCTCGACAGTGTGATGGCTGATTCGGCTACTGCTACACCAACTGGTGTTACTGCCGCTTCGCTAGCCTGCACTCCTCCTCCAGCTTTTCTATCACAGCCATGTAATCCATTATACGCATGGTGTCAATGGGAATTGCTGTATGATAATTTTGTGTTGGCATCAGGTTCAGACTCTTTTACTGCTGAGCGGAGAAAGGCATTGCTTCTCCATTCAATTGGAGCTGAAGGACAACAGATTTTCTATATGTTAAACACATCAGATGAGACGTATTAGGCTACGGTTACTGCCCTTGAAAACTACTTTGTTCCTATTGTTAATGTAGTTGCTGAAAGATATCGGTTTCGCCAAAGATCACAGCAACAATATGAAACTATGGATCAGTATGTAGGCATCCATTACCGAACATTGAAGTGTTATTTACGGAATTACATGGTGCAAAGTGTTCTCAAAACTGGATTTGTCTTCTGCTTACTATCAACTGGAATTGGAAGAAGAAAGTCGATATTTGACTGCATTCGTTACAAATGATGGAATGTACAGATTTAAACGAGTTCCATATGGCTTGGCCTCCGCACCATCTGCTTATCAGAAAATGATGTCAGTGGTCTTAAAAGGACTCAAAGGCGTTGTGTATTACATTGATGACATAATGGTATCTGGTAAGAACCAAGCTGAGCACAATATGCGTCTCAAACAGGTATTTCAATGTCTCCAGGAATACAACTTGAAATTAAACGCTGAAGAATGCACCTATGGAGTAAACGAAATCAAATACTTGGGCCATGTGATTTCAGATAAAGGTCTGGAACCGGATCCATCCAGAGTGGATGCCATCGTGAATGCACCTGTTCCCAAGGATGCTGTAAGTTTATGCAGTTATCTCGGACATACGTCATACTATTTACGATTTATTCCAGATTATGCTTCGGTCTGTGAACCCCTACGTGCATTGATTAGGAAAGATGCAAAATTCGAATGGAACTCTAATACTCAGAAAAGCTTTGACAGTCTCAAACAGTTAATTACTGAATGACCCATACTTGCATTGTTTAACTCAGAATGTGAAACTTTCGTCTCTACAGATGCGTCAGCATATGGTTTGGGGGCAGTCCTATCCCAAATACAGGAGGGTGCAGAACGCCCTGTTGCATTTGCGTCACGTACCTTAGCCAATTCAGAAAGGAAATATTCTGTTGGTGAAAAGGAAGCACTTTCTTGCTTGTGGGCATGTGAGAAATGGTACATTTATTTACGTGGTCGTCACTTTACACTGAGGACGGATCACCAAGCACTAACTACGTTGCTAAATAGTAAAGGTGTAGGAAGACAGCCGGTGTGTATCGCTCATTGGAATGCTCGTTTAATGCAGTTTACATTCTCGGTTGTTTACAGGTTGGGAAAAGAAAACTCGCCAGCTGATGCACTATCGAGATTACCGGTACCGTATGACCCTGCCGAAGTTGACAATGCTGATGAAATCATTTCAACACTACATGGCGATCATTTCCGCAATTACCATGGATGAAATGACTACTGCTACAGTTGATGATGACATTTTACAAAAAGTGCAACATTTCATTCAGAATGGTTGGCCTACTAAACGTCAACTAGATGTGTCACTGACACCATACTTTGCAATTCTGGATGAATTGTGTGATTGGAATGGTTGTGTAGTGCGTGCCAATTACCGTATGTTGGTACCCACAGGTCTACAAAGTCGATTAATGCGTTTTGCACATGAAGCCCATTCAGGGATTGTAAGAACTAAGCAATGGTTACGTGAACTCTACTGGTGGCCTCAGATGGACACTGCCATAGAGTTACTTGTGCGAAACTGTTCTGCATGTCAATCAGCAGATAAAACAGCTGTGATGCATGCACCTCCACTACAACCTGTGGAATGGCCTGACGGACCATGGCAGAAACTTGCAATAGACATACAAGGTCCGTGCAATTCTGCCAAACCAAACGAACAATATGCTATCGTGCGTATTGACTTTTACAGTAAATGGGTTGAAATTGCATTTGCTCACTCTGTGTCAACCTCGACTATTACAGAAATGCTGGACATTATGTTCGTCAGACATGGCTATCCATTGGAAATAGTATCAGACAATGGACCACAATTCACGAGTCAGGAATTTAAGAACTATTTAAATCACTACGGAATAAAGCATTGCCGTACTGCAGTTTACACTCCACGTGCAAACGGAGAAGTGGAGAGATGGAATCGTGTTCTAAAAGACACACTCCACATCGCTTCCATTGAGAAAAAACCTTGGTTGTCTGCAACACGTGAATTACCTCTAGCATACAGGACTACACCACACCGTACTACAGGAAAGGCTCCTGCTGAGTTGTTATATGGTCGAAATCTATGTACTAAAATCAACATTGCGAAGCCAACTGTTACAAATGACCAGGTGGTTAGGCAATGCCTGCTTAAGAATCAACAGTACAGCAAATCGTACTATCGTCTTCTTCTTTTCGATCGCTGGTATCACACTTGGAGAGCCGTTCCCAAGATGAAATCTGTGGTTTTCTGCAGTTCTCCCACAGGCCCATACAGCTTTTCAAGAAAAGAGGTTGACAAAGGCCAGATCTCTTCTCTCAGCAGCTGATACGTACTGCAACATTGAAGCATGTGCTCTGTGGTCTGTTCTGCTTCTCCACAAGGACAAGCAGGCGATGTCATAAGGTGGAACCTCCTGTACAATGTGTTGGTTTAGTCTGTTGTGTCCAGTTCTGAGACTACTATGTACTATGATACGAAGCATTCAGCAAAGGATCCAAGCATCTCAATCGGTGATCACGTTCACGTTCGTATTCCAAGATTCGTAAAGAAAGCACAACAAAAATTTGGTACAAACTGTCTGATGGAACCGTCTATAATGCAGATAAACTCACATTAATGCCAGTAATGGACTTACAAATATGGGACCCTAACGTGGATGAGAATACCATCGATTTACCATCATCAGATTCGCTGGATCTGGAATCGCCGGATGTGGATTCGAATGAGGATTCAATTCGCCCATTACAAATGCGTACGAGACAACCCCCAGTGTGGTATAAAGATTACTTATTCTCGTAATGGAATATATTCAATACCATGTACCAGAATGGAATATATTCAATACCATGTGCCAAAATGGAATATATTCAATACTGTGTGGCAAAATGGAATATATTCGATATTGTGCGACCAAAATGGAATGTATTTCTACTGTGCTATGTTATCATCTATTACAAGCTATATGCCTTTTATATATTGGATCTAATACGTTTCATTTAGCCAATGTGCAATTCTATTCATTTCAATGCGAGCTGGTGAATCTATATCGTGGATATATTTTTAATTTATATGCGACCTACGTAGTTACATAGTACATACCTGAAGCTCGCTATTCAATGGAATTACACGTTTCCAATATACATCCAACAACATAGTTAAGTGTGACACTACACGTACGTTTCTTTGGGCAAAAGGAAAATGTAGCATCGTGCACAAATACATTCCCTATAAAACTAAGTACACCTATCCTGAACCTGTGGTAACATGAGATGCCCCACCTAATTACCAGGCACTGTATCAGCATCTCCCAGGGACCTCAGTTAGTTGGTGATTGTCGTACTGTACATACCTACTGGCCTCTGCGCTACTCAATTGTACTATTAAGCATATGTTACAGTCTTTATATTATATACAAGTATCAATAGTCATAATTCAGTGTAGTAGTTGATCTATTAAAGTATCAGAATTAAGTAAGATCTAGTTGTGTCTACCTCGTTGAAGTTACATACCGTTACTTCTAATTAAGTCCTATCCAAGTACTGGTTAGAACACTACAACTATATTCTTCAAAAGGAATTTAATAATAATTTAATTAAGAATGTAATTGAAACAATCACATTCTCTCAACTTCATATTAATATCAGATCTCTTCTGAAGAATAACGATAAACTAGGCATGTTTCTGGATGCAAGCTCTCATGAATTTGATCTAATTGGTGTTACTGAGACATGGCTGAAACCAGACTCACTACTTAGCTTAATTGATAGACAGCGCTATAACTTCATTGAAAAGCATAGACCAGCACAACACACAACCACAAGGGGATGTGGTGTAGGCATCTATGTAAAGGATACCATTCAATATACTATAAGAGAGTATCTGTGGATGATGGAAGCAGATACAGCAGGCCTTTTTATTGAAATACCCAGAAGTAAATCAAAAAGCAAAATTGTTGGTGTTATTTATAGAGCCACAGGAACAGAGAATGATAATTTTATCAAATCTTTCGATAACATTTTGCGAACTGTCCAATAAGGTAGGACACATTATGGGAGATTTCAACATTGATCTACTAAAACAAAACTGCTTTTATACATAAAACCTACTAAACATAATTGGCTCATATGGCTTCTATCCACTCATAACAAAACCGACTAGAATTACAGAAACAACTGCGACCATCATTGACAATATCATCACAAATAGCATTGATGAATGGAACACTCAATTAGGTATTTTTGTTGTAGACCTGGCTGATCACTTGCCTATTTACTACCTGGGGAAAACAGAAGTTAAACAAAATCATTTATAAAAGAAAATCTAATGTGTAGGGACTTTGGAATAGAAAATATTGACAAATTTAAGAACGCTATGTCTGCTATAAACTGGAACTGCATTCTTGATTGTCAGTCATGTGAAGATGCCTACAGCACATTCCATACTGTGTGCACATATGTACATGATCGCGCCTTTCCACTAAAAACAGCTAAACAATGTAAACGAAACCCGACTAAACCTTGTCTATAACTAGGGGATTGATAGCTGCTTGTAATAAGAAAAACACACTGTGCTTAGCATTTATCAAGCACCCTACAAAGTACAATGAATTTCAATATAAAAAATATCGCAACAGACTAAACCAAGCAGTACGGAGAGCCAAAATCAATCATTACCATAATAAATTCATCAATCAGAAAGACAATATCAAAGAAACGGAAGTTAATAAAGTCTCTACTGAATAAACAAAACAAAAAATCAGAGACATCAGATTTATATATAATGACACAGTTTTAACCGACAAACAAGATACAGCAAATAAATTTAATGAATATTTGATCAACATTGGACCCAGCCTATTGGAAAAAATTAGGAATACCTCTAATACAAATACAGAAGATTATCTGACAGGCAGCTATCAATCCTCAGTTTTTCTAAATCCTACTAACACAGATGAAATCTCGAAAATCTTAATGCAAATTAACCTGAACAAAAGTGCAGGCATTGATCATTTTATATGGAACATTTTAAAAAACTGTCGCTCACAAATATTAATCCCACTGAACCACATTTGTAATCTTTCCCTGGTGCATGGTATATTCCTATCTCGACTAAAAGTAGCACGGGTGACACCAATATATAAAGCCAAGGACTCTTCCAACGTCACTAACAGATATGTTGGGAAAAATAACAAATTCTCTAGAAAACAAAGAACATATTCTTGGCATATTTCTTGATCTTTCTAAGTCTTTTGACACAATTGATCATAATATTCTAATAAAAAAAACTATCTTATTATGGAGTGAGAGGAATTGCCCTAAATTGGATAACAAGTTATTTATCAAGCAGAGTACAGTGCGTACAATACACTGGAGCTTGCTCTAGCAATGAAAACCTGGTCTGTGGTGTCCCGCAGGGATCAATACTTGGACCTCTCCTGCTTTTAATAAATATGAATGATTTGCCCAATGTTTGTCAGCACCTTTCATTAATACTGTTTGCCGATGACACCAATGCTTTTTGCCACAACAAGAACATAGAAACACTATATAAAAATGTAAATGAAGAAATGGAAAAAGTAATAAATTGGTTTAAAGTAAATAGATTATCACTGAATGTCGGGGAAACAAATTACATGCTCTTTACAAAATCTGGAAAACCTATGAAAAATGACTTGATAAAATTGTACATTGATAATCAGGAAATACAGGAGGCTGAGTTTGCTAAATTCTTAGGTGTCTACCTGGATAAAGATCTAACCTGGGAAAGACATATAGAGATTGTAACATCTAAAGTGGCAAGAAACATTGGGATCATGCGATGACGTAAGTCATACTTACCACCTAACATACTAAAACACTATATTGCACGTTAATACTCCCAAAAATTACTTATTGCAACACTATTTGGACTAATACATATAAAATCAGACTGGCAAGACTAAAATCACTTCAAAAGCAAGCCATTAAACTTTTTTGCACAAACAAGAGAGGCCCAAAACGTTTACAAGACAGAAAAAATTTTAAAACTCGAAGATATTGGTAATCTCCAATTATATGCAATAATAAGATTTTTTCAAAGGTAATCTGCCAAATTCACTGTCTTCTCTCGTTAACCTAAACACTGAAATACACTCATACAACACCAGATCTAGACACAACTTTCACACAGAATACAATAGAATGGAAATCTCAAAACAAAAACCATCCATTCAAGCTACAAAACTCTGGAATAACACAGACACGAACACACGTACACAGATTATTAGTCAAAATTCCTACAAACATATTGTTAAACAAATGTTCATTAATAAGTACTAAATCGAGTAATTGGACCTCACTCATACATTAGTTACTGCACCTTGATGCACCCGGACACCACAGCAATTACCAGCAATTCATCATGAAGAACCACCTGTTAACAATACTGATATTACTGTTGCTGCCTTGCCTCTACACGCCGGTTTGACATATCGTCTACATAAAATAAAAGGTACTGTGAATATTCTGGATCTAGTGGAATTTGTGGGAGAATTTTCTGCATAAGGCAGCAATGTCTTCTATTCCAAATGTGTGCAGAAGATTACTTACGTCATAACCAAAACAGTTTGTTGCTGGAATCATGTTATCTTTACTGTATCATTAACCATAATCATATTTAATTTAATTTATTTTATTTTATTATATTTTATGTGAATGTCTGGCTCCTGGGTCTTACAGACAACACATCCCAAGGGTCATAGCTCCTCTGGCTGGATGTTTTGAAGAGGATTTGACAGGGGGCTGTGGGTGGCTAAGCCACCAACAACTCTCGGTCGGGTGGCTTTTCTGAATATTCAGCAAGTGTGCAGCTTCTGTGTTAAAATCTGAGTCAAATTGGACCAGCACTCCTCAAGATATTCACAGATCCAGGGGCCTAGTGCACCGTTGAGACATTAGTTGGTCGGTTGTTGAAAAAAGAGCCACGTCTGTCGTAAGACCACAACGTCTGTTGCACAGTCTGGCGTAGAAGCAGCGTCACGCCTCTCTAACGCCTCAAATCTCACGCCTACTAGCTAGTAGGAGTAGAACCCTTGTTAGCGTCGGATTTATTATCTGACTGACTGGCAGTGACTGCTATGAGAGTGTGAGACATCGGGGGAGAATGTTAACACATATTTACGTTCTTCACTCCCATATTATCCACATGTTGAATATTTTGAAAACAATTTGACTGCAAGTTGTTGATGTCATAGCAGGCAAATTCGTTTCAAAATATTGAAGTTTCATAGTTATACCTTGAAACTTGTCGCTTGTAAAAACTTAACAGTCGCATAGAGGGCTTTTGAGGGGTTTTGCACGGGTTTTGCATAGGTTTTGCACAACCAAGTTCACTGCCTTTGCAGTCATGCCCTTCACACATTGCACACATTGTACAGTTAACAAGTGCTTTAATAATGGCTTGTATCGTCCACAATTTAGACATAGATTTACAATACCGAAGACATTTAAGAAGGGATAGGCTTATTCGTGACAGGCATAACCCACTAGAAATTTATGATGATGTAGAACTTTATGAGAGATATCGCTTTTCTCGTGATGGTATCGCTGAGATAGTTGATGATATACATCTCGACTTAGAGCATGCAACTGACTGGAATGCTGCCCTGTCACCAGTGCAACAGGTGCTGATAGCACTCAGATTCTATGCTACGGGGTGCTATCAAACTGTAGCCGGAGACTGTCTAAATGTGCACCGGTCGACAGCATGTAGGGCCATACATGATGTATCCATGGCATTGGAAAGACGACTGGGTCAGCACGTATTTTTACCACAAGATGGTGAATATGTTGCTAACATGACGGCAAAATTTCAGGTAATTACCCTCACCACATAACGGGAAGATGGTATTGTAATCGAGTGCGTGTGCACGTGTGTGTGCGTGCGTGTGCGTGTGCGTGTGCGTGTGCGTGTGCGTGTGCGTGTGCGTGTGCGTGCGTGCGTGCGTGTGTGCGTGCGTGTGTGTGGGACGACTGGAATGCACCTCCTAGACCATTCAAAGTAGAAACTTGAAACTACAGGGATGATTACCTCTGTGGGTAAGGATGCGCATGATACTTTTGGAATTTTGATATCACCCCCGGGGGCTGTGCCATGGGGTTGGGTGGGTGAGCAAAAATATTTGTCACCAAATGTCATCATGTCCCATATCATTTTGAAGCACATGATTAGTAGACTACATTAATTTAATTATTTTGCTCTTGGATCAAAGTGCCTGGGGGTTAGATGGGCAAATGTGAATGCGTGGAGATTTGCAATGGCGTGCCATCGACTACGCATTATTATTATTATTATTATTATTATTATTATTATTATTATTATTATTATTATTATTATTATTATTATTATTATTATTGTGTTTCATACACAGGAATGTACAGGATTTCCAAATGTCATAGGATGCGTTGACGGTACGCATGTTAGAATAGCGAAGCCACCAAACCATAAATGGGAGTACATTAACAGAAAAGGCTTCCATTCAATTAATGTACAGCTGATATGTGATGCAGACCTGCAAATCATCAACTGCGTGATAAAATGGCCGGGCAGCATGCATGATGCGCGAATGTTAACGGAGAGCGACATTTTCGATCATTTCGACCAAACAGACAATGAATTTGTCGTGCTGGGTGACAGCGCATATTCCCAAAAACCGTGGTTGATGACACCATTCATGTGACCTGCAAATGATGCTCAAGAAGCATACAACAACGCCCACAAGATTACACGCAGTGTAATAGAGAGGTGCAATGGAGTACTCAAAGCACGGTTCGCGTGTATTCTAGGGAAATTACACATGGCGCCAATGAAGGCTTGTTCGGTAATAGCTGCAGTCATAGCCTTACATAATATCTGCATCAACAAGCGTCTGCCGTTACCAGCGAATGCGCAATTGCCAGAGGTGCCCAACGATGAGGTAGATGCCATCGATATTGGTGTGCCACATCGAGATCGTATCTGTGGGGTAGCAAGAAGGTTGCAAATTCTGCAACATTATTTCACATGTTGACAAATTTTATGTGATATTATATATATAGACCTATATTATTAATATTAATGATAGCACACCGACATAATTACCCTTTTCCCGAAGGGAAAGAGGGTATTGTAATCGTGTCTGTCTGTCTGTCTGTCCGCTGCATATCTTCGGAACATTGCGCGCACTGCCTGATTTTCTCCTCCCTTTCAAGCTTTCAGATTTCAAGTTCGAGTTTTGTCTTTTGTAATCTCACTTTTGAGATCTCCTCAAGCAACAAAACCCGATGCAATTCCTCATGCGAAAGGTCCTTCTCTTCTTTTTGCTCCGCAACATTCTTTCGTTTCCGAGTTGGCTGTTCACTGGAGGTAGAAGGAGATGGAGGCGGGGCATCCGCAGTTGGCGCTGTAAAAAGAAACATTTAAAATTAACAACATTGGGTTTGTTATAACATTTCCCACACATCTGCTCACCCCCACTCATAATTCTACTAGTTGAGAACTAACCTCCATATAATAATGCAATCAAATCTGCTACTGCTGCTGCTACTACTACTGCTGCTGCTGCTGCTGCTGCTGCTGCTGCTGCGTTGATGCTACATTTGTTGATGCTGATTATAATGATAATGAGGGTGATGATGATTTTGTTATTGTTGCTGCTGGTACTCGCTGTGATGATGGTGAGGATGATGACGACGATGTCGACGACGGCGTGGACCAAGACGACAAGGATGAGTATCGTGATCATGATGATAATATTGAGTAGGAGGCAGAGGAGGAGACGGAGGAGGAGGAGGAGAAAGTAGGAAAATGATGATGGGTGTGTGACGGGAAGGCCGATAGGTTCTGTATGCATACCCTGTACATATTCCTCTGTGTCAGTCAGTGTTTCAGCTGCAGAGGCGGGTGCACACACATCATCAGCTTGTACTACACCAGTTTCAACACCACCTCCCAGAATGCCAGCCACGGAAGGAGCATCGAGGCCGATGATATCTAATACAATGTCCGTGTACGCCCCTTCTTTTGGCGGCTTCCCTCCACCTGTCTTAGGGTTCGTTCTCGCTGACAAGTCCTTTCTGGCCTGGCCCTTTAGGTCCTTCCACTTATGAGAAATCTCACTAACAGTACGGTTTTTAAGCTCAATTTTATTAACTTCCACCAAGATATGCTGCCAAGCATCATGTTTCTTCTTATTTGTTACAGCAGATTTAAAGCTGGATAATAACAATTCTTTACTCTCCTTATATAATTCTATCATCCGCAGTATCTTACCTTCAGAGTATGCCAGCTTTTTACTCATTTTGACAACTAGGCTATGATATACCTTTTGATTAATATGACTTAATAGAGTGAATATTTTACAGGATAAGTAAAATGTCATCTTAACTCTGAACAGTCGGGCATATAACGCGCATGCGGTCGCTGTATATAGCTTATGCTTGACTGTTGGAGACAAAATAGGGCAGTTATTTAAAAAGGATTATCTTAAGAGTGCATTTCCTTCATGAACTCCATTCTTTTAGTTTCAAAATCGATCAGACATAAGAAACGAGTGGTATTAAATGACTACTCGTCTTCTGTGACCACTTTTTGAAGAGCCATGTGAGGGTTGTTATAGGACAGGTTTGATTGTATTTCATGAAATCTACATTGAGCCGACAGCAAAACATACTCGATTTCTTGCGGGAATCGGATAATGCAGTATTTACGCCGGACCTTAAGGCAAAGTTCCAGCATGGCGGGGTCGGAGTTACGCTGTTTAACTGTGAGACGGGCGGGTGTAGGTCGGTCGGATCTACGACGGACGTGGACTAACGTCTGACGTTATTTAACACCTCAATGGTGCACTAGGCCCCAGAACTTGATCATATCTAAGAGCTCTAAGAAACCCAGCCATGACAGACACACTAAGAAATAGACTCGCACACAGACTCACATGGTCACATGTAGTCTCTTTTCTCTAGGGAAAGAAGGTGATAGATAATAATAATAATAATAATAATAATAATAATAATAATAATAATAATAATAATAATAATAATAATAGAAACAGGATGAACTCCAGCCACCCACCCCCCCCCCCCCACCCCACACACACACCCCATCCCACCCACCCCACCCCACCTTCATCCCCATGCCCATTCCAATCAGTGAAATATGTTACCCACAGTATGAAAAACAATCAAAAGCAAGTGAACCATGTTTGTCAAATGTCTTGTCTTTTTTTTTCTCTTTTCTTTTTTTATGTCAAATCCTATATTATTTGTCTGTAGTTATGTATAATATATTGTCATAATGCCTTATGTTTACTTATGTCAAATCATGTGTAATGTGTATGTTATTCTATGTCAGGGGTCCACAAGCTAACAGGCACAGCCCCCAGTGGACTCCCTGTTATCAAATTTGTAATTTGTAATATTTACCAAGAGAATAAAATCAAATCAAATCAAATTAAATCAAAAATTCAATTACATTAATCAGGACCCTGGTTGACTTTGGGAGGTGCTGTGGGGCAGATGGGTTATCCCGCGTCAGCTGCGGTGTGCCACCTATGCTCATGGTTACAACCTTCTGCGCCTAGCATTTGGGTATATTTCTGGATTGTCTTATTATTATATATCCATTAGTTGGTTGTCATGATCGAATGCCGCATGCGCGGAGAGTAGCAATGTCTAAAAATTAGCTGGGTTCAAATTGCAAGTTTCCCGAAATTCCAGCATACCACACCACCCCATAGTTATCAGAATGCATTGTAAAGTGATACGGAACATTTAGCAAACGCTTTCTCGGTTATCAACAATCAAATTCAGCCTTCAAGCTATGATTCTCAAATTTGTACATATCGGCATCATTGGATACAAGATGGCGGCCAAATGTCATGAATGTAATGGCACATCGCAACCAGTAGAAATGTGCCCGGACGGGCATGTTTTATGTGCTAAATGTAAGGGAAAAACGATGGCCCTCAAAACCAACACGCACGAAGAGACTACCGTCGACAAAGAAAACACCCAACACATGCAGGAAAAACGTCATATGCGGGACGTGTGAACAACCATTACAGGATGATAACACATGCAGAAAATGCGAACGTAATACCGCTGCCAATGATAAAAATGTTAGCATTTCGTGTGGAGAGTGTAATTATGTACTACATGAAGGTAGCCTATGTTTGCAATGTGAACGCTGTGATATTTGTGTTTGCACTAAATGTTTGGGAATGGCGGACAATGAATATGAATTTCTAAAGGTAAGAACCGATTTGCACTAGTTTTGTAACTCTTGTGAGAATAAGGCTTTGTATGCAGTGAAAACAGATCAGGAAATTGAAGAGCGGTGTTCATTTCACATGAAGACAGTAACTGACAAGATTGTAAACTTGGAGAAAACCGTGAGTAATAAAACTGATAAAACTGAAACTAGCAATCTCAAAGACTCTGTCAAAACCATTATCCAAGACATAGGTAACTTATCAAAAAGGATTGATCAGATAGACACTCAAGGGCAAAGACTAAGCCTTTTGGAAGCTAAAGTAGCTGAACAACCAAGATCTGTAACAATACAAATGAAAACAGGATAACTATACCCATCCAAAGTCGAAATGGTACAGCAGAAATAGTGAATCTAGTGACAAAAGGAGTGCAAGATCATGTAGAACGAAAAAACAACATCTTAGTTTTTGGACTAGCTGAGTCTGGTGCCATCCTACGGATTGACGTAATTAAGCATGACTCCAGCATGATAACTAATATGTGCAGCTACATAGACGTTGACCTGAGTCCTGAGGACATAGTCGGTATAAAAAGAATAGGACGAAAGGAATACAAGGAGGCAGCAGATAGAGAAGAGAATGTACGACCAAGACCACTACTAATCACGGTAACCGAAGCGATCAAGCCCAGAATCATGAAGAGCCTGTTTAAATTTAAGAGATGCACCTGAGCCGTATAAATCACATAGCGTAAAACATGACATGACTGTTGAGCAACACGAACACGAGAAGGAACTAAGAACAGAAGTGAAAGATCTACAGGGTAATGACATCCCTGGTAAAAAAAAATTATGTCATCAGGGAACTGCCATGGGAGAGAAAGATCATACAGTTGTGAAACAAACAGCCAAGAGAACCGAGCGTGGATACTCAAACAAACAAACATTAGGCAAACAAGAACTCCATCCTGTAAATAGTAATATTGTAAATACTTCAAATAACACTCGTAATTATGCTCCCACTGACAAGAATCAGGGGCAACCAGTATAAAGTACAAATCAGCACCATGCAAAAAATAGACAGCAACAACCAACTCAGTGTAATATTCACCAATGAAGATACTCTCACCCAGTTTAAGTTACAGGAATTAAAAACCTGTATCAACACATACACCAGACAACCATTTATAATATGTATTTCCGAAGCTAAACCGAAACACTTCACCAGGAATCTTCAACTTGCAGAATACAATCTGGAAGTATATGAAATAGTCCCATTGAACATGAATAATGATTCACCTGGACGAAGCATGCTCCTATACATGAGACGTGGCATACAATTTAGTCTAACACGCCTAGGAGAGGCATATGAAGAGGCAATGTTCTGCGAAGTAAAATGTTAAAATGATGAGAAGATACTGATTGGATCCATTTACATTAGCCCCAGTAGCCAAGAAGAGAATCTTAATAAGATGTTAACTATGTTTCGCGAGTTAGGAGATAAACATCCTCCATACACACTTCTAGTTGGAGATTTCAACCTACCGGGTATTGACTGGGTCAATTGCTCAACCAACTCTTGCACAGATGATAAGGAATTTAAATTCATCGAGGCGGTAAGGGACAGCTATTTGTTCCAGTATGTACAAACTCCAACACGCGGATGTGGATCAGATCGGCCTAGCTGCATTGACGTAATATTCAGTAATGAAGAAGGGATGGTGGACAATTTTGTAGAGAAGCGCCATTAGGAAAAAGTGACCACTCAGTCATCTCCTTTAACTTTGTTATCAAAACTCATGAAATTGCTTATCAACAACCGCGATACAGCTATGACAAAGGCAACTACAAACAACTGAACACAATGCTAACCTTCGATTGGAGTAACTCCCTATAGCAGTGTGGCCCCGATATTGATGAGCAATGGAAATTTTTCACTGACACTGTCAATAATGCTCTTGAAGTTTGTATGCCCAAGCGACATCCAAAATCTAAATTTCTGAAAGCAAAAGAACACAAAATAGGATTAAACAGAAAATCGCTAGCCAAAATAAAAAGGAAACAAAGATTATGGACACAGTACCTGAAAACTAGAGACGAGAAAACCTACTCAGAATATTGTAGAGTCAGAAACCAGGTGCATACACTCACTCGCAAACTGACCAAACTACATGAAAAAGACACAATATCACAGATCAAGCAGAACCTAAAAAGAATTCTGGAGCTACATCAGATCCAAAACAAAAACTAAAGTCAGTGTCTGCAACCTGTATAAAGATTCCAGTCAAACAACCACCACTGAGTCTCACGAAGAGAAGGCAGAGGTTTTAGATAGCTTCTACACTTCAGTTCTCACTTCAGAACCTGAAGGAGACTTACCAAACATTGAACCAGTGACATCAACATGTTTAAACGAATTTATCACAACCAGAGAAGAGGTTGAGAATCAACTGAACAAGCTTGACATATCAAAGTCAACCGGCCCGACCAACTACACCCGCGCATCCTCAAAGAGCTCCATCATACACTAAGTCTCCCGCTACAGCATATATTCCAGACATCTATCACCTCCAGGAAACTCCCATCAGAATGGAAAACAGCCAACGTCACAGCCATCTTCAAGAAAGGAGACCGTAAGAATCCAAATAACTACCGACCAATAAGTCTAACGTGCATTTTGTGTAAGATGTTAGAAAAAGGATCATGCAGCACATGAAAGACCACAAGCTTTTCAGCAGTCAACAGTATGGCTTCATAAATGGCCGATCCACAGTGCTACAGCTACTCCACGTACTAGAGAAATGGACAGACATTCTAGACAATGGTGGATGTATTGCTATTATCTTCTGTGACATCATGAAAGCCTTTGACAAAGTGCCACACCGCAGACTAGCCCATAAGCTCAAAGCATACAATATAGGCCCCTTGTACTACAACTGGATCCAGGAATTCCTTAGCAACAGAAAACAACGAGTATTAATTAATGGTAAAAAGTCTGACTGGAAAGATATCACAAGCGGAATACCCCAAGGATCAGTTCTAGGACCACTGTTATTTGTGATCTACATAAACAACCTCCCGGATGTAACTAGTTCCAACACATATACATACCTATTCGCAGATGACACCAAAGCCTTTAGATCAATCACCACTGAAGAAGACTGCATACAATTCCAACAAGATATATAAAGCATTCAAGAATGGGCCGACACATAGTTACTACGCTTCCACCCGGACAAATGTAAAACGTAAAAAATTGGCAAATCTGAACTAGACGAGCAGAAATACAAACTCCAAGAGAGTAGCCAGCCTATGGAATGTACCACAAAGGAAAAGGACACTGGAGTCACCATTGATGACAAATTAACATTAGATTCCCATATCAACGAGAAAATTAATAAAGCCAATTCCATGATGGGGCTCATTAGAAGATCAATGGAATATCTCGACTTAGCCAGCTTCAGAATTGTATATACAGCACTTGTGCGTCCCCACCTTGAATATGCTAACCAAATATGGAGCCGATACCTCAGAAGACAAATCATAGCTTTGGAAAATGTCCAGCGGGGGGCGACAAGACTTGTACCTGGTCTACAAGAACACACATACAAAGAAAGACTTAAACTGATAAACCTGCCAACACTTGCATATCGTCGACTAAGAGGAGACATGATCGAACTCCACAAGATATTAACCGATAAATATGACACAGAGGCAGTGCGCCTAAGGCATCCCATTAGTCACCAACAGTACAACCAGAGGACATTCCATGAAAATCTTCAAAAAGCATACAAGACTGAACATTGGCAAGAACTTCTTCACTAACGGAGTTGTAGACATTTGGAATGACCTACCTGAAGCAGTTATCAGTGCCAGTACCACCCAACTATTTGAACATGCACTGGACAAATACTGGAAGGACCAACCAATCAGATTTAACATAAACATGACACTCACAACTCAAAGTGCATGCGATATAGCAAATATAGTAGAAGACCCAGAGCTGACAGAAGAGGGTATGTAACCCTACAATCAGAAGAGGACCTGTAAGTAAACCTGTAAGTTTATTATGTCATTTAGGTGCATATCTAGTTTTGATTTGAACACGCTGAGCGTGGGTGCCTCAACCACAACAGAAGGGAGCGAGTTCCATGTGTTAATAATTCGGTTTGGGAAAAAATGCCTGCGAATTTCTTTTCTGCTGCGTTTAGTGTCGACCTTGAATGTGTGACCTCTAGTACGTGTGTTAATTGATCGCTCAAAGAATGTGTTTTGTCACTGTTGTAATCATCATGGATATATTTGTATGTTTCGATTAAGTCTCCTCTAAGCCTTCTGTATTTTAGTGACATGAGATTCTATTTATCAATCAAAGTGTGTCTCCTCATATGCCCTTGAGGGGCCTGTGTGTAATGAAGTAATGGTGTATGTGTGTGTGGGGGGGGGGGAGGGTGGCATAAGTGCAGTGCGGCATACAGGCATATGCTTGACTTTAGGCTGCAAATATGCATTTTTTTGCCGTTAATATGTATACAAGGCTGCGAACATAGGTCCTGTTTAGCCATGTGTTGGCCTCTCATTTTCACGGAGATCTTCAGAGTAATTCGCCTATATTTTCTTGACCCACATACTTAGTTATCGCGTCTTTACAGTCTGTACAAGAACAATGAAAGGCAATTGATTTTATATGCGATCAATCAGCAAATAAGTTGGACATGATTACGAGACTACAAATAGGACGAATCGTTCTGGGACGAATCGTCCCTTGCACGAAACGTCCATGGGATGAACCATCCCATGAAAAGAGAACGAATCGACCCATGTGAAAGATGGGACAAACCGACCTAGACGAATCGTCCCGGGGCGAATCGTCCTTAGTACGAACCATCCCAGAACCAATCAGAGAGTCTTAGCCTAGTGCTACATGTTAGAGAAAACATATAGAAAGCCTTCTCGAAAGCAAAATCAATGATGACTTGCTCGTCAACCTGACGCTTGATCCTAGCAAAGAAGAGCTACATCTAGAGTTCAGGAATCTGTCCGATCCTTCTCTATTTCAAGCCATCGAATTTGCATCATGATGGCTGTGCTATAGGGTACACCACTTTAGAGCTAGAGACCTGAATTATCTTTTCAAAGCAAGCAGGCAGAAAGGAAAAGGTGAACTGGTCTGAATCTGTCTACAAAGTTGTGTTACATGAACACTGGTACACTGTGCATACACCCTTCTTAGTAAATGTACATAAACTGTTATTCTGTATCTG
Source organism: Chaetoderma sp. LZ-2023a (assembly GCA_034401795.1). Lineage (NCBI taxonomy): Eukaryota > Metazoa > Mollusca > Caudofoveata > Chaetodermatida > Chaetodermatidae > Chaetoderma > Chaetoderma sp. LZ-2023a. The sequence continues at coordinate 107,001,625 of CM067370.1, read as the reverse complement.
TATCTGTATCGGTAACTCCAGCATCGATGGGCTAACCCCTACTCCAGCAGCGTAAGTAGTGACGAATAAAGTTTGTATTTCAATGTCTATTTTAAAAATATACGAATATACGAATATTAACTGTATAGTTCATGAAATCCGAAATTAGCCCAGCGGTACAGCCTACACACAGCGGTATATAAGTTGTAACGACGATGGATCCGTCGAGGAAGAATAACCCATAACAATATGTCTGTATTGCTATTTCAAGGCAATCGGTTCCACATGGAGAGAAAGTGAGTGTTTATTGTAGTGTATATTGTGTACAGAGTTAACATGCAGCAAACATAATGCACAAAGCAGCGACAGAAGAGTCAATGCGTCTATATACACTGAGTTAGTAGCTCGGATAGTTTAAGGTGAAGGGCATAGCATAGGGAACGTGTGATTTTTGACACCTTAATAAAGCTCTCTGAGGACAGCTTGATGTTTATACAATTGAAGGTTTTTGAGTGGTCGAGGATGAGTTGAGTGATGTTTTCCGGATCGGCTATTAAGCTGTTGAATGTGGATGCTTCTGTTTCATGATGTATGACTGTGTAGATATCAGCTAGATATGGTGCTCTTGTGTTCATTAACTGTGGACATGTTACTAGGAAATGAGTTCTGTCTTCTTTTGACAGCTTGCATAACTGGCATATGTCTGATAATGCATGCTGGTTGTAGCGGCTATGATTAGATTGAAGGATGTATGCATCAACCAATAGTCGTGCCTTGATTGTTGTTCTGACATCTCTAACTGTATTCTCCACGGAGTTCCACCAGTGCTGTACTTGGTTTACTGTACATACTTTCACATTAAGATACTTGGGAGTAGGTTGGGCCCTATCATCTTTTTGCCAGGCTGCGTGTATATTTTCATTGATATGCGAGTCAATAGTTGCCTTCCACTGATCTTTATCAGGCACAGAGTGAATCAGCTGGTACATGCTAGGGAGGTGCTAGATGAGTGCACTTTTGACGGGTTAATAGTGTACCATTCCTGGCAGATATAGTGCTGTACAACATTAAGCATCTCTTGGAGATTATTTGTATCAGATGAAAGAAGGGCGATGTCATCCACACAAGTTGGGGCAGCACAGTTACCTGTGGCCAAATTTTGAGCCGATGTTTATATCCTCGATAATGTGGAGCAGATTGTTGTTGAATAGTCTGTAGTGTATTGTGGAGAGAATACCACCCAGTCGAACTCCCTGTTGTATGCTGAATGGTTCTGATGTCTGTCTTTTTAGTTTAACCACCATTTCCGCATCAGTGTATAGCTCTTTAATGGTTTTCCATAAGGAATGCTCCACTTCACTGATATGTATTTTCCGGAACAGGGATGCATGCCATACCACATCAAACGCCTTGCATGCATCTAATGTTACCATGGCGACTTGCTGATGGTTGTCTTTTGCCTCATTCACTACCTCAGATATGATGAGTGCTGTGCTGTTTGAAGAAGAACGCTCCGTAAATCCTCTTTGCCACTTGGACTGGATGATGTCATGCTTATATTTAGTACGATTTAAGAGCAGTTTTTTCAGGATCTTTCCAATAATTGAAAGAACTGTAATTCCCCTGTAGTGTGTGGCTAGTTTGCTGTCTTTCTCTTTTTTGAGGACTGGTGTTAAAACACCCTGCTTCACCTCATGTGGAACATATCCCTTAGAGTTGATGTGGTTCATTAAGGCTACCAAGTGAAGACATACTACTGGTGGGGCATATTTTAGGTGCTCTGCCATTAATCCTTGATGGTCTACTGCTTTATTGTTCCTAAGACTGGCTAAGATTTTTCTGATCTCTGTTTCTGTTACTGGTGAGCTTTGATTAGCTTGGATGCTACACAAGTCTTCAATAATGGCGAGGTCATTTTCCACTAGAGTTTTGTAGGTACTGTCGAAATTTGGGCTGGCAAGTGTGCCAAAGTATTCCTTAAACGCACTTATGATGTCAGATTCCTCAGTACAGATTTTTCCCAGGTGAACAAGGTGCTGTACTCCCTTGTTGTCCGATGCACGTTGTTTTGCTATTAGTTGGAAGAAGCTTTGCCTGTCATTTTCATGTGCCTCCATGATCATATTACAGTGTTCACTACGTTTCTGTTGGCATAGCATCCGGATTGCGTGTCTTAACAAACACCTTGCTTCTTTTCGCTTATGGTTGGCTTCATTTTCAGGATTATTTGGTTTATTTGCACGTATCCAGTTTCTGTGAGATTTCTTGCTCAGACTTGCCAAGGCCGATAACTTTGGAGTCCACATTCCATTTTCCTTGAGCATCCCTTCTTTCTTCACTTTGTTGGGCACTCGGAGGCCAGAAGAGAGGCACTGTGCATGGCATTTGAGAGCTGCTTTACATTCTGATGTGCTGCCAGGTTGTTATTGATCTCCAGGCTGCTGTCTGTCAGACCATTGTCAACCATGTCTTTATACTGCTCAACATCACAGTGTTTCCATTTAATTTTATTATGGATCTTGTCTATCTTGGGATGTTTTTTGACTGCTTGTGTTCGTTTTGGTTTATCAAGGTCACTGAGGTCGGTTGAGATGGCAAGAATTACGTCAGTGTGATCTGAGAGATTCAGGGGATGTTTCTCGGTTATTACGATTTCCTTTACCAATGGCATAGATGGCCCGGTCAGTATCCAGTAGTCTATTTGAGATGATAATTTGTCGCTTTCAGAACAGAATGTGGATCCAGTTGGATAGTCCTGTGGCAGGTGGATTTTGTGCCTATGCATGAAGTTTCTTAACTTTAGATCTCTTGGGACCACTTGCACTCTATGGAGAGATGCATTCATGTCTCCACCTATGATGATGTGATGGGTTCTTTCATATTTCTCTATGAGCTCATGTATTTCGTCCAGGACTTCATCAAAGTCACATTCAGCTTGGGCGTTACCACGGGATGGCATATATGCATTTATAAGGTAGATCGGTACATCACTGAGTAGTTATGCTGCAACAATCCGATGACTGCCATCATCTGTTTTCCTAATAAGCTGATCGAGATCATCTGACTGTTCCACTGTAGCCTCTAGGTGCCTGACGTGGTGGGATTGGGTCATTATCATCAATACATTTGGCATGAAAGTTGGAATTGTCATAAACCTTTGTCAGGATATCTTCAGCCTTGTATCTGTAGAGCCAGTGCTCCTGTAGAAAGATTATACAGTTTTGCTGTGAGAGTAACCTGAGATATCCGATATTAGTTTCAGCATGTTTTGTGTTCAGCGTAGCAATATTAATCCTTCTGCCAGTCCATGATGCTGAGAGTAAGTTTACCGCCTGTGTGGCTGCTGCTGCAGCATCTTCTTTAAGGGGCCGTTTGTGGCTCATGACATCCGAGCTGGTGGAAGCTGTTGGTAATGTTGTTGAATTTGATTTGATCTGGGAAACTTTAGGTTGCATATACATACCAGGTTGAGTTATTGTAGTGCTATTTTTTTCTGAGCAGATTAATGTAGCTGAGTCAATGGCTGGAGTTGTGGTGATGGCTGTGAATTGATTTGATGTGAGCTGGAAGGAAGAATTGCACGCATCTGGTTCATATATGAGCCGGTCAACATTGGTGAGCTTTGGACAGGTCGAATTAGCCCTATTGGTGGTTGATGTCATACTGAAGCTTGGTGTAGGGCAGTTCTGGGTACAGCTACTTGTTGCAATAGGCCAGTCGGCATTCATGAGCTTGGGATAGGCGGAAGTGACCACTGTGGTCGTTGTGCTGTAGGCTGAAGACGAGGAGCAGAATACATGGTGTGGAATACCGTTAGTATAGCTTGCTGTGGTGATGGGACTGGTCCCAGTATGAGGGCACTCTGGTAGGTTGGAGGCTGTACTCTGCTCAGTTGCAGTCTGGGGTCCACTTGTTGGAGATGTGGATAGCCATGTGGCCATACCCGAGGTGCTTGGATGGGCGTACTCAGTTGTGGACCTGATGTCTAGTTGACATCCCCAGAAGTTGGCTGCAAGTCTTGGCGAGACAAGATCTGTTGTTGATTTTGCCAAGGTGTTGTCTTCTGCTGTCTTTGGCTTGTTCCACCAGGTTGCTTCTTGAGTGTTTTCCTGTGGCCAAACTCTAAAAAATGACACTGGAATTGATGCGGGTTCTGTCGCTGGTTAGATACTGACTTGGTAGACAATATGCATGAGTTGTGTCTATCATAATAGGTTTCTGTAGTCATGTTTTGTTTTGGGTTCCGGTACTTGTTTAAAAGATGACGCCGGTATTGTTGCGGGTTCTGATGCTAGTTAGATAGTGACTTGTTAGACGATATTCCCGAATTTTATCTATCATAATAGTTTTCTGGAACCATGTTTTGTTGTGGGTTCCGGTACTGGTTTGGTGACAGCTTTCTATTTGAGGCAGGTATGCAGGCGGGAGGCGAATTAGGACCACTTTATTTGACATGTCTGTGTTCTTCCATGGCGTTCTTTTGCACTGAATGTTTTCTCAGGTCGTTCCAATAATGACTAGATCGTTGATTAACATGAGGTATGCACAGTGGGGCTGGCGGCATAGTATCTTCATCATGCCTGTCGTATTGGAATTCTCCTGATCCTTTGAGCTGCACTGAATGTTAAAATGTGGCCGTTGCAAGTGCTTCTGCAATCTGCTAGGAAGCATAGTATATAGATAGTAGAACAAATTTTCTGTCGAATACTATACACATATTTGGACCGAGAGACATCGCTGTCATTAGATAGCAATGTCTTAGGATCCAATTATGCACGAGTATAAAACACCATTTTTTACCTTGTTTTGTAGACGAGTCAGGCCACTTTTGAGCTGCAATGCATGAATTAGATAGTACTAGTAAGTGTTAACCAAGTAGGTTTTTTTTGTTTTCTTGCACAATTTTGTTGATAGAATTTTCTCACGTGTTTCCTGTTTTGTTTTGTTCCATAACTTAGTGGCTGCAAATGATATTCAGTGTTTTTCCAATGTCTGGCCGTGTGTATTGTTCATGTAGTTTATGTCTGATTCTAGTGTTATGTTGGTGGATGTTAATATTGTTATAAAGAAGGGGACTATCAATTTGGATAAAGTGTTGCAGTGAAAGTCTTTGACAATAGTTAGCATTTGAGATTTCCTATGTCGGTGAGTTTTTGTAATTTTTCTGCTTTGAACATGTTTTGGCCCTCTGCTGAAAATAGTTTGATACTCTTTTTCTGGAGACTTTGAATTTTGGATATTTCGGCTTTTTAGGTGTTAGCCCAAACAGCATTGCAGTAAGTGAGGTGCGGGAGGACCATAATCACAATAGATATCCATTCGTATCTCGTGAGATCTCCTTCGATTCGAGATCGAGAAAAGTATCTTATATGTATTGAGTAGGGTCACCATTGATTCCGGCTGCATACGGTGCCGGCCACTATGCATATGATGTTGGGTGCCTATAGTATCAGTTTAGAGCATGCTAAGAGAGCTGTAGATGGATTTTTCAATTGATTGTGTTCTTTTAATTACGATTTTCCGTGTTTGTTAATAGCGAACGCAGTGAGCGATGGCTTCGCGCAAAGCCACCACGAACGAAGTGAGCGTATATAGATAACATGTACATACGTGTAATGAGGAAAAATCAACAGAAAATGGGACAGGGAACCAGGCTAAAATACTTGATACTTGATGGTCTAGCTGTCTTCGCCTTAGGGCACAGCTCTGTTTTCTTTTGAATGTTTCCACAGTGGGTGCATCAACAACATCTTCTAGCAGCGTGTTCAAATCCTCCACTACTCTAGATTGAAAAGTGTTTTGCCAGTTCTGTGTTGCATCTCTGTATATCTTATGGGAGTGCCCACGTAGGTCTCTACGGGGTTGTTCAAATAGAGTTGAGGGATTTGTATTGTACAGCCTGTTGAGGTAGTTGTAGGTTTCTGTGAGGTCGATCTGTCTTCTTCTATTTGCTAGTGTATTTGGTGGTGTCTGATTGCATAGTTTAAAACAGAGATCCTGTGCTTTCTCTAAGGGCTTGATGTATTTGACTAAATATTAGTTCCAGACTACGGACCCATACTCGAGTGCTGGTCTGATAATCAAGTTGAATAAAGTTGAGACAACAGTCGATGATCTGTTTGTGAAGTATCTCTTGATCATGCCTACTTTTTGTCTGGCTTTTTAGGTGATGTTAGAGATGTGAGGGGTTGATTTTAAGGTATTTGAAACTAATATTCCTCAATCTCTCTGCTCAGTTTCTTCAGTTAGGTAATGACCATTTAATGAGTACAAGTAATCGATGGAAGATTTAATTCTGAGTACAATGCACTTCTCTGCATTGAACCATATTAGCCATGTTCGAGACCATGCTGAAAGGGATCTTGTTGGAGGATTTGACAATCGCTTGAGGTCTTGATAGTATGGTAGAGTTTTGTGTCATCGGCAAGTAGTTTGGCTGTGAATTGAACTGAGTCAGGTAAGTCGTTCACAAACAGAAGGATGAATACTGGACCCAATATTGATCCCTGTGCGACGCCACTGGTGATAAGTTTCCAGTCAGAGTAACCATTTCCGAGAATTACACGTTGCCGTCTAGAAGCCAGAAAGGATTTAATCCACAGAAGGACATGCCCCTTAATTCCAAGGTTGATGAGTTTGTGGGCAAGACGTATATGTGGTACGGTGTCGAAAGCCTTGCTCAAGTCTAGGTAGATGGCGTCGGTTTGTTCATTGTGGTCGTATGCGCTGAACCAATCGGACATGCACTCAATTAGTTGAGTTACACAGGAACACCTTTTCTGGAATCCATGCCGGTTACATGATATAATCTGGTTTATGTCTATATGTTCCCATAATGTGTCAAGTATGAGGCTTTGAATTTTGGATATTTGACCATGAGTTTGCATACTTGGCTTGTTAAAGCAACTGGTCGGTAATTATTTGTAGAAAGTCTGGATCCTTTTCTTGAAGAGTGGGGTCACATTTGCATTTCTCCAATCTTGTGGAATGATGCCTGATTGTAAAGACTGGTTGAAAATATTTGGCAGAGGGATCGCTAGCTCCAAAACCTCACGAAGAACATTTACATGAATATCATCTGGTCCAACTGCCTTGTTCCTCTTTAGTGTATTCATTTTATTTCTTACTTGATCAATGGAGATGGCTAGACTGTACAATTTGCTGTTCACATCATCATATACCATGTGACTGAGAAAGCTTCGTTTCCGGTCGCGAGCTTTTATTGGTTCATTATAGAATATGGTTCTTCATTATGCATATGTTCCCCAAGTTGTCTAGGGCAACCTATTGCGCATTTTCAACGTCCAAAATTTGTGTGATATTGTTATCACGAAATAGCGTACATTTTCTTCAGAATGTAAAACGCTTAAATAGTCTGACGCAAGCCAGATAAAAGCTTTATTTATTCCTATTTATGTGTCTGTAAATGCAATATGCAATATGAGGTTTGGTTGACTGTCTCGTATTATTTTTAACACTCATGGCCGTGGAAAGCCGTTGACCCCCTGTCCAAGTATTTAAGATTTGAAGTAGCTGGATGCTAGTTGACATGCCGCTAATTAAGCCATACATACTGCTTAGGACGTATCTATTATATGGATCTTCCTGAAGGCCTTACAAGTATAGATATACCCATATATGATCGCCGATTCCCAGGAGTATCACTGAACCCGCTAATTAAAATAAACTTTAAAACCCCTCAAAACCATGCAAGGATTCGTCGTCCGATATCAAGAAGGGGAACTATAGTTGACACATTTCTGTCAACATGGCATTCATCTCAGAAGTACCTTGGCTGCAATGGAATTAGAAGAAAAGCCAACGGTAACCAACAGGCCGCATTGTCCAAGACGATCCTGACACCACCATTATAGAGTTCAACTTAGATAAAGGTCTCCGAGATATTCGGGGCGAGGTCGCCCATGGTCGAGATCTCCCGTAACCCCGCTACGCCAATAAAGAATGTTAGTTTATTTGGTTAAATACTTAATAAATACATTTATATTTGAAAAAAGCGGTAGTATTTGTTTTAAACGCTTTGGTTTAATAATAAAAGCTCCTTATCTATTTGCGATATCAGCGAGACGTGACAGGTGCGCGTGGATAATAATATCGAGCGAGTCCGTTTCAGGAACATCTACGTCATTTGGCCAAACTCACTAATTGCGCATATTGTCTGCGCAGCTCTGGAATAACCCCATTTTCATTGTATTTTGACGGCTAAATTTAGCCAAAATTAGCAAACCATGTTTGTTTATATTCGATTTGGAACTATTGCAAACGATTTCTGGCTAGGCTAGATACTATCCTATATGCTAAAGACCACGCAATCTGTAACGCTAATGCAGTGTGTTTGAAATTGAGCTTTTTGACGAATAGTCGGAGGAACATAACTGCAGAAGGATGAAAACTATGTCAGCGCCTCGTTGTGGTGTCAGACAAGACTAGAGACATGAGTCTGAAAACCTACTTTTGCTACTATCAAAACGTGTAAGTTTACGTGTACGCGTTTGTAAAGGCGTGGACACGATCTCCATTAAATATATTCAAATATTCAATAACATAGATTAACATCATCATATAAAATCCTGTATTTTGAACAGATGTCAGTTGACACCAGGTGCAATGCCATATTTGACATCTTTGCACACGTATTACTCCATTAATTCTGAGTCAGTTGACATCCCCATGATCACTCGTCGCAGTCAACAACCAATATCGCATGTGTAAATGATTAATAACAATCTTTAAAACCAGACTAAATAAACTATTTATTTAACATCCTGTATACTATAATTATAGAGCTCTAGACAAATCATGTAATCCAAAAATGACCGATAATGTAGCTCATCACCAAATTTATTGAGTTAGCTGATAATAGGATACAATGTCCTAAAAAGCTGTACATGTTATGATTAGTATGATTGTGATTTACTCAAGTATAAAACTCGTGAATACACTTATTCATATATATATATATATATGTCATCGGATGATCGGTTTTCAAGGGTGTAAGCACATTTTTGCCAATTTCATATATGGTCCAAGTACTCATTTTTAACATTGTATGGATAGTTTTGCACATTGCATATGAATATAAGTTTTTGTCAAGAAATTATTATTTTTTAATTTTTGTAATTAGCATTTGTTAAGTGAAATAATACGTAAAATTTATGCATGCACTGAAAATTTTGAAATCCAAATTTATGAGGGGGTACCACACTACCGTGATACTTATACAATTTATAACTTCACATCAATTGCTTCACAAAATACCATTGCTAGAGCATAAGCAGTTTATCACGCTTGATAGTTTGAAGAATTACCTTTTTATACATGTGCTTCCTAATTTGATGGCATTAACCATTGCGCTACAATATTATTTTGAAGTCACTGGTGAATGCGGGTCATTTCGTCCCCCCCCCCCCCCCCCCATATCTCGTTCACACCCATACCGTTTCGCCGCCATACTGTTTCAGCCCCCCCCCCCCTTTTTTTCCTGTTCGCCCTAGGTTGTTTCGCCCCCTATATAGACGTGTGCGTTATAAATTAATAAGATAGGTAAGTCAGAAAAACAGATATAAATATATAATGAATGTTTGACAGGAATAGGATTGTAATTAGCTAAAAAAGTTTTGTTATGGATGTGGTCGCTTCAACACATTCTATGATGACTAACTGTGCTTGGCCATATTCATTCAATACATATAATACACGTGGTCTCATAGACATCTGTATATCATTCATGTTTAAAAATCACTTATTGCGACCACTTTTATTGCGACGCACGCATGTGGCCCCATCCTATCCATCCCTTCTGATCATATCTGTTAAATATTTCAAAACTAATTTAATAATGATGACGAAATGATAATAATAGATGATGAAATTATGATGATGACGATTACGAAATTATGATGACGAAATGATGATGATGAGGACAATGACGCTGAAGATGATGATGATTACCACATGTTCAGTGCTGCCATCTTATCACAAATGTCACACGTCACACCGTGCTGAAGACGACAAACTTCCCGATTACACAAAATGCACAGATTCTCCTTAGCGACAGTTTCCCATGCAGTTTGCACAAAATTGTACTGCAGGCTAACTTAACCTACGTAATTTATTTAAATGATGCGAAGCGATATGAGAATAAGACGATATGGATTGTTCAACTGAAAGTCGAATATTATATACATGTGTTATTATATACATGTGGTGTTGAGAAATGTCCATTTCCAGATAAATATAGGATTACTTTTGAAAATTTACCACTGGAATGACTGGCTCAACAACCAAGTCAGTCATTACAGTGGTAAATTTTCTAAAATAATCTCATTGTCTACAAATGGATATTTACTATGAGAAAAATAAAATTTTCTTTAACAAATTTGAGCCTTAAAAGGTAACTTAATTCTCTAATGATTTAGTAAACAACCTGTTTCTATGGTAGCCTAATGTAAAAGCTGTATAAGAATTTGATTAAAGTTATCACTGCCTGAAAAAATTCTTCAGTTACAAGTTACTTCAGTTACATGAAAAATGTAACTAAGTTACAGTCAGTTACAGTTACCCCAGCCCTGGTCGGCATATATGCTCACGCTTTGATCAAAGCCGCGTTGATTAAGCCATTACTTTTTAACTCACCTAGGTATGGGGAAATATGTTTGTGGCACATTTCGCCATTTATCAAGGGTTTAAAACCAAATGTAGCAAATATGTTCCTTTAGGCAATATCTGGTGAGGCTATGAAGATGAAGTGTCCCTGCCCACAAATAGCAGAGTTACGGCCCTTGCTACATTTCCAAAGTATTGCAGCCTGTGGGGAAAATACGTTTGCGGCATGTTTCAACATTTATCAATTGATTAAAACCAAACGTGGCAGACATGTTCCTTTAGGCAATATCTATTTGGCCTATAAGGATGAAGTGGCCACACCCTTGAACAAGGGCCATAACTCTGGTTTATTAATACATTTTTATACGCCCTCGCAAAGTGGGGTCATATGTGATGGCGCTCGCCGTCCATCCGTCTGTCTGAATCTTGTCCGGAGCATATCTCGAAGAGTTTTGAACCTACACTCACAAATTTTTTTCACCATATATATTATCTATAGGCGAAGTGTCATGATTTCGATTCGGCAAAATCCTCCCATATTCGCTAGAGTTATCTCCCTTGAAAGCTTAAAATTTGTCAAAATTTTCTTGTCCGGGACAGATCTCGAAGAGTTTTGAACCTACACTCACAATTTTTTTATCAGAAGATGTGTTATGTATAGGCGAAGTATCATGATTTCGGTTTGGCAAGATCTGCCCATATTCGCCAGAGTTAGCTCCCTTGAAAGATTAAAATTCGTCAAAATTGTCTTGTCCAGGCCAAATCTCGAAGAGTTTTGAACCCACACTCAAATTTTTTTTCAAAAGATGTACATGTATATAGCCAAAGTGTCATGATTTCATTTCGGCAAAACCCTCGTATATTCGCGGGAGTTATCTCCCTTGAATGTTTTATGGATAGACGAAGTGTCATAATTTTGTTATGGCAAAATCCTCCCATATTTGCCAGAGTTATCACCCTTCAAAGATTAAAATTCATCAAAATTTTCTTGTAATTGTAATGATCAATGCAGCTGTGAAGACTCAAGATTTTTAATGATGTCTTTGCCGTGAATTCCAAATGTGTGCCTAAGTCGTCTTCCCCCCCCCCCCCCCCCCCCTTGTCAGAGAATTATCAAAGACAAATGGTTCACATTTAGCACTCCTCAAACAAGTATGCCTGCAGGCATATGTTGAGTTTCACTAAAACTCTTGTTAAGTATTGAATACCTATGGGGAAAATACATATGTGGCACGTTTCGTCATTTAGCGATGGATTAAAATCCAATTCGGCAAATATGTTCCTTTAGGCAATATCTATTTGGGTTAGGAATATGAACTAGCGATGCCCACACATAGCAGAGGTATGTCCCTTGCTATATTTTCAAAGTATTGAAGTCTATGGGAAAAATACATTTGTTGCACTTTTCGCCATTTATTGATGGATTACAACTAAATTTAGTAGATATGTTCCTTTAGATAACATCTATTGGAGCTATGCATATGAAGTGACCACACCCTTAAACAAGAGCCATAACTCGGGTTCCTTGACATGTTTTAAAGTAAATTGATCCATATGGGGAAAATACATTTCTCCTTCGATCAATACTTACCATTCTATTACTTCTGATAACAAGCTATCCTGATAGCTGGCTCTAGGAATCTAGACTTAGTAAGCTTTACCAGCTCCTGAAACCGGGTACCCGGCCCCAACAAATGGGTACCCGCCTGCCAGTGAGGCTCATTCTTGTTTGCATAGCAACAAGAGCAATACATGCTTTTGCATTTGGAGATATTTCTCTTCAAGGATTATTGGATTATCATGGAAGGAGCCGTTGAATCTCAGGTCATATATTTCCATGTTATTCCATAGTTGTAAAAAGACTGGTCTATAAAGTTTCGTCTGTGTCGCATGTTCCAATTTCTGACCCCGAATCTGGGACGTGTGTTAACAACGAAATATGCCAGTTTGGTCACCTTCCTTTAATCCCAACAGGCAATCGGCAGATATGAAATAGGTGTTGGCTATATGGTGTTTTTAACATGAAAATCGGCTAACGTCGTTCTCCGTATTATCCATGCGGGTGAGGTCACACCCGAGTTTATTCTCGGATTTTTACGTGAAGAAAATGTTTCATTAATTCGCGTATCTTGTTCTGGGTGCTGCATACTTAATTTGTACAAGAAAACTTTGGAATTTTCAAGTTTTGTATGTTATCACGATCTGTTTGAAATGACCGGTGGTTTCAAAATCCTTGATTAAGATGTGTGGTCTGCGGTTTTATCGTGTTTTACAGCAGTTTGTTTACATTTTGTTGTTTTCTTCACATATCGTTTTTGGCCTTCATTTGAGAGTATAATTTAAAATTTATTGTTAAATATACCACAAATGCTATTCGATAGGGTTCCTGGTTCCGTTTATACATCTGTCAGGATCAGTATATGGGTGTATTCATGTCCGCTTCGTTCTTGTCATCATAATCAATGCGATCTTTGCTGTAACGGTGCGTGGTGGGGTTCTGGAGGGTTACAACTTATTTATGGTCAAAATTTTTGAAAATAATTTGTCTGCCTTCCATTCTTGTTTCGTTCCGCTTGCTTATTTTAGGTTTTGTGCTTATTTTATAGGCCAAGCCTACCCCGCCATCTTCCCCAGAGTGCCACAAGTTCATCAAGGTCATTTACAAAGCCCATGTCTGTTACCGTTGTTCGCCGTGTAATATCGATAATAGGTGTGACATATGTTCAGTGTGGCCGGCCGATATGTTGGTAAAGTTCCTTTCCCAGAAGGACTTGGCAGGGTCTGACGCGGGGTCAAGCGGTTCGAAAGTAAATCGCGTCCTTCCCACGCTGGTGGCATCCCTGATACCAAAAGTTGTAGGGCAGTCTCTTTCCGTGCTTGGTACGGACCCGGTCCTAGAACAGGATTCTGGACTGGCTACCAAGGGAGCCATCTCGTATGGCTCCCTGGCAGTCCCGTCGGGCTCCAGCCTGATGGGTTCTGTCTCTCTGCGGCCACCTGCGGGTGGTCCAGTAACGGTGGCCGGTCCGTCAGGCATGGGAGCCATTCACCATCTGGTGACGACTCTTCCGGGTCTGAAGATGAGATGCCGCGGGTGGAGAACATGGAGGGCGATTCCGTCCTGGATGGAACTGCCCTCCATCTGTCTGGCTTAGCACAAGCCAGGACAGTCGCTCCTGGTCCGTGGTTGAAACCACTCCGGTACCGGGCACCCGTCCAGTGCTGGTTGGTTTGCCACCAACCGACACAGTGACGGGTGTTGCTGGCCAGGCATGGTACACGCCTATCTCGTCTAGTTCAGCGCCATGGTTCCATAACCGCTACGGGTCCGCACAGTTCCGTGCAGGCCTGCTCCAGGGAATGGTGAACTCCATGGGGTGGCGGCGGAACCATGCCGTACTGGTGTCTGGCATACCAGCGACGGCTCCTAGCCGGGAGGCCATTGCTGGTAAAACCGTGAATACGTCAACGGGTCACGTATTCACGGGAGTGTCCGCTTCGGAGACAGACTAGTCCGAGGCTCTGGCTTGGCTAGCCAGGGTGGATCCGTCTGTGGTTTCGACCATGGCCGAAGAGGATACACCCATCCGTCGGTTACATCGATTAGGACGGGTCTTGCCTGCAGGGATTACGACAAATATGGTGTGGTTCCAGCGGTCACTGAAGATGACCACTGGGTAGTTGGAGTCCAGAGTGGTGGAGCGGGTATCCCCCCCTCCAGCACTTGTGGACAGGTCCCAGGTACACCATGAGGAAGTCCTGGCCCTATGTGATGAGGGGGTGAGAGCGGCAATGAGTGCTGTGAATCACTCTTATCGCCTTCTTCAGTCAGTGTGGGCTGAAGCGGGGGCAGGCCACCCTGTGCCACCTGTGGTGCTATCATGCGTTAATGACGGTTTGGTGCTGTCTATGGACACCAATGGCAAGGGTTCAGGCGCGAGTGACGAAGTCCAGGAGGCAGGAGGTCCTTGACCATATGCGTCCAGCTACCGCCGTTAGGGAGCCTTTGCTTGGAACGCCCCTGGCTGGCCCTAGCATCTTTGGTGGCCAAGCGCAGGCCCATCTTAGAGGACACCACCAATATTGCGCAGAATTGGTTGGCTGTAAATCTACAGCTAGAACTAGTGCGACAAGCGCACGCATTAGGGGCTGTAGCTAAGCCGCTGACTGGACAACCTTCTTCCAAGAAGAAGAAGAAGCGTAAAAGCCAGGCGAAAGCCAAGCCTGCTTCTGTTGGGTCTTCACAGCCGCCTCCGGCGAAGAAGGTTGTAGAGGTTCCTGCCCACCCCACTGTTGCTCCTGATTGCCAGAGAGGTGGGAAGGGCAAGGGTAAATCCTCAAAGGGCGGAAAGAAGGGAGCTGATCTTACCTGAGGGTATGGTAGCTCCCTTCGTAACTGCCTGGACCACACCTGTGCGACAGGAACAACGGTGCCAGTTAGACCAGTCAAGCCAAGACCAAAATGGTTCTCTCGTCAAGAGAGAGTTCTCTCGTCAAGAGAGAGTTCTCTCGTCAAGAGAGAGTTCTCTCGTCAAGAGAGAGTTCTCTCGTCAAGAGAGAGCAGTAACGGATCGCGAGCCAAATACCCGCATTAGGCGTCAATGCGCCTATAGTTGGTGGAAGGCTCATGCATTTCGTTGAGGCTTGGCGAGGTGTGACGTTAGACAGTCTGGTCATGGATGGTTATCCCAGGGGTACATGCCGGAGTGGTGGGATTTTCCACCACAAAATCTGTCTTTGGCACCTGTCTGGACACCCGTACCAATGGAACCAGACAAGTTAGAAGCCAATCAAAATGAAGTGTCAGGTTTGCTTCTGAAGGGAGCAATAAAACCAGCAAACCAGAACACTCCAGGCTTCTATTCAAACATGTTCCTTGTCCCCAAGAGCACAGGGAAAGGAAACCTGTACTCAATCTCAGCCCATTGAATTGGTTTATCCATACGCCTCGGTTTTAGATGGAAATTCTGAGGTCGGTAATGGCAGGGTTGAGGAAAGGAATGTGGTGTGTGTCAATCGATCTGAAATATGCATATATCGACATTCCAAGGAACAGGAGTTGTCACAGGTTTCTGAGATTCGCGTTTCAGAATCAGGTATGGGAGTTTGTAGTACTCCCATTCGGCCTGTCGACAGCTGCACAGGTTTTCACCAGAGTGGTCCTTGCGGTGACAGCGTTTCTCAGAAGAGAGAACGTGGTGTTTCACACCTACATAGACGATTGGCTTATCAAGGCGGACACGCCAGCCAGGTTAGAAGTGGATACTGCTCTGACTCTGAAGTTACTTTCAGATCTAGGCTGGATAGTCAACAGGGAGAAATCCGAATTGACACCCACTCAACAGTTCGTTTATTTGGGAATGCGATTCGATCTCGAGGAAGGCAGGGTTTACCCATCAGAGCCCAGAGTGGTGTCTCTGTTAGCCATCCTCAAGAGTTTTCGATTGGGAAACCACATTCAGGCGAGGAGGCTGGGCATGATGGTCTCCATGGAGCAGGTAATCCTGTAAGCTGCTCTGATGCGAAGACCTATCCAGTTGTATCTGATGTGTCTGTGGAAACGGAGAACAGAACAGAGCCAATAATGGTGGAAGGAGCATCAGAATCTCCTAGTGGGAGTTTCGCTTCACCTACCCCACCCCCAGCTGTCCGGGTACATGGGTGCATCGCTGTAGGGCTGGGGGTGGGGACCTGCCTGGGAGAGAACCCAGTTTCGGGCACACGTACTCTCCAAGAGAGTCAGCTGCATATCAATCTGTTGGAAATGATGGCGGTGGAACTGGCATTGGAAAAGTTTCTTCCAAAAGTCAGGGGCAAGGTGATATTGCTACGGTCGGACAATTCAACAGTAGTATCATACATAAATCGCGAAGGCGGGACCAGGTCACCCACACTGTGTATGTGAAGGTGTGGCACTTGATTCAATGGTGCAGGAATTACGTAGTTGTTTTGAAAGCAGCTCACATTCCTGGGCGGAAGCTTTGTCTCGCAGACAGAGAATTCTGCTGATAGAATGGTCTCAACCCTCCAGTTCTTCAAAGGATCTTCAAGCATTGGAGCAAACCAAATGTGGACTTGTTCGCCACAAAGGAAAATGCTCAAATCATGACTTATGTCTCGCCGATTCCAGATCCAAATGCCGTCGATATAGACGCTCTGGCGATAAGCTGGAAAGGGATGCACGCTCACGCGTATCCGGCCACCATTCTAGGGCATAGAGATTCAAGTTTGTTCAAACGAAGCCGATTGGCCAAAATCCAAGATGGCCGCTGGCCAAAATAGAAACACTTTAAAAATCTTCTCCGAAACCGCTGGAGGAATTGATTCAAACTCATAACTCATCATCTAGTGCAACGGTAGACCCGAGTTTGTTCAAGGCAACCTGATTGAGCGATTTGCCTGGCGGCCATGTTGGATGACCTAGTGTTCGCGAAAACGACTTCTCCCGAACCGCTGAAGGGATAGACCTGAAATTTGGTAAATATGCTTAGGGACCAAGGTCCATTCAAGTTTGTTCAAGGGAAGTTCGTACGTTAAAAAACATGCCCGCCATCAACCAATCAAAATTTAGCGTTTGTTGGTCATATTGGCTTTTTTGTATTTGATGTATTTTGATAGCGAAAATTGCTTTATATATGCTTATCAGTGTGGCGAGTTCAAATATGCCACCTTCGAGACTGTCGGATAAACGGTTTGGCTGCCATCTTGGTTTGTTTTCCCGCCATCGACTCCCATAGTAAAGCAATGGGCCCATAGTAAAGCAATGGGGAATTCTTTAAACGACGTCTTCTCAAGAACCACACGGCCAATTTCAATTATATTGTGGAGGAAGCATTCATAGGGCATAGAGATCTAAGTTTGTTCAAACGAAGCCGATCGGTCGAAATCCAAGATGGCCGCCGGCCAAAATGGCTGATTTTTAGAAACACTAAAAAATCTTCTCCAAAACTGCTGTAGGAATTGATTCAAAACTCATAACACATCATCTATGGCAACGGTAGACCCAAGTTTATTCAAGCCAACCTTATTGGCCTATTTGCTTTGCGACCATCTTGGATAACGTAGTTTTCGCGAAAACGACTTCTCCCGAACCGCTGAAGGGATAGTGCTGAAATTTGGTAAATATGCTTAGGGAACAAGGGCCATTCAAATTTGTTCAAAGGAAGTTCGTACGGTAAAAAAACATGGCCGGCATCAACCAATCAAAATTTAGCTTTTTGTCATATTGGCTTTTTTGTATTTGATGTATTTTGATAGCGAAAATTGCTGTATATATACTTATCATGGTGGCGAGTTCAAATATGCCACTTTTGAGACTGTTGGATAAACGCTTTTACTGCCATCTTGGTTTGCTTTCCTGCCATAGGCTCCCATAGTAAAGCAATGGGCCCATAGTAAAGCAATGGGGAATTCTTTAAACGACTTCTCAAGAACCACTGGGCCGATTTCAATTATATTTGGCAGAATGCAGCCTTAGGGCATAGAGGTCTAAGTTTGTTCAAATGGAGCTGATCGGCCAAAATCCATGATGGCCACCGGCTAAACCAGCCAATTTTTAGAAATGTCTTTAAAAATCTCCGAAACGGCTTGGGGGTTGATTCAAAACTCATGAAACATCATCTAATGCAGGAGGAGAACCAATTTGTTCAAGAGAACCTGATTGGGCCATTGGCTTGGCGGCCATCTTGGATGACCTAGTTTTCGCGAAAACAACTTCGTATCCAGAATCGTTGAACGGATTGGGCCAAAATTTGGGAGATATGATAAGGGACTAAGGGCCGTTAAGTTTTGTTCAAAAGTAGTTGATACATAAAGAAACATGGCTTCTGTTTTCTTGTTATGATTCTGCTCAACTCTGTAGGGTTCTACTTATTGTTGATGGCCTTTCTGGTTGAAATGCCTATGATGCAGGTGAGCGATACAGGCCCCTTGGGCCTCTTGTTTGGGGTGAAAATCTTAGATTTTTATGAAAAATGTACTGGAAATTGTCAAATTGCTTCTTCTCCTTACCATTCTGAGCGATTTCAACCAAATTTAGCTGAAAGTATCCTATGGTCATAGGCTCTAGAAATTTGATTTGGAAATTTGAGACATCAATTTTTTGGGTGAGTCTTAGATTTTATGAAAAATATACTGGAAATTGTCAAATTGCTTCTTCTCCTTACCGTTATGAGCGATTTCAATCAGAGTTGGCTGATTCTGTGATGATGGGCTCTAGAACTTCCATTCGGAATTTTGATTCGTCAATTTTGTGGGTGAAAATCTTGGATTTTATGAAAAATTTACTGGAAATAGTCAAAATGCTACTCCTCTATTAACTGCTTGACATATCACAACCAAATTTTGTTAGATGAATTCTGTGGTGGTAGGCTCCAGAACGTCCATTTAGAATTTTAATTGAGCTATTTTTTGGGTGAAAATCTTAGATTTTATGACAAATTTACTGGAAGTTGTCAAAATTGCTTCTTCTGCTTGTCAACTTAACTGATTTCAAGCAAATATGGCCAAAAGGACCCTATGATGATAGGCTCTAGAACTTGCATTCAGAATTTTGATTCATCAAATTTTTTGGTTAAAAATCTTACATTTTATTACAAATTTACTGGAAATAGTCAAATTGTTTCTTCTGCGTACTACGATGAGCAATTTCAACCAAACTTGGCTAAAATGATCCTATGATCATAGGCGCCAGAACTTCGATTCAGAATTTTGATTGGTAGATTTTTCCTATGTTTCCATCTTGTTTAATGTAACGAATCGAATCGTGTATATTTAAATGCAAAGGCTTCAAATGCTAATGGGCCAGGTGAGTGTCAAAGGCCCTTGGGCCTCTTGTTTATTATGCCTAGTGAACTTAATCTATGTTTAACATGTTTAACAACAATGTGGGCAGCAGATGAGACATTTAATTCTCCTGAATTCTTGTTGAATCTATATGTCATTTTATTGCGTAGGCCATCAACTGATTTGAATGAGAATGGTTTCAATAAGCTCTAGTCTATCTGAATGCAGTGCAATGCAATGTCCAATCTGTCACTCAAGTATCTGTATTATAATCAAATGTGTCACATGTTAGCTGATGACACATTAAAAATTATGTATATGTTGCTTCTTCGCAAAAGTCTACAAATTGTGTCTTAATGTATGTGCAATTTAATAAACATTCGTTTGAATATTTTTAAACAAATTTGACTGGAAGCTAGTCCGTCATGTGTCCGTATGGCAGTAGCAGTTCCATATCAAATTATTAAAAAAAATTCAACAGTACCAGTACTTGAAATTTAGATTCTGGAAATCTGTGTCAGAGCATTAAATCGATTCCAACGTGTAAAAAGTGGGTGGGACTTAGCTAGAAATGTGTGGGACTTAGCTAGAAATGTATCCCTCTATTATCCATGTCTGCTTGGACATTGCGATACTGGTCTTCTTTCCTTCAATATACTAATTTACCTGTACTAATTATTTACCTTACATTTTAGTACAACTTCATTAACATTGTGTTTCTCTTGTTTTTAGGTACATTCAATTTTGCTGTGAAGGACAGTTTCTGAAATGATCTTAACTGTATGAGTATGATATATTTAAGCATACTGGTATAGACTAGCACATGTTTTATAGATTACTGGATAACTATGTTTTGTTTTAAGACTATGAATCATTTAAGAACTAGTGAATTCTAGCATTGTGTCTGCTATGCTAGTGTTCAACACGACAACATTAACTGTGGCGGTTAGCACAAAATGATAGCACGCAAAGGCAGTAAAACGGCAACAAGAGAGACAAACAATTCTGCTACAGCCGAGAGACTAGCCGATTATCGAGGGGAGAGCGCCCTCCCTTTAGCGGGCACCACATCAGCTACAAAAGGCGGTACACAGTTACTCGAGATGGAGGGACCTGTGGCCAGCTCCAGTCCATCTGTTCATGGACAGGAAACTAATATTGATGATTTGACTGTGACACTAGAGACAGCCCACTTAAAGGATCCTTCAAAGGTAGGCTTCGTCCATAGACAGGCCATAAAATTTGAAAGATTTAGGTAAACCTAAATTTAAAGATAAGTTACATGATTTTCATCCCACGGAGGCTATAATAAAGGTTACCCTGTCACCCTTTCGCTGATGATACATACGGCAATCAAACATGAAAGCTATTGCATATTTTGAAAATAATTTGAGTGAAAGCCATTGCTGCCTAAACCTTAGGCTAGCAAAAGCTTCCTGTCAAATTGTTTTCAAAATATTCAACCCAATAGATATTATGTATCTGAATAATTTCTGTCATAGTATCTGGTCAGTACATTGCACAGGGCTGTGAATTACCTAATGTACCGGTAGTTTAATGATGTGTTGTCTCGATTACCTATTAGTTAACTATTCTGTATTATGGTAAAAGACATGTCTTAGATTCAGGTAATCTTCAGGGGCGACAATTGTTCCATTTACCTCAAATTTTGTGCACCGCTAGAGAGGACTGAAATTTCGAATTCCTAAGTTCCATTCTATTTAATATGATAATTTGTGTGCTCGCTAAACACAATGTTGCTTTTTATTTTTTGCTGATCACAGCTTTCAGCAACATTGTTTCCAAACTGGATGCTATTCGTTCTTCTGAACGACCCTAAGCGTAACTTTTTACATCAGTGTGATATGGGTTAACACCAAAATGTGATATATCAGAATTAGAGTAGGGGTCCTTTGTTTTCCTTTGTCCCCATATTTTTAGCTTTCCTGGCCTGAAAGACCAAGTGAGCTTATGCCATGATGGCCATTCGTTCGTCAAATTGCTACTTCGCCATAACGGTTTGACCGATTTCAACCAAATTTGCCGGGGAGAACCCCATGCTGGTACCCTCTAGATGATTTTTCCAAATTTTGATTTGTCTAATTTTTTGGGTGAAAACCTTAAATTTTATGAAAAATCTACCGGAAATGCTTAAAATGCTACTCATCCATAGTCGCTTGAGATATTTCAACCAAACTGACTAAGTGATTCTGCGGTGGTAGGTTCTAGATCTTGTATTCAGAATTTGAATTGATCAATTTTTGGGGGTGGCGCTAGATCTTTTGTTCAGAATTTTGATTGATAAATTTTTTGGGTGAAAATCTTACTACTCCATAGCCGCTTCAACCAAATTTGGCTAAATGTCAGATTCTACGGTGATAGGTTCTAGAACTGCTATTCAGAATTTTGATTAATCAATTTTAAAAGCCTACACCTCATTAACCGCTTGACAGATTTCAATCAATCTCAGCTGGAAGGTCCCTAGGTGGGTAGGCTTCAGAAGGTTCATGAATACAGAATCTTGGATTTTCTGAAAATTATCTGTGTCTTTAAATGGAAATGTTTCAAATGCTAATGGTCCAGGTGAGCGCCACAGTCCCTCAGGCCTCTTGTTTATGTTTATTCAGCTGCAAAATAAGGTAACCTTTGCAAACATTCATTAGATATAGCAGATTTTAACATGCTAAGAAATATTTTGTTGAATATTTTGAAACTAATTTGGCTAGAAGCATTTGATTCCTTAGGCAGCAACAGCTTCCAGTGTCAAAATTTTCAACAGTTTGCCAGTATGGATGAAATTGCCAATATATTTGAATTGACATATTGTGATTTAACTGATGAAAGTGTTATTGTTTACCAGACGGGCCTCGTTTGTAACAAAGCATTGATGTCGATATGTATATCATAAGAATGGCGTTCATTACCCAAGTGTATCCCTCATATTTTTGTAATGTTCCCACATTATGGTTGGCTATGGTCCTTGGGCCTCAATTTTCTAGATCCTAGAATGAATACTGCTGTGGTACTAGGTTTTGTGACTACATGTAAGACACGGTTCAAGCAGGTTTGACCATAGTGGATGATGTGTGTGAAGTGTAAATGTCTTCCAAATTTACTTCACTTGTCTATAAGTTTAGAAGGCACACATATATATATATATATATATATATATATATATATATATATATATATATATATATATATATATATATATATATATATATGCTCAATCATGACAATGCATCATATTGATTCATTTCAATTTTCTGAGCCAAATACATTTCCTGTCAACATATGTTATTGTGACAGCTAATATGGATAGGTTAGACATTTCACATTCAAGCCTTTAGATTACATACAGCCTACGGTGGAAGAAGTACTTGTGATAGCAAATTAAATGTGCACAAATTAGCGAAACCAGGCATGCCAAGTATCTCTTCATCAATACATGTATGTACATTTTTCTGCTAGCATGCCTAGCATCATAAATTCCTAATTATTGAGGGAGATATAGGAGGAATTTAACCCTATAATTCTGTCAAAAATAATGTATACTGCCATTGAAGATCCCTCCAATTACTTCAATTGACCTTTCCAGTTTTAGCTATGGCCCGCTCAGCTCCACCCACACCTCGCTTGTGTTGGGATCGATCAATCCTTGAACTCCATGACTATCAATTTCCAGAAAAATCTACAGGTAAGCTGTTGAATATTTTGAAACTAATTTGACTTGGCGCTTTTGCTGCCTATGGCCTATAGTTTCAAAATAGTCAACAGCATGTTTAATAAATAGCTAACACAATTTGTACATGTCGGACTATTAAGCGTTTAAGATGGATTAAATTGAGTCATTCATGCTGTAGTTAATTATGACGTCATCCTACATGTCACGTAGTTTATTATGACGCCATATGATGGATGGATAAACTGGAAAGATCCATTACTTCAATTGATTTTACATGCAGAGAAGAACTAAGAGAAAAACTATATTTGTACGTAACTTAAACTATATGATTTGCTTTGTTTCAGGATAAAAAGTTGAGTCTTGCTTCTATGAGCTTTGATCCATCAAAGCCAAAGCAGGTCACTGTAACACAACCTGGTCATAAGCCTAAGCCTACTGGCTCGGGCAAAAAGCCTTCTGTTAAAGCTGATTTGGTAAGTATTAAGTACTGGAACTGATTACTGACAGTACTAATAAATAGATAATATTTCTACTAGCATTGACAGGGAGTGCTAATTAGACCCAACCGTGTGCGCATCTGGCATATCTCAATGTTCATGTTCGGATCGCAACCTCTGACTGATTTTATGGAGTCAGATAAAATTTGTTACATCAATACATGTGTACCGTCTCAAGATATTATTTGAGATTGCATTTCAATGAAACATTAAACTAAAAACAGATGTCTAGCTACGAACTGAGACTAGTCTAAGTGGCTAGAACGTAATAACCAGCCATCTTGCTAAAATCATCAGACACAGGGATGGACTACTTGTTAAAAAGTTTGAAATGGAGACAAGAATGTGGGAATAATATCATGATGAATCGACTGATTAATCGACTATTGCAGGAAGATGGGGGAGCCCATGACATTGTATGATAGCCAGCCATATACATGTAATTGTGCTATTGTTTTAAAACTGATTGTAACGTTGCAAATTGTTGCTGCCATGGACAGGAACAATTTTCAGTCAGTTATTTTTATTATAGGTTTAATGATTACCATGACAGCATCCACTTTGTATCATATTGAAATTAATTTTGACATTTTTTCCACACAGGTTTTGTACTTATTTTTGGATGATTTAACAAGAGCGATATAGCAGCTGTCATTCTAATTAGTTTGAAATTATTCAATACAAAATTTTGTACATTCTAATACATTTGTCATATACATGTATATGGTCTATAACTGTATAGTCGTTGCCAGACCAATTAATTTTTTCTGTAACGTTAATTTTAGCTCAATTTTTCCATATCTAGGAAAAAATTATTATTTTAAGCATTTTTTCCATCATGATTTTTGGCAGCCAAGTCCCTGTCACTCAGAATGGCAGAGTGTTCCATAGCTTGATTCTCTGTAGATTTATTAACCCTCTGCTGGTCAAATTTGGTCAAGAAATTCTAAATATTTGCTTATTGAATGGTCATTTGCATGCCAAGCGAGAAGTATTTTTTTTAATTTACCACTGGAATGACTGGCTATGTTATCGAGCCAGGCAGTCCAGTGGTAAGTTTTTAAAAATACTCTTGGCCTGCAAATGGATATTCCTCAAGAACACTTCAGAGCCTGCTTTGGCCGGCTTGACCATTAAAGGGTTAATACTGTATTAGTCTAATACGCCTGAGCTTGAAATTGTACCGTAGCCCCAATACCCGGTCTTGTGTTTTGGCATAGTTGAGGGAGAACTTTCATCTTTACAAAAGATTACATTAATCTGACCTGAAGGGAATGAAATGCATATTTGACTAATTTTCTTTCAGGATGTGGCCAAAGAATTCAGCAAATGTCGAGAGGAAGGCTCAAAGAGACTGGACCTCAGTAAATCACAGGTAGTGTTTTTGAGTTTTAAGTCAAAGTCCTCCACTTGCAATATCTGGATGAACCATATGGATTACATCATGTATGCAATGCTTGTCTCTTTAGTGATCAAACAATGTAAAAAAAACGTTTGAATTTTCTCACAGAAAATGTCCATTTGCAGACCACAAGAATATGTTTTAAAATCTATCTATCGAGCCAGTCATTCCAGTGATAAATTTTCAAAATATTTTTTAGGTCAGCAAATGGACATTTCTCAAAGCCATCTATAGCAGTAATACATTTCCTTTAAGAATATACCGAGGTTAACCATTTTACCTGAGATAGCTTATGACAAATTCACTATGATGTAAAATGATTTTGTTTAAGAGAGATATAAATTCTCCTTCGATCAATACTCACCATCCTGTTACTTCTGATATACAGCTGGCCCTGACAGCGGCTCTAGGATTATAGACTTAGAAAGCTTTACCGACTCCTGGGAACGGGTACTCGGCTCCCAACTGCCGAGTACCCGTTTACCATAGAGCTCATTCTTGTTTGCATAGCAACAAGAGCAATACATGCTTTCTGCATTAAGGATTTTAGTGGGTTTTTTGTGAAAGAAAATCTAAGTCTTTAATCTGTGATAGTTTGTGTGTTCGTGAAAGGATTAACTAAGGACTATGGAGAATACCGCCGAAGATAACCAGGTTGTATCGTTCTTTATTATCCATAGTTAAAAGACTTAGGTCTCTAAATTTCGTTGTGTCGCATGTTCCAATTTCTCACCCCATAGAATCTGGGACGTGTGCTAACAACGATATATGCCAGACGATCGCCTTCTTTAACCCCCAACAGGCGATTGGCAGATATGAAAATAGGTGTTTGCTACGGTATTTCTAACACGAATATCGGCTGATGTCGTTTCTCCGTAGGATCCGAGCGGGTGACGTCACACCCGGTCGCTCGGATGTTTATGTGAAGAAAATTTTTTTTCATTAATTCGCGCATCTTGTTCTTGGTGCTGCGTACTAAAAATGGTACCGGAAACTTTAGAATGATCAAGTTTACGTGCGATCACGATCGGTTTGCAATGATCGGTGGTTTCCAAATTCTTGAGTAAATGCGTGGTCTGCGGTTTTACCGTGTGATACAGCAGTTTGTTATACATTTTGTTGTTTTCTTCACATATCGTGCTGCTTTCGTTAGGAGTATAATTTATATTGATTAGTAAATATACCCCGAATGCTATGCGATATGATTCCTGGAGCCGTTACACATCCTGGAGGATTTATTATGGGTGTGTTTAATGCCCGCCGCGTTCTTGTCGTCATAATCAATGCGATCGTTGTTGTAACGTGGCGGGGTGGGGTGCGGGGAGGTTACGGTTAATTTATGAGTCAAAATTATTTGAAAATTAATTGTCTGCCTTCCATCCGGGTCTCGTTCCGCTTGTTTATTGTAGGTTTGTGCTTATGTTATAGGCCAAGCCAGCCCCGCCATCATGTGACGAATGCCATAAGTTTGTCCGTGTCGTGTTCAAGGACCATGCTTGTTTTAGGTGTTCCCTGTGTAATATTGATCATAGGTATAATGTTTGTGCAGTGTGGTCCGTTGAGATGATGGTTAAGTTCCTTGCCCAGAAGGACTTGGCTGGGTCTGACGCGGGGTCAGGCGGTCCGAGAGGAAATCGTGGAGCGCCCGGTTCGGCCGGTGGGGGGGTGCTCCACGTCCCCAGCTGGAGGTGGCGGAGATGGCACCGCCGGCGTGGTTTGGTCCGGCTATGCAGGGTTTTCTGCATAGCGTTCTGCCCATGCTGGTGTCGTCCCTGCTACCAAAGGTTGGGGGCCAGTTTCTCCCCATGCTTGGTACGGATCCTGTCCTCGGACAGGATTCTGGACTGGTTACCGAGGGGGCCGTCTCGTACGGCCCCCTGGCAGTCCCATCTGGCTTCGGCCAGACGGGTTCTGTCTCTCTGCGGCCACCTCCGGGTGGTCCAATAGTGGTGGCCGGTCCGTCAGGTGTGGGAGCCGTCCGCCAGGATGGCTCCACGGTTGACTCGTCTAGTGACGGCTCTTCGGAGTCTGAAGACGAGGAGGCCGAGGAGGAGAGGTTGCTGCGGCCCATGAAGCCGCAGGTGGAGAATATGGAGGTTGATTCCGTCCTGGACGGAACCGGCCTCCATTTGTCTGGTTTGGCGCAAGCCAGGTCAGCTGCTCCGCCTGTGGCTGAGGCCAATCCGTTACCGTGCACCGGTTCCGTGCGGCTTGGTTTGTCACCAGCCGTCACGGGAACGGGTGTGCCGGGCCAGGCGTGGTACTCGCCTATCTCGCCTGGTCCGGCAGCCGGACGTGGGGTGCCGTTGGCGCCCGTGTCCGGCTATGGTTCCGCGACTGCTACGGGTCCGTACGGTTTTCCGTGCGGACCTACCCCATGGACCGGAGTGTTTCATGGGGTGGCGGCGGAACCGTGTGGTAGCGAAGTGCCTGGCGTGTCAGCCGTGGCTCCTTGCCGGGAGGCCGTGGCTGGCAGACCCGTGAGCACGTCAACGGGTGACGTGTTTGTGGGGGTGTCTTCGTCGGAGGTAGATTGGTCAGATGCTCTGGCGTGGCTAGCCAGGGTTGACCCGTCGGTGGTTTCGGCCACGGCCGATGAAGATGCGCCCCGTCCGTCAGTTGCGTCGATTAGGACGGGGTTTTGCCCGCGGCCAGGATCCAGTCAGTGGGACTGGATCCACGGTTCATAGATTTGTTGGATGCTATTTATAGCAAACAACTAATGACCAATGGTCAGCTCCCTGCGGCCTCCAGGGAGGTGCGGGTAAGATGTATTCCGCGGGGGGAATACGACAGGTATGGTGTAGTCCCGTCGGTCACGGAGGATGACCGATGGGTACTGGGAGTCCAGAGTGCCGGGTCGGGTGGCCCCGGTCCGGCACTAGTGGATAAGTCTCAAGTACACCAGGAAGAAGTCCTGTCCCTATGCGATGAGGGTGTGAGGGCAGCGATGAGCGCTGTCAATCATTCTTATCGTCTCCTTCAGTCAGTGTGGGCTGAAGCGGGGGCAGGCCACCCTGTGCCACCTGTGGCGCTTTCATGTGTTAATGACGGCCTGGTGCTGTCGATGGACGCATTGGCAAGGGTGCAAGCGCGAGTGACGAAGTCCAGGAGGCAAATGGTCATTGACCATATGCGTCCGGCTACGGCAGTCAGGGAGCGTCTTCTTGGGATGCCCCTGACAGGGCCTAGCATCTTCGGTGGCCAAGCGCGGGCCATCTTAGAGGATACCGCCAGTATCGCGCAGAATCGGTTAGCGGTAAACCTACAGCTAGAGCTAGTGCGGCAAGCGCACGCACTAGGGGCTGTGGGGAAACCGCTAACGGGACAGCCTTCAAAGAAGCAGAAGAAGCATAAGGGCAAGACGAAAGCCAGGCCTGTTGCGACTTCTGCTTCAGCTGGGTTTTCGGAGCCGCCGCCGGCGAAGAAGCCCAGGAAGGTTGTAGAGGCGCCTACCCTCCCCAATGTTGCTCCTGACCGCCCTAGGGGCGGCAAGGGTACGGGTAAGGCCTCAAAGGGCGGCCAGAAGGGGCCGAAGCGAACTTGAGGGTACGAAAGCTCCCTTCATATCCGCCTGGACCGCGCCTGTGCGACAGGAACAGCGGTGCCAGTTATACCCGTCGTGCCTAGAACGAAATGGTTCTCACTCTCTCTCATTAAGAAAGGGGGGGGGGGGGGGGGTGCGGACTGCGAGCCAGACAACCCCGTTAGACGTCGAGGCATCTATGGTGGGTGGAAGGCTCATGCGTTTCGTCGAGGCCTGGCGAGGTGTGACGTCAGACAGTCTGGTCCTGGGATGGTTATCCCAGGGTTACATGCCGGAGTGGTGGGACTTTCCACCACAAAATCTGTCTTTGGCACCTGTCTGGACACCCGTACCAAGGGAGCCAGACAAGTTAGAAGCCATTCAAAAGGAAGTGTCGGGTTTGTTTCTGAAGGGAGCAATAAAACCAGCAAACCGGAACACTCCAGGCTTCTATTCAAACACAGGGGGATGGAGACCCATACTCAATCTCAGGCCATTAAATTGGTTTATCCATACGCCTCGGTTCCAGATGGAAACGCCGAGGTCGGTAATGGCGGGATTGAGGAAAGGAATGTGGTGTGTATCGATCGATCTGAAAGATGCATATTTCCACATTCCTATGAATCGGAGTTGGCACAGGTTTCTGAGATTTGCGTTTCAGAATCAAGTATGGGAGTTTACAGTTCTCCCGTTTGGCCTGTCGACAGCTCCGAGGGTTTTCACAAGAGTGGTCCTTGCGGTGACAGCGTTTCTCAGAAAAGAGAACGTGGCGCTACACACCTACATAGACGACTGGCTGCTCAAGGCAGACTCGGCAGCCAGGTTGAACGTGGATACTGCTCTGACTCTGAAGTTACTTTCAGATCTAGGCTGGATAGTCAACAAGGAGAAATCCGAGTTGACGCCCACTCAACATTTCGTTTATTTGGGGATGCGATTCGACCTCGAGGAGGGCAGGGTTTACCCGTCAGAGCCCAGAGTGGTGTCTCTGTTAGCCATCCTCAAGAGTTTTCGAGTGGGAAACCACATTCAAGCGAGGCGGTTCCTTCAGATGCTGGGCATGATGGTCTCCATGGAGCAGGTTATCCCGTACGCTGCTCTAATGCGAAGGCCTATCCAGTTGTATCTGATGTCTCTGTGGAAACAGAGAACAGAACCCCTGTCAAAACTGGTGCCAGTTTTGGAGCCGATAATATCGCATCTTCTATGGTGGAAACAGCGTCAGAATCTCCTATTAGGGGTTTCGCTGCACCTACCCCACCCCCAGCTGTCCGTCTACACGGATGCATCGCTGGAAGGGTGGGGTGCCTACCTGGGAGTACACCAGGTCTCGGGCACATGGACTCTCCCGGAGAGTCAGCTGCATATCAATCTGTTGGAAATGATGGCAGTGGAACTGGCGTTGGAAGAGTTCCTTCCGATGATCAGGGGCAAGGTGATATTGATACGGTCGGACAATTCGACAGTAGTATCATATATAAATCGCCACGGTGGGACCAGGTCGGCCACTCTGTGCATCAGGGTGTGGCACTTGATTCAATGGTGCAGGAATTACTCGGTTGTTTTGAAAGCAGCTCATATTCCTGGCCGATTGAACATTCTGGCGGATGCTTTGTCTCGCAGACAGAGAATCTTGCCAACAGAATGGTCCCTCAACCCTCCGGTTCTGCGACGGATCTTCGAGCATTGGGGCAAACCCAACGTGGACTTGTTCGCCACAAAGGAAAATGCTCAAATCATGACATATGTCTCGCCGATTCCAGATCCAAATGCCGTCGATACAGACGCTCTGGCGATAAGCTGGAGAGGGATGCACGCTTACGCGTACCCACCCACCAGTCTTCTACCGAAGGTATTGGTGAAGGTCAGGGAGGAACCGTGTCTGGTCCTGCTAATAGCGCCGTATTGGCCGAGCAGGGCGTGGTTCACGGATCTTCTATATCTGCTGGTGGAAAATCCTGTGCAGTTGCCCGAGATTCCGAACATAATCTCCCAGGCCAAGGGACGCTTCCTACACGAGCGTCCCGAAATGTTCAAATTGACTGCGTGGATGTTGTCAAACAACGTTCCACGTCGGAAGGCTTTTCTCGACAGGCTGCTGATTTCATCGCGGCTGCGAGAAGGAGGTCAACCTTCAAGTCATATAACAACAAGGTTAACAGATTTGCAGACTGGTGTGAGGAAAAGGGTATTGATACCTTTCAATCCACTATTCAGCAAATAGCAGACTTTCTCTGTGAGCTGTTCTTTTCAGGACTATCTCCCGTCACAGTTGCTGGATACAAGTCAGCTTTGGCATCAGTTATCCCTTGTCTAGCCAACAGGGATAGTCCAGAGGTGGCCCAGTTAAATGTGATGTTGAAGGGAATGAGCAATCTCCGCCCGAGACAACCGGTAATCATTCCAGCCTGGAGTCTATCTTTAGTGCTTAATGTACTGGCCAAGCACCCTTTCGAACCATTGCGTTCGGCTAGTCTAAAGCATTTGACTCTAAAGGCGGTCTTTCTATTGGCAGCTTCCTCAGCTAGAAGGCGCAGTGAGATCCATGCGCTTTTGGCAGAGAGGAACCGATTTATTGTTTCTGGAGAAGGTCTGCGTCTTCTGCCAAGAGCAGAGTTTATGTCAAAGAACCAATCTTTGAGATATCCCGGCAAACCGATCATTATACCGAAGTTAACTAGGTTTGATCGTGATGCCAGTGTTTGGTGCCCGGTCCGTGCTTTGACTAAGTACAAGAAACGGACTGACTCGTTACGGTCGAACGATAGACATCTGTGGATCTGCCATAAAAAGCCTTATGGCGCCGCATCCATGGATACTATCTCTCGTTGGGTGGTCGAATGCATTCAGACTACTCACGAGATGGCGACTGGGCACCAGGTGCAGGGCGTAAGGGCACACGATGTTAGAGGAATAGCCGCCTCGACCGCCCTTTACAATGGTGTTCCGTTAGAGGACATCATGGCCGTTGCACAATGGCACTGTGAGTCCTCATTCACGGATTACTATATGAGGGATGTGTCAGACTCAGCCAATCCACTCGCTTTAGCTGTTTTGAAACGATAGTTAGTGACCACACTGCTTTTCCCCTTTTTTCACTTTGGTAAGAAAAGAACCTAAAGCAGGCATGGTCAGGCGAGAGGATGTCAACCAGATTGTGTCACTGATGGCCGAACCGGTGAATGGTTGGAGGCGGTACGTCTGAAGTCCTATTATCATAAGGTAATTCAATAAGTGAGAG
Organism: Chaetoderma sp. LZ-2023a; assembly: GCA_034401795.1. Lineage (NCBI taxonomy): Eukaryota > Metazoa > Mollusca > Caudofoveata > Chaetodermatida > Chaetodermatidae > Chaetoderma > Chaetoderma sp. LZ-2023a. The sequence continues at coordinate 106,969,888 of CM067370.1, read as the reverse complement.
TTTTTTGTATTATGTATATGTATCATGTTCATTCATCTTATATATTCATGCTCATTCCCAGGCTAATACATGGAATATGCAGGGAGTAGTTAACCCTCTTGGCATATTGGTGTTTTCAGGCGAGATACATGTTCGTTAGTTCTCTCCCTTTTCTTAGGAGGAAAAAGGGGGGCGGGGGGGGGGGGGGGGGGGGGGGGGGGCTGTGACGCGAATGTGATTCGGTCCCGTGAACTTGACGGTCCTTTTAGGTTTCCGTTAGTCAAGTTTGAAGTCTAAAATCTTTCTCCAAGGGGCAAAATTAGCATTTATGGCTTGCCCCTTCCCACCAGGTTACTGATCAAATCTGGTGTATATCAGAAGTAACAGAATGGTGAGTATTGATCGAAGGAGAATGCAGGAAATGTCAATTTCCCTTTCTCCGAGATCTAACAATACTCACCATTCTGTTACGGACCCAGCCTCCCAGCCCCACGGAGGCAAGCCATAGTTTTCTCTTGTTTGGTGGCTATGCAAACAATATGAGCTCTATGGTAAACGGGTACTCGGCAGTTGGGACCCGGTTCCCAGGAGTCGGTAAAGCTTTCTAAGTCTATAATCCTAGAGCCGCTGTCAGGGCCAGCTGTATATCAGAAGTAACAGAAGTAACAGAATGGTGAGTATTGTTAGACCTCGGAGAAAGGGAAATTGACATTTCCTGCATTTTATCGGAATCCATCCTCGTCGGCCAGTCAGATTATATTAGCATGTATTCTTACATAAAATGGAGAGATTGGTATATCAGGTTGCAACGTGTTCATGCAACTTGGCAGTTCAGCAGTTACATATACATGCATTAATTATAATGTATATGCACATGTATATGTGTATATGTATTCTAAACTGGATAGTAACAAGTTTTAAATAACATTCTATTTGTGAAGTACACAACGTGGATAGGTGTAGAGCGGTTGATGCGCACGTTTGGTTCACACCTGCGATACATATATCTGTCCCATAAGAAAAGTATCGTAGCCACTGAACACCACTTGCATTCTAAGACCATCCACAGTCATAACATCCGCAGGGGTTACACACCCCACCACGCCCAGGAAGAAACCAATCTTTAGTGTTACCAGTAATGCTTAAACATGTACTTGTACATGTATTCATGGTCTGTTTGGTGATGACAATTTGCTATCAGTTGTTTTGTCATGATTGTGCTTGACTCTGCTGTCATTTTCTCTCCAGATACCTGTCTTACCAAGCTCTGTGAAAGAGGTGAGTGCATCAGAGATACGTGTATAATCAAGTTTTATAAATTCAGTGTTCACAATTACTATTGACCCTTTCCTGGTCATGATTGTTCAAGAAAATTGAAATTTTGCTTTATGAATGTTGATTTATAGTCATGACAGTCCGAAAGACTATTTTTAGAAAATTTGCATTGTAATGAGTGGCACGGTTACCTGGCCAGTCATTCCAGGTGTACATTTTCAAAAATAGTCATTGACATAACTTCTGATGACCACTGTAGAGGCCAGTTTGGACCAGCTTGACCATTTTAGGGTTAAATGGTTTCTTAATTACTTTGAAAACAGTTGGCCTGAAAGTTGTTGACTCATAAAGAAACAAATTTCAGTGAGATTGTTTTCAAAATACAATTCGTGCATATTTTGTAAATTTTATAAAATTTGATATGACAAGGTAAATGATGTACCATTTTCAATGAGTGTGCCATAGAGATCTAATGAAAAGCGGTGGCACTAGATGCATGACAGGGTGTAATTAACTAATTATTGCATGAGATTCACAGTTGTATTGCAGATGTTTTTGCTGTGCTTATACCATGTCTACCTTTTGATTTTATTAACCCTTTAACACTGAAGTCGACCAAATCGGCTTCTGTATTTTTCTTGAGAAAGAAGTTGAATATCTTGTGCTAAAGGGTTAATGAAGACAAGGATCTCTTTGTTGAACTGCTTCCATTTGCTGCAAAACAGATCAAAGCCACAAACCTTTTCATAAGTAAAGCCAAAACCGAGCTCACACATGTTCAGAGGTGATTAGTACTGGTTACCCATTTGTGTTGTCTAGCCACCTGCTTCATTAAAAAAACCAACATTCAACAATATGGAAGCAAGTGGCTAATTGTAAAACAGTTCACCCAAAGAAGCCTATGTAATTGCCAGGTTCAGTTATAGATCATGATTTTGTTTAACCTCTGTGCAAATATCTCTGTCATGGACACTTTGAACCATGAAAGTTTTGTAGTGCACATATTGTTGTTTTAGTACTTGTCCAGGACATGACACTACATCTTTGCGATGAGATTTTTATGTTTTCAATTACATAGTCTCGCAATCTATATGTGTGCTTAAATTGCACTCCCTGTTTCCCATTTAAATCCCCTCTGACCAATAGAAGGCATGGGAAATTCTGGGAATTAATGTTTCAAATCTGAATTTCTAGCAATACTCTGGCCATTTCTAGCTAAGTTCCACCCACTTTGTACACATTTTGGAATCAATTTAAAACTTTGAAACCTGAATTCCCAAAATCTAACCTTCAAGGTAAGCTGTTGAGCAGTAACAGCTTCCAGTCAGATTAGCTTCATAATATTCAACAGAATTTTTATTAAATTGTAAATTCATTAAAGGCTTGCAATTTGTACGTACACTTTTGTGATAGACTTCGATTTTCATACCGGAGATACATGATTTTGGTTATGACATCAGCTAACAATTGACATAGTTGTTTAAGACGTCAGATTCTTGAGTGACCGGATCCCTCTATTCATGCTTCATTATTGGAGGCAAGCTCAAATCCATAGATCAACTAGGGCAATCTGACCTACATGTAGGTTTTTGAGAATGTAGGTTCTTGGGAATTAAAAAATACATGTAGGCTCAAGAGCTTACAGGTATTATGCAGCTAAGCAGCAAGGATTTGATGGTCCTTGCGCATCGTGGGCCTCTTCTTAAGACCTAAAATTGCTTGGAACCTTTTTTCCCATTCATGTCAGATGAGGTCATGATCTGTGAATGGGCTCAAATCCTAGATATTTGTTTATTTTAAAAGAAAATCCGTGTCAGTTTGGATGACCTCATCTAAATAAAAAATCATCCAGTAGATGGCTTCACATTTTCAAACATTGACCTCATAGTCTACAGCATACTCCGTGTCAGTTTGGATGACCTCATCTAAATAAAAAATCATCCAGTAGATGGCTTCACATTTTCAAACATTGACCTCATAGTCTACAGCATACTCCAGGATGTTCTCATAATGTCAGGCAAACAGCTTAGGGAGTACAAATGTCCCTGTCATGCCTGAGAAAGAAACTATTCAGTGACCTACAGTACAGCTCAGAAATAACTTTCCATGTTTCCAAAACAAAATAAAACATACTGTTGAATATTTTGAACCTAATTTGCAATGCCTTCCTAAATTATTTCTGAACTGTTCTGTAGCGGATTGTAGCATTCCTGAAGAAGACAGCAGATATGTTAGCTCAACAATCATTCCTATCTAGTGATTGACAAACCCCTCCCAGAAAAACAAGAAGCAGAAAATCCCACAACTAGATAAGTTGAATATCTCGAGAACCATTGTATACTTAACTTTAGTGTAAGTTATCTGTAACTTGTTGTTTTACTTTTTTCCAGCTGACGCAGCTAATGGAGTTTTACCTGTATGGTAATCGTTTGGCAGCCCTTCCAACAGAGATTGGTTTCCTAACACATCTGCAAACATTAGCACTGAGTGAAAATTCATTAACGACACTACCCGATACGTTACAGAATTTGAAACTGCTTAGAGTTCTTGATTTGCGGCATAATAAACTGAATGAGGTTAGTTTCCTGTAACGATCATGCCTTAAGCCCTCTGCCCACATTTTGAGTGTGTTCACTGTGTTGTGTTCGATTTATATACTTTCAACAGTGAATTACCTGAATCCCAATTGTAAGGTAACTATTCAGGAAAGCTGTTGAATATCGGCCAGTCAAATTATTTTCCAAATATTCAATAGAATCTTTATTAAATAAGTCTATCAAAGACATAAATACGTACACTTGACAGGACGGAGATAGATACGTCACTGTATTGTGAAGCCAGTCTGCATGTGACATAATTTCATAATCTTTAGCTAAGCTTTACCCACACTTTGCATGTGTTGAAATCAATCGATTCCTGAACTCCCTGACTCAATTTTCAGAAAACTATACAAGTAAGCTGTTGAGTATTTTGAAACTAATTTGAGGTGGGGTGCTGTTGCTGCCATAGTGCCTATGGCAGCAACAGTGCCCAGTCAAATTAGTTTCAAAATATTCAACAGAATGTTTATTAAATAGTAAATACATACAATTCTGCCTGTGGCAGCAACAGCGCCTAGTCAAATTAGTTTCAAAATATTCAACAGAATGTTTATTATAGTAAATACATATAAGTCGTACAACAAGCTTAGCCTGTCATCAATTATGCATTTGAGATGAACGTCATTACCGCATTCATGATGTAATTGACGTAAAACTAAACGTTGTGTAGTTGATTATGACGTCATATGATTGATGGATAAACTGGAATCCTCCCTTGCAAGAGTTCATGTGAAATTTTTAGATAGCTTATTGGCTAGATATAATCTCAAACTCATTGTCATTTCGTCTTATATTTATCACATTCGTTCAGTAAAGCTCAGTCCAAATGGGATTTTAGTAACCTCATGTGATAAATTTGATATGAAATTGTAACTCATTTGAGATCTCTGTTTAGCCATAACCATTTAACCTTTTAACCCTCTAATTTGTTCAGGAAAATTTCAATTTTGTTCATAGAAAATGTCCATTTGTAGACCAAGAGAAAAATATTTTCTAAATTTTACCGCTGGAATGACTGGCTTGGTTATCATCGCGCCAGTCATTCCAATGGTAAATTTTCAGAAACAGTTCTCATGGCCTGCAAATGGACCTTTCTCAAGATGACTCCAGAAGCATTTTTGGCTGCTGTGAGTGTTAAAGGGTTAACACTCAAGGCGGCCAAAACAGCTTCTGCAGTGGTCTTAGAAATGTCCATTTGCCGACAAAGAGAGAAATATTGTTGAAAATTTACCAGTGGTACAATTAAATGTTAAAAAATATCTTGGTCTTCAAATGGACATTTTCTCTGAGAGAATTTAACATATTTGAGGAATGATTATACTGTAAGTCTGTAACCTTTATTTGGCAGATCAGTAATTACTTAAATTATACTAAGAATTATCAGCTTTTATTATTTGGGTTCCATTTGTATAACAACTGACCAGTATGATGTTGAAAACAATATTGCTGTAAGTACATGTAAGTTCAACAGAGTCCGCTTTTGATCGGCTTGATGATTAGAGTTCTTAATAGCATTTGTGTAAGGATTAGGTTGCAAAAGGAGGTATCGGATCTGTCACTGAAGTGTCTGACGCCATAATCAAATGCAACATGGTAGCAGACGTCACAATCAAAATTACGTAGCTCCGGTACGTAAGTCGAAAATTCCATCACGAAAGTGTACAAATTGTATGTATGATTACTGTATTCTGTGGCTGTAGTAGTAGAAACATCCTACAGCTGCTATCAGTCCTTCGCTTTTGCCCACCGTGTCTTGTCCTGAGCCGAAATCCTTAGCTTCCTCAGGTCCATTCTTGACTTGAGTGTACCGAGTCCTGCTTTCTTGAGGTCACCTCGTAGCCCGCTTAGCAGATATATGCAATGACGTCCTCTCCTGTCTTTGACTCTTTGTATTTGCTGGCTCCGAGTAGGGCGAATTCCAAGGCTCTCTGCGATGATGTCTCCTCTGGCATCATTAGCATATGGCCAAACATGGACCATCTTTGCTTGGCGATTTTTACAGACAGTGGCGACATATTACACGTCTTGTATAGTGCATCATTGGAAATTATGCGGGCTGGCCATCGGTGTCCAGTGATGGTACGTATTTGCTGTGGCAGGCATCGAGTTTGTCTAGAGCTACCTTTGGAGCTGCCCAGCTGTTACAGTTATATCACATCAAGGATACGCAGGTTGCATTGTATAAAGTAGCCTTTTTATCAAGGGCGTCTTTGATCTACGAATCCATAGCTTCCAGAAGGACTGGAAAGCTATGTTCCCCATGACGCAGCGTGCAACTATGTTAGCAGTACTGCAGAGCGGTGAGCTCACAATTGTACTTTTCCTCCACGTGTCGCCGCCACGTGGATCGTCATTTTCTTTAACTAATTGTATGTCTTTGATTAATTTACATTTTATTAAACATTCTTCAACAGCCCCAAGTAAAATTATTTTCAACGTATTCAACACTACCTGTGTAATTGCCTTCAAATGCCGATTCTGTGAATTCAGTTTTTAAATTGTTAGTTTCAAATTGATTCCAGCACCTGTAAAATGTGGACGGAGCTTAGCTAGAAATGATTCCTCTATTGTTGCTAGTTCAACCCGGAAATCTATTACTCATGGTGATAATGGACCTTTCCAGTTTATCCATCCATCATATGACATAATCAACTACGTGACGCGTAACATGACATCATAATCAATCACATCATGAATGACGTAGTTAAGTACGTCACAAATGCTTAATTGAAGATGGACTAAGCATTGTAGTACGAATTGTATGTCTTGACTATTTAATAATCATCCTGTCAAATATTTTGAAACTAATTTAACTGGGCTCTTGCTGCCATAGGCATAGTGGCAACAGCACCCAGTCAAATTAGTTTCAAAATTTTCAACATGTAATCTGTATAGTATTCTGGAAATTGATAGTCAAGGAGTTCAGGGATCGATCGATCCCAACACGAGCGAGGTGTGGGTGGAGGTGTACAGGGCATACCGTAATTTTGTGTCTATATTGCGCACTAATAGATAACACGCAGGGCAAAATTTGACGAAATAGCCAAAAAAGTATATAACACGCAGTCATAGTTCAAAAAGATTGCAAAACATTTTTCCGACGAACAAAAATTGGTCCTGTAAAACACTGATTAGTAACCGCGTAAATTCTTTAAATCCAAACCTCTGAGAAAGGGTGTCGACTTCTATTAGGTATATTTCAAGAAAAATGGTTTTTTTAAATGATACAAAAAATAACACGAAATTAGAACATTTAAAATTTTTCACACTAGAAATTCTTAACATCTGACGCCTATGCTAGATGTATACCTTATATCCATCATCGCAGTAGTGAAATTATTAAGTGGGGCCGCCTAAATATTGCGTATATTTTAATAAACATTGTTTATTTCATCAAAATTAATCCAAAGTTTGACATAAAATGGTGTCGCGAAAAAATAGAAATCACGTTATTTATTAGGCTATAGGACGAGTTTAGGTTGTTACCCGAGTAGCTAATAGTAGTACCCGGTTAAAGACCTGTGCAATCCACAAATAGGAGGGGAGCTTCGAGTAGCTACGAGAGTGGCGGCATAAACTTGTCCTATAGCTGATTAATACGTTGATTAATACTCAGTAGAATGTAATGTAACCAAGACGGCCGGGACAAAATCGCCCAAGTGAACGCAAATTTTGCCAGTAAATATATTGCCGAATGCATTTACTGATTAGGTAATAGTGAGTTTATTGCTCATATTGTTTTAAAAACATCTGTATATATTTATTATTAATTTGCGATATTGGCATTTGCGACGTTGCAAAATCTGTTTTTATTTGGGAGGTAGGTCTCCTAGTCCAAATAAAGTTCAGTGGAATGCCTCCAATCACAAAAGAGCTTTAATTTGGTCATCCAACTTAAGAAGGGATCTAACCTCATTTTATTTCTTACATTGTTTTGGGTCATCTTATGTTGGTTTATGATAATACGTGTACAATGACTTGTCAGTTTGAGTTTTATTTCACCATTTGAGAATCATACATGTACACGTATGATTCACAAATATTACATAGAATACAATTATTACACACAATGTAGCGCACAATATTGGTTATTGCAATACGGCAGGCAAGAGGAAATAGTGAGTTCCCTTTGATATATCACATTTTTTGGCTTAATTGTACATCAGGGCGGCCGTACTGACCCAAAATTCTGAGCCAAAAAATGTGATAAAAGTTTATACTAATGCATAATACGCACCCCCCTTCTGGCCTGGATCTAAATGAGCAAAAAACTGCACAATATAGACACGAAAGTATGGTAGCTAAAACTGGAAATGTCCATTGTACTACACATAGCCATGGAAAATTTATCATAGTATCCATTTTAACCCTTTAACCCTCATATCAGCCAAAAATGGCTTCTTGAGCAGTCTTGAGAAATGTCCATTTGCAGACCAAAAGAAGACTTGAAAATTTACCACTGGAATGACTGGCTCGAGAACCAAGCTCGTCATTCCAGTGGTAAATTTTCAAAAATATTCTTGGTCTGCAAATGGACATTTTCTATGTTAAAGGGGTAACCGTCTGACTGCCAAGTTTTTTCAGATGACATATTCCAAGGGTTATCTCTGAACCTGCTAAATATTTTGAAAATAATTTGGCTGAAAGATGTTGGTGGCAAAGCCACCACCAACAACTTTTAGAGAAAATTGTTTTCAAAATATTCAGCAAGTCAAAAGTTTTTACTCATTGAAATTATTGTCTTGTTGCTTGCAGCAGCGAGACAGTTATCACTCAAGCCAGCCAAACTGGAATCTTCAGTGTTTTGGCAAATGTCCATTTGCATACCAAAAGAAGTGTATTTTTGAAAATTTGACCTGAAAGTTGTAAATTTTCAAAAATAATCTTTTTGCTCTGCAAATGGACATTTTCGTCGAGAAAATAAAAAATTTCTTGATCGATTTTGAGGATTAACAGTTTAAGCATGTCTGGATGCCATTCTGATTGACGGAATGTTCTATCTATATTTTTCCAGATCCCGGATGTGGTTTACAAACTAACATCATTACAAACCTTGTTCCTGAGGTTTAACAGGATACGACATGTGGACGAGGCAATCAGTAGCTTAACGGTATGTAATAACATAGCATAGGTTATCTCTGGGAACTCATACCAGATTTTTAATTATGCAGTTTGTGTGTGTTGTCTATGATATCGGTTGAGTGAGAATGGGATGTATAATCGCCAAATCACTCAAAGCTGTGGTACATTTTAGTACAAACTTGACTTCTTGTTCCTGCTAAAATAGTAAGAACCATATTAACCATTGGATGATGAAGACTTGCCAAGAAAAGCTAATTTTTGCTTAGTAAATATCCATTGGCAGGCTGAGAGAAGACTTTTTAACGTTTTAACACTAAAATGACCCCGTTATCAAGTCGGTCATTTCATTAGTAAAATTTCAAAAATAGGCTTCTTGGCTGGCAAAATAACAAGTTGTACACGTAGTACTGCACAGAATATAAGATTATCAAGTGTTCTGAATGTACCATTTACACCATATTATTAGGATAATTAATCATTTAATCGTCAAGGAGTGAACATATTTGCTTACACAGGCTTTGCCATGAGTAAATAGCAGGTGAGCTGCGAATAGCTCGCCCGAAACTGGCCAGGCAAGTTGTAGGGAAGTCACCTATAACTCGCCTGGAAAATTTAAGGAGAGCTATGTGGTGCTCACAACTGCTACAGTATATATTGTCATATATATGGTACATGTATATGACATAATTAGATTGGAGCCGCTATCAATTCTTTTAGCGCTATAATATTGTATTGTACGGGGAACCAGGCACCACGTGTAATTTGCTGTGTAGTTCCAGTAATCGGCAAATCACCCGTATGAATACATTTGCGCAGTCAGGGTTAAATCCGATTTTCTCATTAAATTTGTGAGTGTAATACAGGATTAATGCGTCGTACATCTTAAATAATACGCGCCATAATCATACATTTTCGTGCATCTAAAAAGAATTAGCATATAACTGTCCAAATTGCGGTACTGTTTTGCAAGCCATGGCAATATCTTGACACGCATGCGCATATTTTTATAGCGCACTAACCAGGAAGTTAATGCAGTCAGAACTGTAGGTACACCATACCCGTTACAGTAGCTTGGTTCCCGGGTCATTTATTTGGGAGCCAGGCTACACAGCGTTATACACCGTGTACCCGTTACGAGCTGTGGTAGTTTGTCTAAAACAGGCTCTTACATGGTCGGTCACCGAATTGGAGCACGTGTAACAATATATTTTTCTCAGTTCTGACTATCGCCGCCATTTTATCCTTAAAAACTTGCCAATTCAAGACGTGAAATGATTAAATATTGTGTTGTATTGTCTAGAAAGCGCGCTCACGATGTTCTACTAGTAGCTTAGTGATAATTTAATGAATTTTATCATCGCATTTGCCGCTGATCGGCCGATATAGGCATTACTAATTTTTACACGACAATGTTTCTAGATAATAGCAATTCTCGTATCCCCCTCTAGGACAAAATGAAAACCATTACGTTATAATACGTTGTTAAAATCAGAATTTTTATTAATTTCATCTATTTCTGTTGGGGGTTAACTAGCAATGCCCGTGTTAGTAGTCACTCACATCATTTATCAGCAAATGTATATAACAAAATTATATACTGATCAACCGATTTTATGACGAGCGACTGACAGGTCGTCTGAAATCACCCAGCCGCCTCTCATGGCACAGCCTGCTTACATGATGTCCATTTGTAGGCCAAGATAATACTATTCTAGAAAATTGACCATTGGAATGACTGTCTCGTCTATCGAGCCAGTCATTCCAGTGGTAAATTTTCAAAAAGAACATTCTCTTAGCCTACTAATGGGCAATTCTAAGGAGTCAGGACCACTGTAGTGGCCATTTTTTGTCGTCTTGACCACTAAAGTGTTAAAACATCAACTAGGTGATGAAGTAAGAGTAAATCCTTTTTGAATTTTGTATAACTACTACTGATGAAGCACAGTAATCCAGCCTGATGAGTAGTGATGCGTTACGGATCCGTATGCGAAAAAGGCTTACGGGTCATGGGATCAATGGTTAATTTCTAGCCCTGGTACACTGATTACTATCCCTTGCTGCCTTACTAAAATTGTGTTTAATGACGATGAATGTTAACTATTTTTGTTGCAGAATTTAACGATGCTGAGTTTACGTGAAAACAAAATCAAGGAATTGCCAAAAGGTGTTGGACGATTAGTTAACCTGGTGACATTTGATGTATCACATAATCACTTGGAACACTTACCTGAAGGTACGTCGATGTCCATACAACTGTATCTACCGGTCATATTTAATTAACCATTTTATATAACTCTCAAATACTATTGACCCTTTAACACTCATATCAGCAAAAAAAAAAAAAAAACCCCGCCTTCTGCAGTGGTGTTGAGAAATGTACATTTGCAGATCAAGACATTATTTTTGAAAATTTACCACTGGAAATACCTGGCTTGATAACTGAGCCAGTCATTCCAGTGGTAAATTTTCAAAAATAGTCATCTTGAACAAATTTGAGGGTTAAAGAGTTAAGGTAACCATGAAACTTTATATACTTGCTCTAGATACCATCTTGAGGTGAGATGCAATGTTGATCACTTCATGTATAGTATCAATATAAAGTTTGTTCACAGTTTTGGAGTTTGTCGTGTTTTGCATGTCTTTTAAATTAAACTTTCTTGTTTTCTCTCAAAATGCTCCATGAACAGGTTGGGCACAATGGGGAAGATGGAAGATCCCATCAGGTATAAGTCAATGCATACCATGACCCTTGAGGTACCACAGCTTGTAGAACTGATAAGAATTATGTCTCAACAGCACATATTTTCTGTTGCAATGGGCAATTCTACAAACAAAGGCATGCCTCTATCATGGGATCCTTCATCTCTCCCATTGTGGCCAAGCTGTGCATTGAGAATTTTGAGAGCGGAGTTTTAGCAACAGCACCTCAAGCCCCAAATATGTGGTACCGGTACATGGATGATACACACACTATGATACACCAGATGGAGACTGATGGATTTTCAGCACATCTTAATTCATCAACCCACACATCCAATTCACATCAGAGGCAGAAGGTGGTGGGATTCCTTTTCTAGACATGCGGATCAATTTAAACTATAACGGAAGCACTAAAGTAACAGTTTACCGGAAAAACATGCACGCACGCATGCACACACACACAGTGAGAGACCAGTACCTAAGTTTCAACTCCAACTATTGCGTAAACCAGAAAAGATCAGTTGTCTGCTCACTCACCCTGCAGGCATACACCATCATCAGCAAAGAAGAGGATCTAAAGAGGTGGGACATCAAATCTGCCCTCCGAGCCAACAACTACCCTGATTGGATGTTAGATGTCTTAAAGAAGAGAGCTACTACTAGATCAGAGGACACCAACAAAGCGAAACGCATCACGGCAGGCATTCCATGCAGCAAAGGGGGTGTCTGAGTGCCTCCAAAGAGTTAAAATATAGACTTGATATGTACTATAAGCCTGTGAATAGGCTTGCATGATATTGTCCTAGGAGGTATCGCGATATATCGTGGTGAGAAAATCGCGATATTTCAATATATCGTATAGGCTATTTTATGGTATATGAATTGACGGGGTGAATTGGTCTTGGGTTGAGTTGGACCGCACGGTTGGCTTATGTAGACATATCGGCTTCGCTGAGTTTTCATATCATTTTTTAACCGAATTATGACTTTTCAACAAAAACTTTAAATCCAGTCGCCAAGATGCTTAAAGAACGATCGTTATTAACACGAAAATATGACACAATTTCCCGGTATAAATTTTTTACGCTTTACACCTTGGCTTAATGCGGGAGTGAAATTATTACATTGGACAACCTAAATATTGCGTACTGATATATATATATATAATCATCGCTTATTATATCAAAATTAATCCAAAAATTTGTCATTTCATGTCGTCTTTGTGAAAATGTACAAATCATGTGATATTAGGAATGCACTTTAGATACATAGATATCTAATGTTCAGATCTAATCCGTATTTACCGAGTACCCGTTTACTAATAATAGTTAGCCTTCAGAAACATCTCAGATAGTTCACCTTGCAGGCTAAAGCGTGTATACCATCTCAGTTAGTTATCACATTTGTGAACGCACCACCTCTCGCCTCCAAAAAACAGGAGAGCAAGCAATATCACGTGATTTATATATTTTCGCGACGCCATTTATTGTCAAATTTAGGATTAATTTTGATTTTATAAACCATGCTTATTAAGAAATATACAGTATTTATACCGTCTCAGGTAATAATTTCACTCACACGATCCTGGTTTTGAGGTATACAGTACGGCAGCAGTAAATTGCGTTCAATTTTCATGTTATTGTCCATCTTTTAAAACAATTTTAAAGAATGAACTTCAACTTTTTCTTGACCTATTCCTAATATAAGTCCACCTCTCTCGCAAAGATGTTGGTTTGGGAATAAATTGAACAGCTTGCCGTAATAGAAGGCCACGCTACAAACACATGACAAATAGGCAGAATACGGCGTGAAAGTAAGATTTTTGCAATGTTTCGATTTTTTCAAAACCATATCGTAAAAAATCGTGGCTGGAAAAAAGTTGCGATTTTCAATAATATCGGATGATCATGCAAGCCTACCTGTGAACTCCTTACGATCATGACTGACACATGTCAAAGATAAAAGAAAAGATGTGCAGAGTAGTTTATCGGGTTGTGTGTGACATCTGTGATGACATTTACACCAGTGAACCTGCTAGAGCATTAGGGGTGAGAGTTAAAGAACACCAGACCAGAGCCTCATCTGCAATGTACAAACACTGCACTGAACACACACACATCAAATTATCATGGATAATATCAAGATACTAACAACAGAAGAGCGCTGGGGCAAGCGAAAGGTTCACCAGGCCATGCTGATCAAATAGCTTCAGCTAAACATAAACAGGGACTAGAACGAAATCAGTGTGGCTGATGAAGCTTGGCGATGATCTGATTGAAATATTCCAAGTGAGTTCATAAATTTGCTTTGAGTCATTTAAAAATGTGTAATAATGACCATTAAATGGGTAAAGATAGCCCAGACGTATAGCATCACATTCTATATATATATATATATAGATCCTTTAATTGACAGCATAAATCATTTAAATCTTGCGTTTTCTTTTTCTTCAGAAATTGGTAACTGTGTTCAGATGAGCTCTCTTGACTTGCAACATAATGAGTTATTAGATGTTCCTTACTCTATAGGTAACCTATGCTCACTTACAAGATTAGGTCTTAGGTAAGTAGTACAGGTGGTATTCTCAATAGAGAGATCCATTTCTACATGTAGCTAAGCTCCACCTAGTTTTTATGTGTGTTGGATGAGATTTGAACTTTTGTAACCTGAATTCACAGAATTTAAATTTCAAGATAACTATATAGCTAAACTGTTCAATAATTTGAAACTAATTTAATATGGTGGCGGTGCCGTTGCTGTGTACTAATAGGTATAAATGAAGTGTCCTGATTTCGCATATTGCACCCATATTCGCCAATATTTGTAAGAGTTATCTGCCTTTTTTTTAAGGTGTGGGTGGGTGGGGTGGGGGGGGGGGTTTGTATTTTGGGGGTTTGTGGGGGTGGGGGGGGGGGAGGAATTTTGTTAAAATTATGATTTCCTCTCCATATATCCGAATTTTATCCCTACCCTTACAATTATTTTTTCCAGCAGATTTACAGTGTCATGATTTTATTTCGGCAAAACATGTTCACCAGATTTATTTCCCTTGAAAACAGTAAAAAAAATTTCTTGTCCCACAAAGATCTCTGAATGGTTTGAACCTACACGCGCACCATACCAATGTTCACCAGTGTTACCTCCCTTAAAAGACTTATCCGGACCGTGTCCTGGAGAGTTGACCCAACATTCACAATTTCTTTATCAGCGCATATGTTAGGTATACACAAAATGTCATGATTCTGTTTCAACAAAATCTGTCCATACTTGCAAGCGTTATCTCCATAGAAATAAGTAAAATTAGTCAAAATTTTCTTGTCTAGATCGTGAAAAGTTCTCAGAGGGGATTTTGGCCGGCGTGATCTGCAGAAACGTTTTAACCTTAATAATGTTGTCACGTATGTGTACATAGTGTTTATGGTTTTCTTTGCTCACAGATATAACCGCCTGTCTGGCTTACCCAAGTCATTAGCAAACTGTATTAATATGGATGAATTTAATGTAGAAGGAAACAACATATCTCAATTGCCGGTAAGTTAACCTTCTAATGGGCAAGATGTGTAAAGAAAATAGAATTTGTACTCGGTGAATGTCCATTTGCAGGCCAAGAGAAGACTATTTTTTTTAATTTACCACAGGAATGACAAGCTCAGTAATAATTCCAGTGGTAATTCTTCAAAAATAGTCTTCTCTGAGCCTGTTAAGGGACAGGCATAATCTAACTGTTAACCCTATTCAACACGACATATGTGAGATGCAAGAAAGTACCTTGAATAGAGCTGGGTGGTATTGATATTTACATGACGGTATCGGTACCATGAAAAAATACCACGGTATACCGTCATCTGAGCTTGAGGCATGCCACGAAATTAGAACAGTTCTTTCCATTTCCTTTTCACTGCCATCTCCAATCAACGGTAAATATAGGCAAAAAATAAATAAATCGGCTTCCTGATTTAGAGAAGAAAAACATGGCTACTGCGACTGTTTAGTTTCACGATTTTATTAGGTCACTATTTTTATTGACGTAATATCATTCACAGGAATATCGGTCAAAGGGTGTGGTCGACTCGCTAACTATTACCCGGTGTTTGAGACATTGGGGCGCACTATTTTCAATCTGGATTGTTCTTGCTATTAATGCGTACGACCAGCAAACGGTAAATTTTATTTTGCCGGTCGAGCGCTTTGATAAACAGAGTCCAGACAAAATCTGTGAGTATTTAAACGGCGCGAGTGCTGTTGGAGTCGTATAGTCTGTTACTCGCGAAAACAGGCCTATACACATACATATAACACGACATTGAATATAGCCGATTCCAAAGCTTCTGATAATTACCAAGTACCCGATGTGCAGACTCGTTACTCACCATGCTTCACATGACCAATGCGTGTAAAAAGCTTTTTCCGCGAACTTCTGACATGTAGCCAGTTGAAAAATGAATTACAAAAACTAAAACACTATAATTTTTGTGTCATTACTTAAACTGGATTTAATCATTAAAGAAATTTCTTAAAACAAACCAGAAAAATAATAAATAACGACTTCAACGCTGCTCGTTGTTAATAAACTAGCACGTGATCAAAATGGCGCGAGCAAATACTACGTTTTAGTAAATTCTCATTGATAATTTCAGCATAGTAATGTATTTTCCAACGGTCTAGTTCATGAACAACCAATCAGATACGTCTTTGCGAGATTGCTGTTGCATTTGAATAGCACGCAGTTTGTATGTTATTTTGTTATTCTAGCGTGTTTGTTCGGTGACAAAATGCTTGGAGTAATAAATTACAAATAATAGAAACGGGAATAGGGAATATATTATAGTGTAATTACTACCGGCGGACGGCCAGAGAATGAGTAGATGTTTTAAATAAAGCAATTTTACCGTGAGACTTTCAAGACGTACGTTTGACATACAATTCTGCCTGTCATTATTTTGTAATTGACGTCTTGATGTTTGTTTTTACAACAACCCTTTTACCGTAACTCGGCTGATAGTTAGGGGTGCCTGTATTTTTGGTACTATTAGCACTTATTTACCCTTGGTCAAGTAAGATTTTATGAATATATTTCTCAAATATTGCTCAAACATTATGGACGGTATTCACGGTATTTGGAAATGTCAACGGTCACGGTATCGGTTCACGGTATACCACGGTCCTCACGGTACTACCGTCAGACCGCCCAGCTGTAATCTTGAATGGATAAGATATACTTTTTAAATATTTTTATATTTATTTAACTGGAGGTCATGTAAAATAACAACAGCCACTATTAAGTTTACGGCTGTAGCAGGTTTCATTTGAGTTATATTAAAAATATTCAGTAGACTCGCTGTATATCAGTTTTGAATTTTGTGATAGATTGGCAATTCTGGGATGAATGCATTAATTATTGTGGTGTCGGCAAATTACAATTTGGCCTGTGTAATGATGTGACTCAAACTGTGTTTATTAGAAAGGAGAGATTAGCTTTTACATTGGCATTGTTGTTTTTTAGGAGGGCCTATTGTCAAGCCTTTCTGTCCTGTCCAGTATTACATTATCTAGAAACAAGTTCCAGTCATATCCAACAGGAGGACCCTCGCAATTCTGTTCGGCAATTGTAAGTAGCACGATTCTTTAACCCTTTAATAGTCAAGCGAGCCTAAACCCACCTCTGCTGTGGTCTTGAGAGGAGTGTCCATTTGTAGATCAAATGACAATTTATGAAAATTTACTATTGGATTGACTGGCTCAATAACCGAGCCAGTCATTCCAGTGGTAAATTGTCAAAAGTAGTCTTTTCTTGGCCTACAGTTAGACATTCAAGAAGCAAATGTTTTGATTTTCTTGACCAAATATAGCCTTTAACCCTTTAACACTCATATCAGCCAAAAATAGCTGCAGTGGTCTCGAGAAATGTCCATTTGCACACCATGAGAAGACTATTTTTGAAAATTTACCACTGGAATTATTCTTGATAACCGAGCCAGTCATTCCAGTGGTAAATTTTCAAAAATTTTCTTCTCTTGGTCTGCAAAAGGACATTTTCTATGAAAAAATTGTCTTGAACAAATTTGAGGGTTAAAGGATTAAAGCCATGTTTAGCATCGTGATTTTACCAACAAGGCAGAAAGTTTGTATGAATGTAAACTTGTATTATAGTATATGAGCCAAAGATGTACACACACCCTGTGCACCAAGGATTACAAATATACCGGCATCAGGCAGGTTTTACCTACACTGCATGTAAAAGGTATTTATTCCAACCCTTGATATTTGGCGTCATTTAGTGTAATCATATTCTTAGTCCACTTCACAAGAGTTTGGTGAAAGAAGACTAGGGTATATTTGAGAGGATGATGTTGCTAAGAATGATTGCTGTCCCAGACATGCCAGACAGTAACACAGTTTTCCTGATGAGCGCTGATCAGTTATTGTGCTAATGTGAGTAGAACATAATGAAAAAATTGTTGATTAAAACCCAACCTGACAATGGTTAAACCTACAACCCTCAAATTTGTTAAAGAAAATCTCAATTTTCTCATAGAAAATATCCATTTACAGATCAAGAGATTTTTGAAAATTTACCATTCAAATGAGTGTCTTAGTTATCGGACTAGTCATTCTAAAGGTATTTTTTCTAAAATAGTCCTCTCGTGGTCTGCAAAAGCTGTTTTTGGCCAGTTTGAATGTTTAAGGGTTAACCTTTTAACCCTCGAATTTGGTCAAGAAAATTTCCATTTGCAGACCAAGAGAAGACTGTTTTTGAAAATTTACCAATGGAATGGCTGGCTCAGTTATGGAGCCAGTAATTCCAGTGGTAAATTTCCAAAAATAGTCTTGGTCTGTAAATGGACATTTCTCAAGACTACTGCAGAAGCCATTTTTGGGCATTTTAAATGTAAGGGTTAATCTATGTCTTCACGCTATCTGTAAGGTTATTAGCTCTAGCAGGACTGTCACACTTCACATTTCACTGAACATTACAGTCTTACAAGCTTGTCCGGGCCATAGTTTCAATCAAGACTTATATGTACGATCGTGAAACTTGGTATGTGGATGCATCTTATGTAGGTCAGCATGACCTACTTTTAACCTACTTTTCATGATTCATTGAATATTACAGAAATTTTTTTATCCGCACTAGTTTCAAAAGTATTTCGTATACAGGAACTAAACTTGATATGTGGATGCATCTTAGGGTGGTGTGCAGTGTATGAAAAGTAGGTCAGCATGACCTACATTTGACATAATTTTCACGGTTCTCTGAACATTACAGTGTACAAGTTGTCCAGGCCATAGTTTCAAGACTTTTATATGTACGATCATGAAACGTGGTATGTGGATGCATCTTATGGAGCGAATGTGCAATGTGTAAAAAGTATGTCAATGTGACATATTTTACCTACTTTTCACGGTGCATTGAAAGTTGCCAAAAATCTTTGTCCGAGCTGTAGTTTCAAAATTTTTGGTATACAGGAACTAAACTTGTTATGTGGATGCATCTTGGGGAGGAGGTGTGCAGTGTATGAAAAGTTGGTCAGTGTGACATACTTTTGACCTACTTTTCATGGTTCATTGAACATTACAGAAATTTTTTGTCCAGGCTGTAGCTTCAAGAGTTTTTGGTATACGGGAACTAAACTTGATATGTGGATGAATCTTAGGGAGGAGGTGTACAGCCTATGAAATGTCGGTCAGCGTAACCTACCTTTGACCCACTTTTCAAAGTTTATTGAACATTACAGAACATGTTAGTCCGGGCTATAGTTTCAAGAGTTTTTGGCATACTGGAACTAAACCGGGTGTATGGATGTATTGTACGCTGAAGGTATGTCGCATATGAAAAGTTGTGACCTAGTTTTCATGGTTCACTGAACATGCTTTTGACTTAATTTTCGTGGTTCACTGAACATTACAGAGAATTTTTGTCCAGACCATAGTTTATACAGTGTTCCTATGGACTATGCCTTCGGGGAGCATACATCAGTTTACTGATATGCCAAATTATTGTGTGTGGTTGAATGGAAGGCTAAATTAACCGTTTACTTCATCAAGATGGCCAGAACCTTGAAAAATGTTCATTTGAATCCACCTTTAGCTATGCCCCGCCCATCTCTAGCTAAGCTCCGCCCATGCTTTGCGCGTGTTGGAATAGATATATATATATATACACCTGTGCAAAAGTTAAGCACCAGCAAAAACAATAGAACGTAGAAACATGATGGTACAACTAGGCTGCCAAACGTTTTGTCCCCGCGTTAGCTGACATAATTCCAAGTACGAAATGCACATGCATGCATGACTTCACGCCGCTTGATGTCCGTGCGTGGCGGGAAACAGCACACGTGTTCAGTTATGTAAAAGTCCAGTTTGAGGTGTAGAACATTACATACAGATTTAGGCGACAAGATTAGGAATTTTGTGTTCATGACCGTGGTTTATTTGTACAGAGAGAATTAGCTCTTGATTGTGAACCGCTATGGCAAGACGAAGGTTAAGTGATCGTGTGAAATGGCAAATCATAGGCATGCATACCACTGGTATGTCATGCAGAGAGATTGGCAGACAGCTGAACATTAACCATACTGTAATCAGTCGTTTGATTGCAAACCATGGGCAAACTAACGAGGTGAAGGACAGGCCTAGATCTGGAAGACCGAAGAAGACTACTGCCCGTGATGATCGAGCCCTAGTACGCCTTGTTAGGAGATCTCCATTCACCAACAGCAGAGTGCTCAGCCAGCAATGGGAAACGCGCAATAGAGTGTCAATGTCTACCGTCAAAAGGAGACTGTATGCTGCTGGCATGAAAGCTAGGAGACCTGTCAGACGTCCTCTCCTCACTGCACACCACAAAGAGGAGCGTCTGAGGTGGTGCAACGAAAGAAGACACTGGAACATGAGATCCTGGAGACGGGTACACTGGTCCGATGAAAGTCGGTTCCTGCTTCATGCCACAGATGGTCGAACTCGTGTATGGAGGTCCAGACGCACGGCGTACCACCAACGTAACATCATGGAAGAAGTTCCATTTGGTGGAGGTTCCGTTATGATATGGGGGTGCATCTCATTTGATTGTAAGCTGGATCTGTTGACTGTACCTGGAACACTAAATGGACAAAGATATCAAGATTCCATACTGGATAGAGTTGTGGTCCCTCATTTTGTAAATCATGCACCTGGAACCCACCTTATATTCATGGATGACAACGCCCGACCACATCGTGCTAGAGCTGTGCATGAATACCTCCGCCAGAATGCCATCGAAACCCTACCATGGCCAGCAAGGAGCCCTGACATGAACCCTATTGAGCATATCTGGGACATTCTGGGAAACATGGTGAGAAGGAGGGATCCTCCTGTGCAGAACCTACAGGAATTAACAGACGCACTCCATCTTGAATGGCAACGAATACCACAATGGCGTATCAGTCGGTTGGTGACCAGCATGAGACGTCGTGTCCAGGCCGTCATCCAGGCACAAGGTGGATATACCCGGTATTAATAATGACAGTCTCAAACTCGTGCACAGATGTTAAACTTCGTTTTCAGACACCATTATTGACAATCTAGCCACGTGTGTCAACTGTAGGGCAATAGTTGTTAGTTGTGTCAACGTAACCATATTCAGGCCTCGTTTTCAAGTTCAAACAAAAACATACAGTGTTTCCCCACCATCATAATCAGCATTCCTCTAGTTGCATTATTACCTCTTGCACTAAGATGGATGGGTACATAAATGTTTATGCTATTGCTTTCTTCATAGCACATGAATATACCCTCGCATGTGCGTAAAAATAGGGTGGTGCTTAACTTTTGCACAGGTGTATATATATATATATATATATACTTTGAATCCTGAATTCCCAGAATTCCAATTTCATGGTAGCTATGCAGCTAGCCTGCTGAATAGGTTGAAACTAATTTACTAGGGATGTTTCTGCCTATGGCTGTGACAGCGCCCAGTCAGATTAGTTTCAAAATATTCAACAGAATGTTTATTAAATAGTAAAGTTTGTAAAACTGACAAATTATTCCAGTTTCATTACAGAGTATTTCTGTCAATTATGGTTGTGATATCAGCCTACATGTGACATAATTGTTTATGATGTTATACTTGAGCAGCAGATTGGATTCATCCATTTCATGCCTCATTTTCATCATTTTTATGGAACAAATCTTGGCCAAATAACACCCTTTGGATAGTAAAGCAGAAATGCATGACTGACAGTTCTGAAATCCATGGAATCTGTATTTATGTATTGTTCTCTTCATTGCAGTCAATAAACATGGAGCACAATCAGATCAATAAAATCCCATTTGGTATCTTTTCTCGGGCCACATACTTGACAAAGCTGAATATGAAAGATAATCAGTTGACCTCATTGCCTCTTGGTGAGTACTATAAGTATGAGTGGATTATTTCTAGCACCTGTCATACATGCATAGCAGGATTTGTCAGAGTCATGGAAATATACTCATAAGTTTGCTCATAAGTAACGGAAAAATCATGAGGCCTTTGAGCTCAAGAATATCTATTTCAAGACATGTTATTGAATATTTTGAAACTAATTTTATTAAAAGCTTTTGCTGCCTGTGGCAGCCACAGCTCCCAGTCAAACTAGTTCCACAATATTCAACATAATATTAAATTGTAATTTTAATATTTGATCTTTCACATTCAAAACAGATTCTCTGTGTCCAAAATATCTGTAGAATGTATGAAAACAATTATTCAGTCAACAGCATCATGAAATTATGTTAGGTTGTCCCCTTGCTACAGTACTGCCTGACACTAATTTTACCATTAAAAGAGCTGGAACAAAAACATAAGCGAGCCTAAAATTTGATAGCAGACACGCGGATCGGCGCTTTTTAAAGTGTCGTAGAAATTGATTTCTTTTCTTGAATGTTCTTTTAGAATAATATAATACACTATTACTACAGCACATACGACGTACCAAATTTATACTGTAAAGTGCCTTAAAGATGAACTTCTTATCTCAAAACTTCTTTTCAAACTTTATTCCGAACAGCGTCCATGCAAGATAAGACACATAAAATTTCTATTGTAATGTATCAAAAAAGCAAACCTCTTATCTTGACCATTCTGTTTAGAATAATATGAAACGACAACATTTAGATAACTAGCTTAGCCTTTGTAGACATAGATATCATATATACTGGCTAGGTCCCTCATGACTCAAAAGTGGAATTTCCGAGCAGTATTTTCTCCCCAGATGTAGTCTAAAAAATAAGGTTATGTGTTACTCATTGTGTTACGTAGTCACGATTTAGTCATCGGCAGTCACGACAACTAGCCACAGTGATGGTATGCGCATGAGTAATCTAGCCAATATATCAATATCTATGGTTGTAAAACTCAGTTTTTAAATGTTTTTCGGTCCAAACTCAAGACTGTGGGCAAAGAAGAATGGTGCGTTATAAAAGTAAAATGAGCTATTGCGATACCCTGCACATCGTCTGGCGTCATTGTCGTCGTTCAATTTGCGTTGAGCTCAACTGTTCTCTTTATATCTTATGTTTGGTTAATCATACTGGACCCAAACCTGGGCACATGCTTCCTTATAATGACATGGCATATCACTCAATGACCGTGGGGTCAAAGGTCAAGCTCACTGACCTTGGTAAAAACATGGTTTTTCAACTTTTATCATTTTCCGTTTAGCTCAACTTTTCGTTTTATAGCTCATGTTTGGTTAATCATATTGGACCCAAACTTGGGTACATGCCTCCTTATAATGACATCTGTCTGTCATCCGTTGTCCATCCATCAACTTTTGTTTAAAACCGCTACTCATTAACCGCATAGTGGATTGCAACCTAATTTACATGAAAGGACCGTATGGGGCTAGGCTTCTGAAGTTATATACAGAATTTTGATTGGTAATTTTTTTGGGTGAAAATCTTAAGATTTTATGAAAAATTTACTGGAAATTGTCAAACTGCTACTCCTCATTAAGTGCTTGGTGGATTTCAACCTAATTTGGCTGGAAGGACGCTAATGCCTTCAGCTACACAACATGTTTCAATTTACCTTGGCTGGAAGGCCCTTATGGTGCTATGCTTCAGAAGTTTTATACAGAATTTTGACTGGTCAAGTTTTTTATTGTTATGAAAGATTTACCGGAAGTTGTCAAAACGCTACTCCTCATTAACCGCTTAGCAGATTTCAACTTACTTTGACTGGAATGACCCTATGGGGCTAGGCTTCAGGACTTTTATACAGAATTTTGATTGGTCAATTTTTTGGGTCAAAATCTTAGATTTTATGAAGAATTTACCTGAAATTGTCAAAACGCTATTAATCATTAACTACTTGACAGATTTCATGCATAGTTGGCTGGACAGACCCTATCACGGTAGACTGCAGAAATTCTATTGAGAATTTTAATGGGTATATTCTTTTGTTTGCTGAAAATCATAAATTTTAAGAAAAATTTACGGGAAATTGTCAAAATGCATCTTCTCCTTAACTGTTTGGTTGATTTTATCCGAATTTGGGGGAAAGGATTTTATAGTGTTAGGCACGATTTTTGGTGGCCATTTTGATTTTTGAAAACTTTCCAGAACCATTTAAAATGCTACTCCATAATTAGTCGCCAGATTGCAATGAAACTTGGGTGGAATGAATGATCCTATAGCGGTAGGCTTCAACATATCAAACAAGAATTTTGATTGGTCAATTTCTTTCGTGGCCATCTTGGCTTTTTAGAAAATTATCATGTCTACTAGTATTTAAATGCAAGTGATTCAAATGCCAATGGTTTAGGTTAGCGTTACAGGCCCTTGGGCCTCTTGTTGATAAGGCCTTCTATATTTATTTTATGTTTGAAGTCCAGCTTCATAGTTCATTGCAGTCGTAAAGTCGAGCTTTATGGTTGCATTCCAAACACATTTCTGGTTATATATTTTATTGAGAGAAGTTATCTTCCTTTTAAAACTACTGATATTGTTATATTTTATTGTTGTAGACATTGGTACATGGAAAAACATGGTGGAGTTGAACCTTGGCACGAATCAGTTGACAAAAGTCCCTGATGATGTACAGAATTTACAGAAGCTTGAAGTGCTCATACTCTCCAATAATTCACTCAAGGTAACAACTTATTCAGGACGGCTAGCGCTGGAAATCTGGTCAAATTTAAATCCGTTAAACCCCTTAATGGTTAAGGTTTTTCTAAAAAATATAACTGCTTAGTGAATGTCCATTTGCAGGCCAAGATAATTTACTGCTGTCATTTCAGTGGAAAGATTTCAAAAATTTTCTTTTAACCTGCAAATGGACGCCTCCCAAGACCACAGTAGAGGTCGATGTTGGTCCGCGTGACCATTACACGGTTAATTTAGCTGTTAAATTTCCTACATCTTTAATGGATTATCAATATATGTTGGGAGGCTTAGCTGTTGTTGCTGTTCATGCATGAGTAAGTGTGTGCGTGGGTATGTGTATGCATCTTGTTCTTGTTTGAATTTGGTGTTACGGATTAAAGGCATTTGCAATCTTGGCGATTGTTTTTCAGCGCTTACCAACAAGTATAGGAAATTTAAAGAAACTACGTCTCTTAGACTTGGAAGAAAACAAATTGGAATTGCTTCCATCAGAAATAGGTAAGTACGGCACTTTCTAATTTCTATTTTAACTGGCTACTCTCTGATTTCTTCCCATTGAATGCATCGATATACATGTATCAATGCATTTTCAGTCTAGGGTTCAGGCTGTCTTAATCCTTTGACACTTAATTTTTTTAAGAAATTAAAAAATATTCAAAGAAAATGTCCATTTGCAGACCAAGAAAAGACTGTTTTTAAAAATTTTATCCCTGAAATAACTAGGTCAGTTATCAAGGCAGGCATTCCAGTGGTAAATTTTCAAAAATAGTTTTCTCTTGGTCTGCAAATGGACATTTCGCAAGACCACTGGATAAGCCGTTTTGGCTGATTTGAGTGTTAAATGGTTAAGACAAAATGCAATTTGACTGAAAAGCATGTTGACAGTTAGATTCCAAATAATGACTTCTGATTATAGACTTCTATGTAGGAGGGTATTGAGTTCAGCTTGTCCATGCTGGTCACAATGTACATATCACTCAATGCGATGCACGCTATGTATGTCATATACTAAGCAATATAGCTGCACTGGTCTTGGCCACATATGTGCACTGTCCTTCTGATGAGGGTTTTGAATGTTAGTAAAAATAATGTCCATACTTTGCAGGTCGTCCATCCATTGTCTGTCCGTCCGTCAACGGTTGCTTTAAGCAATTACACCTCATTAAGTGTTTGGCCGATTGCAATCAAACTTGGCTGGAAGGACCATATAGGGATAGATAGGCTTCCTAACTTGTATACAGAAATATGATTGGTCAATTTTTCCACTGGCCATGTTGGATTTTCAGAAGTTTTCTAATGCTCTTCTTAACCAATGGGCCAATTTCAGCGAAATTTGGATGGCATAATCAGATTTATGGTAGGCGACAACACTTCAAACAGGAAATTTGATTGGTCAGTTTTCCTGAACAGAACATGGTGGTGTATGGTTAAAAATTCAATTCTTTCATAGAAAAACACTGACCTTTAGTGGTCAAGCTGGCAATTAGCAATGCAGAAGGCATTATGGCCGACTTGACCATTAAAGGAATGGAGGAATCCAGTTTTTGCTATGCCCCACACATATTTAGCTAAGCTCCACCTGGGCACTCTTTGACCGTGTTGAGATTGATCGATCCCTGTACTCTCTGAAGTCTGAATCTCAATTTCCATAAAACTATACAGGTAAGCTGTTAGTGCCCAGTCAAATTAGTTTCAAAATATTCAACAGCTTATTTATTAAATAGCAGACATACAATTCGTACAACAACGCATAGTCTGTACAAATACTAAGATGATATAAATGAGTCAGTCATTCTAGCAGTAAATTTTAAAAGATATAAGAATAATGGACATTCTATGAGGAAATTTTAATTTGAACAAGTTTAACGAGAAACATCTATGCACAGATTTACATGCATGCATTAGCTACATAGTCTGACTATGGTAAATGACTAATTTGCCCTCACTCCTGTAACATGTTATGTGTCTAAGTGATAGATGGCTTACATGCATGCACGACATGAATCTGTTTGTTTATCTAGCCTCTGATTCAGAGTGTAGTATCTACATTGTACAGGATATCTCCGAAATAACTTTACATGTTGCTAAAACAAAATACACAGGAACTGTTGAATATTTTGAACATAATTGGATTGGAAGACATTGCTACCTCAATTAACCCACCAATCCCTATTAGACAGCATAACTTCACTGTTGTATCCAAAAAACACCATCCCCCAACACTACCTTTTCCTGTCATTTAAAAAAACAAAAAACTTCAAACTGGGACACCGGTTATCCGTGGGCAATGGCGGCTACCGATGGTTAACGTCAATTACCCACATCCATATACCGCAGGCAATGCAGTTAAAATGTGGAATACCACAGGATAATGCGGTTAATCATGGTTAACGGCAGTTAATGCGGCTAACTAACTTAACCACGCCCGGAGTGTATATAAGCTGATTTCAAAACCAGAAACCGGCATCCAGACTACTTACACTCGGTAAGCGTCAGTCATTGACCCGAGTTGGAGTTTTACAAATAAGTTCAAAATATTCAGGTTTTGTTTCGGTAACTTTTTAGCTTCTTTGTCATGTACTGTATGTGAGTGATCAGCGACATTGACATCATCTCTTTATATTGTGTTTAAATAGGTAGCCTACAAGAGCTGACAAGATTAATAGTCCAATCAAATCAGCTATCTTCTCTTCCTCGACAAATAGGGTACGTTCATTAGATGCTTATCTATATTATGTAAGGACTAGGCTGTGTTTCAGTGTATGGGTGGTGTGTTTTCCTTAATGTACTGTGTAGTACAATGAACTGTTTTCATATATACCTGTTTTGATATATCATCCTATATGTAAAGTACAGCTCGGAAATTTTGTTAACGCTTACATGCCGAAGCCAACCATAAACGGCCTCTACAATGGCTTTGAGGAATATCCATTTGCAGGTAAAGAGACCATTTTTGTTAATTTACCACTGGAATGACTGGCTCAATAACTGAGTCAGTTATTCCAGTGGTAAATCTTCTAAAACAATTCTCTTGTCTTGCAAATGGACATTCAATAAGCAAATATATTTATTTTTGATAAAATTTTGTCATTAAAAGGTTAAAAGTTTCCAAAACAAAATAAAATGTATGAAGAATTGGGTCAGTAATTTCCAGAATACTGCTGGGTGGAATATAGACAGATATACCAATGTGCAATACCCTCTTTCTCTTGCATCAAAATAGTATAAATGTGATATTCGGATGATATTTTTGCACTGGTCCTTATTTATGACAACATCAAGAACGCAAGTTTAACATTAGCTTTATGCCCTGTGTATTTCAATTCCTGAATGAGACATTTAGATAATTTCCATTCAGGTCACGGATGTAAAACCTGGTGTTTGGTACTCGTGCATCTAAATGCATTGACAGTTAGATTAATATGAATCAGGAGATCGATTGATCGAGATTGATTGATTTACTTCATTAACATTGCAGAGTTTTATGTAACAGTCTTTTCCAAACATTTTTGTTTCTCCATTAAATTCAATATTTACTGAACAACGTTGCTTTTGCTATTTTGTTTTCAGATGTTTAACAAACTTAAAATACCTGGGTGCGGGTGAGAATAAACTGGGATCATTACCTGTTGAAATAGGTATGTATATGTTCAATTTAGAGAAATTTTGTAAATATAGGATTTGCATTAACCTGTGATACTTTGCTTTGTATGTCCTAAAGCTTGACTCGTTATCCCTTGAAATTTCATTGTCTCACTTTCAGAACACCTATACAGGAAAGCTGTTTTTAGTATTTTCAAACTAATTTGTCTAAATTAATTTCAAAATATTCAACAGAATATTCCTTAAAATTTGTCATTTCAAATGCTAAAGCTTTATGTTCTGCTGTGTGTATGTTAATATAATAATAATGATAGATGTTTTGTTTGGTATTAAGATCGTTTGAGTTGGGTGATTAAAGCCTTACACGTTCATTATGCATTTGAGTCTGGGTTTGGCTGTTATCACTATTTGACCTCAGATTTGCTTTTGCCTTCATTTGACATTAAACACTTTACTGTATAACTATAATATAACATTACTATGTGATAGTATCTGCTATTTTAATAATAAAGTTATATATTTGGATTTTCTTATTTGGATCAGGAGCAACGCTGGTGATTCCTATGATATTGGAGCACTCCTTGCATTAAAAGTTTGATCAAAATCAGATCAGTACTTTCTGAGATATTCAATAACAGATCCGCAAATTGTTTCCATCCTGATCAGGCTTTAAATCTTGATAAGTACATGTATGGAAGGCTATGTTGACAATCTTTCAGTCATGTCTGATGTCAAGAAACATAAAATCTTTTAATTTCATGCAATGACTTCGGTTTTATCTAATGGATTTGGTAATATATAGAGGATCTGAAACATGGTTCCATTTCATATCACTAATATCAAGTGAGTCGGAAATTTCCACAATGTGATAATTTTCGACAAGGTTAATAAGTGATGGGAAATGGGACCGAGTTTGAGATTCTGTTTATTATACAAATTGATATTATTTTTAATTTTCCATTAAAGTTTATCCCTGAAACGGGTTTAAACACACCATTTTGCGCTGTTCATATTCATCACTGAGACGCATCACTTGCTAAGAGTTCTGATCAATGTGCCACAAAAAATAATTACAAACAAAACATCGTTATTTCAGACTTGAAATCGTGTAAAATTTCTATGTGTATCATGCAAATTTACCAATGTACTTGTAATAACTAGCTTATATATACTGGTCAAAAAAAGTTAGGGATCATGGATTATATTTTGAGTATATTCTGGTAAATGGCTCAGATCAAGTGAAAACAGCTTTTGTTTACTTCTTTTATTGGTCATTGAGACATGCACGGTCTCGTGTGTTGTCAATTTCACTTTTCACGTGCAAGCGTGCAGCACATGTGAAGGGTGGCTAAAATTGAGTGTTTTCAGAGATCACAGGTGTGACTGATTTTTTTATGAAGACATCTGATTGAGTCTGATTGAGGCCTTGGTTAACGTGTACATTGACCACGGTGGACCACCTTTACAAAATGCCGCAAAGAAGACATTTACGAGCTTGTGAGGCAAATCAAGCAGTTGGAATGATCCAAACTGCCAAAACAAAGAGACAGGTGGCTGTTGCACTTGGTGTTTCGCAAAGTGTGATATCCAGGTTGTGGACACGGTTTCAAGCAACTGGAACTGTCAATGAGAGGCATAGAAGTGGAAGACCACGTACCACAACACGCCGCCAAGACCGGTATATCGTCACTTTAGCCAGGAGACATCGTTTTGATAGTGCACGTTCTCTCAACAGACAGTTCAATGCTGCTACAGATGTTCAGATAACACCCCAGACTTTGAGGAACCGACTTCACGGAGCCAATCTTAGAGCTCGCAGGCCAGCTGTGAGACCAAGGCTACTCCTACGTCATCGACAAGCTAGCCTGGAATGGGCTCGTAATCACATTAGATGGCAAAGACGTCACTGGCAGCCAGTTTTGTTCACTGATGAATCCAGATTCTGTTTAGATTTCCATGATGGTCGCAGACATGTGTGGAGAGAACCCAGACAACGGTATGCACAGTGTATGGTCGCTGAACATGACCGTTTCGGAGGGGGCTCAGTGATGGTTTGGGGTGGGATTTCTTTGACTGGTCGCACTGAACTGGTTGCTATCAGGAATGGAGCTCTGAACGCCATCCGGTATAGGGATGAAATCCTTCATCCAGTTGTGAGATTGTTTGCTGGAGCTGTGGGTCCTGACTTTGTTCTCATGGATGACAACGCTCGGCCTCACCGTGCTCGAGTTATCACACAGTACCTTGAGAGGGAGACCATAGAGAGAATGGAGTGGCCAGCAGTATCACCTGACTTGAACCCCATTGAGCATGTGTGGGACCAGCTTCAACAACAAATTTCACAACGCCAGGTGCCCGCAATGACTCTGGATGACCTGGAAACTGCTCTCAGGCAGGAATGGGACAACCTTCCAGAACAGAACATCGTGCGCCTCATCAACAGCATGCAGCGGCGTTGTCAAGCAGTCGTGGCTGCACGTGGAGGTCACACTCGTTACTAAAGTGCATATGGACTGATTTGGAGTGACACACGTTTATACGCTTGTTGACTTGCAATCATGAATTCTCATTGTTTCATGGATGCCTTTCATTAACACCTATGTGATGCATTGCTGACAAATCAATTTCAAAACAGTCATTAAATATGGATTCAGCAGAGGCTGTTAGTTATCATTTCGAATCTGTATATGTCTGTTATATCGAATGTTTCTAACAATACTGAAAAAACTTCGTGATCCCTAACTTTTTTTGTCCAGTATATATAAAGTTTAGCACCACTGAGAATATTACTGTATAAATGTTATTTAACAAAAACAATAAATTGATTCAAATATATTATTTAATTGATAGGTCATTTTCCAATTTGAACAACAGTCTCTTGTTACTGTAATGCTAGCATCGCGCCTTTAACACGGCATCATTCAACGGAAGGGTCCAATTTAAATAATGACACTGAGCTGTCAATACCGGTTGTGACCTCCGCGCGCATTAACCACCGCCGTACAGCGCTTTCTCATGCTTCGAATTAAGCACCTGATGTCACAAAGGGGAATCGCATCCCATTCCTGGAGCAGTGCAGCTTCCAGCTCCCGCACGTTGTGAAGATGTGGATGGTTCTCACGCACCATACAGCCAAGAATGTCCCACACGTGTTCGATAGGAGACAGGTCCGGTGATCGCACTGGCCAGTCCAACACCGGAACGTTGTTAGCCTCGAGGAAATCACTGGTGACACTAGCTGAATGAGGACGGGCGTTGTCTTGCTGGAACATAAAGTCTGCATAAAAGGGACAACAACCGGGGCGACAACTTCTTCACAGTAACGTTGAGCCGTTAAATTTCCGCGAATCACAATAAAATGTGTTTTGCCATTTTCATGGATTCCAGCCCACACCATAACACTGCCGCCACCAAATCTGGCGTGCTGAATGATGTTGGCTGCATCATACCGTTCTCCTAAACGTCGCCAAACCCGTTGCCTACCATCCGCCATATCCACACAAAACCTCGACTCATCACTGAACAAAACGTGGCTCCATTGTTGAGCACGCCATCGCTGATGAGTTCTTGCCCATGCAAACCGATTCTCGATGTGACGCTCTGTAAGCGGAACAGCAACAAGTGGATGACGGGCATGCAGTCCAGCATCATGGAGTCTGTTTCGCACAGTTTGCATGCACTGTAGTGCCGGTAGCGGTGTGCAAATTACGGGACAGCCGCGGCGCAGTCTCAAACCTGTGACGTCGTGATGACGTCGCTAAGTAGCGGTCTTCTCGTGGTGTTGTTGCTCTCGGTCTGCCAGATCGTGTTCGGTCATTAACATGTCCAGTTTCCTGCTCACGTTGGCGGAGACGGGAAATGGTTGAGGCATGAACATTAAAATGTCGAGCAACAGCGCGAACGCTCTGCCCAGCAGCGAGTCTTCCCACTGCTTCATGGCGCTGATTTTCGGGTAGCCCTGGGCGCCGGCCCATTATCAGTAGGGTAAACTTTTAAGCGTTTTCTGTTAACGTTCGTTATCTGCATTTGCAATATGGTGAATTTTTGCCATCGCTACCCGCCAATGTGGACCAGTGCATGAAAAATGCATTTTCACATGCAGTAAGCGTGCGGCCGAGAAATGCAAGAAATGATTTGCATTTCTTCATGATCAGCGAGACATTACATTGACGAAACATGCCTGCAAATTTGGTTATAAATGGACGCATAGTTTTAATACAACAAACCAAACTTCACTGTTGCTAAACTTTTTTGGCTCAATATATATATATATATATATATATATATATATATAATCGAATAATGCTTAGCAGTTCATAGCACTTGCATAGCAAACAAACTGTGTTGAAACTGGTTGGTGTTCCAATGGGGACGAAGGACTACCAGACTTGGCAAATCAGTAATCCATCTAAAAATTAGTAGTCCGTAAGGCTCGTAATATGTGACACGTAGTTTACACAAATTGCACAAATCTGACATGAACAGATGGTTGAATAATTAATATTGGACTTCTGAGAATGTTATTGAGGATAGTGTATCAGTCTTCAGGTCTACAGTAGCCAGTATTGTTATTTGTCAGTATAACATATGTCAGATTCAGAATATGCATGTACTGGCTCTGGCCAAGGTCAGGGAGTATAGGAAACCTAAAATAATATGTATTGGCAGATTTGGCAATTACATTGATTGGAAGCTGTTGCTGCTTAAGACAGCAACATATCCCAGTCAAATTATTTTCAAAAAATCAATAATGTACCTCCCATGAATACGTTGATTTCATTGACTAGGGTTAACATATATTTTGTAACTTACCAACCTACATCACATATCCCTTTCAACTGGTAGGCTAAACAAAGTACGCATCATTCAATACAATGTAAGAAGGCTGAATAGTGTTAGTGCTTAACTGGAAGCTGTTGCAGGCTATGGCAGTTGTGAGCAACAGCCCCTCCGCCCCCCACCCCCTTAAAAACTTGCAACATATTCAACAGCTTATTAAGATGGAATTAAGTTTCTGTGATACTATGACATCAGTTGAAAGAGTTAACAATTTGTGGCTTAAATAGTGAATGATAAAAAGTTTTACTGTGATCAGCGTGTATCAATCGGTCCACCGTGTTACTAGTTTTACTACGAATACTACGAATGCAATATGTTGAGATACTATTACGTCATTCATAAAATTACCACGTAAAACATTGTTTATTTTCTTTACTGTCGGTAGTTTCCTTGCAAGTCATTGGTTGCTTTCTATACACTTATATTTGTTAACCAATAATCTTGCGAGAAAGTATGTTCCTGACTTTTGAGAAGAGTACTCTAGAACACTCTCGTGCATGCGTCGATCTTGGCGACATGCCATTCTAAATCTGTTGCTTGCGGGAGTCAAGCGCGATACGCCGCCGTAGCATGGCTAACTATACTGTGTCGGCCTTGATTTGGGGATGCGCTAACAGGAGTTTAGCATTCCCGTTGGTATACCTCAGTTTCCGAGACAAACATTGTCTAAATCGACCAGAATCAGCCTAGATAAACTTGTATTTTTAAAGTTTATCATAACGCTAACTAATAATGAGGCAATGATCAATAGCCATACCCCCTTATAGGAGAATTTAGATTTACAAGAGAGTCTGTTATGAGCAATATGTCGACGACCATGAATACCGCGTGATACATATTGCGAGTTTCCGACTGGTGTCCAAACTCAAAACAGAAGTCTGTAACAGTTTATTATTATACCAGAAGAAGGAAGCCGCTAACGCATGCGCGCATCGCTAGCTTTCAGTAGAGCGCTTACTGAACTCGCGTCACCGGCGGTCATTTGTCCCATAGTTAAGGAAAGTATGAAGATATGCGCTCTATAGCTATATATCGTCTATGGACTATATCAGAAATCGGTCTCCAACGCATGCGCATCTCGCTTCCTTACTAAATTTGACAAGCGTTTTGCAACTTTTAGTGACTTTATCAAAAACATTTAAGTATTAATTGAATTGACTGAATTTTGCAGCAAAATTATGTATCGCAGCAAATAGCTATGCGAAGTTATGAATGTGTAGCAACAGGTACTCATTTGCATCGCATTTTGCGATGCGATACCGCTCAAAATATTCCCATATATATATATATATATATATATATAAACAACATTTAAATCGATAACATAACATATCCTAGGCTTGCGCGATTTTTCGATTTAATCGTGAAGTTCGATTTATTTTTAAAATCGCGATTTTTACGATGTAATTGGGGGAAAATTGGAAAATCATCAAAAATTTCATGTTTGTTTAAAAACTGAAGTGTGTACTTTTCCATCGCCTTTTATCAGTACATGAGTACAATTATAATCGATTCACACCTGTGTTCATTGTGTTTATATCCCGCCGTGCCATGCAGATGTCGAATAATTACTAATCACAACACAAAGCGCTACGATAAACAAGCTAACAATAGCGAGGTAACACCTTTATCATTGAGAAAACCAGCTAGTTACTCCGTCGAATCGCCATATAATTTTCTTTCTTTCGCTGCACTCTGTCATGAAATACCAAGTATATACTTAGTTGCAGAGTGTTAGGCAATAATCAGTGAACATAATTCTTTTTAATTCTAGAGTTAGCAATTTCTGATTGGGTTGTCATGTCTAATTAAAGAAAATAAAGCAACAGCATTCCAGATTGTTGTATTTTGAACTGTGCGTTCTTTTGATTACTCTTAAATGTAAATTGTACATTTTGAAAGCAACTGTAAACTACTATAGGACGAGTTTATGCTGTTACTCGCGTAGCTACTCAAAGCTATCGTCCTCGATCTAAAAATAGAGGCGGTCTACGAGAATACACCTCTAATGTATTGACTGGCCATCTTATTAAGTCATCACAAAGACTAGACTGTTACACAAGACTCCACTTCAGCGACCAGACATATCAGGACACAGTCCATCTCTGTAGCGGACTGTAAAAGGAACACTGGATCATGTTGATTTTGGTATCATCTTAACCTCTGTATCACTAGCTTAATACAGACATTAAAATGGACTTGATCCACCCAGTGGTTTGTATGATATCAATATCCACGCAACGTCAGCAAATTCTTGACCTCATTTTGCGTGCGACACGTGACAGATTTGAATTTTACAATGAATTCAGAGGGTCTATTTTTCTGTTAACTACTTGTCATACAGACTACTATAGGCTTTATATCATCTCGTTTTATGTGAATTAATATTGTCTGGTATAAGGAGAGTAGCGCTCGTGTTTCAATTCTCTGTACCACCATGTTCTGGTGGAAATGGCTACTCAATACATACGAGATACTTTTCTCGATCTCGAATCGAAGGAGATCTCGCGAGATACGGATACTACCGTCCTATGTATGTGGATTGCGCAGTATCTCCCCGCGTACTAATATTAGCATCGTCACGCTACTCGTGTGATGACCTAACCTCGTCCTACAATGGGAGGCTATAAGTGGAAGCTGATACATGACGCGATTTATATTTTTTCTCTACGACATTTTATGTCAAATTTTGATGAAATAAACAATGTTTATTAAACTATACGCAATATTTAGGCGGGCCCAATTAATAATTTCAC
Organism: Chaetoderma sp. LZ-2023a; assembly: GCA_034401795.1. Taxonomy (NCBI): domain Eukaryota; kingdom Metazoa; phylum Mollusca; class Caudofoveata; order Chaetodermatida; family Chaetodermatidae; genus Chaetoderma; species Chaetoderma sp. LZ-2023a. Next base: position 106,933,929 of record CM067370.1, on the reverse strand, counting down.
TCCCGCAATCATGGATATAAGGTATACATTAAGCATAGACGTATGATGGTAAGAATTTTTCGCACGAAATTGTGTTCTAATTTCATTATATTTTTGCATCATTTCAGCTTTTTCTAGAAATTCCAAGTGCTAGTTTTCCTGACTTGTCACATTACCCCAGTTTATACTTTTGGGACTTTGGACCTACGATTTAATTGGAAATCGCAATTTTTAAAATAAAATTGATCGCGATGTTTAAAAGCAAAAATCGTGCAAGCCTAACATATCCGGCGTTTACATTTACACAGTAAGCGTCTCTAGGAAACATTGGCGGCGTCCCGGGGCATGTGGGATTATTACGACTTATGTAACCAATGAAAATATTTCTTTTGCATTATATAACCAATGAAAATCTTTCATTCATTACACATGTGTTCATATCAAGAAATATTAAATGGACTGAAATCCTTGTTAGCCGTGTTGATATGATATATATGTATATCACTAATGGATTGCTTGGTGATGAATCATATCATTTCATGGCCAAAAATGAATCCTATTCTTTCGTTGTCAAGTGTTCTGATAGTCTTGAATATGTGAACACGGTTAGGTATGTTGGGTGTTTGCATAATAGTACTTACTGTTGCGCCTTTCTGTTTCAGGGAATCTGGAGAGTCTGGAATCGCTGTACATAAATGATAACCAAGAGATGCAAAGTTTGCCGTATGAATTAGCCTTGTGCAGCAACCTGCAGATAATGAGTATAGAAAACTGCCCTCTTAACGACATCCCACAAGAAATTGTTGCAAGAGGGCCTTCGTTAGTAATACAGGTATTTTAAACATCCAGAAATATTCTGAATGTGGTTGTTATGGTTATACAGTGTGTAAATAATAGTACATTTGAAAATTTGTTGATGGTTTACAACCAACTGGAGAATGTAAGTCAATGGAAAATCTTCTCATTGGAAAAAATTGTAAAACAATCAGGCAGCACATGCTTTCCAATGTATTATAAATCGATTGTGTGCAGGATGCTGAGGTTGAATTTGTGAAATCCAGTATGTCCACAAGGTGGCCATCTTGAAAACGGTCTATAGCTGTGATTGATTGATTCAAAATTGTAATCCCTATTTTAACTGGCTAGATGCAACATCTGACGTTGAAAATGATCACTGCACGAGCTTTAGAGAATGCAGTGATAATTTTCAACGGTTGATAATGGTGATATTAAATAAGACCAAATTTGAGATTTTAATTATCATATCAACTGAAACTTTGACTTATTTTCCAATGACATCTATCCATGAAATTCCAGTTTAAATTTTCCATTAATGTATGATCATCAAGGGTGGCTAATCACACCCTGAAAACTAGCACATTGGACATCTTACACTGAAAAATATAGTACATGTAATTTGAACTATGAGAAAAATGAAGCTAACAATATACATTGACAAAAATATATTGTATTCTATCGAACACAACAAACAATATAGCTACGTCATGACGTGCATCACTAATGCTTGACTGTTGTAGTGATTGATATCCAATGCCCGAGGATGGCAATATTCTGATTAGTCAATACAAAATTACTTTCCACACTAATAAGCAATGAAAATACTTTGGTTCATTATTAAGCAGATTCAAATCGTTAATATGGAATAGAATAAAACATGCTCTTATTAACCTCTCTGTCTATCTTTTCAGTACCTTAAACTTCAAGGTCCATATTGCCATGGTAACTGACATACATGATTTTCTCCTTCCATGTGAAATATCGTCATGACTGCGTGGCACTGTCAGTCGTCGTCCGCCGACGCCACCATGTGACGACACTCCTCATGTTCAGTGATCAGGAAGAGACAAACTGTGTGTTTATCATTGCAACTATGACATCATTATCGCAAATTCTGATGTCATCAATGCATCACCATGGAATGAATCATTATGACATCTATGACATCATTCATCACCATCATGTATGTGTGAAATCATAGTCATAGCGCACATGGATTTGTAAATCGTGTCTGTGATGATGCCGTTGATAGGACTGTGACGTTATTGACGCCATGTCTGCAGCTAACGTGATAGTTTATTGATTGAGTTACGCCTGTCTTAACCCTTTAACTCTTAAATTTGTTCATGAAATTTTCAATTTTCTCATAGAAAATGTCAATTTGCAGATCAAGAGAAGGCTATTTTTGAAAATTAACATCTGGAATGACTGGCTCGTTCATCGAGCCGGTTATTCCAGTGATAGATTTTCAAAAATAGCCTTTTCTTGGTCTGCAAATGGACATTTCTCAAGACCACTGCAGAAGCCGTTTTTAGCCGACTTGAGTGTTAAATGGTTAAGCAACAATATAAACAACCTTGAACACTGAAATGTCAGATTCCCTAAAAATTCCATTCACTTTTATATGAAAGCTGACCATGTACATTCAGAAATCAATGTCGCTGTAAGATGCTACTGTCTATAACTGCAATGACTTATAGCGATATTGCTTCCTGAATTTACACCAGCCTTTTGTTGATTATGAACCAATTTACCACCTGATATCAGTGTGATAAAGGCTCAGTGCAATTCAGTGACATTTCCCATAGGAACTAGTTGTGTGGCGTTTAACCCTTTAATGGTCAAATTTGGCCAAGAAAAGTTAAATATATGCCTTTTGAATGTCCATTTACAGGCCAAGAGAACACAATTTTTGAAATTTTATCACTGGAATCATTTCAGTGGTAAATCTTAAAATTTTTTATTCTCTTGGCCTGTAAATGGACATTCCACAAGACCATAACTGAGACCGGTTTTGGCCGGCATGACCATTAAACGGTTAAGGTACATGTAGTGATTTAGCCACATTAAAAAAAATTACTTCATGTTCCCAAAAGACAGGTTTTGGCCACTCTAGCAAGCTTGGCATTTTAAGAATTTGCTTATGTTTTAATATGATAGCATTTTGTTTCCATATTAGAATGTGTGTGTGTGTCAAATGCTTGATATTATCGTACATGTATGTCTTCAGAGACATAGGCAGGTGATATGATTATGATATTGGGGCGTGTCCTTACTGGTGTGTTTTTCACAAATCGAATGTACATGATCATATAGGCTATGGTGGAGCTGTTGGTGTATGACACAACCAGTTTTGTGATACAGTTTCGTGACATAATGATGATGTGTATGTTAACACGGTCGTGTGCTCATTATGATGTCATCAGTTTGTGCGTGATATCATATCAAAAAGTGTTTGGTTTGATCGCGAGTTCCCTCTCTTCGGAAAGTGTATGAATTATGTAATGTCTTATATAGAAATCAGAACACTTCAGCAGGAGTGATATCATCAGATTTTGTTTATTATGTCATCATAGCATGTTGTAGATTCAGCATATAACCTGTGGACTGATTACGTGACATCATCATAATTTGTGTTTGATGTGAATTTACAGAGATGCGTACTATAAGTGTGATATTATTTCATTAAATGTACGCTTAGCGTGTCATAAGGGTATTATTGCTACTACTACTACTACTACTACTACTACTACTACTACCTACTACTACTACTACTACTACTACTACCTACTACTACTACTACTACTACTACTACTACTACTACTTCATGGTTTTATTTTAATATCATAACAAAAATCATCACACATTTTACATATTTGGCAACCGGTGTAATACATAACCATCACGATTATATATCTGTATATCCTCACCACTACAATACAGCTTAGAAATAACTCAAAATGTTTCCAAACATGTTAGTTAGTAAGAAACATTCTGTTGAATGTTTTGAACATAATTGGATTTGAATTAGGCAGCAATGTCTTCCAATCCAATTATGTTCAAAATTTTCAACAGTATGTTTTATTTTATTCTGGGAACATTTTACGTTATTTCTCAGCTGTACTGTATCATACACACATTTCATCAATAACGTATAAATGTAGCGAGAAATTCAGTTATGTATAATTTTAAATGAATGTATTTTAAAATTTATTCCTGTTTGATCAACAGGCAACAGTACGACATTAATTTTCATATCCATAATTAACAGCGTAAGTGCATATGTACTAATGTTTACAAATCAATATTGCACTCATTAGTCTAGATTTGGTAGCAGCTAATAAAATCTGTTGCTAACAAGCTCATGTGTTTACAACCACTTACTGCTTAAGCCTGTCAAAATGACTTAGGCAGTGATCTTGAAAGATCTTCATTTACAAGTCCAGAGAAAGCTATTTTTAGCTCAACTGGACTAAAAGGCCAAGTGAGCGTATGCTGTGGCAACCATCTGTCGTCTGTCAAGTTTTCCCTTAAATGACTTAAGACCCACTGGGTCGATTTCAATTATTTGGTAGGAAGCATCCTTTGGGCATAGAGATCCAAGTTTGTTCAAATGAAGCCGATCGCCCAAATTGGCCAGTGGCCATCTTTGATTTTGGCCGATTTTTAGAAACGTTTTAAAATAATCTCTGAAACTGCTTTTGGGGGAATCGATTCAAAACTCATGAAACATCATCGGGTACAACTGCTGAGCCAAGTACGGTCAATGGAACTTGATTGGCCAAATATTTCAGCTGCCAGCTTGGATGACCTAGTTTTCATGAAAACGACATTCTCCAGTACCGGTGAAATTTGAGATATATGATTATGGACTATAGGACATTAAAGTTTGTCCGTGGAAAGTTAATGCTTTGCAAAGTGTGGATTAATCACAATTGTGCGTGTTTGGCAGCTATCTTGGATTTTCTGAAAATTTCTGAGAAAATCATACAAAAGACTACTTATAAGTAAATACCGCTTTTACTAATGTAGGCTATGTGTAAGGTTATAATGAAATCTAAATTCTTATGATAAGTAGCAAACTTTAGCAAATGTTTCGCATATTCTACCACTCTCCTGAATCAAATTTATATTGTTGTAACACATCCAGGTTTTTAAAAATAACTAAAGCTTTGGTGGCCAGAGAGTTAGAGTAATGCATCTATTTATAGCTATGATAGACATGGAGAAAATTGTTTTTCGTGTTTCATTTATGGGTGAGCTGATGATATGACATGTGTGCAGTGTTCTAGTTTCATTGTTCATTTATGAGATTGACATTATAGATCTTACCTGAAGTAATATTTGTCAACGGTCTGTGGTCTCTGAAATTCAAGTGCCTAAACTACAAGACAACTATACCGGTAATCTGTTGAATAATTTGAAATTAAATTGACTGGTACCTACAGTTCCCAGCCATATGAGTTTCAAAATATTGAATAGAATATGCCTTACATCAAAAAGAATGTCATTTTTGGTCTCTGAGTTAAAGAATTACTGTTGTACATTGCTAGAGAAAGCTGTACAGTACAGCTTATAAACAGGGTAAAATGTTTCCAAAACAAACATGGAAACGTGTTAGTACAATTTTGAACACAATGTAAGAAATGTTCTGTTAAATATCTTGAACATATTTTGATTGGAAGACATTGTTGCCTTAGGTAGCAAATTAGCTTCAAAGCAATCAGCAGCTTACCTGTTGTTTTTCACTTAAGATGCAGGATGTTTTCCTCGTTCACAGGGTCAATGATTTATGATTTATATTATGAATCATGCAACTATCTTCTAACATTACTGGCACAGCAGGTAGTGATAATTTATACTTCTAAGCGCATGGGTGGTGCTTCGTTTGAACGCACTGTCACTGGAAACTGTTGCTGCCTAGTACAGTAACAGCATTCAGTGTGTATTCAAAATCAGCAACAGTTAGCATACAAAAAGGAATTGGTTAAACCCCCTTTAATTGTCAGGATATGTCAAGACAATTAAAATTTGTGCTTAGTGAGTGTCCATTTGCAAGTCAAGTGGACTATTTTCAGTCATTCCAGTGGTAAAATAAATAAATAGCCGCTTGACCTGCAAATGGACATGTATTAAGACCACTGCAATAGTCAGTTGGCTGGCTTGACCATTAAATGGCTAATGTGTTTAATACAGTAGGACATAACAGGACAATCATTACAACGGTTAAGTAACACTCGCCCTTGTATCATGCCTAGTCACTATATTTATCATCTACCTGTACATGTATGTATGCATCATCAGCACTAGTGCCATTGTATAGGCGTTATTCCTTTCATGTCCCTCTTCAATGCTAGTGAGTTTGTCTGTATAAATATTGACAACTTCCAACTTTTATTCCATTCTTACTGTGTAGTCGTTTTGCCCATAGTGTGTTTTGTGTGTGTGCGTGCGCGTGAGTGTGTACATGTGTGTATGCCTTCTTCAGTGTGTCCCGGTATTACTGTCATGTCTGTTATAAGGGGAAAACCAACCTACCTAGTTCTATTCTAATTAATCCCTTATTTGTCAAGATTGCTAAATAAAATCAAAATCTTCAATTATTGCATGTCCGGATGCAGACTAATAAAAGAGTACTTGTAACTGGCATGACTGAGTTGTCAAATGAGCTGATCATTTCAGTTTTCAGATTTCTAAGGTAGTTTTCTACTGGCCTGCAAATGAACCTTTCTTAAGACCAATGTAAAGCAATTTTTTGCTGACTTGCCTGTTATGTAGGTAAATTTATTAACAGTAGACTGCCACTGGTAGCTATGCCAAGAGAGCATCTGGCTTAACACTTTAACATTCAAGCCTGCAAAGTGGTTTCTGCACTGGTATTGGGAGATGTCCATTTGTAGACCAAGAGAATATTTGTGAAAATTTATCGCTGGGATGACTGGCTCGATAAATTTCAAGAATAATCCTTTGGTCTGCAAATGGACATTTTATTTGAGAAAATTTTCTTGAATGAATTTAAGGGTTAAGAGATGTGATTGGCGTCTATCGAGTCCCTAATGTCTGGGTCCCATTCAGGCCATATCTAGTCTGGGTTTATTTTCTGTCTATTACACCATTATGGCTAAATTCACCGATTTTACACTGGTGCCCATTTATACTCAATGGATGGAGAGAGGCAAGCAGCGAAGGAGATGTTTCCAATGACGGCGAGATAGTCAGAGCGGATGATTCGGGTGCAAAGCAAGTTCTCTGGTTAAGTAAATATTACTGAGTGCTAGCCACTACATGAAACTAACTCCTACACATCCAGCTTACAAAACTCCATCTTGTTACATTCTGGCTGGATCATAACTTTGGACCATAATGGCTGGGTATTTGTCTCTACCTCACTAAGTACTATGAGCACAATTGATTTGTTTGCAATGAATTATCTCCCTCTATTTCACAGCGCAATACTCGTCTTGTTAAAGTAGTTCATTTAGTAAGAATTGTTATCTTGTTTTTTTCTTTGCCAATTACAGATAAACAGCTCTATGCTAGTATCTTTCTGATGTTTCTAATCTTGGATATTGCAGAATTCTTTATAATTAAAAAAAATAACATTTGAATTATCAATGGTGGCCATAAAGTGTTATGCTGTCAGAATGGTAATCAGACAAGATCAGGGTTAATCTGTTAACCATTTAACTCTTGAATTTGTTCAAGAAAATTTCAATTTTCTCATGGAAAATGTCCATTTGCAGGCCCAAGAGAAGACTATTTGTGAAAATGTACAACTGGAATGACTGGGTCGGTTACGAGCCAGTCATCCCGTGATAAATTTTCACAAATAGTCTTCTCTTGGTCTGCAAATGGACATTTCCCAGGACCACTGCAGAATCCGGATTTAGCTAATATTTGATTAAAGGGTTAATATCTCACGCCTCTTTTCATTCAATCATTTCATATATTTCTGTCTCACCACCCCATCACAACTTATCCATGACACATTCATTATATCCATCATCATGTCATCCAATATGACCCTTCATCGCTCCCGCAGTGTCATGTACCTATCAACCGTTTCACTGATGATTTCCCTATATCCCATTTTCAAGGCAACCATACCCAAAAACTGTTGAATATTTTGAAATTAATCTGACTGGGAGCCGTTGCTGCCTAAGACAGCCCTTTGCTGCCTAAGACAACCAGTCAAAATAATTTCAAAATATTCACTATCGTAAAGAATTTATATTTTCAGGGATTTGTCATTAAAAGAGTTACTGGTCACGACGGCCAAAACTGTCCTCTGCAGTCCATCCATTCTGGTGGTCATTTTTTGAAATCTTTGCCTTCTCTTGACCTGCATATGGACATTCAATAAGCAATTATTTTGATTTTCTTGACCATTAACTGCTGAATTTCTGCAGACTACAATTTCCAAGGGGGGGTTAACTCTGGATATGCTGAATATTTTGAAAACAATATAACTGAAACATGTTGGTGACAAAGTCGGCAGGAGGCAGACAGTTAAAAGGTTAATCCTTTGTCCATTGCAGATTAGATACGGTAAATATACATTTTCTGAAGAAAAGAAATATTCTGTTAAATCTGTGGAATCTATACGGCCTAGAAGCCTTAGGTGTAACAGTTTCCCATCAAAGTAGTTTAACACAGTCTGTCATCTGTGGTCTATGAGGGTTAAAGGTTAGAAATATTCAATAGCTACCCTACCCTGTATCTTTGACATTGACTGATTTCAATGATAAGCAGGTTAGTGCATAATTGTTGTTGAGTATCAATTCAATGTACAATGAAATTTAACATATTTATAAAGGGCTCCTGCGTAATCAATTCTGTACAGTCGCAGTCCCGTGCTATTATCATTGTTGTCGTAATTGCTGCCACCGTTGTTGATCTTGTTGTTAATATAATTCTATGTCATAACCTGTTCCTTTTACTTTAACATGCAATCTGGCCAAAAACTGCTTCTGCAGTGGGCTTTAGACATGTCCATTTGCAGACTAAGAGAAGACTATTTTTTGTAATTTAATACTGGAATGAATGTCTTAATAATTGAGCCAATCATTCCAGTGATAAATTTTCAAAGTAATCTCTTGGTCTGCAAATGAATATTTTCTTTGAGAAAATTCAATTCTTTTAAAACAAATTTGAGTGTTAAAGGGTTAATACTCAACTTTGTTCAAGAAAATTTCAATTTTCTCAGAAATGTCCATTTGTAGACCAAGAAAGAATATTTTATCAAATTGACCACTGACTTGACTGGCTCAGTCCTTCCAGTGGTAAATTTTCAAAGATGGTCCTGTTTTGGTGTGCAAATTGACATTTCTCAAGACCACTGCAGAAGCTGTTTTTGGCGAGCTTGATTGTTAAAGGATTGACAATGTATTTGAACAGAGCTATTATATTAAGTGTAATATCATCATGCTATTTTTCTAGTGCTTCATAGAGTCATTCCTTTTGAACAGTATTTTGTATATTTCTCAATACATAATCACTAGGGCCTATTTAGCACAATGATTTTGTCAAAGCAAGGGGTTTTGTTGTTTTCTTTTTATCTTGTCATCCACTGTAATTGAATTATTCATTAGAAGGTGAATCATGCTACATGTAGGAATAAAAGTTGAAGGTCACCATATTTCTTTGACCAGCGGATGTCAGTCAGCTGAGCTATAGTGCTTCCCCCCCCCCCCTCGTCAGTTATCAGTCCGACATACACATTGGTAGCACATAAACCCTGGTCAAAATTGTTCATGTCAGCATCTAATATCTTCACTATGAAAAAAAAAGATGATTGGATCTTAAATATCAGACTTATGGCACTTGAAAAGGTTCTCGCGTATGCAGGCCAATGTTAGATCTGACCTAGTTTATGGTAAATATAACTCGAAGGTCTATTTATAGGAAAATATTTAGTCGACATGTTCTCATATTAACTTTTCTGGGATGACATTGTAAGATCTTGTGTGATCATTGCTAAAATTTGAATTTAAGATGACTACTTTGACCAAATTCTTGGTGAATGGTTTCCTTGATTAACAAGGCATCAGTTGTCTTGACCTTAACCGTCTGAGAATCTCTGATTAATATATATGTTAACTCTACACCAAGGTATGCTTATCTGCTAATAACATGATGTCAGCCATGTTGGTTAAGTCTCCTTATGCCCCCCCCCCCCATGATGTGTGAGCAAGAACTATTTCAAGCGACTCCTACAGTACAGCTCAGTTAACATGTTTCCAAAGTAAAAACATAAGCATCTTAGTTACAGTAGTACCAGTTTTGAACATGTAAGATATGTTCTGTTGAATATTTTGAACATAATTCGATTGGAAAATGTTGATGCCTGTTCTAAGTTATTTCTGAGCCATACTGTAGTCTTGTAATTGATCTTTCCAAATTTATCCATCGAACGTCTAATGTCACAATTAACTAAGTGACCAGTATGCTGACGTCATAATCATGACATGCTGATGTCATAATCATGATGTCATGAGTGATTCCAAATAGTCTCCTTTACGCTGAATTGTATGTCATAATCAAGATGTCATGAGTGATTCCAAATAGTCTGTCTTTTACGCTTAATTGTACGAATTGTATGTCTTCTATTTAATTAACATGCTGTCGTATATTTTGAAACTATGCCTATGGCAGCAACAGCGCCCAGTCAAATTAGTTTCAAAATATTCAAAAGGTTACATAGTTTTCTGGAAATTGATAGTCAGGGATTTCAGAGATCGATCGATCCCAACATGAACATGGTGTGGGTGGAGCTTAGATTGAGATGGGCGGTGAATAGCTAAAAGTGGAAATGTCCATTGCATGCTTTGAGTATAAATACAGATTCTGATATGATAACCATTTGAACACAGTTCAATTTTCTATACTTGTGGATGATATTAACCGTATCACCAATAAAATCTGCTTATCTCAATTTCAAGGCAACCATACAGGAAAAGTGTTGAATATTTTTGGGACGCAACATCTTCCAGGTAAACTAATTTCAAAATATTCAGCAGAAAATTCATTCATGCATCATAAAAATGTATCCAGTCTATGGTATTAAAAAGGTTAATTTCTTTTCAAATTAAACAGCATGTATCATGTTAGAGTGCTAAGCGATTGAATATGACCATGCGACAGTAGATACATGTAGATTATGTAAATTTAGGCCCAGGCTGATTACCAGATGACCAGTCTAGCACCACGCACGGCCAATCGTGTCCTCATATGATTGAAATCTGCGATTAACCCACAATTTGAATAAATGGTTAATTTGGAGATGTTATTTTTCTGTAATTAAATATACCTAAGATTATAACTAAGTCCCAAATTGTAATTATCACTCACGGTGGAACAGAATCTTGAATTTTTACTGAAAAAAAATCGTTGGACATATTTAATATTTGAATTGTAAAAGTAAATTTTAAAATGATATTTACTATCCTCATCATCATCTTTATTGAGTTGAATTAAATTGAACCCTTTCCCTCCAGAAATAATAATAATTATTATTATTATACTAATTATTATTTTTTGCTTCATTTATGTTATTACAATAAATAACGATATTATTATTATTATTATTATTAATATTATTACAGTGAATCGTTTTAGTAAAACCTGGAAAGAAAGATGGTGGTTCTGTAAGATAGATGATCATCTTTTGACCACTTTTTTAACTGTCTGACTGGTGTAAGCCACCAGACAATAATTTCAATGGACAATAACTCTGAACATACTGAATATTTTGAAAACAATTTGACTGAAAGTTGTTGGTGGCTTAGCCACCAACAACTTTCAGCCAAATTGTTTTCAAAATATTCAACATCCAGAGTTAAACTCCATGGGAAATGTAGTCTGCAGACATTCATCAGGCAGACGGGGAACCACAGAAACACATGTCCTTCAGAAGGTGTTTTCTACATGGCAAGTTATTGGGATTAAAACTTTAAAGCTGCTATGTCACAACATTTCATTATGTCTCTAGGCTATATACATAATCTCATTGTGTCAGGAGAAGTTCATATTTGCACAATGCGCCAATAAAATGATGTAATTCCACCGTTACCACGATCGTCAAATAATTACTGATCTTATCCATCTAGTTTATATTGTATTCAGTGGGCATCTCATAAATATTCATACAGGGAAATCCCTCTTATCACGTGACATATTTTTGTTTCGCATTTTATGTATGCATCATCAGTAAATACTATTAACGACTAAATGAAATGATAGGCTAGCCTACAACTGGCCAACAATACTAGTAACGCGCACCGTGTGAATGTGGCTTGCGTTATCAATTTTCGTAACGTGTTCACAATTGTTTGCAAACTATTACAGTTGTTGCGAAAATGGGCAGCGCAACCCACGTTCATCATGAATAAGTGTGTCTTACAAGTATTGCTGTATTTTCGTTACGGGACTCATTATGAAAAAGCAATCATATCCTGATTTTTCTTGACCTCGTCTCAGACTACCTTGAAATTACAAATAGATGCGGTATTGATATGTGAGGGGAAAGAAAAAAAGAGGGTGACTTTGACAATTTTCAACCGACCGCATGCGTGACAGATCGGTTGACCGGCTGATTGCATGAGTGACAGATCGGATGACTGACCAACTGCATGAGTGACAGATTGAATGACCGACTGACTGTATGAGTGACAGATTGGACTGCATGGGTGATGGCCTGATCAGATGCATGAGTGACAGATCGGATGACTGCTTGATTGACGTACTGACAGATAGAGAGACAGACTGCATGAGTGACAGATCGGATGACCAACTGCATGAGTGATGGATTGACAGAATGCATGAGGGACAGCTCGCATAGCTGTATGAGTGATGGACTGACTGACAGGCCGACTGCATGAGTGACAGATCGGATGACCAACTGCATGAGTGATGGACTGACAGACTGGATGAGTGACAGCTCGGATAGCTGTATGAGTGACAGACTGATGGACAGGCCGACCGACTGACTGACCGACCAACCTACTGCATGAGTGACAGATCAGATGACCCACTGGATGGGTGATGGACTTACAGACTGCATGATTGAGAGATCTGATGACTGCGTGTGTGACGGACTGATGGACAGGCTGACAGGCCGACCAACTGACTGAATGAGCGTCTTACTGCATGAGCGACAAAGCAGATGACTGACTGACTGACTGCATGAGTGACAGATCGGCTGACCAACTGCATGAGTGATGAACTGCGTGAATGACAGATTGGTTGAATGATGAACTAACGTACATGATGACTCGCCGAATGACCAACTGACCGACAGCATGAGTGATGGACTGATTGGATGCATGAGTGACAGTGGATGACTGCATGAGTGACAGACTGATGGACAGGCCGACAACCTACTGCATGAGTGACAGATCAGATGACTGACTGGATGAGTGATGGACTGATCGACTGCACGAGTGAGAGACCTGATGTCTGACGGACTGATGGGCGGGCTGACAGGCAGACTAACCGACCGAATGAGTAACCAAGTAACTGACCGACTTACTGCGTGAGTGACAGAGCAGATGACTGACTGCACGAGTAACAGATCGACTGCATGAATGATGAACTACATGAGTGACTGATCGGTTGAATGACGGACTGACAGACATAATGACCGGCCGATTGATCGACTGACCAGCAGCATGAGTGACAGATCGGATGACTGACCAACTGCATGAGTGACAGATCGGATGACTGATTGCATGAGTGATGGACTGATTGGATGCATGAGTGACAGAGTGGATGACTGCATGAGTGACGAACTGACAGACAGGCAGAATGACCGACTGCATGAGTGACAGATCGGATGACCAACTCCATGAGTAACGGACTGACAGACTGCATGAGTGACAGCTCGAATACCTGTATGAGTGATGGACTGATGGACAGGCTGACTGATCGACCGACTGCATGATTGATAGTGCGGGTGAACAACTGACTGCATGAGTGAAAGATCAAATGACTGACTGCATGAGTGACGGCCTGACAGACTGCCTGGGTGACAGATCTGATGACTGCATGAGTGAGAGACTGATGGACAGGCCGACCGACTAACTGACTGACCGACTGACTGCATGGGTAACAGTGCAGATGACCAACTGACTGCAAGAGTGACAGATCGGATGACTGCATGAGTGACAGACTGACGGACTGCATGAGTGACAGATCGGATGATTGCATGAGGGACAGATAGGATGACTGCATGAGTAACAGACAGATGGCTGCATGAGTGACAGATATGATGACTGCATTGTGACGGACTGATGGACAGGCTGACAGACCAAATCACCCACCCACCAACTGAGCAACCAACCAACCGCCCGACCAACTGCATGAGTAACAGACTGCATGAGTGACAGATCTGATGACTGCATGAGTGGCAGACTGATGGACTGCCTGAGTGACAGATTGGATGGCTGCATGAGTGACAGATCGGATGACTGCATAAGTGATGGACTGACAGACCAAACCACCCACCCACCGAGTGACCAACTGCATGAGTGACAGATTGGACGACTACGTGAGTGACAGATCGGATGACTACATGAGTGACAGATTGGATGAGTGATAGATCAGATGACTGCATGAGTAACAGATCAGATGACTGCATGAGTGACAGACTGGTGGACTGCATGAAGAATAGAGACTGACAGTCTAGACTGCATGGGTGGTAGATCGGATGGGTGCATGAGTGACAGACTGACCGACTGCATGAGAGATAGGTCAGATGACTGCAGGAGTGGCGTCAGACAGACAGGCTGACAGACCGACCAACTGACTGTGTGGATGACTGACTTAACGACGAATGAAGCTGTAAGACTCGTATATGCGTATTCTACAAGCAAAACGCGAATGGTCGACATATCCTACATTTTCTTATGCCCAATGCATAGAATAGGGTTATGGAACTGGTGTAAGTGTGTACAATATCACGTAAAATCGCGGCAGTCACCTGGACTTTAAAATAAGCCCCCAGAATATTACGAATGCCCCTTGACGGGATTGTTTTCCCTCCTCCAATTGTGTAAATACTGTTGAATTTTCTTATTCTAGCGGACAAATATCTTCATATTATTCAATGTCAAGTGTCACCAAGAAGTTGATACATGAGAACACGCTAAAACACGCGAGTAGGAGAAGAAAAATATGTAGCGTAACATTCACAAACTCGTCGCTGTCACGACAGACTTGTTTATGCGTTGTGACATACTTTGCGACGGGGAAAGCCCTTATTATTGAATGGTTGTTCCACCATTTCACGAGGCACAACCTACACATTTTAAATAAAACTCATCCACGTTGCATAGTTTTTATGCACAATTCAATTTCAATGTTAGGTCGCTCAACATGGAAAATCATTTCATATTCCATTAGATTGCATAAAAATACGCTAAATACGCCTGGAATATTGTAAGTTTGCTATTATTTTTCATTTAAGACTACTTGGTGTGACATAGTACCTTTAATCTTCAAATTTGTTCATGAAAATTTAGAAATCTTCATTTGCAGAACAAGAGACCGTTTTTGAAAATATTACCTCTGCAATGACTGGCTCAGTTAATGGGCCAGTCACGGTAAATTTTCAAAAATTGTCTTCTGCAAATGAACATTTCTCAAGGCCACTGCAGAAGCCATTTTTGGCCAGCCTATGTGTTAAAGAGTTAGTTAATAAGTAGCATTTGATTAATAATTACCATTTGGTGTTTCATAATGTGGTCCTTTAACCATTTCAATCACAAATCCCTGAAAAATTAGATTCAGTACGATTTATAGCATACTCTGTTGAATAGTTAGAAATTAATTAATGTGAATGGAAGCCATTGCTACCTAAGGCAGCTTCCAGTCATATTAATTTCCAAATATTCAACAGCTTTCTTGTTTGTTTGCCCTTAGATTGAGATACATGGAAATTATTGGTGAAAGGGTTAACGTTTTATGGTGAAGATGGCTAAAAATGACCTCGGCAGCGACTAGAGAAATTGATTGCCATTGGATTGACTCAGTAACCGACCCAGTCATTCCAGTGGTAAATTTTCAAAAATACTTCCCTTTGCCTTGACCAGCGTTGATCATTAACTCTTAGCACTTAAATTTGTTCAAGAAAATTAAAATTTCCATTTGCAGACCACGAGGAGACTGTTCTTGAAAATTTACCGCTGGAATGACTGGCTCTGTTATCAAGACCATTGTAGAAGCTTTTTATGGCCGACTTGTGGGTTAAAAGGTTATGGCCAGGTTAAGCTGTATTGTCCATGATTCATTGTTCCATGAATATGTTATTATTATTGTCCAAACATTGTATTCTAAATGTAATAAGAAATCATGTAATATATGTAAATGACATTGCATATTTATTTATACTTAATGATAACATTAATGATAAATAGTAAAAATAATAATGAAAATGTGCATTTATACATAAAAACAATAAGCAAAATTGTGCATTTCATTTGAAACAACATTGGTTAGTTTACCATTATAATTATGGTAGATATAAAATTTTTATGAGAACCATATATATATATAAATATATATGCACAATCAACATTTGACAGAATAATTATTGTGTTTCGAGATACCTATCTATCTAAGTTAGCAGATTTTGTTGTTACACTGTATTTCAGTATTTAATATAGTTATTGTAGTTTATACATGAAGCTGAAACTAACTAACTTATCCTCTAGGCGGTATGAGTCATTAAGGGAAGCAACTCCTACAATTTTTAGATAACTACATGTAGTTATAACATGAGAAACAATTTCGCTGATAATTAAACAATGGAGGGATCCCATCTGCCATCCAAGTATCTGACGTCATAATCAATTACGTCACTGGTTAGCTGACATCACAATCATAACGATGTATAGCTCTGTCGTGAAAATCGAAGTCTTATGAATTGTATGTCTTTGATAAAACTAGAATTTCATAAACTTTCTGTTGAATATTTTGAAAACTAATTTGACTGGGGCAGAAACAGCCCCCAGTCAAATTTGTTTCAAAATATTGAACAACTTATCTGTATAATTACCTTGAAATTGGGAAGCCAGGATTCAAAGTATATAAATCCATTACAACACGTATAAAAAGTTGACAGCGTTGGTGGAAATGAGCGTGGCATAGCTAGAAATGGATGCCTCCATTGAAACCTGAAATTCTAGTCTTAATAATAAAACAATCATTCACATAAGATGTTTAATGGCTAAATTTGGTCAAGAATAAACATTTTTTGCTTGTTGAATGTCCATTTGCAGGTTAAGAGAAGACAATTTTTGAAAATTTACCACTGGAATAACTAGCTCGGGTTTCGAGCCATTCATTCCAGTGGTAAATTTTAAAATATAATCTCATGGCCTTCATATGGTCAAATCCATCAAATCCACTACAAAGGGCAGTTTGAAATGGTTAAGAGAATTAAAACTTTCTTAGTGAATGTTCATTTGTTAGCTCGAATTATACTGGGTGCGAGGCCAAACTAAGAACTGACTATCAAAAATAGGTAGAGAAGTTAATATATACAAAACAAGGCTTAATTAACCCTTTCATGACAAAGGCGGCCCAAACCAGCCTCTGGACTGGTCTTGCGGAATGTCCATTGGCAGGCCAAGAGAAGAGTATTTTTGAAAACATACCAATGGAATGACTGGCTTGGTTACCGAGCCAGCCATTTCACTGGTAAATTATCAAAAATACTCTTGTCTTGCCCAGCAAATGACCATTCGATAAGGAAATGTTTGGCTTTCTTGACTAAATTTGGTCACTAACCTTGACCCCAATATAAAGATGGTTCTTCAGGACCTCAAAGACAACCTCCCATCCAAATTTGTTGAAGATTCTACCAGTAGAACTTGAGTTAGCCACACCGCACTGTTTCGAATGTCTTGACCTTTGGCCTTTTTACCACAAAATTAAGCGGATTTGAAGATCCCAAAGGCAACATGACACTCAAGTTAGTTGGAGTTCTCTTCAGGATAACTTCAGTTATGGCACAGGACATACACAGTGCAATAGCCTAGTAACACCTTTTGGCCAGACTAATTATAGATTGTTGCTTGATATAGCCTAGATAATATCTTGTTATTGATTGACATCTAGTCCAGTTCATTGTGATAGATCTATTTGCTACAGACTATAGGTATAAGACTGCTGAATAATCTTCAGTTTTACTGAAAGTTATTGCTGTCACTCAAACTATTGGCAATAACTATCAATAATATTACGTTTCTAAATCTTCAGCTGCTTTCAGATTTTATTCTATTGAAGAAGACTTGTTTCTGGTGATTCATGAGAGACTTCCTGAAGACTGGTTCAATTCAGGAGAGATAGTGTTCTTCCTGAATACTGGTGATTCAGGAGAAACAGTTTTTCCTGAAGACTGGTTCCTGGTGATTATGTATCGACACAAGTGTTGATTCTACATGTGGCTATTACTAGTAGAATACAGTCTAATGATGCTGTTTAATGTTTACCGATTATTGAAATGTTACTTGTACTACTCCAGTGCATATTATTCTGTTACAACAATCAAGCACATTCAGTCAGTGAGTCAAGATTAGATCCATTGTAGTTGTCGTCGAATAATATCAAAATTGCTGTAAAAAATATGAAAGGCTAAAAATACACTGTCAATTACTAATAATTACTGTTCGTTTTATAATTTTTAGCCATCAGCCATCGTCCGGCTGCCTGTCTCCGATGTAAACAATAGTAGCAAATTTTATTATTTATGGACAGATCGATTTCAAACTTGGCCAAGATGTTTATATTGCCATCTAATATCTGTGTTGTGAAAATTGTGCTAATTCATTGTGTTGTCGAACTCCTAAATTATCGACCTTGGAAATTTATATATAATGACTCAAGAAAGGTAACTTTCACCATCCTAATTAGTATTGGCATGAGTTACCTCCCTTTATTCCAAGTTAGATTATTTTTAGCTACTTGGACAAAATACATTGAAATGTCCATAATTGACCCTTCCAAGTTTATCCATCCATCATATGACATCATAATCAACTATGTGATGTGTAGGATGACATCATAATCATGACCTCATGAATGATTCAAAATAGTCTGTCTTTAGCACTTAATAGTCCAACACGTTGTACGAATTGAATTGTATGTCTTTGCCATTTAATAAATATTCTGTTAAATATTTTGAAAACTAATTTTACTGGACGCTGTTGCTGCCTATCGCCCAGTCTAATTAGTTTCAAAATATTTAACAGCTTATGTGTATAGTTTTCCAGAAATTGATAGTCAATGAGTTCAGAGATCAATCGATCCAAACACGGACGAGGTGTGGGTGAAGCTTAGCTAGAGATGGGCGGGGCATAGCTAGGGTCCATTCCATATAGAGCATGTATTTTCAAGATTTTATTCCTTCAATAGTCAACAATGGTCAAGATTGCTTGCTATGCTACCCGGCGTTAAATGCTACCCAGCATGCAATGATCTGACTCCATAATCGTGTAACTATTGGACGCTATATTCGTTTAGTCTTTTGTCTGCACAAGCCTGGATTTCTCAAACAAAACTAACCTGCTTGCACATGCAAATAGTCATTTGTCCTCCAGCTCTGGAAGCATAAGCATGCGCGTAAGGTGTATTCATGACATTACGTTCGACGGTCTGTATTTCAATACTGTTCAGAGAAAGTGTCAATGTCCAGGAGAAAATAGGAGAAAGCTTTTATGTACATTGACAGGAATTTGTGTGAAAGTTGTTGCTATCAATAACAAGCACCAACATTCAGTCAAATTGTTGTCAAAATAATTAGTAGGTAATGCAATTACTTGCTACATATTTGACCAATATATATTGCAATATGCCAGGCTTATTGCCTTAGGTAATAACCCATATTTATTTCCGCATATCGGAGATTGGTTCCATTTCCGGAGTTCCAAGTCCCAGTTTTAACATGACTCGGCTCACACAATAGTGACGTTTTACGCAGGAAATAAACTGCTTTGTAAGCAGGATCCTTTTCACTTCTGCCCATCAGCAAAATAGTTTCAAGAAAATTTGTTTTAAAAAATAGTTGTTATTTTACACGTACTTTTCGTAAATACTGTCTAAATTATGTCAGCTAGAGGAAAGGGCAAGCGCCCTGCTAATCCAAGTTCGTCGGTGACTTCAAAACCGAAGAGGAAGCAACCTCAGGTGCAGATGACGTGTGATTCTAGCACAACTCGTGTGAGAATTCCAAGAACAGAACAGAACGGTGGAGAATGTGATGTTGTCCAATGACCAGCCCGAAGTTGAGATTCTAACGCTATGTCCGGACGTGGATGAGGCGGGGCCAAGTTCTGGAGGGACGACGAATACACCCGGTGAGAGTAGGAGTGGTTTTATTGATTTTCAGCAGGCCTTACAGGGCTCTGGAATAATTAATCCAAGTGGCCCACAGATGGAGTCGTCGACCACTAATATGGGCAAAACAGCCGCATCACAGCCATTGTGTTCTGATGAATTTTGCTGGGACTTAGAGCGTATAGATTACAGCAGTGAAGATATGATTGCCCAGGTTCCCCAGTCTATTCGTCAAAAAATTTGGAATGGTCAATTTATCATTATTATTGAAAGGCGCTTTAGAGTTGGACGAATTATCATCAGGTACTGCACTGTATCTCAATGATGAGGGGGCTATTAAAACTAAGCAAAAAATGGTGGCAGATAAGTTGTCAAGTATCGAAAAGTGGACAGATGCCTTTTTAATTTTCATTGCCATACACATTAAGAAACATCCAGACACTATATCTGATTTGTTACAGTATTTATCTATTATCTGCGAAGCGGCGCAGCGTGTCCATGGTTTTGCTTGAGCAATTCCGTCTTCGTCAGGCACTTGGTCCACAATCATGGGGAAAAATCAATACAGATTTCAGGGTGCTATGAATGATCAGCAGAGCCCAAAGCTTTCTGCTGCTGGCTCATGCTTTGACTTCAATAAGGGTGGGTGTACATGGAGATCATGTAGGTTCCAGCACGTTTGTATCGGATGTGGTGCTTATGGTCATGGGAAGTGGAGGTATTACTAGTCACAATCGAGCACACCTACCCAAGGACGGGGTGGTTATTTTTCGGAGATTTCGGGGAGGTAGACAGATGGGCCAGCTGGTGGGTACCGGGGACAAGTCACTCCAGCCACATCATTCATGGGGGAAAAATGAAAAGAATTATGAGTTGGCTAAAACACCAATTAATTTGGAAAAATTGCATGAGGAATTATCCTTTTATGCACATTCAGATGCTAGTTCTATTTTTGAAAGCTTTAAGTGGGGTTTTTCATTGAAACATACTGGCCCAAGAAATCATTTTGGGGCTAAGAACTTGAAGTCTGCAAATATGCACCCACATATTGTCAAGGAAAAGATTGACAAGGAAATTGGTGCTGGTCGTATGGCAGGTGCATTTCAAACTATTCCTTTTACAAACTTACGAGTATCACCAATTGGTCTAGTCTAAAAAAGAGCCAGGGGATTTTAGCTTAATTCACCATCTATCACACCCATTGGGAGAGTCTGTAAATGATTATATTGATCCGCTATTGTGCTCGGTAAGGTACACTAGTTTTGATGAGGCAGTGCATATGATCCAGGACCAGGGTCCCTACTTGGAAAGTCCGATTTAAAATCAGCTTTCAGACTGCTACCAGTGGCTCCTGAGGATTTTGATTTACTTGGTTTTAAATTTGACAAAAAATATTTTAATAGGTGTATGCCTTGTGGCTGTTCCATAAGCTGTAGTACTTTTGAAAAATTTGCTTGTTTTTTGGAATTTTTTGTGAAAATGTATGCAAAACATGGACGAATCATACATTATTTGGCCGATTATTTTTTTGCCGGATCGAAAGATACACTTGATTGCCAACATGTAATGGAGGTCTTTCGTTCATGCATGGATAGTTTGGGCATACCAATTGCAGAGAAGACAATGGGTCCCCAAACGCTGATTAGTTTTTTAGGCTTGGAACTTGATTCAGTAAAGATGACAGTTAAATTAATTACCCATGGAGAAAATAGCAGAAATTACCGCAAAAATTGATGCAGTGTTATCTAAAGAGAAAGTGAGGCTGCGGACGATGCAATCATTGATAGTTTTGAATTTTGCATGTAAAGCAGTGGTACCAGGTAGACCATTTTGCAGGAGGCTGATTGATTCAATTTGTGGTTTGACCAAGCCATATACCATCACCTGCGTATCAATAACAACATGATCTGGTGTTATGGCTAACATTTTAAAAGAATTAATGGTGTGTCAGTATTTAATGACCGTTTTTGGTCCACTAATGAAGATGTTCAGCTTTTTACAGATAGCGCTGCGGCCTGAGGTTTGGAGCTTACTTTGCTGGAAAATTGGCTTGTGCACAATGGCTAGACAACTGGTTTCAAATTGGATTGAGAGACGACATTACTGTGTTGGAGCTATTCCCTTTATTAGTGTTGGTTCTGTGGGGTGAAAGTTTGTGAAATAAAAAAATTCTTTTCAGGTGTGACAAATATTGTGGTGGTCCATATTATTAGCTCACCTGGCCTGAAAGTCCAAGTGAGCTTATGCCGTGATGACCATCCATCGTGTGTCCGTATATCCGTCAACTTTTCCTTTAACCGACTTCTCAAGAACCACTGGGCCGATTTCAATTATATTTGGCAGGAAGTATTCTTAGGGCATAGGGATTCAAGTTTGTTCAAATGAAGCTGATCGACCAATTTGGCCGGTGGCCATCTTGGATTTCGGCCAATTTTAGGAAACATCTTTAAAAATCTTCTCCGAAACCGCTATGGGGATTGGTGCAAAACTCATGAAATATGATCTAGGGCAAGAGCTGAACCAAGTTTGTTCAAGGGGACTTGATTGGTCTAATGGTTCGGCGGCCATCTTGGTTGACCTAGTTTTAGTGAAAACGACCTCCAGAACCGCTGAACGGATCGGGTCGATATTTGACAGATATCATTAGGGATTAAGGGCCAATAAAGTTTGTTACGGGAAGTTGAACCATCAAAAAACATGGCCACCATGGGCCAATCAAAATATAGCGTCTTTGGCGGCCATATTGGATTTTTTTATGTGATGGATTTTGATGCCGAAATTGGTGTTACCGGGTATGTGGTTTTTTGGGGTATTCTGATCTCAAATTTGCAGTTTTCGAAACTGTCGGATAAACGGTTTGGTGGCCATCTTGGATAATTTTCTCGTCAAAAGCTCCCATGCTAAAGCAATGGGAAATTTAAAATGTCTTCTCGAGAACTGCCAGGCCGATTTCAATTATATTTGGCAGGAAGCATCCTTAGGGCATAAGGATCCAAGTTTGTTCAAATGAACCTGATCAGCCAATTTACCCAGCAGCCATTTTGCATTTCCGCCAATTTCAGGAAATATCTTTAAAAATCTCAGAAACCACTTGGGGAATCTTCATCTAGGCCAAGAGGTAAGCTAAGTTTGTTCAAGAGGACTTGATTGACCAAATGGTTCGGTGACCATCTTGGATGACATAGTTTTCTAAAAAACTACTACAGAACTGCTGAATGGATCAGGCCGAAATTTGGGCCATTAAAATTTGTTCAAGGGAAGTTGATTCATCATAAAACATGGGCCAATCAAAATGTAGTGTGTTTGGCGGCCATATTGCACTTGCAAAAATGTCCACAAACTCATTTAAAAGACTGCTAAACCACCCACCAACAATTTTGAAAAAAATTGATGGTGCTCCAGGTAAGCGACACAGGCCCCTTGTTAATAAAATGACATCAAGGTCGAATTATGTCATGGTCGTCTTACGGGCCTTTACTTTGAAAGCCTTGGAACTAAATGTTATGGTGAGGGCATGTCACATTAGTGGCGCACACAATATTCCTACGGATTCCCTCTCACATTTTCACGGAGTCAGTTTTCTGGTGTATTGACGAGGGTCATTCGTAGTATGGGGATACCAATGGAACGGTTTCAGACACATTCATTTCGTATCGGCCGGTCCACCACCTTCGGATGTTCCATCAGAAGTTATTAAGAAATTAGGCAGGTGGCAGTCAAATTCATACAATAGTTATATTAGAATCGCTCAGTAAATATAAGCAATGTCTCGTTCCATTACAGAGATATGGATTATTAGGTCGTCATTAATTCGCTGGGCTCATGAGCGGGCATTTTTGGATTTCGCTAACATGGGAATAGATACTCAGGAGTTCAGAGTCTGCTGGATGGGCAAGAGTGGGATGCTGTGGAGCGACCTATTGCCAATGATTCAATCCCGAATGTTACACAGTCCTGTTCTGGTAATGATAGTCATTCACGTTGGTGGTAATGACCTTGCCCAATTTAAACTATCAAATTTGTTTAGGAGAATATACAGTGACAAAGTATATCCGTTCCATTTTTAAAGACGCAGTCTTGGTCTGGTCGGATATTTTGATGAGGCTCTCATGGCGTGGTGTGCATCAAGATGCTACTAAGACGATTTATATTAAGCGAAAGCGTGTGAACAGAAAGGGCAGAGAACTCGTTACCAGAGATGGTTTGGGAAAATTTATTTGGCATGATATTACACATACTGACTACATTATTTCAGCAGGATTGGAACACATTTGTCTACAGTTGGAAATGATAGGTTTTTGAAGACTGTCGGATTCATTAAAGGTTTATGTGAAACAGATCTGAGTAATAATTTTGGGATGAAGTTTTCCTCCTAGAATTGGCGGACAATTTTAATTGCGAAAAGATGACTATTTTTAAATTGTGTGGCGGAATTATAGCGGTAAAAAGTAGGATGGCGGAAAAAATTGCATCTTCTCTTGGCTTGTGTTCAGAATTCTGTGACCTTGTTTGAGGAGATGTTCCATTTAGACATATTTTAATTCAACTCCGGTCCACCCTCTCTCTCTCTCTAGGAATAAATGCTCCGGTACTATTGTGCCGCTCCGGAGCAGTATACTATATATTATTGGGCTGGATTGGTCCAGCTGGTTGCTATAATTTTCATATACTGAGCCAAAAAAGTTTAGCAACAGTGAACTTTGGGAGGCCCTGTAGGTGAGGCTTAGAATACACCCGTATCCTCTGCGTGTCGTAGGAGGCGACTAAAGGAGGTAAGGGTGAGGTAACCCTGACAGAAACCTCGAGTGATGAAGACAGAGGTTCCAGGCCGCACGGCGCACTCTAATAAACCATGGATCCACGCACTTAACACTTATGATCATGTCGATAGTCAATTACAGGACTGGCGGTGTGATCAGCGAATGAAAAGAAGAAGTGAAGTTTGGTTTATCGTATTAAAACTATGCGTCCATTTATAACCAAATTTGCAGGCATGTTTCGTCAATGTAATGTCTCACTGATCATGAAGAAATGCAAATCATTTCTTGCATTTCTCGGCCCCACGCTTACTGCATGTGAAAATGCATTTTTCATGCACTGGCCCACATTGGCAGGTAGCGAAGGCAAAAAAAAAAGGCCTACCCGAAAATCAGCGCCATGAAGCAATGGGAAGACTCCCTGCTGGGCAGAGCGTTCGCGCTGTTGCTCGACATTTTAATGTTCACGCCTCAGCCATTTCCCGTCTCCGCCAACGTGAGCAGGAAACTGGACATGTTAATGACTGACCACAATCTGGCAGACCGAGAGCAACAACACCACAAGAAGACCGTTACTTAGTGACATCATAACGTCACAGGTTTGAGACTGCGCCGCGGCTGTCCCGTAATTTGCACACCGCTACAGGTGTGCGAAACAGACTCCATGATGCTGGACTGCATGCCCGTCATCCACTTGTTGCTGTTCCGCTTACACAGCGTCACATCGAGAATCGGTTTGCATGGGCAAGAACTCATCAGCGATGGTGTGCTCAACAATGGAGCCACGTTTTGTGTCGAGGTTTTGTGTGGATGTGGCGGATGGTAGGCAACGGGTTTGGCGACATTTAGGAGAACGGTATGATGCAGCAAACATCATTCAGCACGGCAGATTCGGTGGCGGCAGTGGCATGGTGTGGGCTGGAATCCATGAAAATGGCAAAACAGATCTTATTGTGATTCGCAGAAATTTAACGGCTCAACGTTACTGTGAAGAAGTTGTCACCCCTGTTGTCATCCATTTTATGCAGCATCATGCAGACTTTATGTTCCAGCAAGACAATGCCCATCCTCATTCAGCTAGGGTCACCAGTGATTTCCTTGAGGCTAACAACGTTCCGGTGTTGGACTGGCCAGCGCGATCACCGGACCTGTCTCCTATCGAACACATGTGGGACATTCTTGGCTGTATGGTGCGTGAGAACCATTCACATCTTCACAATGTACGGGAGCTAGAAGCTGCACTGCTCCAGGAATGGGATGCGATTCCCCTTTGTGACATCAGGTGCTTAATTCGAAGCATGAGAAAGCGCTGTACGGCGGTGGTTAATGCGCGCGGAGGTCACAACCGGTATTGACAGCTCAGTGTCATTATTTAAATTGGACCCTTCCGTTGAATGATGCCGTGTTAAAGGCGCGATGCTAGCATTACAGTAACAAGAGACTGTTGTTCAAATTGGAAAATGACCTATCAATTAAATAATATATTTGAATCAATTTATTGTTTTTGTTAAATAACATTTATACAGTAATATTCTCAGTGTTGCTAAACTTTTTTGGTTCAGGATATAATTTACGCGGGTGTGGTTCCACAGTTCTATAATTTGTGGGTGGGTTTGGTCCCACTGTTTGTGATAATTTTGGCGGGTTTGGTCCCGCGGGATATGCCTAGTGAGAGGGAGAGGGAGCCTCACCAATCATGACAATTGCTTTCACATACAGTCAATCAATTTTTCCATTATCCTACTTTGTGTTAAATTGGTGGGGGGGAGGTCGACACGCTGCAGCTGAGATTTTGCTACAGTTACCATTCAAGGCAGAATAAATGACGTAATGTTCTATCAATCTAAAATAAATTAAGTAATATGTTCAAGGAACAGCTTTTCATTTACTTGATAAGTATCCCTTCAATTTTGTTCAAATGTCAATGTTCTACGTGAATGCCAAGGTTCCCCCTCTCATATACTGTTTGTTCAAATACCTGTGCTCTAGGTGAACGCAAAGCGTCTACGTCATTGATTCAGGTCCATGGTTAAAGGGTCTCGGTTATTTGGATATGTCGTGAAATAAATATGAGCCACATATTGCTACATATTTGATAAAGATTTGAATGAAAATTGCTGCGACTTTCAGTCTATATATTCTAGAATAATAATCATAAATTTCAATCAACACTCGCTATGGTTTTGAAGAGCAATTTGACTACGTTGTTGCGGACTAAGGCACCAACAACGTTATCAAATTGTTGTTCACAGAATCACACGGCACTCAGTATTACTATCGAAGTAAAGCGAGTATATGCCTAAAAATCCATTTGTAGGCCAAGATAAGACTATTTTTGAAAATTTACCAACTGAGCTAGTCATTCCAGCGGTAATTTCCAAAAAAAATTTTTATCTTAGCCTGCAAATCAACATTCAATAAGCAAATATTCTGTGTTTTTTTTACCAAATTTAGCCATTATAGGGTTAAAAGTTGTCTAATTAACTTAATCCATGGTTCATCCAAGAATTGGACTGATTCATTCATGCCCTTTTCAAGCACTATGTCTCCCGTTTTCAAGGACTAAAACTGGGCTATATTTAGGGGGTGCAGGAAGTTTTGCAAATAAGATGTTCTGAAAGGCCATCTCCTGCAGTGCCGAGTAATAATCAGTATGCAACGTTTGCTTATATTTAGCATGTTAGGAGAAACACATTTTCAAGCATTTTTCAAGGCCTTTCTGCCATTTTCAAGTACTTTTCAAGGGAAGTTTCAAATTCAAGGACAGATGCCAAAATTCAAGTACTTTTCAAATCTGTTCGAACCCACTAATCGAAGTAAATTTGTAATGTGAACACAGGCATATCATATTGTCACTACTAGGGGCATATTGTAATTAGAACACCACGTTGTCCACTACACGGCCCCTTGTTTGTTACTTTATTTATGGTCTCAATGTTTCGGAGATGGTGTTTTTCCCAAATTAAGGAAGTGATGTCGTTATAATGAAATATAATGACTTCGGGAACCTAGGCCCTGGAGTACAGGTGTGAACATGGCATTAGAGACAATGTTACTGAAATTGATATTGTAAAAGCTTATTAACTCTTTAGCGCTTGTGCAGGCCAAAAAAGGCTTCTTCAGTGGCCTTGGAAATGTCAATTTTTAGCTCACCTAGCTGAACTTATACAATCGCTATTTGTCCGTCGTCCGTCAACAATTGTGACACGTTTCGCCATTTGTTGATAGATTAAAACCAAATTCGGCAGATATGTTCCTTTTGGCAATATCTATTTGGACTATGAAGAGGAAGAGGTTATGTCCACAAATAGCAGAGTTATGGCCCTTGCTATATTTTCAATGTATTGAAGCCTATGGGGAAAATACGTTTGTGGCACATTTTGTCATTTATCTATTGATTAAAACCAAATTTGGCAGACATGTTCCGTTAGGCAACATCTATTGGGCTATAAGGAGAAAGTGGCCACACCCTTAAACAACCGCAGTAACTCTGGTTCATTAATGCATTTTTAAGTATTGAAGCCTATACGGAAAATACATTTGTGGCACATTTTGTCATTTATCGATGGATTAAAACCCAATTCAGCAGATATGTTCCTTTAGGCAATATCTATTTGGGCTAGGAATATGAAGTGGCCACGCCCACAAATAGCAGAGTTATGTCCCTTGCTATATTTTCAAAGTATTGAAGCCTATATAATATGGGGAAAATACATTTGTTGCACTTTTCGTCATTTATTGATGGATTACAACTAAATTTAGTAGATATGTTCC
This sequence comes from Chaetoderma sp. LZ-2023a, assembly GCA_034401795.1. Lineage (NCBI taxonomy): Eukaryota > Metazoa > Mollusca > Caudofoveata > Chaetodermatida > Chaetodermatidae > Chaetoderma > Chaetoderma sp. LZ-2023a. The sequence continues at coordinate 106,905,286 of CM067370.1, read as the reverse complement.
TTTAGTTAACATCTATTGGAGCTATGAATATGAAGTGACCACGCCCTTAAACAAGTGTTTTTAAGTATTGAGCCATATGGGGAAAACACGTTTTCGCCAATTGTTGATAGATTAAAATCCAATTTAGCAGATATGTTCCTTCAGTCTATTTGAACTATGGATATAAAGTATGTATTTTTAAACAAGGGCCATAACTCTGGTTCATTAAGTCCGGAACTATTGAAACCTATGGTGAAAATCCATTTGTTTAGTCAATTGTTGATGGATTAAAATCAAATTTAGCATATATGTTTCTTCAGTTAAACATCTATTTGGACTATCAATATAGAGGCTGCACCTTTAAACAAGGGACATAACTCTGGTTCATTGAAACTCTTCAACCCTTTGGTTAAGATTCATTTGTTTTGTCAATTGTTGATGGATTAAAAACAAATTTAGCAGACATGTTGCTTCAGGCAATATCTATTCGCCCTATGAATATGAAGTACTGATAGTAGTACTTGAAATAAGCGCCATAACTCAGGGTTCTTTAAAGCATTTTAAGTATTGACCCCTATAGGGAAGATAATCTGTCACATTTCGTAAATTGGTAATGGATTAAAACAGATTTGTCAGAAATGTTCCTTTAGTACACTTCAATCAAATGGCAATAGTGTCAGGGATGACTGCCTCATTGATTAATGGTACTCTTCCTGTTGGTCTATCATGTCAATATTCTTGCATTTACCTATCCAAATTTGTTACTGTGACCTCACCATTGCCTCTTTGGTAAATGTCAGTGTTGTGACAATTGAACTATTGATCAATAGTGTCTGTGATGGCAGCCCCATTGACCAATGGTATTTTTTCCATTGATAAAGAATGCCAATGACACCAATATTCCTGCATTTTCTCAACAATTTTTTACTGTGACCATTGACCCGTTGGTAAATGTCATCTACTGGGTCAATAATGTCAGGGATGGCTGCCCCATTGGTAAATAATGTCGATGACACTAATTTTCTTGCATTTCTTCATCCAACCTTTTTACTGTGACCATCGTCCAGTTAGTAAATGTCATCTGCTGGGTCAAATAATGTCAAGGATGGCTGCCCATTGGTCAATGGTACTTTTCCCATTAGTCCATAGTGTCAAGGACACCAATATTTTGGCAGGATATTATGGGATGGTGCCATCCGGACAGGCGGTAGAGGGGGTTCCGCATGATAACTCTGTTACCGTTTATCGGATCACTTTGAAACTTCATAGCGTGGTTGGACTAGGTATGTAAAGATCTTTCGAAATTGACAATGATCCGAAAACAAAGATTGTCGCCAGCCACCGGTATCTGGTGGTTGGAATGGTCTGGAGAAGAAACTCATCGAAATCGACGATAATCCAAAATCAAAGATGGCTGCCAGCCAATGGTGCCCATCTTGAAAATTGGTTTCCGGATGATAACTCAATTACAGTTTATCGGATTGCTTTGAACCGTGATAGGGTGGTTGGATTAGCTGTAGAGAAATAAACTATTGAAGTCGACGACGATCCTAATTCCAAGATGTCCCCCAGCCACTGGTGGCCATCTTGAAAATTGATTTCTCCATTTCTGTGTAGCGGATCGCTTCAAAACTTCACGAGATGACAGGAATAGGTCTGAGGAAAAACTCATTGAAATTGTAGATGATCCGAAATCCAATTTGGCTGCCAGCCATCTTGAAAATTGATTTCCAGGCAACAAACCCCAAGACTGTTTAGCGGATCACGTTGAAACTTCATATGATGACTTGTCTACTTCTGATAGCTCTCATTCATTGATTTCTCATCATGTCGTGGTATCATGCACCATTTGTGTAGCTCATGTATTAGTGGTAAGGATGATTGCCGCATTGGTCAATAATGATAATCCCCCTGTTTAAGACTATATGCTCGGCCTCAACGTGGTGCAGGGGTGTAACCCACTGGGTGTCAATCCAGACATTTGGAGGGGCTAACCAGAGCATTATGCACAACGCAAATGAATGACACTTGGAGATCGAATCAAACGAAATGGTGCTCGCCCTGTGAGGATCCGCCAGGCAGGTGCAGCGCCGGGCTCCACGCCTCGAAGGAGCCCACCCTCAGCTACTGGAGGTCCCATCAACTCGTCTTGTGGAGCCAGGAGACGAGGATGGAGAGCTACTGGCCAACTGAAAGAGAAGACCAAACCCAAAGAGAACCCCAGTATCAACATCATGCACTGGAACGCAGAAGGGGTTACCAACAAGAAATCAGAGCTCGAACAGTTCCTGTACGAAAACAACATTGATATCTGCTGCATCCAAGAGACACACCTACAAGAAGGAAAACCATTTAAGATCAGAGGTTACCAGATTTTCCGGTGTGATCGAAGAGGAAGAAAGAAAGGCAGGGTGATCACATTGGTCCGAAACAGCGTGAATGCCAGCCAGATCAAAACCTTTATGGAAGAGGCAGAATATATCAAGATCAAGGTAACAACCAGCAACTCTGTGATTGACATTGTCAATTATTACTGCCCTGATGACAAGAATCTCTCACTTGACACAATCCAGGTCCCGGACTGCCACTTCCTCATTGCGGGAGACTTTAATAGCCAGTCTCAGAGCTGGGGATACAGAACACTTGATAAACGAGGAGAAGACATTGAAGCATGGCAAGATGAAAAGCACCTTTTACTTGTCAACGATCCCACAGATCAGCCTACCTTCTACTCGCGCCGGTGGCACTCGACAACAACGCCGGACTTGGCATTTTGTACAGAAGACATTCACAGAAACCTCAGTAGAGTGGTCGGATCGCAGTTAGGAGGAAGCGACCACCGCCCAGTCCTCCTCTCTCTTTCTGGAAGTATTTCAACAAGTTCACCTCAACATCCAAGGTGGAACTACAAAAAGGCAAATTGAAGTCTGTTCGGCATTCGTTCCAATGAGCTTACCCAAAATATAGCAGAAGGGAGAAACATCAACAATGCGGTCAAGGAATTTAATTCAAGTATCCTCAAGGCTGCCAACGAAGCGATTCCTCGACGGTTCAGGAAAAACTACCGCCCCTACTGGACAACAGAACTGCAAGCAGCACATGATAAACTGGGCAAGGCCAGAGAAGATGCAAAGGGTAATCCATGTCATGAAAACCACTTCACACTACAACAAACTAAAGCCAGGTATCTAAAGACCAAGCTGGAGGCCAAAAGAAGAAGCTGGAGGGAAAAGACGGCATGGTTTAATTTAGAGAGAGACACAACAAAGCTATGGAGACTGACTAAAGCACTGAATGATGGTGTCGGGGGAGAGAAGATTACTCTTGAAGAAGATGGACAAACACTGTCAGGAAAGATGCCTTTGCGAAGGCATATGCAAAAGAAAGCAACATTTCTATACCACGAATGCGTCAAAGAGGTTAGAAAAGAGCAAAAGGAAAGAACAGACACCAACACTCACGATGCAATGAAAGTTGACATTAGTTTAGCAGAACTGAAGAAGTCTATCTGCCAATTGAAGAAGAAGAAATCTCCCGGGCCAGATGGCATTACGAATGAAATGATCCAACACCTTGGTAATGCATCTCTCCGCAAGTTGTTAGATATCTTTAATCTCAGTTGGACCAATGGAGAGGTTCCTCAGTGCTGGAAGGAAGCCAGAATGACTCCTATTCTGAAAAAAGGGAAGAACAAGACGAAAGTGCTGAGCTACCGTCCTATCAGTCTTACAAGCCCATGGAGCGCATTGTCAACCAGCGGTTGCAGTGGTACCTGGAGTCGGAGAACACTATAGTTTCAGAGCAGGCTGGCTTCAGAAGATACAGGAGCACAGAAGATCAAACAACACATCTTGCACAGGTCATAGAGGACACTTTTCAAGCCAAGAAGGTGATGCTAGCTGCCTTTATTGATCTGCAGAAGGCATTTGACAAGGTGTGGAAGGATGGCCTCCTCGTGAAGCTCCGGCGCACAGGCATCGGTGGCAACATGTTCCGATGGACCAAGTCATACCTACACAATCGCAGAGCTAGGGTGCTGGTGGATGGACAATCTGGACAGAATGTATTGCTGAGACAAGGGGTACCACAAGGCGGAGTATTATCACCAACTCTGTTCATATTCTTCATTAATGATATTGTAGCAGAGCTGCCCAATGGGATCCAAGCAGCCCTCTATGAAGATGACCTCGTACTCTGGTGCACCGAGGAGTACACAACGACTGCCACGTACAGAATGCAGCTCACCTTGGACAGAATTACAGCTTGGGCCAATCGCTGGTGTATTACCATCAACAAAGAAAAATCATCAGCCATGCTATTCTCACTGTCCACCAAAACCAAGGTTGGCAATCTGACACTGGGAGGTACTCCACTCGAATACGAGGACCAGCAGACATACCTGGGAGTCACCTATGACAGAAGATTAACATGGAAGGAGCACATCCAGAACGCAGAGGCAAAGGCCAGAAGAAAGCTAAACATCATGAGGAAGCTGGCAGGAACAAAGTGGGGTGCCAATGAAAGGATCCTCAAGACCATCTACCTAGGTGTCGTACGACCACACCTTGAGTATGGATCCAGCTTATGGATGACAGCAGCTAAATCTCATCAACAGAACCTCGACAGAGTACAAAACCAGGCACTGCGCATCATCACTGGTGGAATGAGATCAACACCAATAGAAAAAATGGAGCAGACAGCAGGCATCCCCCCCAACTAGTAAAGGAAGGGAATGCAAAGCACTGATCCAAGCTGCAAAGTTCAAATCGTTCAACAACCACCCGATGAAGATCAGGCAAGCACAGCTGTCATCAGGAAGTCTTAAAAGATCAAGTTTTGTGAAAGAGACAAAAGCACTTCAAAGGAAACACCAAGAAATGTTGCCAGCACAAATAGAAGACCCAAACCACACCCTTGATCCTCCACCCTGGGAAAACAAACTAGAGAGCATAGCTATTCGCACCACAGTACCTCATCTCACAACCAAAGATGAACACAGTGATGTGAGCAAGAAGGACCTGACCCTAGCCATGCTGGAAGAAATGTACCCTCAGGAGACATGGATAAGGATCTACACAGATGGATCAGCCAAAGATGCAATTAGGAGCGGAGGTGCCGGACTGCACATACAGTATCCAAACAGACAACATGAGTCAGCTGCAATACCGACAGGCAAACACTGCACAAACTACAGAGCTGAAGTCGAAGCACTGGTCCATGCAGCTAATACCATCAGCAGAACAGCAGACCCTATTGCACAGATTGTCTTTTTATCTGATGCCCGCTCCGTCCTTGAGGCTATCACCAAAGGTAAGCAGCCACAACTTGAAGAAGCACTACAAACCATCATATGCTTTCGGATAGCATTGCAGTGGATCCCCTCACACTGTGGAGTCCAAGGAAATGAGGAAGCAGGCAAGATGGCAAAGGTGGGTGCAGAAGAGAATCAGACAGAAAACATGGTTACACATACAGAGATGAAGACTATCATCAAATCATATCTATCTATAGAACACCTCAATCAGAAGATGCCTACCATCATCTCTCGAGGCCAGAGCAAGTCACCATTTTTCGTCTCAGAACTGGACATAACAGACTAAACCAACACATGTACAGGCGGTTCCACCGTACGACATCGCCCGCTTGTCCTTGTGGAGAAGCAGAACAGACCACAGAGCACATACTTCAATGTTGCAGTACGTATCAGCTGCTGAGAGAAGAGATCTGGCCTTTGTCAACCTCTTTTCTTGAAAAGCTGTATGGGCCTGTGGAAGAACTGCAGAAAACCACAGATTTCATCTTGAGAACGGCTCTCCAAGTGTGATACCAGCGATCGAAAAGAAGAAGTTAAGGACCATTGCATCTACCTATGGCAACGGTTATGGTTGCCTGATGGACCAATGATGCTTGTGCATTAATTAATCTAAACATGTTTATCATTCCTTACCAGCTAGGTGAGCACTATTTCCCTTGGGCCATTTATTAGACCTAGAGGAACATTTTAGAAAATTTATTACTGAATGACTGGCTCAATAACTGAGCCTGTCATTCCAGTGATAAATTTTCAAAAAATTATTTCTCTATATACAAATTGAAATTTTTTTGAATGAATTTGAAAGTTAAAGGATGAATAAATATACTGAAGTTAGTCTAACTGGAAGCTGTTGGTTCCTATAGTAGGAAAAGGTTCCTGGCAAATTAGGTTCAAAATAATTAACAGCTTACTTGTATGACTGACCTAACAAGGCGCCCAAGAGGCCTGTATCGCTCAACTGGACCATTGGCATTTCAAGTAGATAGGCCATGTTCTACCATGTCTACATGTACAGCCCTATATATTTTCTGCTCAGAAATTCACGTTCTGGTCAGAAGCACTAAGATTTAGTAATGCAGTGCATCACAAAGGATAACCGTTGCAGTCCCATGCTCCTCCGACTGGTTGAGGTAACTGAATGACCATGCTTAGTTCCAATAATTTGGCCAATTCTGAAATAAAGGCAAAATGAGCTAAACAGAAGAATCTACTGGTAAATGTTAGTCTGCATTTTATACAAGTCAAGTGGTACAATGACCTTGACCATTGACCTCGATATCATTGTGCTTCATCCCCTTGATACTTGGAAGCATGTGTCCAAGTCAAGTCCCAATAAGCTGAAGCCATGCCGAGATATAAGGCAATATATTGAGCTAAACAAAGACCTTAAATGTAAAAAATGGTTTTATACCAAGGTCAAGCTGACCTTGACCCATGACCTCATCGCACGCACACACGCATGCCTATCCCTGCTTTAAGCTGAATGCATACAATTAATCTTGAAGTTGGGTGAACGATGAATTGATACTACGAGTAGAATGCATCCATACACCATGATTGGTTAATGTTACTACAAAAGACTCGTAAAATTATCTCAGACAAGAATTTTCTATCATGCTCAGTGAACCGTGAAAGGTAGGTCAGGTAGTTTGGTTACTGTATACAAAAACTCTTGAAACTCAGCTACTTTTGATACATGACACCTTTAGACCATGATGCATCCATATATCAAGTTTGGTGATTATACATGCAAAACTCTTGAAAATATGTGGACCAAAAAATATGAGACAAATACAATTTTCTATGATGTTCAGTTAACCATGTAAAGTAAGTCACACTGAACTACTTTTGATACATGACACACTTTGAGGATATGATGCATCCATATAAGTTTGGCAACTATATGTGAAAAAGTTGAAAATATGTTCCGCACAAAAAATAGGACAGTAAAATTTAATTTCCTATTATGTTCAGTGAATCATGAAAGTAGGTCATGATGACCTACTTTTGACACATCTTGAGGCTATGATGTATCTATATACCAAGTTTGGTGTCTATATGTAAAAAAACTCGAAAATATGGTCCGAACAAAAAATTGGAGACAAAAAATAATTTTCTATGATGTTCAGTAAACTATGAAAAGTAGGTCACAACGACATACATTTGACATGTGACACAACAGTAACCAGCAATGCATCCATATAACTCTTGAAATCCGGACAAGAATAATTTATGATGCACGCAAAGCGATTACTATATACCCTCGCAAGCTGGAGTATAAAAAAGATTTCCTAGACATATTTGGAAATCCAAGATAGCCAGCAAAACAAATTGAACCATCCAAATTCTCATCAGAAATGTTAAGTCTACCTGACTAGGACCATTCCAACAAAATTCCATTGAAAAAAGCTAGTGATTTAGTGGTAGTATTTTGAAGGATTTCCGGGAAATTTCCAGAAAATCCAAGATGGTCAACACAAAAATTGACCTATCAAGTCTAACAAAATAGGGTTCTTTCTGCCAAATTTGAAAAGTTAAGAAAATCCAAGATGACCATCAGAAAATTTTACCAATAAAGATTTTCAGAAGTTTTGAAGCCTACCACCATCAGATAGTTCCACCAAGTTTTTGTTAAAATTGCGCCATTAATTAAGAAATAGCATTTTAAAGGATTGTAAAAGATTTCTGGAAAATGTTTGGAAAATCCAAGATGGCTGACAAAAAATCTGACCAATCAAATGATCCTTCTAGCCAAATCTAGTTAAAATCTGCCAAGCAGTTTATATTTAGGATACGTTTTAAAGGATTTACTGGAAAATTTTGGATAATCCAAGATGGCCACCATAACAATCAAAATTCTGAATACAAATTCTGGAGCCTACAGCCATAGCATTAATCTTCCAGCCAAATTGTGTTTAAATGTTCCCGGCATTCTAGCCACGCGAGCTAAATATGGGATTCTATACAACCAGTGTTCTAATTTCAAGTTAAACAGTATGATCAACTTTTGGGAATATGGATAGATTTTGATGATACGCAATACACAATTGAGGTCATCATGAAATAATCACATACATAATCCAATCTGTACAGGCATTAAAATTATCAATACAGAAACAAACATATTTCTTATTAGAAAAAGGAGTGTGGTCTAGCCACAAGTGTCATGCGTGCGCGCACACGTGCAAATACATGCGATTGTGTGCGCACACACAGATGGAAGAATGCATGCATACACAGATGGGGCAATAATAATGATCATAGACAACCAGTTAGGCTATGGCAATATAATTTATTTTAAGGCCGCACCATTGAACATGAGCAACAAATATGCCATTATAATAATAAGTATATTAAATTTAATAATTAATCAATTAATAATACATGTAATTGCTGAAATTAAGTAAAACCATTAAAATAATTCTCCTTTATACCAGGTAGCACCTCTACAACTAATGTGTTAATTAATGCCCATGAATTGCCGACGTGATACATCACATGCTTCTAACATAGATGTTAGATAACATAGTGCTAAATATTTTGGAAAGAATTTAACTGAAATATGTTGTTGCTTTGCTTAATAATGTGACTGGGAGCTAATTAGTTCCAAAATATTAAGCAGCTTGCCTGTACAGTTACCTTGAAATCTTGATTCTGGGAATTCATGTTTCAAAGATTCAAATCGATTCAAACATGCGTAATTAATAAACTGGGCAGAGCCTGCCTGGAAATGGGCATGGCATAGCTAGTAATTGATCCCTTCATTCCTTTCTATAGTAACACTAGTCAGTTGACTCGGTTAATTTCGATCTCCGAAATGTAGAACAATTTACAATATGGTGAAACTATTCTGTGTGTATTAAGATTTGTGCAATGGTGTACAAAAATATAAAATCATATAAAAATTATTTAAGATCGTAAATACGTACAATAAATTATCACACTCATTCATAATGATTTTGATAAGAATTTTTTACTTTTGTATAGATATTTCTAGAATATTAATTGAATACATAGAGATTAAAGTACATCACATATGCTTGCAAGGTACCAAGAAATGCTATTGAGTTTCGTTATCCTGCTAACCTGCGTTCAAAGCAGCTGGTAGAATTAGGCATTAATTCCACCAATTCCTGTAGAAAGTAAGATCGGGATGCAGCATCGCATATGGGCTAACACCTTGATAACAGATGGTACTGCGAGTAGGACGGGCTAGCTTGCATGATGTATGATTTCACTCAAAATGAGATGAGCCATGCTTCCAGAGAAATATAATGAGTTGCCACATTCACAAGCTCTGTTCAATCTTTTAAGGGTCAGGCCCATCATAAATGTGTTATGCAGAGAAGAATACTGTAGAAAACCTAAAAGGGTTAAATGCCACCAACATGATCAGTTGCTGATGAAGTCCTCGAGTCCTATTAAACGAAACCTGTCAAAATAAATTTGTTCAATCAAAATACACGTGAATGCCCTATACATACCATTTTCATAAAAATGTGACCGACTGACAGGAAGGCACAAATATTGGTATGTACAAAGTAAAAGACTAATTACCGACATTTAAATGTGTACATGAGGAAAGACAGGGGGATAACTTCTAAAATGAATACAAATCTAATCACCAGGAGTAAATCAAGAACTGTTGTCAAAATCAAATTAGGTATTCATAATCATTCTGACATATTCATAATCATTCTGACAAGAAAAGTGACTAAGTGTATAAGTATTTATAAGTTCATCTTACAAACTTGACGGTTATTCACAATTTAATGAAAATATTATATCCGTACAATGCACACCTTGTATTGTTTTAGCCCTTTCACAAATGAATTCCCTATATCTCATTTTCAAGGCAATCATAGAGAAACTGTTGCATATTTTGACATTAATTCGACTGGAAGCCATTTCTGATTAGGCAGCAATGACTTCCAGTTAAATTGATTTCAAATTATTCAACAGAATAAGTTTTATATCATAAAGAATTTACTTTTTCAGTGAAACACCCATTACCTATATTATCACAAATTTTATAATTATTTATTTTAAACAAGAAACTTGTCTGGAACATCACTATTTGCACCCAAATATATTTAAAATTAAGTTCCAAACATATTTTAGGTGGAAACATGAAAATTGTGTGTGAAAAATGCAAACATTTCGTCAAATCTGTTTTTGAAATGTGAGAATTGTGCACAGAAATGTGAGAATTTTGATCAAAATGGCAAAATCTATGTTATAAATATTAAAATCATGCCTGGAAATGTAAGAATTCCGGTAGAAAGCATGAATATTTAAGCTCCACGTTTACGCACAAACTTTGAGATGAAACATGAAAAATTAGCCTGAAATGCAAAGATTTAGCTCACAAGGATGAACATTTTTGTTAATGTAGAAAATTGGACGTATACAAAAATCCTAGATGACCACTTACAAGAGTCCAGTCAGATTAGTGTCATATTTGTATTCAATAGGTCCAAAAAGTTGAAAGCCTATATCATAATTTTCACCATCAAAATTCATCAATTAACTGTCCGCCTACTGAGTTCCTGCAGACTGCGTTTTCCATGGCGGTTAACTCTAGATATATGTAATATTTTGAAAACAATTTGACTGAAAGTTGTTAGTAGCTCAGACACCAACAACTTTCAGTCAAATTGTTTTCAAAATATTCAGCCCAGCCGGTCCAGAATTGCCAATTGAAATTATTGTCTGGTGGCTTGCAGCAGACAGTTAACAAAAGCTCAATTTTGCTTAGTCTATGTCCATCATGTTTTTTTCACCTATGATAGCTATCATCATTCCATGAATAAATCCATCATCCTCTGTCCATAATCATAGTACCCAAAACCTCGAGAAGTCGTAAAAACTAGGTTATCCAAGATGGTCACCAGATCGATAGATCAATTGGGTTTGCAACACACTTGATTCAGCAATTTACTCTAAATTGCTTTTTTTAATTTATCATCAAGAGCTTTCAGTGATTTTTAAAGGTCTCCAAAATCTAAAATAGGCCAAAATCTGAAATGGCCAGCACACAAATCAACAACCAATCATCTTCATTTGAACCATCTTGATTTCTTGGATCACTTCCTCTATTACACCAAGGATGCTTCCTTTCAACTTGAAATCAAAATGGAAATCGGTTGAAATTGTCCCAGTGGAGTTTGTGTCATTTAAAGAAACGGTTAACTGTTGAGCAACAGCCAGACGCTATGGCATAAGCTCAGTTAATACTTTCACGGATGGAACATAATGATGTGAATTAATTTGGCAAATATGAGAATCACCATGCTCATTCAATTAACCTATTCATCCCTGAAATCCCAGTATATTAATTTCAAAACATGCAAGCTGTTAAATATTCTTAAATAATTTGGTCTTCACCAGTCAAATTAATTTTAGGCCAATTTTAAAATTACACTATTGTATTTACTTGTATATTATGCAGTTATTAACTTTTTAACCCTCATATCGGCCAAAGACGGCCTCTGCAGTGGTCTTGAGAAATGTCCATTTGCAGACCAAGAGAAGAGTATTTTTGAAAATTTACCACTGGAATGACTGGCTCGATAACCGAGCCAGTCATTCTAGTGGTAAATTTTCAAAAATACTCTTCTCTTGGTCTGCAAATGGACATTTTATATAAGAAAGTTGAAATTTTTTAAAAACAAATTTAAATGGTAACGGGTTAACAAACATGACACTGAGTAACTACCCTTTGTGGCTTAGGTGCCTTCTACAATTAGAGTAAAACATCTTCTGTTAGTCTTAGTAGTGAACCAATCTCAAAATGATAATTTGTGATTATAACAATCTAGCAATAGGAATAATGATTATGGCATAGACATAACTAAAGGCAATATGTGCATGTACAAGGAAAAATATATATTAAGAAATATATAAAATTAATACACAAAATATATATAAATTATGTACTTTATGCATGTTTATTTGTACGAAGTTGGCATTTGAAGTTACCGATAAAATAAATTTTAATTCGTCATCGGTATATTTATTTGACGCAGTTTTTTCATTAACTGTCCAAAACAGCTTCTGTGGTGGTCTTGGAAAATCTCCATTTGCAGGTCAAGAGAATATTTTTTTATTTAACTTATCACTGGAATGACTGGAATGATAACCAAGTCATTCCATTGATAAAGTTTCAAAAATAATCTGCAAATGGACATTTTCTATGAGAAAATTAAAAAAATTTCAACAAATTTGAGTGGTAAAGGGTTAAATTACTTATTATAACACATTCATTCCTAGTCTAGTATTTAGAAAATAATTTGATAGGAAGCATTTGCTTTTATAATAGCAACAGCTTACAGTCAAATTACTGCCCGTCCCAAAAATCTTTGTTCACTAAATTTTTGCGTGTAGACTTATACAATTATTCTATTGATCTGAAATTTGGACACATGGAAAAAGAACAAGAAGCCCAAAGGCATCGGCATTTAGCTGCCTAACATTTATATCTCTTGGAGCCTACATGCACGACATGTACTTAAAGATGAACTTACATGCTAAAAGAAGCGGTGTTTAACACCGACCAGTAACAGCGCACTCAATAAATTTTTGTTTTCTATTACGAGTCCATGTATTGATACTTATTTACCTATTGGATGTTCATTTGCATGACAAGCGAAGACCATATTTGAAAATTTACCACTGGAATGCCTGGCTCTGTTACCAGGCCAGGCATTCCAGTGGTAAATTTTCTAAAATTGTTTTCTCTTGTCCTGCAAATGGACATTCCGCGAGATCTCTACAAAGGTCAGTTTTGCCGGATTGACCATTAAAGGGTTAAACAAGACCTGCCTAGCATTCCTCTCACATTATAAATGCATTGACTCAGTACATAGAGCTGAGCCAAACAGTAGGTGTTGGTGTGAGAGCTTCGCAGAGAAGTAATACATAGGCAGGTGACAGCTCTGTATATAGCTGTAATGTGTGGTGCTTACTGGTCAAATACACAAGTAACATTTGCTCTGTCTTACTGATAACTCTCTGTACTTAATTAACTCTTTAACCCTTGAATTTGTTCACAAAAATTTTAATTTTAAGAAATTGTCATTTCATGTGTGGATTAAGGATTAAAAGGACAACTGATTACACTATTATTAAAATCCAAAAGAATTGATTGGATTCACATATTATTTCTAACAAGAGGCCCAAGGGGCCTGTATCGCCCACCTGGAACATAGGAATTTAAACTATATAAAACCAATTTCAGCCTCAAAATCCATCATATAAAAAATCCAATATGGCCGCCAAACACACCATATTTTGATTGGCCGGGTGCGGCCATGTTTTTTGACGGATTAACTTCCCTTGAACAAACTTTAATGGGCCTTAGTCCCTAATCATATCTCCCAAATTTCGGCCCGATCCGTTCCGCGTTTCTGGAGAAGAAATTGTTTTCGCTAAAACTATGTCAACCAAGATGGCCACCAAACCATTTGACCAATCAAGTTCTCTTGAACAAACTTGGTTCAGCTCTTTCCCTAGATCATATTTTAAGAGGTTTCCATCAATCCCACAAACAGTTAATATAATTAAAATCGGCCCAGTGGTTCTTGAGAAGTCGTTTAAAGGAGAAGTTGACGGATGGACAGACACACGATGGACGGTCGCCACAGCATAAGCTCACTTGGCCTTTCAGGTAAGGTGAGCTAATAATGATCAATATATTACCCTTTAACCCTTAGCACTCTGTCAAAAATTTTAATTTTCAAATTAAATTAAACGATTGACTAGTGTTCAGTTTTCAACAAATTTGGTGGAAGATGGTGCTGTTGTAGACAGCAACATCGTCCACCAAAATTGTTGAAAAATGTACACTAGTTTCTTTGCTATTGCCACAATAAAAGATAGAATATTGACATCAGAGTGGTACGGGTTAATGGTCAGTTTGGACAAATATGGTTTCTGAAATTTGTCATAAGAAATGTCCATTTGCAGACCAAGAGAAGACTATTTTTGAAATGTACCACTGGAATTACTGGTTAAATTACCAAGTTAGTCAATCCAGTGACAAATTTAGAAAAATAGTCATCTCTTGGCATTTAAAACATAACAGCTTTTTGCGATATCATTTTAATAAAATTTTAACATGTCACATCTTTTGGGTAATCAGTATACAGGTTAAAGGTTGGCTACACAAAAACAAATATTGATCAACAAACACCTTACAATTGTTCATGTACAATACACATTAAATACATATATAAAAGGTTTAAAAAGTTAAGGATTTAGGATAAGGATTTAGGACAGTCAAGTAAATCGATGTACAAACTATGGTCAAAATTTCATTGAATAGAATGCATATATGTATGTAAATATATATTTAAAAGTTATTATTTATATAGTTAGATCTGCATCAAAGACCACCTTTGTACACAGATATCCCGTAAACAGAGGTAAAAATCAATGAAAACATACATTGATTAAAATTGTTTAAAAAACGCTATTTTGCTTTATATTTATTTGATTCTGATTAATTTAACATATGAAATCATGGGTTAAAATTCGGCCAGAAAGAAAGTACGATCCTATCTCTTTAGAAGAATGAAGGGGTATTTGCCTTTAGATTGGAGATACATCAATAGGTAACACAGCTTTCAAACTAATTTATATTATGTACAGATTAAGCCCTACCACTCTAATGTCAAAATTTTTAATTATCAGATTAAATTAAAAGATGAACTGGTGTTCATTTTGAACAAATTTGGTGGAAGATGCTGCTGGCAGAATCACTTTAGCAAAAGTAATCAGACTAAGTCAGAATTCACAGTGTTTTTTTAGATAGTGCTGGATGACAGTGAGAAGACCGTTCAAACGGTGACATCATACATTCCAGACAGGAACATAAATTTAAATGAGCCATCACATTGCTAAATACAGCAAAATTGTTCTGCTTTACACAGATTACAATTATAATTTTGAAAACATCTCGCTATGTAGAATCATTGTCTATCACATAGAGTATTGGGCCTGGGCTTCCACAGCAACAGTGTTTTTGCCCTAAAAGATAGTTATTATAGCAACTGTCTAGGATTAAGCCTTTTAATACTTAAGCTGGCAAAACAGTGTCTGCTGCACTTTTGGGAAATGTTCATTTGTAGGCCAACAGAAGACTATTTTTGAAAATTTACCACTGGAATGACAGGCTCGATTACCGAGCCAGTCATTCCTGTGATACATTTTTAAATATAGTCTTCTCTTGGTCTGCAAATGGACATTTAATTTTCTTGAAGAAATTTGAGGATAGCTGTCTTTCATGAGCACTTCTTGGTGATCCATAATGGCCCATCCACATTGAACGTGAGTGCTGCAAGCATATATTTCTTAGGACGTGTACAAAATATAGGTTCTGTTCATCAGAAAACTTTACATCAATATAAAACTAGGTTTTTAACCATTTCATGCTAAAGTTGGCAGAAACCAGCCTCTGCAGTGGTCTTGAGGAATGTTCATTTGAATGTGAAGGAAAGTTTATTTTGGAAATTTATCTCAAGAATGACTGGCTCAGTCATTCTAGTGGCAAATGTTAAAAAATAGTCTTCTATTGACATTCAAAGCACTAAGGTGATGTTTATACACAGGTAGGGAATACATATTAATCTATAATGTTCACACATTGACAGGATACACTCACTTTCAGCATTATGAGCTGCGAAATGAAAACAACAACAGCCTGCCTTTCAGCAAAAACATTTTCAAACAAGACATATCCGTAAACTGATGGATGCTCTCCGAAGGCATATTCCGTGGGGAGTCTAGAAATTATGGCCAAGACAAAATTTCATGTAATATGAACCATGAAAAGTAGGTCACACTGACCTACTTTTCATACACAACATAGCAGGACTTTCGGTATATAAAGCATCAATACACCAAGTTTAGTTCCTGTATACAAAAAAACCTTGAAACTACAGCCCGGACAAAAACTTTCTGCAATGTTCAGTGAACTGTGAGAGTAGGTAACGCTGACCTTCTTTTCATATGGAACACACGCTCAGCGGATAATGAATCCATACACCAAGTTTAGATCCTGTAAACCAAAAACTCTTGAAAACTACAGCCAGGATAAAGATTTTCTGTAATGTTCAGTGAAACATGAAAGTATGTCACACTGACCTACTTTTCATACACTGGACCTCTACTACCTAAGATGCATCCACTCTATCCAGTTTAGTTCCTATAAATCAAAAACTTGAAACTACAGCCTGCACAAAACTTTTCTGTAATGTTCAACAAACCATAAAAAGTAGGTCAAAAGTAGGTCATGCTGAGCTAATTTTCATACACTGCACGACCTTCACCTTAAGATACATCCACATATCAAGTTTAGTTTGTGTATACCAAAAACTCTTGAAACTACAGCCTGTATACAAATTTTCTGTAATGGTTAATGAACCGTAAAAACAAGGTCGTGTTGACTTAGCTTTCATACACTGCACACCTTCTCCCTAAGCTGTTCCACATACCAAGTGTAGTGAATATATGAGATTCTTGAAACTATGAAACTTGTAGCCTGTAATGTTTAGTCAATCGTGAAATGATCAAAAGTAGGTCATGCTGCCATACTTTTCACACACTGCACATCTCCGTAAGATGCATCCACATACCAAGTTTGATGATACATATAAGTCTTGAAACAATTCGGGGAGCATAAGAATGTACACCAGTTATGGTGCTAAATGATCCTGAATATCGAATGGTGAAAACTGTCACGTCACACATTAGAAATATATATGTTAACAGTATTTAAAGAATCCATGGTATTCTGGCCTACGTTTGCATTTATATTGACTAGATAATCACAGATAGCTTAACAAGTGAACTTACATGCATAAAACTGCATCAAAAGCCAACATTAGCATACAGATTCTGTATAGCGAAGGCATGTTGACAGCAAGGTTTTAAACCAAATGATAAATGACTCATAAATATATATTTTAGTGTACGGTCCATATAATCGTGTATGATGCAAGGCTAATTAACAATTGCTAAGATTTACCCCTTTTATGGTCAAGCCAGCCAAAAACTGGCCTTTACAGTGGACTTGAGGAATGACCATTTGCAGGACAAGACGGAAAATTTACCACTGGAATGACTGGCTCGGTTACACGAGCTAGTCATTCCAGTGCTGAATTTCTAAAAATAGGCTTCTCTCGGCCTACAAATTGACATCCACTAAGAAAATAGTTTAATTTTCTTGAAACATCTTGACCATAAAAGGGTTACCAATGTTTAAAGTAACCAGATATATGTCCACAGTTGGCAGACATGCAAATATTAAAATATTTCAGGTTGTCACTGGGACAGCAGGTAAAACTATTTGAGTCTATCATTAAAATTTTTGTTCATAAAGGACAATTCAGGGATGCAAAAATGTACTTCATTTGAAAGGCTCATATGATCAACATATTGTATCTTAAATGAGAAAATATAGACATTTTGGTAACAGTGTGGTGTAAGCTAATGTTTCTTATCACAGCAACACGTTTTAGCAGCATTTTTTCTGCCAAATAGGATAGTAAGAATTACACATTTGATGTGCTTATTAAACTTGTGTATTGTCAAATTAACCAGCCAGCTCTCAGGGTGCTGTTATATATGATGATGATCGTAAATACTCTGCGAAAACATATGAATGAAGATTTGTGGCAACCACTGACCTGATCTGTCTGAGGGACAACTTGTGCAACAACTTTTCTCCAAGTATATCCTCCGATGTGATATACATAATCTCACATATCTAAATTACTATTAGAGTTAGCATGACAGAATTTGCTGTACAGGAACTCTGTAGTGTTGCCTGTGAAGTGAGAAACGATGGTTTATTCAAATATCTCAATCATTGAAAATGTTACAGCTTGCTGGACACTGTTAATACATGGTGAAAAGCTCCTTATTTAATACCTTGAGGTATATTTATGTTCACAGCAGTCATAATTAGTCTTGCAAATCCATACTACACTCAGTATTAACATCACCTAATTCTATGACAATTTACTAAGTATTTCCAACTATACCGCCTGTGGGACAAATTATCTTATACTAAGTTTGTCCAAAAATTATAAATTAATTCTAAAATTTTATTTTCAATCACCAGCTACGATCAATGGCAGAGCTGTGGAACTCATGCATGATTCTAATATCCTACTATCATTAGAATCCCGGTTCCAGCAGCTATTCTGAGGCACAGCAATCATTAACAATCAGTTCAGTAATTATTTCTTAATTTCATTATTTAAAATTTTCTCAAAATATTGACCCGCATCTATAACAGGTTGTTACATGGTACAAGTGCTGGTGCAGCGCTGACGTCACTAAACAGGCCAATATGTCGGCATTCAGATGACTGATTTTATCTGGCGATAATTGGATAAGCACTTTCTATATGACTATTATTTTGGTACAAATTCGTTATAAATACTTTTAGATAATGAAACCGTTTTTTTAATGCCTGAATTGTCCTTTAAGTTTGGCAATCACACCAGCAATCATTGCATATGACACATGCTTAGCAGGGCTAGCAACAATTAACACATATGAATAGTGCAAATACATAACAGAGAGACTAGCCAATAGTATATATTTAACATACTCTATTGCTCAAATTAACAAGCATTCTGTAAGTATTCAATACATGTCCCCTACCTGGTGATATAAATCTTTAGAGATTGACAGTCAAAAATTTCATTAAAAATTGTCAAAAGCAGCTGAAACTCGTACTTGATCTGTAACTTCTCATAACATAGCAATAAACCAATTCTCAGTTACATATGGTGAAGGAGAAAGAAAGTCTTGAAAGCTGATATGTTTGTATTTCATAAGTCAAAAGGGGACATAACTCCATCAAAAAATGACGCAAACGACTGAAACATGGTCTGTAATTTCTCATAATAAAGTAATGTACCAATTCTCAGTTGAATATCTTGAAAGACTGCGAGAAAAAGGGCGGAAAACTAAAAATTTTTGTATTGCATAATAGGTCGAAAGGGGGGCATAACTCCATGAAAAATTCACGAAAATGTCTGAAGCTCGAGCTTGCACTGTAACTCCTTATACTACAGCGATGCACCGATTTTCGGTTAAATATCTTGAAGGAGTGCGAAAAAAAGTGTGGAAAGCTGATATTTTTCGTATTTCTTAAGTCGAAAGGGGGCATTAACTCCATCAAAAATTTCCGCATATGCCTGAAACTCCAACTTGGTCTGTAACTTCTCATAACAAAACAATGTAGCAGTTCTCAGTATAATATCTTGAAAGACTGCGAAAAAAGTGCGGAAAATTAATATATTTTGTATTTCATAAGTCGAAAGGGGGCATAACTCCATGAAAAATTGACGAAAATGTCTGAAACTCGAACTTGCTCTGTAACCCCTTATACTAAAGCGATGAAACCGATTTTCCCTTAAATATCTTGAAGGACTTGCGAAAAAAGTGCGGAAAGCTGATATTTTTCGTATTTCTTAACTCGAAAGGGGGTATAACTCCATAAAATATTGACACATACGCCTGAAACTTGAACTTGGTCTGTAGCTTCTCATAACAAAGCAATAAACCAATTCTCAGTCGAATACCTTGAAGGACTGCGAAAAAAAGTATGGAATAACTGCGACAGACAGACAGGCAGACAGATGGACGGATGGACAGACGAGTGCAAACCTATAGTTCCCCCAGATTTTACCGGTAGGGGACTAATAACAAGCTAATGGCCAAAGTCAAAGATCTCCAAGCCGAATCACAACAGTACTGTCAAATTGTGCTAGTTTGCAGATTGAGGCCGCGTTAGCCATTCCACAATGGATGGCAAGCTCCGGCTTGCAGACAATTTCACATAGGGAATTTTCACTAGAAAATAATCCTGCTTAAATTTAACATTAACATTTATTCTTTTGTAAAAAATAAAAAAATAGTCATAAATAGCTGTAGGAAAATGTACATAAAGAAATTAACAAAAAATCTAAAACTAGGTGACACATCCCCATAGTAAAATTTGATCAAAGTTAAGATTCAAAAATTACAAACTCGAATGACTAAGCAAGCAACATACATGTAGCTAGACGTAAATCAACCATAAATCAATTGTAACAGGAACCAATACAGTCAGCTCATAAATCAGTTAACATGTTTCCAAAACAAACAGCATAAACATGTTAGTTAGTAAGAAATGTTCTGTTGAATATTTTGAACATAATTGGATTGGAAAGTAAATTATTTCTGAGCTGTACTGTCAATTTAAATCAATCATAACAGGAGGCAATATTTCACCAAGCTGATGCACTGAGAGATTAGAAGCAAAAAATTTGTATTGGCTTAAAGCACTCTAAAGAAGATCCATTTACAAATTTTGCATTACGATGACTTGTTTAGCGACCAATCATATTTATTGTAACGAATTGCAACTTTGCCCACAAGATCCAGTTTGTAGAGCAGTAACTCTCCTCGTTCCTGCTTCTCTTTGCTCAGGTATGGTAGTATCCATCTGCGAATGAACATTATTTTATGAACTGAAATACATAGCCTGAAATCATAATCATAATCGAAAAAGCTGTTGACTATTTCGAAATTAATCTAACTGGAAGCTGTTGAGATATAGATAGCAACAGCTTGCAGTCAAATTAATAACAAGAGGCACATGGGCATATGTCGCTCACCTGGTCCATGGACAGCATTTAACCCTTTAACCCTCAAATTTGTTCAGGAAAATTTCAATTTCTCATAGAAAATTTCCATTTGCAGACCAAGGGAAGACTATTTTAAAAAATGTATCACTGGAATGACTGGCTCGGTTATCGAGCCAGTCATTCCAGTGGTAAATTTTCAAAAATGGCTGTTTTTGGCTGATATGAGTGTTAAAGGATTAAAGACTGGATTTTCAATCTTTAGCAAGATCAGAAGCTTACTATCCAAAGCTATCTTCATCATTTCCAGGAAAGCGTAGTTAAAGCAGTGTAGTGGCTCATGAGATGTCTCTTAAAGAATTTCCTAAAAGGTTTCAGAAATCCAAGATGGTCGTTAAAAATTTGACAAATGGATGGATATAGCCGTAGAGGTCTCTTGCGCATATCCTCACTATGGGACTAGTTGTCCCGACCGACGGTGACATGATTCCAGTAAACCGCAAGTGTGCATGTTTGGGTATCACTGACTGGCTGGCTCAGGCTATCAGTAGCTAGCATCCAAAAGGGAACAAATTATCTTTTTGCTAATTTGAAGAGAAATTGAACAGACGCAAATTTTGGAGACTATTGATACAGTGAGAAATTCTGCCTTTGAGTGGGTCATCACATGATATTATATTGAGATATGCAGGCCTATAAAAATTTAATAATGTATTTCAGCAACTTAAGATCTTAAGAAACTGTAACAAATTTAATTCTTTATCTCACAAGGTTTCATGTACTTTAACGAGACTACTCGCACCGAAGGCCAGTGTGAACATTGCAGTCAGTGCTCTCCATCCGTCCGTCTAGCTGTCCATCTGTCAAAAAGTCCAGTCGCAGGGTCACTAAGTATATGCCGGAATACACATCTGCGTCAATAAATCTGGATTGCAAGAAGGTAGAATCACCTAATTTAGCACATCCATGTTATGGCTTGCAGAATTAATTTGAGTTTCAAGTAAAAAAGTCGGGTATCCAAGTCACAGGGTCACTAAAGTGCATAACAAAATAAACATTTTTGCCCATGAAATAAATTTGGCTCACCTGTTCATATGGGGTTGACTATTTAACCCTTAGCACTCTGGTGTCAAAATTTAAAATTTTCAAACTAAATTAAGATAAATTTGTTAACATTTTACAAACAATTTTGGTGGAAGATGTTGCTGTCTTAGACAGCAACATCTTCCACCACAGTTTTTTTTAAATGTACACCAGTTTATTCGCTTCTAGCACATGAAAAGATAGAATATCAACATCAGAGTGCAAAGTGTTAAGAGCAATCAGCATACCAAAGCATACAGTGCACTTAACCCCTTGATGGCCAAACCAGCTAAAATTAACCTCTGCAGTGATCTTGACAAACTTTGTCAATTTGTAGGCCAAGAACTGTTTGTAACATTTTACCCCTTGAATGACTGACTTCGTGATAAATTTTCAAAAATAATCTGTTCTTGACCTACAAATGGACATTTACAGAGTAAAAAATTTCAATTTTCATATCAAATCTTGATGATTCAATGGTTACAGAAGAAGTGGTAATACCGGTTTATGGTTAAATTTGATCAAGAAAATTAAAATATTTGCTTATTGAATGTTCATTTGCAGGCCAAGAGGATTATTTTTGAAAATTTACCACTGGATTGACTTGCTCGGTTATCGAGCCAGGCATTCCAGTGATAAATTTTCAAAAATAGTCTCATCTTGGGCTGCAAATGGGCATTCTTCAAGACCACTGCCAAGGCTGGGTTTGGCCCGCTGGACAACTAAAGGGTCCCCTGTTTAAGACTATATGCTCGGCCTCAACGTGGCGCAGGGGTGTAACCCACTGGGTGTCAATCCAGACATTTTGAGAGGCTAACCAGAGCATTATGCACAACGCTAATGTAATGACACTTGGAGATCGAATCAACTGAAATGGTGCTCGCCCTGTGAGGATCCGCCAGGCAGGTGCAGCGCCGGGCTCCACGCCTCGAAGGAGCCCACCCTCAGCTACTGGAGGTCCCATCAACTCATCTTGTGGAGCCAGGGGACGAGGATGGAGAGCTACTGGCCAACTGAAAGAGAAGACCAAACCCAAAGAGAACCCCAGTATCAACATCATGCACTGGAACGCAGAAGGGGTTACGAACAAGAAATCAGAGCTCGAACAGTTCCTGTACGAAAACAACATTGATATCTGCTGCATCCAAGAGACACACCTGCAAGAACGAAAACCATTTAAGATCAGAGGTTACCAGATTTTCCGGTGTGATCGAAGAGGAAGAAAGAAAGGCGGGGTGATCACCTTGGTCCGAAACAGTGTGAACGCCAGCCAGATCAAAACCTTTATGGAAGAGGCAGAATATATCAAGATCAAGGTAACAACCAGCAACTCTGTGATTGACATTGCCAATTATTACTGCCCTAATGACAAGAATCTCTCACTTGACACAATCCAGGTCCCGGACTGCCACTTCCTCATTGTGGGAGACTTTAATAGCCAGTCCCAGAGCTGGGGATACAGAACACTTGATAAACGAGAAGACATTGAAGCATGGCAAGATGAAAAGCACCTTTTACTTGTCAACGATCCCACAGATCAGCCTACCTTCTACTCGCGCCGGTGGCACTCGACAACAACGCCGGACTTGGCATTTTGTACAGAAGACATTCACAGAAACCTCAGTAGAGTGGTCGGATCGCAGTTAGGAGGAAGCGACCACCGCCCAGTCCTCCTCTCTCTTTCTGGAATTATTTCGACAAGTTCACCTCAACATCCAAGGTGGAACTACAAAAAGGCAAATTGAAGTCTGTTCGGCATTCGTTCCAATGAGCTTACCCAAAATATAGCAGTAGAAGGGAGAAACATCAACAATGTGGTCAAGGAATTTAATTCAAGTATCCTCAAGGCTGCCAACGAAGCGATTCCTCGAGGGTTCAGGAAAAACTACCGCCCCTACTGGACAACAGAACTGCAAGCAGCACATGATAAACTAGACAAGGCCAGAGAAGATGCAGAGGGTAATCCCTG
Organism: Chaetoderma sp. LZ-2023a; assembly: GCA_034401795.1. NCBI lineage: Eukaryota > Metazoa > Mollusca > Caudofoveata > Chaetodermatida > Chaetodermatidae > Chaetoderma > Chaetoderma sp. LZ-2023a. The sequence continues at coordinate 106,881,297 of CM067370.1, read as the reverse complement.
TCATGAAAACCACTTCATGCTACAACAAACTAAAGCCAGGTATCTAAAGACCAAGCTGGAGGCCAAAAGAAGAAGCTGGAGGGAAAAGACGGCAGGGTTTAATTTAGAGAGAGAGACGCCACAAAGCTATGGAGACTGACTAAAGCACTGAATGATGAGGGTGTCGGGGGAGAGAAGATTACTCTTGAAGAAGATGGACAAACACTATCAGGAAAGATGGCTGTAGATGCCTTTGCGAAGGCATATGCAAAAGAAAGCAACATTTCTATACCACGAATGCGTCAAAAAGAGGTTAGAAAAGAGCAAAAGGAAAGAACAGACACCAACACTCACGATGTAATGAAAGTTGACGTTAGTTTAGCAGAACTGAAGAGGGCTATCCACCAATTGAAGAAGAAGAAATCTCCCGGGCCAGATGGCATTACGAACGAAATGATCCAACACCTTGGTAATGCATCTCTCCGCAAGTTGCTAGACATCTTTAATCTCAGTTGGACCAATGGAGAGGTTCCTCAGTGCTGGAAGGAAGCCAGAATGACTCCTATTCTGAAAACAGGGAAGAACAAGACGAAAGTGCTGAGCTACCGTCCTATCAGTCTTACAAGCTGCATATGCAAGACCATGGAGCGCATCGTCAACCAGCGGTTGCAGTGGTACCTGGAGTCAGAGAACATTATAGTTTCAGAGCAGGCCGGCTTCAGAAGATACAGGAGCACAGAAGATCAAACAACACATCTTGCACAGGTCATAGAGGACACTTTTCAAGCCAAGGTGATGCTAGCTGCCTTTATCGATCTGCAGAAGGCATTTGACAAGGTGTGGAAGGATGGCCTCCTCGTGAAGCTCCGGCGCACAGGCATCGGTGGCAACATGTTCCGATGGACCAAGTCATACCTACACAATCGCAGAGCTAGGGTGCTGGTGGATGGACAATCTGGACAGAATGTATTGCTGAGACAAGGGGTGCCACAAGGCGGAGTATTATCACCAACTCTGTTCATACTCTTCATTAATGACATTGTAGCAGAGCTGCCCAATGGGATCCAAGCAGCCCTCTATGCAGATGACCTCGTACTCTGGTGCAGCGAGGAGTACACAATGACTGCCACGTACAGAATGCAGCTCGCCTTGGACAGAATTACAGCTTGGGCCAATCGCTGGTGTATTACCATCAACAAAGAAAAATCATCAGCCATGCTATTCTCACTGTCCACCAAAACCAAGGTTGGCAATCTGACACTGGGCAGTACTCCACTCGAGTACGAGGACCAGCAGACATACCTGGGAGTCACCTATGACAGAAGATTAACATGGAAGGAGCACATCCAGAACGCAGAGGCAAAGGCCAGAAGAAAGCTAAACATCATGAGGAAGCTGGCAGGAACAAAGTGGGGTGCCAATGAAAGGATCCTCAAGACCATCTACCTAGGTGCAGTACGACCACACCTTGAGTATGGATCAAGCTCATGGATGACAGCAGCTAAATCTCATCAACAGAACCTCGACAGAGTACAAAACCAGGCACTGCGCATCATCACTGGTGGAATGAGATCAACACCAATAGAAAAAATGGAGCAGACAGCAGGCATCCCCCCCACTTAGCAAAGGAAGGGAATGCAAAGCACTGATCCAAGCTGCAAAGTTCAAATCGTTCAACAACCACCCGATGAAGATCAGGCAAGCACAGCTGTCATCAGGAAGACTTAAAAGATCAAGTTTTGTGAAAGAGACAAAAGCACTTCAAAGAAAATACCAAGAAATGTTGGCAGCACAAATAGAAGACCCAAACCACACCCTTGATCCTCCACCCGGGGAAAACAAACTAGAGAGCATAGCTATTCGCACCACAGTACCTCATCTCACAACCAAAGATGAACACAGTGATGTGAGTAAGAAGGTCCTGACCCTAGCCATGCTGGAAGAAATGTACCCTCAGGAGACATGGATAAGGATCTACACAGATGGATCAGCCAAAGATGCAATTAGGAGCGGAGGTGCCGGACTGCACATACAGTATCCAAACGGACAACATGAGTCAGCTGCAATACGGACAGGCAAACACTGCACAAACTACAGAGCTGAAGTCGAAACACTGGTTCATGCAGCTAATACCATCAGCAAAACAGCAGACCCTATTGCACAGATTGTCTTTTTATCTGATGCCCGTCCTTGAGGCTATCACCAAAGGTAAGCTGCCACAACTTGAAGAAGCACTACAAACCATCAAATGCTTTCGGATAGCATTGCAGTGGATCCCCTCACACCGTGGAGTCCAAGGAAATGAGGAAGCAGACAAGATGGCAAAGGTGGGTGCAGAAGAGAATCAGACAGAAAACATGGTTACCCATACAGAGATGAAGACTATCATCAAGTCACTCTATAGAACACCTCAATCAGAAGATGCCTACCATCATCTCTCGAGGCCAGAGCAAGTGACCATTTTTCGTCACAGAACTGGATATAACAGACTAAACCAACACATGTACAGGCGGTTCCACCTTACGACATCGCCCGCTTGTCCTTGTGGAGAAGCAGAACAGACCACAGAGCACATCCTTCAATGTTGCAGTACGTATCAGCTGCTGAGAGAAGAGATCTGGCCTTTGTCAACCTCTTTTCTTGAAAAGCTGTATGGGCCTGTGGAAGAACTGCAGATAACCACAGATTTCATCTTGAGAATGGCTCTCCAAGTGTGATACCAGCGATCGAAAAGAAGAAGACAATTAAAGGGTTAAACAGATGGATAAATTAGAATTTTCATTTAATTCAAATGTGAAATGAAATCTTCAATATCTTAAAACAACAATTTGACAAAACGTTGATGCACCCTATGAATCAATGATGAGAGGTTCTGTCACTGTTTTAAGAACAATCGAAAGTCAATAGATATTGAATACAGTAAGTCGCTTGTATCATATTACAACATATAGAATGAAATGGATATTTATGACTCAAGAGTTAGCTTGACATTACCATTCAACTTCAGACAGACAATCCCACAAAAGTCCAGAGATTCTTCAAATCAGGTGATTACGTAAAATGAGTCGCCTGTGTTTATTACATGTACATATATAATTGTGATATTTTAACCACTTAACCCTAAAATTTGTTCAAGAAAATTTTGATTTTCACAGAGAAAATGTCCATTTGCGGACCAAGAGATTATTTATGAAAATTTACCATTGGAATGACTGACTCGGTTATCGAGCCAGTCATTCCAGTGGTAAATTTTCAAAAATACCCTTCTATTCGCTTTGCTGCCTGTAGCATGAAACCAAATGCAGTCAAATTGTTTAATAACCGTAACAAGAGGCCCAAGGGCCTGTGACGCTCAACTGGACCATTGGCATTTAAACCATTTGCATTTAAATAAACATGATGGATGATTTTCGGAAATCCAAGATGGCCACCAAAAAATTGACCAATCAAGACTCTCGTTTAGTATGTTGAAGCCTACCATCATATGATCGTTCCACCCAAGTTTTGTTGAAATCAGGTTATTAATTGGAGTACCCTTTTTAAATGGGTCCGGAAAACTTTCAGAAAATCAGAGATTACTGCCAAAACATTGATCTATCGAAATTCGGAATAGAATTTCCAGAGGCTACGACAATAGGCCCCTTCCAGCCAAAATTGGTTGAAATTGCCCAAGCGATTAATGAGGAGTAGCATTTTATATGAATTCCCGTTTATCGGAAAATCCAAGATGACCACCATTAAAATCAAGACGTCTAAATTCTGTATCAAGGTCTGATGCGTACAGGGTCTAGGGTTCTTTCAACTGAGTTTGGTTGAAATTGGCCAAGCAGTTAATGAGGAGTATCCTTTTAACTGATTTTCCAAAATATTCAGAAAATCCAAAATGGCCACCGGAAAAATTGACCAATTAAAATTCTATATGCAACTTCTAAAGCCTACCGCCCTAGGCTTGTTCCAGCCAGTCTGGTTGAAATCGCCCAAGTAGTTAATGAGGAGACTATTTTCAGCCATTTTTCGGAAAATCCAAGAAGGTTGCAGGAAAAAATTGACCAATCAAAATTCTGTATACAAGTTCTGAAGGATAACACGCTAGGGTTCTTTCATCCAAGTTTGATTGAAATCAGCCCAGTGGTTATCGAGGAGGCTTTTAAGTGATTTCCAGAACTTTTCAGAAAATCAAAGATGGCCGCCGGAAAAATTGAACAATCATAATTCTGTATACAAGTTTTGAAACCTACCAGCCTAGTAACCTTCCAGATAAGTCTGGCTGAAATTGCTCAAGCAGTTAATGAGGAGTAGCGTTTTAAACAATTTCCCGCCATTTTTTGGAAAATTCACAATGGCTGCCGGAAAAATTGACCAATCAAAATTCTGTATACAAGTTCTGAAGGATAACACGCTAGGGTTCTTTCTTCCAAGTTTGATTGAAATTGGTCCAGTGGTTATCGAGGAGGCTTTTAACTGATTTCCAGAAATTTTCAGAAGCGTTTTAAACTATTTCCCGCCATTTTTTGGAAAATTCACAATGGCTGCCGGAAGAATTGACCAATCAAAATTCTGTATACAAGTTCTGAAACATACCAGCTAAAACGCTACTCCTCATTAACTGCTTGGACAATTTCAACCAGGCTTAGCTGGGAGTATTATTATAATAAGCCAGCTAAGCCTGGTTGAAATTGTCCAAGCAGTTAATGAGGAGTAGCGTTTTAAATGATTTCCAGCAATTTTTCAGAAAATTCAAGACATAGGGTCCTTCCAGCCAAACTAGTTTGAAATCCGACAAGCTGTTAATGAGTTGCGCTTTAAAGCAAAAGTTGACGGACAGATGCCAGACGGATGACATATGGTCGCCATGCCATAAGCTCACTTGGCCATTCTGGCCAGGTGAGCTAAAAAATGATAAACCTCTACATGTAGATAATATGACCACAATCTCTGCCATCCCCACCACACAAACTTCATTAATGAGACATGCAGGCAGGTGTGCTGATGGATGGAAGCAATCCAGCATACGTTTGTAAAACTGGATGTGCACATACATGTGCATAAAAACCATGTGCTTGCATGAATGCTGACACATAGGATGAAGTGTGGTAATGCATAGGCATACATCCCAAGATAAACATGTTAAATATTGTCTGTTTTATTTAACCCGTTCATAACCAGACAGCCCAAACTGGCCCATGCAGTAATCTTGAGAAATGTCTATTTGCTGGCAAGGAGATTGTTTTTTAAATTTTACCACTGGAATGGATGGCTCGATAACTGAACCAGTCATTTCAGTGGTCAATTGCAAAAATAATCTCTTGTCCCACAAATGAACATTTTCAATGAGAAATTGAAATTTTACTGATAAAATTTCATCATTATAAGCTTAACTGGCTGATGTACGTTTACACGTTTATGACCCACATTCAGATATCTGAATGAGAAACCAAACACTGAAACTATGACTGGAAATTGTCACTGTCAGTCAAATTAGTTTTAAAATATCCAACAACATTTCTTATACCCAAAAAAATGACCTGAATCTGTGCTGCAAGGGTGAGAGAAAAAAATCAATGGTTCATCAAGTCTTTATCAATATAATAACTCTAGCTCTATTTGCAGTTGTGTTGTGTAGGAGGTTTTTGCCTTCGATGGAAATTGGGTGGGTGGATGTAAACTAACCTACATGTATGTTATTAGTATTTCTGAGTATCCGAGTTCAAATGTGCTGTACATACAAGAGGTGAAAACATATGTATATATGATGAAGAAGACATTATATGTACTTAATGCACAAGCTAAATGTCACTATATTATTTGATCAAAGATAAATACACCCACATCTACAATGCGAGTGCCGGTTGCTTAGTGGGGTCAATTGGCCCACTCCCTCAACAGATCATGGGTCATTTTGACAAATGTTGGGTCATTACATACATGGAAGATACTATGATAGCTATGGCCTACAATCTTGTGGGCCATTGACCCATCTGTGAAGGTAATGATGGGACACTATTTTATAGTACTAAATGGTGCAAGGGCCCTGGCTTGGCAGAAGCCTGCCATGAAAGTGTATGTCTCTCAGCAACTGCTGATGACCTAAATAGTATTATATGATCACCTGATTTTACTTTTAAATGTTCTCATCATCCTCATGAGAGCTACTTTAAAACAAGAGGTTCAAGGGCCTGTGACGCTCACCTGGACCATTAGCATTTGAACCGTTTGCATTGAAATAGATATGATGGATAATTTTCGGAAAATCCAAGATGGACACCCAAAAAATTGACCAATCAAAATTCTGAATAGAAATTTTAGGCTACCTTGATAGGGTCACTCTAGCCAAATTTGGTTGAAATATGTCAAGGAGACAATTTCTGGTAAATTTTCATAAAATCTGATTTTCACGCAAAAAATTGATGAAGCAAAATTCTGAATGGAAGTTTTAGAGCCTATGGACATAGGATCCTTTCAGCCTTATTTGGCTAAAACCGTTCAAGATGTTAAGAAGAAGCAATTTAACAATTTCCAGTACATCTTTCATAAAATCTAAGATTTTCAAGCAAAAAATTCATGAATCAAAATTCCGAATGGAAATTCTGGAGCCCATCAACACAGGATCCTTTCAGACAAATTTGGTTGAAATCGTTCAGAATGGTAAGGAGAAGGAGCATTTGCACAATTTCCGATACATTTTTCATAAAATCTAAGATTGTCACCCAAAAAATTGATGAATCAAAATTCTGAATGGAAGTTCTGGAGCCTACCACCATAGGGTCCTTTCAGCCAAATTTGGTTGAAATCGCTCAGAATTGTAAGGAAAAGTAGAAATTTGACAATTTCCAGTAAATCTTTAATAAAATCTAAGTTTTTCACCCAAAATATTTACGAAACAAAATTCTGAATGCAAGTATAACCTATCACCATATGATCCTTTCAGCCAGATTTGATTGAAATCGGTGAAACGGGTAAAATCCAAAATGGTCACCCAAAAAAAATTAACGATCAAAAGTCTCGTTTGATATGTTGAATGAAGCCTACCATCATAGGATCATTTCACCATTGTTGAAATTGGGTCATTGATTAATGAGGAGTCCCATTTTTAAATGGTACCAGAAAATTTTCAGAAAATCAGACTGCTCCCAAAACAGTTACCAGTCAAAATTACCCAAGCGGTTAATGAGGAGTTAAGCGTTTTAAACGATTTCCCACCATTTTTCGGAAGATCCAAGATGGCCACCAAAAAAAAGAATCAAGCAGTCAAAATTCTGAAGCATACCAGCCGGGTCTTTCCAGCTGTGTTTGCTTGAAATTAGATAAGTGGTTAATGAGGAGTAGGCTTTTAACTGTTTCCCAAAATTTTCCGAAAATCGAAGCTGGCCGGCGAAAAAATTGACCAATCAAAATTCTGTATACAAGAGCTGAAACCTACCATGGTAGTATCCTTCCAGCCAGGTCCAGTTGAAATTGCCCAAGCAGTTAATGAAGAGTAGCATTTTAAAGTTTCCCACTATTTTTCAGAAAATTCAAGATGACTAAAAAAAATTGACTAATCAAAAATCTGTATACAAGTTCTGAAATATACCACTTTAGGGTCTGTCCAGCTCAATTCTCTTGACATGTGTAATGCGGTTAAGGAGACTTTAAACCGATTTCCAGAAATTTTCGGAAAATCCGAGGTGCTCGGCGGAAAAATTGACCAATCAAAATTTTCATTAGAAGCACTTGTTGAAGCCTACCATCATAGAATTAGTCCACCCAAGTTTCGTTGAAATTGGGCTATTTATATTGGAGGAGTAAGCGTTTTAAATGATTTCCAGAAAGTTTTCGGAAAATCAGATGGCCGCCAGAAATACTGACTAATCAAAATTCTGAATAGGAGTTCTGGAGCCATCCAGCCAAATTTGGTTGAAACATGTCAAAGTATAAAAGAGATCCATGTGATTTGACGGAGAGGCGGACGGATGATGGATGGACGACAGGCAGCTGCCATGACATAAGCTCACTTGGCCCGTTCAGGTTAGGTGAGCTAATAACCAATCAAGTATTGATTAGAAAGTTATATAAATCACTAACCTTTCATCCCTGAAATCCAGGTATCTCAATTTTAATCCATAAATGCAGACAAGATGTTGACTATTTTGAAATTAATTTTACTGGAAGTTATTGCTAACTTAGGCAGCAACAGCTTCCAGTCGAATTAGAAGTTATTATATATCTAAACTAGTAAAACGTGATAAGCCACGATACCTGATTAATATCTGCCGCTTGTCCTCGAATTGAGGGACGAAAGTCGGATGCCTGACACTAATTTTGTGCCTACTATTCATAGGCTTGAGAGGGTTACCACTAAACTTGAATGAAGTATTTTACTGAGGAAAACTGAATACGTGATGAAATGACCACCTCAGGTACAAGTAATTTAACTCATTAATTATTAAACGGAAAAACCAGACTAATTAGGAATTGTTAATTTGCAGCCTAAGAGAAACATATTTTAAAAAATTTACCACTGGAATTACTGGATCCCTTACCGAGCCAGGCATTTCAGTGGACAATTTTCAAAAACATGCTTCTCTTGGAATGCAAATGGGCATTGATCTAAAAAGGCTGGTTTTCGCTGGCTTGATCATTACAGGGTTAACAAGCTGGATATGGGGGAATGAGCTGATCGACAAGTAAATCAGCGGTTAATAAATTATTATTAAATTATTATTATTGCTAGAAATTCATACTAATTACAAACCTTATAACATCCACATCTGTAACACCAAAATCACTGCGATACCATTGGAAGATCTTTGAGAGCCATATTTCACTTGTTTCAGTAAACGTGGAGACCTCCTGCTCACAGAAACCACGAGTGGCAGCATCCAAGGCCATGTCAAGGTTGTTCGCGGAGTACACATTGATAGCTGGACACGACTGAAGAATGAGAAAATTATAAAAATGTTCAAGTTATTGTATTTGCTCAAATTTATGTTGTGCTCTCACTGTAAGTTATTATTTATTCCTTTATGTACCAGACATGCAGGTAATTTTTAAACATACTATATCAAGAATTGTACTGATAATGAAAAATTTTCCTCTTGACCAGATTAACATTATGATTTCAATTTTGCCCATATATAGTCAATTATGACATAATGAATCAGTTAACCCTTAGCACTCTGATGTCTAAATTTGTAGTTTTCAAATTAACTTAACAGATGAACATCGAAGACAGCAACATCTTCCAGCAAAATTGTTGAAAAATGTACACCAGTTTCTTTGATATTGACCCAGTAAAAGATACAATATTGACATCAGTATGGTAAGTGTTAAATGTAATTGAGCATAATTGGCCACAATGCCCTTGAACTTTGATCAAAGATCAGCAGCTTCAGGAAGCAAGGAAATGAGCATAGGTTTATTGTTCCAGTAGAATTCTGAATATATGTGTTATCGCATGGAAAGCCTGATGAAGTAGATTTATTTTTAATCACAGGGAAAGCAGAACTTTAATACATTTATATTTTTTTTACTTGGGCGCGACCTTGATTCTTGACTTCTTAATTCCCAACAAGAGCTCCGCAAACGGCGCATAATACCCCGCTATGATGACAAACTAATGAATGAGAGCTATCAGAAAATATTTATTTCTTCCTCAGCCCCATTAGACCGGTCATCCTTATGAAGTGTCAAAGCGATCCGTTAAACAGTCAAGGAGGTATCATCTGGAAACCAATTTTCAAGATGGCTGCCACTGACTAGCGGCCATATTAGATTTCGGATTATCGTAAATTTTGATAAGTTTCTTCACCAGACATATTCCAACGACCGTAGGAAGTGATCCAATAAATGAAATCCAGAAACCAACTTTCAAGATGGCAGCCCATGGCTGGCGGCCATCCTGGAGTTCGGATCATCGTCAATTTCGATAGGTTTCTTCTGCACACCTAGTCCAACCACCCTATGAAGTTTCAAAGGGATCCGATACACGGTAACGGAGCTATCATTTGGAAACCAATTTTCAAGATGGCCACCAGTGGCTGGCAGCCATCTTGGAGTTCGTATCATTGTCAATCTCGATAGGTTTCTTCCCCCAGAGGTAGTCGAACCACCCTATGAAATTTCATAGCGATCCGATAAACGATAACGGAGTTATCATCTGGAAACCAATTTCCAAGATGGTCACCGGTGGCTGGTGGCCATCTTGGATTTCGGACCATTGTCGATTTCGATAGTTTCTTCCTCAGAACTAGTCCAACCACTCTATGAAGGTTCAAAGCGATCCGATAAATGGTAACAGTTATCATCCGGAAACCAATTTTCAAGATGGCCGCCTGTAGCTGGCGGCCATGTTGGATTTCGGATCATCATCGATTTCGATAGGTTTCTTCCGCAGACCTAGTCCAACCACTCTATGAAGTTTCAAAGCGATCCGATAAACGGTAACGGAGTTATCATCCAGAAACCAATTTTTCAGATGGCCACCGGTGGCTGGTGGCCATCTTGGATTTCGGATCATCGTCGATTTCCATAGGTTTCTTCTCCAGCCGTAGTCCCACCACCCTATGAAGTTTCAATGCGATCCGACAAACGGTAACAGTATTTTCAAGATGGCCGCCGGTGGCTTAGATTTCGGATCATCATCGATTTAACAATGACCTTTCATATTTTGACACTCATATTGATACTAAATTGCTTGGTCGATGATGCCCCGTTGCAAATCCCGACATTTTAAATTCCCTACGCTTTGACCTTTTGACCCCACAGGACATAGCCAAATGTAAACAATCATGAGTAACTTACGTATATGTAGCAAATTTGGTTGAATTCCATCCATCCATCCAGAGACAGACAGACAGACAGACAGACAGACAGACAGTGGCGAGATGACTTAATCCCTACTTTTCTTCGAAAAATGTGGGGATAATGACATGGCACATTAATATTTTGTGAAAATTCCTTCAATAAAATCTTGAGTTATTGCATGTAATTGGAAAACGAGATGGATGGGTAGAGATGGATAGGTGGGTGGATAAATGGATGGATGGATGGACACATGGATGGCACAAATGAATGGATGGACAAATGTTTGGGTGGATAAATGGATGACATATTGATGGATGGACAAATGGATGCCTGGATACATGGATGGATGGACACATGGATGGATGGATACATGGATGGAACAAAGGAATGGATGCGCAAATGGATGGATGGACAAATGCTTGAGTTGATAAATGGATGGACACATGGATCGATGGACAAATGGATGGATGTACACAGGGATAGACGGACACCTGGATGGAGGGACACCTGAATGGATGGATATTTGGATGGATGAAGACATGGATGGATGGAGACATGGATGGATGGACACATGGATGGATGGATGGATGGACACATGGATGGATGCATACATAGATGGATGCACACCTGAATGGATGGGCACCTGGATGGATGGATATTTGGATGGATGAACACATGGATGGATGGACACATGGATAGATGGATGGATGGATGGATGGATGGATGGATAGATGGATGGATGGATGCATGGATGGTTGGACACATGGATGGATGGACACCTGGATGGATGGACACCTGAATGGATGGATATTTGGATGGATGAACACATGGATACATGGATGGCTGGACACATGGATGGATGGACACATGGGTGGATGGACAAATGGATGGATGGACACATGGATGGATGGACAAATGGATGGATGGACACATGGATGGATGGGCAAATGGATGGATGGATAGATGGACACATGGATGGATGGACACATGGATGGATGGACACATGAATGGATGAACACATGTTAGGGTGGACACATGGACAGATGGGCAAATGGATGGATGGACAGATGGACACATGGATGGACGGGCACATGGATGTATGAACACATGTTAGGGTGGACACATGAATGGATGGACAAATGGATGGGTGAATATATGGATGGATGGAGACATGGATAGATGGACACATGGATTGATGGGCAAATGGATGGATGGATAAATGAATTGATGGACAATTGAATGGATGGACAATTGAATGGATGGACAAATGAATCAATGGACTATGTGACAAAAACATAATGGCGAGGTCATTTTTAGTCATTGGATTTAAGCTCTGATTTAACTTGTCAGATCTTGTCTTGTTCATCCATTATTTGAGGAACATGAATGGACTTTGTGATGAGCACATTTTAGTCACTATTTTGGTCCACGTACTACCAGGTACTATGCCAGTTTTTCAATGTGTTGCATTGTTACTAATTGTTCAGTTTGGTACTTAATTGCCAGAAAGAATTTGTCATGATACATCATTGACAGACACCCCACACATAACTTCATTGTCAGATAATAAAGGCCATTTCATCAGTGCTTATTTCATTAACCCTTACCACTCTGGTGTTAAATTTAATTTTCAAATTAAATTAACAGATGAACTGGTGTTCATTTTTGAACAAATTTTGTGGGAGATGGTGCTGTCGTAGACAGCAACATCTTCCACCAAAATTGTTTTAAAATGTACACCAGTTTCTTTGATATTGACACAGTAAACGATAGAATATTGACATCAGTGTGGCAAGGGTTATAAGCCAAATAAGTTCATATTGGAGCTTCATTGCCATATATGCTATAACCGCCACTGGTTGAGGCTGAAGATTTAGCCAGCTTATCCTTAATTAGGGTCATCCATTTGTATACATCTGAACAGTTGCTATGTCTAATTGCAAGTAGGCCAACATCTGTTTAACTATTAACATCTTGGTTGAACATTATCTACAGCATTCCTCTTCCAGCCGCTTCCTTGCATTACACATCCTCTAAGAACCTTCTGTTATTTGGTTTGGTATTCCAAATTAAATAGACTCCATTTGGAATTTGTTGCATCCCCACCTTTTGTACTAACTAATTATACCTTCTGTAGTACGCAACTAAGCATTGTCTTCAGCACTAACCTCCCTCCCTCCCTCCCTCTCTCTGGTGTCCTTTAGAGGCAACTAACCATAAGAAACTATGAACACTCAGACTTTACGCGGTCTGTGGATTGTTCGAGCAAGACAGTTTCTTGGGGAACGCATTGGCCACGAGGAGACAAAGTCTTTTGTACCTACCCAGAATCTCTACAGAAGCAGCATGAAGGTGGAAATTTGGAGATTAGTGATCAGTTGGAGGATCAGCTCATTCTTGAACACAGACGGATAAGTGATCTCTTGGAACAGATCACTCTTAACCCCATCGTACTATCATACGCCCCCTCACATAGCTACGCCGTTCGAGGCCGTACTTGCAGACCTTTGATATCTTGCTATGTGGACTGCCGATTTTCACGCCGCCAATCAGATTTCTGCCTACTTCAATCTAACTATCAATCTAAAAATAGACGCGTGGCTTCGTGCCAACATCGATGGAGAGCTTGCACGACACGAATGTCAATCTATGTGATTGGCAGTAATTATTAGTAGGATGATAACAACCGGGCACTTAGCTTAAGATATCATAGCCCGCAAGCACGGTACTCGATACGGGACCGGAGTGGAAGGGTGAGGGTCATGCAATAGGACGATGTCTTAACCCCTTAACCCTTAAATTTGTTCAAAAAAAATTAAAATTTTCTCATATAAAAGGTCCATTTGCAGACCAAGAAGACCTTTTTGAAAATTTACCACTAGAACGACTGGCTTGGTTATCGAGCCAGTGATTCCAGTGGTAATTTGTCAAAAATAGTCTTCTCTTGGTCTGCAAATGGGTATTTCTCAAGACCCCTGCAGAAGCCATTTTTGGCTGATATGAGTGTTAAAGGGTTAAGGGACAGAGAATATGGGAGAGGGTAAGATGTCAGATAAGTGGGGAAGGTTTTATCCACCCATCTGTTCCAGTGCTTACGGAAACTTCTCTTCGTCCACTCTTCTTCACATGTATACACAAAACCCCATTTTGTCTTCTACTGTCCTGCCTCTTTGTGGGAGCGACACTTTGAAAGCTCACTCTTTGTAACTGTGATGGAAGTAGACTTAGGCCTAGTTCACAGCATCATGCGCAACAAAATTAGCTGATGCGAGATGTTTACAAAAACACTCATGGTCATCTCAGTTCTTAGTAGGCCTTTAGCTCAGGAGATGGATTCTAGGGTTACCCGGGTAACTGAAACCTCTGATAAGTTCAAAGTCTGGTCTACTCCAAGTCCTCAAATAATAATCCGTCCTTTCCCACCAATGGAGACCCATTAATCTAGGCGACTGCAATCTTGTCCAGAGAATGGTGTGACGTTTCTAAAGCAAAGTTACTTTGTCCTCCACGAGGTTTTACAGGAAATATATTCTATTTCATTACAATATTTATTCCACGATGTAATTAAACTCCACTTGACTTAATTAGTGAAAGCCGTTTGACTTGGCAACACCAACAGCTCTACGTATGTATATTTAATGTATAAAAATTGAGCTTAGGTCCATAACTTTGAATTGTGGTATGAAGTGGGTTAATGGACAGGCAGTCACATGAATTCATTTTAACTGTATACCCTAAATAATAATCTAGAATATCATGTTCTCTAACTTCAAGTGCTTGACTAAAACACTCAATACTAAGAGAACGAGAGTGGGGCTGGATGGCTGTGGGCGGTACTTGAAAATAAGACATAAATGTACATAATATTTTATATGTATATCTAAACAAAAGGAGGTCAAGTTGCTCAAAATAATTGCTATCTATTTTTTTAATACAGACAGTGCTCTGTGCAGACATAACTATTAAAGCCAATGCTATAACACTATGAATGTGCAAAAGAGAATGCAATTTACCATGTCTTTAATTGTATTTCTAGATATAGGATCATAACAGTGATTAATCACAAAGTCTGGTAGATCAGCAAAGCTACAAGGATCAAAGTCAGAGGCTAAGTACGGATATGTTGTCGCAGTAACCCGACCGGAAGTATCATGTAGTCAAGTCGGACAATTTGTACCATGTGATACTGTTGTCCGATTATACTCTCGTTGTCCGGATATATGATCGGGGTAAGCGGAGTAACCCGACAACGAACCAGAAATCAACCATAAGTTAAATGTCTAAACCATGCAAAACAACTCTTAATTGTCTGGCTGATGGATTTCTGCAGAAATTTATCAGCAGCCTTCTCTTGGCTAGCAAATGGCCATTCAATAAGTAGAAAATGAAATTTTCTTGACCATTTATGACCAATAATGTGTTAAAATGATTGTGTCTGAAGACGTTATCTGAATTTCTGCAGACTACATTTCCATGGGGTTTAACTATGGATATGCTGAATATCAAGCCACTGGTACTTGGACTATTGTGCTGAAATTTATGAAAATTAGATTCATAAATTTTAACATTCAATCGATCAATTAAAAGTATTATGTATGTCTTATAATACTTTTAATTGATCGATTGAATGTATAAATTTATGAATCTAATTTTCATAAATTTCAGCACAATATTTCAAGTACTATACCACCAACAACTTCCTGTCAAATTGTTTTCAAATTATATATGTATATAATTTGAAAACAATTTGAATTGCTTGCCCACCAACAACTTTCAGTCAAATTGTTTTCACAATATTCAGCATATCCAGAGTTAAACCCCATGGAAATGTAGTCTGCAGAAATTCAGATGACGTCCTCAGACACAATCACAAATCACAAATTTAACACATTATTGGTCACGAATGGCCAAGAAAATTAAATTGTTTGCTTATTGAATGACCATTTGCAAGCCAAGAGAATGATAAATTTCAATAAGACAATGGAAAAATTCAATCGACCAATCAAAAATAAGTTGAAATTTTGAAATAAAATTGAAAAAAAAAATGTTGTAATTGTCACTATAAATATATATATAAATTTTTAGATCCGAAACAGATCTCTAAAAACTGGTCATGTTCTTGTTGTTGTTAATGTGGATGTGGACATTTTGTTTCTTTTTACTACGCCTCATTCAGTTCTTATCCAATCTTGCTGAAACTTTACACACATATTCTAGGGATAGGTACATGTAGCGACATCACTACAGAGCTCGATTTTCAATTCACTGCCCTGCTGGTTTCTAGTATGGTGTCCCACCCCTAAATTTTTAAATTGCTAATCTTCCAGTATTGATCAACGGATTTCAATAGAACTTGAGATATGCTATGGGTAAATCTTGACATCACTTTGGAACCCGATTTTCAATTCACTGCCCTGCTGGTTTTTAGTAGGGCGGCCCATCCTTAAATTTTTTAATCGCTACTACTCCCTCATTGATGAACAGATCTCGATAAACCTTGAGAAAGATATTCTACGGGTAACTACTGACATCAGAACAGAGCCCTATTTTCAATTCACCACTGCCTTGCTGGCTTTTAGTATGGCACGCCACCCTTACATTTTAAAATCATTACTCCTCCGTTAATGATTAACAGATCTTGATAAAATTTACGAACGGTATTATACGGGTCACTCTGGACATCATTAACCCTTTAATCCTCGAATTTATTCAAGAAGATTTCAATTTTCTCATAGAAAATGTCTATTTGCAGACCAAGAGAAGACTATTTTTGAAAATTTACCAGTGGAATGACTGGCTCAGTTATCAGTTGTCTGCAATTGGACATTTCTCAAGACCACTGCTGAAGCCGTTTTCAGCTGATATGAGGGCTAAAGGGTTAAGAGACTGATTTGCTTTCACAACCTGATCAATTTGTGAAGGGTGACCTACCATTAAATTTTTAAATCGCTATTCTTCCATTATTTGATTAACGGATCTTGATAAAACTTGAGAATGGTATTCTATGGGTTACTCTCGACATGATTACAGATCCTGATTTTCGATTCACTGCCCTTTGGAGTTTTAGAAGCGTGGCCATTTAATTTTAAAATCGCACCTACTTTATTGATAACCGGATCAAATCAGAATTGATGGGGTATTCTAGCAGTTACTATTTACTTTATAACAGAGACAATTTTCCATTCACCTCGTGATGGGATTTAGAAGGGTGCCTGACCATAAATTTTAAAATCCCTACAAGTTGTGATACGTTCCCGATCCTAGCTCGTACAAGCACAAGATGATACCTGCTTACAGTAGACTTACATATACAGTCCTTTCAAATGTTACACAAGTTGCCATGGGAATAGCAAATAAACAATGGACGATATCAATTCAGCAATGGAGAGATCTGGTCTGTCACTCAAGTTCTGACATCATAATCATATTACGCTACATGTTAGCTGATGTTACAATACAATCATAATGACGTACATAGCTCTGTCAAGAAAATCGAAGTCGGTGATGAAGTATATGGGTTGTATAGATCTTTGATGAAATTACCACTTAATAAACATTTTGTTAAATATTCCGAAACTAATTTGACTGTGAGTTGTTACCACCATGGGCCCAGTCAAAATGTTTCAAAATATTCAACCGTGTACCTGTATAGTTAACTTGATGTTTAGATTCTGAAAATTCTGGTTTCAAAGTTTCAAATCAATTGAATCAATTCCAAATGTAAAAAGTAGGCAAGGCTTAGCTAGAAATGGGCGGGACATAGCTGGATATCAATCCATCAGTTACCAGTTGCGCACATTTGATATACATGTATATTGCACATGCCAAATGATAATAAGCATAGATCAATTATCCCAATTTAGTTTTACACCAGAGAATGTGAATAAATTAAAGCCTTAACGTTATTATATCTACAATATAATCCTGTAATTCATGCATAAACATGTATATTACATTAGCAAGAATCCACTTGGATATTATGTAATACAGTGAGTGACAGATATATTAGTCTGTGACTTTTTTTAAATCACTCAGGATTATATAGCTCCCCAGAGATTTATCATTTTGCACTATAACCTCTCCGTTCTTGGCGTCATGTGTATGGTTCTATGGAAAATTAATGCTCAAAAGCCTCTACAGACATAATAGATAGTTAGTGCTTGCCTCGCTACACTGTGGGATAGTGGATGTGACATAAATGTTGAATTAACTCTTAATTTTAATTTTTGCCTTGAAAATGTCCATTTGTAGACAGAGGACTATTTTTGAAAATTGACCACTGGAATGACTGGCTCAGTTCTCGAGCCAGTCATTCCAGTGGTAAATTTTCAAAAATTGTCTTCTATTGGTCAGTAATTGGACATTTCTCAAGGCAACTACAGAAGCCGTTTTTGGCCGACCTGAGTGTTAAAGGGTTAACGTGTTCAATCAGACATCTCAGTTTAAATTTTATCACCATAATGGCATAATATTTAAATTTGTATGGATCTGGGACTGATGTACATTGGGGAGTCAAAATAACGTAGCTGAATTAAACAGGTGTCAATGACACCTTCAATAATCAGTATTTGAACAAGGACAAGAAGACCATGGGGCCTGTATCAGTCACTCAACTGGAATATAGGCATTTCAACTAGAAAATTCATCACATCTAACTAGAATCCTAAGTGTTTTGAAATTGGCTGTGATTCTCGAGTAGACATTTTAAATTTCCCATTGCTTTAAGCAGGGGAGTTTTTGGTGGGAAAATGATAACCGCCAAATCGTTTATCCGACAGCTCCGAAAGTGGAAATTTGAAAACAGCATACTCAAAAACCTATATAAAACCAATTTTGGCTTCAAAATTCAAACTTTAATGGCCCTTAGTCTCTATTCCTATCGTCCAAATTTCAGCCCGATCCATCCAGCAGTTCTGGAGGTCGCTTTTGCGAAAACAACCTCATCCAAGATGGCCACTGAACTTCAAAATTAATTGAATAAAAAAATCTAAAATGGCCGCCAAACATGCACCATTTTGATTGGTCCACGGCGGCCATGTTTTGTTATGTATCAACTTCCCTTGAACAAACTTTAATAGCCCATAGTCCCTAATCATATCTGCCAAACTTATTGCCTGATCCGTTCAGCAGTTCTGCTCCTTTTCGCAAAAACTATGTCATCAAAGATGGGCACCGAACCATCTGGCCAATCAAGTTCCCTCGAACAAACTTGGTTCAGCTCTTGCTGAGGTTTGCATTGATCCCCAACGTGGATTCAGCGAAGAAGACTTTAAAAGATATTTCTAAAAATCAGTCAAAATCCCAGATGGCCGCCAGCCAAATTGGCGGATCGGCTTCATATTCATGAACAAACTTGAATCTCTATGCCCTAAGGCTTGTTCCTGCCAAATATAATTGAAATTGGCTGTGGTTCTCAAACAGATATTTTAAATTTCCCATTGCTTTAGCAGGGGAGTTTTTGGTGGAAAAACGATGGCCACCAAATCGTTTATCCGACAGTTCTGAAGGTGGCAAATCTGAAATCAGAATACACAAAATCCTATATAAAACCAATTTCCTTTTCAAAATCCTTCAAATAAAAAAATACAAAATGGTTGCCAAACATGTTACATTTTGATTGGTCCATGGCGGCCATGTTTTTTTATGCATCAACTTCCCTTGAACAAACTTTAATAGCGTATAGTCCCTAATCATATCTGCCAAATTTTGGCCTGATCCGTTCAGCAATTCTGGTCATTTTTGCAAAAAATATGTCATCAAAGATGGCCGCCGAACCATCTGACCAATCAAGTTCCCTTGAACAAACTTGGTTTAGCTCTTGCCTTAGATCATATTTTATGAGGTTTGCATTGATCCCCAAAGCGGATTCAGTGAAGAAGATTTTAAAAGATATTTCTAAAAATCAGTCAAAATCCAAGACGGCCGATCACCTTCGTACAAACAAACTTGAATCTCTATGCCCTAAGGCTTGTCCCTGTCAAATATAATTGAAATTGGCTGTGGTCCTCGAGCAGACATTTTAAATTTCCCACTGCTTTAGCAGGGGGTTTTGGTGGGAAAACGTTAGAAGTTATTTGTTTACTTGGCGTCTATAGAGTCACTGATTACAGGTCACATTCACGCCTAGTTTATATTTCAGTCTATCATTGGTAACTTCCCCAGTTTTACACTGGTTCCCATTTACACTCCTGGGTGGAGAGGCAACGAGGAGTGAAGGACATCGCCTATGCTTCCACCAATCGCTTATCCGCCACCTAATCATCTGACAGTCGAGTGGGATTTGGACCCCGCCTGGTTGATTACCACTCGATCACGCTAACAGCACAGCCAATAGTCGCCCTTCAAATCAGCTTTTGCCGTAGATGATATTTCAAGAGTTTTGAATCAATCCCCTAAGGGGTTTCGGCAGAAGATTTTTAAAGACATTTAAATCCAAGATGGCTGCCGGACAAATTGGCCAATCGGCTTCATCTGAACAAACTTGAATCTCTACACATTAAGGATGCTTCCTGTCACATATAATTGAAATCGGCCAAGTAGTTCTCGAGAAGACATTTTAAATTTCCCATTGCTTTAGCATGGGAGCTTTTGGCAGGAAAATTATCCAAGATGGCTGCAGACCGAGTTTCGAAAATTGCAAATTTGAGATCAGAATAACCAAAAACATATATAAAACCAATTTCACCCTCAAAATCCATCAAATAAAAAAATCCAATATGGCCACCAAACACGCTATATATTGATTGGCCCACTGCGACCATGTATTTTGATGGATCAACTTCCGTTGAACAAACCTTAATGGCCCTTAGTCCCTAATCATATCTGCCAAATTTCGGCCCAATCCCTTCAGCGGTTCTGGAGTTGTTTTCACTAAAACTAAGTCAACAAAGATGGCGGCCGAACCATTTGACCAATCAAGTTTCCTTGAACAAACTTGGTTCAGCTCTTGCCCTAGATCATATTTTATGAGGTTTGCATCAATCCCCCCAAGCGGTTTCGGAGAAGATTTTTAAAACGTTTCCTAAAATCGGCCCAAATCCAAAATGGCCGTTTGAACAAACTTGGATCCCTATGACCTAAGAATGTTTCCTGCCAAATATAATTGGAATCGGCCCAGTGGTTCTTGAGAAGAAGTCGTTTAAAGGAAAAGTTGATGGATAGACAGACGGACGACGACCGACAGACACACGATGGACGGTCGCCATGGCATAAGCTCCGTTGGCAAAAAATTAAAAAAGTTCTGAACAAAGCATGGAAATCTAAGTTTCAAACATAGAATTTATACCAGGAAACATGAATGTACATGTATGTAGCGAGTAAATCAGGCACAAAACAAAAGAATTCAGGATGGCCACAGGCCTAATCAACCAACTGGAGTGAAAAATGCCATTTTCATATTCAGCATGATATTCAAAAACCTATTTTCTAAACGCACCATTTACGATGTTAAAATCTATCAAATAACAAAGGCTCAAGTTTGGGCCATTTAATGCCTAACCGTATTTCCGAGATTTCGTTTCCATTTAGCAGTTCTGGAAAACATGTTTCCTACCCATAAACAAAGTCCACATAATTCCTAGTGCATGCCAGATGACATTTGGATCACTATGTTGAACCATTCTCCACTTCGCACAAGGCTTGACAAAAATTGAATGGCCCTTATTACGTCCTTATTACGCAACTCTAGATATTTTTTATCAGTTTTGCAGGCTTTTTTTGTGTGAAAACTGGGGCATCCAAGCTTGCAGACAAATTTATCTTTCAGGTTCTCTTGAACAAATATGACTCAAAACAGGCTCTAGATGAGGTTTCATGAATTTCACATCCACAATCATTGTGATTTCGAAGTGGAAGATGTAAACTTAGATATGTTTCTAAAAATAGTGCAAAATTCAAGATGGCCACTGACTATATCGATCAATTAGCTTTCTTTGAAAAATCTTAGATCTCTAAGTCCCCAGGATGATGATGTCAAATGTGGTTGAAATCGTCCCACCGGTTCTTGAGAAATCGCTTAAAGGTAAGAGTTTACGTAAAAGGACAGATGATGGACGGAAAGCCATCATTGCATAAGCCCACTAGGATTTTCAAGACAGTTGAGCCACATTAAATGACCATAACAACCTAACAATTCAGGTATTTAATACTCAAAAGAATTTGATACTCGTCAGTTGCTGAATTCAGCAAATTTTTAAAAGAACTTTAATTGAAAGCTGTTGTTGGTTGTTGCTGCACCCTACGTAGAACATTGGTAATGTTAAAGGTGCATATTCACACCAGAATGATTGAAAATAAAATTATTAAAATTGTATACTTTTATAAGCTTAAATTATGTGTCATGAAACGAAATAAATCTTAACATATGATGATTCCATTCCATTTAAATTAATATAATTTCTTAAGTTGCGAAATTGAAATAGAGGCACGGGCCTCTATTTCAATTTCGCAACTTAAAAAATTATATTAATTTATATGGAATGGAATCATCATATGTTAAGATTTATTTCATTTCATTACATATAGGCTCACAGTTTAAGCTTCTAAAAGTGTATAATTTAAACAATTTTATTTTCAGAAATTTTACTGTGAATATGCACCTTTAATAAATCTGTTCCATTCATCTTATTTTCATGCCACGTGTAGAGCTATGGCAATTCAAGTTGTTCATAGCATTCCAGTATTATATCAGAAACTTGAGCATGTTCTTCATAGCATTCCAGTATTATATCAGAGAAACTTGAGCATGTTCTTCATAGCATTCCAGTATTATATCAGAGAAACTTGAGCATGTTGTTTATAGCATTCCAGTATTATATCAGAGAAACTTGAGCATGTTGTTCATAGCATTCCAGTATTATATCAGAGAAACTTGATCATGTTGTTCATAGCATTCCAGTATTATATCAGAGAAACTTGAGCATGTTGTTCATAGCATTCCAGTATTATATCAGAGAAACTTGAGCATGTTGTTCATAGCATTCCAGTATTATATCAGAGAAACTTGAGCATGTTGTTCATAGCATTCCAGTATTATATCAGAGAAACTTGAGCATGTTGTTCATAGCATTCCAGTATTATATCAGAGAAACTTGAGCATGTTGTTCATAGCATTCCAGTATTATATCAGAGAAACTTGAGCATGTTGTTCATAGCATTCCAGTATTATATCAGAGAAACTTGAGCATGTTGTTCATAGCATTCCAGTATTATATCAGAGAAACTTGAGCATGTTCTTCATAGCATTCCAGTATTATATCAGAGAAACTTGAGCATGTTGTTTATAGCATTCCAGTATTATATCAGAGAAACTTGAGCATGTTGTTCATAGCATTCCAGTATTATATCAGAGAAACTTGAGCATGTTGTTCATAGCATTCCAGTATTATATCAGAGAAACTTGAGCATGTTGTTCATAGCATTCCAGTATTATATCAGAGAAACTTGAGCATGTTGTTCATAGCATTCCAGTATTATATCAGAGAAACTTGAGCATGTTGTTCATAGCATTCCAGTATTATATCAGAGAAACTTGAGCATGTTGTTCATAGCATTCCAGTATTATATCAGAGAAACTTGAGCATGTTGTTCATAGCATTCCAGTATTATATCAGAGAAACTTGAGCATGTTGTTCATAGCATTCCAGTATTATATCAGAGAAACTTGAGCATGTTGTTCATAGCATTCCAGTATTATATCAGAGAAACTTGAGCATGTTGTTCATAGCATTCCAGTATTATATCAGAGAAACTTGAGCATGTTGTTCATAGCATTCCAGTATTATATCAGAGAAACTTGAGCATGTTGTTCATAGCATTCCAGTATTATATCAGAGAAACTTGAGCATGTTGTTCATAGCATTCCAGTATTATATCAGAGAAACTTGAGCACGTTGTTCATAGCATTCCAGTATTATATCAGAGAAACTTGAGCATGTTGTTCATAGCATTCCAGTATTATATCAGAGAAACTTGAGCATGTTGTTCATAGCATTCCAGTATTATATCAGAGAAACTTGAGCATGTTGTTCATAGCATTCCAGTATTATATCAGAGAAACTTGAGCATGTTGTTCATAGCATTCCAGTATTATATCAGAGAAACTTGAGCATGTTGTTCATAGCATTCCAGTATTATATCAGAGAAACTTGAGCATGTTGTTCATAGCATTCCAGTATTATATCAGAGAAACTTGAGCATGTTGTTCATAGCATTCCAGTATTATATCAGAGAAACTTGAGCATGTTCTTCATAGCATTCCAGTATTATATCAGAGAAACTTGAGCATGTTGTTCATAGCATTCCAGTATTATATCAGAGAAACTTGAGCATGTTGTTTATAGCATTCCAGTATTATATCAGAGAAACTTGAGCATGTTGTTCATAGCATTCCAGTATTATATCAGAGAAACTTGAGCATGTTGTTCATAGCATTCCAGTATTATATCAGAGAAACTTGAGCATGTTGTTCATAGCATTCCAGTATTATATCAGAGAAACTTGAGCACGTTGTTCATAGCATTCCAGTATTATATCAGAGAAACTTGAGCATGTTGTTCATAGCATTCCAGTATTATATCAGAGAAACTTGAGCATGTTGTTCATAGCATTCCAGTATTATATCAGAGAAACTTGAGCATGTTGTTCATAGCATTCCAGTATTATATCAGAGAAACTTGAGCATGTTGTTCATAGCATTCCAGTATTATATCAGAGAAACTTGAGCATGTTGTTCATAGCATTCCAGTATTATATCAGAGAAACTTGAGCATGTTGTTCATAGCATTCCAGTATTATATCAGAGAAACTTGAGCATGTTGTTTATAGCATTCCAGTATTATATCAGAGAAACTTGAGCATGTTGTTCATAGCATTCCAGTATTATATCAGAGAAACTTGAGCATGTTGTTCATAGCATTCCAGTATTATATCAGAGAAACTTGAGCATGTTGTTCATAGCATTCCAGTATTATATCAGAGAAACTTGAGCATGTTGTTCATAGCATTCCAGTATTATATCAGAGAAACTTGAGCATGTTGTTCATAGCATTCCAGTATTATATCAGAGAAACTTGAGCATGTTGTTCATAGCATTCCAGTATTATATCAGAGAAACTTGAGCATGTTGTTCATAGCATTCCAGTATTATATCAGAGAAACTTGAGCACGTTGTTCATAGCATTCCAGTATTATATCAGAGAAACTTGAGCACGTTGTTCATAGCATTCCAGTATTATATCAGAGAAACTTGAGCACGTTGTTCATAGCATTCCAGTATTATATCAGAGAAACTTGAGCATGTTGTTTATAGCATTCCAGTATTATATCAGAGAAACTTGAGCATGTTGTTCATAGCATTCCAGTATTATATCAGAGAAACTTGAGCATGTTGTTCATAGCATTCCAGTATTATATCAGAGAAACTTGAGCATGTTGTTCATAGCATTCCAGTATTATATCAGAGAAACTTGAGCATGTTGTTCATAGCATTCCAGTATTATATCAGAGAAACTTGAGCATGTTCTTCATAGCATTCCAGTATTATATCAGAGAAACTTGAGCACGTTGTTCATAGCATTCCAGTATTATATCAGAGAAACTTGAGCATGTTGTTCATAGCATTCCAGTATTATATCAGAGAATCTTGAGCACGTTGTTCATAGCATTCCAGTATTATATCAGAGAAACTTGAGCACGTTGTTTATAGCATTCCAGTATTATATCAGAGAATCTTGAGCACGTTGTTCATAGCATTCCAGTATTATATCAGAGAAACTTGAGCATGTTGTTCATAGCATTCCAGTATTATATCAGAGAAACTTGAGCATGTTCTTCATAGCATTCCAGTATTATATCAGAGAAACTTGAGCATGTTGTTCATAGCATTCCAGTATTATATCAGAGAAACTTGAGCATGTTCTTCATAGCATTCCAGTATTATATCAGAGAAACTTGAGCATGTTGTTCATAGCATTCCAGTATTATATCAGAGAAACTTGAGCATGTTGTTTATAGCATTCCAGTATTATATCAGAGAAACTTGAGCATGTTCTTCATAGCATTCCAGTATTATATCAGAGAAACTTGAGCATGTTGTTCATAGCATTCCAGTATTATATCAGAGAAACTTGAGCATGTTGTTCATAGCATTCCAGTATTATATCAGAGAAACTTGAGCACGTTGTTCATAGCATTCCAGTATTATATCAGAGAAACTTGAGCATGTTGTTCATAGCATTCCAGTATTATATCAGAGAAACTTGAGCATGTTGTTCATAGCATTCCAGTATTATATCAGAGAAACTTGAGCATGTTGTTCATAGCATTCCAGTATTATATCAGAGAAACTTGAGCATGTTGTTCATAGCATTCCAGTATTATATCAGAGAAACTTGAGCATGTTGTTCATAGCATTCCAGTATTATATCAGAGAAACTTGAGCATGTTGTTCATAGCATTCCAGTATTATATCAGAGAAACTTGAGCATGTTGTTCATAGCATTCCAGTATTATATCAGAGAAACTTGAGCATGTTGTTCATAGCATTCCAGTATTATATCAGAGAAACTTGAGCATGTTGTTCATAGCATTCCAGTATTATATCAGAGAAACTTGAGCATGTTGTTCATAGCATTCCAGTATTATATCAGAGAAACTTGAGCATGTTGTTCATAGCATTCCAGTATTATATCAGAGAAACTTGAGCATGTTGTTCATAGCATTCCAGTATTATATCAGAGAAACTTGAGCATGTTGTTCATAGCATTCCAGTATTATATCAGAGAAACTTGAGCATGTTGTTCATAGCATTCCAGTATTATATCAGAGAAACTTGAGCATGTTGTTCATAGCATTCCAGTATTATATCAGAGAAACTTGAGCATGTTGTTCATAGCATTCCAGTATTATATCAGAGAAACTTGAGCATGTTGTTCATAGCATTCCAGTATTATATCAGAGAAACTTGAGCATGTTGTTCATAGCATTCCAGTATTATATCAGAGAAACTTGAGCATGTTGTTCATAGCATTCCAGTATTATATCAGAGAAACTTGAGCATGTTGTTCATAGCATTCCAGTATTATATCAGAGAAACTTGAGCATGTTGTTCATAGCATTCCAGTATTATATCAGAGAAACTTGAGCATGTTGTTCATAGCATTCCAGTATTATATCAGAGAAACTTGAGCATGTTGTTCATAGCATTCCAGTATTATATCAGAGAAACTTGAGCATGTTGTTTATAGCATTCCAGTATTATATCAGAGAAACTTGAGCACGTTCTTCATAGCATTCCAGTATTATATCAGAGAAACTTGAGCACGTTGTTCATAGCATTCCAGTATTATATCAGAGAAACTTGAGCATGTTGTTTATAGAATTCCAGTATTATATCAGAGAAACTTGAGCATGTTGTTTATAGAATTCCAGTATTATATCAGAGAAACTTGAGCATGTTGTTCATAGCATTCCAGTATTATATCAGAGAAACTTGAGCATGTTGTTCATAGCATTCCAGTATTATATCAGAGAAACTTGAGCATGTTGTTCATAGCATTCCAGTATTATATCAGAGAAACTTGAGCATGTTGTTCATAGC
Source organism: Chaetoderma sp. LZ-2023a (assembly GCA_034401795.1). NCBI lineage: Eukaryota > Metazoa > Mollusca > Caudofoveata > Chaetodermatida > Chaetodermatidae > Chaetoderma > Chaetoderma sp. LZ-2023a. Next base: position 106,853,936 of record CM067370.1, on the reverse strand, counting down.
ATTCCAGTATTATATCAGAGAAACCTGAGCATGTTGTTCATAGCATTCCAGTATTATATCAGAGAAACTTGAGCATGTTGTTCATAGCATTCCAGTATTATATCAGAGAAACTTGAGCATGTTGTTCATAGCATTCCAGTATTATATCAGAGAAACTTGACCATGTTGTTTATAGCATTCCAGTATTATATCAGAGAAACTTGAGCATGTTGTTCATAGCTTTCCAGTATTATATCAGAGAAACTTGAGCATGTTGTTCATAGCATTCCAGTATTATATCAGAGAAACTTGAGCATGTTGTTCATAGCATTCCAGTATTATATCAGAGACACTTGACCATGTTGTTTATAGCATTCCAGTATTATATCAGAGAAACTTGAGCATGTTGTTCATAGCATTCCAGTATTATATCAGAGAAATTTGATCATGTTAGATTAACTGTTTAAACCTCAAAAATTTCTCATAGAAAATGTTAATTTGCAGACTAAGCAGGCCTGTTCAAATTGAAAATGTGCACGTTGCGCAAACTTGTTTTGGGTAACCCATTCTGTTTTGCGTAACCATTTTTCATATATTTATGAACAACATGAAACCAGATGCGGGAACGGAAAATGGGTTGTGTCAGAAATGTTTGCGTAACCTTTGCGCAAACTTAAAACGGGTTACGCAAATTTGGACAGGCCTGCTAAGAGATTATGTTTGAAAACTTACCACTGGAATGACTGGCTCGATTATTGATCCAGTGATTCCACTGATAAATTTTCAAAAATAGTCTTCTTTTGTTTTGCAAACAGACATTTCTCAGGAAACCTGCAAGCTATTTTGGCAGGCCTTAGCGTTAACCCTTTAACACTCATATCAGCCAAAAACGTCTTCTGCAGTGGGTCTTGGGAAATGTCCATTTGCAGACCGTGGAGACTATTTTTGAAAATTTACCATTGGAATGATAAATTTTCAAAAATAGTCTTCTCTTGGTCTGCAAATGGACATTGACTGAGAAAAATGAAATTGTGCTATATTGTTCACAATAACAAAATCAATCCATTCCTCCCACAAGTATAATTAGAATATGTCTGCAGATCACATTTCCTCTTAATTAAATGCCAAATGTAATAAGCAAATCATCAACATGCTTAGTGCACATAGGATGTTAATTAGTGAAGTGTACAGGTAGACAGAAAGCTTTCCCGATCCACTGGTGAATAACGGTAGTTTTAATAAAGCTAGATTGAAGCGCTAAGATAATCAATATTAACAAATGCACCAGTACTATAATATACTAGTACATGTAGAAGGAACAGACGACCCAGAGGGTCTGGTCTTATGTTTTACTAATTACATATACCTACCTCCTTGCATTACTATAGCTCTTTCCTTCTCTGAAAGGAAGCGTAGTAGGATGAATTTTTTACAGCCAATGTTTGATGGGTATTGTGGTTACAGAGTGACTGAAGGCTTCTTCAGGAATCTCCACACTCTCTCTAACGATGAGATCCATAGTAATTCGCTTGAATGCTATATCTCAGAATGAGGCAAGAAGAGGGTTAATCCAATACCCACTGAGAAGGTCATTAAGCACAATGACAACCTCATTACATTCCTTTGATGAAGCCAGTCATATAATCCAGCTTTAAGCAGATCAATGAAGAGGTAGATGATCCTGTCACTACTCAACAGACCCTCCAGGTCGTCTGGTCATTATTACTACATTACGACCTACCTCCTTGCATTACTATAGCTCAAATACAGATTTCAACATTGAATAAAGCCCGGAGGGAGGCAAATTTTTCTCAACACTGATGTAAAAATAGAGACGAGTACGAAGTTAGTAATAACAAGACGAGGAAGATACTATAAAGATAGTAATGCCTCAAAATTGCTCTCAAAGCATCTTAATAGAAGTAAGAGAAGAAAATAGAAGATACGAAGGATCATACTTGACCCCAAGAAGATATTAAACATAAGGATCATGCCAATGGAGATGAATAAATAACGGTGATGAAAGAGATGATATGAAAGAAGTGAAATACACACATGAACGAGAAGTAATGAATTCACACTCACCCCTAAAATAAGGGTTATATGAATGAAGATGATGAAGGACGTTTAGAAGATGATGATGACGACGAAGGAATACGAGTCATGGTCCCTGAAGCTACCTTATCAATGTTCTTATAGACAAATGAAGAAGGTCCAGAATCTTTAAGATAGTAGTTAATAGATGTATTTGCTGATTTCCAATTAGCAACTTGCATAATGTCATCTAGAGAAGATCCGTTAAAAAGGGCACAAGAGGTGGCGGCAGGCCCCTAGCATCATGGGCCTTAACACCCACAATAGCATTGTCCCCAGGAGAGGCCAATTCATGGCAAATTTTGATGGTATCAACTATGCAACGAGAAATAGTTGTTAATGAGGCAGGACGATCCAGACCTTCAGCAAATGTGACCCAAAGATGTCTATTGTCAGTTCCAGATAGGAAGAGGTTTTTTAAAGGATGGGGGGGGGGGGGTGTCTAGAATTACCCATACCTCTAATAAAGTCATGCAAGTGTTTCTGAACTTGCACTGAAGGATCAGTAAGACACTGAACAAAGGAGTTCAGACCAAAACGATAGGATCTGATGGTGTTAACTGAGTTTTTTCTGATCATAAAGGAAGACCAGAAAATCAGTGACTTGAGTTACAGAGGCCTCAGAGGGCAAGATAGAATGGTCTGCGCACCATCTTTTGAAAAACTCAAATCGAGCTTTATAAATGTTTCTAGTGGAAGATCTGAAGGATTTCTCAAAAAGTTCTTGAGATCTGACTGAAAAGACTGACGAAGAAGGTGGCAGCTCGACAGCTTCCAGACTGACAGGCAAATGATTTCTGGATTCTGATGGAGAATCCTGCCTCTGTTTTGGGACAATAGATTGTGGGAGACAGGAAGTAGCAGAGGGAAATCTACAAGAAGGTCCAGGAGATCCGGAAACCATGATTTTGTTGGCCAAAACGGAGCTACCAATAGGACTACACAAGGATGTTGTCTGATCTTTCTGAGGACTAGAGGAGTGAGAAACATCGGAGGAAAGGCGTAAGTGAACATATTGTCCCAAGACTGAGCTAGAGCGTCCACTGAAAGAGCCATGGGTTCCGGAAAGGGAGAAATGAAGGTGGATATCTTTCTGTTCTTGAGTGTAGCAAACAAGTCTATGAGGGGACGATCGAACTGAAGAACAATCGACTGGGCTACAACCTCTTTCAACTCCCATTCTGTTTCTGGGATCCTGGAAGGGCGAAATAACTGGATGGCAAGAAAATTCAGTTTGCCTGGGACGTGGGATGCTTGAAGATAAATGTTGAGGGACTTGCAAAACCGAAACATGATCATGGACTCTCAACGGAGAGAGACCGACCTGGTCCCCCCCCCCATGATGATTGATGAACGAGACCACTGTAAAATTGACTGATCTGATAATGATTGACGTACCGAGAATCAAGGGTTCCCAATGAGCTAGGGCATGGAAAACTGCCCACAGTTCTAACAGGTTGACATGGTAGGAAGATTCTGTGAGGGACCAGGTTCCCGAAATCTTCCTGGAATCCCAAATGGCTCCCCACCGCTCCAGGGATGCATCTATGAAGATAATTACCTGTAGGGTTGGAAGATGTAGAGGAACCCCTAATAAAAGGGACTGACGGTCCTTCCAAATCCGGCAATGAGTCATGAGAGAGAACTTGATGAGAATTGGAAAATCCAGAGAATCTAGAGACTGATTCCAATGGGCCATAACATAAAACTGGAAGGGTCTTCTCATCAGAGGATCCCAAGGAATCACTTTTTCTACTGAAACCATGAGGCCTATGATTCTGAGAAAGGATCGGGCCGTAACTAATTGGCCTACATTGAGAGCTTGAACAGTGGACATTAGCGTCTGGACATTGGGAAGGGAGGGGAATAACTTCCCCTGAGAGAAAGCTGCGGGACATGTACCAATGAAGAATGATCAGTGACGCTCGACAGATATAGACCAACCTGGACACACACCCTCCTGATGAAAGAAGAATGAACACACACACACACACACACACACACACACACACACACACACACACACAACACACACACACACACACACACACACACACACACACACACACACACAACACACACACTCCTAATGAATGAAGAATGAGCCTACTGTGAAATGTCTGATTGGATAAAGATTGAGCCAGAGAATCAGGGGTTCCCAATGAACTAGGGCATGGAAAAAAACACCCACAGTTCTAAAAGCTTGACATGAAAGGAAGATTCTGTGAGGGACCAGGATCCTGAAATCTTCTTGGAGTCCCAGAAGGAACACCATCCTTGCAGGGATGTATCTGTGAAAAAGATGGCCTGAGGAGATGGTGGATGAAGAGGGACCCCAAATAACAGGGATTAACTGACTTTCCAAAACCGGCAATGGTTCATGAGTTGAAATTGATGAAAATCCAATGATTAAGAAATCTAGACTGACTCCAGTGGGTCATAAGATAGAACTGGAAAGGTCTTTTCATCAGAGGAGCCCAAGGAATCACTTTCTATACCTAAACCATGAGGCCTATGAATCTGAGGAAAGATCTGGCCGAAACTAACTGGCCTACCTCGAGAGGTTGAATTGTGGATACCATTATCTGCACATTGGGAGGTAGGGAAATAACCTCCCCTGAGAGAGGTTGAAAGAGACCTCCAGGTTGGTAAAAACACAGACCAGCGGGACCTTTCCATATACGATATCATGTATAAAGAAGCAAACTTTGCAACCAGTAATTCAAAATATGGAAAGACATCCCCCACCCCCCACCCCCACCCCTCATTAAGGATGCTTATAAATCGATCCTGATTACAAAATGAAATGTGCACATCGGTTACACACATAATACAATAACATAAATTCAGAAGACCTAATAACGAAAAGAGATAAGAAGCCTACCAACGGAAGATATACTAGTATGATATAAACGAAATCAAGGATTTCTTTTTTCACGAGAGAGTTGATACTTACCTCCCTAATACTTTTGATATTGCTAAATATTGGCTTTCACTCAATAAACACTCAGATTAAAACAGTTAGGTGCCCCTACTGGGCAGGGAGTCAGAGCATAGTCTGGCGGATGCCAGCCCCACCACCGCGCATGCGCAGACTAGCACTTCCTCTGACTAATTTATTGGCTGATACACATGCAACTATAAAGAGCCTGAAGACCGAGCCTCTGTGGGGTGGAGAGGCCGGGTCCGTATCTAGGGAGGTAAGTATCAACTCTCGTGAAAAAAGAAATCCTTGATTTCGTTTATTTCACATCAAGAGTATACTTACCTCCCTAATACTTTTGATATTGCCAGAATTCGACAGTGAATTCGGCGGGAGGGAGGCGAGGTCAAAAGACCAGCTCATCCCTATACGCTTTTCTGCGTTTAAGGCACTTAAACTTCTGAAACTGTATGAAAAAACAGTCAGGATTTGACTAACCATCGGATAACACCCCCGATGTATGAGAAATGACCGAATGTCATATGCGCTCCACCCCCTCCTTCCTGGGAGGAAGAGTCGAATGACCTCAATGTCCTATACGCTCTCTACGTACAAGTGCCATGTACTACAGGACAGAGACGAAAAAACTCCATTTTCGTATACTCTCAACAATGAACCACATAAATACACAAAACCATCATCATATTAATAACGGGTAACGTGACAAGACAATCAACAATGGACAACACATACACAAGACTGACCTGGTTGAAAATGGCTGCTGACATCCTCTTCCCATTGGTGAAGCACGATGCAGTCCCAAATTAGTGGTTGTTTCCATAAATTAATTGTGAAATATATAAGCAATGAGGAAACCCCATCAAAAATATATGCCAAGTTATTTTTTCAAAATCGACAAGGCGAGAGGATTAGAGGTGTCACGGAGATAATGGTCTGTAAAACTTGACTCACAGTGCCACTGAGCCACCGACATAATATCATCCACCGGGACCCCATTAAATAGGGCAGTGGATGTCACTACGCCGCGGACACTGTGAGCCTTGGCCACGTCAGCCTGCTTCCCGGTGGCGGATTTATGGCAAAACTGAATGCATTCTACAATCCACCTGGAAATGGTGTCCTTAGAAGCCCTGCCATGGGGTTCAATATAAGACAACCATAACGCCGACTGGTCGGTGCGCCACTCCGCCGTACGTTGTTTGTACCGGCAAAGCGCCCGGACGGGACACCATGCTTTAGAATTAGGATCATATCTAGTTAAAGCAGGCAAAACAATAGGTTGACCTGGATATTTCAACGACTGATTTTTAGCCAAGAAATTAATCCTAGGTAGCAGCTTAAGGCCTTCCCCTGAAACCACAAAACGGTCATCCTCGGCTGATAAGGCATGAATTTCACTCCTACGCATAGCCGAGGCCGCAGCAATTAAAAACACAGTCTTCAGTGTTAATAGTTTCATAGAAATGGAACTAAGTGGTTCAAACGGCTTATCACCTAGTACTTGAAGCACTAGCGATAAACTCCAAGACGGAATCACAGGTGGATTCCTTGGTCTTAGATTGCCCATGCCTTTAATTAATACATTTAATGTATTTAGTTCATCACTTCCCCTCTTAGCCAAGCAAGGAATAACAGACATTAACGCTGACTTATAACCAGCAATAGAGTTAGGCTTGAGGCTATAGGCATCATAGAGGTGACAGAGGAAATCAGCTACTACCTGAATAGATGAATCCATTGGATCAATACATCTTTTTGAGCACCATTCTGCAAATCTGTTGATTTTATAATTATATGCTCTGGAGGTTGACCCCCTCCTGGCTTTGGCCATAAACATGGCTGCTTGCTCAGAAAAGCCCTCCTTAATTCTAGATTCCTTGACAACATCCACGCAGTCAATCTGAACATTGACGGATTGTTGTGAAGGGCCTTGCCCTGGAAGATAATATCGTCCATCAGAGGCAGAGGAACCGGATTGCAGACCAGAAGGTCCAGCAGATCCGTATACCATGATCGGCTTGGCCAATCCGGGGCGATCAGAAGTACTTGGCATTCCTCTTGTCTGATTTTCTGAAGAATTTTTGGAATCAGGATTGCTGGAGGGAATGCGTATGCATACATTCTCCCCCAGCTGATAGCTAACGCATCTGTTGCGAAAGCGCTTGGATCCGGAATCGGAGAGACGTACGTCGTCATCTTCGCATTCTTCTTCGTTGCGAACAGATCGATGTTGGGTTTCCCCCAATGGTCGAACAGACGATCCGCCACACATTGATTTAGTTGCCATTCCGTGGGTAAAACACTCATCCTTCGGCTCAATGAGTCTGCTAGCAGATTTAACCTTCCCGGAATATGAACTGCTTTCAAGGTAATCTGGTGATCCAGACACCAACAAAGCAGTCTCCATGTCATCATACAGAGACTGGGCGACTTCGTTCCGCCCTGGCGGTTTATGTAAGTCACAACTGTTGAGTTGTCTGAACGAATAAGAACAATCTTGCCCTGAACTTTCTGTAAGAAATGTTCCAGGCCCAGGACTACTGCTCTTAGCTCCAGTAGATTTATATGTTCCTTTGACTGTTCCAGATTCCAAAGCCCTGATATCGTGGACTCTTCCAGGCAAGCTCCCCAGCCCTCCATCGATGCATCTGTATACACAGTCACCTGAGGGTGGGGAGGGGTTAGCATAACCCCCACCAAGAGATTCTCTGTGTCCAACCACCATTGCAGGTGATGAATCAGAGGCGCCAACACTGACACATTCGAGTCCAGCGAACCTGTACTCTGGGTCCATTGTGTCATGAGAAATAACTGGATCGGCCGCCTGCGTAAGGCGGCCTGAGGAATGACTGGTTCCAATGAAACCATCAACCCCAGCATTCTCAAGTAAACCCGTGCCAGGACATGACGACTGTCGCACACTGACTGAATTAATGAGATGAGTTTCTGAACTCTCTCCTGAGTAGGATAAACATATCCTGTCTCTAGATCGAAGAACATCCCCAGGTAAACAAACTTCTGGGATGGAATCAGCTCTGATTTTGGGAAATTCTAAGTCTGTGAGAGTTTTCAAAACAATCTCCAGACTGGCCGATAAACTTTCCCGAGTGTGCGCTTTCAACAGCCAGTCGTCTATGTACGTGTGGACTGCTATGCTTCTCCTGCGGAGGTATGCGGTGATCGCAAGAACCACACGGGTGAAAACCCGAGGAGCCGTGGAAATTCCGAAGGGTAGCACCCTGAATTCCCACTGTCTGCCCTGGAATGCAAATCTCAGGAAGCGACGGAAACTCCTGTGTATGGGGATGTGGAAATAAGCGTCCTTCAAATCTATCGACGCTGTCCACATTCCCCTCTCTAACCCCGCCAACACCGAGCGCACAGTCTCCATCTTGAAACTGGGCGTCTCTATGAACTTGTTCAATGGCTTGAGGTTGAGAATTGGTCTCCACCCTCCGGTGTTCTTTGTTACTAAGAACAGGGTTGAATAGAAGCCCGGACACCTCTGTGCCGGCTGAATAGCTCCTTTTTGTATGAGGGAATTTATTTCCTCCTCGATACACAACCTTTGATCTGGATCTCTCGGATTTGGAGTCCAGATCGGCACTAGAGACAGTCGCGATGGCGGGCCTGTCATCCAATCGGGATGATACCCGACTGAAAGCCATCGCAAGACTAAACGGTCCTGAGTTAACCGTTCCCACTCTTGCATGTGGTCGGCTAACCGGCCTCCCACCGGTCCACCTAGGGATAGAGGTGGACATAAGGAGTGCAAGAGCGGCACTGTCTCCCTTGCCAGAAACACCGGCGCGGTTCTCACCGCGGTAACCGTCCCATCAGGAACGATTACCCCGCCCAGATCCTCGCACGCCACGACCAGCACCGCGCGCACCTCGGTGCGCGGGCGGCTGCCTGGCTGACTGCGCCTGAGGAGCCTACGCCCCCCTCGCTGCTGGCCGAATCGCACGCGGCCGAGGCCGGCGCTGCGATGGTGGTTGGCCTCTGACCTGGCCACTACCACCTCGAGCCTGCAGGGGACGATACGCAGGGGGTGCGGCGCGAACGTTGGCACGACGAAGCACCTCAAACTGCTCGCGCAGCGCCCTCTGGTTATTGACCAGAGTAACCGTCTCCTGGAGGTGCCTACATCCCTCACCTCCAAAGAGACCAGGACCTGTCATAGGCGTACGTAGTAGCCTATTGTAGAGGTCCTGGGACGGGCACAGATTATCCAAGGCAAAAGTGCGCCTTGCCCGGACACTCCTGGTCACCGCCCGCGTCATACAGTCCAGAGCCAGGTTGATACCATCCTGGATGGCTCGCTGGACTGTGACCGGACTTGGCTGGCGCGATGCGGATGCTGTTACTACCCCTTGTAACAGATGGGAGACGTGGGACAGAGCGGCAATCGAAGCCCTCCCACTCTCCTCCGCATCACGCAACGCGCATTTGCTGAACGCAACGCGTTCGAACACAAGACTCCCGTGTCAGAACGGGAGCCTGGCCGCGCATCCTCACCCAAAGCCGCGCGGTCATCCACGCTCGGCTTCGGTACCACACCGTACCGCTGGTAGTCCAGGGGCACGATGCGGCAACGCCTGGCCACCTCGCGCGGGGCCTTAGCGAGACGTCCACTCGACTTAATGGACGTCTCCGCCGCCTCGAACATGTCAACGACATGCTCTGCCAGCGGCAGAGAAGGCATAGCGTTAGCAGTAGGCTTACCAGCTAACCACGGCCTGTGCTCACGCTGGCTAGCCGACTGCTCCACGGGCAGATCTGGTCTAACACTCACCAACCACTGGCAAGCATCAGACCAATCCTCCTCCGTGGCTAGCTGCGAGCGCTCTACAAGACGGGGGCCTTCGTCTTCCTCCTGAGCGCAAGCAACAGAGCTTGACGGCGGGTACGCTGATATCCCTGGCAAGCCAGGGAGAACATGCGGGCCTGACAATACCGGCATGCTAATATCACTGGTTTGACCATGAGCAGGCGCCGTGATAGAGCGCGGGGCATATACCGCCCCACCACGGCCCCGGCCAGCACCAGCGACACTCTCGGCAAGCCGAGGTATGCGGTACCGCTGGCCTTCAGCGCCCAGGGCCACAGTCTGAACCGTGGATTCTACCCCTGGGAGAGTAGAACCGTGGAAAAAGGCGCCTGTATTCCCCGCGAGGGGTGCACAGACGTCATAATCCATGGCCACGTCTTCAGACGGCGACCCCAACAGGTAATCCTCATCCTCCTGGCCAGACAGATTAGACTCCGGGTCAGCAAAGAGAGCTAACCCGGACTGGCCAGGGAAGGTGCCATACGAGGTACTGGCACCCGTGGTGTGCGGATACCCCTGGACTGATAAGCAGCCCGCGGGTTCCAGCGACGACCGTCCACGGTCCCTATTGGGCGCGGCAATAAGCCTGCTGCCAGGGCCATGGAACGCCCCCTCTAATGGGGCCACCTCTGAATCTTCAAACAACGGAAGCGTACTAAGGAACGTTGATTCAGAGGTGGGGATTACCTGCTCCGAAGCAGATGATGAGGTCAATAAAGGATTTGGTCCAGGAAGCATGCCACGAAGCAACTCTGGAACCAAATCCTTTATTGTCCTCCTCATCTCTCCCAACATCTCGGTCCGGAAGGCCTCCATGTCCACCGCGGACGAGGCCTTCCTCTTACCCTTCTTACTTACACCCTCTTTTTTCAGCTTCTTCTTCTCCTCCTCCACCTTGTCCTTCGCCTGCAAGCACAAGAATTCGGACATTAGCTCGCCCCCCCCAGTGCTTACATATCTCGCAATTAAGCAAGGGACCACAGGGGCTACACTGAAAACAGAGATGAGGGCCAAACTTGTCCCTCAAAAATCGTCCACAGGACGCACAACCAGGTCTCTGAAAAAGGCCAAAGGACGAGGAGTATGAGCAAACTAGTTAAGCTTAGAAAACTCACCAACTCAAGAGAAGGAAAATGATCATAAAGATCATAATTTATCAGAAAACCAGCTTCGGACAACTTTAATTGTTAATAAAGAGCAAGGCTGATTATGACGTCATTAATCCTATGACAGGAAAAAATCGATCCCCAACAAACATCCCAGTGCAAGGACGAATTGTATCTCTAACCAGAACATGTGCAGAATGGACATTTCGACTACACAAGCATCAGATATATACTGATAACAATGGCAAATAGAGTTAATTATCTCCCTTTCCTCTAAATAATTAACATCACCTCATATCAATAATTAGATAGCTGACACCTTGTCTAGACAAACCATCCAACCTGATGAACTGGAGCACTCCACCACTGAACGCCTCTTAACTCTCTCCACCTCTAGGGGAAGGAATTGGATCAAGAGGGCAAAGTGAGAAGACCTTTATAATAGGCCTCCAACTCACTGGACATAGAATTTTTGGTTAGATAACCTAACAGTATTAGTAGGAAATGGAACCATGGTGGAGAGACACAAACCCTCTGCTGATGTCATGTCCATTATATTTCTTCACACAGACCTGTGGACATAAACACAAAGAGAGATTAGTCTTATATAGCACCTAGTTGAAATAAACCAACTAATCAAGGCGCTTATCACGTTTAGCGCGAGTCCCGGAAACACATTACAACGGGACAAAACTCGCTAATTTTACTAGAAGTCACCTGATTTAAAGGTCCAAGGCCCTCCTGTGGCGAAGTTACTCTCTCTGCCATCTTTCTCAGGGATAAACTTCTACCAAACCGTCTCAAAAAACTTCGAAAAGAGTATAGAAAGTTTCTAACACAAAAGCATGTGTACACTCTCAGCCAATAAATTAGCAAAGAGGAAGTGCTAGTCTGCGCATGCGCGGTGGTGGGGCTGGCATCCGCCAGACTATGCTCTGACTCCCTGCCCAGTAGGGGCACCTAACTGTTTTAATCTGAGTGTTTATTGAGTGAAAGCCAATATTTAGCAATATCAAAAGTATTAGGGAGGTAAGTATACTCTTGATGTGAAACCTAATATCTGAATAAAGAAAGCTATAAATGAAGAATAAAGGCTAAAAAGCCTCAATATTCCAATTAGGACTAGGCTGATAATAGTTAGGATGTTGATAGTTAAGATATTTCTTGACTTATCTCAGTATAAGTCCAAAGTGTTCAAGAATCTATTTAAATAATTTAGGATGTTACAATGAGAACAGATAGAGATCAAGCATCGATATATACTATTGGAAAGTAATGTTCCTTGAATTGAGTTTAAGGCAATGTATCTTAGTTGTAAGAGCTATATCCTTATTCTAACACCTTCCTGAGAGAGGTAACTTGCATTGATTTCTACTATTCAATCTCTACCACTATCTTTGTATGGAGAAGTAAGCATCATAGAAGAATTGCCGTACTTATTAACAGTTGTAGACATTGAAACAATATAGATAAATATAATTAGTGTTTTAACTAGATTTAGTGACAAACAGAAATCCCATATTAAGCCTATGGGAGGGGTGAGAGTCCAGCTATAGCCAAATAGAATTAGCTAAAATAAACTGATCTATGTAAAGGATCCATATAATAACCAAAATAAAACTTCATGTAAACAAAAAACGGAACGAAATATATACGTGGCGAATTGTCAGTGACCTATATAAAGTGACAGGAACGATGATGACAATCTGACAGCTACCTGAAGTAGATAAGAAGGGAATGAAAAAAGGATAAATTTGGAGCCCAAAATCACCAATCCAGAACTGGTCAGAAAAAAGATGACTCTAAATAAAAAGATTTTAGTTAAAAATAAGAAAATAGCCTTGAAACAAGAATTCTGCGGAATTTAATGTCTCGCCTGTCTTCTGTTTGTCACAGTTAGCTTTACCTTTAACCTTCTGCCCTCAATGTTATTATGCTCCTTCCTAACATTATAGGTAACCATGTATCCAAGTTTAGTTGCAATAGGCTTAAACAATCCTGAAATATAAGCTAAAGGGTTTTGCTAAACGCAAAAACTTAATGTTGAAAAAGCAGAGTTCTGTATAAGTTCAAAGTGACCTTGACCGTTGACCTTGTTCCCCCAACATCATTATGCTGCTTCCTAACATTATAGGTAACCATGTATCCAAGTTCAGTTGCAATAGGCTTAACCAATCCTGAAATATAAGCTGAGTTTTGCTAAACACAAAAACTTAATGTTGAAATAACAGAGTTCTATATCAAGGTCACAGTGACCTTGATCTTTGACCTTGTGACGCCAACATCATCATGCTGCTCCCTAAGATTATAGGTAACCATGTAGCCAGGTTCAGTTACAATAGGCTTAACCAATCCTGAAATATAAGCCGAGAAGTTTCGCAAAGCCTTAATGTTGAAATAACAGAGTTCTGTATCAAGGTCAAAGTGATATTGACCTTTGACCGTGTGAAAACAACATCATCATAATGTTGCTTACTATCATTATAGGTAACCATGTATCCAAGTTTAGTTGCAATAGGCTTAACCAATCCTGAAATATAGGCTGAACAGTTTTGCTAACGCAAAAACATAATGTTGAAATAACAGAGTTCTGTATCAAGGTCACAGTGACCTTTGACCTTGTGACCCCAACATCATCATACTGCTTCCTATCATTTTAGGTAACAATGTATCCAAGTTTGGTTCCAATTGGATCAGACATTGCTGAGATATAAGGCAATAACCTTTGTTTAATGCAAAAACTTAACGTAAAATATTAACAAAGATTATACCGTGACCTTTGACCCCCATAACCTTGACCTCATGATGTATGCATCAGCATGCCATTTCCGTTAAATGTAAATCACAACGTACCCAAGTTTGGTTCCAATTGGATAAGGCATTGTTGAGATATAAGACAATAACTTTTGTTTAACGCAAAAACTTAACATAAAATATTAACAAAGATTATACCGTGAACTTTGACACCATAAACTTGACCTCGTGATGCCTGCATCAGCGTGCTGCTTCCTTTCGATGTATATCTCCATGTACCCAAGTTTGGTTCCAATTGGATCAGGCATTGTTGAGATATAAGACAATAACTTTTGTTTAACGCAAAAACTTAACGTAAAATATTAACAAAGCTTATACTGTGACCTTTGACCCCATAACCTTGAACGCATGATGCCCGCATCAGCGTACTGCTTTCTTTCGATGTATATCTCCATGTATCCAAGTTTGGTTTCAATTGGATCAGGCATTGCTGAGATATAAGGCAATAACTTTTGTTTAACGCAAAAACTTAATGTAAAATATTAACAAAGATTATACTGTAGCCTTTGAGCCTGTAACCTTGACCTCATGGCCTTCTTATCGGCGGGCTGCTTCCTTTTGATGTATATTACCATGCACCCAAGATTGGTTCCAATTGGATCAGGCATTGCTGAGATATAAACTTAACTTAAAAGTTTACGCCGCCGCTGCCATCGTCGCCGCCGCCAGAAAAGTGATACCTATGTCTCGATCCTGCTTCACAGGCGAGACAAAAACAGCCCTCTCTTGGTCATTTCCCAGGACCACTACAGAAGCCGTTTTTGGCTGATATAAGTGCTAAAGGGTTAATAAATGGTACCAATCTGGATCATTAAAAATATAAGCATGTAGGTATATTCAGAGTCACACATCAGGACCTGATCCAGGGTTTTACTTTGGGCACCCTTAGCTGTGTAGATGGTGAAAAAGAGGAGCCACGGAGGTGACATTTCATACTAATTTGTGGGAAAAAATGTATCAGAATATACCATACAGCTCCCCTAGGAGCTTTTTATCCAGTTTTTCATAATTTGGGGTCCAAACTGACGCTGGCCCCAAAACTTTATAACGGGTTCAAAATCAGTCTGGATCAGGCCCTGCACACAGTTAATCCTTTGACAGAGATATGAATAAACACAGCTCTATTGAGATATATAAAAATTTGGGTTCAAATTTTTGCCATTCAGCCTTTGAACCCTTGGCATTTTGTCACAGGATGCTCGTGCTGACACTCATCAATATGTGATAAGTACATTGATGAGTGACATTAATTAAGTAATTACCACGGCTGAGGTGTGATTCCCATGAGGAATACAACATGACATTCTGCTTTAATATCACATGTCTGTCAGTTAATGTGCGTGACCATGAACAAACTAAACGTACAGCACTAAGGATAATCAACTCTTATCATGCTGATGGCAAAAGTGTAATTGTCGCAGAAGTATGAGAAAAAATGCTGGTTTAAGTTTTATAAACTATATTGTTCAAAATGTTAACCATTTCACTGATGAAATTTTCAAGGCACCCATACAAGAAAACTGTTGAATATTTTGAAATTAATTTGACTGGAGGTCATAGGCAGCAACAGTTTTAGGTCAAATCAATTTCAAAATATTCAACAGAAAAAGTTTCATATCATAAATAATTTACCTTTTCAAGGATTTGTCAGTGAAAGGTTTAACCTTTAACCCGCCTATCAGCCAAAAATGCCTTCAGCAGTGGTTTTGAGAAATGTAAATTTGCAAACCAAGAAGACTATTTTTGAAAATTTTACCATTGGAATGACTGGCTCGATAACCGAGCTAGTAATTAGTGGTAAATTTTCAAAAATAGTCCTCTCTTGGTCTGCAAATGGACATTTTCTATGAGAAAATTTAAATTTTCTTGAATAAATTCAAGGGTTAAAGGGTTAATGTCTAGTGAAATGGCTTACAGCAACATTGTTTCCAAAATAAACACTGGTCATCATATAAAATGAAATTCAGCAATCCGAAATTTCAGTCTATAGGGGTTAATCTAAACCGCATACGCTAAAAGCATAAATCCAGCAAAAGCATTTGCTGCCATTGGTTAGACACCAGGGCTCATCAATACCCGTGATATTGTTATATTGTAGGCAGGTTAATTGACTACTGATTAATGAACCATTAACGAGATTAATGTTAAACACTATTCAGTGATTTTCTTCATCAATTATTTACCCAGGCAATATTACAAATTATCCACAGCACATCACAAATATAGGAGAGTTCCTGCACTGGCAACTGCAGATATTCAACTGATTATGGACAATGGTTTGAGATTTAATTACAACACCAATATTTTCCATCCAGTCTTCATTATCGAAATGAAGTCATGACACTTTGTTTTGACCTAATATGTCCACTGAAGAAAATTTCAAATCTAGGTATAAAGCTCTTTGAGATCTGTTACGGACAAGAAATTTGTGAAAAATTTGAGAATTTAAGGTTTCTGGCAAATATGGACCGGTCTTTCCAAAGTGAAATCATGACACTTTCCAAAGGGAAATCATGACACTTTGTGTCCACGTAATATGCCCACTGCAAAAATAATTGTCACAGGATGATGGTGCTGACAGGTGGGTTCAAAACCTTTTAAGAGTTGGGTCGGACAAGAAATATTTTATCAATTTCAAACTGTTCACACGTAATGCAGGTAAAACAGGCTGGTAAAAGTAAATTTGTAATTCTTGGTGCACATAATGCATGTGAACTTCTGACTTACATGCCTATGTCAATTTATGTGCATGTACATTTTTTGCTATGCTTGTAAAATTTCAATGTTAGATACAATGTGCGCGTGTAGATCTATGCACTGTGTGAATTTACTACCCCTGCTTTTAACAGATTAACTATAAATGTTGTAGAAAATGAAGGTTTTATTAAAAGTTGGTGATGCATAGTAATCAATCATTAGAGCAATACATGTATGTGCCATATGAATGGAATAATGGGATATTCAATTCCGCATAACTACACCACACTTACTACATGTAACTAGAAACTGATATTAGGATGTCAAAATTATAACAAGCCCATGGGGCCTGTATCGCTCACCTGCAATTATTGGCCACTGGCACAACTGAACAAAACGAGATGACCACTGAAAAAATTTACCAATCAGATTTATAGTCAAGAAGGTTTAGCCAAGTCTTACTAAAATTGGCCCAGTGGTTAATAAGTTGTATTTTCATGATTTTCTCAGAAATTTGCAGAAAATACCAGATGTCCACCAAAAAAGCTAACTTTTGATTGATTCATGGCAGACATGTTGTTTTGACATCTCTCCATGGAACACACTCTAATGGCCTTTAGTCCCTAATCATATCTCCCAAATTTAGTCCTGACCCGTGCAGCGGTTCTGGAGTAGTTTTCACGAAAGCTAGGTCATCCAAGATGGCCGCCGAACCATTTGGCCAATTAAGTTCGCTTGAACAAAGTTGGTTCAGCTGTTGCTCCAGAGGATGTTTCATGAGTTTTGAATCGATACCCCATGCGGTTTCCGAGAAGATTTTTAGATGCTTTGATGGGAAAAATACCCAAGATGGCCACCAAAATGTTCATTCTACGTTTTTGCCAATGACAAATTTGAGATCAAAATACCCATAAACCGGTATAAAACCAATTTCGGCTTCAAAATCCATCAAATAAAAATATTCAATATGGTTGCCAAACACGCTACATTTTGATTAGTCCATGGCGGCAATGTTTTCTAATGGATCAACTTCCCGTGAACAAAGTTTAATAGACCTTAAGCCCAATCAGTTCTGCCAAATTTCAGGCCGATCCATTCAGTGGTTCTGGAGAAGTTGTCGTTTTCGCGAAAACTAGGTCATCCAAAATGGCCACCAACACATTTGGCCGATCACGTTCCCTTGAACAAACTTGGTTCAGCTCTTGCCCTAGATCACATTTCATGAGGTTTGCATCGATCCCCAAAGCGGGTTCAGAGAAGATTTTTAAAGACGTTTCCAAAAATTGGCCAAAATCCAAGATAGTCACTGGCCAAATTGGCTTTCTTTGAACAAACTTTGATCCCTATGGCCTAAGGATTCTTCCTGTCAAATATACTTGAAATCGACCCAGTGGTTCTCTAGAAGACATTTTAAGTTTCCTATTGCTTTAGTATGGGAGTTTTTGGTGGGAAAATTATCCTAGGTGGCTGCCAAATCGTTTATCCGACAGTTTCAAAAATGGCAAATTTGAGATCCGAATACCCAAAAACATATATAATACCAATTTCGGCCTAAAAATCTATCAAATAAAAAAATCTAATATGGCCGCCAAACACGCTACATTTTGATCGGCCCATGACAGCCATGTTTTTTGACGGATCAATTTCCCTTGAACAAACTTTAATGGTCCTTAGTCCCTAATTATATCTCCCAAATTTTCGGTCTTCAGTGGTTCTGGAAGTCGTTTTCGCGAAAACTAGGTCATCCAAGATGGCCGCCGAACCATTTGGTCAATCAAGTTCTCTTGAACAAACTTGGCTTACCTCTTGCCCTAGATGACGTTTTAGGAGTTTTGAATGGATTCCCAAAGCCGTTTCAGATTTTAAAAAACATTTCCAAAAATTGGCAGAAATCCAAGATGGCCACCGGCCAAATTGACAGATCGGCTTCGTTTGAACAAAGTTGGATCCCTATGCCCTAAGGATGCTTCCTGCCAAATATAATTGAAATCGGCCTAGTGGTTCTTGAGAAGTCATTTAAAAGAAAAGTTGATGGATGACGGACAGACGACAGATGGATGACGGACGGACGACGGATGGTTGCCATGGCATAAGCTCACTTCGCCTTTCACGCCAGGTGAGCTAATAATGGACAATGAGTATTGCATCCTACTCCTTGTTTATCCAGTCTGGCTTATAAAATTCCAAATTCCTTAGAAAAATGAGTGAATTGCTGATTGACATCAGATTAATTTTAGCCTTTAATTAATAATTTCTGAATGGCTCAAATTTGATTTCAAGTCAAAAAGATGAGATGACAGTTACATACAGTATTAACAACAGCATTAACATATAAAGCAATGGTCAGTGACAGATCTTTCTAAGCAAATTTAAATAACTAATGGTATATGGACAGGAATGTGTATCCTGAGTACACATGAACGTGTCATACAATGCAATTGTAAGTAACATTATCGATTATCCGGGAATCATCAGAATAGGTTTTTCTAGAGGGAGTATTCCTAAAAGTAATAAACTCTTTTACTAATAAATTCCCTCTTTGACCCTCAAATTTGTTCAAGAAAATTTTATCTCATAGAAAATGTTCATTTACAAACCAAGAGATTAATTTTGAAAATTCATCACTGGAGTGACTGACTAGCTTAGTTATTGATCCAGTCATTCCAGTGGCAAATTTTCAAAAATAATATTCTTTTGGTCTGCAAATGGAGATTTCGCATGAGCCATGACCACAGAATCCGCTTTGGCTGGCTTGAGTGTTAAAGGCTTAGACGACTTCAATATTCAGAACCTTTACATATAATGTATATAACAAGTCATGTCATAATTAACCCTTTAACACTTGAATTTGTTCAAGAAAGTTTCAATTTTCTCATAGAAACTGTCCATTTGCAGACCAAGAGAAGACTAATTTTGAAAATTTATCACTGGAATGACTGGCTCGGTTATCAAGCCAGTCATTCCAGTGATAAATTTTTAAAACTGCTAAGTCTTCTCTTGGTCTGCAAATGGACATTTCTCATGCCCACTGCAGAAGCCATTTTTGGCTGATATGAGTGTTAAAGAGTTAAACAATGTTTCAGAAAGATGTGGCAATCTTAGACAACAGCAGCTTACAGGAACAACATTTTCAAATTAAAGAATTTAGATAGGTAATTTAAAGTCTAAACTTACTGGCCCTCATAGGCACCAGTAAGTTATCATTATAACACATTAACCCAGATGTAAAGAATATTACACTGTATATTGAATATTTCGACACTAATTTGACTTGGAGCGGGGAAATAAATCAGTTTCAAAATATTCAGAAGCCCTCTTGTATAGTTATCATGAAATTAAGAAACTGGAATTTCAAGCATTAACTTAAACAGCATGAAACCATGAGGATCCGATGGTGTTGCTTCACGTGTAGATGTAGAGGATATGTTTCTGTGTTTAACCCTTTAGTACTCATATAAGCCAAAAATGGGAGTGGTCTTGAGAAATGTCCATTTAAAGACCAAAATAAGACTATTTTTGAAAATTTTACCACTGGAATGACTGGCTCGATAACTGAACCAGTCATTTCAGTGGTAAATTTTCAAAAACTGTTCTCTTGGTCTGCAAATGGACATTTTCCATGAGAAAATTGAAATTTTCTTTTACAAATTTGATTGTTAAAGGGTTAAACTAAGCTTGATTTAGTGTCCAACAGGTACCAAAACCTACATCTATAACACCATTTTCATTGACAAAATTTTGATCTCTCGCTATCCCGGAAGTTACCTCCCAACCGGAAGCGGAAGATGGAAGTCTATCCGGATCACCACGACCCGGAAGTACACCTCTAGAACCGGAAATGGAAGTGTACCGACCAGAATCCAAACCTGAAACGGAAGCGCTTCTACCGGAAGTCGAAAAATAGTAGGAGTCCTCAGACCCCGGATATCTGGTATGACCGGAAGCGCTGCTGAACCCGGAAACTGAACTAGGAACCACATCTTGAAGACCCGGATATCGTACAAAAGCGGAAGACATACCTGAAACGGACGGAACGGAAGTAATAACCGGATCCTGACCACCTGGATTTCCTACAAAACCGAAAGTCCTACCGGAAACGGATGCAAGAGAAGAAAGAACGGGATCCTGAAGACCCGGATGTCTTGCCAAACTGGAAGTAAAAACGGAAACTGACGGAATGGAAGAAGAACCGGAAAACGGAAGTAAATCCGAGCCCAGAGGACCCGAGTCCACCACAATGGAACCGGAAGAACTAGCAAGACTAGGAATTGAACTCTTAGCAATGGGCGATCTACAAAGAACCTTGACGGCCAGTATAATCAAAAAATTGGCATTAGCATAAGCACCAGACTTATGGACGTCAGCTTCAGCCTCCGCCACCACTGCTTGAGGGTTATGCCCGTCACCCTCGAGTCTAATGTGGGTTTGACCCGGTGTACTACACGAGCCCACCTTCGAGAGCTTAGTCGCTCTAGACTTCTGCTTAGGAGATTTATTAACCTGCATGGAGGTTAGAGGGATCGGTTTCCCCCATTAGCGGGAACGCCCGCTAGTCCTCGGGCTATCGTCAGAATCTGAAGAAACATCGTGTTTCTTTGCTTCCTTAATAGCAGAAGATATCCTCTCGTCCAGGGATTTGGTCAAAACAGACGCGAAGGACTCAAATCTCGCAAATAACGCTAGAACTAGGCTCCCTCTCCG
Source organism: Chaetoderma sp. LZ-2023a (assembly GCA_034401795.1). Lineage (NCBI taxonomy): Eukaryota > Metazoa > Mollusca > Caudofoveata > Chaetodermatida > Chaetodermatidae > Chaetoderma > Chaetoderma sp. LZ-2023a. Next base: position 106,832,770 of record CM067370.1, on the reverse strand, counting down.
TTGCTACCGGTAAAGATACATTAGTTTTTGCAAAAGACACAGCTTTCGCCTTACTAGTAACAGAGGTAGGGGAAGGACGACCAGAGGGCAGCGGTTGTTTTGATGGTAAATCCTTAAAGAAAGCCTTTGACACCGAGACCGGCCACCCTTTACAAATCCCACACATCGTTGTGAGGCTACAAGAAGTACATTTGACACAGACACGTCCGGCAAAATCAGCTGAGTGATGGCGATCACATTTTGATGATGTACATTTCGTCTTATCTGACGATTTACCGGACTCCTAAAAACGAAAAAAGCGTAACAATGAAGCATCCCGCTTATGAAATCGTAAAAAGGAGACTAGAAACATAAAACGCACTTCTAAAAAAGGCGGGAAAGTTCAAATTAGAAATCAAAATACCTAACGACAAGAAAACAAACTTGCATAGGGATAAATGATAATCCTTATAATGCACTGGTAGAAAATTGATACGGGCTCTTGGTTGAATGCTAGAAAATTAATATGATGATGATGATATAGGCATTGTAATTAAGTTACCATGAAACGAGAACTATCTTTCACGAAAACCGGTAACAATATGAACATAGTTATAAAATACAATATAACCACGAAGATACTTCCTAAACGTAACTTAGGGAGGATTGACTTCATATTAGGCATAATTCTTTAGTAATATGACAGACAATAGTGTAACTGACACAGCGCAAAGCACAAAAAACTCTTGAAGAATATTTAAGCAGTTGTTCTGCAAGCAGAATAATTGAAAAGTGAATCTGTTTCCTATTTGGGCTCCAGTGCGCATGCGCCAGCACGCTTAGTGACAGGCGTCACTATGGGTTGAGTATAGACTGGTGCCAGTCTATATCTGTCAGTATGCTGGAGATGGACTTAACCAGTAGCCTGGTTGAGGGTCCATATTAAGAGGAATAGGCATGGGGAGGTGTGTAGGCAAGCATAAAAATCTTATTCTGATAGCTAAATGCAGATAATTGATTTAGCAAGTAGTGATTGAACGGTAATGGATGTTTTTGTGGTGTAATAACAACTATGTCATCTAAGAAGGCTGCCAAGCCAATCAACCAGGCTTTCAAGAACAAACTTTCTTGCCCTAAATGAAGTTTCTTCAGCGTTGGCTAAATGGATGTGGAGACGTTTAACAAATAGAGAATCTGGTACAGTGGTACTATTATCAACCCCGCCACAAATTATCAATTTGCACAAGCTTCGATGAAGTTGATAACAGTGATCTTAAAGATGTTATGAGGACTAGATACCCGATCGCTCTGATTAACTTGACAATCATAATACAGATTCTCCTTTACTAGAAGAACAAATTGCTTTTTTAATTTTTGTAATCGGCCCAGCCAAAGCCGAGATAAGCATGTAGCAACCACCTTGCCAACCAAACATTTTTAGCTATCGTGCTAGAGTTGTGACGTCACACCGGGATGACACCAATTCCTATTAGTCTAGATTATTATCTCGGGAGCAAAGCTAGGCTCTCTCCTGCTGCGCGTATTAGGCACCTATGTACATATTCTTTGACAATTCATTGTTCACACAGGGACACTACATTGTTCGAGATGCACAAAGGTTCAATAATATCGAAGTTGATGATATTTTTGTTGATTAAAATTTAAAGGACAGACCTCATGGTCACGGTGCCTGACATCACAATTCTAACGTAGGCCTGTTAGAGGTGACAGTAACATCGGAGTTCGTGTACGTGAATTAGGCTATATTTAATCAAACCCGCCCACACACTTCTTGGAATACAATTCTACAAATGCATATATATGTTATCTTTCTGGATTGACTGCAGAGATTTTGCATATATGATAGGCATGCATGTACACAACTTTTTAAATGATAGTTAAGTAGGCCTACACCGCTCAGTGCACATACGATCGCAATTTACCATTGTGTAGGCTTATAAATAAATTTATGATTGCACTATAACAGTTACTCCAGTTATGTGTTTAAAGTTAACTAAAATGTCTGGTAAATATAAATCTAATCAAAACTAATCTATTTGCATATAGTCTACATTGACATATTATTGACAGTACACGGTTTGTTTACAATTTAGGCAGCGGTCGAGGTGTGTAGTGAGGCTTTCACTGCCGTCCGCACGCTTATAGTACAACCTAAATAACATATACTGTTGAATGTGTTGAGCATAATTGGGTTGGATGTCAACCCAAATTGTGTTCAAAATATTCAACATAACGTTTCTTGTATCATGTTCATATGGTTATAACTACCATATTTTTGTTTTTGCTTTGGAAGCATTTAAACTTATTTATGAGTTGCACTGTAAGTAAAGATGATACGCTAGCGACCTCTGAACATCTGTCAGTTCACCTACCTATTTAAAATTTGTTCATCCGCTACAGTTTTGCTTTTTCATAACATTGAAATATGAGTGTATAGTTGGTTTGAAAACGATATAGTTCATATGGTTTTCACAGGCGTGACGGCCCCCCCCCCCCACACACACCAACGTACGTGTTGACCCGTACATGCCTATACATTATTATTATACAAACACATTGCCAAAAATTTATAGGTAAACAATTACATTCTAACCAGTAATCACGGGAAATTTCACATAGGACACACTGACACACTTATTGGAGATTCGTAATCTTCAGAAAAAGTTCTAACTGCATGCACTCTGTAGCCTATACATTTAGATATGAATAATAGTACACTTATAGCCATCGTCAACCTCTCCCACCAACCTCGATCATCACGCTCACATCCATCCATCCCAGACAGTACATAGTACACCCAGTCCTTTCAAGAATGGTAATGGATCCGCAATTAGGCCTACTATAGACTACAGAGTATTTGTCACATGCATTGAAATATTGCCGATTTTCAGCACTGCCCATGGTTTACCGTAGCTATTATTATGCGAATATAGCTATCCATGAAACCATTAAAAATTTGTAAATATCATAATAGATTTTTTTAAATCATGATTTTTTATTTCTTGAAGACTTAGCTTCAACCTGACATAATTTATGTTATGGTAGGTGAAGTCTATCCTGTTAAACGCATGTTTTAAAATATGTTACCTTTGTACTACAGACAGAAAAAGATTGACCCAGCTCCCAGCGCCGTTCCCGGTGTGACGTCACAGCGAGTGGCGATGTGATTCAGATTGAGGCGTCATTTGGGCTGCCTAACATATTTTTCTCACTCCAAAGTGACGCTATTGTGTTTAAATAGTGTAGTAGACCATAAAATTAATTAAAACTCATTATCGACCGCAAGTCCTCACAAGACCTTTAAATGGGACCAAGTTTCAGATCCTATTTATCACATAAACTGAAATGTTGACATATTTTTCAATAATTATGTAATTCACTAATTTTTCTATGAAATAGACACCGCAGTCATGCATCGCTGCCATGAGCCCATCAGTCCATGTTTTAGTTGGTCAATTTAAGTAGCTTCACACACCCAATAGCCAATGAAAATCTTTCATTAAATATTACATGTGTGTTCGTATCAAGAAATATGAAACGGGCTGAAAGTCGTGTTGTTTCTAAGAGTCCAAGAATACCGCTGAGCAAATCGATCAATCAGCTCCCGTTAAACAATCGATAGTATCTATGATAATTGGATACATTCTATCAAAGTTGGTTGAAAACCTAAGAAGCCATGGCTACAATTAAATAACTACTGTACAAGAAGTTGCCAGAACACACATTTCCAATCAGAGTTATTACAATCGGCAAATAATGATGGTGGCTCACTAAATCGAGCAATCAGCATTTCAAATATTTCTAATTTATATTCAAAAGACACCTAAACACTACATCACATGTAGACTGAAGTCATAATCAACTATGTCATGAATGATGTCATTAAGTCGGTTATAAACGCTTAATAGTCTGTCAAGTTGTACGAATTGTATGGCTCGACTATTTAATAAAGATTCTGTTATTTTGAAACTAATTTGACAGGGTGCTGTAGCTGCCATACAATCAATGTCTCACCTGTATAGTTTTCTGGAAATTGAGATTCAGCGAGTGCAGTGATTGATAGATCCGAACTGGGCAAAACATTGTTTTGTAACACAACAAAAAAGTAAGCCACTCAATTCACTGTTTGCTATAAGTCACCTGACTTAGATATCTCAGAAAATTTTAACCTATTCATTCCCATGTCGTGTGGGTTCCCTAGTAAACAAGGTTAGCAGAGATACATCCCTCTATTGGGTATTCTTGATATTATCTCTTTAACTCTAAAGCAGTCATTGCTCTAGGGAACCATTTCCTCTATTCCTATAGAGTACATATAAACGAGTCTGTGAGCATGCGCACTTATGCTACTACGCATGCGACTGAGTCCAAGCCGTCATTAATTAATTTTCTGTATTACAGGAAACACCTAATTTTTATCTCAACAAATCCTATTCATTCCATAATCTTGTGGAGCTACATCCACTTTGATTTTCATGAATGTCACAGAACTTGCAGTCTTTGTTGAACAAGTCATGTTCTTTATGAAAAATCGTTATAATTTATGTGGATATGAAACAGAATGGAAAGTTTTCCTGACTACAAAGAAAATGGAGTCCGCAATCAGCTTCGCAGTACAATTAATCAAGGTGAAGTCAAAATCTCCGATCCTATTTTAGCCACAGAGGCTCGTTCCTACATAAGGTATACTATATACTGGTTTGGAACATCTTCTGCATAAGATATCCTACATAACATATGTAACATACCAGTTGGGAAGTTCTTGGACCAATTAAGAGTTTTGACTAGGTACGTATTTCAGAGCGTCATTCTTTCCTACATAAGGTATACTACATACCGGTTTGGATCGAATCCTACATAAGGTATCCTACATAACTATGTAACATAGCGGCTGGGAAGTTATTGGATCTATTAAGAACGTGACAGTGGTGCAAACAGACGTGGTGGACTGGATGAACACCACAAGGATACACTATGATCATCCCCTGAAAAAAAGTGAGTGGTCCTTCTAAGGACCGTTACTAACCAACTAACATGAAACTCGCAAGTACTTCATGATGATCAGTCATGTCAGACACATTACAATAAAGACAAGACCATCATATTAATTCGCGATTCAGTCATCGCACCCCATATCGGATACCCTGGTATTAGCGCCGTTTTTGCAGGCTAGATGGGCCGCGAAACCTTTTTACCTTTTATTTAACATCTCAATCTAGCGAGAAACTTGCGTTCACTTATTTCTAAATCTAGCAAGAAAATTTATCATATATATGACTGGTTATATTTTAATGTAAGTGAGCAACATATAATGATCCAAAGTGAAATGCGATGTACGAGAAAAATTTCTTAAACGCCCGAGAATTAAACTGAGGTAGACCGCTTCTAACGTTAGCGAGCCAGCCAGTGGCAAAATAAATCCCCCAACAGACCACCCCCTTTAGTGGGTTGGTCTGTAGTTTTATTAACCACTATAAAAACATACTTACCGTTCAATCACTAAATGCTAAATCAAATATCTGCATTTAGCTATCAGAATAAGATTTTTATGCTCGCTTACACTCTCCCTAATGCCAATACTATCACCATCACAACACATATGAAAACCGATTCACTTTTCAAATATTCTGCTAGCAGATCAGGTCGCCTGCTATCAATATTAAAGTTTTATAGCTTTGCACTGAAGTTCAGCTACATTCAAAACACTGATACAGGAAATCATGCCTACCATGAAATCAATTTTGCCTAAGTTATGTTAAATGTTCATGTTGTGGTGTTTTAGAGGTTTTAACTCTAGTTTAGAGTTACCGGTTTTCGTGTCAGTACTCCCTTTTTCGAGGTTTGAAAAACCATGCCTAATATTATACCATCATTAAACCCTGCTTAAAATAGCCATTAGTACCAGCTCCTAACAGTGCTTATCAAACAATATTATTAATGAATCTTTGTGATTCCCGTCTTCAGTGAGATCTCTTAATTTCGTTTTTTGACAGTTCCTCTTTTAGAGAGCTTTCACATTAGTTCTAGTGGCGCTGTTGCGTTATTCTCCTATTTATTTTATTATAGGACCCAGTTTTAACTTCTGAGAAAGTCAAGTGCTCGTCCGCAAAGTGTGACCGTTTTCACGGTAAAGATTTCTCCGGTCATGTCTTCCCGAAGTGCACCACTTGCTCCTCTTGTGTGTGGGATTTGTAAGGGATGGCCGTTAGTAGTTTCCAAGGCTTTTTTCAAAGATTTTGTTTCTAAGCCTGCATTGCCCTCAGTTCGCTCTCCCTCTGTTGTTGAGTCATCTAAGGCAGTTACATCTGCCAGTTCCTCTGTTAAAACGTCTGTACCAACAACGGAGGGGGGGGGGCTCCTCTTCAAATTCAAATTCTGACGCTGTTATGGCTAATCTTTTGCAAGTGTGCTAACTAAGTCGCTTGACGAGCGCATTTCGTTAGCTATTCAAGCTGCTAAAGAGGAGTCATCAGACTCTGAGAATAGTTCCAAATCTTGCGGGTGCTCTCGTAAGTGGGGTAAACCTATGTCTCTCACTACTAGGCAGGAGCTGAAATCTCCTAAAGCTAAATCTAAAGAGCCTAGCAAAAAGTCTGGTAAAGTGTCCTCAGGTAGGAGCCAGACTAAAGACCATGTAAGTCTTGAGGGGTCATATTACCCTCAGGCGACGGTATCGGTGATGGACGCTTCCGATATTTCTTCTCATGCGAAGGTCCATTTTTCAGTTATCCCGATAACCAGCAATGTTATGAGATCTCTGAAAACTTTTTCTGCTCCTGTCTTTGCTTCTGGCTTGTCTGGGCAAGCAAGTTCGAAATCCGGATTGTCTTCTGGTTTGACCGGACATCCGGATATGAGCACCGTGATTGTTTCTGGCTTGGCTTAACATCTGATGTCTCATGATCATCTGGCTCTTCCGTCCTCCATTTCCGGTAATGGCGCCTCCGTTTCCGGTTCTAGAGATGCCTGTCAGGGTCTGTTAGATTCGGCTAGGTATCACTCATCAACTTCCGCTTCCGGTTTTTCCGCTTCCGTTTCCGGTAGTAGTGTTGCTACTTCCGGTAGGAGAAATGCATATCCGGGTCTGTTAGATCCGGCCTTGCATCCGTCATCTATTTCCGGCTCACATTTTTCCGCTTCCGTTTCTGGTGGCAGTGTATCTGCTTCCTGTATTAGAGGTGCTTTTTCAGGTCTCATCGATCCGACCTTGCATCCAACTTCCATTTCCGGTTGCATCGTAACTGCTTCCGGTAGTAGTGCTTCTACTTCCGGTTTGAGAGGTGCTTTTCCGGGTCAGTTAGATCTGGCTAAGCATCCTACTTCCGGTTCTGGTTTACCAGTTTCTTCTGGAAGCTATTTTCGCACTTCTGATTATGAGTTGCCTGTTCGTTCAGATTCTTATTCTAGTAATAATTTTGCTCCTTCTGACTCTAATTATTTTGACGCTCCTGTTCAAGTTTTTTCAAGGTAGTGATTGAACGGTCAAGATGTTTTTATGGTGTAATAACAACTCCGTTTGTAGGTGCTGACGAGAAGCGTAGATCGCATTGCCAAATTTCCGATTCCAGGATAACTCTATATCCGAGTACTCGCTCAAGATACCTCATTAAAATTTGCTTTAACCTGATCTGATCAGGTAATATCAGGTGATTTTGATTTATATATTTTCAAGACGACATTTAGTCAAGTTAGGATTAATTTTGATGGAATAAACAATCTTTATTAAAGGATACGCAATATTTAGGCTGTTCAATTTAATAATTTCACTTCTGCGAAAATGATGTTTTGAGGCACACATTAAGCAGAGCCGCGAGGTGACAAGATTTGTGCAGGGGAAATTCGAAATCCAGAGGAAAACAACGTGACTAAGTTTTATCCTTGTATATAGTGTGCACTAGTTTTTTAGAATGTGTAAATTGAGCATAAATGCGCGGCCTATTTATGGGTTTATAAGTAAATATGCCACTCCCATCTTTGCTGGTACTCATTCAGATTCAACTTATGACTAATAACTTCGAGAGTTAAATGGTTAATATTTTGATAGTAAACACTACAAACTTTGATGGCCAAGTTTTACTATATCAGAGATGTTTGTCGATCTCAATGTTTTAGTAGCAAGCATAGCCTTTGGATCAGGAAAGTTCTTGACTATCGGACCCTTTCATTAGCCCTAAGATGGGGTTTTTCCTACTTAATGTATAATCTAATCTCTCACCATTTTGGAAATTTTTTCTGTGGGTACTTAACTCGGGCGAAATTGGATATAAAGAGCACGTACCCAGGCTATGAAGGATAATTCTATCGGCTCTCAATCGATTAATTGTTATAGTCAAATATAACATTCTGCTTGCAAATGGACTATTACTCGTGGAAATCATCTGAAAGTCTACCAGAAGAGGGGGAGAACCAACCAAATTTCTCTAAGGGGTGTGTAAACTGTGAAATGGTTTTGTCTGAACATGTTGTTTCCACACCAAAACATAAAACATTTGAAAATGGTTTAGATAAGCTTTGGCTAGTCAAGAGGCAATGCATGACTACACCGTACATGCAACCCATGACCAGAAGTGACGGCACAGTCATGGAGATAAACGAAAAAAGATGAGCATACGGCCTAATTGTCCTGTGCTCGGAATTATTACCTAGATTATAACTCTCAGTATTTATGGTATAGCAATTGATTAAAATTAAACTTCTGGGTTAGGTATGCCAAATCAATTCACTTCTGCTCTTTTGCAGGTATTATTTATGTTTCTAAATCATGTTTGACAATTTAAATGCCCTATCTCAGGGGCTCTTATTTTTATATTTTTAATTCTTTAATAGTTGTTCTTAGCGCAATGGCTGAACCATCCACTTATCCTCATCCTTCGGAACCTTGTGTACACCCATCTCTGCCTAGTGTCCTAATTTTTTATGCTCTAGTTCACCCTTATACATCTTCGCATTTATCTTCTACATAGGAATAATTTTATTATTTCTTATGATTCTAGCAGTTCTTTTGTCGTTTTGACTTCACTAGATTTTGTTTTGCTCCTGAATCTTCTCATGTATTAGTCTCTTCCTATCAGCCTCCATCTTTCGACCTGTTATCTCAAAAGATTCTCCTAATATCAATCTGCAAATCAGTGAATCAGTCTTTATTATTTTAATTGTGAATAGTGGTTTGCTATCTTTTAGTACCTTATCAGGCCCGATTTATTTTTCAGATAGTTTTTACATCAGTCTTTCCTTTCTGTCAGTCAGTAGGATCTCTCGCCATGATGAAGCATATTTATGTGCTAATGTAAGCTTGTCACAATAATAAAGTTAGTCTACATAAGGTACCTCCTCTAATCTTTTTTGTCTTATCAAGACTTACACCGCTCCTTTCTCGAGCTCAGTCGAAATTTTGATCTTTTTCTTTGACTAGTGATATGTCTATTTCTGTTATTTTCATATGGAGCTCTTTTCTCTGTTTTATCTATTCAAGCCCATTTTTAATCTTCTAAATTCTAACTTTTCCAGGCATTATTAAATAAATTCCTCAAGATGATTGGGTCATTGCTTTCTCATGGATTGTGGAATATGTGGGGTTTTTCCTTTCACCCTTCTGTGTAGTTTCAGTCTTTTGTCCTTATCCTTCATTGATCTGGTAACAGGTTTGGTGGACTTCTTTCCTGTTTAATCATCTGATAAAGATATTAACAATTGAGTTCATATCATACCAGCTTTGTTTAAAATTAGATTTTGTAAAGTAAGATTCTGCAGGTTTATTTTGGTCCAAGTTGTCATGCTTAAGCTCTTCTAGATAATCTCTACTCTTTCACGGGTGGGGATGGATATACCTAGCCTCATGCATGTCATAGGTAGCAGATTTCCTACATATAAGGTACAATCAACTTAGTCATTGAATCCTCCCCCTTTTTTCTATCAAACCATGTTAGTCTCCGGTGACATTAGTCCTGCTTCTGTTCCTGATCAATAAATTTCTGCTCTCTTCAAGTAGGATACAGTGGAGGAATGGCAGAATCAAGTGTTTTAAGGAGTACGAGGTGCTGGCAGATAATCTTTTTATATGGTCTCAGCTCTTATCTTCAAATCACATATTTATCCTTTTCCGACAACTTCCAGGAAAATTTTACACTTCATGTCCTGATGATTTAAAAAAAAACACAGACCCCCGTGCGGGCTGGTCTGTAGTTTTGTTAACCACTATAAAAACATACTTACCGTTCAATCACTACTTGCTAAATCAATTCTCTGCATTTAGCTACCAGAATAAGATTTTTATGTTTGCATACTCTCCTCCCCATGCCTATTCCTATTAATATGGACCCTCAACCAGGCTACTGGTTAAGTCCATCTCCAGTTTATAACCTGATATAGACTGGCACCAGTCTGTACTCACTTCCTAGTGAAACCTGGCACCATACGCGCTTGCGCATGCGTACTGGAGCCCAAATAGGAAACAGATTCACTTTTCAATTATTCTGCAAGCAGAATAACTGCTTAAATATCAGAAAGTTTTCATAGCTTTGCGCAGTGTCAGTTTACTATTGAAGGACTTTCTCACGCTAGATATGCCTATTATGAAGTCTATCCTCCCTAAATTATGTTTTTGGAAGTATTTTGTGGTTATATTGAACTTTATAACTATGTATATAAATGTTACCGGTTTTCGTGGGGTTTCGTTTTCGTGGTAACAACCTTAATATGCCTAAGTCATCACCATCTAAAATCCCTCTATTACTCCAATGAGCCCTTATTCACTTTCAGTTTAGTGTGTTACAAGGAATTACGTTTATTTCCCTATGAAACATTGTTTTCTTGTCGTTAGGGATTTTTGAATTTGAACTTTTCCCGCCTTTCTTTGAAATGCGTTTGCATGTTTCTAGACTCTTTTTAACGAAATACCAAGCTGTATGCTTATTTGTAATCCTTTTTCGTTTAAATTAGGAGTCTGTTAAAACGACCGATAAAATCAAGTGCACGTCCTCAATGTGTGACCGAGTTCACTCTGCGGAGTATGGAGGACATGTCTGTTCAAAGTGCACTACGTGTACCACCACAACGATGTGCAGGATTTGCATAGGGTAGTCTGACGTCCGTATCTAAGGTTTTCGTCTAAACAAGCGCTGCCCTCTGGTCGTTCTTCCCCAACCTCCATTGCTGTTATGTCTAAAGCTGTGTCTTCTGCTAAATCTAATGTATCTAAACCATCAGCAATGGGAGGGGGGGTCGGGACTTCTTCAGCGAATTCTGAAGCCGTTTTGGTTTTGTATGCAAGATTCGAGTCATCTGCGTCTGTTCTGATCAAATCGTTAGAGGAGAGGATTTCTTATGCCATCCGCGAGGAAGACGTTTCATCCGAATCGGACATTAGCAAATGGGGAAACATATTCCTCTTACGTTCCGTCAGGAAATCAGGTCTCCGAAGCAAAAGATTAGAGCAAATAAGCTCTCGAAGGTGAACTTGAGCAGGTCACCGGGTTCCCCCCTGTCTGATGAAGTAGGAGACTACCGTCGAATTGTCCGATCGGATCGAGATTTTGAATCCTATTAATCGAATCGACCAAGCCAGGAGAGCCTTCCCGACAGCCCACAACTAAGTCTGTTGCATATTTTGGAATAATTTTGACTGGAACCCATGGCTGCTTTATTGCTGTTTGAGACAACGATGACTTACAGTCAAATCGTTGTATAATATTCAACTCTTTTTCTGATACGTTGTCTCAGAAATGGAGTTCATCGATGAAAGGAATAATATGGGCATGGAGTCATTTTGGCCAGTCATCACTGGTCTCGTCAAGAATAAGGGACAGTGTTTTCTGATATTTTCATACACCCAGAATTGATCTTAACTGGATCTGGGTTCTTTTAATCACATCATGCCCAGTCTGGGATTCCTCTGGCTTGGAAGGTTCCTTAATTGCGTTAAAATTTGGGCAGAATGGAGTCAGTTTTGTGTACGAAGGTCAATTCTGGTAATTCAGAATTTTGTCCTTCACCCCGACTGCATACACTGCATTTTCATTCGCTGGGTGTCATCCATACCAATTCTCCAGTTTATCCATCTGCAGGTCCTTTTTGATGTCTTGTTCTTAAGTGGCGTCATCAAATCACCCAAGGTTTTCAGTCCGGTCTTAGACAGTTGAGTATATTTCCATACCAATTCTTCATCATCACATATAAATTTGATCTGTTGCTGGGATTTTTTCCCCATAATATCATGTTGGACTCAATATTAAGCATAAAGTATTTTCTTCTCAAGAATACATTGGTTCCTCAGTTTCTTCAGTCTCGTGGCCAATTCGAAGATTCCTCAGCTATATCTTTTACGAGTCTCGTTTAAATTCATCATATGTTTGAACCCATAGTCTTCGGACAAATCCTTCCTTTGATCCTTTCTACTGTAGTTCGGATCGACCGGTCGGGTACTGGCCGTACCAGCTAAGCTGGGTACGCACCGCCCGTCTAGGATTCGTTTCCTGAACACGCCCCTCTGGGTAGAGCTATAAGCGTATACAGGCCTATGGGAGAGAGTGCGTCGAAAAATGACCAAGTTCATTAAAACGCATTATGCACATGCATCACAGACTTGCTCAGTTATACTCAGCATAACGGAGACATTCAACATCGGCATCAACAGCATTTAGCAGCACCTACTGGTCTTAATTAATCACCAGTAGAGACATAAAAATTCCCGCAACAAATTCCTCCCGCACAGAACTGCGGGAGAAGTAATACCTCCCGCAGACTACATCTCCCGTAAATAACAACAGACGTGGCGTTCCAGCGTGGAACACTAGAATGCGCCCACTTCGCCTATAACATTAGCATCATACAGCAGCCCGGACATCCCGACAACAGCAATATCATCAACAGACAGCAGCCAACAAATCTCCCGCACACACCTTCTTATCCAGTTACGGGAGAACTGATCATATGGATATCAGGAATGCACCACAGCCATCTACAGTATGCGTCACGGGGGAGACGCTTGTCCAGCGTCCTCCCCTACCCCTTTCTCCCGAATTCGTACGGAAACAGCTAAACTACATACGTCATCTACACGTAATAAGTCAATATTATTAAGAGAGCAAGATGCCCGCATTGTCGTCAGTCACGAGTAGGATTTTGCTACCGAAAAGTTAAATTCGACAATGGTTTGATCAAAGTTACGACAGCATCCAACAGGTCATCTTCGCTCTAAAGTAACTCTGTCGCGCCCACGGGCTCGGCCATTACAGAGTGAAATACCTGCAGGGTTCGATAAAGTTGACATTCACGCCGCCTCCCCCTCCCACTTCCCGCACCCGGCGGCCATAAACGCGTCATCTTCACCACAGCGCAAGTACCAGCCGCAGAGAACCAGTCACGCATAACAGATTCAAATCACCAACATGACAGAAACACAGACACTCAGGTTGACTGTATTCACAATCTCCGAATGACGGCATTGTAATCATAAAAATTGTGGCACACATGTTTGCGAATTGTACTGTAATTTAGCCATTACTAACAAGAGGCCCAAGGGGCCTGTGTCGCTCACCAGGAACATTTACAACTCAACTAATCTTTATGGAGTTTTACATCAATCAGTGCCACTTCCAATGACTTTCAGTCAAATGGTTGATTTTGCAAAGGTTCTTTTGAACAATATTTAAGCAAAAATAGAAGACATCAGTACTAACAACAGAAATTGATGACATGCAGTCAAACTTGTATTAAGACACCACTCAAGTGAGAATCAGAAGACAGCCCCTTATGGTAACTGGTTTCTTAACCCTTTAATGGTCATGATTTTTCAGTAAAACAAAACTTTCAGGTTATGTCTATTTGCAGGCTGCAAATCGACATTCCTCAAGGCCACTGCAGAGGCAGGTTTTCGCTGGTTTGACCATTAAAAGGCTAATAAAGTTTCAAATACATTGCTTAATTGCCTTTAGCAAATGAAGAAAATAGTCTTTAAGGCAGGTGGTTTCTTAACCCTTTCACCCATAAATCCCGGAAAAAGTATATTCTTTATGATATAAAACTTATTTTGTTGAATATTTTGAAATTAACTTGACGCGAAGTTGTGCCCGAGGCAACATTGGCTTTCTTTAAGAAGGGTTAATACAGATGGTCTTTATAGCAGGATCAACTGAGTATATTCCAAACCATCCTTTTAACATGTGTACATCTTGCTGAATGGCCAAGTTCGCGATGCTGCAGTTTATTTTAAAAATAATTTGACTGAGTCATAGCTGACTTAGACAGCAACAACTTTTAATGAATCAAATACATTTCAAAATATTTTAACAGTATAGGTATCAGAGTACACAATACATATCTTAAATATTTAGGCAGCAGTTGCAGGGAAAAGATTAACCGGTTAATTTAGTTTTTTATCTATTATGGTAATAAAAGCTGTCATATGTCAATGGATGGTGGAAATAAAACTCCAATTGCACATTAATTAACCATTTAACCATTGAATTTAAGAAACGTTCAATTTTCTCATAGAAAATGTCTATTTGCAGACCAAGACTATTTTTGAAAATTTACCACTGGCTCGTTAAAAAGAGTCCAATGGTAAAATTTTCAAAAATAGTCTTCATTTGGTCTGCAAATGGACATTTCTCAAGACCACGGCCGAAGCCGTTTTTGGCTGATATGATGGCTAAAGGGTTAACCGTTTTCCTAACCTAGCAAAATAGGTAAGATATTGTGTCCTCTGATATCCATAGCCAGGTGAGCTAATAGTAATAAATTGATAAGCGAATCTTATTAACGCATTTAACTGGAAATAATGCGCTAAACTGTTGCTTAACAGCTGTTGTGTAAGCTGTTGCTGTCAATTGTATAACAGCAACATCACTGTCTATGACAGCAATGGTCTTCAGCAATGGTGTTTACAAACTGTACACCAGCCTTTCTAATACTGGCTTTGTAACAATTAATCTCTAGACATTGGTGTGACAATGGTTGAATAGTCATACTGAAAACTGTTGCTGCACTCGACAGTAACAGACATCATCAGCAAAACCATTTTCAAAATGTCTGTCACCATGCTACATGCTGTCCAACAAAACTTGTGAATAACGCAATACTCAACTAAATTCATTGCTAGAATTAACTGGCTTTAACCCTTTAACCCTCAAATCTATTCAAGACAATTTAAATTTTCTCAAAGAAAATGTCCACTTGCAGACCAAGAGAAGACTATTTTTGAAAATTTATCACTGGAATGACTGGCTCGATAATCGAGCCAGTCATTCCAGTGGTAAAATTTTCAAAAACCGTCTTCTTTTAGTCGGCAAATGGACATTTCTCACAACCACTGCAGAAGCCGTTTTTGGCTGATATGAGTGTGAAAGGGTTAATGATGAATTAATTAAATAAATCTTTTAAAATCAGTATGTGAATATGGTACACTTCATCAGCTCACTACCTCACAGGGTATTAATTTCATTTCAATCCTGAGAATTAGAGTTGTGGTTTTAAATTACAAGATTAAATGTTTTCCTATTCTGGCCAAATATCTAAGATATGTATTGTGTATGCTGACATATATGACTTTGAATATTTTGATATTTATTTGACAGAAAGTTGTTGCATTCTAAGGCAGCAATGACTTTCAGTCAAATTATTATTTTGAACTAGTGAACAACTGCTGCTAAGTGAGTTTGGTCACTCTGTCAAATGATTACAAGGGTTTTAGAATGCAGTTAAACATGCTATAAAGACCACCTGTACTAAATGCCAAATTTTACTACATGCCGCCAAGCCGTTTATCTGATAGATTCAGAAATGGCATGGTTGAAATCAGTATACTCATAACCCTGTACTAAACAAGTTTTTGCTTCAAAATCCATCAAATAAAAAAATCCAATATGGCCGCCAAACATGCTGTATTTTGATTGGCCCACTGTGGCCATGTTTTTTTAACGGATCAACTTCCCTTGAATAAACTTTAATGGCCCTTAATCCCTAATTAGATCTGCCAAATTTCGATCCCTTCAGCGGTTCTGGAGAAGCTGTTTTGGCTAAAACTAGGTCAACCAAAATGGCCGCCGAACCATTTGACCAATCAAGTTCACTTGAACAAACTTGGTTCAGCTCTTGCCCTAGATCATATTTCATGGGGTTTGTTTCAATCCACCATGCGGTTTCGGAGAAGACTTTTAAAGACGTTTCAAAAAATCGGCCAAAAATCCAAAAAAAATTGGCCACCGGCCAAATTGGCCGATCGGCTTTGTTTGAACAAATTAGAATCTCTACAACCTAAGGATACTTCCTGCCAAATATAATTGAAATCGTCCCATAAGTTCTCGAAAAGTAGACATTTTAAATCTCCCATTGCTTTAGTATGGGAGCTTTTGGCGGGAAAATGATCCAAGATGGCCACCAAACCGCTTATCCGACAGCTTTGAAAATTGCAAATTTGTGATCAGAATACCTAAAAAACCTATATAAAACCAACTTCAGCCTCAAAATCCATCACATAAAAAAATCCAATATGGCCGCCAAACATGCTGTATTTTGATTGGCCGACTCCACCATGTTTTTTGACGGATTAACTTCCCTTGAACAAACTTTAATGGCCTTTAGTCCCTAATCATATCTGCCAAATTTCGGCCTGATCCCTTCAGCGGTTCTGGAGAAGAAGTCGTTTTCGCTAAAACTAGCTCAACCAAAATGGCCGCTGAACCATTTGACCAATTAAGTTCCCTTGAACAAACTTGGTTCAGCTCGTGCCCTAGATCATATTTCATGGGATTTGCTGCAATCCACCAAGCGGTTTCGGAGAAGAAGATTTTTATAGACATTTCCTAAAATCGGCCGAAATCCAAATTGGCCACCGGCCAAATTGGCCGATCAGCTTCGTTTGAACAAACTTGGATCGCTATGTCCTAAAGATACTTCCTGCCAAAGATAACTTATATCGGCCTAGTGGTTCTTGAGAAGAAGTCGTTTAAAGGAAAATGTTGACGGACGGACAGACGGACGGACGCCGGACGGTCGCCATGGCATAAGCTCACTTGGCTATTCTGGGCAGGTGAGCTAAAAATGGTACAGATATGTTTGGTCTAAGCCAGGACGGAGCTAGTGCTACCCATCGAGGAGAATACTTGACCAGCCCCCCCGCTCGGAAAACACAGCTATCTTGACGGGATCAGTAACTTTGATCTACCGCATGAATAGAACTGTTTAAACCACTCATAAAAATTACTTGCAACTTTACTGTTAAATTTTTTATTAAGAGCACAATTGCTCTACCGTGCCACAAATCATTAGCGCACAGGCCGGTAAAGCGGCATCAAAAATCCTGCAGTAAAATCAGAGAATTTCACAAATTCTCTCCCGTGCGTTCCAGTCTATAATCAACACGGAATGAGAACTACCTATTACAGACACTTACCAAGACGCATGTTAAAGAACTCGCACAAATACGGGACATTATAAAGATCTTGATGTAACATATATATTTTTATCTCTCGCCTCTGCAACAGACTACATATCAGCAACAGCATTTTGACCGTCGCCATAGACAGCATACATGGTTCCGATCAACCACGTGCTTGTTAGAGCCACGTGACATTTACTACTATTTCCAGTGAGTTGGATCAATTACTCCTAAAGACGTCCAGGCGAAAAGCAAGGAAATATTCACATAAGAATGACCGAATCACCTATAAAGATTTTTAGGCGTGGTCATCCGCCGCCTGTGATGTCACCAAATAGTATAAAAGGAGGAAGCACGCTCTGAAACTTTGTCTTCCCGTCAAAACGCGACACCAGGGAAGAACATAGCATTAGGATTCTTTCGTGTCGCAAACTAAATTCTGCTGTTTTTCTTCTTATTATTATTTTATTACATTTGGCCTGGAAAGTTAAAACTATGAAGAGATAGGGCATTTGGTTTTGAACAAAGTTCCCGCAACTAACTACCATGCGGGAACAAGATGTCACTCCTTGAAGATCTCTCGTTATCGGATTCCGAAGAAGAAGAATCGGTGCCAGTTCCGAAGCGGTTCCCGTGTAACTCATTGTTGACTAGCGGAGAGCCATGTACCAACTTTCACTAGGAAATCCGACCGCACCCTTCATATTAATAAGGATCATCTCTTTCAATCAGCCTTTTGTGTGACGTGCCAGTACCTCTACAACGCTACTCGCTACGGGATCACCCACACGCTTCGGCATCATCATCGTGTGTTGGAAGTGACGTTAGTTCCTGGAGAAGAGAATGAGGATCGTGCCATTCTAGCCACACACTTCGAATCTCAGCTCCCGGTCAAGGTTCTACCGACCGAGAAAATGGGCTGCACGAAAAACACCACGCGTAGATATCCCGTTGGACATCATCTTCCCGCGGCTACAGCAAGTAACGTACCGACAGCCAGACGTGCAGTTCTGCCCGCAGTCGCGTCTGACAATGTTACACCGGTACCAATCACTTCATCCACGCCGGTCCTGAAGCAAAGCAGGAAGCAGAAATCGCCCGTAAAATCCCGTGCAACAGCTCCCGCACCAGTTACTAGCCAGTCAGCTACGGTTACCACTCCCGCCACCGTAGACCGTAGTATCCAGTCAGCCAATCTCAGTGGTGATTACGACACCTGCGGAGATGGACATTTCTAACTATCTGCAGTCTCCATCTCCGCCTGAACTTACCATAGATGAGGGAACGGGACCATCGCAGCCTGTGACAATCAGCATAACTCCGACCCGTGTTATTCAGCATCCGGCTCCTCACCTTTCTGACCCAGCAGTCAGGAAGGGAACCACGCCGGAACGTCCATACGCGGGAAAGAAACGAATCGCCCATACACAGGACATTTACATGTATCCCGTACCTAACATTACTGCTAGTCGTCTGTTAAAGTACGCTAAGTTCCGACGGATGTCGTCTCCCGCCGTATCCATTTCCGTACCACAACTTCAGCCAACGATACCGCACACTGCCATCACAAGGACAACTGCAGCCACCACCACGCCAGCTACAACCGGCATCACCACGTCAGTTCCCGTCACCACCACATCAGCAACATTGGTAATTACTAGTACCGCTGCTGCTACACGGACGGATATCCTGGAACCAGCGGTAACTGTGAGGGACATCATAGAGGCCCATATTTCCGCCACCATCACTTCGGATGTTTCGGACAGTGCCAATAATGATAATGATGAGAGCATTTCAGCAATGACAGT
The DNA here is from genome assembly GCA_034401795.1 of Chaetoderma sp. LZ-2023a. Classification (NCBI taxonomy): domain Eukaryota; kingdom Metazoa; phylum Mollusca; class Caudofoveata; order Chaetodermatida; family Chaetodermatidae; genus Chaetoderma; species Chaetoderma sp. LZ-2023a. Next base: position 106,813,588 of record CM067370.1, on the reverse strand, counting down.
GCATTCACCGCGACCTACTACCGTTAGTCGCGGGACCCCGACTCGATGGGGAAATTTCGCTGCTGAGGTGTAATCATGTGTAATTCAGCAGCAATGTTAATAGGCGATTCGTGGAAATGTGTTAAAGTATTACTTTATTTTTTACATACTTTTCTTCTTATTATATATGTTAGATCAATTGAATCCCGTCCCTAGGATGACTATGATTACCTTACACAGCCGCACACTCTAAGTGTCCGGTTATGTCTCATACAAAATGAGCACTGCGGGCCCTAAAAGTTGTAAGGACGTCGTGTGCGATGTAAAGAATACAACCTCCCGCAGTGCAATAACGTCACAATCCCGTCATGCAGTCTCAGCCGCGCTGAGGCTGCCTGATAAACCAGTTTTAAGTTATTATTATATATCTTATTTTTCTTCCTGTCTCAGATGTCAGGACGGATATGGGGTCAGCGAGAGCTGCCCGTTGCGGACCCGCAAGGACGGGCCGCAAATAGATATAAAAATTATAATAATACTTGGTGATACATGTTGCGTGCCCCTTTATTTACCCGGGGTACGCAAGTAATTCGGTGTGATTGAAAAATATAAAAACATACCTCATAAGGGTATGTCACATAGGTAATATTTTTATACCTCGTTTTTTTGTTATTATATTTTTACATATTTAAATTGTGGTACGTTGGAGCTTGGGTGTTCTTTGCAGAAATTATGATTATCCGCACTCAGCGGGAACACCCATGCGAGCTATTGTTTAGGATCATATACCAAATAAAGTTGTAGCACGCACCGTTATATTAATAATAAAAAGAACACAAAAAAGAGACCTGGAAAAATAATTCCAGGTTAAAAATTAAAAACTAAAAGTATGACTACCCCTCCTCTTGGCACCCCTATGTGCTCTGTCTCTTGAATACGTGTCTATGCGTCACTACTCCTCTCCAGCCACGAGCCTACCCGGGAAGTCTATGATTCCCGCCTAGTGTACGTCCGTGCGTCGATCCGCCATGCGCGATCGTTTGCCACGGATGTCAAACTAGGAGGGGGTGGTGTAGTTCGGATCAACCGGTCGGGTACCGGTCATACCAGCTAAGCTGGGTACGCGCCGCCCATCTAGGATTCGTTTCCTGAACACGCCCCTCTGGGTAGAGCTATAAGCGTATACAGGCCTATGGGAGAGAGAGCGTGTCGAAAAACGATTAAGTTTGTTAAAACGCATTACGCGCATGCGCGCGACGCTGTTTCGATGGAGCACAGGGCTGTGACCAAGATAGGATGGCGCTTATAGTGTACCGAGCTGGTACTCTGTAATTCTTATTGTCTGTTCCCGTTAAATCTGGCATTGATCAAGACCAGAATTCGACGGGCCTTCTAAATCTGTAAACCATTTCAAAATCGGTTGAGAAATGGCTGAGTTATCCAGGAAAAACTCTTCTTGATTATCTTTAAAATATTGCCCTGACGTCATAACCACGTGGACACAAAGCTTCTAGAATGTTCTAGAACATTCGACGATGCTATTATTAGCGATGCTCTGATTGGCTGTTGATCGAGCGGTGATTGGACGAAGCCTGCGTCTGTGACTTCATGGAGAGTATAAAAGGAGAAGCGATCCAGAGATCGAGAGCCAGGTTTGAGCTGTACCAACTATTATCAAGCGTGACACGCGTCTTTCTTCGCTGTGTCGGGTTTTTATCCCGTAGTGTACAGTTTCCAACCCACCGCACTAAAACAATTTTGTAACTCCCCTTTTACAGGAGAAGTTTGGAAACTTTTGATAAGAACATTCGCGAATACAACAGCTACATTCGGAACACAAACTTGCGGTGAGGCCTTTGCGGCCTGATAATGTGACTCTACAGATGTAGAGGCAGGAGGTTCTTTGGTGGATGACCCGCCGGATCTGCCGCCACGCCTAAAAGTGGTATTTCAAATGCCGCCGCACCAATCGTGTGGGTTCTTTCGACTTTCGACCGTAGCAAGTGAACTCTGCCCGGTGCGTCTTCAGAGCTGGTTGACGTACCCAGCAGTGTGACGCTTTGTTTTGTATCTTCATCCGCATCTGACAACCCCCGCTAGTGATCGGGTTGTTTACACTTTCCTTCCATACCATCGGTGTACGGGAACTTTCTTCACCACGTAGTACTATCGTATCTTTTACTGACTGCTCGTTAGACATTCTATTAAGGCCTACAGTGCTAAGCAATGTACTCCCGCCATGAGTGTTCTTGCGGAAATCTTGTTTGCGGACACAAGCCTGCGGGAACCAGCCTGCTGGGAATTTCCAGCTTCCGGAGAGCGTATCATCTCATGTCGACTACAGATCTACGTGTCAATTTCAGTGACACGGTAGCCTAACTTGGGAATGGCTACCAAGTATTCAAGTAACTATACTTCACCATTTGATTATTTCTCTATATAGGTTTTGTTAATTATCTTATATCCGTACTAACGGTTCCGATGACTAAAAGGAACCATAACGGTCTTACGACCAATAGTTATAATTTCTGTATTTGTTAAATAGTTATTTTCATTTTCCTCGATGTGTTGCTAACCGCACTATAATAAGGTTTGTTGACCTGTACTAAAATATCCACCCTAATCGTTTGACATCGTATTGCCTGTTCTGGTTAGATTATGTATGTATATGGCCAGTGGCCATCCGTTAACTTGTTTTAGCATAGAAAATATAGGAATGCAGTGCACGTAGGAAACACTATACAGCAACATTTATATATGCAGCATTTTCTCCTGCCACCAACAATTGTTCACTAAGGTCGCTGTCTGTGCTATAACTCTGTTTATCCCGGCATGCTACCGACTAAACCTTTTCTATTCAGCTCGATAGGATAGGTTTAGAATGATTAGAGACAATTTCTTCATTACATACTATGTAATATACTCTTCTCTTCTGGCAGTGCGATAATCTAGCCCCGCACTTCGGTAAGACTCATAACTCCAAGATTTTGTCTCTCTTCATATTCCTCTTAGCCTTGTGGCTTCCTAATTGTTTGGATGTCTCTATCCGCACCATGGGCTGATTCGACTCTGGGAAACTATTGGTGTTTCTGAGCGGTGATGGCTAGGGTGCAGTATCACAAACACGTTCCCGTGTATCTTCGGATACTTAGTAGATAGTACTTTAAGCCAATGTAGGAAAGCACTGCGAAAACATATGTATTAATTATTATTATATTTACTGATAATCCTCCCGCACCGCAGTGCAAAACTGGCAAACTTGTGTATAAACCTAACGTCAGGTTAAACGGTTAGTTCCATGGGACCTGGCGACGGACGAGATACGTATGCTCACCGAATTCTGTTTAAATGTCTGGGCATGATATTTAGATCCGCCACGCCCTTACGGGAAGGACAATTACGATGTGCATCCGTCTCTCTTACCCCCCCCCATAAAAAAATAATAGGAGATATGGCCTAACAATGCTTCCGTGAAATATAAACCATGTCCTGTAATGTTTCATGTAAGGCGGAATGTCCGGATTCTCACCCAGTTCGGAGATCCCGCTAAGTAACATGTATGAGCGCTGTCTGCAGTATTGATGTCCTTGGGCATCTGTTCTCCGTGACATCCGTGTCTAATAGCTAGGTAGTTCTCGGCCACTTGGGCGTAAAATAATTCTTGTTCTGAAAACAACTAAACAGTGGATTAAGCAGAGCAGAAGGCCCGCAGAAAAAAAGCGGCAACTACTAACTCGGCATATTAGGAATCACATAAAACGGTGACGAAGGAATCCATCGGGAATCTTCCGTCCCGTCTTCACGTAAAACAGTACGCACCGTATGGTCTTCTTCTTACTACAGCATTTTTGTTTGTAATATTAGAGTGGGCCCATTTTTGCCTGCTACTCCTCTCCCGCTTTAAGCCGTGGCACCACCTTCCCGAGACGGAGGCCCGCGCGAGGCACTTGCCTCTCGCAAGGATTCAGCGACGACGGTCCATGCCAGGATAATACTCCTCACCCTAACTTTCACTAGTAGTGCCCGCATGAGACACATCACTTTTCGTCTGAAATATTCTTCTTCCTTTCAGCTTAGAGGTATAATAACTTATATTAAGTTAAATTGCTATATCTCGTGTACGGGAGCCTCCCTTGCGGGGATACCTCTGCGGACCTACAAGTCTGTGTGGTACTTCCGGGAGCCCCTTGTTTAAAAGTTCATCTACCTGCCTCTATGTCTTGTATTTTCGTATGCTCTTATTGTAGTTTTATCTAGCATATATTAGGAAAACACATTGTATAGACTTATATTTTTAGGTCAACAAATCAAATCTTGTAAGTCCATAGATCACGAAATTGCTATGGGCAGGCATACTGGTGACACAAACTCTTGGGATGAGACCGTTGTGTTTAATGTTCGCGGCAATGGTCGCACGGCCCCAACGGAACGATTGAGTTCCACCAGCCATAGGAGCCGGTTTTTGCTTCCTGCAGGGCAGTCTCGTTCAGGGTCCGTCACCCCAAGACCGGATGCTAACCAGCGTCATCACTCGTCGTGCACTTACGGCGTGGCGAGTCGACATGAGACATCGGAACGGCCCGACACCGCCCGGCGAGCTACACTACTAAGAGTTTGGGGGAGGGGATCACTATAGAATTTCCTCTCGTTCTTGTGTCTGGAATCAGATAAAGTAGTCTTATTCCCTCTTCAATACTCTGGAATATCAGAGAATGAAGTGATATTGTCTCTTTCAGAAGCCACCTATCTGCTCATGCAGTCATTTCTATAGTAGTGACTTTCATCAACAAGCAGGACGGTCAAAGTTATCATATTTTGTCTGGAGTCTTGGTCCTCCTCCTGTGGTTGAGATGTCAGGAAATCTATCAGCATCTCACATTCCAGGTAGAATGATTTTCCTTGTAGCTCATTTATTACATCCCATTAAGTTTCTACTCATTATAGCATCCAGATCTGATGTTCATATTCTTCCTCCTGGCTAGGCTCTGGCGGTAGATGCTCTGGCCCAGTCATAGACACCACATTTTGTTTAAATATCTTCAATTTAACTTTCTAGTGCCAATTGTCTTTAAGAACTTTTGTCAGCGGTTTCTAGTGCAATTGTCTTTAAGAACTTTTGTCAGCGGAATGTATTATCCCTTTAATCACTCCTGCTTGGCCCAATGAGGGTTATTCAGTGGATCTTGTAGTCCTCTTTGTGGAAATTCAGAGTCTTCCCAATGTTGTGGATTTTCTATCTCGTTTAACAGCAGCTTTCATTTCATCATTCCACAAATCTTCAATATGTATATTTGTTATTTTCCAAGAGACCTGTTTTTCAGAAATTGATTTTTGGTTTTTTTGTCTGAACTTTATTTAGTATTCTTAATCAGTTCAAATCTATCTGTTACAGGAGAATTTACCACAGTATATTTAAGGTTTTCAAATGGTTGTAAAAACAATTCACTGTGGCCCATCTCGACCACCCCGCGTCATTAAATTGCAAATCATTATTAAATTTTGTGGAATTAATTAATGATGGCTTGGACGCATGCATAGTAGCATAAGTGCGCATGGTCACAGACTCGTTTATATGTACTCTATAGGAATAGAGGAACCGGTTCCTAGAGCAATGACTGCTTTAGAGTTAAAGAGATACTATCAAGAATATGCAATGGAGGGATGTGTCTCTGCTAACCTTGTTTACTAGGGAACCCACACACCATGGGAATGAATAGGTTAAAATTTTCTGAGATATCTAAGCCAGGTGACCTATAGCAAACAGTGAATTGAGTGGTAAGTATTTTAGTAAGCTAAAAAAACGCCAGACCTGTATATATGTCTGGGTCGTTTAGCTAAGCTAGAGATGGGCGGGCATAGCTAAAACTGGATTCCTCCATTAACCTGAATAGTCCTTGGACAGACAGACATGTGCCAAATGGTTGTCATGACACAAGGCCCGCTTTGTCATTTTACCCAGTTGAGCTAAATATGGCTATATACAATCTTCATTAGCAGATGTCATAATACTACATAGAATTTTAAACTCGTTCACATTCAATATCAAAACTATCAACCTAGTTCATTCGATATTATTTTGGACTTCATAAAGCTTGACATTGATTAACCGTTTCAATGACAAATCCCTGATAAATTCTTTGCAATGTATAGCATATTCTGTTGAATATTTTGAAGTTAATATGACTGGAAGCCGATGCTGCCTAAGGCAGCAACGCCTTTCGGTCATATTAATTTCAAAATATTCAGGTTTCCTGTTTTCTTACCCATAGATTGAGATGAGAATTTATCGGTGAAAGGGTTAAATGAGGTTAATAATTTTGGTATTAAATGGAGTCGAGTTTTGAGAACATGTTTCAATGCCTCCAGCAATCATTTCCTTACCTTGGCACCACAGACCAGAGCAAAATGAATCCTAGGATCAAGTTTGCTAAGTGTTAATTTCAATCGTGGATCTGAATTTGAAAATGGAGCCACTGTTGAGGAAGGGTGTGGCCGATTACCTAAAAACAGTTAAAATAAGATGAACAACATTATAGAACATTCTGCATTACCATAATTATATACATGGAGAAGAAAAAAAGCATGGATACATGACGTCGATACAACCTACATTTTGTAGCATAAACTAGGACTGTAGCCCGCATGTTGAGCCGTTTCATTTTGGCACATATGACATGTCATAAGTGGCGGTGTTGTGAAATAAGGATCGCTATGGTATGTTATGCTATTGTATAGGTTCTTGGTATGGTATCACATAGGGCTGGGTATTTCATTGATATAATGCACTTGTAGGATAAGCCCTTAATGATTTAAATGTCCACTGAAAAAGTCCAAACCACATAAAATTATGAAAAAATTTGAAAACTATCCTTCCAGCCAAATTTTGTTGAAATCAGCTATGTGGTTAAAAAGTAGTTTTTCAAACAATTTCCTAGACATTTTTAAAAATACATCTATTGCGACTTGCAATGATACAAAGTGGGTTACCAGTCAGCATGCATGGATCCAATGAGATTCACATTCCCATGAGTGGCCAATATATTGGCAATGTCGCGGGATCGTGTGGAAGCATTACAATAGCCCTGTTGTAGCCCAGGCAGATGTGTTTACCACAGGTCATGGTATCTTCGTGGTAGGCATCTTGTGGAAGCAGTGTGATGGAGTGGAGCTGAACAATGAGGAAGTGTAACCCATTAAAATGTTTTGTTCAACATGCCCCATGGTGCTTTGGTGCAACACAAATCATAGCAGCTAGGATATAGTATAGATTATGATCGCTAATCCATGTCTAAAGGTTGACGTGTTTGTATCAGTGCTTGCTATGCTTATTTCTGGGCTTCAAAGCTGGAGCATCTGCAGTATTGAATCTTCACTATTCTGGTAGAACTCAATGGCTGATTTACCCCTGACGCTGATATTACTGTAGATCGAGTGTACACGTTGTTGACACTGGCCCCACCTCAGGCCACTATAAAAGCCATAATACCTAGGCCTAGTATTCTGGACTCGATCTATACTAAGATCAGCGTCAGGTGTAAATCAGTCATTGAGTTCTACCAAAAGTGACGATTCATTTTTAAGAAATCAGAATGTTGAGAACAAATTTACAAATCTAATTTCTGCAACTAGAATTTCCAAAGACTACTACAATAGGGTAATTTCAGCCATCTTTGGTCAAATAAACTCAGCGATTAATGTAGTCTTTTAAACAATTTACTAGATTAAAAAATATATATATAAATCAAAAATGGCTGCCCAAAAGGTTTACAATCAAATTTCTGCATGACAGAAGTTCGTAAGCCTATGAGGATTTGTCATTAAAATCCAATGTTCAAGCAAGAATTTAATGAGATTTTCGGGTGCGCCTCTAGAGCTATTTGGCGCACCCAGCACCGTTAAGCTTTAATATGTACAGGCATAATTACAATTATATTAATAACCCTTCCTGTTAATGGGTTATCTTAGCCTACTTTATCGGACGGGAACTTTCATTACTACCGCATTATTGTGTAGAACTTACTAGCTATTCAGTAGACATTACCTATACTGTGTTTTACTGTCCTGAGTGTGTACCGTTTCCGTTCTGGACCAGCATATAGGAACCCTGTTTTGCGGGAAATCTGCATGCAGAGATGTATCCTGCTTCCAGACGTGTCAACTCACGTCACAAGTATAGTGACATCTCAATTTCAGTAACATAGTAGCCCGTTATATAGGTATGGCTACTGGGTATTCAAGTACCTATACATGTACATGATATATCTTTAATTACATCTTTAATTATTATAATTTATTACCGTAAAAAGGTACCAATGACTAATAGGTACCGTACCGGTCCTCGGACCGCATCTTATAATTTCTTTATATTACTGTTTATAGTTATCCTTATTTACTGTAAGGTGCTTTAACTAACTTCACTGTATTAGGTCTATCAACCTGAATTACCACTGTCTTAATTTAATCATATACTGTAACCGTTTTGTACTTGGTTAGTTAGGTATATGGCCAGCGGTCATCTTGTTGATATGTTTTGTTTATTTGTAGAAAACCTAGGAAGGAAGTGCATTAGGAAAAACTATACAACAACAACATATTTGCACCACTTTCTCCCGCCACCAACAATTTTGCATTGAGGTCGCTGTCCGTGCTATAACTCTGTTTAGCCAAGCATGCTACCGACTAAACCTAACTATTTAGCTTGATAGGATAGGTTTAATGTGATTAGAGACAATTTCTTCGTTAGGAGACACATAGTGTAAGCCTCTTTTCTGGTCGTTGTGGTAATATAGCCCTACACCCCATCAAGGTTGTGTTAAATTGACCAATATACCTATAAGGTCTCATATCCATAAGTTACTGTCTTTTCATGTTCCACTAAGCCTGATGGCTTCTTAATTGTTTGGACCTCCCTACCCGCACCGTGGGCTGATCCGACTCTGGGAAACTATCGGTTTCCGAGCGGTGATGACCAAGGTACGGTGTCACATACACTCCCCCTGTATCGTAGGATACTTAGTCCTTAGTTATCCTTGCCAATGAAGGAAGCACTGCGAACACATTACAATTATTATCTTATATTTCTTTAGAATGTTGTCCCCGCACCGCAGTGCATATTGGGCAACTTGAGCTTAAACCTAACGACAGGTCAATACTTAGCTCCATAGGACTTGGTGACGGACTAGATACGCATCTCCACCAAAATCATTAAAATGTCTGGGCAAGATGTTAGAATCTGCCATGCCCTCATGGGAAGGACATTTGCGATGGATATTCGTCTCTCTATCCCCACCATAACGATAGATCAGTTATAAAGATCTGCTTGTGACAATGTCACAGCACATTGGTTGAATAAAGAATGGGCACATTTTGGCCAACACTTTTCCTCCGCTTCAGCAGTGGGGGCATTTTCCTGTGACGGAGGCCAGCACGAGGCACTTACCTCTCGCAAGGATCCAGTGACGGCGGCCCGCGCAAGGCTACTACTTCTCACCCAGAAAGCAGCATCAGAAGTAATGCCCGAGTGAGGCACAAAGCCTCTTGACACTCAGGAGTTTCTTTTCCTTTTCCTTTTTAGCCTAGTGGTATAAAAACTTATATTAAGTTAATTAGTGATCTCGTATGCGGGAGCCTCCTTTACGGGGGTACCTCTGCGGACCTGCGAGTCTGTGCGGTACCTCCGGTGTCTCCACGTGTAAAGGTTCATAAGCTGTCTCTTATGTTATGTATTATTCAAATGCTCATTGTTTAATTAGTGATCTCGTATGTGGGAGCCTCCTTTACGGAGGTACCTCTGTGGGCCTGCGAGTCTGTGCGGTACCTCCGGCGTCTCCACGTGTAAAGGTTCATAAGCTGTCTCTATGTTATGTATTATTCAAATGCTCATTGTTATCTAGCGAACTTTATTGTTTGTATAGGTTATATTTTCTTAGTTATTATTTTTAGGCTTATCACAAATCCTTGTAAGTCCATAGACCTCAAAATTGCTATGGACAGGCATACCTGTGACACCAATTCATGGGCCGACACCGTTCAATTCAATGTTAGCGGCAATGGTCGCATGGTCCCACCGGAACGATTGAGTGGGAGCTAACCAGCCGTCTTGTTTGTCGTGCACATGAGGCGCGACGACTCGTCATCACGCACAGGAACGACCTGACACAACCCCGCGAGCTATAAATCATTTAACCCTCTAACACCGAAGCCTGTCAATAACGGCTTCTGCATGGGTTTTGTGAAGTGTCCGTTTGCAGGCCAAGAGAAGACTATTTGATTGACTATTGATTTATTCAGCTTCTGTTTCTATAGATACCATCTATGTTTCATAAACATCATCTAGTTGACAAACATAGGGATATAAACCAGAATGAATATAGCCTTAACGACAGTTATTTTGCAATTATCAACACAGAAAAGCAATGTCCGTTATTGGGCATCCAGGTGTAACAAGCGCAGTGCCAGATGTAACCCGTCTGACAGCATACTGTCATGGAACTACAGTCATGTACAGATGTTGAATATCGTGAAACTAAGTTCACTGGGAGCTGTTGGTCAAATTATTTCCTAAATATTCAACACATTTGCTGTATAGTTGTCTTGAAATATTCAACACTGAAATTAATGGTTAAACAGTTTAAAAACAAGTTTACTTTTTCTGGACAAAATGTAATGGTACATGCATATATATTAAAGGTGCATATTCAAATCAGAATGCTTGAAAATAAAATTGTTAAAATTGTATTATTTTATAGGCTTAAATTATGTGTCTATATGTAGTGAAACAAAACAAATCTTAACATATGATGATATTGAAATACACGCTCGTGCCTCTATTTCAATTTCGCAACTTAAAAATTATATTAACTTTTATGGAATGAAATCATCATATGCTACGATTTATTTCGTTTCACTACATATAGGATCACAGTTTAAGCCACTAAAAGTATATAAATTAAACAATTTTATTTTCAGTAATTTTGCTGTGAATATGCACCTTTAATGTGAGTGAAATTGTGATACCTCTCAGGATCCCATGCTCAATATCATCAAGTGTGAGGACATTGCCATCTATCATGTACCCCGTTCTCTTCCAGAATTGCTGTACATCTAGCACTGATGATGGCGTTTTCTCACACATGGCCAGACCATGAATAGTCAATGCATTGTAAATATCTAGAAATGTACTTAAGGGTTATAAACTTTAAATCATAGTACATGGGCATCACATGATATACTTGTATATATAGACAGGTGAAAGCTGGAGAGAGACTGGAAAATCTCACAATGGACTTACGGCTTATTCACCTGCAGCTAAAATGAATGTATGGCAATCAAACATCATGTCTGCTTAAATAGACAGTTGCCAATAAGCTAAGAATTTCATTCTAAATACTTATCGTGGTGACAAAAAATCTATTCATAAGATAATTGACCATCACAAATTACTAATATTCCACTTCATAAAGCTAACAAGATGCATATTGCGCTTAATTCGACCATAAGGCTACCACGCTTATAGGGTTCTTTTAGCCACTGTTGACTAAAACTAGACCAGTGGTTACTGAGTAGTCTTTCAATAGATTTTCCTGAAATGCTTGGAAAATACAGTGAGACCACCAGAAATTGACTAATCAAATTTCTGTACATATAAATTTGGAAGACTACCCGTACCGCAATATGAACGAAGGTGAGTGGAACCAAGTTTGGTTAAAAGCTGCAAATTGGTGACTGCGAAGTAGACTTCTTACCGATTTCCCAGACATTTTCAGAAAATTTCTCATATCAGTTGAAGCGTTGAAGCCTACAACCATGGTCATCCTCTCCAAATTTCATTGAAATTGGGCCACTAGTTAAGGAGCAGTGCCATTTAAAAAGAATTCTGGAAAATGTTGGAAAATTCAAGAAGGCTGCTGAAAAAATTGACAAATCAAATTTCTGTCCACAAATTTGGAAGTCACCCACCACAAGAGTTTTGTCGAAATTAGTCAAGCAGTTAATGTCCTTTTACCAATTTCCCTAACATTTTCGGAAAATCTAAGATGAACCACGGAAAAATTGATCAATCAAATTTCTTGTTAGAAATGTTGTTCAAAGCCTACCACCATAGGATCCTGCCATCCAAGTTTAATTTTTATTTAATCAGGCTATTGATTGAGAATTAGCATTCAAAACCATTTTGGAGAACGTTTGGAAAATCTAAGATGGCCACTGGAAAAATTGACCAATCACATTTCTGTATACAAGGCATGAAGCTTGAAAATCCACAGCCACGGGGTGATTCCAGCCATGTTTGGTTTATCGGTGCAGCGGCTTATGAGGAGAGAAGTCTTTAAAAGCAAAGGTTTGCGGACGGATGACCGACAGATGATCGCCATGGCATAAGCTCATCAGGCCTTGAAGTTGGAACCAGCAAATACGGAGCCTCGAGAGGACGTCATTGCATAAATCTGCTAAGCATGCTTTGAGGTGACCTCAAGAAAGCAGGATTACGTACGCTCAAGTCAAGAATGGACCTGAGGAAGCTAAGGATTTGGGCTGAGGACAAGACACAGTGGGCAAAAGCGAAGACAGCTGTAGGATGTTTCTACTACTACAGCTGCAGAATACAGTAACCATACATAAGACCAATTATGAAGACCTAAGATTGTGTTAGCCAATGGACTTTTCCAGTTTATCCATCCATCATATGATGTCATAATCAACTACGTGATGTGTAGGATGAGGTCATTGATTATGATGTCATGAACGTATAATTGGTGGCTAACTACATGTTACAAGCGCTGTTGTTGTTCGAATTGTGTCTTTACTATTTAATAAAGATGCTGTTGAATATTTTGAAACTAATTTGACTGGGGGCTCCTGTGTCATAGGCAGCAACAGCACCCAGTTAAATTAGTTTCAAAATATTTAACAGCTTACCAGCATAGTTTTCTGGAAATTGATAGTCAGGGAGTTCAGGGATCGATCGAGCCCAACACGAGCATGGTCTGGGTGGAGCTTAGATAGAGATGGGCGGGGCATGGCTAAAACTGGAAAGATCCATTGCAATCAGACGCAAGCTGTACTTCTAAAGGTGGAACAGTACAACCAAAAGCTCACAGTAGAACGAGATCACTTTGGGGAGGTAATTCATCATAGGATAGATGCATTAAGCAAGGATTAACCCTCTCGTGATGAAACCGGCCAAATTCGGCCTCTGTAGTGGTTTTGAGTAATATCCATTTACAGGCCATGAAGACTATTTTTGCATAGCTGTTTGCTACCTTTATGGCAATTTTGTGTAACCATTAAATTTTATTTTGTGACTGTAAATCTTTGTTCTATTTTATGTACCGCAACAGTTGATTTGATTTTTTTAACCACCATTTAATGTTTTCTATTGTTGCTTAACTGCCCCTTTGTTGGTGTAACATGGCAATTTTGAGATACCTAGGTTTTTAATGTGTAAAGATGTCTGGATGGATGATTCAGATTTCTTCGCATTTTAAACTTGCAATTAATTTTACTACATGATACATTTCAATGTATTGAGCAGGTAAGATTTATTAAGCGATATTGAGTGATTTAAATTGGAAGTTAAGGGAAGTCATGACAATTGGGTTTTTTACCCTTTAACCATCAAATTCTTTCAACAAAATTAAAATTTTCTGATAAAAAATGTCTACATGCAGGACAAGAGAAGTCTTTTTGAAAATTTATCACTGGAATGACAGATTCGGTTATCGAGTCAGTCGGTGATAAATTTCCAAACAATCTCCATCAGCAAACGGCACATAATACACCGCCATGATCACAAACCAGTTATCCTATGAAGTTTCCAAGCGATCTGATAAACGGTCCATGAGTCATCATTTGGAAAATTTTCACGATGACCACCGGTAGCTGGTGGCCATATTGGATATTGAATCACCTACAATTTTGATAAGTTTCTTTCTCAGATCGAGTCCATTCATCCTAGATGAAGTTTCAAAGCCATCCACTAAATGGAAATGGAGCTGGCGGCCATCTTGGATTTATGATCATTGTATATTTTGATAGGTTTCTTCTCGAGATCTAGTCCAAACACCTTATGCAGTTTCAAAGCAATCCGATAAACGGTAATGGAGTTATCGACAAGAAACCAATTTTCAAGATGGCCAACCTTAGCTGACAGCCATCTTGGATTTTGGATTAATGTCGATTTAGATACGTTTCTTCCCCAGACTTAGTCCAACTACCCTATGAAGTTTCAAAGCGATCCAATAAATGGTAACAGAGTTACAATCCAGATATCAATTTTCAAGATGGTCGCCGCTGGCAGGTGGCCATCTTGGACTTCAGATCATCATCAATTTCGATAGATTTCTTCCCCAGACCTAGTCCAACCACCCTATGAAAGCAATCCAATAAACGATAACAGAGTTATCAACCGGAAACCACTCTGCCACCCACCCGCCCACACGGATGACGACATCACATAACACCAATTTTTTGGTGGGGTACAAAAGTAGTCTTCTCTTGAACATTTAACTCAAGACTACATACGCAAAAGCCACTTCTGACCTGCCTGAGTGTTAAAGGGTGTGCCTTAGCACATCCACTTCATATTCATAGGACAAATAGCTATTTGCAAAACAAACATACAATACATGCAAATGGCAAAACATGACAATTGTTGATAGATGACAGGCAAATGGCCCTTGTACATAAAGTACATAAAGCTCATCCAGGTGATTTAAAGATTGACAAAAATTACACAGAAATTTACAATGTTAGACCAACAACAAACAGCAGACGTAGCTGTAAAAATTATAAAAACATGTACATATATTTGAGTTTCAAACAAATATATTTAACCCTCTAACCTTTGAAAAGCTATTGTTTTAATTGCATGACAAATACAGGAAAGCTGTTAAATATTTTGATTTTAACTAATTTGACTGGAACTTCTCGACAACAGCTTCCAATCAAATTAGTTACAAAATATTCAAAAGAATATTACTAGCATAATAAAGAATTTGTCAAAATATGGTGTGAAATGATCAAAGTATTAATAGCTAACAAGGATACTGATGAAAAACGCTTTTCTTTCTTGTTCCGGCAAATCATCGAGATTGACTGCCTGTAATTGTGTCACATCTGTCTTGTATTCGGTGAATGCTGGGCTTTGTCGTAAATTCTCATAGTTCACTTGTCTCCCATCAATATCCATGTACTCTCCTTTCAACCTGAAAAAAGGATTCAATGAATTCGATAAACTAGCTCATAATACCATCGCCGTTAATTATGGGATGCTTATCAACAGAGCGCTGGTGTGACAGACTAAAGCATATAAAATTTGTGATAACCCAGGATGACCGATGGACTTGACGCGCAGCTGCCTATACTGAAACTGCATACTCTAATAGGTTCCTTAAGGGAATTTCTTTCGTCAAATTGATATTATAATCGCCTCCGTCTGTCTGTCCATCCATCTGTTATGCTACCTCATACCAAACCGTTGGGTGGAATTCAAGCAAATTTGGAATGTGGGCTACCCATATGATGGAGCTTTGCAAGATGTCATTGAGATTTGTCTCTGCACCCAGGGGTCAGGGGTGTGGCCAATAGGTCAAATATCCTAAAAACTGTTTGTCACGCAATCTCCTCCCAAACCATTGTGTGGAATTCAACCCAACTTGGTATGTGGATTAGCCATATAATTGTGGATTGCTTGATGACATTTAGATTTGATTTAGTTGTGTGGAATTGAAACAAATTTGGTATATGGGTACCCATCATGCCAATTTAATTGAGGATTGCGTGACAACATTTATGTTTGGCTCCGCGACCACCCTCACCCCACCCCACCCCACCCCTATCCGGTCCAATCAAATTCTCTTCCATCTACATTGAATGCTACATAACACACGGTTTCATTGGCCTAGCATTGTACGGGCGAGTTATCATTGGCTAAACCGCACACGTATGGATTTGTGTCAAGAGTTTTCTGATGAAATTAAAAAATCTTCCGAGTTTGACAGCTACGTATCCAGTTTTCATGCAGATATTTCATGCACCCGTTTGACGCACTAGGTTATTTATTTTGCGCCCCTGCTGGAATTTAGGAGACTATGGTGAAATGGCGCATCCTGGAATGAACACTGGGTAATTAGAGTCTGTGTATTGATGTTTGTACTATTCCATAATTTTATTGCTTGGTGTGACGGTTTTTGTTGGGCTGTAGTTGCGTGTTTGTATGCTGTGTGTAAGTCATTTTTCCTTCGTGTGTTGTGGGAATATATGTCTGCATTACTGAAGAAGATATTATTCAGAGATGGAGGTAAATTGCCATTGTGCTTATTCCTTAACATAGTGTACAGCTGGACCTTTCCAATGTCCTCAAGTTTAAGAATTTTTTCAGCCTTGAAGATATCTTGGCCCCCTGCAGTTTGTGCGAATAATTTAAGGATGCTTCCTGCCAAATATAATTGAAATTTGCCCAATGGTTCTTGAGAAGTCATTTAAAGAAAAAAATTGATGGACAGACACCGGATGGATGAATGGACGGATGACTCCCTCACACCCACGGCATATCATATAAATGAAAAAATAAACAAATCTAACCAAATTATGGGACTGATTAGAAGAACATTTAGCCACATGTATAGACAAAAGAAAACTTTAAACATCTATACAAATCCCTTGTCATCTGCCCGCATCTCGCGTATGCCAATGTAGTATGGGCACCATATTTTAAAAAAACCATAAATGCAATAGAAAATGTACAGAGGCGAGCCACCAAGCTTATCCCTGGCATGCAAAACCTTCCATACAGTAAACGCCTACAAATATTGAATCTACCGACCTTGACATTGAGACGACTGCGTGGGAATATGGTTGAAATATACAAAATTTTACACAACCATTATGACATGCTCACATCCAAATTTATCCAACTTTATGATGAAAGCAAAGTTACGAGGGTCATAGTATGAAAATCAAGAAATCAGAGCTAGATTAAATCTAAGAAAATTTTCTTTCCCGCTACGGTGCAGACCATTGGAACAGTCTAGATGAAAACATTGTCACTGCACCATCCATCAATACATTAAAAAACAGACTATGGAAAGACCATCCACTGCGTTTCAATTTTGAATCTGTAGCAGACTTCACCACTGTTTATGACACAGAAGTAGACCATAGACGTTAGAGGCTTGCTTAAAGGCCTACAGTCAGTAGAATTTCATGAGATGTTTCATGTTTCATAACATACGCTCACTTGGTCTTTCTGGTCAGGTGAGCTAATAAATGAGGTGGGTATGGTATCATTGGGCTGGCGAATCCCACCTGTATTTAGTCAGTCAGAGTTCTGTGAGAGGTGGTAGGGTGCCTGAGGGATAAGTCTTTAATGTTTAAATTTTATGGTGTTGGTTCAGCTTTAATTTCAAACTTTCACAAATGTTTACTATATTTACACTTTGCAGTGACTGGCATGCAACTTTAAGACGAAATGTATTTTCTTCATACCTGAGCATAGACTTTTGCAGCGCCCTCGATAAATCGACTGCCGACTTTGTGACGCCATTATTCGATTCTGTAGAATTTAGCAGACGAACCTCTCCTGACAATTCCTTCGACATTTCCTCTTTCCGGGTGATACTGAGTTGATCTCTGATTTACAGCCTCATTTGAAAAAAGGAAATAAATCGATGATAATTTTAATGCGTTATTGTCTGTGTGCATATTTGTTCACTATTACTAAATAACTAAATACTTGAATACCCACGAGATTTCAGCCTAAATTTTGCTAATACAACGTGAGTGATATTTAAATACGAAACTGCGGTAGCTGCATCGTTGATTTATCAGCTGATTGAGAATGGCAGATGAATTGCGAAATTTTAGGTCGTATTATTACGAAAAGTTCGGCTTTCGAAATGTGGAAGAAAAGAAGTCGGTTGAGATTCTACTAAAGGAACAGCCTATCCATTTAGATAAACTTCGTCAGTTCTGCGTGCGATTCCCTGTGCCATCAGTCTATCGATTTATGGTGTGGAAAATATTACTGGGTATGTAATTTTCTGTTGCGCTTTGACAGGTGTTAGGCCTTTAAATCTGTTGCCGAGTTTAAGTGGTTCTGTTCGTAGCGAGTACTCGGCCTACCGATCATTCCATGATTCCAAAAGTGCTTGTGGTTCGGGAGATCTCCTTCGAGACTACCTGAGGGTCTACAGGGGCGGCGGAAGATGGGGTTGGGGACTATATAATTTTGCCAATGGTGCTTCCATAGGTACCGTATATACGTTATTGGTTTTTATGCCATTACAGCTAATCAGCACAGTACAGTTTAGTTATGAAAAGAACATTAAAAAAAAAATCCGTCACCTAGTGAGAGTAGCATATCCAAATTTATCCATGACGATTACAACATTGGCAAAAACACATTCTTTGACCGATCAAGGTACTATAGAGGTCACATATTCAAGCTCTACACTAAACGCAGCGGAAAAGAAATTCGTATGGATTTTTTCCCGAAACGAATTATTAACACATGGAACTCACTCCCTTCTGTTGTGGTCGAGGCACCCCCGCTCGGCGTGTTTAAATCAAAACTAGGTTTTGCACCTAAATGACATAATATATGATCATGACATAACCAACTAATAGATATATAATAATAAGACAATCTAGAAATATACCCAAATGCTAGGCGCAGAAGGGTGTAACCATGAGTGTAGGTGGCACACCGCAGCTGACGCGGGGATAACCTATTTCCATCACAGCACCTGCCAAAATTAACCAGGGTCCTGATTATTGTCAATGAATAATGCCAACCAAACAAATAAACAATTGTAACTAAACAAAGTACAAGCACTAGTAATACAATACCAACACAGCTCCAGAGGCAATAACAAGCTACGGGCTTATGCCTCGTAAAATGATGATGATCATTAAAGTTAAACTTGACACTATCAAGAAAGGATACACTTTTCTCTAAATCGTGCCAATGAATGTAAGGAAATTAGAAAAATATATGAAGAGATTCAATGATTCCGTTCACTTACAAGGTAAACAGTATAAAACTCTAATTCTTATCTCAGACAGCAAGGGCTACCACCTATGCGATGCATGGTACAACGATCATGAGGGAAAATGGCCATTAGAGCTGTGGTGTGCAAGAGGTGGAAAGACAAAATCTCTGGTGGATGTACTAGGCATAACCAGGTTTCTATATACCTGTGGCCAGGCACATGCGATGTGACATTTAAGAGGGGATGCTTCATTTGCCTATGCTGTAAGAAACCTGTCAACATTGATGCCATAGTAAAAGAGTACCAGAGAGCCATCAGTATTGTTAGCCAATTCCAGGGTTAAGCAACACTTAAAATACTTGAGGTGCCACCAATTTCAATTACGAAGTGGAATCGAACAAGAGGGCATACTAAACCAGAAGTATTCCAAGCAGATGACAGAGAGCTTGCCAGACTGGTCACAATCCTCAACAAGGAAGTCTGTGAGCTAAATAAGCACATACTTCACCAGAATGCAATTAATTTAAATCAGTTCCTAATAAGGTCGCGTAAATGCCAACACAAGCAGCCGAGACTATCGCCTAATCTGAATCTATTAAAAGATGGTGTACATCCATGTCATGAGGTCTGCATTGTGTGGATAATTTATCTCCTTTACAACGTCCAGCAAGAATGTTTTGATACAAATGAAGAATTAGATGTCCTTGATATCCTAGTGGACTAGGAGGAACTTAACAAATGAGAGAACTGTGAGTAAATATCTTGTTTACACAGCCTTAATTGACAAAAGAGGGTGCTTCGAATAACTATCCTCGCGCCAAACAAATCAGCAATCTAAAAATAGAGGCGTGGCTTCTACGAGAATACTTTTTTCGATCTCGAATCGAATGAGATCTCGCGAGATATGAATGACAAATCAGGTCGAATGGTCCACATTGAAAAACTAAAGCCCCGCTTTAAATAACTCTGAATATATATTTAATGTCCGATATCATGTCATTGTTATCAAGATGTATTTATTGTACTACTTTCAGGTAGAGATTGTCACCAATCAGCGTGATTAATTCCAATTGGGTCCATGCTATGTAGCTGGTGGATCCAGAATTTCTCGCGTTCCTTACACACAGCCATCCTAACACTACACGCATTCTTCTAAAAACTACAGCATGATAAAAACTTTATCATCTTAACTACTATAAAATGATTTTTCGAATATACACATCCCAGTAAAAACTACTGTGACAAAGTGTCTACACATTTCCTCTGATGAGTATAACCCAAACATGGGTACGAAACGCCATGAGTCTGGATCACATATGGAAAGGCCCACTCACTAATGGACCAATGCCGCTATAAACCTTTATTAAAGATCTATCCCTTAAACCCGATGTATAAAACTATACATTTCGGGTACGAATTTACCCAAAACCGGGTACATTCGGGTACACCAAAACACAAACACTCAGGTACACCAAAACTCGGGTACACAATAAACAAAAATTGTCACCAAATCGGGTACAAGTACACATCAAGTCGGGTACAAACACGACAACAAACAATGGGATGTATCTACCAAATCCGGGTACATACACATATGATCGGGTACAATCGGGTACAAGATTACTATAAAAGGAACGCGCAAACAGTGCATCGGCATCCAGACTCAACGGACACTAACCGTTAGCGTCAGGACAACATAGCATCTTACAAGCTTTTTACAAAAATATTATATTGTTATCAAGATGGATTATACATTCATGTATTTACTAGCAGACATGCATTAAACCACGTTTTCTGTTGCAAATTTTAGGATAAACTTGATTTTAAAATCCTAATGAACGATGCAGTACATGTCGGAAATAAGATAAAATATTTCCAAATCAAAATCAAACATTTAAGTTAGTATAATCTTGAACACAATCTAAGAAATGTGCTGCTGAATATTGTGAACATAATTGAATTAGAAGACATTGCTGCCATACCAAATGACTTCCAATCCGATTATATTCAAAATATCCAACAGCAAGTTTTAAGTCAATTATGAGCTGTATTGAATGTCTTATAACTGTGCTCCGCCACCTGGGTCATCCCCACCCACTGTAGCGGCCATTGTATACATTGTTGACTATTTACTTACTTGCTTGATATATCATAGAGAATTAGATATAATCATTAGCAATGTCAATATGGTTCGTAGATAAAATTTAAACTACGTATACGTCGATGCGCCTTCATATGGGGCTTATTCCTAAAAGAAGAGAAGTTATTGGTTTGATTGGCGTCTATCGAGTCCCTGATTCCATGTCCCATTCACGCCATATCTAGAGTGCTTTATATTTCAGTCTGTTATTGGTAACTTCCCCAGTTTTACAACCATTTATACCCCTGTGTGGAGTGAGGTGACGAGGAGTGAATGAGATTGCTTATGTCTCTACTGATTGCTCGTCCGTCACCTGACAGTCAAGCAGTTGAGCATCGAGCAGGATTTGAACCCTGCCAGGTTGATTACAAGTCGTTCACATTAACACCATGGCCAATCGTCTCCCCTTTCCTTTTTAGTCTGACCAATCAGCTGCCAGATGTCTGTGAGTGTCGTAAGTCCCTTATCTCCGGCACGGAGAGAAATGTGCCTGTTAGTCTAAGCCACTCAAGGCTGTCAGTCATGAGACGTGCTCGCTAGTCTATAGGTAACCCTGATTTACCTAATGTTCGGATATGCTCTGCTTACCCCAATTACATATCCGAACGCCAAACCATATAATCAGATAACGGTATCACGTGGTACAAATTCGTGTCATGTGGCACAAATTCTTCTTGATTACTCCTGCTCCAAGCGAAACTAAAAGTGTGTGCATGCGTAGATAGGTAAAGTAACCACGTGATACTTCCAATCACAGTACGTAACCGATCTCGGTCTAAAATGCATATACATATGAACTTCCGGCAATTAACACACATGTGCAAAGCTGAACCCGAGTCAATCGAAACCATGGTCAGAATGACCGTAACGGTCGCAAGACATGCAGAGTGACCAGCTTGTCATGATCTTTTGTCTGGAAATTAAGTTTGGATGAGCTTTTCGGACATTGTGTGCGAGCGCGCGGTTTCTCTCTTCCAGTGCTTGCATATGTGAGTATGCAGAAATGCGGACAAATCATCAACTTAGACTATACCTTGTCTATTACAAATTGCAAAGGCATAAACATACTTTAACAGATTTATTTATAAACACTAAATATGTTTGTTATCATCACAATGCGTCAAATAATTCTGTGAATAAATCATATGGGTCGACCTGAATAGGTTCGAAATTGCATTATATAATACAAAAACGGGTAACAGATTTCTTCGGTTTGCATATTTATTTGCATGAATTAATGAATATTAAAGTCTCTGATTGTCACAGCTTGCAGATTTATCAAGACGTTTTGCAACATTTTCCTTTTTGAACAGGGTGCGCGTAAGACTGCTTGGTATGGCATACTATCAAACCGTTGAAGATATCATTTTTAAAACCGGTTCGAACCGTATATATCGGTTTTACAGGTGGGGGATGGGTGTGGCGTCAAAGATATGTGGATACCATTTACTGTGTGTGATAATTTTTTTTTTTTAATGTGAAACAAGTATACATGTGTTTTTGTGAACCTTTAACCCCAAAACAAACGCTAACGACTTTATAAGCATCATAAATGCCTATATAACGTTCATCTATTATTACGCCAGTAATAAAAAATCTAGATTTATCGTTTGTTTATTCATTGCACGTCGAACAACCTTTGCTAACCAGGTAAATAATCTGCGGTTTGGTGAGAACTGTTGTTGCCAAGGACAGCATGAACATTTAATCAATTAACCTCATTTTAAAATGCCGATGACAGTAATGTTCATTTTGAGCTGTTAGAATGAGGTGTGAGGCCGCATCGGTAACAGTGTATGCGTGTATGTCTATCGAAATAATCCTATTATATAACACGACTGACCTCACTGGTCAAGGTGGTCGTTAACCTGTGATCTTAACGTGAAAGACAAGCCTTTAGCGTACAGAAATAAAACAACAAGGTGATAAGGGTGAAAATGATCACAGCCACCACCATATGGCTGATTAAAACTGTGACGCATTCAGACACCACAGTAATGAATACCATACTACATGTATAAAATTACAATATTATCTGCAACGACAACTAACTGTATTACCGCTGCTGCTGCTGCTACTGCTACATATGTATATATGTTCATGTGCATGCCGTGTGTGTGTGTGTGTGTGTGTGTGTGTGTGTGTGTGTGTGTGTGTGTGTGTGTGTGTGTGTGTGTGTGTGTGTGTGTGTGTGTGTGTGTGTGTGTGTGTGTGTGTGTGTGTGTGTGTGTGTGTGTGTGTGTGTGTGTGTGTGTGTGTGTGTGTGTGTGTGTGTGTGTGTGTGTGTGTGTGTGTGTGTGTGTGTGTGTGTGTGTGTGTGTGTGTGTGTGTGTGTGTGTGTGTGTGTGTGTGTGTGTGTGTGTGTGTGTGTGTGTGTGTGTGTGTGTGTGTGTGTGTGTGTGTGTGTGTGTGTGTGTGTGTGTGTGTGTGTGTGTGTGTGTGTGTGTACTAATGATTGCATAGTTTATGTGAATTCTATGTAAGAAGTTTATGTTTTATGTATGCTATGTTAAATGTTATGTAAATGTGAATGTTTATTTATGTATGGGTCCATCGCCTTTATCTTAGATGGACTGCCTATTTATCTTGTTCATATACTAATATGTGATTACCAGATAAATCTATTTGAATTTGAAACAATAGACATGTTTATTTGGTATCTTCATCGAGACAATTTAAGGTCTTGTTCTTGTTGAATCTTGACCTTCTTCGTAGGATAACCACACCCGAGGTTGTGTGGATGCTAATTGCTACTAACTTCTAACCACATAAATGTCCTATATACAGCCTAACTGCCAATGCCAGCATGATCGACTTAATTGCATCATCTAACTATTTATATAAGATATGGCGTATATCTAACTGCACAAGATATCTAAGTTAACTGCACAATATACCTTTCAAGGCCTAAGCAAGGTTAGTTGACCAAAAAACAGTGTGGCGCATATGGTGACTACCTTTAGCTGTACGGGGTAATTATCAGGAACGTTAGCATTTTTGGTCGTAACAACCCATATAAACAGCTGTTTATTGCAAAGCATACCAGACACGGTTAAAATGAGAATATTACATTACCCATGGACAACAAATAACTGTAGAACCTAGAAACAACAATAAGTTAGCTAGCAACGGATGAGATGTAACCATACCCATTGGGGCGAGGGTTAACCCCTCACCATACATGTTGGGGGAAATGTGCTGTGGTCTACATGTTTAAATTAGCAGATGGCGTCAACAGTCTTATAGGTAATCATGTGATTTTACGGAATTGTGATGACTGATCACAAGGCATGAGACTCATCCATTGCACGCCAACATGAACAAGTGTCCACCATGTGTTCAAGAATTAAAGAACGAAATCATTTTATACGCAATTAGATTATGTTAAAGGAAGGGAAAAGGGAAATAACAAATGATGTTTATTGGTAATTTCATACAATATTAAATAAACTACCATCGGTAAAAATAGAAATGAATCGGGATTGTTTGAGAAAAGGCATTTACTAAATCTAAGGTCGTTTAACTTGGAATCAATTAGTGACGTAGCCGGCGCTGTTTGCACTCCGCGGTGTGTCAACTGTGTGTGCAGGTAGTTTCGTAAGCGGTATGAATAGTAATGTCTATAGACGCCGATGTAGAGCGATTAACTCACTACTGTTAATTCAGTATTGATTCTTTGAAAACATTATATTTGAAAGTCACTGTTTCTGGTGGAATCAACAAGTTACGGCCAAAGTGATTTCAAAATGCGCTGATGGTGTCCAAGGTGGCAACATAATGCTTACTGAATATTTTGAAATTCGTGTAACTGAATGTAGATCGTGTCTCTGGAAACAACAGCTTTCAGTCAAATTGTTTTTTAAGATTAGACAGTATTTTGCCGGTATGAAGTAGTGGCTAATCAGTTTTAAATGAATCAAACTGAGATTATAATTATGGCCGGCTGTTGCAGATATTATTTATTCGGATATTATTTATTCGCTCGGCGTACACCAGTGCGCACGGCACCACATGCGTCACTAATTGATTACTGCCAGAGTGACATAAATGCTATTTGTTTGCTTTTTTTCAAATTATTAGCTCACCTGGCCTGAAAGGCCAAGTGAGCTTATGCCGTGGCGGCCGTCCATCGTCCATCCGTCCGTCATCCATCAACTTTTGCTTTAAAATGCTACTCCTCCTTAACCAATAGCCGAATCTTAACTAAATTTTGGTCAAATGATGCCACTGTGCTCGGATCTGGAACCTCCATTTGGAATTTAGATTCATACATTTTTTTGGGTCAAAATCTTAGATTTTATTAAAAATTTACCAGAAATTGTTAAATTGCTTCTTCTCCTTACCCTTTTGACCGATTTCAATCAAATTTGGCTGAAAGGATCCTATGGGCATAGGTTATAGAACCTCCATTCAGAATTTTGTTGCATAAATATTTTGAGTGAAAATCCTAGATTTTATTAAAAATTTACGGGAAACTGTCAAATTGCTTCTTCTCCTTTCCCGTTTGACCGATTTCAATCAAATTTGTGTGAAAGAATCCTATCGTCATAGGCTCTAGAACTTCCATTCAGAATTTTGTTGCACAAATATTTTGAGTGAAAATCCTAGATTTTATTAAAAATTTACCGGAAATTGTCAAATTGCTTCTTCTCCTTACCCGTTTGACCGATTTCAATCAAATTTGGCTGAAAGGATCCTATGGTAATAGGTTATAGAACGTGTATTCAGAATTTTGATTCGTAAATAATTTGGGTGAAAAACTTAGATTTTATTAAATATTTACCGGAAATTGTCAAATTGCTTCTTCGCCGTACCATTTTGACCGATTTCAATCAAATTTGGGTGAAAGGATCCTGTTGTGATGGGCTCCAGAATTTCCATTCGGAATTTTGATTCATGAATTTTTTGTGTGAAAATCTTAGATTTTATGAAAAATGTACTGGAAATTGTCAGATTGCTTCTTACCATCTTGACCGGTTTTAGCCAAATAAGGCTAAAAGGATCCTATGGCCATAGGCTCTAAAACTTCCATTCAGAATTTTGATTCATCAATATTTTGCGTGAAAATCAGATTTTATGAAAATTTGCCAGAAATTGTCAAAACGCTGCGTCCCCTTAGTTGCTTGACATATTTCAACCAAATTTGGCTAGAGTGACCCTATCAAGGTAGACTAGAATTTCTATTCAGAATTTTGATTGGTCAATTCTTTGGGTGGCTATCTTGGATTTTCCGAAAATTATCCATCATATCTATTTAAATGCAAATGGTTCAAATGCTAATGGTCCAGGTGAACGCCACAGGCCCTTGAGCCTCTTGTTCCAATTTATTTCCGTTTTTTACTGGTGGCTATAGGTTGATTATTATCTAGATCTATCATTTAAGCGCATTTGTTAGTTCCCTCGTCCTTTCCTTTAACATGGTATGTTATATATTACGTTATGTTGATATTATCAAGTAGTATCGAGTGTCACTCATCATGTTTCACCGTGCACTAGATTAACCATGTCTACTCAAAATTGTGCTGAAAATATTTTTTATGATATGTGGATGAAAAAAATATGGATATTTGATAGGATATCGGGGGGGGGGGGGGGCAGTTAAAAATCTGCATTTTCCGGATGATCGCCCTGGCCACGTACGCATACGATTTCATTACTGCTTTGATAATATTTTATATTATAAGATATCATTTTTAGCTCGACCTTACGAAGTAAAACGAGCTATTGAGATACCCTGCACGTCGTCCATCAATTTTTGTTGAAATCTCATGTTTGGTCAATCATACTGGACGAAAACGTGGGCACATGCTTCCTTATAATGGTACGCCATCACACAATGATGATGATGAGGTCAAAAGGACAAAGGTTACTGTGACCTTGGTAAAAATCCTTTTTATACCCTGCCGATAAATTTGGTGGGGTATTATGTAATGTTGTGGGGTTGTGGGGGATGCGTGCAGGCGGAGTGGTTTCTGGACAATAACTCGACTCATATTTGTCAAATTGGTTTGAAACTTCATAAATTTATTGGACTAGGTCTGAGAAAGAAACCTATCGAAATCGACGAAAATTGGTTTCCGGATGATAACTCTTTAACCGTTTTTTCAGATCGCGTTGAAACTTGATATCGTGGTTGGACTAGGTCTGGGGAAGAAACCTGTCGAAAGCGACATTGATCAGAAATCCAAGATGGGCGGCCATCTTGAAAAAAAAAAATTCCGGATAGAGTTGAAACTTCATAGCGTAGTTGGACGACGTCTGGGGAAGTAATCATGGGATTTTAACGGAATTGTGATAATGGATTATTCACGCAGCATGAGACTCATCCATTGCATGCCAAACAAACGTCAATCATTGTACAAGAATTAAGGAGAAAACCCATTTTATACACAATAAGATTATTAAACCGTCATAATATGAAGGACAAATAGAAAGTCAATCATTTACAATTTTATAAATATTATCGAATATTTCGAAACTAATTTGACTGGGAGTTGGTGCTACAAACAACAGCAGCATCTTGCAGTCACATTAGATTCAAAATATTGGAAAGAGTGCAATTCATCATAAGCAATTTTGTGGGTATAGAAAATAATGGAAATGTTGACTTTATATGTTCAAATTGGTCTGCGTGTTAACCTTTTAATGGACAAATTTGGTCAATGTAATCATAATTCTGTCATGAAATTTGCAGACAAAGGAAGATTATTTTAGAAAATTTACCCCTGGACCGTCCTGTTTCGTTATCCAGCCAGACATTTTAGTGCTAAGTTCTCAAAAATAGACTTCTTTAGATCTGCAAATTAACAGTTCTCAGAAAAATAGTAATCAGTATTGGTTAAACCGAAAATTTAATCAAACTTAGTTTTTAGCTCACATGGCTCGAAGGGTCAAGTGAGCTTATACCATGGCGACCGTCCGTTGTCCGTCCATCGTCCGTCCGTCCGTCGTCCATCAACTTTTGCTTTTTGTAAGCGCATAGAGCACGCCTTTCGTGTGGAGTTTTGCGCCATATAAGTGTACTATTATTATTATTATTATTATTATTATTATTATTATTATTATTATTATTATTAAAACACTACTCCCCATTAACCACTTGGCCGATTTCTAACAAATTTGGCTGGAAGGGCCCTATCGTGATTGGCTCCGGAAATTGTCAAATTGCATCTCCTTATTATTCTGAATGATTTTACCCAAATTTGGCTGAAAGAATCCTATGGTCATAGGCTCTAGAACTTCCATTTGGAATTTTGATACATCAATTTTTGGGGTGAAAATCTTAGATTTTATGAAAAATGTAACGGAAATTGTCAATTGCTTCTTCTTACCATTCTGAGCGATTTCAACCAAATTTGGTTGAAAGGATCCTGTGTTGATGGGTTCTAGATCTTCCATTTGAAATTTTGATTCGTCTATTTTTTTGGTGAAAATCTTAGATTTTATGAAAAATTTACCGGAAATGGTCCTCCATAGCTGCTTGACATATTTCAACCAAATTTGGTTAGATGGATTCTATGGTGGTAGGCTCCAGAACTTCCATTCGAAATATTGATTGACTTATTTTTTGGGTGAAAATATTAGATTTTATGACAAATTACTCGAAATTGTCGAATTGCTTCTTCTGCTTGTCAACTTAACTGATTTCAAGCAAATATGGCCAAGAGGATCCTATGATCATACGCTCTAGAACTTGCATTCAGAATTTGGATTCATCAAATTTTTTGGGTAAAAATCTTACATTTTATTACAAATTTACTGGAAATAGTCAAATTGATTCTTCTTACTACTTCGAGCAATTTTAACCAAACTTGGCTAAAATGATCCTATGATCATAGGCGCCAGAATTTCCATTCAGAATTTTGATTGGTAGATCTTTTCCATGTGAAATTTTTTTCCCATCTTGTTTAATGTAACGAATCATGTATATTTAAAGGCAAATGCTTCAACTGCTAATGGTCCAGGTGAGCGTCACATGCCCTTGAGCATCTTGTTCGGTTTGAGCGTGATTACGGCGGTTTGCAAACCGTCGCCATATTGAACCGGTTTACGATGTGAGATCGGTAAATCGCGCAGCTCTAGGTGGATCGCAATATACTTTACTTTATTAATTGCTGTCTGGATCACCTTTAATCAAAATGTTTTCAAAGTAATCAGCAGTAAATTAACAGTAGCAGGATAATCGCCATATACCGATGCCAATATTTGTACCGGCCAGCGGTACCTTCACACGCAGCTGAGCGTAAAGGCCCAACTGAGGTTACTAACTTATTCCAATTCAGGCAAAATGGCTGCGCCTATTCGAGTCACATAAAGAGTATTTCAATACTGTTTTCAAATATTTCTGATTCAATTGTACTCTTTACTGGTGGAATGAGTTATATTACTCTATGAAGATACCATTTAACAGTGTTTGATTGTGTCAGGGCAATCAATCGTCTCCCTTAAACGAGTTTGCCAAGTGAACACCACTTATCGATTGTGATCAAATCGTCTTGAAGGCTGGATTCTTCAGCTATTGATTTGATTTCTTTGTAAATTTTAATGTCCTCGCAAAACGTATGGATAGGTGGATGAGTAACTTCATGGAAGTCATTTATATTTCAAATGAATCACAATGACTTATGGTCGCAAAATACTACCTCGTGGTGCATTACTAAGAACTGATGTTTGTGTGGATGTTGTGCTATTCTTTGAAAAGGGCATATCCTGCGTAGGCTGGCGACAAATCAAACATAAAAGGTAACAGGATGCGAAAAATATTTACAAGATTTTTATCGTATCTTTTTGTTAAACAGGTGTGATACCAGTGTGTCAAGATTCTCAAGAATTCGTTGACAGCCAACGAGTTTGTCAGTACAATGATCTTCTCCACGCTCTGAAATTGCTCAGGAAGATCAATTCAGAGACGCCACAAGAACAAATCTTCCTTAAAATGTTCCTTCTAGAAGAAGGCGAACTTCAGTTTGATGAGGAGAATATGGTGAGCATCTGTACATATACGTTCTTGTAGGGTAATTCACCTTTCCAGAGTATCCATCCATCATCTGACCTCGTATGACGTCATAATCAGCTCAGCGCGTGGGTGATGACGTCACAATCATCACGTCACAAATGGTTCCATATTGACCGTCATTAAATCTCAAATAGTCCGACACGTTGTATGAATTGTATGTCTTTGTAATTCTTTGCTATTTAACAAACATGCTGTTGAATATTTTGAAACTAATTTGACTGGGCGCTGTTGATGCCAGAAAATATTCAACAGCTTACCTGTGTGGTTTTTTGGAAATTCAAAAGCAGGGTGTTCAGAGATCAATCGATCCCAACACGAGCGAGTGTGTCTGCGGCGCTTAGCTAGAGATGGGCCGGGTATAGCTAAAACCGGAAAGGCCCATTGAGGGATCTGATTTGTCACTCAAGAATATGACGTCATAATCAACTATGTCACATGTAGGCTGACATCAAAATACATAGTGACGTATCTAATTCCGTCATGAGCATTGAACCGTTCGTAAGTTTACGAATTGTATGGCTTTAATACTATTTAATAAACATTTTGTTATCTTGTTGAATATTAATTTCAAAATATTCAACAGCTTACCTGTATAGTTACATTGAAATTGGGTATTCAGTATTCAAAATATATAGATTGTTTCTCACACGCTGAATATGGGCCGAGCTTAGCTAGAAATGGACCTCTATTATTTTGGTTCCATGACTGTTGTCAGACAAATATCTAGACGATGTGCTTATTTAAAAAATTATTAAATTTTTTTTTTATTCTCGATTTTTTCTTAGATATTCGATATATGTTTGTGATTATTGTATATTTTCTATTCATACTTTACAAAATTAGACCTATGCTTTTTTATCAAGTTATTATATTTAATCTGTTGTTCGAAATAACTTTACTTATGAAGTCTAAACCTTTGTTGCTTTCACCAGTTAGAGGACGCTGGTAATCGAGCTTTTATCGCCATGGCTAAAGTTGTATGTCAGATGCTGGAGGAGGACATTGAAAGATACTGGGTCACAACACAGTTCTATCGTTACTTTGATAATTTCAAGGATCGTTTGCACATGCTGGTAAGGGACTTGTTAAAAGATGACGACCTTTCGGGTCCACCTACTTTTTTAATCCTCTGACTCCTGAAAGTCTATTGTCTCCGTTTCAAGGCACCTATTCGAGAGAAATGGTGAATAGTTTGAAACAAACGTGACTGGAACATTTGCTGCAGTAGCTCCCAGTGAAATTACTTTCAAAATATTCAACAGAATATTCCTTAAATAAAAAAATTTATTTCTTTTCTGCCGGGGTTAAATGGTTAAGCGATTGTTAAATTTAAAAACAACATCATTACCAACCTAGAAATCGTAATACTCGGCAAGTGAAGCATCTCGTGCGATAGACATTAGAGAGCACAAACTTGTTGTTACTGAAGACACATTTTATGAGTTCGTGGTTGTTTGAAAACGTTATTTGTTAACCACACGTTTTACACCACATTTGCCACAAAAAATGGGCTAGGGCCAAGGCTGAGTTAGATGTCCCAACACGTTTTCAAAAATTCACAGTGGATGTTGCAATCACCTCTGTCCGTCTGGCTATCTCCTCCACAACCGTTTGCTGGAATTCAACCAAATTTGTTATGTGAGTTAACCGGTTGTAGACTGCAAGACAACATGTACATTATGATCCACCCCTGTGGTGGGGGCAAGGGGAGGAGGTGGACTGGGGCAGACAGTCAAACTTGTCGGAATTCAACCAAATGTGGTATGTTAGTTACCATGCATACGATTCATTCCGGATTGCGAGACAATGTTTACATTAGGTTCTGGCACCGAGGGAGGGGGTTTCAGAATGCCATTGACAAAAGCATAAGGATTTGAGATAGCGTGCTATCGACTGTGCATTCTAGTTGTACATTTTAATTGATTGGTGGTTGTAATCTTGCTATCCCCTCTATATGTTGTGTTCCGGCCTCTTTTCTGTAAATGGCTACATTGTTTAGGAGAAAATACAGATCAAATTCGAGTTTCAGGCGTTTCCATCAATTTTCAATGGAGTTATGTACGCCCCTTTTAGTCCAGGAGCTAAAGCTAGCTCAGAATCGTGACGTAGCACACCCAGTATTCGGAAGGTCTGACACTTGCTGTGGCTTGGGGGACATGTCCCACACATTTTAAGCCCTGTTGTACAAACAAATTGTGGTAGCACTAATTAGTTATCCTGATTTCTTTGCATAAGGGGTCTAGGCTTTGGCTGTATCCACAGTGCACAACAATATAAGCATGATTGTGTCATAACTCAAAGTAATATCGTATTAGATTCACCATATATGATATTTAGACGGATATCGACTTAACATATATCCAACATACATTTTGCATGCATATACCAAAGGCGAGGGTGAAATGTGAAGGTTATATTTTATGTATGTATACTAACTCCATCATAGAATCTGTATATCCAGCTGTACCACTGTTGACAAAGCACCCAGGTAATGGTGGTTGGAATGAGACAGATGGATGTGCTGGTAATCGGTGCGGAAAAACAAATTAAAATGAACTTAGACGCACTGCAAGAAAATTTCAAAGAGGTGTGTATGTACGTGAATAAATTGCAACAGCTGTTCAAATCCTTTAAAGTTGAGTCACGCTCGAAATCACACCTGTTCGCATTTTGGAACTCATATATTCATATGGTAGAGCTGCTGCTTGGATTCATAAGAGCTGAGAGAACTGGAGATTGGCAGGCACACCTATCTGCTACTGCTGGTATGGCGCCATATTTCTACAGCATGGACAGAACCAATTATGCAAGATGGCTGCCAATATATCTTGCGGACATGAAGATGCTTCCAAGTACACATCCCCATGTACATGAACAATTCTTGAATGGAAATCATTCCGTAAGTCGCTCAGACCATCCATTCAATCAAGTGTGGACAGATATGGCCTTAGAGCAATCGATTAATTTGGATTCCAAAAAGCGGGGTGGTATTATTGGAATAACACAAAAGCCAGGAGCTCTGGAGAGGTGGTTTTTAACTAGCCACGAGAGGGCAGCCATAACAACGGTCACAAAGCAAATGTGTGGGTTACAAGATAGTCACATGTTTGGAGTACATAAGGAAATGGGGACTAATCGAATGAACAGGGATGAAACCGATGTGCAGAAGATACTTTCGATGTTCTCATCAGATATAATGACCAATCCCTTTAATATTGCGGAAAACGACGACAGCGAGTGTCTTCCGCTTGTAAACATTGCAACTGGCGTGGTATTGCCTAGTGAAATCGCCAAGAGACTCGTTTCCACCTGTGACATTGGTAAGGAGATTATGGAAAATTTTGTTCAGGAGCGGCTGGACACTAACACGAGAAGCTTTTGGGACACGTTGCCACACTTAAAACTTAAAACATTTGCCAGCCTAGCACAGAAGAAAAAACTCAAAACAAATGATGAAAAAATTCACAATGTGAGATCTGACCGTGAACTATTTGGTCGATTAATTATTGCCGCAAGGTCCAGAGATGTTGATTTAAAACTAGTGATGACGTATGAACTGTCTGCTGTTCCACTATCATTGTCACATACGGATGGGACTCTAAGAAAGAATGTGAAAAGTGTTTTGTTAAGTGAACTAGAAAAGGAAGTAAATGTTGATGGACGGCTTCCACCTGTTGACAAGACAGGCGCAACAGCTTATGTAGTAGATGGCATGGCAATTGTGCAAATGGTTCAAACTGGAGGTACGTCTACATTTGGAGAATTGGCTGATAAATACTGGCACATCTTTACAGTTCCACTGAATCAAGAAGACTGCAACAGAGTAGATATAGTTTTTGACAGATATGATAGACTGGAATCTCTCAAAGCGGAAGAGCGGCTAAAACGTGGGTCATCAACAGCATTGGAAGTAAAGATTGCTGGAGAAAATACTCCCGTTCCAAAGCAATGGGCCAAGTACATCAGCAATCCAAGCAACAAAAGTAACCTGGTTGCATTTCTCAGCAAGCGGTGGCGTGATACTGGTCCAAATATGCTATCTGCCGACAATTACGTCATTCTTGCTGGTGGCTTTAACGATGGAATGGATGTTGTTGTCATTTCAGCGAACAATTCGTCGTATTTGGAAGAACTTCGATCAGGTCACGAGGAAACAGATACGCGTATGATGTTGCACGCGCTACACGCTTCAAAAGACCACATGCGTGTTGTTATACAGTCTCCTGATACAGACGTGGCAGTACTTAGTATATATACGTATTGTTCGCTTCACTGTTCTGAACTATGGTTCCGTACAGGCACAAAGGACAAATTGCGATACATACCAATACATACAGTTGCTCAAGTACTTGGCCCAGCTATCTGTCTGTCTTTGCCTGGGTTTCATTCTCTTACAGGTTGTGATAGCACTAGTGCATTATTTGGAGTCGCTAAGAGAAAAGCATTCAATCTCTTAAAGTCATCTGAATGTCATCAGCTTAGCTTAGCCCAACTCAGCGAACATGTTGACTTATCACCGAATACTGCAATTCTATGTGAGAAATTTGTCTGTGAGTTGTATACCACCAGGGATGTGGGAAAGACAGCTGATGAAACCCGTTATTGGCTCTTTTGTCAAAAGAGACAAAGAAATGAAAATCTTCCACCTACATCGAATAGTCTAAAGCATCACACCGAAAGGGCCAATTTTCAAGCTCTTGTTTGGAGAGGTTCATTGCAAGCTGTTCAGAATCTTCCATCTCCAAATGGACATGGCTGGAGTATAGTGGATGGTCTACTCAAGCCTGTTCTAATGTCAAAGGATCCTGCTCCATTTGGATTAATTGAACTCACATCATGTAGATGTCAAAAGTCTGCCTGCAAAAGAACAGATCTCTGTCAATGCAAGGCTAACAATCTACTCTGCACTGAAGCATGCCTTTGTATGGGAGGTGAAATGTGTGACAATGTTCAGCATACAATTGTCGAAGATGACTCTGACACGGATGAGTAACATTCTCTCATTTGCTCACGTGATAAATATGTCCTGCCAGCTTGTGTAGACATGCACTGCATGTCAGTTAAAAGTTTAATTATGAAAAATGTAGAAAACATGGGCATTGTTGTAGCTAAGGTATTGCTAGTCACAAGAAGACCTAAGTGCCCCAATATGTACAAAGCAACATCCGGGTGTCTTAAACGAGGTTGATTATGTATAAATCTGCGATATACGATCACTCCTTTCCATTTTGGTTAAGATTGTATTGATATAACATGCGCTTAAGTTTGTGAAAAATTTACCATTGTGAAAATTGTTTGAGAGCTACATTCAACACCTATTGTAAATGGGCTTCTCACGGGTTAGTGATACCACAATTTTCTTGTACAACACGGCTCAGAATATACCCAAGACATCGATCAAGCATAATATAGAGACAAACCTTCTGAATACTGGGTGTGCTACGAAACCATTCTTCTAGACCCCTTTTGAAAATTGGCTCCCGGACTATTTCCACTTATAAAAACTTTCACTTTCATTGATATTCAACCGGAAATTGGTGCGTTGTTTTATCATTGGACGGTAGCCTACATATCATGGTTCAATTTTAGATGCGTCCTTACATTTTTATGTAGTTATCACTAACAGTTTTCCAAGACCATTTTCGTTTTGTTTGAACAGATTGTAATTGAACCTCAGATATGACTTTAATATGGAATGTTACAGATCATGTTCAAGATTCGTATTTTAACGTTTCTCCAAGGAGTTATGTCAGTTTTTTGTATTATCGAATGCGAAAACATCACTTTCCCGACCTAGTAGATTTCATTAATATGAAAAGCTACAGAACAACTTCGAGTTTCACCGCTTTTTGTCAGTTTTATGGAGCTATGCCAATTTTGAATTAGGGAATATGAAAAATAGGGTCCTATAGGGCTTAATCCTTCTAAACTTTATTGCTTTGTTTCACCATATTGAACTGAAAATTGTTACATTCTAGACTAAACTGTTATGAAATGATAGTTCGAGTTCACATTTCATGGGCTTTCACCAATTTGTGATGGCGTTATGATTTTTCTTGATAATTGATGAACAGATGATTTACCTTGCCAGGTCGGGGTCATGTAGGCCTATTTCACAACAATATGTATATACTTATAGAATGGCTGTCACGCTTGCAATTATAATTATGATTAATAATTTCAATTTATGTGCACCCCCTTGATTGACTATATTTGTCTGTGTACATAAAATTTATTTTCAGCCAGCAAAAACTAAGATATACTTAGAGAAAGAGGACAGTAGTGGCAAATTACTCGCACATTTTCAGATGCATAATGTACTCGCCTCGCTGCCATTGACCGATTGGTTTAGGAGCTGCTTTGCTGGTGTCCTGCCACAATCGTCGTTTGAAAGGTATATAGCCGTATAGTTCAGAAATAAAATAACATGTTCCCAAAACTAAATAAAACGTACTGCCCACTATTTTGAACATAATTGTATTGCAATGTCTTCCAGTCCAGTCATGTACAAATTATTTAGCAGACCATTTCTTGCTATCCCTGGTTACTAACAATGGCATTTTTCGCGTTTTGTTTTTGGAAGCATTTTGACTTATTATGAGCTGTACTGGTCATATGCTTTATATTTTAGTCTTAAATCCAAGCAGTTTCGTGAACCAATAGAAAACGTGTACAGCATATTTGCCGATGTATTGTACTTTGTACTTATGATAGAGTATGATTTTAACCATTTAAGCCTTACACACAACGCATTCTTTTTTATTTATAGAATATTCTGTTGAATATTTTGAAACTAATCTGGTTGGAAGCTGTGGCAGCAACTTGTTCCAGTGAAATTAGTTTCCGAATATGCAACAGCTTACCTGAATTTGCTGGTTTGTAACCGAAACACTTGAATTTCAGGGGTTACAGATTTTTCTTTAGCGAAATAGAGTTCATTTATAGACGGCAATGGATGGAAGATTCTGTTAATAACCTTTTTGATAATTATAGAAGTCTACACTTACGACGATTCGGATGTATGTTTTTTCAGATGTATTTATTTGTCAGTCATAGTTTTTGCAGGAAACGTATAATCAGAGTTATCAAAATAAACTAGTTCAGTTGTATGAAGATATAATATTGATTCCTGCATACGTTGTTAAAGTGAATAATGATTCAACATGTGAATTTTAGTTTTGATTGGAAATTGTTAGTCGTGTAAAAATATTATATGTCAAACACAATTCAAGGATAAGACATTTTAAGAATAACGTTGCTGATTGTTGACATGTTTTGAATGCTTTCTCACATAAATTTACTTGATCTGTTTTGAACAGGGCACCTAATGACTCAACTTATCAACTTGATTTACTGAATATTTTGCAAAACAATTTCACTGAAAGTTGTTGGTGGCTAAGCCACCAACAACTTTCAGTCAAATTGTTTTAAAAATAATTAGCAGGTCAGAGATATAGCCCTTGAAATGTCGTCTGCAAAGACTCAGCAATCAGACTTAACAAGTAGTACCACGTTTGAATCTTATTTTTAATGTAACCATGATACACGTTTCTTCACTCCCAATTTATGCAGAGTGTGGGACAAGGTGATAGGTGGCTCGTATATGATCTTGGCATTTGTAGCTGTGGCAATATTCTTGACCTTGCATCGTCCACTTCTCAGTATGAATTCTACAGAGAAAATGGTTGAGTATCTTACAAAGGTAATGTAATCTCTTCTTACATATATGATTTATTATCATCATCAGACCATACTAAATCTATACATACCAGTGCATCTGTCCGTGTGTCGATCCATATTTATTTCTGTGATATAACATGAGAATTGCAGTATAGATTTGCGTCAAATCTGCTACATACTTACATAGCTCATCACAATATAAATGTTGTAAGTATGTTTTAACAAAAAGCGTCCATATTCACTAGAATCATCTCACTTGAAATCTTAAGAATTGTCAAAATATGATTTGCTCCATTTATAAAGAACATATTTTTTAAGCTTAATTTCTGCTTTCTCGGGATATGCTGGCC
Organism: Chaetoderma sp. LZ-2023a; assembly: GCA_034401795.1. NCBI lineage: Eukaryota > Metazoa > Mollusca > Caudofoveata > Chaetodermatida > Chaetodermatidae > Chaetoderma > Chaetoderma sp. LZ-2023a. The sequence continues at coordinate 106,775,434 of CM067370.1, read as the reverse complement.
ATTTAGGCCCTAACCATTTAGCTCAGTTTCCAGACACCATACAACGAGTGCTGTTGAATATTCTGAAACTACTTTTACTGAACATGTTGTGGTCATAAGCATCAACAACTCCCAGTAAAATCTGTTTCAAAATAGTAAATTGGATATTCCTTACATCATTAAGATTTTGTCATTTCTTGGCTGTAATGCCTCAAGCTGTTGCTAATGATGTGATATTATAATGCTTTTTTTCAGATACCTGCTGACACAGGTGACATCTTGGTGAATGAAGCAATCAGTCTTTGGCAGAAACATGGTTATCATCTTAGCTCTGTAAAGTCTGACTCTCCAAACTTCTTAGATCGAGTACCACCTTGAGACAAGAGAATGATCCTATCTGGCACTCCATTATCTGATGTCATAATCAGCGTTAGCTGACGTCACAAGCGTAATGATGTAACTCAGTCACGAAAATCGAAGAAAAGCCCATCACAAAACTGTATGACTTGTATATCTTTGATGAATTTACAATTTAATAAACATTCTCTTGAATCTTGAAACTAATTTAAATGGGAGCTGTTACTGACATAGGCAGCAACAGCCTCCTGGCAAATTAGTTTCAAAATTGTCCACAGCTTACCTGTATAGTTACGTTGAAATCTAAATTCTGAGAATTCGGTTATCAAAGTTTCAAATCCATTCCAACACATGGGCAAAACTTAGCCAGAAATGGGCGGGGCATTACTATAAATGACTGTTACATTGCTTAGACATAGTCAGTAATTTATATCTTCATTCAGCTTCCTGATGAAACGTGTGGTGTGATGCGAAACATGCGTTTGATTCATGGTTTTCAAATGAGTGATTTTAAAGTGGATATATTGAAAGCTCCAAATCTTCAGATAATGTATGAATGTTAATTTAAATTTTATTATTGAATCATCACTTAACCCTTTAACCCTTGAATTTGTTCAAGAAAATCTTAATTTTCTCATAGAAAATGTCCATTTGCATACCAATAGAAGACTATTTTTGAAAATTTACAACTGGAATGACTGACTCGGTTATCGAGCCAGTCATTTCAGTGGTAAATTTTCAAAAGTTGTCTTCTATTGGTCTGCGAGTGGGCATTTCTGAAGACCACATCAGAAACTGTTTTTGGCTGATATGAGAGTTAAAAGGTTAAATAAATGTTTATTGCGTCATCTTGCATGCTAGGCGTAATTGTGAATTGAGAAAACGATCATACTTCAATGTGTTGCTGGATAAGTAACAGCTTCTGGCAATATTTTTAAGAGACAACTTTTCTTTATCCAACAGCGAAATATAGACATTTAATTAGCCAGGGCCCATGTTCCCGAGAGCTGCAATGGGTGTAATGATATCGCTAGCGATAGCTTCGGGAACATGGGCCATGGATCGATGAAAATGCATCATTTATATAACTACATAGATTCAATAAATATGTGATTCTATTTGTTTAATATTATGTTTTAAGAGCCATATGCACATACCAAGCTGCTTCAAAGTTTATCATACATCTACCTGTTATTACGTTCTTCATAAAATTGCTTATGGTGTAGAATATATAACATGAGTAGTAACTAGTAAGGATTGATATACTTAATCCACGGTGCGAAGCTTCCTTTGAGGATGTCTGCTTTTAGTTTTAGATGAGTTGACCAGTGAGATTGGTTCGTTTCAGTTTCGAAATGGAGTCGGGACCCACAGAAAATGCATTCATGGGGTGAACATTATTCCAGGAATCCATCTATGCTCTAAGCACTGGTAGCCAGTATATTTGGTATATAATGTCCAGGCTTTTATAACAGCTACCTAGTAATATTTAAATTGATTAATAACAAGTTAAACGTCTATCATTCGACCACTATTAGTTTATTAAATGTATTTATAGTTTTCAAATAAAATAAGACTTTTGTTTAAGAAACAGCCAAATTGTAGTGAAGTTGCCGGATCTCCTGACTAATTATATCCATGATTCTCTTGCTGAGAATTGTTGCTTTTTTGTATAGCGGGCGCCATACGAAAAAAGCAACTATTCTCAACAGTAGAATCATGGATAGGATTAATCAGGATGTCCATGCCTCTTCAGGTAATTTATACGAAAAAGGTATATCTACCATTTAGCCTACAGCTAAACTATAGTACGGCTGCTGCGATCGAACATGTTCTCCAAACCTCATAACATATCAAATATTACATCTGGTGGCCATGATTCATAAGATGGTTGAATCAAGGTTAAGACATAGAGCTATGCAAATGTATGGTACAGCCGCCAATCTCCAGGTAGTTTGTGTGGGTGTGTTTACATTTAGTCATGACGAAACTGGTGATGTAGCCACAATGAACAAGAGCAATAATTTTACTTTCTTACCAGTACCTGGATTGATTCCTGGCTTTACGTTTTTGGTTCATCACTTCATAATGAAGTTAAAATTAAATATTAGCATTGGTCCTCTCATCTAAAATCAAATTTGTCATCACATGAATGTTCGCAAACATGGTGGGTCCAGAATGTGTGCACCTCATCTCTCGCTTACGCCAATGGCGGCTTATGGTATCCATAATTGATCAATTTATATGCATATGTGGTTGATGCAGTATTTGAGCGCAGCATATTAAACAATATTTGCTAGCAGAGCCGTCCGCTAATTTTACACATACAGCACAAGCACACACACACACGTGCACTCCACAGACATAGTTGTGCACACGCATACTGGCGACATGTTCTGTGACACTTAAGCACTCACTTATACACGCATGTGTGCGCGTGCACGCAAACATAATAAATGGCACAAGGGCCGTAGTGCTCACGTAGTTGATGATGAACCGTAAACACGTAATTAAAAAAAGCACAACAAGCACCATTAGTCAATCAGGCAAGCATAACTGTTGCCATAGACTAATTGGAGACAATGGTCCTTATCATTATTGACCAATGAGGCAATCATCCTTACCACTAATGACTAACAACGCACGTGTCACAGACACTATTAACCAATAGCGTAACTGATGCCACTAACCAATGGAAACATGGTCCTTGGCTTTATTGAGCAATGATTGAAGTATCACTGACAATAAGAGCACAGGTTCTTGACATTATTGACCAATGAGGCAAGTGTTACAGACGTAATTGACCAATGGATAAAGCACTCTTGAACATTGGTCAATGTGGCAAGCGTAACTGATGCCATGGACAAATGGGGAAATGGTCCATTGTATTATTGACAAATGAGACACTCATCTCTGACAATAATGCCAAGCAAATCAACTGTCATTTACACTATTGTCCAATCGGACAATGAGGAAAGCGTAACTGATATCAATGATCAATGGGACAAGAGCCCCTGGAAATCAAATGGGCCGGAAATATGAAAATTTGTGCAGTAAAATCAAAGTCTGTATGTCTGACAGACTAACACTACTGACCAGTCCACCAGAGAAAGCTCCATTGGCTCATGGGCCACACATAACAAATGCATGGGGCAATGGTCACAGGCAGACCTGAAGAGGAAATGAAAGAATATTGGCGTCCTTGACATTATTGACCAAGGGAAAAGGTTCCATTGGCGATAGGGCAGACATCACTGACAATACTGGCAAATGGTTCAAGTGCATTAACAGACGCCATTTAATAATGGGAAAATGGTCACAGTAAAAAAGCTGGACAAGGAAATGCAAGAATATTGGCATCCTTGACATTATTGATCAACGGGAAGAGTATCATTGATCAATGGAACAGGCTTCCCCGACACTGTTATCAAATAGTTCAAGTGTACCAACATATGCCATTTACCAATGAAGCAATGGTCACAATATTGAACCGGTAATACAAAAATAGTGGGTGTCCTCAACACGATTGACCAATGAGGATATTATCATTGACCAAAGGGGCGGCCATCCCTGACATTATTGATAAAGCAGATGACATTTACGAACTGTACAATTGTCACAGTAAAATATTTGGATGAGGCAATACTAGAATATTGGTATCATTGACATTAGTAACCAATGGAAAAAGTGAAATTGATCAATGGGGAAATCCTCACTAACACTTTTAATCAATTGTTCAACACTGACATTTACCAAAGGGGCAATGGTGAGGTCACAGTCAACGATTTGGATGATGAAATGCAAGAATATTGGCATGATTGACCAAGCGGAAGATTACCATTTATCAACCTCTGATACTATTGCCAAATGATTAAATTAACTGAAGGAATGTTTCTACCAAATCTTGTTTTAATCCATTTGTATTTTACGAAACAGATTCTTTTCTTCGTATTTAAAGGGCAGATAGATATTGCTTGAAGGAACATATCTGCTAAATTTGGTTTTAATCCATCAACAATTGATGAAACAAATGTATTTCGGTACGGTTCGGTCCTTGGGTCCTTGCTATTTCTAGTCTTTATCAATGACTTACCAGGTGATATTTTAAACAGTCCGAGACTATTGCGTGTCTTTACGTGATATCAGACAACCTCAAGGCTCATATTCTAACAATCAACCATGACCTTGAAGCGATATCTCAATGGTGAACAACCTGGCTCATAGAATTTAACTCCTCCAAAACAACCTCTTTATTTATATCCCTACGCCATCAGCAAACAGGTTTCCCTATACATTTTAAAGGCTCTGATATCCAACCATCTGTCTCGCACAAGCACCTTGGTATAACGTTTAGCAACAAAGGTCACTGGCTTGAAATGTTGAAAACGTGATAGCAAGGGCCCAACGTACAGTCTCGCTACTAAAGGGTCTTAGATATATTCTTGATAGAGACTCCCTCGAAATAATGTACAAGAGCTTTGCTAGACCACTTCTAGAGTATGCAAGCCCCGTCTGGGATAACATTCCACAACATTGCATAGCAAGACTTGAAAACATTCAAAAGGATGCCCTAAGGGCTGTAAATGGCCTCACATGCAGCGCCAGAACTGAGGACCTCTACATTGAAACCGGCATGGAAACACTTTCTGAAAGACCAGTGAGATTTGTAGAAACTTGTACTACTATACAAAATAATTAACGGGATGACCTGTGACACTTTATCTAGCTATCGCCGGCCCCTCGAACGAACAAACCCATATCATATCCGTAATAAATAATGTACACACCGCCTAGATGTCGAACAGAGCTTTACAGTGGGTCATTCTTCCCATCAACTGTACACGCGTGGAGCACTCTCCCCGATCCTGTCAGATCATCTGCTACACTTGCAGAATTCAAGCGCACGCTGAAAGCCATGTCTCCATCTCAATCTCCACCTATTGGTACTGTAGCAGCCTAAATAGTCACCTAAATGACAATTCCATATCGGAAACCCGTATGTGTTCCAGTGGATTTCCAAGCGAATCACCTGATCATTATATCATTGCCCATTATACAATAACCAAAGGACATCATTTAACAACGGGTTAACACTAATTAATGTCTCTCCCACTACGCATACAGCTAAAGAATTACTTTTTGGCAATGAGAATTTCGATCCGAACACAAATATGCAAATATCCACAATCCTCTGCCAATACATTGTTGATACTGGATGTTTCAAATAATACACGTCTGTTCTTAATATATTCTTTCTTGCCGTCTGCACACACATACCCTCGTGATCTAACTAGCTGCCATACTACGTGAAATCCCAAAAATGACGTTATGATACTGAACTATGGCCCCGTGCTCCTATAATAATCGCCCACCACACAATGTAAACACTAATAAACATTACTAATCAGTACATTGGCAGGCGGCAGCGGAAACCAGCCTCCTTTTCTTTCCACTTTATCTCCTCAATCCTCTTCCTACCACCATCTAAACTCTATCTTTGTCCAACTCTTCACGAAACACGCTTTCCCTCCCACTCTATATGTCTATCTCAGTATATTTCCTTAACTTATATACTGTATAATGCCGTAAATGTATGCACATCTTATACCTATGTAACCACCTCTTGTTAGTATTAGAATGTACATAACTCAAGTGGGAATCACACTAATAAGATACCTCTTAATGTGTTCCCACTTTAACAGAAAAATAATATTTGTTTAAACTAAATATGTATTTAACCACAAGTTTCAATAGTTTAAAAGCGCTAACGAACCAAACCAGAATTATGGCCCGTGTTTTAAGGTGCAGCCTCTTTGTATTCATAGTGCTAATAGATATTGCCTGAAGAAACATATCTGCTGAATTAGGTTTTAATCCTTCAAACAATTTTCGAAACATTTATTTTCACCATAGGGTTCAATAGTTTAAAGTATCTTAATAAACCAGAGTTATGGCGCTTGTTTAAAGATGTGGTCACTTTATATTCATAGTTCAAATAGATATTTGACTGAAGAAACATCTGCTAAATCTGGCTTTAATCTATCAACAATTGACGAACATGTAGTATTTTCACCATAGGGTGAAATCTATTGACTATTGTTTGAATGTGGGGCGAGTGTGAGTTGATGATTAAAGCTACAGAAGTTGAGATTACGCAGAAGACACACATTTTTTTCACGAAGCCATTACTGTAATTACGCGACTCATAATGATGATAAACAGTGTTGCCAGATTGTACCTATACTGACACAAGGTGACCATTAATATATATGACAATGATCTACATCTCCCTTTTCGTAAAGAAGATATGGTATCCACATTAAGTTTGAATTAACTATGGTAAATTTTAATAAGTAATGTTACTTATAGTTCGATAATCGCTGTCTCTGTTTTTTTAAACTATTTTCGAATAAAGACTAAACTGTTAACACTTTTAACCATAACCATAAAATTAACTTCGGGTCAATATTATGTAGAACATACATTACAGTCAGTAGGGTGGGAATCATTTAATATAATCAAAGTATTTTGGATTAGGTTTCGAGATTCTTCCAACACGTGTAATTATTGGTTGCTCAATTGGAGAGCCAGTTAGGTTAATACTTTGACGTTGGAACGAAGAATCACCAAATATTGGAATGTCCATCTGTGAACTGTCAGATGATTCAGAACTAGGTAAAGGAACTGGGTCAACAATTGGCTAGTCACGTTGTGGTTCCGATACTCTTAGATGACATCGATTTCGTTTAACGTCATTTCTGTCCGTTCTCACAATGTAAGATCTGGGTTGGTTAGAAGGAGTTTGTATTATTCCTAATTGATTATGACCTTTGTTAGTTTGAAGACGAACAACATCACCATCTTGCAGACAGTAATTGTTTAGTGGTTTTGTCAACATGATGTCGCTTCTGTTGCAAACGCTTAGTTGTCAAGCGCATTTGAACAGTTTTGTTATGAATAGGTTTCTGTTTTAGGACTTATTGGAAGTACTAGTTTTGTTCGACGCGACATTAAGCGTTGTGTTGGAGATCCAAGTACGGTATCTCTTGGAGTGTTACGAATGTTTAGCAAACCGATGTATGGATCAGATCCATCACGATGACACTTTTCCAGGAAATTCTTAGTAGAATTAACAGCTTTTTCTACTAAACCGTTACTTTGTGGATAATTAGGACTACTGGTTGTATGATTAAAGTTCCAGTCATGTGCAAACTGTTGAAATTGTCTGCTGCTATATTGTGGACCATTATCAGACAGTTCATCCGGCACTCAGAAATGGGCAAAATGAGACTTCAACTTTCTGATAACTGCTGCAGGGAATTCAGCTCAAACCATCCGGAATACGAATCAACAGTGATCAGATAAGAATGAGAATTCCAACTGAATAGATCGGTGGCCACTATAGACCACCGATGATCAGGGACAGTGTGCATGTGTATAAGTTCTTTCTGTTGATGAGACATAGCTGTTGCATGCAGCGCACTGATTAACTTCACATTCAATGTCATTGTTCATGTGTTGCCAATAGAAAAGTTCATGGGTGAGTTTCTTTGTAGAGTCTAAACCCATGTGACCTTTGTGCAATTGTTCAGCATAATTTAAGTGTAGTGCTTTTGGAATGACTACGTTTTCACATTTGTGCACAATGTTATCACTAACTGTAAGGTGATCACGAAATGCAAAATAGTCATGAATGTCTGGATGTACAGATTTCTGACGATGAAGCCATCCAGTTTTAATTGTTTGAGTAAGCTTTGCTAGCACTGGATATTTGATTATTTCATTTTTTAATTGTTCTAATTTTGGAGGAGTAATTGGTATTACTGACATAATTTCGAAACTATCGTCAATTTGAGGTGTTGTTTCACTAAGATGTGCACGAGACAATGTATCTGCAGGTAAAGTTCACTTCCTTTCTTGTAGCTAACATGAAGATCATAGCGTTGCAATTATAGCATCATCTTTTGCAAGCGAATAGGTAAGGATAAGAGTTGTTTAGTGAACAAGGTTTCGAGTGGTTTGTGATCTGTTTCGACTAAGACATGTCTTCCATAGACAAAGTCATGGAACTTCTGACAAACAAAAACTATGGCAAGTAACTCCTCGATTTGAGCATAAGCTTGCTGAGTCAGTGAGTGCACGAGAGGCGTATGCAACAGGTTTTCCATCTTGTAGACATGCAGATCCCAAGCCATTCTGAGATGCATCACATGTAAGTGTAACTGGTTTGTCAAGATCATAGTATTGGAGTACAGGTGGACTGCAGATAGCTGATTTTATGTTCTCCCAAGCATTCTGATGTTTGGGTTCCCACGACCACAGGACATCTGTATGCAGTAACTCTCTAAGCGGAGTAGCGATTTCACTGAGATTGGGAATGAACTTAGCTATATAGGTGATCATACCCAAGAACCGATGTAATGCTTTAGCATCTCCAGGTGTAGGCATATCAGTTATAGCGTGAATCTTCTCCAAATCCGGTTTCAGGCCACTATGTGAAAGTGCATGACCAACATAACTGATCTCATTAGTTTTGAAATAACACCGAGTTTCAATTGTATGCCAGTGTCACGAGCTCTATTTAGAACTTTGATAAGATTGTCATCATGTTCTTGTTCTGTTTGTCCCCATACTAATATGTCATCGACGATGATTTCACATGGACAACCCATCAGACAGCTGATTCATCGTTTTCTGAAATACTTTGCTACCAGTCTTGATACCAAATGGTAGGTGTAGAAAGTGGAAACGGCCAAATTGAGAACTGAATGTTGTCTTGTATGATGATTCCTCGTCTAATGGAATCAGCCAAAAGCCTGGTGATGCATCAAGCTTCGTGAAGACTTGCATTCGGCATTCTGGAAACAACTTCTTCAATAGTACACAATGGATAGTGAGGTCGAAGTAACGCTCGATTGAGGTCTTGAGGATCTATGCAAATACGCATCTCATCACGATCTTTCTTAGCAATAGGTACCATGGACGAAACCAATTCTGTTGGTTCAAGAACAGGAGCGATAACATCCATTTCTACCATTTTATTCAGTTTATCTTTTACTCTGTCATACATAGTGACAGGTATGCGACGAGCAGGGTGAACAACAGGTGTTACAGAAGGATCAGGTTTAATGTGATATTTGACAGGTAAACGACCTAGTTTGCCATCGAAAAGTTCTTTGTACTGTGTAGTAATATAATTTTATGTAATTTTACTTGGGGTAGTGTTGGGCTTTATTTCATGAATGTCATTCAGAGTTATAAGACCAAGTAAAAGACAGTCTTGTAAATCTATCAGTGGTTTATATGACTCGCTATCAACTACATTAAATTTCAATGAATATAATTGACCTTTGTAACTGGAGTCAAGGTAAGTTTCACCGATTGAACAAATTGTGTTTCCTGTGTAGCCTACTAATGTTACAGGACAATTCATGTTGATTGTTTGATACTTGGAAATACGTTTCACAGTGGAATACGGTATTACATTGCATTTAGCACAAGTATCTACTTTGAGTTTTACATTCTGCTTGTTTACTTGAACGGTCGCATAGAGTTCTGTTGGCTGCTGATCAATGATATCGATGATTTCTACCGATTCAATAAGAAAGTATGATACCGTGTTATGCTCAGACAGTTCTGATGAACCTGTATGTTCAAGTTCATGAACAGATTTTCGTTGAGGATGCATAGAGTTAAGTTTAGTTTTGCAGACAGCATGAAAATGGTTCAATTTGTGACAGTATGTACATTGCTTTCTGTAAGCGTGATATTTTTCACATTGCATAGGATGGTTACCACCACAGCTACTACAATTGGCAGTAGTAAAGTGTTGTGCTGTAGAATGACCGTGATCTGGTTTTCTGTGTGGGTTTGGAAACATAATATGACTGTGTTGTTGAATTTTCTTGTGAAAATTCGGATTAACAGTTTCAATGTCACTAGCATTTGATTTGTTACGTTCTTGTAAATTTTGATCTGATAGTTTGCTGATTTTACATAGTTCAATAGCCTTTTGTAGCGTTAGATTACTTTCTTTTAGTAAGAGTCTCCTTACTGAGTCACTTGATATACCACATACCAAACGATCTCGAATAAGTTCGCCTTTTAAATCACCAAAAGGACAGGTACTAGCTCTGTTTCTGAGATCAACCACATCAGCTTGGATAGCTTCACCCGGTTGCTGAGTATGTGTATTAAATTTATGTCTTTCCATCGTGGGTTATCTGTGGATTGCAAATGTCTCTGAATTTCTGTTTCAAGACATCGATTGTTTCACGTGATTCATCAGGGGCATACACAAATTATCGTTCATGCTCAATGGCTTCACTGCCAGCCAAATTTTATCAATATATAGGCTTTAGTCTTTTCATCTTTTTCACTATGTGCAACTGTTACGAAAATGTCATTCTTGCTCAAAACGACGCCATTTCTCAGTAACATTGCCATCAATCAGCAACGGACCAGGTCTGTGGAACATTGAATCGGACATAGTTCTGTATTATATACGCACAATTCACAAAATACGTGTATTTGTGGTTAATAATCAGTTTTATGACGATTTTTAGTGTTTTACATGAAAAGGGCGATTTTTTTTAATTTGATCCTTGAGAATGCGTTGTATGATCTTCGAGGATCTGTTGCGCTAAATTGAGTGTCCCTTTAAATATACGACTCATCGACCGGTTGTGTTTTTTATGGCATGTACGAATGTCAGATCATTGAGACTACGTTGTGTTCTGGTTACTCACGCAAATGTTTTTAAATCCAGGATTTCTGTATTCATCTACGCACGAATCCGACGTATAGACACCATGAAATCTATTGACTATTGTTTGAACGTGGGGCGAGTGTGAGTTGATGATTAAAGCTATAGAAGTTGAGATTACGCAGAAGACACAAGTTTTATTCACGAAGCCATTACTAATTACGCGACTCATAATGATGATAAACAGAGTTGCCAGATTGTACCTATACTGACACAGTGACATGGTGACCATTAGTATATATGACAGTGATCTACATAGGAGTCAATACTTTAAAACACCTTAATGAAGCAGAGTTATGGCCCTTGTTTAAGGGCGTGGCCCATTCATATTCATAGCCCAAATCGATATTGCGTAAAGGAACATGTCTGTTCAATTATGTTTGAATCCATTGATAAATGACAAAATGTGCCACAAACATAATTTCCCCCATATGTTTCAATGCTTAGAAAATATACTAACGGCCATAACTCTGCTATATGTGGGTGTGCCCACTTCACATTCATAGCCTAAATAGATATTGCCTAAAGGAACATGTTCACCAAATTTTGCCTTAATCCATTAACAAATGGCGAAACTTCCCACAATTGTTGTCAGACAGACGACAGACACGCGCCCGCACGCACCCACGCACGCACACCCACGTCGCGATTGTATAAGCTCACTTAGATTAGCTCACCTAGGTGAGCTAAAATGAGCCATTTCCCTTGCCCTGGATAATAAAAAATTGTAACTTTTTAGCTGCGCGTAGCAGCTCAATAAACCGTCACGTCACGTCCCTTAGTCCGTTAGTCAGTCAGTCGGTCCGTCACAAAAGCATATTCCGGGATGTATCTAAAAACTGATGATCCGATTTGGCTCAAATTTTAACACATCGAGGGGACTTGCGTTACCAGAGGAATTCGAGACTTTGCCAGTGATCCGGATAAAATAACCTGGCTCCGGATCGTATCAAATTCTAGATATATGGATATCTTGAAAACTACTAGCTCAAATCTTAAAACACGAAAGCGTGTGACTATACACTAGGATTCCACAACTTTGGGGTGATCCGAAAAATTCTGGAAAATCCGAAAAAATGGAGAATTCCGAAAAATTCCGGAACCTACAGCTCCTGAGATTCTATCGACCTTGTTATATATAAGACACTGACAATTTTATGTGAACTATATACAATAGCTCAAGTGCGAACTACTCTGTCAGGGCTTACCCAGGTTCCAGAGGCTGGTGATGCCTGGTAGGTGCATTCTCCCGCCGGCAGACGTTTAATCCTCCGTGACGTCGTAACTCCAGACGTACGATGAATTACGACGGTCTGATGGAGTTACGAAAATGGGTATACCTATCTGTAGTGATGTTCGAGTTGAAATGGCTGTATGCAGAAGGCCCCAAATACCAGTCAAGGAGCTATTCTGGATGAAGTAGAGGTTTGTATGGCGATCAGCTTTCATGCAACCCCACACTATTACTGAACCTCCACCATAACTTTCGTTTTGACATCGCCACACCACGTACACATCACATTGAGAGTCACCGTTGTTCTATATAAGGATACTTAAACCAGTCGAGCCGACTCTAAGAGTACTGGTACTTTCAAATAGCTGCTAAATTGGGATCGATATATATATATATATATATATATATATATATATATATATATATATATATATATATATGATACTATGGATGTCAGAAATACTAAGATTTTAGATTGGTTATTTATTGTAAGGCTTTCTGCGCTTTTTTGTCATGATTTAAAGGGATATTCCACTGGGGGATCTTATGCATCTGACGTAAAGTGCTAATTTTCCGCATTAATTTGAGACCAAGAGCACAATTTTATGCCAACAAATAAAAAAGATATCCTCAATTTTAATTGCTAAAGTAACCAGTAGATAGAGGCGCCATTTTGGACAAGCAGCTGACGTCAACGACACGCCTACTCTGTTTGCCCGATCGAGGATAACCGTAACCAGGGGAGGTAAATCTTGCATCTCGTGGATAATTAGCGTACTGGCTAAACAACTGACACTTTGCCAGTGTTTGGAGGAAATTAAAGTGCAATTAGTGTCCCGATGATCGCGCCAGTCATTGTAGTGGTAAATTGTCAAAAATTGTTTTCCTATGGGCAATTTCTATTTTTTTTTTAAACATTGAAGGGTTATGCCAGGAGCGTGTTTGCGATCAACCAGCTACAACAAATTCTTGAAAAATACATTAGTTGAATAAATGTTGAATGTAATTTCTCTGAAAGCTGTTGCTATTGCAACTTCTGCTTCCAGTCAAATTTCAGTTTCAAAATATCCAACAGGCAGTAAATATGGGTCAACATTTAAAAATTTGGGATCAATTAGTTAACCCTTTCAAGGACAGAAAAGCAGAAAGCTTAAAATTTACCCTGCATAGGCCTATTGTGTGAAACTAATTAGTTTGGAAGCTACTGCAACATAATTCCAGGAAAATTTAATTCAGAATATTCAACACTCTGCATAGTTATTTTAAAATTGGGATAAACGTTGCAAATGGTTAATAACGCTGGATTTCAATAGTGTGAAAGCACTAAACTACTAATTATGTCTAGCGTACACTTGTCATTATTTACTAGCTGTCACCTACTATCGTCTATGAAGTAAGCCGCCGCCTATAAATGACCGACCGGACAATCAGCGACATCGTTTCATTTTGGTTTGCAAATCCCGTTTTACAATTGATGCAAGCAAATACGACGTTAATTGTCGAGTTTGATTCTGTTATATTAAAATTAAGTACCGCGCCTTTTGTTTTGAAATGCATGACACATTATTTTTAAATTATACAGACTATATGTTCTAAACTTGTGTCTTCCAAATTTAAATGTGGAAGATATCCATCCAGTGCCGATGTTATGACGCCATCTTTCAGTTAGCCCCTTTTCATGCGGATGCTTCTGTGGATCGGTATCTGAAAATGTACCCTTTCAATGATCGTTTCTATTACTGCAAGCACATGCTTGACATGCGGACATGATGCGATTTAACCATTTCACGCAAGCACTGGCCTCTGCAATCGTCAAGTTGAGGACGCAGGTCAAAAGAAGGCTATTTTGAGAATTTACAACTAAAACGACTGTCTCAGTAACCGAACCAGCCATTCCAGTGGTCAATTTTCAAAAATAGTCTTCGCTTGGCCTGCAAATGGCCATTCAATAAGGAAATATTCAGATTTTCCTGACAGAATTTGGTCATTAAAGGGTTAATTAATATTCGGCCGTCATAACGCGAAGTAAACAGGTAAATTAGAAGCGCTGGCGATATTTTGCTGGTGTGTCGTTGACGTCATAATCTCGCGGTTTCTCGCTCTCGTTGCGAGAAAATGGATGCGCCCAGGAGTCACGTTTTCGAGCGTTTTGGGCATATTCATTTTGTTATTTCTCGGCAATGGAACAGTGTATTTTATATTTTTTTGCGGCAACTATTTCGGATTATAGTATATTTTTAGTTGACTTATTCCCGATTTTCACTGGAATTTCCCTTTAAGTCGGCTGCGATAAAATCAATGCGTTGCGAGTGATGGAAATGGCATATTTCTTCATTGTGACATTATAGGCCCACTGGCATATACAAAAATAATATGCTTTTAATCTATAGGGTATCCAAATATTTAATCCTCACCGTGGCTATGCACCTTTGAGCCCTTCATTCGTTAATTACATGTATTGGTTAATTAATAAGCATGTAGTATATATTAGACGGAATCATCTATCCATGCAATATGCGCTACACTTACCTCGCTCTCTATAATTCCCACGTTCTTAATTTGGCTTCTCTGCACTGACCGTACTTGGGTAATTGATATGCGTTTTCATCAATGACAATTTTCATCAACCGTCGAGTAGTTAGTCACCCGTGGTGTGCTAGTTTCACATCCACCTGGTCGATGGTTATATCCCTTAACGCTTTATCTATTAAACGTTTTAAGAACCTACTTATATAGTCATATGTTGATAAAAAGATAACTGCGCTGAACATTCTGCGAATAATTTGTCAGAAAGCTGTTGCTGCCTAAGGCAGCAACAGCTTTCAGAAAACTTGTTTTCAAAATACTCAGCAGATTTTATATTATGCCATTGTTTAAAAAATATATATTGTAGAATTTATATACAGTGCAAAAATTGTTAACAGTTAGCTTGCTGTATCATAGTACTAAGGGCATTCTAGAGATACGCATTCAATTAATTGCTCGAAGTCATTTTAATTGATTAATTTTATCTCTGCGTGTATTGTTTTTGTCATCACGCCTGTAGAGTTTATATTCACCCGGTTGTCTCGGAGTACATAATATTGAATATTTTATCAGTTTGCAGTGCAAACTTTCTATTTCCTCATACGTCACTGAATAAGCAACGCATCCTGCACTGTGGAAACTGTTCCATATAAGCCAACTAATAAATTTGATGCAAGATCCATAGGTCACCTGCCGCTCACGCTCTAGTATAAACTTATTTTCTGGGGAAAAATCATAGCAAGCTAGTCGCTGTGTGACTAGTGGTGAATATGGTTTGGCAGATATGATGAGGTCAATATTACTCTCGCAGACACACAAATATTGAAATGGCCAGCTGTAGGCGCCTATATGGAGGCCTACAAATACGATGGGATAATCAAATCGCATTCTAAACAAATTATCCACGATCAATAGTAGATTATTTCTATGTATGTGTGTATAACCTTGCCTTGTCAATTCTTGCCACAGTAGGTCCACCCAGAGCATATGATGAAAATCAACAATTTCTCAATCTTTTATACGGTCAAAGTTATCCTGAAGCAATACTATTAGGAAAACATTTGAATATTTCAGCGACGATCCTCTTCTGAGCCGCCATTTTAGTTGGATATTTGTAGTCGCCTTTACTTGGGATTCTGTTGTTATCGCTGTCGCACAAGGCCCAGTATAAAAGCCTAACGCGAATTATTGTCAGTGTGATGAGGCGGTGGCTTGGCGTAGTGGCTAGCACTCAGGACTACTTAACTGGAGAACCTGGTTCGCGCATGAGCTGTACACTATCTTGCCATCGTTGGACACATGGGAAATCTCCTTAGCTCCTTGCCTCTCTCCACCCAGGGGTAGAAATGGGTACCAGTGTAAAAGCTGGGGTAGTTACCAATAATAGACTGAAAAAACCCAGCCTAGATATGGCGTGAATGGGACCTGGAATCAATCAAACCAATAACTTCCTGCCAGGTATAGTTGAGAAGTACATGGTTTTCATACAAGAAATATCGTGCTAATGAGGCCATTGAAGTCGTACATTTGCATGCTGGCGAACGAGGACTGGTGTCTTCGCTAAATATATTCAAACTCTTAATATAAAACATCAAGTTTTATTACGATACCAAGATGCAACCATCCACGTGTCAGGTGTTCTAATAGTTATATTGCTGAATGGACGTGTGAGTGTGACAATTTCAATTTTGAACGCCAACTTGGGAATTGGATTTTGAGGGTGTGTCTGGGGTCCGTGTGTCTTCATCCCGAAAATTTGGAGACATACGCCTCCTCCCCCCCCCCACACCCCCCCCCCAACCAATAAAGTACGTCCCCTCCCCGCAGCACCCACACCCCTGTTCCACCACCCATGATGTTGAGGTTCTTATTTGCTGTAACGTTTATGGGAAAATTATCTGACTCTAAATCACCACTCCAGTTAGCTTTCTCAGACATTAACCCTTTCATGACGAAGCCGACCAAATCCCAACTGTGCAGTGCCCGTGGTCTTGAAAAATGTCCATTCGCAGGCCAAGAGAAAATTATTTTCAAAAATATACTATGGCCTACTCGAATGACTCGATAACCGAGCCAGTCTTTCCAGTGGTAAAACTTTAAAAAGTGCTCTTGATCTGCAAATGGACATTAAAAAAGTACATATTACATTCTTGACCAACTTTAACCATTAACCTTTCAAGGCTTAAATTTGTTCAAGAAAATTCTAATTTTCTCAATGAAAATGTCAGTTTGCAGACCAAGAGAAGACTATTTTTGAAAATTTACCACTGGAATGACTGGTTCTGTTCTCGAGCCAGTCATTCCAGTTGTAAATTTTTTACAAAGTTTGTTCTATTCGTCTGCAAATTGATATTTCTCAAGTTCACTACAGAAGCCGTTTTTGGCCGGTTTGAGGGTGAAAGTATTAAACGGGAAAGTGGCAGGAAAATGGTGCCCCCCCCACCCCCCACGAAGAATGCGTCATTATTGCCTATGGTATATCAAAATAGGAGGCTATACGGTCCTGTATATTTAGGTGATAATATGTCGCACAGTATATCTACTTCAGAAAGACGATAATTATTTTAAAATTTAGGTCTTTATTTACAAGTTAATAAATAATTGTGATATTTAAAAATTCTCTTCCCTGGATGTCGCTATAGACCATTCCCATCCGCAACAGAACATTCGTATCCCATATTGAACTGAGAACATAATATATTTACATTTCGCTTTTAATTAATTTTCTACTTTGATTATCAATTATCATAGTTATATGTTATTTACATATTGCAAAAATAAATAGTCCATTGCAAGTCAAGCGCCAACAATATACATGCACAATATAATATGGCAATTCGGAATTATGAACATATTTGGATTTTTGATAACATTGAATAAATTAGATAATTATATTACACATATTACATACTCAGATAAATAGGATAACATTGAATTAAACATGGTAATGTATGTTGCTAAGGTGATACACACTTATGGATATGTATTCATAAATTGTCAAGAAAAAATACCAACCCAACGTTGGCTAAAACAAAGGTAGCATTATCTGCCTCTGTGCGTTACATTTTATAGCTTATTAATTGTAACGTGCAATGAAATAAAAGGATGTACACAATTTATGAGAAAATAATACATTTGGCACATCCCAGGGATACATTGAAATAGATTTAGTCTTTGTAGAATGCGCCGAACACCATGAATCATTACATCCACATTTTAGACATTAAATTCCAGTTGTGTGGGTTAAAATTTATGCTAAGTGCTATGCCATTGTTAGTCGAAGAGGTGAAATCAGGCAGTATAATGTTTGCACCAAACTGATAGGGCTGACATTGAATAACACGTGTATGATAAAACATAACTATGTAGTCACATAGTCCACACATTAGGCAATGTCTCAACATGAACTTTCACCATCGTTATCACCTTGAATGCCTCTATCGATGTTGTTGCTTCTTAAGGAATGTTTCTTTGCAGAGAACGATTTGACCAGCATGTCCAATGTAGGCCCACAAGCATTATCCGTGCCACTCTCATTGCCCGCAGGTAACTCTGAACTGGACATAAACATATTACTGATGACCTCCAAATCGCCATTGCTCTTACTCGAAAATGATGGGTTATTAGTATCTATTTCACTATTTGGTTCAAATATGGACAAGCCTTGTATGTCATCGTCATCCTCTGTTGTATAGAGAGAACTTCTAGTAGTGCCGGGGCTGATCAGTGATGACTTCTCCAGCTCTGTAATCTTCGTGTGGGGTACCGGTCTGAGAGGTGTGCTTGTCTTGTCTTTCAGCTCTAAATGGGCATAAGCACGTGGTATCTTTATTACAGTAGCTATTGAATTGTTTACTGATTGGATGTCTTGGTATCTAAAACTAGGAGAGCCATCCATTAATTTAGAATCTACAGTTCGGCAGCTTCCATTAGGGGGCCTTGTTGCAACCAGTTTCTCACTATGTACCAATTGCTGTTTGCTATTTTCAACACCATCCAACCATTGTACACTGTCGACTTTTAGTTCACTGGACACAGTAGATCTTGCGGTACTTGTCTCTAATGGTAATTCAACATTAGAAAGTTTTATATCATTTAGATCAACAACATTATCTGTCTGATCTTTATTATTCTGTTTTAGGGAAGACTTCCGTGAACTGGACGGATATCGGATCAACTTAACTTCTGGTCTTCTGCGAAACTTGTCACTGCCACGAGAATCTTTGCGACCAATGGGTGGTGGTCGTGCTTTGCTGGCACTGGGAGTATCTTTAGTATTGCTGATCAGGTAGCTTTGTGTTCTCCATCGCTTGCTATCACTAGATGGTTTATTACTGAATGATGGTACACACACTTTGACTGGAGTATCCTGATTAAAGGCTTTACATGGGTCATCATGCCCCCTGACAGCTTCAATTTCCATAGAACTTTCTGGGGCTGTATCATCGACGTTATCATCGCTTGTGTCATTGGTAGTTTCATTATCAATTCTATGTGCACCAATTTGAGTCACAGATGCCCTATTTTGTAAATATTTGGGTGGTTTCTTGATCTTACTATGCGATCTCTTAACTTTGACTTGAAGTTGTATATCGGAAGATGTAGCTGAATCGCTGCTGCGTGTTCTCTGCATAGGACGACGCACATTTAGAATCTTGGAGCCAACCTTTTGAGCACTAAGTTGTTTGTCTTTTAGCAATCCACGGATATCTTTGCTATGATTGCTTAAATACCCAAGATCTGTGGAGTCCGTATGAGGACCGTCTGCATCACTACTAGCCATGGCATGAGTCTGCTGAGCTAAGTCACATTGTTGACCATCATGTGTAGCCACAGCCCTGTGTTGCCTTATTCGACTTTCTTCCTGTAAACACAAAAGATAAATTATTTTAGCAAATGTACGACAGATGTTGATACAGTGAGATAAAAGATTATGATAAGTGTTTGGTTGAAGAAAACGTATATATAAAAAGACCATCATTTGTGAATATTGGGATTGTAAGCAGTCAGAGCCTTCAACTTTAAGATTTCTTTCATATGAATCTTGATATGTTAGATATGTCCTTTTTAGGCATATCATGCACTCGGTAAATAATGATGATGTATCCTAGTGCAGTATTGTTGGATATGATAGCTAAATAAATTATCCTAGACTTACTGAAGGATACATGTTTTATAATCAGAGAAGCATGTCTGCATAAAACACATAGCTTTATGCGACTGTTAAACTTCCGATTTTTAAGAAATCACATGCTATACAGTGAGTTGCCACCCCCCCCCCCCCCCCCCCCCCCCCTTACGGGTGATAGAGAATCAACATCTAGATACCATAGCTACGATGATGATGATGATGATGATGATCATGATGATGATCATGATGATGATTGGTTGTTTTCTGCGGCTGTAAGGAGTAGAAACTTCTTTCAGCAGCAATCATTTTTCTCCACCCTTCTCGAACGTGCCTCGTCCTTTGCAAGTATCCTAAGCTCGTTTAGGTTCTGTTTCCTCTTCAGTGGTCTTAGATTACGTTTGTAGCTCTGATTGCAGAGCACTTAACAAGTTGTTGTTATTGCGTCCTGTACCATATAGGCCCTACTGGTTGGTACCCAGTACTGAAAACCCTAATGACTTCTGGTTAAGCGTATTCTTTGTCATTCGAAGAACATGTCTAATCATTGAACGTCGCTGCTGTACTACCCTCACAGGTAGTTGAACGTGTTGAACAATGTGTAAAGTGCTGAGCTTGAGATTAGGTTATGTGGCTAGTGATAGCTCGCAAGTCTTTGCGATGACAAGAATCAAATTTATTCATGACTAGGCTTGCGCGATTATTCCTTTCAGTAATGACGATCGATATTATTTAATAATAATCGCGATTACTCGATCAATCAGCATGAGTACAAATTACCCAGTTATAACAGCAAAAAAGCATATCAATGATGAAAGCTGCAATGGTGTTGAGAAAAGTCCATTTGCAGGCCAAGAGAAGACTATTTTTGAAAATGTGGCACTGGAATATCTGGCCCGATTCTCGAGCCAGTCATTCCAGTGATACATTTTCAGAAATTGTCTGCTCTTGGCCTGCAAATGGCCATACATTCGCTGAGCAAAATGTACATTTCCGTGACCGATCACATTAAAGAGTAATTAAAATGTAGGTTTTTAAATATTTTATGCTGCATAAATATTCACGATTATTCGATTATTTAATATTTAATCATATAAATTCACAATCTAACAGATAATCGCGATTTTCGATTTAATCACGTAATCGCGCAAGCCTATTCTTGACGACATTAGAAGAGCTTAATTAAGGTGGCCCTTTTTTCATCGATGAAATCAACATTTTGTAATAGGAATGTGGATTTAGCACCAAATCCATAATTTATGGCATTTTAAATTGAGTGCATTCCACTGAAAGCTGGTTTAGTAAGTTACTCTTGTTTACCAATTAGGACATTAACTGAGACAATGGATGAATCCAGTTTTGGCCATGCCCCACCCATAGCTAACTATGCTCCGCCAACGCTTTGCCCGTGTTGGGATTGATCTAACCCTGAACTCTCTGAACCTCAATTTCTAGAAAACTATTAAGGTAAGCTGTTGAATATTTTGAAATCTAATTTGACTGGGTGCTGTTGCTGCCAATCAGCATCGTCGAGTCAAATTAGTTTCAACATGTTCAACAGAATGGTTATTAAATAGTAAAGATATATGATTCATACAACTTGACGGATTATTAAGCTTTTATGACGGACTTCGATACACCATTCATGACGTAATTGATTGTGACGTCAAACTACATGCGAATTAATTCATTATGACATCATATATTTGACTGGCAGATTGGATTCTTCTATTGCTCTCACCTCATTTAAGATATCTTGTGTGCGCTTCAATGTTCCTTCAACTTCAGTCTGTTTTTTAGCTTCCTCCTCCAATATGGCCTGCGTCTCGTTATATCGTGCATTGTTCGCAAGGCTGTGGATAATCAACAGAGGAGTTTTAGTGAAACGGTCATCCCCAGATATAAACGGTGAGCGAGGGAAATAGCATGTCTACGTTTGTACAAGCTTTATACCTCCTCCAAAACACGTGTATATAATGAATTTTAGGAATTTATTAATATATTTGATCATGACGTCAGATACTTGTGGGACAGATCGGACCCCTCCATAGTGGCGTTCTTTACCCCCGCTGGAATGATCGCTCTCAGATAACCGTTAGTGGTCATGCACCGTGTCCACCCACCACCAGCCCAGCCCAAGTTGGTGATAAGCCCTTCAAACCATCAGCGCGCTCATACGCACGCACGCACGCACGCACACTATTCCCTCATTGGTCAAGTTATCCCCTCTGTTAAGACAATCACAATTAGTTATCTGAGTGGGTGTTGCAATTAGGCTTCCATGACGTATCTGTATTCTCAAATCCAATGAATAAAGAGACTCTTGGAGGGGGTGGGTGTGATTATAGCAGCAACAGTGACCAGTCAAATTAGTTTGAACAGCAAATTAGTTACCTATATACACGTCTTGAAATTAAGATTCTGGTATTTAAGAAGTTAACATGTTTAAGCATGGAGTGCATAGTTTAACATACCTGTTCTCTCTACAGTTTTGTAGTTGTTCTTTATGTCTTAATATCCTGTCTGCCGTAGATTGTTCAGAAAAACCATCGTCACTCTCGGTTTCTGGACGCCACTTAGGCTTATGCCAGAACTCCTGAGTTTCTATCCACTCATCGACACGACTGTGCATACGGGGTTCACGAGCAGATTTCACTTCTCGTGCCGACATGGGTTGCGTAGGGAGTACATTAGAAGGTCCGAGTTGTCTGCCTCTCTGCGAGGTGTAGTTCCTATGATCACCTGTATTCTGGATGAGGTTTGATTGTGAGCGACGATATGCTATCGCGGACGGTCTTCTCTGCTGCGTAAACAATCGCTCTCGTGGGTAATCCATGTCACCCGGGACTTCTTCTACCAGATCTAGGTTTGGCATCGACGTGGCCATGCTTGAATACTCTGGTGAAGACGTCAAACTCTGAGCGTGGTATTGCCACCCCGGCGGAACGCTGGTAAAGCTACCAGTTGGTGGAGATCGTTTCTGGCCACGGTAATTACTGTACTGCAGGCTACTCCCCGTCCGGGAAGTTCTAACTGATGTCTCCTCATTCTGATTCACGGACCCTTCTAACAATACCTATGGTAAAGGTAATTAAAGTTTAATTTAAAATCACAACATAGCAATCTGCATAGTAACACAATTAGTTCTCTAAAAATGGCTAATTCTTCAATTAATTTCTCTTATGCATGGGTTGTGTTCATGGGACGTAGCCCTGTACCCTCATCTTTAGCTCAGACTTCCCATTCACATAGTCATGGTTACTACTACAAGCAAAGGCCATTTTTGCATAAACCGCCCCACCCCCTCACCGAAAATTCTCCTGGATCTCTTGCAGTTAATTTGCGTTGATGAAACAATGCTATACAAAATATTTTTTAGATCGACCAAAATATGAAATGAACTTTGATCTGCCTTAGCATCTAGGTCCTACATTTTAACATTTTCCTGTGCATGGACCACGCGCGTCAGACTGATTTTCTCTGTGTGGTGCTTCAGGTGTGTATAGGTGGGCTCGCATATGTATGAGAACGTGTGATCTGTGTGTGTAGGTGAGTGTGTGTGCGTGCGTTATGGTAGACACTAGCTTTGACTAAGCCTATGGCACTGTCATTGTATTGTTATCTTAAACAATTAACACTCATATCAGCCAAAAAATGGTTTCTGCAGTGGTCTTGCAAAATGTCCATTTGCAGATCAAGAGAAGACCATTTTTTAAATTTTACTATTGGAATGACTGGCTCGATAAACGAGCCAATCATTCCAGTGGTAAATTTTCAAAATATAGCGTTCTCTTGGTCTGCAAATTGACATTTTCTATGAGAAAATTGAAATTTAAAACAAATAAATTCAAGGGTTAAAAAGAGTGGCATACCTGTGCCTGTCTTAGTTTACTGTCATTTGGTAGACTGCTGTTCATGATCTGTTGGAGATGTTCTACAATAGAGCTGGTATTATTTATCCCTTCTGTCGCCATACTGCTATCTTGGTGAAAGTGTTCTGGGAACATTTTGCTCAACTCTGATGGTGGAAGTTTGAATCTACAATTTTCAGGTGATTTAAGTATTGAATTTGCAGTGTTACCTTTCTTAAACCCTTGAACACTTGGTGACGAAAAGTCTCTTCCGGCAGGTGAGCAGTCGAGTGAAACGAATCTCTCGCCCATTATGTCGTCATCGTTTGACAGCCCATTATAACTTGCAGCATTGCGTACTCCAGGGTAGAATTCTCTGGGTGGAAAAGATTGTCTATTGAAATCTTGATTATTAATTGATAAGCAACGAGGATCTAACTCTTCACTGCTTCTCGATGGTCGCAGAGAACCTGACATTCGCCAATTCTCTGGTGACCAGTTTCTGTAATTTGGGTTTCCATCAAGCGTGTCCACAGAAGAATACCTCCGAAAATCTTTCCGTGCAGCGCACATCTCTGAATTATCTACATTAAAATCAAGTTCTGCCCCTTTCCCTAGCTGTTCTGAAGATTTTGACACCCTCTTATCCCCCATTGGCGATGACGTGGGTGACCCTTTGGTGACATCATCAGCAAATGTGACGGTATGTAGTTTCTTATCAGTAATCCCCAGAGCAGTTGCTGGTCTCTTGTACCGCTCTCTGGTTCTGGTCCGCTCTGGAGGCACAGATACCTGTCTTTGTATATCCTCCATTTCACGATCTGTTTCTGTGTCCGTAAGGTAGTTTCGGCCACCTTGTGATGGAGGCGGTGTTTTCAGTGGCGAGATCTCATCCTTTCCTTCCAGTGAATTCCTCTTCCATGTTAACGCATTTGAAATATCTGAGACATTCAGCTGGTGTTTGCTTTCAGTAAGCCGGCACATAGTTCTGATTCTGAAGATTTAAAACAAAAAACGATGATAATCTCATCTCAAAGGTCTTATTGCACTGATAGATTGTGGTTGATAGATTCTATATCATTCATATTCTATCACATTTCCGTTTCTGTATCAGAATTATCTGCTTTTTAATATCGGGTAAATGTTGAACAGTGGTCGCCACCATTTTGTCTCCTTAGGGGATAGCGTGTGATGTCATATTAGTGCCAATGCAGTACATTATTTTTTGTGTAATACTCATCTCATTGAATATTTTGAAACTAATTTAACTGGAAGTTGTTGCTGCCCATTGCAGCAACAACATCCAGCCAAATCAGTTTTAAAATATTCAACAGCTCACTTGTATGATTGCTTTTATACCACGTTGCCAAGCTATGGATGGCACCTCTATGACTGAGCGTATATACCTAGGCAAACACGCTCGTTTTTTTCTGATTGGTTGAAAAGAAAATCATTACAGCCAGCATAGGCTGTAGAAATGTATCAACTCTTAGCTACTAAAGCTTGAATATCTTTCGTTGTCGGCATGATAAAAAGCTAAAATGTCAGGAATGAATTATGGGTGGCAAATTCTATCACTTGAATGGTTCGTATATAGGGCCTTTTTTCGCGACTGATGAAGTCAGTCAACCACTGACGCAGCCCCGTGCTTCGTGTGTTTTGGCGTTACGGAAGTTGAAGATTTACTGACATGGTTCGTCGAACCAGTGACCTGGATTTGATCTCGGTTCGTTGTTACCAATGGTTACTGGTTCGTAAATTTCAAGATGGCGCCCAGATAAATTTTACAACTTATTTGAATGATGAAATCTCGTCAATATGTTTTATGGATGTGATCGTCTGCGATTTACATAGACTAAAATTAATGTCTAAATCGATATACGATCAAATTAATTGCTACGGTTAACGCAATGTAAAATGCTTTTGGGTTCAGAACATTGCCACAAAATTACATTGGGAAAACCTAGCCAATTTGCATAAATGCCGTTTGGGCGTTTCTGGTTCATGGTCAGTGGTTCCTGGTTCGTGGTTTAAACCAAATCATCAAATTCACTGACTCCGCCAGTCGCGAAAACAGGCCCAAGCAAAGGTGAGATTTCCTTTAATAGCGTTTTATCTAAGATTTATTCTAATAATTTTAATAAGTCTTCAAACTAACTTTCCTTCACTAATTTCTCATTTATATCGTCTGATGGCGAGTGGTTGTCTGTTTCTCTGTGTGTCCATTTGTCCAGCCTATCCATTGTACAGTGTAGAGGACATTTATCACTATGTCTATCTACTATACGTGTACAAACGAGAGGCGTTCACCGTATTGGTCACCGGATTGAATGATGTCTGCTTAATGCCAAGTGAGAATGTGTATAACTCGCCATGCGCCTTTTCTCACAGCCCACAGCCATAGCCCTAGTACATGTGCTCGTTGTTTGGAAAATCCCGTAATGCCGTGACATAGAAAAACACGAGAACAGTGATTATTACTGATTCTTCTTTTGAGGAGGGGACTGAAAGAGTCACTGGTCAGAAATGAACTTAAAGGAAAATATTTTTGTTAGTGTAAGTACCATCTATCCAGTAAAGAAAATGTAGGCCTATCTGAAACTGTGAGAAGTGAAAAAACATGTCAGCACCTACGAGGCTATGTTTTGTCTAGACGGAAGCTATGGAGAAAGGTGAGTCTGCTATGTTAGGAAGGGGAAATTGCTATGGATAAGTTAAGGTTTTTTTATATAACTTTCACAGAGGTATGTGGGGGGGGGGGTAATTATGGAAAGACCATGCAATGTCAAAATTAATACTGATTTTGCCATTAGACATGGCTTGAAACTTTGAAAAATGATGTTCCCAAATTATTCGAAGGGTCAAGCCCATTCAGTGACTCAGGGTTTGCAAATAAACCATCTTCTGCTCTCCTACATACGATGCAATCTCGCCATATTCCTGATTATACAAGTATCTGTACACGATGTAATGTTCAGGTCTGCCTAATTACGAAAGCACGAAATTTCACACTCTATTGCACACTACCACAGTCACTGACCTGCATATAAATAACACCCTGTTGATGACATTCTACTGATGTCCAAGAAAGTAGAAATATAGGTAAGCAGTTGGAACAGAGGGTAAGTACATTAGTACTTAGACAGACCTGGCACTTATTAATAGATAGTTATGTATTTGAGCAAAAGAGAATGCACAGTTGCCATTGCTAATCATGGCAATAGATGGACCCAATCTGTCACTCAATTATATGACGTTATAATAAATTGTGTCTCATGTAGTCTGGACTTAATGAATGATGTAGCTAAGCCCGTCATGAACTTTTAATAACCATTCTGTTGAATATTTTGAAACTAATTTGACTGGACGCTTTTGCTGCCATAGGCAGCAAAAGCACCCAGTCAAATCAGTTCCAAAATATTCAACAGCTT
The DNA here is from genome assembly GCA_034401795.1 of Chaetoderma sp. LZ-2023a. Taxonomy (NCBI): domain Eukaryota; kingdom Metazoa; phylum Mollusca; class Caudofoveata; order Chaetodermatida; family Chaetodermatidae; genus Chaetoderma; species Chaetoderma sp. LZ-2023a. The sequence continues at coordinate 106,748,163 of CM067370.1, read as the reverse complement.
ACATGCACAGTTTTCTGGAATTTGAGATTCAGGGAGTGTAGGGTTCGATCGGTCGCTACACGGGCAAAATGTGGGCAGAGCTTAGCTATTGATGGACCGGGCATAACTAAATGTGGATTCATCCATTCTCCAACGATAACATTACCTGACGGCTAGGAGCTTTGCCTGCTCACAAAGCGGCAGCTCACTCAAGGCTTCCACAGGGCTTTCTATTCTGTTGATATGGTCATCACGAGGGCCAGGATGTTTGGTCAAAAAACTCCGTATAGCAGATGACCACTTGGGTGGTACACAAAGCGTGTTTCGATTCTCCTGTCTGGCCTGTACCACACGACTAGCCAATGAGGATGGCAGGAATCTCAACATCTTAATATACCATACCGACAACTGAAAAATATAAGCAATACCAAATCTATCTCGCGTGTATTTCTATTTCAAGAATATATCTCAAACAAACTAGAATATTGTTTTTGAAAACTATAATTAATTTCATAGTTAGATATAACGCAAGCATAGATAAGTATGTGCCTCTCCGATTAATCATTGTTAATAGTCCATTATAAGGGGAATATTTTGGCCAAAGATTGGAAAAAATAGAGGAGAGGTGAAACTTGGTGGGAATGTTCAATGGGCCCCGTACGTCACATGTGAGCGTTTGAAGTTACATAGGAAATTACATCATCACCCTTAAAAAGGCACCATTTCTGTACCATTCAGTATAATTGTTTACCGGTCGTAATCAGAAACAATTATTCTTACAGGATGCACAAAGTCATCAGTTTTAGACATGAGATATTGATACTCACATTGTCAAAGGCTGATGTGCGTATTGCGGGAAGTGCCATCTGTCTGTCTGTCTATTTGTCTGTCTGTTTGTTTGCCCATCTGTCTCTATATATATTTGCAGTGTATCTCCGCAATGCAAGAATATGGAACATCCATTAATAATATGCCTAGCTAGGATTGCTTTGATTTTGGGTCAAAGTTTCAAACATGTAGGTCACTAGGTCATTAAGTGCATACCGGACCTTATTCCTAGTTCAGCTTTCTCTTCAACATCCCCTTAAGTCGTTTTGCGAACTCAACAGAGTTGAGGCTTTAGGTTCAGAATGTCAGAACTAGCAAGGTCCTCATCTCCATCCTCTTATAAATCTATACCAGTTTCATCACCTTCATCATCTTCAACAGAACCATTGTCAGACTGCACATGCTCAATGGGTTCTTCACATTGGACATCAATTTTTTACTCATAGTATGCATGTTCATCAGTCTCTGCGGGTTTTTTCCCCAGAATTGCTGCAGCCACCATCGCAACACTGACCACATAGTGGCAGGGGCAGATTATCCACGAGGCTAACGAGGCAGTAGCCTAGGGCCTCGCACTTGAAGGGGGCCTCGCACTTGAAGGGGGTCTCGCACTTGGACAAAAAAAAAGAATTTTTCTGTTTTCGTTTTCTTTAGGCAAGCTACATAACACAACGAAGAGACACTCGGTAAATATCTCCAAAATAGATTATTGCCTTATCATGGCCTTGTGTCAGTGACCTATGTTATTCTGTTTATAGTCTCGTTTTATTGTTTAAATATCGATTGTAACAATGCTCGAGCGGCCGAGCCGAGTTACCCGAGTAGACTAAACAAACGCGATGATCACGTGATGGCGTGACGCACACATGGAAAGTAATTTTTGTTGCCTCAGTGAGTCAGTGGAAGCGGTCCGAAGCACTGTTAAACGGGGTTTGATCGTGAATCAGTAGGCCTACATTCAGTCATTCATTGTTTCTCATAGTCATACTGTGGATAGCCGAGTTTTTTCCGTAAAATTTAAAGAAAGGCAAGGTAGGAAGAAACATTGTTACAATGTTAATGCCTAAATTAAAGCTACGTTGTCACGGTTGGCTATATGAATATTTTTTTACAAATTGTAAATTGTATATTACACCCTTGCATCTATCGGATCAATAATATATACCTTAATATGCCCAAACAATGTCTGTTTGGGTAAAACGTATAATGTTAACCCTTTCGCCGAATAATCCATGAAAACCGAAATTAATTATTATGTACGAAACATTACATATTCTATTGAATATTTTGGAAATAATTTGACTGAAAGCTGTTGGTGGCTCGGGAACCAGCAACTTTCAGCCAAATTGTTTTTAAAATATTTAACGTGGTCGGAGATATGGCGTATGGGAAATGTTATCTGCAAAAAACTGGGCAGTCAATGTGTTAGAAACTCCATTTTGTCCGCTATAAAGCCTATAATAATTAACTAAAATGATGCCAAATATACATCAGATTGCACCACAGAGCGTCTAGATTTAACACTTTTCCGGGGGAGGGCCCCGGCACCCCCCCCCCCACCCCCGCATGGTCTTGTGCCTAGGGCCTCGCGCAACCTTAATCCGCAACTGCATAGTGGTGAACAATGAATCTCAGCTTTCGTGCATCCACAAACTCACTCGTAAACAGTCTTGCAGTTAGTTGCATGAAACCAGATTCAAAAGATAATATGGGGATAGAGGTTTACGAATAAGAGTCGGAGGGCGCTGTCCATGGATTAAATCCCAACCCCATTCAATCGATCACAACCTAACCATTGTTGTAAATGTTGATAAACCCGCAGGAAATGTTGCTGTAGATGTTGGTGGAAGGGACTAGAGCTAAAGCTTATTGCAAATCGGCCACTTTGTAAATGTTTTCATAAAACATTGATATATGTGCTTGTTCGGGCACGAAGTTGTCTTCGGAGCTCTATAAAGTGTCAGTAGGAACTCTTCCCCAATAGATATGACGGAGCATGGCATTGAAGACTGCAACACATTTTCCTATGTCCTGACGCTTAACTAATATGCTGAATGCGAATCGAAAAGATGGATGTAGTGCCACAAGGTGAGCACACTGGGAAGAGTGCCACCGGTAGACTGTGCTCGATATACCCGATCTCATCCACTTAGGGGTTGTTCCACTCCCACGTTTGAAGAAGCAGAGGTAACTGTCTGGTTGAGAACGTTGTATCAGCAAAATTATTAAATCGCTACCTGTACCTACAACTACAATGTCTTTATATGACAGTTCTATTGCAGTGCGAACAATCATCGTATCAGCATCTGCATGTGTCCTTTTCATGTGTATCCCAGCGTGTTCCATTTGCATTGGCAAACCCTCAATTAACCTGGTCCTGTTCTCTCCCCTAATAAAATATCGATTTTGTCGATTGGTGCTTTATAACCGCCATCTACTACGAACATGCTTTCTTTGAGATAAGTGTTAATTGACTCGTGGCATATGATTCGATGACATGTTTTATATATAGCTAATCCCGGTGTTCACTGGTATGGTTTCTTCACACATGGATACAGAATTGGCGACAGCTGCCAATCGGAGGACCCTATTTTTCAGATGGAACTGAACATCTCTCAATGTCTTGTCCGTTAATTTCTTCATTGCCACTATGCCATAGCTACTGCAGCGTCACAGTTGATGGCGTCGCTACCTACATATTGACATCAATTCATGGCTTTTTGTCAAAGGAGAACGGATGGTTGGTCATACGATGAGTTTTCCTACATCTTTGTTATTTCTTAGGTGGCGAGATTTCCTCAGTTCAACACGTTGCTCAGTAGTAGTGGAATTGAAGCCGCAGAACTCTTCAAAACCGTGGCTTAGCCCAGCACAACCAGACATACCCAGCATACATCAGTTCAAAACACTATCACTCATACCACGGCCACGTATCAGCCCTCCAGAGGTTTTCATTGTTCTCATCAGAACGTGTTCACTGGTCATGTCAGTCCTGACGCCTGTCATTTTCTCACTTAGTCAGATTGTTAAGTTGCCCATGAAAGTAATTTTCTGTACCTCTGTTGGTATCATCTTGTCGTTCAATTTAGACATATGGTGAAGATACAAGTGAGCAATGTTTGCATATGCCAAGTGTCCGGCTGCATGGAAATGTGGAATGATTTAATGGATCATTTCAAAATGAAATGCTTAATAACCACATCGCTCGGCAAATACAAATTGGCGCATCATTGTTACCTGATTGAAATAGTGTACCAAACGTTTGGCTGTTCGACTAGAAGTCGCTGCCTGGAGCATAATAGCCTCCAGCTTTTTAAGGACCGCCGTCAGAAAAGCAATGTTTATGACGCCTTCGGAAGTTTGAGTTTTATTCGTGGTTGTTGCATTCAGAGAACCATGTTATTCACGAGACTTCATCTATTTCAATTGTATTCAAGGCAACGATAGCTGCATGGGTCAGGTAATGGGCACGCAATGTCCTAGCAAACGAAGTACTTGTCAACATCTTATCAATAGAGTCAGCTGCATAAATAAGTGACCACAAATCAGCGAGTCCACTTGCACCCGTTATGTATCCAATAGTCCCATGAAAGAGGTAATTTGACAATTTCAAAAATTGCCCCGATCTATGTATTATCATATTGAATATGACTAATAATGTCAGAAATTGAAATGAAATTGAAATGATTTAGTTTCATGGCAGTTGGCGAAACAATTTTCTCTATTATTCCTGTCTTCTTGTAAAAACAAATGTCTTATTTTCTGAAAAGAATTAAGAATTGGCAGGTGTCAGGAAGCATTATAAAGGCATGACGTCATTTTCCGGTATCGTCTCACACGTGACACTCGGGACTTTTAATTTATTGTTCCTGATCAGCCACTTGAATGTATCTTCCAAGTTTCATCTTCCCTATTTTATTTCAATCAAAATTCCCGAATTTACTGGACTATAAGTGAAACTACAGTTATCTGGGTAAAATCGCAAAGTTGCATTAGAGTTTGGCGTTGTCCTTGGCTAGTGTATGCCTATTTATTATCAAACAAAAGTATTTTTACAATCACATCTGATGGGGATTTCCGACCCACACACCCCACACCCCCTCCCCCGCACTGTTCGGGCCTGGTTTGTATGTATGTTTATTCATAAATTTTTGTATAGTTAAATCTATTATGTAGTGGCCCCCATATGTGGGTTTTATAACAAAAGTTATACTACTCTATTGTACCATGTAATTTACATTACGACAATGTAATTACCGTGCACGCACGCACGTACGCGCCCACGCACGTACGCGCCCACGCACGTATGCGCGCTTGCAAAGACAGTTACATGATCTTAAGGCCTACTTGAAAATCTGTGACATTACCTTATCATACATTATGTAGAACACATGAATGTTGACGTAATCATTGTGTGTTTTGTCCAATTTCTCCACAAATCTCGTCACAGTTTGAGATACACCAGGGATAAATTCCAGTTCAAAGTTCTCCAGGAATGGCAGCTCCTCGCGCATCGCGTGTATACGCTGCAGAAGGTCAGTTACTTCAGAAATGATTTTCTACAACATAAATTAATACAGAATGAAAATAGCGCTTAAGCGACCTCCTTATGGAACACATTCCGATAGTCACAATAGACAGATGGTCGGTAGGCCTACGGCTCACTTAATACGAGTGAGATCAGGGATTCTCATAAAGGTCAGTGCGCGGGTATATGGCCCAAAATGCAGCTTGGGACCCCCAACAGTAGTGACAGTCTCCAATGACCAATGACCATTGGATCCCTGAAAATTATGAATATCATTGTAATAATAAATGAAATAGTAAGTAGTTTTATAGGTTTTTGCACATAAATACCCACAAAATTTAACAAGGGGCCACCATAATGGATAGATGTGAGTTCATGCTACCCTCTAATAGTTAGCACGGCTCAGAAATACTGCTTAGGAACACCAGCTTTCAGTTTGGGCCCCCCAGGTTTCAGTTGGGGACACCAAGATTTCAAGGTGTGGGGGTCTCTGGGACCCCCAAAATGTAGATCGCATGAGAAACACTGGCTGAGATAAAAGCTATATGATATGGGGCTCCTATTAACCCCTCTTGTGTCAACCGCGCCTCAAAGCGCTCAAAATGCTACTTTTCTCAATTAACCCCTTAATTTGTCAAGATTTTAAAGGAAAATTCAAATATTTGCTCAACGAATGACCATTTGCTGGCCAAGAGGGTTTTTTTGTAAATTTACCACTGGAATTTAGGAAAATATTTTATAAAGAGTTCGACTTTTGACAAGCTTGGCGATTATAGGGTTAATCGGCTAGGAAATCTAAATTTGTGCTCAGTCAGTGTCTATTTGCGGGCCAAGAGACGCCTATTTTTGAAACTTCACCACTGAAATGACTGGCTCGGTAACCGAGCCAGTCATTCCAGTGATAAATTTTCAAAAATAGGCTTCTCTTGGCCTGCAAATAGACATACCTCAAGACTACTGCATTGTTAGCACTATAACGACAAGTTGACACAAGACGGGTTAATTATATGACAGGTTAGTAAACTGCTGTTGATATTTTGTAATGGAGGTGTCCATCTCTAGCTATGCCACGCCCATATCTAGCTACGCTCATCCCATTTGTACTCATGTTTGAAATCGATTTCGCGTTGAACCATGAATTCACAGAATCTTAATTTTGAGAGAGCTATAGGCTACATTAAACCTGCTGAACATTTTCAAACTAATTTGACGTTGGGCTATTGCTGCCTATTATTGCAATAGTTCCCAGTCAAATTAGTTTCAAAATATTCAACAGAATGTTTATGAAATTGTAAATGTATCAAAGACATACAATCCATATACTATAGTGAAAAATATTTCGATTCGCCTGATGTAGCTATACATCATTATGCTTGTCACGGCATATGCAGTACGTATCAGCTGCTGAGAGAAGAGATCTGGCCTTTGTCAACCTCTTTTCTTGAAAAGCTGTATGGGCCTGTGGAAGAACTGCAGAAAACCACAGATTTCATCTTGAAAACGGCTCTCCAAGTGTGATACCAGCGATCGAAAAGAAGAAGAAGTCACGGCAGTTAACTAGTGACGTAATTGATTATCTAATCAGATGGTTGAGTGACAGATTGGATCCCCCATTTCAAGAAATTGCTATCTGTGTCAGCATTGACAAATATTCAACACATTTCCTGTAAAACACACTTGAAAAATGTATCATCAGGAACTTGATAACGAGAAATGTTAATTTACCTTAGCTGGTTCATATACAGCTGATGTGAACGAGCTTCTATAGTGTTCTGCCTGGCTTAGACTATGTGCCACAGTTATTGTCTCTGAGGCCTTGGGATGCCATTCGTCACTGATACTGGCACAAAGCTGAAAAGGAAAAGGAACGCTCAACACTGGTATACATGATCTTGAATTGATGCCAGCTAATTAGTTGCGTCAATAGTGCGGAAAACAAGGGTCCTTGTATTTTGTCTTTTGGATACAGCTGCTTCACCTGTAATTTCCTCCTGCCTTCTGTGAACAATGGACGAATACAGTTTTAGCTATTCCCCGCCCATCTCTAACTAAGTTCCGCCCACGCTTTGCCGGTGCTGGGATCGATCGATCCATGCACTCACTGAATCTCTTGACACGGCGACCAGACAAATTAGTTTCAAAACATTCAACAGAATGATTATTAAATAATAGAGACATAGGGCCTACAATTCGTATACAACTTGACAGGCTATTAAGCGTTTATGACGGACTTGCCAATCATGACGTATGTGAGTGCGATGTCAGCTTACTGTAGGCTGTAGCATAATTGATTACGACGTCATAAACTTGACTGGCAGACAGGATTCTTGTATTGAAATGGTAAACGTGAGCACAATTCGCACTGGGATGGTGAGCTGATTTAAACGTACCATTTCCATCTAAATCGATCTAATGTCGCGAAATGTGCATTCAGTTGTTTCCTTCGCGACAATATGCTTCACAGGAACATATGTAACCCCTTTAATGGCTAGATTTGGTAAAGAAAATCCAGATATTTGCTTATTGAATGCCCATTTACAGTGCAAGAGAAGACTTATTTTTGAAAATTTGACCGTTTTCGACAGGAATGGGCTAATGTGTTAACAATATGTCGTTTCAGCTTGGCAGCTTTGCCAAATGTGGAAATCAGCATACTGATATGAAATGGAGTCAGCATTGCATTGGTTACTAGAAATGGGTATCCAAATGAAAGAATACATTGAGGTGACGTTTAGAATTACAAAAATCCATTGTTGGCGATGCTTTATTGCATATTGAACGGATGCAATGTACAGCACTTTGAACTGTGTGTTATCATGGGCGTCATTTGGTGGGGGACAGGGGTGGGGGGGGGGGGTAACATGTGTAATGTCCCCTCCACTTTTTAGGAGTTTAGGAATATGCAAACAAGGACTAAATCATTATATTTGGCTACTGGTATTGTTTCGGCCATTTAACATAGACTACACAGTCATTATTATTGTTTCTGTGGATTGTGAGCGTGAGGTATGCACGTCACAGTGCAGCAACGCTTGAAGAACAGTTATATTTCAGACCATGCCACATTCCGTCAGGAAAATGTTTCCGCAAGTGGAAAGGCAGCTTTGTCTGTTGCTAATCTCACCTGCCAGTTCTTGTGGAGCAGGATGTTCTTTCAGTGATCTCGGGCCGTTAAAACAGGCTACGCTCAACAATGACACAGTATCGTTTAAACCATGTAATAATCTGTAATATCCACAATGGCAATTTGGAACTGATCAACTGTCAGCAGATAGCCGAGGGATTTATCAAATGCACCAATTCTCGCCATACGCTGTTTGGTTAATTTTAAATGTAAACAGAATCCATGTGGGCGCTCTGGAACACTTCTGAACAAAACTTTGCTAGAGATGGTCTAAGAACTAAATGATCAGATTCAATATGTAATAGATTTGTATAGTATTTTCATCTGGCATATAGATGAATACAGTCACACGTGTCTATAATGGGAAAATAGAATAGAAAGGTGGTTAGCAAAGACTTATGGTCACTAAATCAAAATCCTTATTCGCTTAGTAAAGTGTTTTGGGGACACAAGATGGATGTTATTATAGACGTAATCCATGAGGTCGCGGCCAGCCCTCTCCTGCACAGGTTAGAGTGGTGAAGGTAGGTGGCAGTGACTGCGTGCGCGTCCTAAGTACATGCTATCAATGCCACCTCCTTTCAGTCAGCCTAGGACTTCTACAGTAGGCTACAGATCCGAAATAAATCAAAATTCTCCAAATCCAAAAAACGTCAAATATTAAAATTCTAAGCGTTGTGTAAGACATGATGTGGTGGCTATTTTGAACCTAATTTGAATGGAAGCCATTGCTGTCTCCGGCAACAATGGCCTCCAATCAAGCCAGATTCATGAACATAAACCAGAAGATTTGGTCCATGGCAAGGGTTAATAATAGTAAACGATTGAAAACAATAGTGGTCCTAAGATTGGTTTATGCGGACCACCACAAACCACGCTAGACCCATCTAGCTATTCACCATTATATTGAAAATATTATTTTTCTAAGTTTTCTGCTGGCAATGTGGGGACTTATACCATTCAAGTTCTACTCCGTTGCTCCCATAATAACAAAGTTTCTAACAATTAAACAAATAATGCGACTCAGTAATCAACTAATCATTATAAATGAGTCAGAGTAGTAATAATTCATCTATTATTTATCTATAGACTAGTTACAATGTTTACATTGTATAAGAAATAGAAAAGACTTGCCATGTATTGTAAGTTGAATTAAAACTTCGTTTCTTTATCGAAATATCTTCAATATAGAGCTGTTGTCAATGATTTGGAGCTATTGTGTGAGTATTATTATGAGTGAGGATCATCCGCTCAAGAGCTTAAATGTTCAGAGCTCAGGGTAAATATATTTTCTAGAGATCTATAGTACCGTAATATCAACATTATTCTTGTTACAGCTAACTCAATGTCCTTATTCACCTCCATAAACGCAGGAAATGCCATCTGAGAGTATCTAAATTTCAGAATTTCCGGGGGGGGGGGGGGGGGGTAGGTGGAGGGGTGGTGGTGGGGGAGGGGAGGGGGGGGGGCGGCGGAGGTCCCTGTTCTCCCGTTCTTGGTTGCGGTCCCCCTCGCTTTTTCGAACAAAATGACGCCCATGTGTGTGACAGCATAGCATAACTAAAACACGCCTTCTGTGGGGGGAATATTACTCTAAATACATCTGTTGCACATTTTGCTATTATTCTATGGATTATGCCTAATCCTAAACTGTGTTAGAATGTTGAGAATCGTATTAATGGATTACGGTAATGCAAAGTTATGGCCTTTACAATACGCCTTGTCAACTATGACAAAAGTGGGAATCACAAACATTTTTGTCATTTGCCTACGGATTTGCACGAAACTGTGGTAGAGCATGTTCGGCCATAGACTACTACTCATAAACAAGGTTTGTCAGTTTGACCTAGTTTCTGATGGTCAAAGGTAAATTCATAACCAATAATTGTTTTCTGTAAGACACAGCTTCGTAACTTATACAATTTATACAAGGCCTTTGGAATCAATCCGATGTGATATGAGTAAGATAGCAAATTTAGATTGGGCCAGACACGAAATCAAATATGCACTCCAAGTGGCCATTTTGAAAATGCTTTCCATATGATAACAGTACACTACGTAACTTATCATTGGAAATCACTTGGCTGTCGTAATGGACCTTTCCAGTTTTAGCTATGCCCCGCCCACCTCCAGCTACGCTCCACCTACACTTCACCGCGTTGTGACTGATCGATCTCCGAAGGCTCTAACTGTCAATTTCCTGAAAACTATACAGGTAATTAAGATGTTGAATATTTTATGCCCCACCCACCTCTAGCTACGCTCCACCTACACCTCGCCATGTTGTTATTGATCGATCTCCGAAGGCCCTAACCGTCAATTTCCCGAAAACTATACAGGTAATTAAGCTGTTGAATATTTTGTAACTAATTTAACTGGGAGCTGTTGCTGCCTATGGCAGAAACAGCGCCCAGTAAGATTAGTTTCAAAATATTCAACAGAATATTGATTAAATAGCAAAGACATACAATACGTACATCAACGAGTAGTCCGTCTTCAATTATGCGTTCGTGACGTACTTATCTACGTCATTCATGACGTCATTGATTATGATGTCATTCTACACGCCACGTAGTTAATTATGACGTCATATCATGGATGAATAAAGTGGAACGGTGAATTGGAAAATGTCTCTCAAAATGTGTATGAATCCAATGTGACTCTCGAATATGGCTGCCAGGCGGCCGGCCATCTTGAGATTTGATTTCAGTGCATGCAATAACTCCCTATAATGTTAACCAGATACTTTTTTTAATTGAGAAACCATTAGGTGTGGTATGGGGAGGATCCCCTTCACAATTGATTTAGATGCAACATCCAAAATGGCAACCAGGCAGCCATCCTGACAATTGGTTTCCGTGGGAACCTCCCGGCACAGGTCAAACTGCACGATTGAAAACCATCAGCCATCAATTAGGTGTAGTCTGATGAGGAAGCTTTTAACAGTTGGCATTGGTTCAAAGTACAATATGGCTATAGGTTAGACTTTTGTCAAACCAACTTCCGTGGCATAACTCTCCGCAGCCTTTCCTCTAGAAACCAGTACAACCTTTGTAGTTTCTTTGACAGTTCCTATTAATGTGAAAATATTTGCGGTGGCGCCATGTATTTAAGCTATCACCTACCTTCGTTGCACCTTCCTTGTAAGTCGCAAATGTAAGCAGCTTTTGGAATCGGGCTTCACATTCCTTCCAAATAGCTAGCATTCCTGTCTTAGCATCAACGAGAGCGATAGATTGCTGTTTGAGAGGCCCTTGACATTCAGAGATGAAACTTGGATGAATCTGACACAGAATGGCATCATCGGCACGCCTATCCAGTCGCTGTATACCATGATGACACATGTCTATAACCGTCTCCAAGTCCAATTCCCTGCAACACAGTTGATGTATTATTGCAAGTGTCAATAGGTTATCATTGTCTGAAAATGATGCATCCATAGTGTTATAGAATTTATTAAATCAACTGAAAACATGCACCCTACGCACAACACACGTCCGCATGCAGACACGCATACAATATCCCTATACGCTCACACCAGCACACAGGCGCATATCTGCACGCACGCACGCACGCACGCACGCACGCACTCACTCACGTACGCACGCACTGACCTCATGATTGTGTTATTTTTATCTTCCAAGTCCTTAATGAGTGTCGCTAGTTCCTGTGACGTCAGTCCTGATGTATCGTAGTCCTGCAGGAGCTGGGCTCGATCCCTGGCACCAGAGAGCTGACTGTTTACACGCGATATTTCATCAAACATAGGATCGATCAGCTGCAATGAAAAAATTCTATGACATGCGGTTTGCTGTGCAGGTGATAGTATCTAAACTCTTAGTCACAGACAGACAGATAGACAGACAGACAGACATACAGCATGACAGACAGACAGGCAGGCAGGCACCAATGCAATACCATCTGTCATCCAGTGCAATGATAATAACAAGTGATCACATTAACCAGAGCTGTGATAAGATGTTATTTGAAGCATCGCCCTTGAAGAATTGTCACCAACCTCTAGGCACTTACCTTGTGGTAGTGTATCCAGGCATCCTGGTTGTGGGCCAGGGACCCACCATAGTCATCCGTCAACTGACCACGATCCATGTGGTTGTATAGGTCAGTGAGGGTTTTCAGTAATACAGACTATAAAATAACGATAAAATGTGGATAATGATTTGTATTTCACAGTTTAATCAAACATTCTCCTGATTTGCACATAATTACCATTAGTTAACACCAAGTTCGCAATACTGTTTCTACAGATCTACAGATCTACAGATCTTCGCTGAACCTGATCAAGGTTTTATATGTTCCTGGCACTCAAATTTCCTACTTGTTGCTTGTAGTGTAAATATATCACTTCTTATGGGTGTAGATCTCTCTGGATATGTGTGCTAGTGAAGTTTGAATGGAAGCTGTCACAAAGTTTCCGACTTCAGTAAAGGAATTTCACAACTGACAGGGAATCGAACCCACAACTGGCAACAGTACCTGGCGGCGTTGGTCTGATGGACGCGTTTGTGGGGAATGATACTAGGTACTGTCGCCAGTTGGGGTTCGATTCACTGTCAATGCTAATACACCGTAATGCCATGATTACTTGTATAACTATACTTGTACAATTTAAGATCCCATTGCTCTCTTTCCGCTTTGTAGAATCTCCATGTTGTACTCGTCACTACACTAACATGTACTATTATTTAGATATTTAGATAATGTTCTTTCAGGTTCTGGTTATATATACTGACTCTTAGTTTTGATTTCTAGCATTTTAACTTCCATACTGTGGGCCTATTATTCTGTGAGATGCTCGACTAAATCTGCTCTCTTATGTGTTAGGGGTAGTTAGGTAACACCCCTGGTTATCGCTGGTGAAGATCGTGCATAGCGATGTATACTCCAACATTTTTGGCTTGCAACCAAAGTAGCATCTGTTATTTCCTGATGATAGCTTACAGACAACACATAAAACGCTTGTTAGCGTGCTGATACGAGGCCAATACCGGGTCGTATTGGCCATCTATTGGTCCAGTAGTTGCCCAGTAACCCACGTTATCAGAGAACTTGTGCTGCTGGAAGCAGTGGTATGGAGGATTGATCTAGAGCTCGAATTCCTTGGAAAAAATGTCCTTAAATGGATCAAACCCTTAGCAATGCACCAGCTCGTTGCTCTACATCTGATCATAGCCGACTAACCAGACATAACTTCAGCTGCTACCTTTGCATTGTTTTACGTGAATGGAGCCACTTCTCTTTTAATAGTGCTTGGTCCAAATGTTGGTAGCGCAGTTGACGCTGATGCAGCTGTGTCTGGCTCATTTCTCTGGACAACCCCTCTTACGGGTACAATAGATCTCCGGGTGACAAGGCGATATTTATTCCAGGTGATTCTGATTTAATTTCGATTTGTGCTACTTTGATTTTCACGTATGTTCCTGATTTCTTGTGTTGGTTTTTGTTCCTCCCTGGTTGGGAATAAAAATATTCTACAAGCGGGTGCTCAGAGTGAGGCAAAAGTGTTTATCCAGAGAGAGAGAGTCAACTAACCAAAAGGATGGGGTTCTTCTTAGCGCACTTCCTAGTCCGATCAACAGCACTAGTGAAAGGCTGATAGCAGTATAAGAACCGAAACCTGTGTGTTTCAGTGTAGAACTGCATACTGAGTGCCAGAGCATAGCGAGCACATTGTAGTCTCTCGTGTGGACTAATTTGGAGCGTATATGCCATTACAAACAGGAATTCAGATAATAATAATTATTAATTATACAGAAATGGCTAAATAAGTATTCAAGGGCTCAATGTTGTTTCCAAACCTTGAATTGTGGGATACGCGGTGTCTTCTTGCTCTGCTTGAGGCCGAGCAGTTTCTTGAGAAGTCTTGCCCGAGTCCTGGATTTAGGTTTCAAAGCGTACAAGACACCCACAGTACCCCATTTCTCTTTCTGCAATCAATGGTGAATTAAAAAAATAATATTTAGTGATACGTGACTGAAATTCCAAAATACTTGTAATGCCATGATATCATTGATATGCAAAGCAAAGGCCAGCTCTTCAATTATCAAAACATGCCATGTCTGAAGTGCGCGTGCGTGCGTGCGTGTGTGAGTGAGTGTGCGTGTGAGTGATTGAGTGTGAGAGAGAGAGAGAGAGAGAGAGAGAGAGAGAGAGAGAGAGAGAGAGAGAGAGGTGGGGGGGGGGGGGGAGACAGCGGCAGACCGAGACAAAAACAGAGAGAACCCATATTTTTATTATTCACCTTGCATCAACACAGGTATAAAATGATAAAAGGCTCCATCACATATCGGTAGCTAGGTAGATATTATAATAGCTAATACGTCGCAATAACACACCTGTAAGTATACCAACGCATCCACGAACACATTGACTCCATCTTGCGTCACATGTCGTAAGTCGGCGACAAACGTGTATCCACCGGCAATTGCTCCACCTCCACCGCGTGACGAAGGCTGCTGTCCATCTCCAGGCTGGATCCCAACATAATAACGCAATACCTGTACAATACCAGCAGTACGGACTGTCTCGAGCTTAGGGATGGACGAGACAGGGAATATGACCAAACGCCTCCCGCTCAGATCCTGTCCTCCTGTGTATAAATCATGTGCATGGGCATATTATGTCGATATATGTCTCCTTATATGCGTTGAGACGTGATTTGGTACTACAGTACAGCATAGAAATAACGTATTCTTTCCAAAACAAAATAAAACGTACTGTTGAATATTTTGAACATAATTATAATCCAATTATGTTCAACATGTTCCACAAAACATTTTGTATGTTGTGTTCTAACAAATTTCTGGGTTTTTTTTATGAGTTGTACTGTGTACAGTGGTATGCCATTCTGTGATAAACACGCCTGTGTTTGAGATTCAAACATTTTTATAGAATGACAACAGGGATTGAGTCACACGTTGTCATCAACTTATTTATATGAGGAACATCAGATGCAATGGATTTAATTAATTAACGGTATATGATTTTATTTATATGCCTGTATATAATGCATGTAGGCGTATTTTTTGTGTAACCGCTCAAAAATTTGTATTAAGAATATAGTTCTGAACATTTTGCAAATACATAAGTAGTATAGCCAGTAGTAGAAAAATACCACCTCCCTCAACTGGATTTCCATTTAGACATATGGCCATGGCCAAGAATATAAAACTCCCGTGCGGACCCCACTGTCCGGGAGAACCTCCTCAGGATACCGGTCAGTGGCCAGCCTGTCTTATTCTGGCCGGTATTCTGAGGAGATTTCTATCTGTGGGACACTTTTCTACCTCTCCTACCTATCCTAACCTACCCCACCCTGTTCCTTTTCCAGCCGGCTCGTGTGTGTGCGTGCGTACGTGAGTGTGTGTGTGTGTGTGTGTGTGTGTGTGTGTGTGTGTGTGTGTGTGTGTACTGCGGCGCTTATCAGTCTGAGGTCACTTCGAGATAACGCAGTAACAACAATGCATAACTTATCAGCTATAATTACTAACGCATACATGGCCGAGGTAGTTAAGGCATGATATATTGTCTTGTGTTTATTAGCAAACTTAAAATCACAGGTTCAAATCTCGCTATTACCATTTGTGGATAACTCGGCCATTTCTGGTCCGATTTTAAAATGGTAAACAGTTTTGAAATTCTCGCTTCATTCCGGTCCTAATCGGTGCCAAGAACGCCGAGAATGAAGTGATTTCTCGGTACAATGTAAGCATACACTCCTACTGACACATGGATCTAACGTGTGCGCATGCGTGCTCCGCATTAATAGTGTCGGGGTCAAAAGGATACCACCTCCCTCAACTGGATTTCTATTTAAACAAATGAGTAGGGACTGAATGCCCATTTAGAGACAAGCCTCCACAGTGATATACACCACTGATCGCCATCAACCACAGGGCCGGCCTCTATTCTGTGTAGACTCGGACAAACACGTAGTCTCTGCCAGAGTCGCATCGGCATGATGGGACCACCCATAGGGGCTTCCATCTACCTTGACAACGCTCACCTGGGAGGAGGCTAAAGTGATTAGCATGTAAACCACGGCAGACTCTGGCATGTTCACATTTTTCGCAGAGAATCTGGTGCTGAGCAGGGGTCTCCAGCAGACAACCACGGCCCAGCCTCTCCACCCCATAGAAATGGCAGACAGACTCGATCTCTTTACGTAGTTGAAAGTGGCCATAAATGTTTCTCCGCAAGGATTGTACTGGGGGTCATCCCGGAAGTGGGCCCACTTGACATCCAATATCATGGCAGTCTCAGCGCCCTGTGCCACTGCTGTAGACGCCAGCACGAGCAGTATGATCAGAATCATGGCTATATATGCAGAGTTAAACTGAACAGAGTGAACCCCTCGAGAAATATATGTGCCAGATCGAGCCCTGTTCCATCCGGATCGATAGTGATCTTCATCCCCTCAGGGGCAGGGGCTAGCTGCTTCACTCTGCCGCTGGTTAAGAAACGTAGCTCTAGGACCATATGAGTCGCTTGCGGGCTGGTGAGTCCGACTCGCTGAAGCAGTTTAACAGCACCCTTGACTTTGGAGACATGTGACACACCATCTACCCATAGGGTGCCCTCCTGGAGGTTAACAGCTTCTTCTGGTCCATCGAATGGATGACGCACTAAGAGCTTTCCACCGGTGACCCACTCTCGTCAGGGAGACACCTTCACCTATGTAGGTGAGGAAGGATGGTCCCCGATTGTAGAGCTTTCGAACTGCCCCATCCTTTTTCACAACAGTGGAGAGGGGAGTAACCAATGACTGCGAGAGGCCTATATAGGGGCAACCATGTTTGCCAGTCACCCCCAGGTCCAGCACAGTACCACACTTCATTCTTCTCAAATATGAACTGCAGGTTTTTTGCCAGGGTCAATAGCATGCCATCATGGGCCATCGGCGGGGCACCGCTTGAATATGGTTTGACAAGATGAAAGCTGAGGTCGTTATTTAGGGTGTTGATGTCTGCCACCTCTGTATCCGAGAGCTCAATCAATGGCTCGAGGATGTACTTCCTCTTCGGGAAATCGTACCGAAACATGATCTTGTGGCCATCTATGTTGCGAGCCAGGCACTCCTTCGCCACATCCTTGAGGTCTGTGAGCAGCTCCACCCCACCACCACCAATGGGGTGGAGGGAGAATGCCTTTGAGCTTGCTTCGTAGGGTAGGGCAAATGACTTGCCAACCCTCTCTTCTACCTTGGCAGCATCAACTGCGTACACATCTGCCAGGTCAGCAAGACCAGTCGAGTGAGCAAATATGGGCTCCATAGCACGCTATAGAAGGGGTTTAAACAGGAGATATAACCATGCCGATTGTCCGACTGCTGCTCTCCGGTGGTGAGAACATAATCTCACCCTCTCTAGAGGGGAGACGGGTGGTACAGTACCATATAGAATGGGTCCTCTTCGAGGTGCCCCAGCGGGGCACAACATACATACACGCTGGTGTGCTACATCAACCTCTGGGCAGTGCACACAGCAGCTCACTAGTAGAAGTCGGCCGGGACATGATAGAGTATCTCCAAGGTGCCAACAGCAACCTATGGAAAGCTATCAGTCCTAGCCTGTTCACACCTGTAAATCACCTGTTTGACAGACCCTCCATTAACATATATACCATCACGGATGGGATATTGGACGCCCATTTAGAGTTTACACACTTATTACTCATTGACCTGACATGATATCATACCAGCTTTTATCTGACCTTGGCTGAGATGATGAAAAAGAGATTCGGCCCTTCATGACACATGCACAGATAAAGGCCTTAAACGAACAGAGGCTCGCACTGCAACAAGAAGGAGAGTGACTACAGCGGGAGAACTGGTATCAACAGAATGCAAGCTTTGTAAGGAGGCGAAGGAACAGTGAAAATTTCTGATACTGGCAGGCCCTCCTGGAGGAGAGTAAGCGGGACGCAGGAGTCTTGACAGACGATGATGAGCTAGATGTCTTCACAGACGAGGATGAGCCAGATGTCATACAGTGGAAAGAGGAGATGGCATAGAAGTGTAAGACCAAGAAAACCATCCAGCAGTGGACCTACTATCTTGGTGATAAGGTGAAGTTCCAGATGTCACGTCTCAGAAAGCTACTGGCACCCGACATAGTGCTGGATGACCTCTGTCCAAGAGACGTCTGTCTCGAAACCAGCAAGCTGGCATGGTTCGCCAGGCTCTCCAAAATGAACCCTTCTATGACTCATGAGCAGATTCTGCAGGTGATGCAGGTTTAATCTCCAGGTATACTATGGCAAAATCAGAGTTGCGGAAGCAACCAGAAATATACCCCTCCCCGACAGCTGATGAGGGGGGTACAGTACATGGCTGGCGGCTCCAGCAGATAGATACCATTTGACAGAATCTCGTCCATGAGGCAGAAAAGTACAGCAGAATGTGCAGGCGATATAAGACAGCCTACAACGTCCTCGCGCGTGCAACCACTGCTGCAGGTGTGATTGGAGCCAGTGCTGGGGTGGCAGCAGTGGGCACTCTCACTACAGGGGTGGGGGCCATCATCGCCATCCCGCTGGGGGGGGGCGTGACACTAGCCGCCACTGTCTTGGCCACGGGCTCGGGGTGGGGCAGCGGCAGATCACAAGGAGGCTGGAGAAGCATGCTAAGTACGTGGCACTGGCACAGAGTATGCTACGGACTATCGACGAGTCTGTCAGCAAAGCTCTCGAGGATGGCCAGGTCACCAATGAAGAGTACTGCCATATATTGATGGTCCAAGCCCTGTACCGCATGGAGAAACCTAAAGTGCGACAGCAAAACCTCAAAGGCTCCAGCGGGCGGATTGATATGGAGGAGTTAAAAAACGAGATGGTACGGCGAGGTCACTTCGCTGGTCTCTGGAGTCGAGATGACTACAAATAGTGTGCTGCCTGTACGGTAGATTTAAGAACACCAGTATAGATGGCCTTCCCACTGACCCTCACGACAGACATCCGGAGCCAATCGCCCCTCCTGGGTACACCCTTGACTAGCCTGAGAGGCCTACTGGATGATATACCAGAGCTAACACCATTCTCCATCACAGTGGATGGACGGTCCCGAACCAGCTTCTCTGTCAACTCACGACCGCTGACCAACCACCCCATCACCATCAAGGATGCGAAGCAAGCTCATATTTGGATGCTGCTCCTAGCCTCTCATACTGGAATCAGTAGCTGAACTTTGCAGTGTGGTGTGCCATGGCAGGATGTGGAGTAAGTTCCACCCTGCTTCATTCCTATTCTGGTACTCCTGAAGCTGTGCTCATTGCCAGCTGTCTCAGATTCCATGTGTACCTCATGGTGTGACGAATCCTCCATGAGCTGGGTGCAAGCCTCCCTGATACAAACGCCTTCAACCCACAGCTCAGAAGTCATAGTGTCTCAGCGGCCAGCAGACGACAGAGCGAGTTCAGCGCTCACCCATACTATCGGTGGCATGGTGGTGACAACAGCAGTCTAGGGGTTATGTACAGTGACCCGAGACGTGACTACTCAGGATTTCCCTATCGACCCCCCCCCCCCCCCCAACGAGGAGGCCGTCGGAAGACAGCAACATTCTCGTTCGATCCAGACTCCGAACCTGGAGCGCTGGTGCAAAACATGCACATCACTGGCTTGCGGCAGGACTATCCAGATGTGTGGAAGTACTTTTGTCCCACACACCAGCTCAGGCCTCACACCAGCAGGGATCGTTCGGATCAACCAGTCCCTGGAAGCACTGTGCTACTGCCTCCTTACGCACAGACCCAGCTGCGGTATTCCATAGATGGTGTCAGGGGAGCACAGGTCCAGGCCATGTTCATCAGTCTCGTTGAGGATATGATCATCATGGCAGACCACAGTAGTATTATTGCTAAGTTCCAGCAGGGGTTGCAGAAGGCCCGTCGCAAACTTGACTACTATTTCGCCACACCTACGGTTGATACCGAGCAACATGATCGTGAACATCGAGGACCTCCAAGTCAGGTGCTATAACAACATGATAGTCGAGGGGAGTTCCCCCGGTGTCCACTTCGGCTTCAACACTGCCATCAACGCACCTACACGTAGTACGAGCCATACAGGTGTTCCACCCCTGACACTGCAGCCAGTCGACATGGCAGCGCCAGGTGCCCCGACACAGTAGCCAGTCGACACGACACCACTTCCCGTAGTAGCTCTATGTGTGGTGTCAGGCCTAGCTATCGTGGTGCTCAGGATCAGCCTACTCTGCCGCTAGCACATCAGCTATAAGACTATCCTGACTCTCCACAGTAGCAGTGGGGACCACGGTGAGACACTGAACCAGCTTGGCATGCCCTACAGCCCCTATACCCGCTGCCAACATGCACATCCAAGGGCTGGAGGGTTCGGCAGCACATCCTGTTTTCCAGCTTGTAGTATCGCAGAGCCTTGTTCATCTCTGAGTCCGGTGAGGCCATGGCGGTCTGCAACTGCTGGAACACATCTGACAGATACTCCCGATCCTTGTAGAAACCTTTAACTTGCAGGAGCTGCTCGACGATACTCCCGCCCATGATAAGTTATTCGAGGAAGTAGATCTGTCCCTTGCGAAATCCTAGATAGAGCTTCACAGCTGTCAGCTCCTCTGCCAGTTCAGCACCGGAGAGCTGAGCGAGCCCATCTGGTGTCTTCTTCTTGTAGTCCTTCAACTCCCTCCACAAAACATCATAGTACTTCTCGCATAGCGTGAGCCCGAACATGTTTAAGATGTCTCAATAGAGAGATGAATATTCCTGAGTACCAACCCAGCCACCTGGCACACGCAGACTGGGAAGATCTTATTAGCTCTCTCGACAGGGGATGCAGACATTTAACCGCATTGTATACTCAGTGCTTAAACAATGACATCAATGGTACAGATTGTGAAGCAACTTCCCGAGAGCCAGGCGAGTCTTCAGAAGGTGGAGAACCTGTTGCGAACCAAGACACAGAAGTTACTGTCCAAAGCAAAACTCTGGCAGTCCATGTCGCCAGTAACGTGGCGGCGAATGTGGTCGTGGTGAACATGACAGGTGGAAAAGAGGTTCTTCCTGCCGCCACTGCGGCTGTCCTCGCTACAGTGGTGAGTGGGGTGGCTGGGCACTGTCTCGGAATAACTCACCCCATCCCATAGATTGCCCTCAGTGGGGCCTCCTACACTGCCGCTGCCAAGATCATGGGTGAACGTGTTACCCTAATGGAGGCCGCGGTTCTAGGGCTAGAAACGAGTGCAATGGCTGAGATCATCGTCGCCTACGTTTAACCCCTCTGAATAGTGAGAGATGGATCACGAGACCACTGCAGCATATGAGGCATGGCGTGCCAGAGGGTGGTGTGAAGCCCATAGTCACGCACGTGGACTGAGGATCGCCAATGCCTGGGAATGGTGGACCACCCACAAGGTGTGCCCCTGCAGAGAGGGCCAGTATGCCGAGCGCTGCTACCTATTCCATTGGCCGACTGCGTGATCGTCCTATGCCCAACTATTTCACTGGGGTTATGACTAGTAGGTTAAAGCTATCTGTATAGGAATATGACTCTGTCACTCACAGACCTAGAAAGCAAAGTGCTAGGCGATCTTGCTCACTTGGGCGAGGCACGCCTCAGTTCAGAGGACACTGTTGCCCCTATCTCCTTCCTAGACTTCGATGAGAAGGAAGACCCACGAGAGATCTGAGGTACCATCCCAGCCCGAGATCTCATCGAGAATACTGATACGGTAGGACAATCATCCATTAACAAGGCCAAGACTGTATACAAGGGGATGGGCATCAACGAGAGGGCGACGATGCGAGGTATGCTAGTAGTCGATGAGGCTGGGGCCATCAAGGTTATGGCTGAGTCCTATGCACAGGACCTGGTTAAGGATCTCCTGAAACCATGGAGCTCATTCCGACAGAATGGCGAGAATCTCAAGATAGGCAATCGCGGCCTGAGCCATATCACTGTCGATGGTCAAACAGGTGCTACCGCCAGCCTCCGGCTACCAGAGGTGAAGAAGGCAGGGTTCTTTGGTCTGCTGTTTAAGACCACAGGATAGTCATGGCTTCCCGTGCATGTATCATACAGATACTGGATGTACTAGACACTGTGGGTGCTGACACAGGCCCTCTACGCTATCTTCTCCGCTGCTGCTGGGATTTCATGCTTGACGCCTCCATCGCATCCTTCGTATCCGCCAGAGGTGCAGGATTCCCCACTCTGTGGGCAAAAGAGCTGGTGCAGGAAGTACTGCCGTTTAGTCTCCCAGATATAGACCAGGCTACCGCCGACCAATACATCCTTTCTTATGTCTGACTCCGCCTCTGAGGTGGCTGACAGTAATGATCAATGGTACAATGGCCCAATCACCAAGACGCAGAACCTTCAAGCACTGATGGAGAAGCTGCTGGCAGCCCGACTGCCAGAACCACTTGTTCTAGTTATCGATGACCCTGCAATGGACCAGAAGACAGTCACCGACCTCAGCAACATCACCAGGCGCATCCGGCATACAAAGATAACTGTCTTCATCCTCTTTCAAAAGTACATCCACGAGATCTCACCAGACATCCACCACAATGGCCGTTTGCTATACTTCATCTCCAAGTGTGGACGTGCCCTGCTCGAGACCATACACGACAGCCTAACCCTCAAGGAGACCAAAGGTGACTTTATCGCAGGTGTACAGAGGGCAGCTGAGCTGTACCACTTCATCTTCAGCAAAAAGGAGACAGGTGAGCTGTCACACTTCAAGCAATCTCTGGAAAAGGCGCAGACCTTCACCTACAAGCTGACTCCAGCCAGAAAACTAGCCTGCTCTATGCGTCATCGCTGACAGACTGTCGCAGCTGCAGCAACTTTTTTCATTCATCAGAAGGCTGCGCGCTCTCAGCTACTTCGTCTGCGGTCTCTGCTACATCGTCAGATGCTTGAGGAAATTCGTCAGAAGTTTGAGGAACTTCGTCAGAAGCTTGAGGAACTTCGTCAGTTTCGTCAGAAGCCTGTCGCTTAAACTCCCCACTGAAGGTCAGAGTCTAGGGCTCTCTTCTTCTGGAACTTCTCATGAAAGATCCACTTTGTCCATGAGCGACGAGCATCTGACTTGCGATTGGATTTAATGAGGCAGTCCTGGTAGTTATCTGGGAATTTCAGAAATGCTGCCAGATCACTGGCCAATCTCCTGCACCCTTCTTCCTTGAAGATGTCCTCAGCAGCCTCCTTGCGGCCGACAGTGAACCCCTCCTGAGTACCTTCTGCATGACCGGTGTCATGCCTCTCTGCTACAGTGGCATTGACCTCATCCCTGAAGTAGTTATTTGCTCCAGACTGGAGGCTATCTATCATATCTCGCTCCTCCTGGCTATGGCAGCCCACTTCCCGACCATTAGTAGATCTTTGGGGTCGACCCTCGCATTTTGGAGAGCTAGAATAACAGGATTGTTGGTTTGGGCCACAGGAGATAGGTCGAGTGTCCTGCCCTGGGTGCTGTCAAACTTCCAGTAGAGTATCCGAGTCAGGAGTTCTTTTGTACTACGAGCTGGCGCTCCTTCCTCTATGGTGGCCAGTATCTCCGCATCAGACGGATGTGTGACCTTGACTCGCTCGTGGATAATGTTGAGGTCACGAAGCAGTCCTCGGATCCTGTCACTGTGGGACAGTGCGCGCCGTGGCTGTCGTGCCGACTTGTCCTGCAGCCTATAGACAATCTGCTGGAGAACTTTACCAAACATGGCAGCAGTTTAACCCCTCTACATACCTTAAACATGCTGCAGTATGTGCAACATCCAGATGGGGCCATTGAACCCGCGTCATCGCACCGCACTGATCCACGGAAGGACTGCCTGACCCAGTATACACGATGAGAACCCATTGTCCGCTGCTGGGAAATACATTGACTTTGCAATCTCGGTACAGATCCACGAGATCAAAAGCATGACACTCGAGTTCAAGCTTCAGAGCACAATAGAACAGATGGTAGAGCTCCCACAGGTTCTGAACAGGTGGGAGTTCGTGCAGAGCAAAAGCACCGTGGACACCACCTATGTGAACGATGAGTACTGAGTCCTAGGTCCGCTGGCTCATGGCCCAACCTTCTATGCGAAGGGAAATGGGTACTACGCTGTGGGGTGCAATGAGGGGTTCACGGAATTCGAACTACGGGCAGGTGTCGAGAAGCCTGTGGCAGTTCCACTCTTAACCCTCCTCGAGAACACACACGTGAATCCGGCTGCCATGCAGGATAGGCTATTCCTCCAGGTGTACACTGAGTAGCTCGCAGATGCGACGATGAATGCTCCAAGACTTCATATCTGGCATGACGAGAATGACCAGGAGCTGAAGCAAACGGGTTCCAAACAGCGGATCGTGCATGTGGAGCGAGGACACCAGCAGGTCCAAGCCACAGCTAACCAACGGGTAGAGCTGACATTGCATCATGGTGCATCAGACTGTGTCGCTGTTGTGGTACTGGTTCAGAAGGGAGGAGCTATCCAGCAGGTGGATAAGCTAGATGACTTCAAGCTTGTGGTTGCTGGGACCAATGTTCTTGGTGAGGTACGCGAGCTGGCTGATTGCCAACTCTACAGACAGAAAACTAAGTCATATGCACTTCTGCGCCTAACCAGTCAAAGCGACGACCTCGAGTCGGCACTTGAGGGCCATCACCACCTCGGGGGGGGGGGGGGGACATCCCACCTAATCAGGGCAACCGGCTCAGCTTCAACATCGGAAACCTCATATCTGGGTCTCACTCATTAGGTGTGATGGTACTTTACTTTGGCTATGCTAAGGTATGCGTGTCAAGCACATCAGGTATTCAGCTTTAGCGTGCGTAGAGCATGACTCCTGTCGTGGCAGCTGTAGCTGCCACCACTACTATACGCTCTGCTGTCTTCTGACCTGTCGATGCTTCATAGTCGAGCATTGGCTCAGATACAGCCTCGTAGTACTCATCGAGACCCTCATCTGCCTCTTTGAGGCTCTGGTTGGCCTGAGCTCGGAGTTGTTGTCGGCGTGCCTCCCTCTGGCGCATATGCTCAAGGGCTTTGCTGTACTCAAACTTCTCCTTAGACAGCTTCTCCATCGCCTGGTTATGACGCTCACGCTCTACCTCTGCCGCCTTCTTGTCGGCGAATCGCTAAGGCAAACATGCCCACATTCAAGATTACGTAGGCCATGCTATAGACTACAGTTTAAAGCTACTACATAGCTGTCCCCAGCGACGGATCCCCAGAGCGATGTATGAACCAGAGGCTTACGAAGATCCAGTCGAGGATATAGATGACGAGGACTATGAGGAGGACTATGAGGAGGAGGATGATGCAGACGACCACGATGTAGTGGAGACCGCGGGTGAGTATGATGATGTAGAGCCTGAATCCCGCAAGCTAGTACACAGAGCAAAAGGAATCTATCGCGCTTACGTAAAAGGGTCTATCGGTCTGCTGGCAGCAGCTGGGGCTCTGATCGCTCTGTTCACAATGAAAGCTGGCGAGACAGTCTGCAAGATCGCCAACAATGCTCTCCATGGGGTGGAGAAGATTTCTGAAGCCATACCAGCCATCGCCTCAGGAGTAGGTACATTCTTCGGAGTCACAGGCCCTTGTCTACCGTACCTTGCAATAGCACTCGCAGCCATCTGGGCCACCAAACATTTAAGCCATACTATACAAGGATGGCGTCTCTGTACGACCTGGTCAAGTCCCTTAACTTCCGAGGTTTGGTCGATAAACTACTGTTCAGTGAGGATCCAGCAGAGATTAGACGCCAGTGTATGGAGGTGTTTGAGGAGGTCTTCAGTGATGGTCGAATGAATGACGGCCATCTGTTCGTCTGTTTAGAGCTCACGCAGGCCATGCATGACAGGACGGGAGTGGATGTCAGTGATGAAATCCGGGAGTTTATCAACCGTCTTTCTTGAGGAACTGTACTATCAGCCTGGGGGATATTACCGTGAGCCCCCTCAACTACTCGAGGCTGCACGTCGCAAGGGCCACAACTTCACCTTGGAGACAGTTAGCCAGTGGCTCAGCCACCAGGCGATGTGGCAGATATACAGACCTCGTCCACGGCACATCAGACATGCCCATTTCGAGGAAACTGTCCCGAACAGAGTTCACCAGGCAGATGTTCTATTCCTTCCACACGACTCGGTTGGTCGCAAGACCTACAAGTATGCCCTCTCCATCGCCGATGTCGCTAGCAGGTACAAGGTGGCAGTACCGCTCACAGACAAGTCAGCTGGCCAGGTGGCCCAGGCATTCTAGGATGTCTACGAGGCTTCGGAAAATCACCTCCAGTGGCCGGAATTGCTGCAGTTGGATGAGGGTAAGGAGTTCAGAGGGGAGACTGCAGCCCTCATGTGGAAACACGGTGTGGCACTTAGGCGAGGCGAGGTAGGGCATCACCGTGCCCAAGCTATCGTTGAGTTGTGGAATCGGACACTGGCAGAGAGACTGTTCCAACACCAATATGCCCAGGAAATGGCCGCACCGAGTGAACGTTCTAGAGTATCGGTGAGAGGGCTGCCCGCTGTGGCAGAGAGATCCAATGCCGAGGTTACTAGGCTTATCGGGAAGAAGCCAGTAGAGGCCATCAGACACTATGCTGGTCACAGCTCTAGAGGAGCGAACAAGGGAGAGGAGTGCCTACCCCCTGATGCTCTGGTGCGGTACCTGAATGAGCCTGGCGAGCATGCAACAGATTCTAACTGGTCGATAGATGTTCACATGCTTGACAGGTATGTGGAGGCGGAGGGGCGACCTACACTGTACTACCTGGCACGTCAGCACGGAGTGCCTAGACGACCATTCGTCGTAGAAGAGCTTCAGCTAGTCTCTGAAGACACACAGCTACCACCCCCAAAGGTGCTAACATGATACTCGATGGGCTCGGTACAGACCCCATCTGGCAACACATGGCGCTTATCATAGTAAGCGGAGGGTCCAAGTTTTTCCTGCGCATACGTCACCATACCCTGGTTGCACATGCATAGGCCTCGATTGGTCGCTCTGTCCACCCCACCATGGAGGGCGCTGTAGAACCTCTGCCAGGAGATGTCATTCTGCCATTTAGACAATCCCTTGGTCGAGAATTTCACTTGCAAGTTTCTGCTGTTTCAGTTGTCTGTATTCTCCACGTAGTAGCACTTGGAGCAGAGAGCAATACCACGAGTGGCTTCGAACTCGAGCTTGAACAATCCAGGAGTGCGGTTAAACCATTTGTCACATGCCAACCAGTCCCATTTGCAGGCCTCATACTCCGTTCGCCTCTCTGGGCGTATCACCTCATCGAGGTTAGAGCCTGCTATGGTGATATAGGCAGAATTGGTGTCCACCTGCAGGTACTCGAAGCTGTCACGAGCTACGTAGTGGTCGAGGAAGTCATAGTAGAACTCCAGCATTCGCAGCTTCGCCAGCTCGTATACTGCTATACCCACCTGGAAGGGCCGACGAATGGTTATTTTAGCCTTACGGCTCTGCAATTCATAGGAATCACCGATCTCCTCTAGATCCTCGAACCATGCACTACGCAAGGCTCTGTCTACTGCTCGTTCATCCTTAGTGAAGCTCGTGTTGGTATGACGTTCTAATGCCTCCATCAGCTTCCCATATGCACTGTTGCCGAGGAGTTTGAAGAGATCAGCCAACAAGGCTTTACTTTTGTCAACATTCCTGGTACGACGTGCCTCAGTAACAGAGTCTACACCCCATTCAAAAGGTTTCTGTGAGGTGTAGTCTATAGTGCGCTAGATAGCAGTAATCTCTAACCTGTGGGCAAGGTACCACTTGAGAGTTGGTGCATACAATACCCTCTTCTTACCAGAGAGTGCACCAACGAGTTTGCTAGTTGTAGACTGTTGTCGACCTGTTTTATCAAGGTATGCAAGCATCTCCGAAGGTATAGCCTCTTCTGGGATCTCACGATTATAGAAGATGGGAGACATCTCCTCGAACTTTGGCCATAACACTTTAGGTACCTCAATGTCGACCTCAGCAAACCTGAACCAATGATCCGCTAGCAAATCCTGCTTAAAGCGTTCAATTTCACTGCTTACATGCCCACCCCACCATCGTACTGTTTCTTTACCACATGGCATTGCTTGGGCCATGGTTGACAAATACAGAGCATTCGGATCATAACCAATGAGACGTTGACATACTCGCTTACCTTGGCGAATTCTGGTAACCCAGACTCGTATTATCTCGTGAACACAATGCTCGGACCCTTTAACATCTCGTAAGCTTCCTTGCCTGGAGAGTAAAGGCTAATATCCGGCTCATGTTCAGCAGTACCACGAAGTAAGTACTGAAGCGACACACCAGGAAGTGACACCGCATCCTTCAGAATGTCTATACCTAGTTCTGTGTAGAATTCTCTCATCTTCTCTAAGGCTTCAATGAATGGGCTAACATCCAAGTTGTTGTAATATCGCAACCAGTCAGCAAACGTCTTCATCCCCAGATCTCTGAAGGTCCGCTTACAAGCTTTCCACTCTGACAACTCAAGAAGGTAACCACCTTTGAGCTTGGACCACCACGCAGGATAAGCAGGTAGTCCAGGATAGTCAAGCTTCTCAGGCGAGTCGAACCATTCATAAGATAACCAGCTCTTCTGTTGCGTGCAACCGTAGACTTTGATCCATTTCTCATAAGAAACCCCTGGGCCGAGGTAGTTGATTACATCGAGAATGCAGGAAATGTCAATTTCCCTTTCTCCGAGATCTAACAATACTCACCATTCTGTTACTTCTGATATACAGCTGGCCCTGACAGCGGCTCTAGGATTATAGACTTAGAAAGCTTTACCGACTCCTGGGAACCGGTTACTCGGCTCCCAACTGCCGAGTACCCGTTTACCATAGAGCTCATATTGTTTGCATAGCCACCAAACAAGAGAAAACTATGGCTTGCCTCCGTGGGGCTGGGAGGCTGGGTCCGTAACAGAATGGTGAGTATTGTTAGATCTCGGAGAAAGGGAAATTGACATTTCCTGCATTCTCCTTCGATCAATACTCACCATTCTGTTACTTCTGATATACACCAGATTTGATCAGTAACCTGGTGGGAAGGGGCAAGCCATAAATGCTAATTTTGCCCCTTGGAGAAAGATTTTAGACTTCAAACTTGACTAACGGAGACCTAAAAGGACCGTCAAATTCACGGAACCGAATCACATTCGCGTCACAGTCCCCCCCCCTTTTTCCTCCTAAGAAAAGGGAGAGAACCAACGAACATGTATCTCGCCTGAAAACACAAATATGCCAAGAGGGTTAACTGCTCCCTGCATACTCCATGTATTAGCCTTGGAATGAGCATGAATATATAAGATGAATGAACATGATACATATCCATAATACAAAAAACTCTCACTATTGAATTACCTTATGATAATTGGACTTCAGACGTACCGCCTCCAACCATTCACTTGTTCGGCCATCAGTGACACAATCTGGTTGACATCCTCTCGCCTGACCATGCCTGCTTTAGGTTCTTTTCTTACCGAAGTGAAAAAAGGGTGAAAAGCAGTGTGGTCACTAACTATCGTTTCAAAACAGCTAAAGCGAGTGGATTGGCTGAGTCTGACACATCCCTCATATAGTAATCCGTAAATGAGGACTCACAGTGCCATTGTGCAACGGCCATGATGTCCTATAACGGAACACCATTGTAAAGGGCGGTCGAGGTGGCTATTCCTCTGACATTGTCTGCCCTTACGCCTTGCACCTGGTGCCCAGTCGCCATCTCGTGAGTAGTCTGAATGCATTCGACCACCCAACGAGAGATAGTATCCATGGATGCGGCGCCATAAGACTTTTTATGGCAGATCCACAGATGTCTATCGTTCGACCGTAACGAGTCAGTCCGTTTCTTGTACTTAGTCAAAGCACGGACCGGGCACCAGACACTGGCATCACGATCAAACCTAGTTAACTTCGGTATAATGATCGGTTTGCCGGGATATCTCAAAGATTGGTTCTTTGACATAACCTCTGCTCTTGGCAGAAGACGCAGACCTTCTCCAGAAACAATAAATCGGTTCCTCTCTGCCGAAAGTGCATGGATCTCACTGCGCCTTCTAGCTGAGGAAGCTGCCAATAGAAAGACCGCCTTTAGAGTCAAATGCTTTAGACTAGCCGAACGCAACGGTTCGAAAGGGTGCTTGGCCAGTACATTAAGCACTAAAGATAGACTCCAGGCTGGAATGACTACCGGTTGTCTCGGTCGGAGATTGCTCATTCCCTTCAACATCACATTTAACTGGGCCACCTCTGGACTATCCCTGTTGGCTAGACAGGGATAACTGATGCCAAAGCTGACTTGTATCCAGCAACTGTGACGGGAGCTAGTCCTCAAAAGAACAGCTCACAGAGAAAGTCTGCTATTTGCTGATAGTGGATTGAAAGGTGTCAATACCCTTTTCTTCACACCAGTCTGCAAATCTGTTAACCTTGTTGTTATATGACTTGAAGGTTGACCTCCTTCTCGCAGCTGCGATGAAATCAGCAGCCTGTCGAGATAAGCCTTCCGACGTGGAACGTTGTTTGATAACATCCACGCAGTCATTGAACATTTCGGGACGCTCGTGTAGGAAGCGTCCCTTGGCCTGGGAGATTATGTTCGGAATCTCGGGCAACTGCACAGGATTTTCCACCAGCAGATCTAGAAGATCCGTGAACCACGCCCTGCTCGGCCAATACGGCGCTATTAGCAGGACCAGACACGGTTCCTCCCTGACCTTCACCAAAACCTTTGGTAGAAGAATGGTGGGTGGGTACGCGTAACCGTGCATCCCTCTCCAGCTTATCGCCAGAGCGTCTGTATCGACGGCATTTGGATCTGTAATCGGCGAGACATATGTCATGATTTGAGCATTTTCCTTTGTGGCGAACAAGTCCACGTTGGGTTTGCCCCAATGCTCGAAGATCCGTCGCAGAACTGGAGGGTTGAGGGACCATTCTGTTGGCAGGATTCTCTGTCTGCGAGACAAAGCATCCGCCAGAATGTTCAATCGGCCAGGAATACGAGCTGCTTTCAAAACAACTGAGTAATTCCTGCACCATTGAATCAAGTGCCACACCCTGATACACAGAGTGGGCGACCTGGTCCCGCCTTGGCGATTTATATATGATACTACTGTCGAATTGACCGACCGTATCAATATCACCCTGCCCCTGATCATCGGAAGGAACTCTTCCAACGCCAGTTCCACTGCCATCATTTCCAACAGATTGATATGCAGCTGACTCTCCGGGAGAGTCCATGTGCCCGAGACCTGGTTCTCCCAGGCAGGCACCCCACCCTTCCAGCGATGCATCCGTGTAGACGGACAGCTGGGGCGGGGTAGGTGCAGCGAAACCCCTAATAGGAGATTCTGACGCTGTTTCCACCATAGAAGATGCGATATTATCGGCTCCAAAACTGGCAACAGTTTTGACAGGGGTTCTGTTCTCTGTTTCCACAGAGACATCAGATACAACTGGATAGGCCTTCGCATTAGAGCATCGTATAGGATACCTGCTCCATGGAGACCATCATGCCCAGCATCTGAAGGAACCGCCTCGCCTTGAATGTGGTTTCCCACTCGAAAACTCTTGAGGATGGCTAACAGAGACACCACTCTGGGCTCTGACGGGTAAACCCTGCCCTCCTCGAGGTCGAATCGCATCCCCAAATAAACGAAACGTTGAGTGGGCGTCAACTCGGATTTCTCCTCGTTGACTATGCAGCGTAGATCTGAAAGTAACTTCAGAGTCAGAGCAGTATCCACGTTCAACCTGGCTGCCGAGTCTGCCTTAAGCAGCCAGTCGTCTATGTAGGTGTGTAGCGCCACGTTCTCTTTTCTGAGAAACGCTGTCACCGCAAGGACCACTCTTGTGAAAACCCTCGGAGCTGTCGACAGGCCAAACGGGAGACTGTAAACTCCCATACTTATTCTGAAACGCAAATCTCAGAAACCTGTGCCAACTCCGATTCATAGGAATGTGGAAATATGCATTTTTCAGATCGATCGATACACACCACATTCCTTTCCTCAATCCCGCATTACCGACCTCGGCGTTTCCATCTGGAACCGAGGCGTATGGATAAACCAATTTAATGGCCTGAGATTGAGTATGGGTCTCCATCCCCCTGTGCTCTTGGAGACAAGGAACATGTTTGAATAGAAGCCTGGAGTGTTTCGATTTGCTGGTTTTATTGCTCCCTTCAGAAGCAAACCCGACACTTCCTTTTGAACGGCTTCTAACTTGTCTGGCTCCCTTGGTACGGGTGTCCAGACAGGTGCCAAAGACAGATTTTGTGGTGGAAAGTCCCACCACTCCGGCATGTAACCCTGGGATAACCATCCCAGGACCAGACTGTCTGACGTCACACCTTGCCAGGCCTCGACGAAACGCATGAGCCTTCCACCCACCATAGACGCCTCGACGTCTAACGGGGTTGTCCGACTCGCAGTCCGCCCCCCCCCCCCTCTTTCTTAACGAGAGAGAGAGAGAACCATTTCGTTCTAGGCACGACGGGTATAACTGGCACCGCTGTTCCTGTCACACAGGCGCGGTCCAGGCGGATATGAAGGGAGCTTTCGTACCCTCAGGTACGCTTCGGCCCCTTCTGTCCGCCCTTTGAGGCCTTACCCTTACCCTTCCCCTTGCCCTTCCCGCCTCTAGGGCGGTCAGGAGCAACATTGGGGAGGGTAGGCGCCTCTACAACCTTCCTGGGCTTCTTCGCCGGCGGCGGCTCTGAAACCCCAGCTGAAGCAGAAGTCGCAACAGGCCTAGCTTTCGCCTTGCCCTTATGCTTCTTCTGCTCCTTTGAAGGTTGTCCCGTTAGCGGTTTCCCCACAGGCCCTAGTGCATGCGCTTGCCGCACTAGCTCTAGCTGTAGGTTTCCGCTAACCGATTCTGCGCGATACTGGCGGTATCCTATAAGATGGCCCATGCTTGGCCACCGAAGATGCTAGGCCCTGTCAGGGGTGTCCCAAGGAGACGCTCCCTGACTGCCGTAGCCGGACGCATATGGTCAATGACCATTTGCCTCCTGGATTTCGTCACACGCGCTTGCACCCTTGCCAATGCGTCCATCGACAGCACCAGGCCGTCATTGACACATGAAAGCGCCACAGGTGGCACAGGGTGGCCTGCCCCGCTTCAGCCCACACCGACTGAAGGAGACGATAAGAGTGGTTGACAGCGCTCATCGCTGCCCTCACACCCTCATCGCATAGGGACAGGACTTCTTCCTGGTGTACCTGAGACTTGTCCACAAGTGCCGGACCGGGGTGACCCGGCACGGCACTCTGGACGCCCAGTACCCATCGGTCATCCTCCGTGACCGACGGGACTACACCATACCTGTCGTATTCCCCCCGCGGAATACGACATCTTGCCCGCACCTCCCTGGAGGCCGCAGGGAGCTGACCCTTGGTCATCAGTTGTTTGCTATAAATAGCATCCAACCATTCTATGAACCGTGGATCCAGTCCCACTGACTGGATCCGGGCCGCGGGCAAAATCCCCGTCCTGATCGACGCAACCGACGGACGGGGCGCATCTTCATCGGCCGTGGCCGAAACCACAGACGGGTCAACCCTGGCTAGCCACGCCAGAGCATCTGACCAATCTACCTCCGATGAAGACACCCCCGCAAACACGTCACCCGTTGACGTGCTCACGGGTCTGCCAGCCACGGCCTCCCAGCAAGGAGCCACGGCTGACACGCCAGGCACTCCGGTACCACACGGTTCCGCCGCCAGCCCATGAAACACTCCGGTCCATGGGGTAGGTCCGCACGGAAAACCGTACGGACCCGTAGCAGTCGCGGAACCATAGGCGGACACGGGCGCCCACGGCACCCCACATCCGACTGCCGGACCAGGCGAGATAGGTGAGTACCACGCCCGGCCCGGCACACCCGTTCCCGTGACGGCTGGTGCCAAACCAAGCCGCACGGAACCAGTGCACGGTAACGGATTTGCCTCAGCCACAGGCGGAGCCGCTGACCTGGCTTGCGCCAAACCAGACAAATGGAGGCCGGTTCCGTCTAGGACGGAATCAACCTCCATATTCTCCACCTGCGGCTTCACGGGCCGCAGCAACCTCTCCTCCTCGGCCTCCTCGTCTTCAGACTCCGAAGAGTCGTCACTAGACGAGTCAACCGTGGAACCGTCCTGGCGGACGGCTCCCACACCTGATGGACCGGCCACCGCTACTGGACCACCCGGAGGTGGCCGCAGAGAAACAGAAACCCGTCTGGCCGAAGCCAGACGGGACTGCCAGGGGGCCATACGAGACGGCCCCCTCGGTAACCAGTCCAGAATCCTGTCCGAGGACAGGATCCGTACCAGGCATGGGGAGAAACTGCCCCCCAACCTTTGGTAGCAGGGATGACACCAGCGTGGTCAGAACGCTATGCAGAAAAACCCTGCAGAGCCGGACCAAACCACGCCGGCGGTGCCATCTCTGCCAGCTCCAGCTGGGGACGTGGAGCACCCGCACCGGCCGAACCGGGCGCTCCACGATTTACTCTCGGACCGCCTGACCCCGCGTCAGACCCAGCCAAGTCCTTCTGGGCAAGGAACTTAACCATCGTTTCGACGGACCACACTGCACAAACATTACACCTATGATCTATATTACACAGGGCACACCTAAAACAGACATGGTCCTTGAACATTACACGGACAAACTTATGGCAGTCGTCACATGATGGCGGGGCTGGCTTGGCCTATAAAATAAGCACAAACCTACAATAAACAAGCGGAACGAGACCCGGATGGAAGGCAGACAATTAATTTTCAAATAATTTGACTCATAAATTAACCGTAACCTCCCCGCACCCCACCCCGCCACGTTACAACAACGATCGCATTGATTATGACGACAAGTACGCGGCGGGCACAACACACCCATAATAGATCCTCCAGGATGTGTAACGGCTCCAGGAATCATATCGCATAGCATTCAGGGTATATTTACTAATCAATATAAATTATACTCCTAACGAACGCAGCACGATATGTGAAGAAAACAACAAAATGTATAACAAAACTGCTGTCTCACACGGTAAAACCGCAGGCCACACATCTACTCAAGAATTTTGAAACCACCGATCATTGCAAACCGATCGTGATCGCACGTAAACTTGATCATTCTAAAGTTTCCGGTACCATTTTTAGTACGCAGCACCCAGAATAAGATGCGCGAATTAATGAAAAATTTTTTTTCACATAAACATCCGAGCGACCGGGTGTGACGTCACCCGCTCGGATTCTACGGAGAACGACGTCAGTCGATATTCGTGTTAGAAATACCGTAGCAAACACCTATTTTCATATCTGCCGATCGCCTGTTGGGGTTTAAAGAAGGCGATCGTCTGGCATATATCGTTGTTAGCACACGTCCCAGATTCTATGGGGTCGGAAATTGGAACATGCGACACAACGAAATTTAGAGACCTAAGTCTTTTAACTATGGATAATAAAGAACAATACAACCTGGTTGTCTTGGGCGGTATTCTCCATAGTGTGACGTCACCCGCTCGTAGTAGTAAACTCATCCATGAAGTACTTCTTGATGGGGTTCAGGTCGTACCGCCCAGAGTTGAACCCGAGCACAGGCACCTGGTCACACCACTCATTGATAAGTCGCTGCTGTTTGTTTTGGTAACTTGTCCAAGTCTGCGGGTCGATACTGTGACCGAACCCTTGCCCGGATCGTGGAGGCTAGTAGTTGGATCTCCTGCATGAACTCTGAGATCAACACTTTGGAGTTAGCATTGCAGGGGTGAGTTGGCGAGCTCACGCTACCGTCTAAGAAGCAGCCGACTGACACCGAGATTGGTATGTGGACACTCGATCGTGAGACTTGTAGGGTGGGTCTTGATCCCATCTAGAAGGGCTTCAAAGTCATAGACAAAGTGTGGGTATGGTACTGTCCGCACAGGGGTGTGGACGCTTGGACAGCGTTTTATACAGTACTCCCACTGTACCACAAGCGTGCGTCCAGATGCCCTCAGTTTTTCATCTCTTGTGACCTTCTTGCGGTATCTATGATCAGCATCCTCCCCTCGATGGTGTTGTGAACATCCATGCCAGTGACAGCCATGAAACTCATATACTGTGTCAGTTGTCGGAGCATAACCATCTACAGGAGCCCCCTCAATCCAACGCTCACCACCGTGACCACACTTTGCATGGTGATATGAATTCCATGGTTTCACGACTCATATTCAATCCAATGAGTAGCCGCGGAACTGGCCGGCTGGTATGGATAGAAGGCCTTCTCGTATGGTGACTGCGGTGCCACTACCTTCTCCCAAGGGCAATTGATGGTCGGTTTTCCCCCTGTACAGTGGTCAGCATGGCGATGGAGACTATATGCTTGGGTGAACTGCTGTTGGCAGTGCCCACAGCTGAAAGTCTGGGCCAGCTTGGAGA
The DNA here is from genome assembly GCA_034401795.1 of Chaetoderma sp. LZ-2023a. Taxonomy (NCBI): domain Eukaryota; kingdom Metazoa; phylum Mollusca; class Caudofoveata; order Chaetodermatida; family Chaetodermatidae; genus Chaetoderma; species Chaetoderma sp. LZ-2023a. Next base: position 106,711,285 of record CM067370.1, on the reverse strand, counting down.
TGTCCTTAATGAAGAAGGCGTGGTGGTCATATACTCCAATGGTCATGACGCTCGGATAGTGAGCAGGTTTCTTGGTCAGATGCCAGATGCCATCTTCAGTGGGCTCATAAACACGAACCCCTGTCTTCGCAAATAACTCTACCTTGTCCAGCTGGTCTAGGGACGTCTTTGGTACGTCAGCCACAGGCCTGTTCAGACCATAGAACTGTTTAACAAGCTCTCGTGCAGGAGCTGTACTTCTATCAGCTCTTGCACCCTGCTGGACTGCTAGACATCTCCAGAGGCACATGTTATCTTTGTAGGTATCGAGTGCCACCATTCACTTCCTCCATCGGAGCCAGACCGGGAGGGGGCCTGTCCCTAGCAGAGGCTGGCGGTCGATGACAACCTTTACCTCAACATTGATTGATCTGACGAAGGCCCACGCAGTGTTGGGCCAATCGATATTGTCTGGGTCGAGGCGGGCTTGCTCTCTGCCCTCCACCCAAGTCAGGGTCTTTCCTAGTGTATTCATGCAGGGACTTCCTGGAGCATTCTTGTGGAAGAGCATTACGCTACCATCCTCGATGTGGCGGATTCGATAGTTGTGGGTATACCGAAGATAGGCGTTCTGAACAGTCCACAGCTTCTCCATGATCCGACCTGTAATGTCTCCTTCTAGCCCTCTGAAGAATGTCCAGCATACTGTTCGCCATCCTCTCTCCTTTGTCTCCCTCTCACCGAGAAGCTCGTTGAGAATCTGCTGACCCTCTCGCCTCATACTCCGGGCTAGGATTTCAGATCTCGGTCCCCTCATTAATCGCCTTCTGATTCGGTGTAGAAGATGTAGGCGTTCTTGTGGATGGCTTGCCATCTGAGTTGCTACAGCTTTGGCCCGTAAGCTGACATTCGTCTCCTCATGCAACTGACGACTCTCACGGAGTAGCTGTGCTTTCTTGTGAGGGTTCCATGGATCCTCAGAGGTGAGCGCCGGAAACCACCCTGTCTGTTTTGCTCGGGAGAGTCGCTTTAGCCACTCCTCGGCAAGGGCGGGTAGTCGCTTACGCCACTCCTCAGCATTGGCGTGTGCAATCATCTGGAGCAGGTCGGCTTTACGGGCCTTAGAATAGCCTCTAAGACCGAATTACTTTGCCATCACTCGAAGCTGTGTTACAGTAACCATGATGCAAGGTCTATATATTAGATCTTAAACATTTCTGATCATCTTCGAGGGTGTTACAGTAACCATGATGCAAGGGCTATATATTAGATCTTAAACATTTCTGACCATCTTCGAGGGTGTTACAGTAAGTGGCGATCAGTACCTGTGGGTGGTGTATATCCCTGTGGATGCCTGTCTCTAAATGGCCGTTCAGACCCTATTATGTGTGGCGATCAGTACCTGTGGGTTGTGTATATCCCTGTGGATGCCTGTCTCTAAATGGGCGTTCAGACCATATTATGTGTGGCGATCTGAACCTGTGGGTGGTGTATATCCCTGTGGATGCCTGTCTCTAAATGGGCGTTCAGACCCTATTATGTGTGGCGATCAGTACCTGTAGGTGGTGTATATCCCTGTGTATGCCTGTCTCTAAATGGGCGTTCAGACCCTATTATGTGTGGTGATCAGTACATGTGGGTGGTGTATACCCCTGTGGATGCTTGTCTCTAAATGCGTGGCATGACGCGTTTAAGTTCTTACATAACTAAACTGAACTTTCTCCTGGCACAGACCTTCTTGTAGTTCATTATGTTGGAATGTGTACGACCCCCGCATGCTTTACATAGTCCACAGTCTGTATAAATACCTGCCCCGCATCCTCTGCACGGCTTCGGCTCAACAGCAGCCTTCTGAAACTGAGCATTGTGTGTCGCACAATATTCTCCAACACAGTTCCTTAAGCATCGAAAAGGCTTACCTCGCATAAGCCATTTGCATGTATTATAATGCATGTTTGATAAAGTTGCCTGTGGAGGGAGGTGGTATTTTTCTACTACATATTTAACCTCTCTTATGTCAACAGAGCCTTAAAGCGATCAAAATACCACTTTTATCGATTAACCGTATAATGAATCAAGATTTTTCGAGAAAATTGAACTTTTCCCTCAATGAATGACCATTTGCTGGCCAAAGGAACGCGGTTTTTGTAAACTTACCACTGGAATTTAGGAAAATAGTTTTTAAGAGCGTGTTTTGGCCGGCTTGACTATTAAAGGGTCAAGTAAATCAAAATTTCTCTTAGTCAGTGTCCACTTGCAGGCCAAGAGAGGACTATTTTTGAAATTTAGTCAACTGCAGAGGCTCTGTTTGGCCATTAAAAGGTTAAGATGACACAACAGGGGTTAATGTTATTGCAGAACCGTTATTTATGGAACTGATTCCAATTTGTGTACCGCCACTACATTGATCCCCACCAGCAAGCCACCAGCAAACAATCATGCAGCGAAAAGGATGTGTGCGCGTGCGTGCGTTCGTGTGGGCATGCGTGAGTGAGTGAGTGAGTGAGTGAGTGAGTGAGTGAGTGAGTGAGTGAGTGGGTGGGTGTGTGGGTGGGTGGGTGAGTGGGAGGGTGGGTGGGTGAGTGAGTGAGTGGGGTTGGGGTGGTGAGGGTGGGGGAATGGGGTGTGATGGGGGTAATGGGGTGGGTGGGGGAATGGGGTGGGGTTGGGGTGCTTATGTATCCAAAATGGAACAAAATCTGTAATAAAAAGTGTACTGACACTTTTCTTACCTGCTAAGACGGCTATGTTAGTCCTGAGCAGCGTCTCGTCCACCTTTAATGCTGTCTGATGCATGACCAGGTAGTACGGTGATCTGAAACTAATAACACACTTACAGTTAAAACTCTCTACAGCGGCCTTATACTTTCGGAGCCAGAAGATGGCGACGACTTGACCGGTTAACCGGTGCTAGTTAGAGCACGGGGTTAGTTGAAACATTGATATTTCCCAAAATAGACCCTTCCATTTTTAGCTATGCCCAGCCCATCTCTAGCTAAGCTCCGCCCACACCGCGATCGTGTTGGGATCGATCGATCTCTGAACACCTGACTATCAATTTCCAGAAAACTATACAGGTAAGCTGTTGACTATTTTGAAACTAATTTGACTGGGTGCTGTTTCTTCCTGTGCCAGCAAAAGCGCCCAGTCAAATTAGTTTCAAAATATTCAACAGCATGTTTATTAACTAGTAGAGACATACAATTCTTACGACGTGTCGGACTATTAAGAGTTAAAGACCGGTCTAATAGAATCATTTATGACGTAATGATTATGACGCCATCCTACACGCTGCTTAGCTGATTATGACGTCTTATGACGTCAAATCATCGATGGATACTCTGGAAAGGTGAATTTCTCAGACACGTGAAGACTAAAGGTTACAGTTTAATTTGGTATATTGACCAAACAATGACATAAAGATTGATTGCAAATTAAGAAGTCTCTCCATCACAATCTTTGCATAGCGATGACGAAATGTCACATGACCTGTTGGGGTTGGTTGGAACCATGGGTTTAGTTGGAATATGTTCCAACTAACCCTGTCATGTTTCAACTAGGTCCATCTGGACTATTAACTTTAATACTAATCTTATTTTAGATTGCGTAAAAAAGTCAGCCGTGTTTATAACGATCACCTTAGAGAACGGCAAAGAGCGACTACCTATCTGGATAGAGAGGGGCATGGTGGTAGACGTTTCGACTAATCTCGTGCCCTGTTTGAAATGACCCAGCCTGTGGGGTTAGTTATAGAACAGTTTGGTTGGTGAACAAAACATGGCCTAAATATTTCAGGATTAGTGAGTTTGATTATGATGTTAGGAGTATTCTGTCGAGTATTTTGGAACTTATTTGACTGTGAGATGTTGTTACCTATCGCAGCCAAAGATTTAAGTAAAATTTATTTCAAAACATTCACCAACTTTCCTGTATATTTATCTTGAATTTGAGATAATAGAATTTAGATTCTTTAAAAGGTTAAGACGGGTTGGCGGGGTGGGGTGGGGAGGGGTGGGTAGGTGGGCTGAGGGTGGGGGCTGCCTGCCTGTCTGTCTGTTTGCCTGCCTGCATATATGTCTCTCTGCATGTCTGCCTGTATGTCGTTGTATCTAAAATAATTACGGATCCGATTTGGTTCAAATCTTAATACAGGAAATTACCGCGCAAGAGGATTTCTAAACCGAATTGGATCAAATTAGTTTTCTAACAATTGCAATATATTTAAAGGCACGAAATAGTTTGTTATCGGAATCTACCTTTATTAACAGAGCACCTCGTATTAGCACGTGAAGGTGGTAGCTTAAAGCAGACAGGACTGGAAGAGTTATCTGCATACGTAATAGAATCAGCAACTAAAAACCGTAACAGTTTAGTGCTATGACCTAATACTCACGACCTATACCCTACCATCAACCGCTAGCAGGTTTTAAAATAATTTGACAAAAGTTCCACGATCTTCATTAATAAAACCAGAAGTTCATCAGTTAAATTCAGTACTCGCATTAAAAGTTACATCGATTTCATCAATTGACTTTGTATCCAAGGCACAATTTCCCCCACTTCATAGGTTACGGTACTACATTAAAACAAGCTTATTTGGTTACGTCTAGCCACGTAAACAGATGTTCGTATTCTTAAAAATATTTCAGAACAATTAAGATAATTAAATGCATTTTAACCCTTCAACACTCATATCAGCCAAAACAAAACGTCTTCTGCAGTGGTCTTGAGAAATTAGCATTTGCAGACTAAGAGAAGACAATTTGTGAAAATTTACAACTAGAATGACTGGCTCGATAACCGAGCCAGTTATTCTAGTTGTAAATTTTCAAAAACAGTCCTCTCTTGGTATGAAAATGGATGTTTTCTATGAACAAATTTAAATTTTCTTTAACAAATTTAAGTGTTAAATGGTTAAAATTAAAACAACATACTTTGCTGAGATATATAGCAACTTGAAATCGATCACGATATTCCTTGTAAAATATATATCGAATCTATTGCTGTTAAGCCTACTGATATGACCATGTCGATAGAAGGCAAGTCTAACTTTCCAACATTTACCTGAACCTGGCTATATTATAATATCAATATGCTTATTCAATAATAGTTACAATGTATATCACACGTTACCTCATAATCACTGGATCCGTTATTATCCGACGTCCAGTGCTAAATTTGATTGTGCAGTCAGAATTTAGGAGTCATGCGAACATATAATAGCTAAACAACAAGTGGTATATTCGCTGTGGACATAAACCTCATCAAATACACGCCATTCCGTATGCTGGAGACGGTATTTAGGCCAACTATACATTATAATTGAATTTAAACTTTGCATAAATTTGAAAATAATTTCAGTGAGAGTCCTTGCTGCATTGGGCAGCAACGGCAGTCAAATCGCTTTCAATAATATTCAACACGATTCATGTTTTGCTATTTTAGAAATATGTATTTCAAGGAATTCGGAATAAAAAAGGGTTATTGGCGACTGTTTGCGGGCTGACTTTCTAAGTACAGTATTCTGATGATCGGCTTGTAAACATGTAATCAGGCATTTAGTCAACACCGGTTCTCTGAATGACATAATCCGAGAAAGTTACATATCCGATTAGTATTCCAGGTATATCCGGCGAAACTGGTTTGCGAACCATTTTCCTGCTCAATTGTCTGCTTTAGAGTATTGATGCTGTTTAGGAATAAGACAATCACAGTTTTCAGGAATCGGCCTATAATCTTCTATGAATTAAAGAAAATATCGTTGATTGAATGCCTTCTGGATGTTTGAAAGTTTCTTAAAAATAATATCTAACGCGCAATATAATACTCCGGTCAAAATTGCACTTGCTGGTCGTATTGAATGGTCATCGAGAGGCACGCAGCGACATACATGTGTAAGCTGTAATTCATATCACCATTCAACAAACGAAAAAGTATTAAATAAGTAGGCTATATTGATTGAATCGGGTACCGATAGTGATTGATTTGTTTGATCAATCACCCAAACGAAAGCAACATTTCTATCAGGTCATAAGCATAATATTGCTGCATTCATTTTACACAAAGGATAATAGGTGTTCCTATGCAGACGTTTAACGGGAATACATTGAAACTTGGTATATGACTTTGGTATGACAAGGTCTCAGAGAATCATTAATTTACTTTGATGTTATGGGGATTCTCCCTTTGCGTTCTTTACTCCCTTTTCACGCCTTATCAGCTGTTTATACACGTCTTTAAATTGGCCTGAAATTAGTTAGTATGACAATATTTATGACATTTCTTCAGTGAATTCACATCTGGATAAAGACCAGGATTTTAGGGATGTTTGTCTTGCTCTTAATCTTTAACTCCCACGGACTAAAAATAACACATTCTTTATGATGCTAGGAGTAGACTGGTGAATATTTTGAAACAAATTTGACTGGGAGCTGTTTTATTCCTTATGGCAAAATATTCAGCAGTTTCGCTGTGAAATTGAGACAGTGGGGTGCATGGGATTAACGGCAGTGCCACGTGCCAGACATATTCTTCAAAAGTTACAATTGAATTGACTTAAAATTTGGTACACGGCTTTACTATAATGTATGATTACTGTATTCTGCGCCTGTAGTAGTAGAAACATCTTACAGCTGCAATCAGTCCTTCTTCGCTTTTGCCCACTGTGTCTTGTCCTCAGCCGAAATCCTTAGCTTCCTCGTGTCCATTCTTGACTTGAGTGTACCGAGTCCCGTTTTCTTGAGGTCACCTAGCACGCTTAGCAGATTTATGCAATGACGTCCTCTCCTGGCTTTGTATTTGCTGGCTCCGAGTAGGGCGAATCCAAGGCTCTCTCTGCTGGTGTTTTTTCTGGCATCCTTAGCATATGGCCAAACATGGACAATCTTTGCTGGGCGACGTTTACAGACAGCCGCGACGTATTACACATCTTGTATAGGGCATCGTTGGACAGTATGCTGTCTGGCCATCGGTGTCCAGTGAGGCCTATTAAGAATTTCTTCAATATGACTTCTACGCAAATGGTTAATCCAAGGATATGGCTTCCTGGAACACACATTTTGCGTCCACGTTGTTTCAACAGCGCCCAGTCAAATTAGTTTCAAAATATTCAACAGCATGTTTATTAAATAGCAAAGAATTACAAAGACATAAAATTCATACAACGTGTCGGACCATTTGAGATTTGATGACGGTCTATATGGAACCTTTTGTGACGTAATGATTGTGACGTCATCATATACGCGCTGAGCTGATTATGACGTCATACGAGGTCAGATGATGGATGGATACTCTGGAAAGGTGAATTGCTTAATGTTATAATATATCACCACAGCTATGATAGAGCGATCCATTTCTAGCTATGCCCACCCATTTCTAGCTAGGCTCCGCCCACGTTTTGTACGTGTTGGGATCAATTTATATACCTTGAACCTCGAATGACCAGAATCCCATTTTCAAGGTAACTATACAGGCAAGGCGTTGAATATTTTGAAACTAATTTTACTGCTTGCTGTTGTTGCCTATGGCAGCAACAGCACTCAGTCACATTAGTTACAAAATATTCAACATAATGTTTAATAAATAGTAAATCTATCAAAGACATACAATTCGTATACGTGACGGGCGTTTCAATGTTCATTATGAAGCTAGATGCTGCATATGTCCAGGAGAAAATAGGAGAACGCTTTTATATACATTGACAATAATTTGCGTGAAAGTTGTTGTTATCAATGACAGCACCAAAATTCAGTCAAATTGTTGTCAAAATAATTAGTACGTAATGGAATAACCACCTGCCTATATATTTGATACACATTTTATTGAAGTGTTGCTGCAACAACTTTCGGTCTATGTATTCTAAAATAATCATCATAAATTTTAGTCGACTCTCGCTACGGATTTGAAGAGCAATGTCGAATGTACTGCAGTGAATATGCCCTACGTGCATGCTTACTCTTCCAGAGCTGGAGGACAAATGACTATTTGCACATGCAAGCAGGTTGGTTTTGTTTGAGAAATCCTGGCTTGTGCAGACAATAGACTAAACGAATATGGCGTCCGATAGGTCCAACGGTTATGGAGCCAGGGCATTGCATGCTGGGTAGCATCGCGCGCCGGGTAGCATTGCATGCTGGGTAAATTGAACAGGTATCTTATATCGCGTGCAAGTGTCTATATTTAATGGAACACGAGAGCTTTAATTGGCCGAGACACGTTACACAGAGTGGTGGGTGTCTTCTTCTTCTTTTCGTTCGCTGATCATACCGCCAGTCCTGTAAGTGACTATCGGCATGATCATGGTGGGTGTCTAATACCATTAAGTTTCAGTTCCAGTTTTTCTTTTATGACACTCAGGCCGTTTTACACAGCACAGGAGTGCATATATTAGTGTGTAGTAACAGTTAATGATGTGAGCAATACTATATAATACATTTGACCCGACAAATAAGGGCCACCTCTCTATAGACGCCACTGATTCTTGTCCGAAGATGACCTTTATAGTTGACTGTAATTTATAGGTGTTATAGCTATCAAGAAATTCTTAATTGACTGCTTAATTACGGAAATAATTCTAATTATGATTATTATTGTATATTTTACAGATTACAAAAGAATTGAAAAGAAAAGAAAAAGAAAAAGAAATAAAAGAAGGGAAAAACCCCCCGAAAATGTCATTGTATTTGTCATTGTTGTCGTCCTTAGCATAGGACCGTAGTGATTGAGAACTGTTTTCCAGTCGTGTTCTCTTCAGCCACATGATTGTCTTGCGCCAGTGATGCTATTGCTTTCGAAACATTTTTGTCTTTTCCTCCTTAACGTTTCTTGTCAGCGTTGCTTCCCTATAAGATAGTTTTAAGAATTTTCTTGGGAAGTCAATTGTCCGTCATGAGTACATGCCCCTACCACTAACTGGCGATGGTTTGGTCTGTTAGATTTATAGGTCCTGAGCATTATATTAAGTTCATTTTCTGCAACATCTGTTATTTCACGGGAGACATGCATACGTTCATATATGGTCTATAACATTCAGCATATCTGGGGTATGCATAGTAAGCCTATGTATGATGTATTACCTGAAATGATCGCTATGTTGCTCCTTTGAAGCTGAGAAATATTCAGCTTAGTTCTGGACTAACATGTGCCTATGTCTACTAATGCATTACCTGAAATGATCGCTATGTTGCTCCTTTGAAGCTGAGAAGTATTCAGCTTAGTTCTGGACTAACATGTGCCTATGTCTACTAATGCATTACCTGAAATGATCGCTATGTTGCTCCTTTGAAGCTGAGAAATATTCAGCTTAGTTCTGGACTAACATGTGCCTATGTCTACTAATGCATTACCTGAAATGATCGCTATGTTGCTCCTTTGAAGCTGAGAAATATTCAGCTTAGTTCTGGACTAACATGTGCCTATGTCTACTAATGCATTACCTGAAATGATCGCTATGTTGCTCCTTTGAAGCTGAGAAATATTCAGCTTAGTTCTGGACTAACATGTGCCTATGTCTACTAATGCATTACCTGAAATGATCGCTATGTTGCTCCTTTGAAGCTGAGAAGTATTCAGCTTAGTTCTGGACTAACATGTGCCTATGTCTACTAATGCATTACCTGAAATGATCGCTATGTTGCTCCTTTGAAGCTGAGAAGTATTCAGCTTAGTTCTGGACTAACATGTGCCTATGTCTACTAATGCATTACCTGAAATGATCGCTATGTTGCTCCTTTGAAGCTGAGAAGTATTCAGCTTAGTTCTGGACTAACATGTGCCTATGTCTACTAATGCATTACCTGAAATGATCGCTATGTTGCTCCTTTGAAGCTGAGAAGTATTCAGCTTAGTTCTGGACTAACATGTGCCTATGTCTACTAATGCATTACCTGAAATGATCGCTATGTTGCTCCTTTGAAGCTGAGAAGTATTCAGCTTAGTTCTGGACTAACATGTGCCTATGTCTACTAATGCATTACCTGAAATGATCGCTATGTTGCTCCTTTGAAGCTGAGAAGTATTCAGCTTAGTTCTGGACTAACATGTGCCTATGTCGACTAATATTGTTGCCCTGCATATGGCTGCACAGTGCATATATAAGTATCATTATATGGAGAGAATTGCAATAAAACCAAAGCACCGTCCGAATATTAGTAACCAATTACAACGATGAAATGTTCACTCGACTGGTTCTTGTGAAACGTCCACATCAGAAAATTGGGGACGCCCCACTAGTCCGACAACCCAATAGTCCAACAATTTTACCCACTAGTCCGACAGTCCAATAGTCCGACAATTTTACCCACTAGTCCGACAGCCCAGTATTCCCGACAACCCAATACTCCGGCAATTATACCCAGTAGTCCGACAGCCCAACAGTTCGACACAACAGAAAACTTAGAAACCCAGTAGTCCGATAATCTAATAGTCCGACAATAGTAATTTTATTAGAAGGTGCAATTGCTTCAAAACCGCGCAGATGTTGAAGTAGGATAAGATGGGTACGTCGTCATCCGAAACACCTAATGATTTTTTTTTATTACAGGCCTGTATATTACTGTAGCTTGTATCCGAAAAAGCAGTCTTTGGCACTATAGAAAGGAGTGAAGGGCCTGCATACAACAACAATAACAGAAACAGAGCCAGAATTTGATCCCATCATATCCACACATGTATGTGAAGTTTGAAATTTGTATTCTACTAAAAGCTAAAAGATTTACAAATGTAGTTTTATTGTTTTAACTCGTATTCTGTTTGTTCATTTCCAAACAAATTCATACGAGTATTTGTGTTAAATAAAGGTTCTTTAGAATGTCGTTTAACAGTTTGTTGCAAAACAGCTATTTAGGAAAGATTCATATGAAGAAAAACCTACAGAGCCGTCACACAGTTTATTTCTAGATAAATGATTTTGCGCACTTCAACTTGTCAATGTATTTTGCCTTCATGATGTTCACCTGCAAAACATCATTTCAAAAATATTTGCGTACATTAGTGTTTCAAATGTCATAAAGATATGTCAAGTTCCTCGGCAACCCCATATTATCAAAGGACAACATAGCATCTTTGATGTAAATATCGCACAATGCATCCGACAGACCGACCGACCGACCGACGGACTTTTGTTTTAAATATATTTTAATGCCAATTAATAACTAAATGACTTAGATTCGACTCTGACCCTACAAAACTATAAAAGGCGGTGTGTTGCAATTTTACATAATAATTGTACAATAAATTGCAATTTGATATTTACATATACACATTAACATTATTTATGTTTACAATTTTTCAGCGATTGCACTACCTCCATTACAAAAGCAGTAATTGTGATAGTTAATTATGGTAATACTACTAAGAATAGTGAGACTAATAATAACCACAATTCTGTTAGTATATCTTTGCAATACATGTCCAAAACCTGGTATTGGCTGGTAATATAACTTCTCAGAGATTGATAACACGTGGTTCAAAGGTCTTATTCCCAGCTGCCTATCACAAGCTCATCATGCCTCCACCCATATCTCGCAAAGCAGGATGTGATAGGTGGTAGTGATTGATGGGTCGATCGATCGATTGACTGATCAATCTATCGATCGATCGATCAATCGATTTGCTCTTTGGATTGATGGATGGGTGGGTGGGTAGGTGGGTGGGTGGGTGGGTGGGTGGCTGGCTGGAGTTACTCTTTGGATTAATGGACGGACCAACTGACTGATCGATCGATGGATCAATCGATTTGCTCTTTGGATGGATGGATGATTGATTGATTGATTGAATACTTAATAGCTGGTTGACTGGTTAGTTGATTGTCTGACCGAGCGACAGACCGCCCGATTGATGGATGGATGAACGGATGATTGGATGGATGGATGGATAATTGGATGGAGGGAGGAGGGAGGAATGGCGCGTTACAGCTGACAACAATAGCAATCGGAGATTGAAGACCCTCACCTCCCATATTTGGACTTTCCAGATTTTGTTCAGACTTCCGGCATATCTTCAGATCAGCCAACAGATGTGGAATACTAGTTTATGTTGTCACCCTTTCGTGTTAAAATTTGAGCAAATTCGGTCCTCTTGCACAACTGATGTTACCCCCGGAAAATTAAGGGGTGATGTAAGGATGCGTGGCTGTACCTTAAATGCGGAAGCTTGCTTCTCAGAGTGTTATTTTAACCCTTACCACTCTGATGTCAGACTCAAACCCGTAAATTTTCAAATTAAATTAAAAGATGAACTGGTGTACCCTTTTCAACAAATTTCAGCAGACAGCCGAAATTGTTGAAAGATGCACACCAGTTTCTTTGCTATTTACACACAGTAAAAATATAATTTTGGCATCACAGTGGTAGGCCTAAGGGTTAAAAAAATCGGTGGGAGGAAACACGCTTCCAGGACCCAATCCCGGTACCACGCCCCCACCAGACTGATTACCGTACACAGCTGTAACCATTACCTATATCTCTAGCATGAGAATCAAATAAGTACACACCCGATGGACATGCAATACATGATATATTTACGCCTATAGATACATCATCAAATATTGCTATATCAGTGCCCTTAGGCAGCAACACCGCCAAGTCAAATTAGTTTCAAAATATTCAACAGCATGTTTATTAAATAGTAAAGAATTACAAAGACATACAATTCATACAACGTGTCGGACCATTTGAGATTTGATGACGGTCTGTATGGAACCCTTTGTGACGTAATGATTGTGACGTCATTATACACGCCCTGAGCTGATTATGACGTCATACGAGGTCAGATGATGGATGGATACTCTGGAAAGGCGAATTGCTCAATGTTATATCACCACAACTATAATAGATCGATCCATTTCTAGCTATGCGCCACCCATTTCTGCCGGTTCACGTTGTATTTTTTAAATCAATATTTCTACACCAACCTTAATACGAAAAGAATCATATGGCCACATAAATATAATTTTAACAGGTTGAAAGGCAGGTAAAATTCTTGCTGCTTAAAGCTTCTTGGGCTAATAGTTATCAATATATTGATTCATACTGCAATGTAGGCCAGGTTCTATAACGACCAGACTGTGTAACCTGTATGTTACTGAACCAAAACGTCAGTGAGTGGGATGAACAAATACCCACATGCATCTATAAATGCTTTGCTGAGTTATTCCTGTTTTTGTCAATAATAGCGTTTATAAATTGGCATAGGCCCTACGTCGATTTTTTGGTAAAGTTATTTCGAATTAGATTTCTGCTGCAACGTTAAAAAGTTAAAATAAAATTTACTCTGGGTCTACTACCGTCTAAGCTTACATCGATCGGAAAGATCCTACGAGTTGATTTCAATTTCCAAATGCCATGGCAAATATTCAGTGTAGATATAGGCATATAGCAGATACAAAATCGATGGTAAACCTGACGATAATATTGAGTTAACATAACAGGTAAATATGCTACGGTAACAATACGTGACGCACGCAAATAATTACAGATATCTGGTTAACAGTTGCGTGCCCTCCAGTGTAGATTATTAGCCATCTTTCGTCGTCTAATCCGTTTCATTCATGACCTATACCTATATGATTGCACACGGTTTGGATTACCAACATCATTATGATATGTATGAACTCCCCTCCCCCCGTAAAAACTATGCTTTTTCCCTCAGTCAGCCCATCGTAGTGATCATCATTTTTATGAAGACGGCATTGTTGAATCTCATGTAAGACAGCAAGCAAACGTGTGACTCTCCACGGGAACACCACGTGCCTAACAAAATCACGGGTTTTTTTTATGACATATAGATTAACACACCGGGTATCATGGGTGCAAATAGATTATTTTCTACGGGGTGGGGTAGAGGTTAACAAAATTACAGTGGATCTGGGATGGGGGAAACCAACATCCCTTTAGTTACTTGGAGTTAGTAATTTGTGCCAAAATTAATTTTGTAAAAGCTTCTATCACTACTAGATGTAGGCACAACTTACGCAGCCAGTGTCAAAGAAAATTCGCGGCAATTTGTCGCAATAAACAAATAGAGATTATTGGCGGATAATATATTTCCACATGTTCTATACGAATAACATATCCTTGTATCACGCAAACATATCATCAGGGCATTCAGTGGTAGGAACGTACTTTGACCGGGGGAGGGGGGGGGGCAGGGCTGAAGTATGGGTGCGGCCAACACCTAGGGGCGCTATGGGGATACGCTATCATGCAGGGAGAGGAAAAAGCTGGCGATACAGCTGATGCTAGGCCCTATATTGCTGGTCAGCTTTGAAAACAAACGTGTTCAGCCAATCTAATCCACAGACATACTTTGATGACAAACAGTAGACTACGAGAAAAACATGTTCTAAGAGTCAACCTTCTGCTTCATATACACGGAAATAAGGAAAATTGATCACAAAGTCAGTGACGGGTAAAAAAAAGTAACAACCTGTCTTAAAGGAACATCATCTTTTGGTTCCACGGGTCCGTCTGTCTCTCATACATGATCTTAGTGTAGACCCATACTCCCATAGAGCCTATCTGTGTAACCATTCAACCCTTACTGACCAACATCGACACACTCATTATGATTAATGGACAGCAACAGGTTACAGTCATATTATTTTCAAAATATTCAACACTACAGCTTTCCTATAGTTGGTCAATCAATATGAGGCACTATGTAGGATTTTAGCTCCCGCTAGCTTTGCGTGCTAAAATAAAATTTTATTATTTTGTTCATCACCAATTACAGACCGACAAAAAATTGGGTGCTATCTTTCCGTACCAATTTTATGGTAGATATGGTTGAAATACCGTAAATCACTTTAAAAATCAGCATTTTGTTCGACACCTACGACAAATTAAGAAAGAATTTGTGTAGAGAAGTTGACAAACCTTGGCATAGATGTTTAAACATATCTCCCAACAAATTCGAGGTAGGCAGACACGTATATAGTTAAATGGATAACTGTCCGATTTTAAATGTAACTTTTAACGCCTTACCATGCAACCGTATGCCCTATCTGATATGAAGATTTCACCACCGCGTTTCGCCACGTGAAGGGTTGGAACCGTCAGGGTGCGTAACTGTTAACTTAAAACTGTGTAACAAGTGATACAATAAATGTCCTTATAAATTAATAATAATAATATACACAAATCAGAAATATATTAGAAAAGAACCCTAAGCCTAGACCTATAATCATCCTCTGAAATTCGCGATGTTGCTCCAGTGCACTGGTAAGATTTTACGCTAAAATTTTATATTTTTACTTTGTTGTCACAGCTGTTCAATTATGGACGTTGATCGTCGGTAAAAAACGACTGGATTTTGAAAGATATGAGTCACATTTACCTGTATTATTGTCACGGACTTGTATTGATTAATTATCAGCCATAGTAAAGTTATATATCGGCGTGAGGGACTCTGGGTCAACAGGTGTCAAAACAATCATATATACATGTTCACATATTGGGATGAGACAAAAAACGGAATCCTTGAGATGACAAGATGGTTTCCTGTTTGATATGGGATAGAGGACGATGCGGGAGGATGCTGCTCCTTTTCGCTGTTCTTGTAAACTAATTTTATATATACCCATGTCATCCAAATGCATTTGGCCATGTTCCACAACAAAAAATAAAAGATTTTCTTCATACATGACAAATGTTCCATTACAATGATGTACTAGGCTATAATTTCTTCAAGACAATTACAATTCATTTACCCACCCAGCCTCTATTTTACCACAGTCATTATGACACTACAGGGTGATAGATTGTTACATAGCATATTAAATTTGTAGAACAAAGTGGTACATTAACATTTTGAAGAGAGATTATTTGATACGGACTATTCATACTTGACTCCAACAATTACCACGCACACATTCATGCATGCACGTACATTATATACGTGCCACTATTTGAAGCTCCATTTGACAGAACTAAAGGTAAATTAGTATCTCCTTGGCTCACCATCATTATGATACGCCACACCTAACAAAAAAGTCAACTAAAAGCATGTAAAGAGAAATATCTGTATACTAGTGTATTAACGTCCTCGAAGAAAGTTATATACCGTAACATTGTAACAAGAGGCCCTGTATCGCTCACCTGCAATTATTGGCCACTGGCACAACCGAACTATTTGGCCAATCAAGTTCCCTTGAACAGAGTTGGTTCAGCTCTTCCCCATGACCATATTTCATGAATTTTGAATCGATGCTCCATGCAGTTTCTGAGTTTTAAAGATATTTCTAAAATCGGTCAAAATCCAAGATGGCTGCCGACCAAATTGGCAGATCGGGTTCATTTGAATAAACTTGAATCTGTATGCTCTAAGGATTGTTCCTGGCACATATAATTCAAATTGGCCCAGTGGTTATCGAGAAGACATTTTTAATTTCACATTGCTTTATTATGGGAGCTTTTGGTGGGAAAATGATCGAAGATGGCCGCCAACCCGTTTATCCGACAGTTTCAAAAATGGCAAATTTGAAATCAGAATACCTAAAAGCATATATAAAACCAATTTCGGCCTCAAAATCCATCAAATAAAAAAATCCAATATGGCCACCAAACACGCTACATTTTGATTCGCCAACGGCAGCCATGTTTTTTTGACGGATAAATTTCCCTTGAACAAACTTTAATGGTCCCTGGTCCCTATGCATATCTCCCATATTTCGGCTTGATCCCTTCAGCTTTCCTGGAGAACTCGTTTTCGCGAAAACTAGGTCATCCAAAATGGCCGCCAAAGTATTTGGCCAATCAAGTTCCCTTGAACAAACTTGGATCAACTCTTGCCCTAGATACTTCGTGAGTTTTGAATCGACGCCCCCCACCCCCACCCCCAATTTGAGATTTTTAATGACATTTCTAAAAATCGGTCAAGATCCAAGATGGCCGCCAGCCAAATTTGCTGATCGGTTTCATTTGAACAAACTTGAATCTCTATACCCTAGGGATGCTTCCTGCCAAATATAATTGAAATTGGCCCAGTGATTAGTCGTTTAAAGGAAATGTTGACGGACGTACAAACGACGGATGGTCATCAGACCAGGTGAGCTAACAGATGCCAGTGCCTTCTCGTATAAATGGAGAAAAAATAAATTTTGGATTTTTAAAAACAGTAGAGGCCCAAAGACCATATATCGTACACCTAGAACATTCATATTTCAAATAGAAAGGCTTGTTCTACATGTAGAGCCATATGCATTTTTTGTGAGAAATTCAAGTTCTTGTAAGAAACACAAAAAGTGGCTGAGCATTTTAGGAGCATGATTTTAGATGATGTCCCAGACATTTTTCGAAATTCAAGATAGCCACCGAAAAAAATCTTTCGTTGGAAGTGTAGAAGCCTAACACATGTGGGCGTTCCACCAAAGTTTCGCTGAAATCGGGTCATTGATTAGACTTCATTTTAAAGGATTTCTGGAAATTTTTCTGAAAATTCAAGATTGCTACCGAAAATAATTGACCTATCAAAACTCTGATTATAAGTTCTGGAGTCTACGGCCATAGTTCAGTTCAGTTGAAAGGAAATCCCGCCTTTAAGATTAGGCGCACCCAGGTTGTCCTGGTATTCTGCAGTTATCCGACGTGGTATCCCTTGTACTGTATGACTTGTGCCACAAACTAGCTTTTCATGTTTAGTGGAGCAACTGCCATTCATGTATATTCTGCATATAGCTAGAAGACCAGACAGTCGCACATCTCACAAAAGACAGCGTTTGATGTGTATTCTATATAGATAATCACAGCTGCAGCTCTCGACCCCCTGTAGAATCTCAGATAGGTTGTCGGACATCACTTCTCCCATAAGATCCCTGAGTTGTCGATGGTTAGCTGTCACCGTAGATGGTTTGTCAGCATAGATGGTTCTTCTATCAATTTCTGTACCGTAACACAATCGATGGCAGCATTCAGGATTTTCCTGTCTCATTAGGTACGTCTGGCTAAGATCATCATAGGCAGAGCTTGTAACTTATCTTAACCTCCTTTATAGGAGGCTATATGCTCTGCCACAGTCGAGTTGGAGTATGGGCCTTTTGGTTTCACCTATATATTTCGCATTGGTCACACTGGATCTTATAAATAGATGACTACAAAGCGTATATCAGTTATGAGCTTATATTTAAGGGGGGGGGGGGGGGGGGGAGAGAGGAGCACCCAAAATTTCAAGGCAGTTAGCTCTTGAAAATGGGCTCACTCCGCCACCAGCAGGTAAGTAAAACAAATAAAATTTGACAGCCCTGCTGGGTGGGGGGGGGGGGGGGGGTGCGTGTCCCCGAGTGCCCCCTTGGTTCCGCCACTGTTGTGGTATGCTTTGATACCATTGTCACAGATGTCATCTTTCCTGAAGTCTGCTCAGGTGTTCAAATAGTGCCCTTAGCCAGGAAAGTACCCATTGTCTACGAGCAATTGTTCGATTTGTAGGTGTTCTTGTTTTTTATCTAATTTTTCTGCAACAATGGAATCTGCACGACAAAACAGACCGTTTGTATTCTAGATGATTATTGGAGTGAACATTAGATATTGGTCTGTGTGTGTATGCTGTAAAATTATTTGTAATGCATTTAGACAGTCTAGATTGAGAACCAGAGCTGCTGACAGCGTCACCGACACCTGTGATGTAGGTTATTAAAGCAGGCTGCCAACAATGCTGCACAGTGAGAGCCAATCTACACACAGCTGTGCCATTCACGTTTTTAGATAGACGTCTTACATACTTCAGTCGTGGAATCTCAGAGATATTGACAGCACGGCTGACATCTACCATTTACAGTATCAGTGTATTCACAACTGACAGATACAGGGCCTGACCCGCACAGTCAGTTCTTTTACGTTCCCCGTGGTATAGACACCACACGAGATGGTACCAACTACAAACAGTTTTACATCACCTCTGAAGGACGTAACATGCGAATAATGGATGGAGCAACGCAGCTCTTTACACCTTGATCATTGCGTGATAAATTCCAAGTCAGCAGCAAGAATTACTGAGTAGTTCGAGAGTTCTGATTAATGAGTTCCGAGATCCTGATTCTCAGTACTATTAGAGTATTACCACTAATATGTATATAATAATGTTTTTGTAACGTTACTTACCACGTATTTGGAATTATCGAAACCCGATAATATCACATCATCTCCGAGATCATCTAATCAATGTGCACGGCCTCGAACACACAAACGCAGCGAGCACAATCCAAAGAAATAACGATTCTAGAATCACCCTAACTGAAGAGTTCCACAGGCCGCCAAAGGGACCAAGACGTGATCCAGCATCACCTGAGTACTCACCAGCAGAAAATTCTCTTGAATATGACCCAGAAGACCCATTTGTCTTCGCTGGCTTCCAACACATCATAATAGAAGAGGAATGGGATATACTCGACGACCCTCTGGCGCGTGAACAGTGGATACAAAAATCTTTTATGGAGATAATTCACCATCACTGGTGGACGAATACTTCTTTCCACCATCCCAAAATTTTTATGAGTTCATTGTCATCAGCTCCATTGAAGCCGAAGCCTAGACGCAGGGGCTAAGTGTAAACACATAAACTCTGTATTATTAGACATAAACTTGTCTTAATATAACCCATGTACACATAACTTGCCAGACATGGGTACCTAAACTACTCACCTCTGAAGAGTAAAGCTAAACTAGCATGAAACTCCACGAGCCAGTATGAAAGGGCAACTACGTAAAAACAATATATGCCTTGTTAGGATATACCCACACCATCCCTACCCTCAATGAGGGTCATTAAATTCTGTCAAAACCAGTGCATGGAATACAAAATTCCATTAAATCATGCCTAATATGGGTAAATACGACACACTGAAGGACCAATACCAATGCCTTATTGCCCACAGAAAGAGTCAAACCACCCTAAAAGGGTCACCACTTACACAGGCCACCATCCCAGATAAGCACGGGCCCAACACACAGATTATAGCATTATGACATCACAATCATAGGCCAACACACAATGTTGTGCCCAACCCAGTGCCACCACACCATGGCCAACCGAAAGGGTCAACACCAGCTAATGGACCATTGACACCATACACCCGCCAGTCCACTGATGGGCAATCACAAACCAACATGCATATTACATCATAATTTAAACACATCAGGCCAACAGGAGACAACACACCAATAAGCATGGCGTCTACTCCCTACACAGGCAAACACACTATGACGTCACAAGCAAAGGCCCAACATAACCCGACATGCATATGATGTTGTAACTGACACACATCAGGCCAACACACTACCCAACAAACTGGCCTATAGGCATGACATCACATTATACAGGGCCAACATCTTATGATGTCACAAATTCTACATAGCCCAAAATATTTATTATAATTGGCAACATGTATGACATCAAAGTTTCTAGCAGACCAACATATAGCAACACATCAGGACATTACAGATTCCATACAGGTTAACATGTATGACATTAGTTTTCAGTGGGCCAACATAAAGGAACACTTTAAAACATCACACATTCTATACAAATAACTGATCTAGCTGCCCAAAAAGGCCAACAATGACAGCAAACAGCCATCTGGGCTAAACAAGGGATAACTAACCATAACAACAGGCCAACTGATTTGGAACGTATCTAGGCAACAGGGACAATTTGTTAACAAACCAGCCATTTGAGTTAGGCTATATAAGCAAGCAGCCAAATGGGCGCTGACATCCTGGACTCAATCAAAACCTGATCAGTTTCAGGTGTTAACAGAATCTTTAGACATAAACTTTAAAATATGGCTCCTAGAATTATTGACTATCATTCATGGTAGGTGAAAAAACAATATGAAAATTATATGGATTTAAAAAAAATTAAGTGCTATGTAATAAATATATAGATAACAGTATCAAATCTACTATACAGTATTATATTATTAATTATATTAGGATTACAAGAAAGCATTTTGGTAGCAATGTGTTAATTACAGCAGACCAAATTATATGCACATGATTACATAGGGATGAGAATGCTTGAATAAACAAAGTGGGAATTTCTCAAAAAACTGTGGAAAACATTAACCCACTTACTAACAATGAGTTTTGAAGCTATTTAATGGAAATCAGCTGTTTGAATACACACTTTAACACTTTAATAGTCAAATTTGGTCAAGAAAATCTAAATATCTGCCCATTGAATGTCCATTTACAGGCCAAGAGAATACAATTTCTGAAAATTTATCACTGGAATGACTGACTCGGATATCGAGCCAGTCATTCTAATGTTAAATTTTCAAAAACTGTATTCTCTTGCCCTGTAAATGGACATTCCATAAGACCATAGCAGAGGCCGGCTTTGGTCAGCAACAATTAAATGATTAACTAAAAAAGCTTGAAAAAATATTATAATTCTTATCTCTAATTACATATTTATATTATGTATAAAGTAAGTTTTCCATCTGAATTCATGGATGCAACTTGTCAACCTAACATGCTTTTATTATCAAACTGTCATTACACCCATACAACAATTGAGACACCAAGGATGGATTTATAGCATGCTATAGAGGGATACATTTCTAGCTTTCCCCCGCCCATTTCTAGCTAATCTCTGCACATGTTTTGTGAGTGTTAGGATCAATTTATATACTTTGAACAGAACCCTGAATTAGCAGAATCCCAATTTCAAGGTAACTATACAGGTAAGCTGTATAGCAGGCATATAATTCATACACTTGACAGACTATTCAGCGCGATGACAGCATTATAATACATAATTATGATTGCGACGCCTACTAACTAGTGCCGTACTTCATTATGACATCATATACTTGATGGCGGATCGGATCACTCCAATGTCAGATAGTTTTACTCAGTTGAAGATTCAGTAGATGTGATTTCAAAACAAGTACTCCAGAGAAATCAGTCTCATCCATCAGCCAAACCATTTTAGATGACACTTGAAATTCTGACCAAAAAAATCAGGATTCTTTCAACAACACACCAAAGCTTAGTCAATGTCCTTCCAGTAGTGAAATACACACATGCACAGTTACGCCCCCAAACCCATCCACACACACCACGATTACAATTATATAACATATAGTAAATGTAATTTTTCACACACAGAATGAAATTGGTTAAGACTGAATGAACAGACACATAGTAAAATTTAGCACTACATATGTTATAACAAAGCCACTTTAGAAACATAGCTATCACATAATGGACCTTTCCATTTTTAGCCATGCCCCGCCCATCACTAGCTAAGCTCCACCCACACCTACCCGTGTTGGGATTGATCGATCCCTGAATGCCCTACCTATCAATTTCCTGAAAACTATACAGGGAAGCTGTTGAATATTTTGTAACTAATTAGACTGGGTGCTGTTGCTGCCATAGGCAGCAACAGCGCCCAGTCAAATTAGTTTCAAAATAATCAACAGAATATTTATTAAATAGTAAAAGCAAACAATTTGTACAACAACGCATAGACCGTCTTCAAATATGCGTTCGTGACGTACTTATCGACGTCATTCATTAGGATGTCATTGTAAACATCACACAGTTCATTATGACGTCATATGATGGGTGGGTACTCTGGAAAGGTGAATTAGTCAGTAAGTATAGTAAATCATTGTCTGTATATAATCTTTGCTACATTTATAATGTAGATAATTATTGTTTTACAGGTGTATGAATTTAAATGGCATAATGGGAAGCTGAAACTATAATCTATTACGCTTAAATACAAAACCAGCATAGATTTGAATGCTTATAAACCAATAACAAATTTAAATTTTAAACCCTTCAATCGTAGAGGCCAGAGAGAACAAACACGTTATTATACATATCAAGAAATATTCTGTAAAAAGATTGTAAAATTAAAGTTTGCGATCAAGAATATTTAAGCAGTGGGCTTACTGCATCATGAAACTTACGAATTAAGCAGCTAGGTGCATTTATTAATTCTGAATTTGACCACCATTGCACTAAAATCTCAACACCGCGATTGAGATTTGCTGCAATGTGTATTCCATAGATTTGCTTCTACACGCACTATGACAGAGTCACACAGAGCAGAAACAACAAATACTTTATGATGTAAGGAATATTTTGTTGATTATTTTGGAACTAATATGACGGGAACTGTTGTTACAAGTACCCGTCAAATCAGTTTCAACATATTCAATAGCTTGCCCGAGTGTATGGCTGTCTTGGAATTCTGAGATTTTGGCATTTCAAGGGTTAACAGGTTACAGAGAATAAATATGAATCAACTATTTATTAGTCAGGCATGGACTGTCTATATATTCAGTATACATAGCATCAATGCTCTCATAATCTCATTGGTAGTAATAACAAAGGCTCAGAACTGAAAAGACAACTTCATGCGTAGTAGAAATTCACACATTGCCACTCACATGATTGCTTAGCCAACGGTCAGGCAGTTCTTATTGGGAATTTCTACAGTAAAGAATTCAAAACATGTTGTTGTCGGCTATAAAGTAACAATCCTCTGCTCCTATAAGAAGAGTTACTCTGTGCCAGCCAATTAGCAAGGGTATCTTGAGCAGTAGGTGTGCATACAATGTCGTATGACAGGCCATCAAAGCAAGACTTTTGGACATTAGAGAGATGTGAGGAGGAAAATATGTTTTCATTTTCTTGGTCGTTATACAGACATAGTCTACAAATGTTTATATATGAGATCTGCCACCATGTACACTGTTGTCTACCACTTCAATAAATGTTTGTTATGTTACAAGCTCAGTCGAGGAAATACTATTTTAACAGCAGAAGGCTAGCTGGGTCTTCTTCAAATCATTCATACTGGGAAACCTAATGGAGCTAGATCCTGGATCCAGAACAGCATCTGTGTTGTTATATTATTAACCAGTATTGGTAAATTTTAAATATTTTGTCAAGAATGTTCACCTTTAACTCACTAATGGTCAAGATAATACAGAAATTGTCATAGCCAATGTTCATTTGCATGCAGAGAATACTTTGAAAACTTACCACTCGATCGACTGGCTTCTTATCGAGCCAGTCATTAAAGTGGTAAATATACTTCTGTTGGTCTGCAAATCGGTCATTCTCAAGACCAGTTCACCGACTTGAACACTAAGTGTCATTCTCAAGACCAATTCACCGACTTGACCACTGAGAGTTCAACACAATTGGGCACATCTATGATACGCAGCAACACAAATAAAAACTGTTGTTTGAAAATTAGCACATAACGATTCTCTAAGCTGCAAACACACCAGCAGTCATTGTGCATGTTATGAGAGATACATGTGACAGTGAATGTGAAATATAATGCGGAGAATAAGATAAATGAGTGAGCCATCACCAAACTAGAAGCTGTGTGATGGGTTACGTTATATATATATTATATATAAACATAGTTTATTGCTTTCGCTGGCACAGTCATGCCAGTCACCTACTTATATACTGCTGGAAGACTTGTCACATGGTTAACACGTTCACTGACAAATCTCAAAGTATATTCTTCACGATATAAAACTTATTATATTGATTATTTTGAAATTAATTTGACAGGAAGCGCTGTTGCTGCCATAGGCATCAATGGCTTCATCATATTACTTTCAAAATATTCAATAGCTTTGCTGTTTGTTTGCCTGGAGATTGAAGTACGAGGATTTTATCAGAGGAAGGGTTAACTCACAACTGCATGCAGCTATATATATATATATATATATATATATATATATATATATATATATATATATATATATATATATATGCAAGACTTCAGTGTTCATAACTTATAGCACCAAATTCTTGCAAAGTTGTCATTATGACATGCAGCTACACAGTGAGATCCGACTTAAATGACCAAGCTAAGTGGCAACATGAGTGGTCAGTTAACCACTAGACCACTGAAATACTAGATCCCTAAATTCCATGCTCTTTTATAAGATAACTGGTGTTCATTTTGGAAATAATATTCCTGAAAGCTGTTGCTGTATTAAACAGCAACAGCATTCAGCAATATTGTTTTCAAAATGTACACCAGCCTTTCTTCTACCGACATTTTTGACACGAGGGCGATTCCGTGGACTCCTCTTACAAGCTCTAAGAATTGGCATTTGATGACATATGATTGCTGGATCATTACGTCAGATTGTGGTTTTGTTAGACACATGTTCACAAGCCTATCTGGCCAGAAAGGATGGGTAGTCTCTCGATAGTCTGAGATATAAGCTATTCCTTAATCGTTTAATTCATTAACACTCTAGACACTCAAAAACGGCTTCTGCAGTGGTCTTGAAAAAAATGGCCATTTGCACTGAGATTATTTTTGAAAATTTATTAACGGTTAATACCGAGCCAGTCATTCTATTGATAAATTAAAATAATAATTTCTTGATCTGCAAAAGGAGATTTTCTTTGAGAAAACTGAAATTTTCTTGAACAGATTTGAGGGTTAAAGGTTAATATTAATAGAATAAATCAATATTTTAGCCTTGTGACTCCACATTCTGCAGGCCAAAAGGAAACTTTTTTTTATATACTACCTCTGGGATTACAGGCTGGATTGATACTGGGGAGAAAATTTTAAAAATAGTCTTCTCATGGCAACCATTTCTAAAGAGCACTACGGAAAAAATTAGTTTTGCTGGGTTAACTATTAAACGATCGAGTTGAAAGATTATTACATAATGAAGTCATTGTATTTAGAATTTGATGTTGTAACACTTTTTCGCTTTGGTCTGGCTACCCTTCTTGATCTATTCTCATTGGGTTGTTGGTTTTCCTCTTCTTCTTCTACTACATCTGTCTCGGTAAATGGCCTTGACTTGACCGGTGCCTGGTAAAGAAACATATATATAATTAGACAAAGTCAGTGTAAGTAATGTGCCACGACAATACAGTCACGCCTAGGAGAGATACCAACTGCCACTTTGCAACAAAAAGTATGTCAGTATGACAAGTTATCAGAAGTCAACCTGTCTTAATCCGTTAATGTCTGAGATTTGCGAAGAAAATTTGTGTTTCATGAATGTTCATTTGCAGGCCAAGAGAAAACTATTTTTGAAATTTTTATCACTGGAATGACTGGCGCGACAACCGAGCCAGTCATTCCAGAGGCAAATTTTTAAAAATTGCTTTCTCTTGGCTTGCAAATGGAGATTTCTTCAGACCACAATGAAGGCCAGTTTTGGTCAACCTGACCATTAACGGGTTAAGAATAAACCACTATCCTCTGGCCACAAAACATTTCTATGGCGATAGTTTTCCGTTAAAAGACCACCAGTATTTAGTTTCTACATTTTGGCATCCTTATCTGAGAACGGCAAATTTGTTATATTTATAACATTATGATAGTACTGAAATTTACACATTTAATCCATACTCATCAAACAAATATATGGTGCTTTGTTCATGACACAGGTCCTGTGATCAGCAAGGTAATGCTTTTATGCCCCGTGTTCTGCTTCATAACTGACACAATTCTCTCCTTTTGAATCCATGTAGCAGAATATCTAAGCGGAAATAATTACTGATTATGTTGAAATAATTATAGGCATATGGGGATGTAGAAGGAATCGGCCTTGAAAATTATTAGTCTCTCCAGAGCTGCCGATTTGCTCTATAAAAGTCGATCTCTTCCCTGAATGTACACAAATTTCCTAGTAATGGCGGCGGTGGGGTGGGCTACTGCCACCCACCCCACCCCTATGATTATGAAAGTAATAATGATTACATTGCAAAGAATGATGGAGTCCGATTCTGTCTCATGAAATGTGTTTTAAACAATGTTCAAAAGGAGAGCTAACAAGGTTTATGACAATGGACCTTTCCATTTTTAGCTATGCCCCGCCCATCACTAGCTAAGCTCCACCCACACCTCGCCGTGTTTGGATTGATCGATCCCTGAATGCCCTATCTATCAATTTCCTGAAAACTATGCAGGGAAGCTGTTGAATATTTTGTAACTGATTTGACTGGGTGCTGTTGCTGCCTATGGCAGCAACAGCGTCCAGTCAAATTAGTTACAAAATATTCAACAGAATATTTATTAGATAGTAAAAGCAAACAATTTGTACAACAACCCATACTTGTCGACGTCATCCATTATGATGTCATTCTACACACCGCTTAGATGATTATGACGTCATATGATGGGTGAATACACTGGAAAGGTGAATTGTGCAACCCTGGACTCCACATCTCTTAAACCATTCAACCCTGAAATCCAGGTATCTCCATGTTTCTGACATTGTAATGTTTGTTCTATTTGTGCTGTAGGATTGAAAGGATTAAATAGTATTATATGATACTTACTGGTGATATGATGTTCCACTTCTTTGGTTTCGGTCGTCTG
This sequence comes from Chaetoderma sp. LZ-2023a, assembly GCA_034401795.1. NCBI lineage: Eukaryota > Metazoa > Mollusca > Caudofoveata > Chaetodermatida > Chaetodermatidae > Chaetoderma > Chaetoderma sp. LZ-2023a. Next base: position 106,683,976 of record CM067370.1, on the reverse strand, counting down.
TAAAGAAACGATAAAGATGTTAAATGGAAATGATACCCACAGTAGCAAAAATCAACAACACTTCTAAATCTTGAAAAATATCATAAGTCAATTTCATAAGTCATGTGGCGTGGCTTTTCAATAAACTGAAAAAGGACTTGGGAAGCATTGTCTTGTCTTCTGACTGTATGGCCTGAAGCATTCCGGATTGCACTGGATGGAATCATGAACTAGTTGCTGTTAAATTTGAGTTTTCACTGATGAGGTGCAAGGTTTGAATTTAGTATGGATGAGCAACTAGCCTATAGAAACAGGGATGAATAAATTGGAGTACCGCTTGTGACTTACTTTGACTCAACTGATCCTGTAACTATCCATAGTCCATACATCCAGAAATCTGAGCTTATGCTAAATTTATTTCCCAATTCTAGGATAACTGGTGTCTCTTTAACGCAGGGTTGCTGTAACATGTTGCTGGCTCTGACTGTTATTGACTAACCCTGTAATGGTCAGACCACGCAAAATGCATCCTTGCAGTGATATTTGCAGGCCAAAATAGTGGGGACTCATGTGTTTCACTCTCTCACATCTGAGAGTTTTGGACCAATAATCTCTTATCAAAGATTAATTTCTCCCAACTCCAGGGTAAATTTTCAATTTTCAACAAATTTTCAAATCCCATGTAATCTACAGCCTTTGCTGTCTCGGTACACAGATTTAAAACTCAACGGTAAATCTTAAATTCTAAAAATTTCACTAATCCCAGGAGGTTTCGCAGCATTCGAAGTACAGATTTTTACTTGAGCTGTCCCTACAGTGGATTTTATTCAAGTGGACTTTCCAACTTCATGGTAAAAAACCCTCTCAAATTCCAGGGACTTCTACAACCTCCTTTTGTGTATTGGTGATCTTTAATGTGAGGGGATTTTCCAACTTCATCGTATCTTTCTTTTCATTTTAATTTGCCAAATCTTGCGGGATTTTTTTCAAACTGGTTTTCGTCAATTCACGTTAGTGTACTACGGAAAATTTGTTTATGTCGATTCCTAACTCTGCAAGGTTTAGCTTCAACTGAGTCAGTCTTCAAGCCATATAAATTAGTCTAAAACTTTTAGTTATTTTTATTATATAATCCGCTTCGGTTCATAGATGATATTTACACATGAAACAGGCATGAGAACTTACGGCTTGTCAGGTGACAGCATATAGATTAGATCATCCTTATCCTCCACTAACCAGCCTCCTCTCTCATTGGCAGACCGTGTTGACTGAATTGGAGATGGCGGTATCAGTGTAACATTAGGATCGGCCTGGAACGTGATGTTGCCCAATGCAGCTGTAAATCACACAAATTTAATTACTGTATATCGCATATTTGAAACTCTTTAATGGTCAAACAGGCCAAAACTGCCCTAAGCTACAGCACCGAGGAATGTCCATTTCCACGCCAAGACGATTTGTGAAAATTTAACACTAGAGTGACTGGCTCGATAAGTGATAAATTTGATAAAATATAAAGGACAATTATAGTTAGGTTAAAGATAAGAAATACTTATAATGCAACTAATTTTACTTCTTATAAAAACTGAATTTTTCTTATCTGATAAAAAGTATAAGTTGGACCAATGTCCAAAATGTCTGATCACTGTGCGGTCTGATGAGAGGTGGTCAATACTTAGTGATAATGGAGGATTCCAGTTACTTAGTCAATCATATGACGTCATAATCAACTATGTGACGTGTAGGCTGATGTCATAATCAATTATGTCATGAATGACTCGATTTAGTCTGTCTTAAATGCTTAATAGCCCATCAGGTTGTATGAATTATAAGCCTTTACTATTTAATAAATATGCTGTTGAATATTTTGAAACTAATTTGACTGGGCGCCATTGCGGCCATAGGCAGCAACAGCACCCAGCCAAATTAGTTTCAAAATATTCACCAGCTTACCTGTATAGTTTCCTGGAAATTGAGATTTAGCGAGTGCGTGGATCAATCGTTCCCAACACAGGCAAAGCATTGGTGGAGCTTAGCTAGAAATGGGCGGGGCCCAGGCATCTTAAACCAGATTCCTCCATCTATAATTATTTGACAGACTAACTTGACTAAGATAGTGTTATTGCAGCCAGTAGTTCATGTAGCTGTACCGCAAAGAAATAAATCAGTATCTTAAAAGTTACTCACCTGCAGGGGTGCTGATTGCACGACTCGCTCGAGACATTTTTGCTGGGGTTTTAAATGGATTGCTGTCCTGAAACATATATGCACATACCATAAAAACTTATTTTTCAACATTCCTTATAAGTTATATACATGTATTTATAAGTATTGTGTTAGTACTTAGTTAAAGATTTACGGATTAGATTGACATAAAACACTGATAAAACTTAGACAGATTAGATACAGTATAACAGATCAGCAGCCAACAGTTTGGTTTAGTGATTTAAAGGTCAAGATTGGACAAAAATGAAAAACATTGTTTTTATTGAATGACCATTTCAAGGCCAAGAGATTATTTTTGAAAATATACCACTCAAATGACTGGCTCGGTTATCGAGCCTATTATAAAGTTCCAAAAATGGTATTATTTTGGCCTGCACAGACATTTTTCAAGATCACTGCAGAAGCTGCTTTTGGCCTTCATTTCCGTAAAACGGATCTTCAGGGGATGAGTGGTTCAGAATGGTTTAAGAGCACATTTATTTAGACATGTTGGAACACATAAGATGGCCACCAAACAAATTGACAATCAATCATTATTCTGAAGACAAGATTTTAAAATAACTACCCGTTAGGTTCTCCACCAAAATTTGCTTCACCATAGTGGAAAGGTTCAGTAGAGATCTTTTAAATGATTTTCTGTTAGAGTTTGGCATCTAGACAAAACTAACAGATTAGATTGTTGTATATATACAAGATCGTAAGCCTACCACCGTAGGATGCTTCCATTAGGATTTATTTCTAATTGACAGTTCATAAGTAGTATTTTAACCCTTTAATTGTTAAACTGGTCAAAAACCGATTCTGTAGTGGTCTTGAAAATGTCTATTTGACAGTCCAGTTTTTAAAAAATTGACCTCTTGAGCCAGTCAATCTTGTAGTAAATTTTCAAAATATATACAAAATGGATGGTCGCAATGGTATACGGTCACATGGCCAAATGAGTTCATAAATACAGGATTCTGGAAAAACACCAGTATTGGTGCGTATGTGTGTGAACGTGCATGCATTACTACCTGTGCTTGATCACTCGGCTGCTCAGACTGTCCCTCATCAGGACTCTTTCCTTGTAAAAGTACATCCACATCTGGTGAAACTGTCTTTCTGCGAGCGTTAACAGATCTTCCGTTAGGGGATGTAAACTTTGCTTTTGGACTAGGCTGGCCAGGTTGCTTATCTAGTGGCACATTTTGTTTTACTTGCGGAGATGCGACCTGGCTTGCGGTTAAGGTCCCGATTAGGCTCATGCATGGTGCTGCTTGGTTAGCCGATGGTGAGGCTGGTTTTGGGTGAGAAGGGTTTTGGTTTGATCGGGGAGAGCTTTGTGTCAAGCTCTGAGATTTTCTCCTCTCTGCAATCTGTCTGCCACGTTCCATAGCTTTTTTGGCTGAATTCAAGATAGCTAATGTTGAAATCGATAGATTTCTGAAATAAAAACATTAAAATTAGCAGAAAATATATTCTGAAATTCTAGAAACTATAAATTAAGTGACCCAATCATGCCAATAATTATAGCACATTCTGAATATATTGAGCTGAAACATTGGCATTTGAACTAGAAAGGTATGCGCTACAGCTAAAGCCATATACATTTCTGGCAAGAAATTCAAAAGTTGGTGAGGCCTCTTGGCTGATTTTCTAGACATTTTGTGCAAATTCAACATACCTGCCTGAAAAGAACTGAGCAATTAAAATTCTGTGTAAGTTTACTGAAGACCACTCTATTATGTGGTCCATCCAGGCCAGTTCAGTTGAAATCGGCCTGACAGTTAATGAGTAGTCTTAACTAATTTCGTAGACTTTTTTGGAAATCCAAAATGGCTGCCAGACAAATTTACCAATCAGGTTCTCTGGAACAAACTTGGGTACGGTCTTGTCCTAGATGAAGCTTTGTTGAGTTTCAAATTTATTGACCAACCGGTTTAGGAAGACAAGAGTTGCATTTTTAAAATAGCACAAAATCCAAGATGAACATCGCACAAATCAACCAAACAGCTTTGCTTGAAAAATCTTGAATCTCTATGCCCTAAGGATGTTTCATGCCAAATCTATTTCAAATTGGCCTACTGATGCTTGAGAAGTCATTTGAAGCTTCATATTCTTTTCCTCTAGGAGTATTGGTCGGAAAATAATCCAAGATAGTCGCAGATCCATTTATCTGACAAAAGCAAGTGTAAAATTAGAGATTTATGCATTTCTCAGAAAATTGCAGAAAATACCACCAAAAAAATTGTCTGCCAAGAATGTTAAATTTTGATCGATTCATGGCAGACATGTTTTTTTGACATATTAACTTTCCATGGATAAATTTTAATGGTGTTTCGTCCCTAATCATATCTGCCACCCTTTCATCAGTTCCGGCGGTCATTTTCGTGCTAGGTCATCCAAGATGGCCGCCGAACCACTTGACAAATCAAGTTCCCTTGAACAAACTTGGTACAGCTCTTGCCTTAGATCATAGTTTATGAGGTTTGCATCGATCCCCCAACCGGTTTCTAAAAGTCAGCAAAAATCCAAGATGGTTGCCGGCCAAATTGGCTGACCGTCTTTCTTTGAACAAACTTGTATTTCTATGCCGAAAGGATGCTTCCTGTCAAATATACTTGAAATCAGCCCACTTGTTCTCGAGAAGACATTTTAATTTTCTCATTGCTTTAGTACATGTACGGGAGTGTTTGGCTGGAAAATGATCCAAGATGGCTGCAAAACCGTTTATCCAACAGTTTCCAAAATGGCAAATTTGAAATAAGAATACCCAAAAACATATATAAAACACACTACATTTTGATTGTCCCACGGCAGCTATGGGTTTTTTTTACAGTTCAGCTTCCCTTGAAGAAATTTTAATGGCACTTAGTCCCTAATCAATTATAGCTACCAAATTTCGGCTCGATCCGTTCAATGGTTCTGGAGGTCGTTTTCACGAACATACTAGTTCATCCAAGATGCTCGACGAATTATTTGCCAATCAGGTTCCCTTGAACAAACTTGGTTCAACTCTTGCCCTAGATTATATATCATGAGTTTTGAAATGATGCCCCAAGCAGTTTCGGAGTAGAAGATTTTTAAAGATATTTCTAAAAATTGGCGAAAATCCAAGATGGCTGCCGGCCAAATTGGCTGATTGGCATCGTTTGAACAAACTTGAATCGCTATCCTTAAGGATTTATCCTGCCGAATAAAGTTGAAATCTGTCCGGTGGTTCTCAAGACATTTTAATTTTCTCATTGCTTTAGTATGGGACCTTTTGGCGGGAAATTTCCAGAGTTGTTTTTGCGAAAACTAGCTCATCCAAGGTGACTGGCAGACAAATTTCCCAATCAAGTGTTCTTGAAGAAATTTGTTTAAGGCTTTGGCCTAGATGAAGTTTCTTGATTTTCAAATTAAGAGGCTAAGCGATTTAGGAGAAAATGTTTAAATGTTTCAAACAATAGTGCAAAATCCAAGATGGCCACCATCCAAATCGACCAATCAACCTCATTTGAATAACCTTGTATCTCTATATGACAAGAATCCCTCCTGATAAATTTAGTTGAAATTGCCCCATTGGTCCAAGAGAAGAAGTGGTTTGAAGCTTCATATTCTGTTCTTATAGTTTTGGCAGGAAAATAATTTAAGATAGCCATTGGCCAAATTGACCAATCGGCTAACTTTTAAAATTTTTCATGTCTATGCCACAATGATGCATCCTGCCAAATTTGGTTAAAATGCATCAAGTTTTTGAGAGAGCATTTAGATATCAAATTGTTTTCATATAGGGTGTTTGGAAGCAAAGAATCCAAAATGGCTACCAAACAGTTCATCCCACAATTTTGAATGTGCAAGATTTGACATAGCTGTACACATAATCATCGTCTCTCATCATATTCCTCAAATTTCAGCCAATCCGTTCAGCGGTTCCCGAGCTTTTGTGAAACTAGGTAATCCAAGATGGCTGCGAGACGAATTGACCAACCACGGTCAAGAGATCACCGATATCTCTCAGCAATTGGCCTAGATGATGTTTCATTAGTTTCAAATCAATCGGCCCAGCAGTTTCGAAGCTTTTTAAATGTTTTTCTAGAAATAGTGCAAAATCAAAGATTGCCACCACCCAAATTGACCAATAGGTTCATTTTAATCACCCTTGGATCACTATGGCTCAAGGATGCTTCTTGACAAATTTGGTTGAAATCGCTCAGGTGGTTTTTGCCAAGTTGTCGGAATCTTTCTATTCATTCCTACAGGACAACCGGTGGGAAAAAGATAGCAGGCGATCCATTTAGCTGACAAAGGCGAAAGTTTGAAATTTGACATCACCATCCCGTTAAAAATATATAAAGCAATTTTTGCCATCAAAATCCATCAAATAAAAAACTCCAATTTGGCTGCCAAATGTTATATTATGATTGTTCCAGTTTGTTGATGTATCAAATTCGCTCGATCAAAATTTTAATGGCCCTCAGTCAATAATCATATTTCACAAATTTTGGTCAGGTCCATTCAGTGGTTTTGAAAGTCATTTTTGCAAAAACTAGATCATCCAAGATGGCCGTCAGACAAATCAACTATTCAGTTTCTGTGGCACAAGCTGGTCACAGCCATTGACCTAGATAAAGTTTGTTGAGTTTCAAATCAATCAAACAAGTTGTTTCAGAGATTTTTAAATGTGTTTCTATAAATAGCACAAAATTTAAGAAGGCTATCACAAATCGAGCAATCAGCTTCATTTGAACAATTTTGGATCTCTTTCACCAAAGGATGACAGATTTGGCCGTAATCAGCCCTTTGCTTCTTGAGAAAATGTTGAAAAGAATGACAACACATGACGGACAATCAGATGGTTGCCATGGCATAAGCTCAATTGGCATTACAGGCCATGTGAGGTAAAAGGTAGTCTGAAATCAATCAGTCAAACTAATTAACAAAATTACTTTGCAAGGACAGTAACAATAGTCTGTATGAAGTCATCTACTGCCAGATACAAGCGAGGATGATGGCTTTATAAAGGATTTCAAACTACTGCCAGTTTCATATCACATGAGCTAGGTAATCGATTTCAACATGTCAATCGGCAAGATTTGTCAAGAAAATTTAAATCTTTGCTTAGGGAATGTCAATTTCTTGGTCTTTAAATACACTTTATATGAGAAAATTTGAGGATCAAAGTGTGTAAAGACCACTATCCTATGGTCCCGAGGGCAGGTGATCTTCTGAACAAGTTTTACAATAGAAACAACTGCCATCACATTATATATAGGGAACTGAATAATAACAACTAGAATATTAGTATCAAGAGTTAACTCGTCATTGTATTAATACAGACAAATGCATGCATGCACATGCACAAACACACACATGCATGCCTGTATGCACAAATGTAAGCATACACATATGCACACATACTTATTTCCAGACATTGGTGTCATCGGTGATACACCAGCAACATTAAATACTGCTCTAGGAGCGCCAGATGTAGCCACTGCATCAACAGTTGTAGGTTTGGGGCTGGGAGAGCCGGCACGTGCGACTGCAGGACTTGTTCCTGCTCCAGACACACGCGAGCTCGCACTACGAGATGATGTGCCCAAGTGAGGAGATGCGATCGGAGTGTTCGCAGCCTGAAAGTATAAATCATTATAAATTAACAGGTATATGAAATACAATTAAATAATGCTCCACAGAAAACATGTCTTTCGTTCAAAGGTCACATGATTTAAGCCTTTAATGGTCGAGATCCGTCAAGAAAATGTATATTTCTACGTGAATGTCCATTTTTAGGAAAGGATTTTTGAAAATTTACTACTGGAAAGACTGGCACAGTTATCTTGCCCTGTAAATGGAAAATGGAGTTTCTTGGGGCAATTCCATGAAAACATCAACTAAGCCATGAAAATTAAGATTCTTGAAAAGTTAGTAAATTGCATATAAAATTAAAGCCAACACTCTCTCGTTACATATTCTGAAGTTTGTTTTATGATTAGGTCTGGTTACCTCACCCAAGAGGAGCTTAAAAGAGGTAAGGCACTTGTGTTTTATTCCTAAAAATAATGTAAAATTAAAATCATTAAATTAGGACAATCTAATTTTGAGTAATTAGCTGTCACATGTTTATATTTGTGATAATCTGTCTAATAATGTCAAAATTGGGATGAACCATGTTGTTGTTATGGCAAAACAGCATAATTTCTTTCAACCCTTCCCAGCTGTCACATACGCAACCACTTTAACATAAAAAATATGCTGTTTTACTTAGGCACATTTTTAAAATCAAACTTTTATGCAAAGCATGCTAATGATCACCTACTAAAAGGTAGCGTATCTAAACTAAAACACTACATGTTCACCCCCAAATGCCTGGTTACGTATGTGACAACAGCAGTTGCGTATGTGACAACATACATTTGGTAAGAAAATTACATGTATAACTTGTTCCATTTTGCACCCGTCTACCCTACATGTCAATGAGATCTTTCCTTTCAGAGTTATCTCCCTTTTCCCATTAGCTAACAAGTTTTAGTACATGTTCACAAACACACACAAAGAATTTAGAAACTCAATTAACTTTCTCTGATTTTAGACAATTTCCACATTGGAGTGTATGTTAAGCTGTCTAGGGTTTGAAGTTTATAGCATATCTTGATTGTATTTATCAACATGTTGATTCCCTAATTACTGATGCAAAATCCATTCAACTAACACAAAGATCAAAATTATTCTGGTCTCAGAAGGTGAAATAAATTCTAACAAAATCTTCCTTGACGAGAGATGGAAGGATATCAAAACGCTATCAGAGGCACAGAGTGCCCATCAAGTTGTAGCCAGATGTTCTTATCTGGAGCTTGTTCCGTAAGGAAAACTAACAGAGCGCTCTGCCAGAATATCTCTGCCGAATCAAAAAACATCCGCTTTTGTTTCTACGAGAATTCTTAATACTTACCAGATGTACTATTATGATAATGTCTATTATCCAGTCTAGCTCAAAATAAACAATTAAAAACTCCACACTCTCCTGGTCCTGCCCATACTGTGTCCGGGAATTACCATAGTCGCAGGTACCGAGTCAATTCCCAATCACAGTCAGATTCGTCTTATATTTGCCTTGGCAAACAGCGAAAGCAGCTCAGCCTCACCTCAGCGGGGCGGCTGAGGTAGGGCCATAGTACATCTGATAAGTATTAAGAATTCTCGTAGAAACAAAAAGGGAAGCTTTTTTGATTCTACTTCGAATAATACTTACCAGATGTACTATTATGATAAACTCCGGATTTCGACAGCCAGGAAATGCCGGTGGGAGGAGGTGAGGCTCGAACCAGCACTCATCTACCATCCAACAGAGAAGGTTGTGAAGAGACTAGAACCCTGGCATACGCTTGGGTTCTGCCATCTGACTCATAGAGTGCTAAACTTCCATGGTCTAGATCGCGCTCCCCCCCTCTTTTGTCCGCACAAAATTCAGAGGGCTGTCAATGGGGATGCAACACCCACCACACCCGTGTCAGCCCCAAGTCCCAGCTAGGGCAGTCCAGTAGAGTGCAAAGAAGCTACAACTTCTAATTTTGAAAAAACATCAGTATATCGATTAGATTTTCAAATTGGAATGAGTCTAATGTCTGTTTGAGAGGATAAGTATACTCTTGTACCAGACTATTCACCTAAGCAGTCTGGTATTTCGACTGTAAGTAAACATATTTATGGTCACTTAATTAATGTAAACACTCACCATTTTGAGTACTTGATCTTTTCTTGTTTATCACAGGAGCTCGGCCCAATCCATGGTCATACTCAGTCGTGTGCATAGCGATTGTTCAGTGTAAGTGGAAGACTTTGTGATGTGTGCGAAGTAGTGGTCGGACATGGCTTAGTTTAGAATCGATAAATTGGCGACAGCTACCGGATTAAGTGCGCTGGAGATGTCGCGAAGGTAGAAATCAGTGAATGACGACTCGGCATGCCATTGTGCTACAGACATCATCTCCTCTAATGAGACACCCTTATAAAGGGCCGATGCTGCTGCTAGTGCTCGGACCTGATGGGCAATCGCACGATCAATCTGCTTTCCTGTAGCGATTTTGTGCGACATCTCAACAGCATCAACTATCCAACGAGAAATAGTATCTTTCGAGGCGCGTAAATGAGGAGCTTTGAGACATAACCACGGAGATTTCGGGTCATCTCTCCACTCATCAGTACGTTTCTTATACATTTTCAGACATCTGACAGGACACCAAGCAGAAGAGTTTGGGTCATGTCTAGTTAAACTTGGCAAATTGATCGGCTGTCCTGGATATTTAAGTGACTGATTCTTTGCCAGGAAACAAAGACGTGGAAGTAATCTTAAACCTTCACCCGTGACGACAAAACGGTCTTGTTCGGCAGAAAGCACATGTATTTCGCTTCTCCTTCTTGCCGACGCTGCTGCAACCAAAAAAACTGATTTAATAGTTAACAGTTTAATGTCAATAGATCTAATCGGTTCAAAGGGAGCATGCGCTAAAACCTGTAGAACAAGAGATAGATTCCATGCTGGGATAGGAATTGGCTGTCTAGGTCGCAGATTGCTCATTCCTTTAATAACTTCATTCAAGGTGTCATTCTCCACTCCTTCAATGGCCAGACTGGGAATGACTGAAGCTAATGCAGACTTATATGCTGCTAGGGTTGAAGGTACAAGTTTATCATCTTCGTATAAATGACAGATAAAATCTGCTACGTGTTGAACAGATGCAGAAAAGGGATTAATATCTCTTCCCTCACACCACTCTGCAAATTTGTTGATTCTATAATTATATGTTCTCGTGGTTGAACCTCTTCTGGCTGAAGCAACAAACTTCGCTGCTTGCTCAGAAAAGCCACTCTTAATTGCACGCTGCTTGCTAACATCCATGCAGTCAATTTGAACATTTCTGGTCTGTAGTTAAGGTACAGACCCCTGTTCTGAGAAATTAGATCTCTTCTGTCTGGCAGAGGGATTGGATTGCAAACCAGAAGGTCCAGCAGATCCGTAAACCATGATCGGCCTGGCCAATAAGGGGCGACCAGTAGTACTTGGCACATCCCCTCTTATCTTTGCCAGAACTTTTGGGATGAGAATTGTTGGAGGGTACGCATACGCGTACATTCCCTTCCAACTTATCGCCAGTGCGTCTACCGCTAGAGCTAGCGGGTCTGGGATCGGTGACACGCAAGTGACCATTTTTGCGTTTTGATTCATCGCAAACAGGTCAACATTTGGCTTGCCTCATTGTTTGAATAGAACCTCCACTACCGACTGGTTGAGCTGCCATTCCCTCGGACGACAAACCGTCCTTCGACTGAGAGCATCCGCTAGGATATTCAATCTTCCTGGAATGTGTGCTGCCCGAAGAATACCATTCCTCTCTTGGGACCACAGCGGAAGGTTCCAAATCATCATACACAACCTGGTGATCTCGTCCCACCCTGGCGGTTCAAATAAGACACCACTGTTGAGTTGTCAGTCCTTATTAGGACAATCTTGTCTTGTATTAGACTCTTGAACTTTCGAAGTGCCAATACCACCGCTAATAGTTCGAGCACATTGATATGTTTCTGCGCATTGGTCCGATCCCATTCCCCTCACACTGACTGATCGTCCAATACTGCTCCCCAACCCGTCAACGATGCATCTGTGAAGATGGACATCTGAGGTTGTGGAGATTGTAGAGGAACACCTCGCAGGAGATTCTGTTCCGATAACCACCACTGAAGGTGGAATATCAATGGTTCTTTTACTGGTATCCTCAGAGATAGTGGATCCGTTTTCTGAGACCAGAATGACATTAGATACATCTGAATTGGCCTGCGCCTGAGTGCCGCATATGGAACCACCTTCTCCAGAGATACTACTAAACCCAGTAACCTGAGAAATTGGCGCGCCGTCAGATAGGCTCCTAGAGAAACTGACTCCAAAACTGCAATCAGGCTCTTGACTCTGCTCTCCGCCAGAAAAGCTACGCCGTTCCTGAGATTGAAAAATATTCCCAGATAAACAAACTCCTGGGATGGAGTCAATTCTGATTTCTCTAGATTCACAATCCATCCTAGATCCTTCAATAAGGCTAGGACTACCTGAAGATTGCTGCGCAGAGTGACTGGATTACCCGCCTTTAGCAGCCAGTCGTCTATGTAAGTGTGAACAGCTATATTTCTCCTGCGAAGTAAAGAAGTCATGGCGAGAACCACTTTGGTGAAGACCCTCGGAGCTGTGGTCAGGCCGAATGGAAGCACATTGAATTCCCAAACATTGTCTTGGAATGCAAAGCGAAGGTATTTCTGAAAAGGAATTGACATTGGAATATGAAAATATGTATCCTTCAGATCTATCGACACTGCCCACATGCCTTTTCTCAGCCCTGTCATTACCGCTGCTACAGTCTCCATCTGAAACTTGGGAGAAAGAATAAATTTGTTCAACGGTTTGAGATTGAGAATTGGTCTCCATCCTCCGGTACGCTTCGGAACGAGGAACATCATCGAATAAAAGCCCAGAGAAGACTGATTGCGGACTAGATGAATCGCATTCTTCTGATGAAGAGATTCTATTTCTGAGCAAATGGCTTCTAGACAATCTGATTCCCTTGGAACAGGAGTCCATATTGGAGTCGATGTTAACGGAACTAACGATTGATGGATGAGCCAGTCCGGATCATAGCCGTTTCTTATCCATTGACAGACTAAACAATCGCGCACGGCCTATTCCCATTGGCTTAGGAACAGTTGAAGCCTGCCTCCGACGGAAGGAATCTGCACACAGCTGGCGGTCAAGATTGCACGAGAAGATGCTAAATCGCTTGGGTGAAGATTCTCGACTTCATTCGTTCCTAACGTCACCGGATCTGGTTCCGCCGGAAACCCGTCAGGACCGACCTCCACGGCAGCCCCGCAGCTTCTTGTAATACGACGGTCCGGAACCGCCGCCGCGGCTATCCTTACGGTAACCGCCGTGGCCCGAACTGCCACCCTTCTTGTCATCCTCATACGGCCTCTTATTAGAGGACTTGTATGAGGACGAATGGCCAGGTCCTTGTGATCCGGATGGCCTATGGGCATCACGGCCAGAACGACGGAAGGGCGATCTTGGACGCTGCCTCTGCTGCTCCTGTCGATGTTGCCGGTAGGACTGCTGCGGCTGTGTCCTCTTAGTCGACTTCCACGACTTGCCGACCACTTCTTGCTCCGCAACCATTGACGCAACTTTGGAGAGAGCTTGCCGTGCCGAGCCGCCGAAAAGCCTGGACCGATGAAAGGTGGAGAAGACAATGCAGCCCTCATCTCCGGTCCTGGTTCTACACAATCGAGAACCATTCTCCGTCGCTCTGCCAATGTCCTGGTGATCACCCTGGCCAGGCAATCTTGAGACAGACGCATGGTGTCCCGAATAACTCCGGGAGCAGCCTCTGGCACCTGTCCACCCTCCGCCGCGCAGGCCAGCATACCCTGCAGGACGGTACATCCGTGCGAGAGCGCAGCCATGGCTGCCCTCGTCGCATCTTCAATGAGCGTTAGCTCATTGAACGGATCTTTATTGGTCTGCGAAACCAAAGGACGAGACCGCCCCTTAGCCTTCCCAGCCAACGGCCTATTCAGCGCCTCTCATCCCCCGACGCAAAGCCGTGGAACCCGGGCATACTGATGGTAGGCCTGCTCCGGAAAACAGACTCTACTCCTTATCCCCTTCGGGGCCTTGGGCAATGCATACTCCGGCTGAACCAGACGGTATGCCGCAACTTCCAGCATGTCGGAAGTCTGCGTGTCCAACGGGAGTGTTGGCATGGCAGAAGAGCCACTTGACAGAGCGCTAGCCGCTCGATCTGACATCCGCTCCATCGCCGGATCGCGCTGAGATCCAAGATCAGATGCCAACCCGAGACAGTCGGACATCCATCCAAGGACCTGCACCCATTCAGCTTCGGTGCAGAAAACGGACTCGTCCGTTAAAGAACTTCCGTTCTCATCCTCCCTCTCTGAGAGGGCCACCGACGATCCACGCTGAGAGCTATGAGACACCACTCTACCAAGACAGAGCGCATCCATAGCCCGACTACCAGCGGCACCGGCGTCCAACGAATCGCCAGACCCGGATTCTCCGCAGTCCATCGGCTCCAGCACGGGAGTCGGGACCACGACCGCTTTACTTACGGCAGGTGACGACATTCCGATAGGAGCCACACCCAAAGCCGCCGGGATACCGGCTGGAACCGCAAAACACGGCTCCGCCGACACCTCTGGTTGCACAAACAGCGGATGGAAAATACCCGACGGAACGTCGATATCACCATCCGCCTGGCAAATACGTACAAATCCCGAGGGAGACCCCTGGGAAGTACTAGGCATTGCCGTCATCGAAATATCCGGCATGCCGGAATTTTCCATAAGATCTTCCTCCTCTATCATCGGCTCTTGAGCCAAGGACAGAGAAGGGGCAGGTGCTTGACCCTCCGCAGAACTAGCCGGACGACCTAAGGGTTGTCCTGCACTAGGTTGCATCGACGGGACCGTGGAATGAAGACTCAAACATAGCCTTAAACTAGGCCGCCCATACGCCCAGAGCTGAATCCATGCGGTCATTCAGACGACCTTCCAGTCCCTTCAAAGACGCCTGGTCCAGCTTCGTCGCCTTGTCCCTCGCGATCCTCTCCAGACGCGCACGTCGATCCCGATCAAACTCTGCCACCATTGCCGACGACCACTTGGCGCACACATCACATGGGCTTCCCACCTTACACTTCGCGCACGCTACACAGTGATGTCTTGAGTACTTGCGCTTCATGAACCTGTTGCACTTCTGGCACAACATGTCCTGGTTCTTTGGTTTCTGCGAACACAGAGAAGAATTAAAACGCTGCACATGACAAACGATGACGAGCAATACGCACAATCGACTTGATAGTAAAAGAATTACTTAGAACACATTAACTTTCTCTTAAATTAATGATAATCAAGCCTTTAGGCAGGAAATATTTGAAACCTTTTTGAGTGAAAATCAAAAAACACAACTTAGCAGTTAACTAACGTTAAACAACCAAGAATACAACGCCGATCGCTACAAACACCCTCGACAATGAAGCGAGAGCTAAAAATCGGCGAAAATAGAGTTCCTAGACACGCCAAGCCAAGCAAGACATATTCATGGGCGCCGCCATCTTGGCTAAGGACGCATCCATCTTTAGAGGAACCGAGTCGCAAGAGAAATTAACCGAGTACCCGAATTAAAACTAAAAGTTAACGGGTACAGAAGCGACTCCAACAATGGCTATCATTTTAAAACAATGTGCCAATTTAAGGAAATTTCAAACAGTCATTATGGCACGAATGTATAAATTCTAGATTGATACAACCTGCCCGTGATGATTTTCCTAGTTCCTCCATGAAGCCAACGATGGTTTTCCAACAACCACGCTAAAACCGCTTAAATTATTGAATATTTGAGCACTCTAAAAATGCGACTTTGTAAAAGCGCAAAATAGACGAATCTGACTGTGATTGGGAATTGACTCGGTACCTGCGGCTATGGTAATTCCCGGACACAGTATGGGCAGGACCAGGAGAGTGCGGAGTTTTTAATTGTTTATTTTGAGCTAGACTGGATAATAGACATTATCATAATAGTACATCTGGTAAGTATTATTCGAAGTAGAATCAAAAAAGCATCCGCTTTTGTTTCTACGAGAATTCTTAATACTTACCAGATGTACTATTATGATAATGTCTATTATCTAGTCTAGCTCAAAATAAACAATTAAAACTCCGCACTCTCCTGGTCCTGCCCATACTGTGTCCGGGAATACCATAGCCGCAGGTACCGAGTCAATTCCCAATCACAGTCAGATTCGTCTTATATTTGCCTTGGCAAACTGCGAAAGCAGCTCAGCCTCACCTCAGCGGGGCGGCTGAGGAAGGGCCATAGTACATCTGGTAAGTATTAAGAATTCTCGTAGAAACAAAAGCGGATGCTTTTTTGATTCTACTTCGAATAATACTTACCAGATGTACTATTATGATAAACTCCGGATTTCGACAGCCAGGAAATGCCGGTGGGAGGTGAGGCTCGAACCAGCACTCATCAACCATCCAACAGAGAAGGTTGTGAAGAGACTAAAACCCTGGCATACGCTTGGGTTCTGCTATCTGACTCATAGAGTGCTAAACTTCCATGGTCTAGACCACGCTCCCCCCCCCTCTTTTGTCCGCACAAAACCAGAGGGATGTCCATGGGGATGCAACACCCACCAGACCCGTGTCAGCCCCAAGTCTCAGCTAGGGCAGTCCAGTAGAGTGCAAAGAAGCTACTACAACTTCAAATCCTTGAAAAAACTATCAGTATATCGATTAGATTTTCAAATTGGAATGAGTCTCATGTCTGTATGAGAGGATAAATATACTCTTGTACCAGACTATTCACTTACTCAGTCTGGTATTTCGACTGGAAGTAAACATATTTATAGTCACTTAATTAATGTAAACACTCACCATTTTTGAGTGGTCGATCTGTTCTTGATCATCACAGGAGCTAGGCCCAATCCACGGTCGTACTCAGTCATGTGCATAGCGCTTGGTCAGTGTAGGCGGAAGGCTTTTGTGATGTATGCGAAGTAGTGGTCGGACGTGGCTTAGTTTAGGTTCGACAGATTGGCGACGGCTACTGGATTAAGTGTGCTGGAGATGTCTCGAAGGTAGAAATCAGTGAATGACGACTCGGCATGCCATTGTGCTACAGACATCACCTGCTCTAAAGAGACACCCTTATAAAGGGCCGATGATGCTGCTAGTGCTCGGACCTCATGGGCATTCGCACGATCAATCTGCTTTCCTGTAGCGATCTTGTGCGACATCTGAATAGCGTCAACTATCCAACGAGAAATAGTATCTTTCGAAGCACGTAAATGGGGAGCTTTGAGACATAACCACAGAGATTTCGGGTCGTCTCTCCACTCAGAAGTACGTTTCTTATACATCTTTAGACATCTGACAGGACACCAAGCACAAGAATTTGGGTCATGTCTAGTTAAACTTGGCAAATTGATCGGCTGTCCTGGATATTTAAGTGACTGATTCTTTGCCAGGAAACAAAGACGTGGAAGTAATCTTAAACCTTCACCCGTGACGACAAAACGGTCTTGTTCGGCAGAAAGCGCATGAATCTCGCTTCTCCTTCTCGCCGACGCTGCTGCAACCAAAAAAACTGATTTAATAGTTAACAGTTTAATGTCAATAGATCTAATCGGTTCAAAGGGAGCATGCCCTAAAACCTGTAGAACAAGAGATAGATTCCATGATGGGATAGGAATTGGCTGTCTAGGTCGCAGATTGCTCATTCCTTTGATAACTTCATTCAAGGTGTCATTCTCCACTCCCCCAATGGTGAGACTAGGAATGACAGAAGCTAATGCAGACTTATATGCTGCTAGGGTAGAAGGTACAAGTTTGTCAACTTCGTATAAATGACAGATAAAATCTGCTACGTGTTGAACAGATGCAGAAAAGGGATCAATATCTCTTCTCTCACACCACTGTGCAAATTTGTTGATTCTATAATTATATGTTTTTGTGGTTGAAACTCTTCTGGCTGAAGCAACAAACTTCGCTGCTTGCTCAGAAAAGCCACCCTCAATTGCACGCTGCTTGACAACATCCATGCAGTCAATTTGAACATTTCTGGTCTGTCGTGAAGGTACAGACCCTTGTTCTGAGAGATTACATCTCTTGTGTCTGGAAGAGGGATTGGACTGCAGACCAGAAGGTCCAGCAGATCCGTAAACCATGATCGGCCTGGCCAATAAGGAGCGATCAGTAGTACTTGGCACATCCCCTCTCTTATCTTTGCCAGAACTTTCGGGATGAGAATTGTTGGAGGATACGCATACGCGTACATTCCCTTCCAACTTATCGCCAGTGCGTCTACTGCTAGAGCTAACGGGTCCGGGATCGGTGACACGTACGTGACCATCTTTGCGTTTTTCTTCATTGCAAATAGGTCGACATTTGGCTTGCCCCATTGTCTGAATAGAACCTCCGCTACCACTTGGTTGAGCTGCCATTCCGTCGGACGACAAACCGTCCTTCGACTGAGAGCATCCGCTAAGATGTTCAATCTTCCTGGAATGTGTGCTGCCCGAAGAATAATATTCCTCTCTTGGCACCACAGCAGAAGGTTCCAAACCATCATACACAACTCCGGTGATCTTGTCCCGCCCTGACGGTTCAAATAAGACACCACTGTTGAGTTGTCTGTCCTTACTAGGACAATTTTGTCTTGAACTAGACCCTCGAACTTCTGCAGTGCTAATACCACCGCTAATAGCTCGAGCACATTGATATGTTTCTGCGCATTGGTCCGATCCCATTCCCCTGACACTGACTGATTGTCCAATACCGCTCCCCAACCTGTCAACGACGCATCCGTGAACATGGACATCTGAGGTTGAGGAGGTTGTAGAGGAACACCTCGCAGGAGATTCTGTTCCGACAACCACCACTGAAGGTGGAATATCAATGGTTCTCTTACTGGTATTCTCAGAGATAACGGATCTGTTCTCTGTGACCAGAACGACATCAAATACATCTGAATCGGCCTGCGCCTGAGCGCCGCATATGGCACCACCTTCTCCAGAGATACTAGTAAACCGAGTATTCTGAGAAATTGACGCGCCGTCAGATAGGCTCCTAGAGAAACTGACTCCAATACTGCAATCAGGCTTCTGACTCTGCTCTCCGCCGGAAAAGCTACGCCGTCCCTGAGATTGAAAAAAATTCCCAGATAAACAAACTCCTGGGATGGAGTCAGTTCTGATTTCTCTAGATTCACAATCCATCCTAGCTTCTTCAATAAGTCTAGGACTACCTTCAGATTGCTGCGCAGAGTGACTGGATTCCCCGCCTTTAGCAGCCAGTCGTCTATGTAAGTGTGAACAGCTATGTTTCTCCTGCGAAGTAAAGAAGTCATGGCGAGAACCACCTTGGTGAAGACCCTCGGAGCCGTGGTCAGGCCGAATGGAAGAGCATTGAATTCCCAAACACTGTCTTGGAATGCAAACCGCAGGTACTTCTGAAAGGGAATTGACATTGGAATATGAAAATAAGCATCCTTCAGATCTATTGATACCGCCCACATGCCTTTCCTGAGCCCTGTCATCACCGCTGCTACCGTCTCCATCTGAAACCTGGGAGAAAGAATAAATTTGTTCAACGGTTTGAGATTGAGAATTGGTCTCCACCCTCCGGTACGCTTCGGAACTAGGAACATAATCGAATAGAAGCCCAGTGATGACTGATCGGCGACCAGGTGAATCGCCTTCTTCTGACGAAGCGATTCTATCTCTGACTGAATGGCAACTAGACGGTCTAATTCCCTTGGAATAGGAGTCCATATTGGAGTCGAGGTTAACGGAACTAACGATTGATGGATGAGCCAGTCCGGATCGTAGCCGTTTCTTATCCACTGACAGACTAAATAGTCGCGCACGACCTGTTCCCATTGGCTTAGGAATAGCTGAAGTCTGCCTCCGACGGAAGGAATCTGCACACAGTTGTCGGTCGAGATTAGCCGACAAGACGCTACATCGCTTGGGTGAAGATTCTCGACTCCATTTGTTTCCAAAACCGCCGGTATTGATTCCGCCGGAAACCCGTCAGGAACGAGCCCCACGGCCGCCCCGCGGCTTCTTGTGGTATGACGGTCCGGAACCGCCGCCACGACTATCCTTACGGTAGCCGCCACGGCCCGAACCGCCACCCTTCCTGTCGTCCTCATACGGCCTCTTACTAGAGGGCTTGTATGTGGACGAACGGCCAGGCCCTTGTGCTCCGGATGGCCTATGGGCATCACGGGCAGAAGGACGGAAGGGCGATCTAGGACGCTGCCTCTGCTGCTCCTGTCGGTGTTGACGGTAGGACTGTTGCGGCTGAGTCCTCTTGGTCGACTTCCACGACTTGCCGACCACCTCTTGCTCCGCCACCATCGATGCAACTTTAGAAAGCGCTTGTCGTGCCGAGCCGCCGAACAAGCCTGGACCTATGAAAGGCGCGGAAGATAACGCTGCCCTCATTTCCGGTCCTGGTTCCACACAATCGAGAACCATTCTCCGTCGCTCTGCTAAAGTTCTTGTGATCACCCTGGCCAGGCAATCCTGAGACAGGCGCATGGTGTCCCGAACAACTCCGGGAGCAGCCTCTGGCACCTGTCCGCCTTCCGCCGTGCAGTCCAGCATACCCTGCAAGACGGTACACCCGTGCGACAGCGCAGCCATGGCTGCCCTAGCCGCATCCTCAATGAGCGTGAGCTCATTAAACGGGTCTTTGTTGGTCTGGGAAACCAAGGGACGTGACCGCCCCTTGGCCTTCCCAGCCAACGGCCTATTCAGCGCCTCACGTTCCGCAACGGAAAGCCGTGGAACTCTGGCGTACTGATGATAGGCCTGCTCCGGAAAACGGACCCTACTCCTTATCCCCTTCGGGGCCTTGGGCAACGCATAGTCTGGCTGAACCAGACGATATGCCGCAACTTCCAACATGTCAGAAGTCTGCGTGTCCAAGGGGAGTGTAGGCATGGCCGAAGAGCCACTGGACAGAGCGCTAGCCGCACGCTCTGACATCCGCTCCATCGCCGGATCGCGCTGAGATCCTAGATCCGATGCCAACCCGAGACGATTGGTCATCCATCCAAGGACCTGCACCCATTCAGCTTCGGCGCAGAAAGCGGAATCGTCCATTAAAGAACTCCCGTTTTCATCCTCCCTCTCTCCCTTAGATGAGAGGGCCACCGACGATCCTTGCTGAACGCTACGATAAACGTCTCTGCCAGGACAGAGCGCATCCATAGCGCGACTACCAGCGGCACCAGTATCCAACGAATCGCCGGATACGGATTCTCCGCAGTCCATCGGCACCAACACGGGATCCGGGACTACGACCGCCTCAATCACGGCTGGCAGTCACTCCGATAGGAGCCGCGCCTAACGCCGTCGGGATAGCCGTCGGAACCGCAAACCACGGCTCCGCCGGCATATCCGGTTGCACAAATGACGGATGAAAAATGCCCGACGGAACGTCGACATCACCATCCGCCTGGCAAACCCGTACAAATCCCGAGGGAGACCCCTGGGACGTACTAGGCATTGCCGACATTGAAAGATCCGGCATGCCGGAATCTTCCATCAACAGGAATTCTTCCTCCTCTACCGACGGCTCTTGAGCCGAGGACAGAGAAGGGTCAGGTGCATGACCCTCAGCAGAACTAGCCGGACCACCTAATGGTTGCCCTGCACCAGCTTGCCTCACCGGGACCGTGGACTGTAATGAATCAAACATGGCCTTGAACTGGGCCGCCCATACGCCCAGTGCTGAATCCATCCTCTCATTCAGCCGACCTTCCAGTCCAACCAACGACGCTTGCTGCCGCTTCACTGCCTTATCCTTCTCTATACGCTCCAGCCTCGCCCGTCGATCCCTGTCAAACTCAGCCACCATTGCCGACGACCACTTGGCGCACACATCACACGGGCTTCCGACCTTACACTTCGCACACGCCACACAGTGATGACCCAGATACTTCCGTTTCATGAACCTGTTGCACTTCTGGCACAACGTATCTGGGTTCTTCGGTTTCTGCGAACACAGAGAAGAATTAAAACGCTGCACATGACAAGTGATGACGAGCAATACGCACAATAGACTTGATAGTTAAGATTTCTTAAACACATTAACTTCTCTTAAATTAATGATAACAAGTCTTAGGCAGGAAATATTTGAAACTTTTTTGAGTGAAAATTTTTTAAAAAACACAACTTAGCCTTTAACTAACGTTAAATAACCAAGAATAAATCGCCGATCACTACAAACACCCTCGACAACTAAGCGAGAGCTAAGATCGGCGACAACAGAGTGCCTGGATACACCAAGGCAAGAACGACATAATTCATGGGCGCCGCCATCTTGGCCAAGGACGCATCCATCTTAGAGGAACCGAGTCGCAAGAGAAATTTAACCGAGTACCCGAATTAAAACTAAAAGTCAACGGGTACAGAAGCGACTCCAACAATGGCTAACATTATAAAAAATGTGCCAATTTAAGGAAATTTCAAACAGTCATTATGGCACGAATGTATAAATTCTAGATTGATACAACCTGCCCCTGTGATGATTTCCCGAGTTCCTCCATGAATCCAGCGATGTAATCGTCCAACACAACTGATTAACTGCTTAAATTGCAAAATTTGAGCACTCTAAAAAACACGACTTTGAAAAAGCGCAAAATAGACGAATCTGACTGTGATTGGGAATTGACTCGGTACCTGCGGCTATGGTATTCCCGGACACAGTATGGGCAGGACCAGGAGAGTGCGGAGTTTTAATTGTTTATTTTGAGCTAGACTAGATAATAGACATTATCATAATAGTACATCTGGTAAGTATTATTCGAAGTAGAAACATGTTTCTCCTACGGAACGATATGTTTTGTTAGGCCACTCTGCTATTTCGCTAAACATGTTTGGTGAACCGCGAAAAACAAAAAATGTTTTTAATCTGTGATGTAATTGCATTCAAAACAACGTCATAGGTCACAGAGGCATATATTACGTCATAAGCATATCGCGCAAAGGATGCTGGGATAGTGTTTTCTTTTCTCTGTTTTTTGCACCTATGCAATGTAATGCTGGTTGAGGTCAAAAGCTATTTGATTTGGGATCAGTATCCATCATATCCAATCCCCTATCTCTGCCAGTCATGCCACACGCTTCTGATGGTTGTAGACAGATTTCAAATTGGGAAATATGTCTTGGGCCACTTCGTTAGCAAAACGTCTGTTAAACAGTTTGTCGGTATGGATGTTAATCAAGACTGTGATAATACTGAGGTATTTTTTTTGAGGAAATGCGGAAATAATATGTTTGTCAAGCCAGCAAGAGATGACACATGTTGGAATGACAAATCAGGCATTTTGAAAATTCTTGAGATACCCATAATCTACAACAGAGGCAGATATGTGTTTGACTGCTGAGTAGCAGCTGAGAAATGATTTGCTATACATATACAGTACAGCTCAGAAATAACTTAATCTGTTTCCAAAACAAAATGTACAAGTACTGTGAAATATTTTGGACTTTTGATTGGAAGCCATTGCTTCCTACAGAGGGTCATTGCTGCCTAAGGCAGCAAAAGCACACAATCAAATTAAGTCCAAAATATGTAACAGAAAATTTCTTATATCGTGTTCAAAACTAATATGTTTCTGTTTTTTAAACACATTCTACCTGTATTCTTATTTATGAGCTGTACTGTAATTTTATATGTACATACACATACGTGACATAAATATTATACTATACATGTACATATAAAAGTATATGTAAGCAAATGATGCTGCAAATCATTGACATTTTCACTCTAGTCATAACCATTTTCACCCGATGTCACATACGCAACTATGATGTGTCACATACGCAACCAAGTTATGTTACAGTTATTATTTTCTGTGTTGATGTTCAATAAAGTCGATTGTCTATTTGGATATGAGTACGTGGTGTGTTTCCCTATACAACAAGATTTCATTATACCTCAATACAGTTCACAGACTTTCACCAATGAATTCAGCCATGTCAAATACGTTAACTTGTGTGATGTCACATACGCAACCATGTAAAATATGTGTTAGCTACAAATATTTTGCATGCGTATCCATTTCTTTCATATCATTTGTTAAAGAAAGCATGGCCAGATATATTCACAGTAAAAAGTTAGATTGCAGCTTTTCCTTTAAAGAAAATAATAAAGAATATCTGTCCAAATGTCACATACACAACCATGGAATCGCCCCTTGACCAATTTCGACTATTAATGGGCTAAGCGCTATAAAAATGCATATATATAGATTATGGTGCGACGCGGCACTGCTTTGACCATTTGACACACACCACTGAGGGTGGAGACAAATGTAAATGTCCTCTTGCACTCCGCAATCATATGAGTAATTCACATACAAAATTTGGTTGAATTCCAATCAAAGATTTTGGAGTTCTGTTACAATCAGGTCCACACGCAGTCGCGCCTCACCTCCCCCACCCCACACACACCCGCACGTAAAATATAGTTCAGATGATGCATCATTCATCATTTCTAGTACCTGTTTGTATGTTTGAAAGGACTGATACAATTAGTCAAAAAGGCTCCTAGCTTTAGCTCACAATGAGAAGAGAGATAGTGACTTTACTTACAGATGCTTGTAACTGCTGCTCCTCAAACTTGCGCAGGTCAAACTCAATCTCTGTGGCCAGCTGTCGGTCAGCGGATAGAATATCTACAATCAAAATACTGACTATAACTATCAGATTGGCAAAGTGATCATGGCAGGCATAAATTATTGGTCAATTTCATATTTAGCTCAAGGCATTTTGTTTGATTTTATTCAAAGAGAACATTTATCAAATAGCAGTGTGTAGTTGACTAAGTGGGACTGAGTGTAAAAGGAAAAGCCACAACGTGATGTTCACACACATACATACACAAACCTAGGATGACCCCCTTCCCCAACCCCCCCCTCGGCACACATCCAGTACCGTAGCACATACTATACTAAGCTCGCATTACCAACTGCTTAGCCTACACCAATTAGATAGCGGAGTCAAAGAAGAAACTTATTGTAATTGAATTTATTAAGCATTCTTCTGTGGTCTTGAAAATAACGATCTGCAGGCCAAGAGAAGACTAGTTACTTTAAAAAAATTTACTACTTGAATGACTAAATCAATAAATGAGCCAGTGATTTCAGCGGATAGTTTTAAAAACTTTTTCTCTTGGCCTACAAATGGACATTGACAAAAGGAAAAGTCTGAAGCACATGGTTAGAGAACTTGTACAAATTAATACAGCAGTCCTACACAGAGGGATCAACCACTTTGAACCTCTAACAGCTCACAGATGGGAAGCTTTAGATCTGAATACCATCCTCAGAACAGTAACAGGTATCAACAGAAGGGAGGAAATACCACCTGAAGAACAGATTTACTAGTCTGGATCGCTCAGCCTAAGGTGCTATTAGTCTACAGAATTCTACATAAAACATACACACAGAGAAAGGCAGGAAATCTCTATATAGTCCAGTAAAACTACAAATTAACCTAGAACAAATTGCAACAGAATTTATTTCTTTTCTGCGGCATTCATGGGACTGCCAGGTGTCACATATCAAAAGTCCTCCAAAATCCCTCGATGGGAAAGTGGGTAAATTCGCATATTTAGCTACCGCCATTATCCGAATAATGAAACTTCCCTTACCTGCTTCATTCCGCAAATAAACGAAGTAGAAATGTTGTCTAAGCTCTGAATTTCATGGTCATGGAAGACAGTAAGCAATTGGCAATATTGCCTTGAACCACTTGTACAAATTCTCCAAACCACAGATTAAATATGGTTGTATGCACAGGGCCGGGGTAATTTAAAAAACTTATATTTAAAGTAAGTTTAATTTTGTTTTTCGCTTTTAAAATTTTATCTAAAATAAACTGCATTTTAATTTTCACTTTTATCTCACAATTTGAATAAATTTCTATACAATTCAATCAGAATATGGACATGGATTTAGATACATGCGTTATTTGTAACCAGAGCCTAGAAAATGGCTCACAAACTGTTAAGCTTCGAGTTAAAGGCTGTGACGGTATTAACAATGCTAGCAGAGCCCGTGAAAGCGATGTCATAGCTGAAGTAGGACAGAGGGTTCATGTAAAATGTCGACGGGAGTTCATTGATCCCAAGCGGATTGCCCGTGACGCAGAGAAAATTGAACAATCTCCGCCACCCATGCGAACACTCCGTTCAGAAAGTCCAACATTCAATTTTAGTGAACATTGTTTGCTATGCGGATACCCTGCAAAAATTTAAGATGGAAAGAAACGTGGCTATGATATTTATTTTATATGTAGTATCGCCGAGGCTTGTGAGCAGAGAAAAGACGAATGGGGCAAACTTGCAGCTGGGCGGCTTGCCTTCACGCCGGATTTATGCGTTGTCAATGCAGTATACCATCAAAGCTGCAGCGTAACTTTTCGAACCATGAAAAATATCCCTCAGCTGCACTCATCTTGCTCATCCCAAAAACATGGAAGGCCAGAAGACTTGGACAGAGTAAGAGCAGTTAGTGCGAGAATGGCATTTCTTGAAAATAATGATGATGAGCAGCTGACCCTGCACGACCTCGTTAATAAAATGCAAGAGTATCTCGATGATAAAGAGAATAAAGCATACAGTACAAAATACATGCAGGATAAAATAAAAGATAATTATGGCGATGAAATATTTATTAGCACTGTGAATGGTAAGCCAAACGTTGTTACCTTTCGTTCTAAAGCATCTACTATTTTGACTGACTTCTATAAGGAACAGAAGAGAAAGGATTCCAAATCAGAGAACATGCTAAACATCCAGACAGCTGCCAAACTGCTTAGACACGATATTAAGTTAATTGATTCATGCACATCATCTGAAAGCTATCCATCAAGGGAGCAAATGAGCGACCCAGTAAAGGCATTGAATTATTTACCAGAGACACTGCGGGAATTATTGCGGATTTTGTTTACTGGAAAAGACACAGAAATGAAAAAGGCATCAGTTGGACAGGCTATTATGCAAGGAACTCGTCCTAGAGTTATTTTGGCACCTTTGCAGTTCGGGCTGTCATGTGAGATGCACCATAAATTTGGATCTAGATTTATTGTTGACACCTTGTACAAGCACGGATTTGGATGTTCATACGCGGAGATACAGAGGTTTGAGCGCAGTGCATCACTTCATGGTGGAGATCTACCACAGCCATTATCAGGCGAGTTCATTCAGTTTGTTGCCGACAATGTGGATCACAATAAATGCACAATAGATGGGCATAATACATTTCATGGAATGGGAATCATTGCATCTGTTACACCAGGAAACCTTTCGTGCAAACTTATTCCAAGGATAAATGTAACATCTGAAGATATCAAGCAAGTTGGCAAGATCTGTATCAGGAACTTTGAGTCTCAGCATACCAGGAACTTCCCATTGACCTTTAAGGAGTTAACTGCGATGGAACAAACAGACCCAACAGCTGACATTGACATCCTCTGGGATTTCTCTTTGTTTCTGCGTTCAAGGAGACAGTCATGGTCTGGCATGATGCAAACTGTTCACCAAGGAGTTTATCCAGGTAAATCGTCTGTTATTTTCCTTCCGATGATAGATCTAGAGCCAAGTAACATAACCTGCATCTTTTCCACTTTGACTTATGTTTGTGAACAGGCAAACCGATACCATGTTGCACCCGTGATTACATTTGATCAGCCCTTATTTTGGAAAGCTATGACTATCATAGAGATTGAGCCGAGCTGGAGTCCATTAAAGCAAATTATTCTAAGACTCGGAGGTCTTCATATGGAGATGAGCTTCCTTGGCTGCATTGGTCACTTAATGGCAGGAAGCGGTCTTGCGCCTATTCTAGAGGTAGTCTACGCTGAGAATGCTGTCAAACACTTTTTTTAGTGGAAAGGCAATTTCTCGAGCAGTTCGAGGACACCTC
Source organism: Chaetoderma sp. LZ-2023a (assembly GCA_034401795.1). Classification (NCBI taxonomy): domain Eukaryota; kingdom Metazoa; phylum Mollusca; class Caudofoveata; order Chaetodermatida; family Chaetodermatidae; genus Chaetoderma; species Chaetoderma sp. LZ-2023a. The sequence continues at coordinate 106,656,231 of CM067370.1, read as the reverse complement.
ATGGTTTTTGCTTCTCTCAGTACAATCTTGATTGCAAATGCATACAACCTACCACTACCTACAATTGCAGATGCTGAAGTTGACACAGTAGAATATTCCACTGCAATGCATTCAAAAGAATTGTTTGACAATGATGATAATGTTGCAGGACATGAAACGATTGAAAGTTCCCTAAATAAAAGTCTGGTTAAAGTTGGAGAGCTGTATGATGACATTATCAAAAATCTGTATGTAGCGACAAGATTGTCCTCGGAAAATGCATTACATGATGTCAAGGACAAACTAGACTCAGAGAAGGTGGTCATGAAAGATAAGAGGACTGCACGACTCTGGCTTTTGTATATGGAGTTGGTTGACATTCTGCGCAAACTCATTAAGGCAGAACGAACTGGTGATTGGAACATGCACCTTCAGACCGTTCGTGAGATGCTTCCATATTTTGCAGCCGCTGGGCATAATCTGTACGCCAAGTCTGCATATGTATATTTACAAAAGATGTTAGAAATACCTGAAAGTCATCCAGATATACACACCAGCTTCCTCAATGGTCATCATGTCATTCATCGAAGTGATAGGTATTGGGCAGGGTTATCTACTGATCTAGTTATTGAGCAGGTCCTTATGAGAAGTGTAAAGTCAAGTGGTGGTCTAACACGAGGTCGTGGAATGACAGAACTTCAGCGTCTTGTTTGGTTGTTGTCTATGCCCGCATGTGCAGATGTGTGTAATGCAATGCAAGAGCCCTCTGGGGTAAACTGTGATTCAAGTGAACAACACAAAGATTCCACACAATCTCGAATAAAGCGTGATATGGATGATACTTACAAAATTCTCAAAATCCTTAGTGAACTGAATCCATTTGGACCAGACCCTTCTCTTAGAGGACTTGTTAGTGGATTGTCTGCACATGAATCAGTCAATGTTGACGATGCTAAAGATATTGGAGAATCAATTATTAATTCGATGTGTGGCCAATGTGTATCAAGCATTTCGTTCCAGAGAAAGAGACAAGCTATTACCTTAGCATCCAAAACATCTCTCAAGATTGATGATGAATGTGTACAAATTGATCCACAACTCCTATTTCAAAGACTCAGTTTAATTGCTACAAATGGATCAAAAGGGAATCCAGCATCTTATTTTGAGTATGAGTTGTGCACTCATCCGCCCGCACTCTTTGATAATTCATCTCTTCCATGGGAAGCAAATAAGCCGGCACTTGCTGATGCATTGTGGAAATTAATTCAAAATGAAGATGCAGTCCTTCCAGATTCTGTCCACTATGTGCTTGATGGAGGAGCTCTATTACACCGTGTTCCATGGCAGCGTGGAGAGACATTTGCAAATGTTTGTCAAAGATATGTAAAATATTGCATAAGCAAATATGGAAAGGCTACAGTAGTTTTTGATGGTTATGACCAAGGCCCAGACATAAAAGATGTAACACATAAGAGGCGAACTCGTGGATCAGGCGCAACTGTTGTACTGACTCCGCAAACAGTTGTAACTCTGAGTAAGCCTGATTTTCTTAGTAACAAGCAGAACAAAACATCGGTTCATATCAATCTTAAGTTCATCTCTCGAACAGGCTGGATGCTTAACGATAAAGGCAAGCGGTGATGCTGATGTCTTAATTACGCAAACGGCTATCTTGGCTTCAAAGTCAACAAATACTGATCTTGTTGGAGACGATACCGACCTACTGGTGTTGCTTCTATACCATACTGATATGAATGGCTGTCAGCTATTTTTCAGACCAGAGCCAAAGCAAAATGCAAAGAAACCCCGCCTGTGGAATATCAAAATGGCAAAGGAAAAACTCGGGTTCTGTTTGTGCTCACAGCTGTTATTTATCCATGCTATCCTTGGCTGTGACTCAACATCTAGGCTTTATGGAATTGGAAAATCTGCATCCCTTAGCAAAATCCAGTGCTGCAAAGAACTCTCTCAAATTGCTGAAGTGTTTACAATGAGTAATGCGAATAAAGATGACGTGATAAAAGCAGGTGAGAAGGCAATGCTTATTCTATACAATGGCACTTCAATGGATAGTCTAGTTGCTTTGCGGTACAAGCGATTCAGGGAGACGGTTGCAAAAAGTTCCAAGTATGTTGAAGCACAAGATTTACCACCAACACCCGCATCCGCAAACTTTCACAGTCTTCGCGTGTACTACCAAATTCAAGTTTGGAGAGGAGATGCTGGAGATATGGATCCAACAGAATGGGGCTGGAAAGTTCTCAACCACCAAATGCTGCCTGTTAAGACTGACATGCTGGCAGCACCTGACGATTTACTGTATTCATTTAGATGCAGCTGCAAAACTGGCTGTGAATCAAAGAGATGCAGCTGTAGAAAACATGGGCTCAGCTGCGCATCCGCCTGCGAAGACTGTAAGGGTCTCAGTTGCTCGAATTCAATAACGCTCATTGAGGAAGATGACTTGGATAATTGATGCAAGATGAAATTAGTAGAAACCAGGTACCTATGCCATACTATTTCATCTTAGCTTAGCTTAGAAACACACAATACCGTGACATAATAAAATATAATATGTATTGTATCAATATCAATGATGGTATTAGGTAAATTCATGCAAGTGGCATAACACAATACATTTAATTTGTGGAGAATATGTCAATCGTATTCATTTATTACTAAAAAAGTCCAAAAATACCCAGTCACACATATATTACATACCGGTTTTAAAGAAATAAAGAAAAATGGATTTTTCAGGTGAAATGGCCCAAATCTGGTAATAATTATGCAAATTTTACCCTTTCCCCTATTGGAATTTTGGAGGACTTTTGATATGTTGTACATGATGGCCCCCTATACACTGGGCGAGGTAAAAAAATTCTGTTGCAATTTGTTCCGGGTTAAAATATTTTTGGCCTAGATTGACTGGACTAATATGCATGGGCAACTTATGTTCTAATTTCAAAACCTAACTGGTGCCAACTCAAGCCATCTGTCAAGACATGGTCATCATCACCAAATCATTTGCAGCCTTACAAACGATAGATGACAACAACAACACACAAAAACACACATCATTACCTCCCTACTAAACAACCTATAGCAACAGATAATACCTTGCTCTCAAATGGGTACTAGCTCATTGTAGAGATCCCGGAAATGAAATGCCAAACAGACTTGCTAAACAAAGCCAACAACCTATAGGACTCATGACATGTATGAACTACAGTCAATCCGAAATTCTCATCAACCACAAATACAAGAGCCAATGGAATGTTGCGAGAAACATTATGGGTACAAGCTTACAACAGAAAGCATGCCCATGAGTAGTAGTGTTGGTAGTAAAATGATACCACCTCCCTCAACTGGCAGCCATTCGGCGATCTGTGGCCCCACCGCGCCCTCAATCCCTGGGCATAGGGGTGCATGTGGTTGATGTAGGCCTCTAGCTGGAGGCCCCCCAGGGTTGCAGGTGGTTGGTGTATGCCTCTAGATGGAGGCCCCCAGGGATTGAGAGGGCAGTAGGGGCCACAGATCGCCGAACGGCTGCCAGTTGAGGGAGGTTGTATCATTTTACTACCGACACTACTACTAGGCAAATGATACCACCGCCCTCTCAATGCCTGGGGCATAGGTTGCAGTGGCCACCACGGATCGCCGAACGGCTGCCAGGGAGGTAGTATCACTACTACTACCAGGGTCTGAACGCCCATTTAGAGACAAGCCATTCTGTGTAGGCTCAGACAAACACGTAGTCTCTGTCAGAGTCGCATCGGCATGATGGGACCACCCATAGGGGCTTCCATCTACCTTGACAATGCTCACCTGGGAGTAGGCTAAAGTGATTAGCATTTGAATCACGGCAGACTCTGGCATGTTCACATGTTACGCAGAGAATCTGGTGCTGAGCAGGGGTCTCCAGCAGACAACCACGGCCTACCCTCTCTACCCCATAGAAGTGGCAGACAGACTTGATCGCCTTACGTGGGTGAAAGCGGTCATAAATGTTTCTCCGCAAGGGGTCGACCCAAGGATTGTACTGGGGGGGGGGGGCATCCCGGAAGTGGGCTCACCTGGCATTCAATATCATGGCAGTCTCAGCGCCCGGTGCCCCTGCTGTAGACGCCAGCACGAGCAGTATGAGGAGAATCATGGCTATACATGAAGTTAAACTGAACAGAGTGAACCCCTAGAGAAATATCTGTGCCAGATCGAGCCCTGTTCCATCCGGATCGATAGTGATCTTCATCCCTTCAGGGGCAGGGGCTAGCTGCTTCACTCTGCCGCCGGCTAAGAAACGTAGCTCTAGGACTATATGAGTCATTTGCGGGCTAGTGAGTCCGACTCGCTGAAGCAGTTTAACAGCACCCTTGACTTTGGAGACATGTGACACACCATCTACCCATAGGATGCCCTCCTGGAGGTTAACAGCTTCTTCTGGTCCATCGAATTGACGACGCAGCAAGAGCTTTCCACCTGTAACCCCGATCCGGTGACCCACCCTCGTCAGGGAGACACCTTCACCTATGTAGGTGAGGAAGGATGATTCCCGATTGCAGAGCTTTTGAACCGTCCCATCCTTTTTCACAACAGTGGAGAGGGGAGTAACCTTTATGTCAATGACTGCGGGAGGCCTATATAGGGGCAACCATGTTTGCCAGTCACCCCCAGGTCCAGCGCGGTACTACACTTCATGCTTCTCAAATATGAACTGCACATTTTTTGCCAGGGTCTATAGCAGTCCATCATGGGTAAACCGGCGGGGCACCGCTTGAATAGGGTTTGACCAGATGAAAGCTGAGGTCATTATTTAGGGTGTTGATGTCTGCCACCTCTGTATCTGAGAGCTAAATCAATGGCTCGAGGATGTACTTCCTCTTCCGGAAATCGTGCCGAAACACGATCTTGTGGCCATCTATGTTGCGACCCATGCGCTCCTTCGACACATCCTTGAGGTCTGTGAGCAGCTCCACCCCATCACAACCAATGGGGAGGAGGGAGAATGCCTTTGAGCTTGCTTCGTAGTGTAGGGCGAATGACTTGCTATCGCTCTCTTCTACCTAGGCAGCATCAACTGCATACACATCTGCCAGGTCAGCAAGACCAGTCGAGTGAGCAAATATGGGTTCCATAGCACACTATAGGAGGGGTTTAAACAGGACATATAACCATGCCGATTGTCCGACTGCTGCTCGGTGGTGAGAACGTAATCTCACCCTCTCTAGAGGGGAGACGGGTGGTACAGTACCATGTAGAATGGGTCCACTTCGAGGTGCCCCAGTGGGGCACAACATACATACACGCTGATGTGCTACATCAACCTCCGGGAAGTGCACACACCAGCTCACTGGTAGAAGTCGGCCGGGACGTGATAGAGTATCTCCCAGGGGCCGTCAGCAAACTATGGAAAGCTATCAGTCCTAGCCTGTTCACACCTGTAAATCACCTGTTTGAAAGCCTCTCCATTAACACATATGCCAGCACGGATGGGATATCGGATGCCCATTTAGAGTTTACCCTCTTATTACTCATTGACCTGACATGATATCACACCAGGAATATCTGACCTTTGCCGACATGATGAAGAGCCTGCTACAAGGTTTCCCCTTCATGACCCCTGCACAGATAAAGGCCCAGAGGCTCACGGCCTGGAGCCTGCAACAAGAAGGAGAGCGCCTACAGCGGGAGAGCTGGTATCAACGGAACGCGAGCATTGCAAGGAAGCAAAGGAACAGTGAAGGTTCCCGATACTGGCAGGCCCTCCTGGAGGAGAGTAAGCAGGACGCAGGAGTCTTGGCAGACGCCGATGAGCCAGATGTAGCGGATACCGCGGACGATGCCACAGACGAGGATGAGCCAGATGCCATACAGTGGGAAGAGGAGATGGCGCAGAAGTGTAAGACCAATAAAGCCATCCAGCGGCGGACATACTATCTTGGTCATAAGGTGAAGTACCAGATGTCACGTCTCAGAAAGCTACTGGCACCCGACATAGGGCTGGATGACCAATGTCTAAGAGACGTCTGTCTCGACACCAGCAAGCTGGCACGGTTTGCCAGGCTCTCCAAAATGAACCCTTCTATGACTCATGAGCAGATTCTGCAGGTGATGCAGGTTTAATCTCCAGGTATACTGTGGCAAAATCAGAGTGGCGGAAGCAACCAGAACTATACCCCTCCCTGCCGGCTGACGACTCCAGCAGATAGATACCATCAGACAGAATCTCGTCCATGAGGCAGAAAAGTACAGCAGAACACGCAGGCGATATAAGACAGCCTACGTCTTCGCGCGTACAACCACTGCTGCGGGTGTGATTGGAGCCAGTGCTGGTGTGGCAGCTGTGGCCAATCTCGCTACAGGGGTGGGGGCCATCGTCGTCATCCTGCTGGGGGGGGGGGGGGGGGGGCGTGACACTAGCCGGCACTGTCTTGGCCACAGGCTTGGGAGTGGGGCAGCGGCAGATCACAAGGAGGCTGGAGAAGCATGCTAAGTACGTGGCACTGGCACAGAGTATGCTACGGACTATCGACGAGTCTGTCAGCAAAGCTCTCGAGGATGGCCAGGTCACCGATGAAGAGTACCACCATATATTGAAGGTCCAAGCCCTGTACCGCATGGAGAAACCTAGTGCGACAGCAATACCTCAAAGGCTCCAGTGGGCGGGTTGATATGGAGGAGTTAAAAAACGAGATGGTACGGCGAGGTCGCCTTGCTGGTCTCTGGAGTCGAGACGACTACAAATAGTGTGCTGCTTGTATGGTAGCTTTAAGAACACCAGCATAGACGGCCTTCCCACTGAACCTCACGACAGTCATCCGGAGCCAACCGTCCCTCCTGGGTACGCCCTTGACTGGCCTGATAGGTCTACTGGATGATATACCAGAGCTAACACCATTCTCCATCACAGTGGATGGACAGTCCCGAACCAGCTTCTCCGTCAACCCACGACCGCTGACCAACCGCCCCATCACCATCAAGGATGCGAATACTTGGATGGCTGCTCCAAGCCTGTCATACTGGAATCAGCAGCTGAACTTTGCTGTGTGGTGTTCCACCCTGCTTCACTCCTATTCTGGTACTCCTAAAGCTGTGCTCATCGCCAGCTGTCTCAGATTCCACGTGTACTTCACAGTGCGACGAATCCTCCATGAGCTGGGTGCAAGCCTCCCTGATACAAACGCCTTCGACCCACAGCTCAACAGTCATAGCGTCTCAGCGGCCAGCAGACTACAGAGAGTGAGTGCTCACCCAGACTATTGGTGGCATGGTGGTGACAACAGCGGGCCAGAGGTTATGTACGGTGACCCGAGACGTGACTACTCAGGATTCCCCTATCGAACCCCCCGACGAGTAGGCCGTCGGAAGACATTCTCGTTCGATCCAGACTCCGACCCTGGAGCGCTGGTGCAAAATATGCACATCACTGGCTTGCGGCAGGACTATCCAAATGTGTGGAAGTAATTTGTCCCACACACCACCTCAGGCCTCACACCAGCAGGGATCGTTCGGATCAACCACTCCCTGGAAGCACTGTGCTACTGCCTCCTTACGGCACAGACCCAGCTGCGGCATTCCATAGATGGTGTCAGCGGAGCAGAGGTCCAGGCTATGTTCATCAGTCTCATTGGGGATATGATCATCGTGGCAGACCCCAGTAGTCTTATTGCTAAGTTCCAGCAGGGGTTGCAGCCCGTGGCAGTCCCACTCTTAACCCTCCTCGAGAACACACATGTGAATCCGGCTGCCATGCAGGATAGGCTGTTCCTCCGGGTGTACACTGAGCAGCTCGCAAATGCGACGATGAATGCTCCAAGACTTCATGTCTGGCATGACGAGAATGACCAGGAGCTGAAGCAAATGGGTTCCAAACAGCGAATCGTGCATGTGGAGCGAGAACACCAGCAGGTCCAAGAAGCCACATCTAACCAACGGGTAGAGCTGACATTGCATTGTGGTGCATCGGACTGTGTCGCTGTTGCGGTCCTGGTTCAGAAAGGAGGAGCCATCCAGCAGGTGGATAAGCTAGACGACTTCAAGCTTGTGGTTGCTGGGACCAATGTTCTTGGTGAGGTACGCGAGCTGGCTGATTGCCAACTCTACAGACAGAAAACTAAGTCATATGCACTTCTGCGCCTAACCAGTGGAAGCGACGACCTCAAGTCGGCACTCGAGGGCTGTCACCACCTCGGGGGCAGGGACATCCCACATAATCAGGGCAACCGGCTCAGCTTCAACATCGGAAACCTCATAGCTGGGACTCGCTCATTAGGTGTGATGGTACTTTACTTTGGCTATGCTAAGGTATGCGTGTCGAACACATCAGGAATTCAGCTTGAGCGTGCATAGAGCACGACTCCTGTCGTCACCGTGGTCTCCGATGCAGCTGCCACCACTACTATAAGCTCTGCTGTCTTCTGACCTGTCGTTGCTTCATAGTCGAGCATTGGCTCAGATATCTTTACAGCCTCTAGTACTCATCGAGACTCTCATCTGCCTCTTTGAGGCTCTGGTTGGCCTGAGCTCGGAGTTGTCGTTGGCGTGCCTCCCTCTGGCGCATATGCTCGAGGGTTTTGCTGTACTCAAACTTCTCCTTAGACAGCTTCTCCATCGCCTGGTTATGACACTCACGATTGACCTCTGCCGCCTTCTTGTCGGCGAAGCCAAGTCCCCAGTTCGCTAAGGCAAACACGCCCGCATTCAAGATTGCGGATGCCATGCTATAGACTACAGTTTAAAGCTACTATATAGCTGCCCAGCGACGTGATGTATGAACCAGAGGCTGATCCAGTCAAGGATATAGATGATGAGGACTATGAGGATTATGATGCATACGACTACGATGTAGCGGAGACCGTGGGTGAGTATGATGATGTAGAGCCTGAATCCCACAAGCTAGTACACAGAGCGAAAGGAATCTATCGCATGTAAAAGGTTCTATCGGTCCGCTGGCAGCCGTTGGGCCTCTGATCGCTCTGTTCACAACGAAGGCTGGCGAGACGGTCCGCAAGATCGCCAGCAATGCTCTCCATGGTGTGGAGAAGATTTCTGAAGCCATACCAGCCATCGCCTCAGGAGTAGGTACGTTCTTCGGAGTCGCAGACCCTTGGCTACTGTACGTTGCCATAGTGCTTGTGGTCGAACATTTAAGCCGTACTATATAAAGATGGCGTCTCTGTATGCCCTGGTCAAGTCCTTCCGAGGGTTACTCGATAAACTACCGTTCATGGAGGTGTTTGAGGTGGTCTTCAGTGATAGTCGAATGAATGACGGCCATCGGTTCATCTGTTTTGAGTTCACCCAGGCCGTGCGTGACAGGACGGGAGTGGAGGTCAGTGATAAAATCAGCCAGGCTGTGCGTGACAGGACGGGAGTGGATGTCAGTGATGAAATCCGGGAGTTCCGTCTTTCTTGAGGAACTCTACTATCAGCCTGGTGGATATTACCGTAAGTCCTCTCAACTACTCGAGGCTGCACGTCGCAAGGGCTACAACTTCACATTGGGGACAGTTAGCCAGACCTCGTCCATGGCACATCAAGCATGCCCATTTCGAGGAAACTGTCCCGAACAGAGTTCGCCAGGCAGATGTTCTATTCCTTACACACGACTCGCTTGGCCGTAAGACCTACAAGTATGCGCTCACCATCGTCGATGTCGCCAGCAGGTACAAGGGGGCAGTACCGCTCACAGGCAAGGCAGCCGGCCAGGTGGCCCAGGCATTCCAGGGTGTCTACGAGGCTTCGGAAAATCCCCTCCAGTGGCCGGAATTGTTGCAGGCGGATGAGGGTAAGGAGTTCAGAGGGGAGACTGCAGCCCTCATGCAGAATAAACGAAATCACTGATTTCTTTTTTCACGAGAGAGTTGATACTTACCTCCCTAATACTCTTTGATATTGCTAAATATCGGCTTTCACTTAATAAAACACACAGATTTAAAAAGAAAGGTGCCCCTTATAGGCAGGTAGTCAGAAGTCAGTCAGGCGGATGCCAGCCCCACCACCGTGCATCCGCTTTTGTTTCTGCGAGAATTCTTAATACTTACCAGATGTACTATTATGATAATGTCTCTTATCTAGTCTAGCTCAAAATAAACAATTAAAAACTCCGCACTCTCCTGGTCCCGCCCATACTGTGTCCGGGAATTACCATAGCCGCAGGTACCGAGTCAATTCCCAATCACAGTCAGATTCGTCTTATATTTGTCTTGACAAACAGCGAAAGCAGCTCAACCTCACCTCAGCGGGGCCATAGTACATCTGGTAAGTATTAAGAATTCTCATAGAAACAAAAGCGGATGCTTTTTTGATTCTACTTCGAATAATACTTACCAGATGTACTATTATGATAAACTCCGGATTTCGACAGCCAGGAAATGCCGGTGGGAGGAGGTGAGGCACGAACCAGCACTCATCTACCATCCAACAGAGAAGGTTGTGAAGAGACTAGAACCCTGGCATACGCTTGGGTTCTGCCATCTGACTCATAGAGTGCTAAACTTCCATGGTCTAGACCATGCTCCCCACCTCTTTTGTCCGCACAAAATTCAGAGGGCTGTCAATGGGGATGCAACACCCACCAGACCCGTGTCAGCCCCAAGTCTCAGCTAGGGCAGTCCAGTAGAGTGCAAAGAAGCTACTACAACCTCTAATTTATAAAATATCAGTATATAGATTAGATTTTCAAATTGGAATGAGTCTAATGTCCGTTTGAGAGGATAAATATACTCTTGTACCAGACTATTTACCTAAGCAGTCTGGTATTTCGACTGTAAGTAAATTATATTTATAGTCACTTAATTAATGTAAACACTCACCAATTTGAGTGCTTGATCTTTTCTTGATCATCACAGCTCGGCCCAATCCACGGTCGTACTCAAGTCATGTGCATAGCCATTGTTCAGTGTAAGTGGAAGACTTTGTGATGTGTGCGAAGTAGTGGTCGGATGTGGCTTAGTTTAGATTCGATAAGTTAGCGACGGCTACCAGATTAATTGCGCTGGAGATGTCGCGAAGGTAGAAATCAGTGAATGACGACTCGACATGCCATTGTGCTACAGACCTCATCTCCTCTAATGAGACACCCTTATAAAGGGCCGATGATGCTGCCAGTGCTCGGACCTGATGGGCATTCGCACGATCAATCTGCTTTCCTGTAGCGATTTTGTGCGACATCTGAATAGCATCAACTATCCAACGAGAAATAGTATCTTTCGAGGCGCGTAAATGAGGAGCTTTGAGACATAACCACGGAGATTTCGGGTCATCTCTCCACTCATCAGTACATTTCTTATACATTTTCAGACATCTGACAGGACACCAAGCAGAAGAGTTTGGGTTATGTCTAGTTAAACTTGGCAAATTGATCGGCTGTCCTGGATATTTAAGTGACTGATTCTTTGCCAGGAAACAAAGACGTGGAAGTAATCTTAAACCTTCACCCGTGACGACAAAACAGTCTTGTTCGGCAGAAAGCACATGTATTTCTCTTCTCCTTCTCGCCGACGCTGCTGCAACCATGAAAACTGATTTAATAGTTAACAGTTTAATGTCTATAGATCTAATTGGTTCAAAGGGAACATGCCCTAAAACCTGTAGAACAAGAGATAGATTCCATTCTGTGATAGGAATTGGCTGTCTAGGTCGCAGATTGCTCATTCCTTTAATAACTTCATTCAAGGTGTCATTCTCCACTCCTTCAATGGCCAGACTGGGAATGACTCAAGCTAATGCAGACTTATATGCTGCTAGGGTTGAAGGTACAAGTTTATCATCTTCGTATAAATGACAGATAAAATCTGCTACATGTTGAACAGATGCAGAAAAGGGATTAATATCTCTTCCCTCACACCACTCTGCAAATTTGTTGATTCTATAATTATATGTTCTCGTGGTTGAACCTCTTCTGGCTGAAGCAACAAACTTCGCTGCTTGCTCAGAAAAGCCACCCTTAATTGCACGCTGCTTCATAACATCCATGCAGTCAATTCGAACATTTCTGGTCTGTCGTGATGGTACAGACCCTTGTTCTGAGAGATTAGATCTCTTCTGTCTGGAAGAGGGATTGGATTGCAGACCAGAAGGTCCAGCAGATCTGTAAACCATGATCGGCCTGGCCAATAAGGGGCGATCAGTAGCACTTGGCACATTCCCTCTCTTATCTTTGCCAGAACTTTTGGGATGAGAATCGTTGGAGGATACGGCTACGCGTACATTCCCTTCCAACTTATCGCTAGTGCGTCTACCGCTAGAGCTAGCAGGTCCGGGATCTGTGACACGTAAGTGACCATCTTTGCGTTTTGTTTCATCGCAAACAGGTCCACATTTGGCTTGCCCCAATGTTTGAATAGAACCTCCGCTACCGACTGGTTGAGCTGCCATTCCGTCGGATGACAAATCGTCCTTCGACCGAGAGCATCCGCTAGGATGTTCAATCTTCCTGGAATGTGTGCTGCCCGAAGAATAACATTCCTCTCTTGGCACCACAGCAGAAGGTTCCAAATCATCATACACAACTCTGGCGATCTCGTCCCGCCTTGGCGGTTCAAATAAGACACCACTGTTGAGGTGTCTGTCCTTATTATGACAATCTTGTCTTGAATTAGATTCTCGAACTTTCGAAGTGCCAATACCACTGCTAATAGTTCGAGAACATTGATATGTTTCTGCACATTGGTCCGATCCCATTCCCCTGACACTGACTGATCGTCCAATACCACTCCCCAACCCGTCGTCGATGCATCTGTGAAGATGGACATCTGTGGTTGAGGAGGCTGTAGAGGAACACCTCGCAGGAGATTCTGTTCCGATAACCACCACTGAAGGTGGAATATCAATGGTTCTTTTACTGGTATCCTCAGAGATAACGGATCCGTTCTCTGAGACCAGAATGACATCAGATACATCTGAATTGGCCTGCACCCGAGTGCCGCATATGGAACCACCTTCTCCAGAGATACTAGTAAACCCAGTATCCTGAGAAATTGGCGCGCCGTCAGATAGGCTCCCAGAGAAACCGACTCCAAAACTGCAATCAGGCTCTTGACTCTGCTCTCCGCCGGAAAAGCTACGCCGTCCCTGAGATTGAAAAATATTCCCCAGATAAATATACTCCTGGGATGGAGTCAATTCTGATTTCTCTAGATTCACAATCCATCCTAGATCCTTCAATAAGGCTAGTACTACCTGAAGATTGTTGTGCAGAGTGACTGGATTCCCGGCCTTTAGCAGCCAGTCGTCTATGTAAGTATGAACAGCTATGTTTCTCCTGCGAAGGAAAGAAGTCATGGCGAGAACCACTTTGGTGAAGACCCTCAGTGCTGTGGTTAGGCCGAATGCAAGCGCATTGAATTCCCAAACATTGTCTTGGAATGCAAAGCGAAGGTATTTCTGAAAAGGAATTGACATTGGAATATGAAAATAAGCATCCTTCAGATCTATCGACACTGCCCACATGCCTTTTCTCAGCCCTGTCATTACCGCTGCTACAGTCTCCATCTGAAATTTGGGAGAAAGAATAAATTTGTTCAATGGTTTGAGATTGAGAATTGGTCTCCATCCTCCGGTACGTTTCAGAATGAGGAACATCATCGAATAGAAGCCTAGTGAAGACTGCTTGCGGACTAGATGAATCGCATTTTCTGACGAAGAGATTCTATTTCTGAGCAAATGGCATCTAGACGATCTGATTCCCTTGGAATGGGAGTCCATATTGGAGTCGATGTTAACGGAACTAACGATTGATGGATGAGCCAGTCCGGTTCGTAGCCGTTTCTTATCCACAGGAATCTGTCCACAGCTGGCAGTCAAGATTGCACGAGAAGACGCTAAATCGCTTGGGTGAAGATTCTCGACTCCATTCGCTCCTGACGTCACCGGGACTGGTTCCGCCGGAAACCCGTCAGGACCGACCTCCATGGCCGCCCCCGGCTTCTTGTAATATGACGGTCCGGAACCGCCGCCACGGTTACCCTTACGGTAACCGCCGCGGCCCGAACCGCCACCCTTCTTGTCATCCTCATATGGCCTCTTATTAGAGGGCTTGTACGAGGATGAACGGCCAGGTCCTTGAGAGCCGGATGGCCGATGGGCATCACGGCCAGAAGGACGTACCCTGCAGGACGGTATGAGAACGCCCTTTAGACTTCCCAGCCAATGCCCTGTTCAGCGCCTCTCGTTCCCCGACGGAAAGCCGTGGAACCCGGGCATACTGATGGTAGGCCTGCTCCGGAAAACGGACCCTACTCCTTATCCCCTTTGGGGCCTTGGGCAGTGCATACTCTGGCTGAACCAGACGGTATGCCGCAACTTTCAGCATGTCGGAAGTCTGCGTGTCCAACGGGAGTGTTGGCATGGCAGAAGAGCCACTTAACAGAGCGCTAGCCGCTCGCTCTGACATCCACTCCATCGCCGGATCGCGCTGAGATCCAAGATCAGATGCCAACCCGAGACGGTCGGACATCCACCCAACGACCTGCACTCATTCAGCTTCGGTGCAGAAAACGGATTCGTCCATTAATGAACTTCCGTTCTCATCCTCCCTCTCTCCCTTGGATGAGAGGGCCACAGACGATCCATGCTGAGAGCTATGGGACACACTTCTACCAACATAGAGCGCATCCATAGCCCGACTACCCGCGGCACCGGTGTTCATCGAATCTCCGGACCCGGATTCCTCGCAGTCCATCGGCTCCAGCACGGGAGTCGGGACCACGACCGCTTTACCTACGGCAGGTGACGACATTCCGATAGGAGCCGCACCCAAAGCCGCCAGGATGCCGGTAGGAACCGCAAAACACGGCTCCGCCGACACCTCAGGTTGCACAAAACCCGGATGGAAGATACCCGACGGAACGTCGACATCACCATCCGCTTGGCAAACCCGTACAAATCCCGAGGGAGACCCCTGGGAAGTACCGGGCATAGCCGTCATCGAGATATCCGGCATCTTCCATAAGAAGATCTTCCTCCTCCACCGTCGGCTCTTGAGCCAAGGACAGAGAAGGGGCAGGTGCTTGTCCCTCCGCAGAACTAGCCGGACCACCTAAGGGTTGCCCTGCACTAGCTTGCATCGACGGGACCGTGGACTGGAAAGACTCGAACATAGCCTTAAACTGGGCTGCCCATACGCCCACTGAATCCATGCGGTCATTCAGACGACCTTCTAGTCCTTTCAGAGACGCCTGATCCAGCTTAGCCGCCTTGTCCTTCGCGATCCTCTCCAGGCGCGCACGTCGATCCCGATCAAACTCTGCCACCATCGCCGATGACCACTTGGTGCACACATCACATGGGCTTCCAACTTTACACTTCGTGCTAGCTACACAGTGATGGCCTGAGTACTTGCGCTTCATGAACCTGTTGCACTTTTGACAGAGCATGTCCTGGTTCTTTGCTTTCTGCGAACACAGAGAAGAATTAAAACGCTGCACATGACAAACGATGACGAGCAATACGCACAATTGACTTGATGGTAAGGAATTACTTAGAAAACATTAACTTTCTCTTAAATTAATGATAATCAAGCCTTTAGGCAGGAAAATTTCTGAAACTTTTTTGAGTGAAAATTAAAAAACAACTTAGAAGTTAACTAATGTTAAAACAACCAAGAATTAAACGCCGATCGCTACAAACACCCTCGACAATGAAGCGAGAGCTAAAAATCGGCATAAAACAGAGTGCCTAGACACGCCAAGCCAAGCGAAAATATTAATCATGGGCGCCGCCATCTTGGCTAAGGGCGCATCCATCTTGAGAGGAACCGAGTCGCAAGAGAAATTAACCGAGTACCCGAATTAAAACTAAAAGTTAACGGGTACAAAGCGACTCCAACAATTGCTACCATTTTAGAATAATGTGGCAATTTAAGGAAATTTCAAACAGTCATTATGACACGAATGTATAAATTCTAGATTGATACAACCTGGCCCTGTGATGATTTCCCCTTGTCCTCCATGAAGCCAACGATGATTCATGTATAACACACTTAAATCCGCTTAAAATTGCAAAATTTTGAGCCAACAAATCATGCGACTTTTCAAACGCGCAAAATAGACGAATCTGACTGTGATTGGGAATTGACTCGGTACCTGCGGTTATGGTAAATCCCTGACACAGTATGGGCAGGACCAGGAGAGTGCGGAGTTTTTAATTGTTTATTTTGAGCTAGACTAGAGAATAGACATTATCATAATAGTACATCTGGTAAGTATTATTCGAAGTAGAATAGTACTTCCTCTGATTAATTTATTGGCTGACACACATGCAACATAATAAGAGCCTGAAGACCGAGCTTCAGTGGGGCGGAGAGGCCGGGTCCGTATTAGGGAGGTAAGTATCAACTCTCTCGTGAAAAAAGAAATCCGTGATTTTGTTTATTTCACTTCAAGAGTATACTTACCTCCCTAATACCCTTTGATATTGCCAGAATTCGTCAGTGAATTCGGCGGGAGGGAGGCGAGGTCAAAAGACCAGCTCTTCCCTATGCGCTTTTCTGCGACTAAGGCACTTAAACTTCTGAAATTGTGTGGAAACACAATCAGGAATAGATAGGAAACATCGGCTAACACAAACCAATGGCTGAGAGATGACCAATAGTCATATGCGCTCCCCCCTCCTCTTGGGAGGAAGACTGAATGACCTCAATGTCCCATACGCTCTCTACGTACAAGTGCCATGTACTAAAGGACATTAAACGAAAAGGCTTCATTTTCGTATACTCTCAATAATGAACCACATAAGACACGTACCATCACCATATTAATAACGAAGGGTCACGTGACATTACAAAAAACCATGGACAACACACACAAGACTGACCCTGTGGAAGATTGGTGCAGTCATCATTTCCCCATTGGTGAAGACTGATGCAGCCCATAAAGTAGATGTTTCCATCATCAAAATATGTACACCTAGATTAGCTTTTCAAAATCGATAAGGCGAGAGAATTCGAGGTGTCACGGAGATAATGGTCGGTAAAACTTGACTCACAGTGCCACTGAGCTACTGACATAATGTCATCCACAGGTACCCAATTAAATAGGGCAGTGGAAGCCACTACACCTCGGACACTGTGAGGCTTGGCCATGTCAACTTGTTTACCTGTTGCAGATTTATGGCAAAATTGAATACACTCTACAATCCACCTGGAAATGGTGTCCTTTGACGCCCTGCCATGGGGCTCAATATATGACAACCATAACGCTGTTGGGTCCGTCCGCCAATCTTGAGTACGTTGTTTGTACCAGATTAATGCTCGGACTGGACACCATAGTTTTGAATTAGGATCAAACCTAGTCAAAGCTGGTAAAATTATCGGTTGACCCGGATATTTCAAAGACTGGTTCTTCGCCATGAAATTTATCCTGGGTAGAAGCCTAAGGCCTTCCCCTGTAACCACAAAACGGTCTGCCGCGGCTGACAAGGCATGAATCTCACTCCTACGCCTAGCCGAGGCCGCAGCAATTAAAAATACAGTTTTAAGCGTCAACATTTTCATAGAAATGGAGCTTAGTGGTTCAAATGGCCTATCAGCTAGCACCAGAAGCACTAGAGATAAACTCCAAGACGGAATCACTGGGGAATGGCATAGCGGTAACAGTCGGTTTTCCTGCCAGCCACGGGCGCTGGTCCCATTGACTGGCCGACTGATCCACGGCAAGATCTGGCCTGACATTGATTAGCCACTGACAACTGTCAGACCAGTCTTCCTCCGTGGCCACCTGTGAATGCTCTACAAGACGAGGGCCTTCGTCATCCTCCTGAGCAATCACAGGTGTGTATGTGGCTGGAGGAACTGATACGCCTGAAAGAACAGGCATGCCAAACTGACTGGCTTGACCAGGAGCAGGCGCTGTGGTATTGCGTGGGGAAAATTTCACCACACCACGGCCCTGGCCAGCACCTGCTACACCATCGGCAAACCGAGGTATGCGGTAAAACTGGCCATCAGATCCAGCCCGGGCTACCTTCTGCGCCGTGCTTTCTTTTAACGCTACTCCTGCGTGAGTAGTACCGTGGACAATGTCGCCCGTGTTCCCCGCGAGGGGTGCATGTACGTCAATGTCCATGGCCACGGCGCCAGAAGGAGAACCCAGCAGATAATCCTCTTCTTCCTAGCCAGAAAGATTAGACTCCAGGTTAGCAAAGAATGCTAACCCGGACTGGCCAGGAGAGGTACCATAGGAGGAACTGGTACCTGCAGGGTGCGGATAATCCTGGCCTGATAAGCAGGCAGGTTCCAGCGACACCTGACCACGAACAACCGGTGCGGCAAGCCTGCTGCCAGTGTTCCTACCATGGATTTCACCCTCTATTAGAGCCACCTCTGAATCATGGTCGAAAACTGATAGGTCCCTAAATAGTACCGATTCAGAGGCGGGGATTATCTGCTCCGGAGCAGATGAAGAGGACAACGAAAGATTTGGACCAGGAAGCATGCCACGAAGCAACTCTGGGACCAAATCTTTAATTGTCCTCTTCATCTCTCCCATAATCTCAAAGCGGAAGGCCTCCATATCCATAGCGGACGAGACCTTCCTCTTACCCTTCTTACCAGGACCCTCTTTCTTAAGTTTCCTCTCCTCCTCTGGAGCCTTCTCCCTGGTCTGCAATGATAGAAATTCAGGCATTAGCTCCCACCCCCCCACTTTTTACAGATCTCACATTTAAGCAATGGCCCACATGGACTGCACTGGAAGCATAAATGGGGGAAGAACTTATCCATCCTACCACATGTAGGACAACCAGGCCTCTGAAACACACCAGAGGACGAAGACAATGAGTATTACAGATATTGAACTCAACACGAAATAAACAAGGAGGAATGGGCCATAAAGACCCAAGCTAATAATAATAAATCAGCGTTGGACAAAACTTTTAACTGACAGTAAGGCGCAAGGCTGATTATGACGTCATAACTTCAAGAATAAGAAGTTAATTCGATCCGAAACAAAACCTCCAGGTGTAAGGACGAATTGTAATCATATCCAGAACATCCTAACTAGACAGGATAGTTTATACAGACTATACAAACATCAGATAAACAGTGATAAATGGCAGTAAGATTTTATAAATATTTTCAAATATAATTGAAAAGCCTCATATCATAGCTAGAGTACCTGAGTCTTTAGCATAGACAAACCATCTGATCTGATGAACCAGACATCTCGTAGGCTTGCAGTTCTTTGGGGTCAGGATTGCAGAGGTGAGTGGGCTCACTCGTGGCGCCCTCTAAGGAGTAGCCAACTGACACAGAGATAGGTATGCGAGTACTCTCGATCGTGAGAGTCTCCGTAGGATGAGTCTTGATACCATCTAGGAGTGCTTCGAAGTCGTAATCTATGAAGTGTGGGTATGGGACAGTCCGAACTCGTTTAGGGACGCTTGGGCAGCGTTTTATATAGCACTCCCACTGTACCACAAGCGTGCATCCAGAGGCTCTCAGCTTCTCCTCTCTCAGGACTGTCTTGCGGTATCTTTGTTCGGCATCCTCACCTCGCTGGTGTTGTGTTCTTGATGTAGAAGGCGTGGTGGTTCCACACTCCGATGGTCATGTGTCACGGTAGTGAGCCGCTTGCCTGATCAAGTGCCAGGTGCCCTCTTCGGTTGGTTCATACACGCGAATTCCGATCTTGGTGAAGAACTCTACCTTGTCCAGCTGATCCAGCGAGGTCTTGCGGACATCAGGTACTGTCACTGTCTTGCCGTAGAACTGTGTGGTACGCTCTCGTGCAGGAGCTGTACTTCTATCAACTCTCGCTCCTCGGTGGACTGCTAGACATCTCCAGAGACACATGTTGTCCCTGTAAGTGTCGAGGGCATTCATCCTCTTCTTCTGCCATAGCCAGTCTGGGAGGGGGCCTGTCCCAAGCAGAGGTTGTCGGTCGATGACGGCCCTGACCTCAACGTTGATTGATCGAACGAAAGCCCACTTGGTGTTGAGTCGATCGATATTGTCTGTGTCGAGGCGGGCTTTCTCTCTTGCTGCCACCCAGTCCTGAGCTGCTCCTATCGTATTCAGCCACGGGCTCCCTGGAGCATTCTTGTGGAAGAGCATCACCCTACCGTCTTCGATGTGACGGATGCGATAGGTATGGGTGTAGCGGAGGTAGAAGGCGCTCTGGACAGTCTGCTGGATCTTTTGCATGATCTGGCCTGTGAGGTCTCCTTCTAAACCTCTGAAGAATGTCCAGCGTACTGACTGGTGTCCTCTATCCTCTGTCTCCCTTTCGCCGGTCAAGAATGTGTTCGCCTTCTCGCCTTATGCTCCGGGCTAAGGGTTCAGACCTCGGCCCCCTTATGCTCCGAGCTGGGTTCAGATCTCGGCATCGCTTAACGCTCCTGCGTTTGAGAGTTAAGCGCACCAGTGGATGGGCCTCCATCTGCCTCTCTACAGTCTTGGCTCGCAAGCTAGCAGTCACCTCCTCGTCCAACTGACGAAGCTAACGTATCCGCTGCGCTTTCTTTTGGGGATTCCAAGGATCATCTTTGGTAAGCGCTGGAAACCTTCCCGTCATCATTGCTCGGGAGAGTCGCTTCTGCCACTCCTCGGCATGGACCTGGTCGAACATCTGGAGCAGGTCGGCTTTCTTGGCCTTAGAGTAGCCTCTAAGGCCGAATTGCTTTGCAATAGCGCGAAGCTGTGTAACAGTACTCATGGTGTATATCCCTGTGGATGCCTGTCTCTAAATGGGCGTTCAGACCCTATTATGTGTGGCGATCAGTACCTGTGGGTGGTGTATATCCCTGTGTCTG
Organism: Chaetoderma sp. LZ-2023a; assembly: GCA_034401795.1. Lineage (NCBI taxonomy): Eukaryota > Metazoa > Mollusca > Caudofoveata > Chaetodermatida > Chaetodermatidae > Chaetoderma > Chaetoderma sp. LZ-2023a. The sequence goes on along the minus strand of CM067370.1, from coordinate 106,635,504 downwards.
CCTGTCTGGGCGTTCAGACCTATTATGTGTGGTGCTGGCGATCAGTACCTGTGGGTGGTGTATATCCCTGTGGATGCCTGTCTCTAAATGGGGATTCAGACCCTATTATGTATGCCGATCAGTCCTGTGGGTGGTGTATATCCCGGTGGATGCCTGTCTGGGCAGGTGGTGGCCCTCGCACCCTATGCCCCAGGGATTGAGAGGGTGGTGGGGGCCACAGATCTGGCGGCCAGTTGAGGGAGGTGGTACCCCGAGTGTCGGTAATAAAATGATACAACCTCCCTCAACTGGCAGCCGTTCGGCGATCCGTGGCCCCCACCGCACTCTCAATCCCTGGGGACCTCCATCTAGAGGCATACACCAACCACCTGCAACCCTAAGGGCCTCCATCTAGAGGCCTACACCAACCACATGCACCCCTATGCCCAGGGATTCAAAAAAGCATACTTACCAGATGTACTATTATGATAATGTCTATTATCTAGTCTAGCTCAAAATAAACAATTAAAACTCTCCTGGTCCTGCCCATACTGTGTCCGAGAATACCATAGCCGCGGGTACCGAGTCAATTCCCAATCACAGTCAGATTCGTCTTATATTTGTCTTGACAAACAGCGAAAGCAGCTCAGCCTCACCTCAGCGGGGCGGCTGAGGGAGGGCCATAGTACATCTGTTAAGTATTACGAGTTCTCGTAGAAACAAAAGCGGATGCTTTTTTTATTCTACTTTGAATAATACTTACCAGATGTACTATTATGATAAACTCCGGATTTCAACAGCCAAGAAATACCGGTGGGAGGAGGTGAGGCTCGAACAAGCACTCATCTACCATCCAACAGAGATGGTTGTGAGGAGACTAGAACCCTGGCATACGCTTGGGTTCTGCCATCTGACTCATAGAGTGCTAAACTTCCATGGTCTAGACCACGCTCCCCCCCCCCCCCCTCATTTGTCCGCACAAAATCCAGAGGGCTGTCAAAAAGGGAATGCAACACCCACCAGACCCTACTACAACTTCTAATTTTGAAAAAATATCAGTATATCGATTAAGTTTTCAAATTGGAGTGAGTCTAATGTCTGTTTGAGAGGATAAGTATACTCTTACACCAGACTATTTACCTAAGCAGTCTGGTATTTCGACTGTAAGTAAATTATTTATAGTCACTTAATTAATGTAAACACTCACCATTTTGAGTGCTTGGTCTTTTAGTTCATCACAGGAGCTCGGCCCAATCCACGGTCGTTCTCAGGTCATGTGCATGGCCATTGTTCAGTGCAGGTGGAAGAACTTGTGATGTGTGCGAAATAGTGGTCGGATGTGGCTTAGTTTAGATTCGATAAGTTAGCGACGGCTACCGGATTAAGTGCGCTGGAGATGTCGCGAAGGTAGAAATCAGTAAATGACGACTCGGCATACCATTGTGCTACAGACTTCACCTCCTCTAATGAGACACCCTTATAAAGGGCCGATGCTGCTGCTAGTGCTCGGACCTGATGGGCATTCGCATGATCAATCTGCTTTCCTGTAACGATTTTGTGCGACATCTGAATAGCATCGGGTCATCTCTCCACTCCTCAGTACGTTTTTTTAATACATTTTCAGACATCTGACAGGACACCAAGCAGAAGAGTTTGGGTCATGTCTAGTTAAACTTGGAAAATTGATCGGCTGTCCAGGATATTTAAGTGACTGATTCTTTGCCAGGAAACAAAGACGTGGAAGTAGTCTTAAACCTTCACCCAAGACGACAAAACGGTCTTGTTCGGCAGAAAGCGCATGAATTTCGCTTCTCCTTCTCGCCGACGCTGCTGCAACCAAGAAAACTGATTTAATAGTTAACAGTTTAATATCTATAGATCTAATTGGTTCAAATGGAGCATGCCCTAAAATCTGTAGAACAAGAGATAGATTCCATGCTGGGATAGGAATTGGCTGTCTAGGTCGCAGACTGCTCATTCCTTTAATAACTTCATTTAAAGTGTCATTTTCCACTCCTTCAATGGCCAGACTGGGAATGACTGAAGCTCATGCAGACTTATATGCTGCTAAGGTTGAAGGTACAAGTTTGTCAACTTCGTATAAATGACAGATAAAATCTGCTACGTGTTGAACAGATGCAGAAAAGGGATCGATATCTCTTCCCTTACACCACTCTGCAAATTTGTTGATTCTATAATTATATGTTCTCGTGGTTGAACCTCTTCTGGCTGAAGCAACAAACTTCGCTGCTTGCTCAGAAAAGCCACTCTTAATTTCATGCTGCTTGATAACATCCATGCAGCTAATTTGAACATTTCTGGTCTGTCGTGGAAGTACAGACCCCTGTTCTGAGAGATTAGATCTCTTCTGTCTGGAAGAGGGATTGGATTGCAGACCAGAAGGTCCAGCAGATCTGTAAACCATGATCGGCCTGGCCAATAAGGGGCGATCAGTAGTACCTGGCACATACCCTCTCTTATCTTTGCCAGAACTTTTGGGATGAGAATCGTTGGAAGATATGCATACGCGTACATTCCCTTCCAACTTATCGCCAGTGCGTCTACCGCTAGAGCTAGCGGGTCCGGGATCGGTGACATGTATGAGACCATCTTTGTCTTTTGATTCATCGCAAACAGGTCCACATTTGGCGTGCCCCAATGTTTGAATAGAATCTCCGCTACCGATTGGTTGAGCTGCCATTCCGTCGGACGACAAACCATCCTTCGACTGAGAGTATCCACTAAGATGTTCAGTCTTCCTGGAATGTGTGCTGCCCGAAGAATAACATTCCTCTCTTGGCACCACAGCAGAAGGTTCCAAATCATCATGCACAACTCCGGTGATCTTGTCCCGCCATGGCGGTTTAAATAAGACACCACTGTTGAGTTGTCTGTCCTTACTAGGACAAGCTTGTCTCGGATTAAGCTCTCAAATTTTCGAAATGCTAATGTCACCGCTAATAAATCGAGAACATTGATATGTTTCTGCGCATTGATCCGATCCCATTCCCCTGACACTGACTGATCGTCCAATACCGCTCCCCAACCCGTTGTTGATGCATCTGTGAAGATGGACATCTGTGGTTGAGGAGGTCGTAGAGGAACACCTCGCAGGAGATTCTGTTCTGATAAACACCACTGAAGGTGGAATATCAATGGTTCTTTTACTGGTATTTTCAGAGATAATGGATCCGTTCTCCGAGACCAGAATGACATTAGATACATCTGAATCGGCCTGCGCCTGAGTGCCGCATAAGAAACCACTTTCTCTAGAGACACTAGTAAACCCAGTATCCTGAGAAACTGGTGTGCCGTCAGATAGGCTCCTAGAGAAACTGACTCCAGTACTGCGATCAAACTCTTGACTCTGCTCTCCGCCGGAAAAGCTACGCCGTCCCTGAGGTTGGAAAATATTTCCAGATAAACAAACTCCTGAGATGGAGTCAATTCTAATTTCTCTAGATTCACAATCCATCCTAGATCCTATAGCAAGGCTAGGACTACCTGCAGATTGTTGCGCAGACTGACTGGATTACCAGACTTTAGCAGCCAGTCGTCTATGTAAGTATGAGCAGCTATGTTTCTCCTGCGAAGGTAAGAAGTCATGGCGAGTACCACTTTGGTGAAGACCCTCGGTGCTGTGGTCAGGCCGAATGGAAGCGCATTGAATTCCCAAACATTGTCTTGGAATGCAAAGCCAAGGTACATGTATTTCTGAAAAGGAATTGACATTGGAATATGAAAATATGCATCCTTCAGATCTATCGACCCTGCCCACATGCCTTTCTCAGCCCTGTCATCACCGCTGCTACAGACTACCATCTGAAATTTGGGAGAAAGAATAAATTTGTTCAGCGGTTTGAGATTGAGAATTGGTCTCCATCCTCCGGTACGTTTCGGAATGAGGAACATCATCGAATAGAAGCCTAGGGAGGACTGATTGCGGACTAGATGAATCGCCTTCTTCTGCTGAAGAGATTCTATTTCTGAGCAAATGGCATCTAGACGATCGGATTCCCTTGGAACGGGAGTCCACACTGGAGTCGATGTTAACGGAACTAACGATTGACGGATGAGCCAGTTCGGTTCGTAGCCGTTTCTTAACCACTGACAGACTAAACAATCTCGCACGACCTGTTCCCATTGGCTTGAGAACTGTTGAAGTCTGCCTCCGACGGTAGGAATCTGCATACAGCTGGCGGTCAAGTTTGCACGATAAGACGCTAAATCGCTTGGGTGAAGATTCTCGACTCCCTTTGTTCCTGACGTCACCGGAACTGATTCCGCCGGAAACCCGTCAGGAACGGCCTCCTCGCGGCTTCTTGGAATATGACGGTCCGGAACCGCCACCACGGTTATCCTTACGGTAACCGCTGCGGCCCGAACCGCCACCCTTCCTGTCATCCTCATACGGCCTCTTATTAGAGGACTTGTATGAGGACGAATGGCCAGGTCCCTGAGATCCAGATGCCCGATGGGTATCACGGCAAGAAGGACGGAAGGGCGATCTTTGGCACTGCCTCTGCTGCTCGTGCCGATGCTGTTTATAGGACTGCTGCGGCTGTGTCCTCTTAGTCGACTTCCACGACTTGCGGACTACTTCCTGTTCAGCAACCATTGACGCGACCTTGGGTAAGGCTTGTCGTGCCGAGCCGTTGAACAAGCCTGGACAAATGAAAGGCGCAGAAGATAACGCAGCCCTCATCTCAGGTCCTGGTTCTACACAATTGAGAACCATTCCTCGTCGCTCTGCCAACGATCTGGTGATCACCCTGGCCAGGCAATCTTGGGACAAGCGCATAGTGTCCCGAACAACTCCGGGCGCATCCTCTGGCACTTGTCCACCTTCCGCCGCGCAGGTCAGCATACCCTGCAGGACGGTACATCCGTGCGAGAGCGCAGCCATGGCTGCCCTCGCTGCATCTTCAATGAGCGTTAGCTCATTGAACGGATCTTTATTGGTCTGCGAAACCAAAGGACGAGACCACCCCTTAGCCTTCCCAGCCAACGGCCTATTCAGCGCGTCTCGTTCCCCGATGGAAGCCGTGGAACCCGGGCATACTGATGGTAGGCCTGCTCAGGAAAACGGACCCTACTCCTTATCCCCTTCGGGGCCTTGGGCAACGCATACTCTGGCTGAACCAGACGATATGCCGCAACCTCCAACATGTCAGAAGTCTGCGTGTCCAAAGGCATGGCCGAAGAGCCACTTGACAGAGCGCTAGCCGCTCGCTCTGACATCCGTTCCATCGCCGGATCGCGCTGAGATCCTAGATCCGATGCCAACCCGAGACGGTCAGACATCCAGCCAAGGACATGCACCCATTCAGCTTCGGTGCAGAAAGCGGATTAGTCCATCAATAGACTACCGTTTTCATCCTCCTTCTCACCGTTAGATGAGTAGGCCACCGACGATCCATGCTGAGAGCTATGGCCCGCACTTCTGCCAACATGACGCGCGTCCATAGCCCGGCGGCACCGGTGTCCAACGAATCACCAGCGGACCACAGCGTCTTTTACTACAGTAGGTGCCGGCATTCCGAGAGGAGCCGCACCTAACGCCGCCGGGATGCTGCTAGGAACCGTAAAACACGGCTCCACCGACAACACGGGTTGCACGAAATCCGGGTGGAAAATGCCAGACGGAACGTCGACATCACCACCTGATTGGCAAACCCGTACAAATCCCGAGGGAGATCCCTGGGATGTACTAGGCATAGCCGTCTGCGAAATATCTGGCATGCTGGAATCTTCCATTAGAAGATCTTCCTCCTCCGCCGTTGGCTCTTGAGCCAAGGTCAGAGAATGGACAGGTGCTCGTCCCTCCGCAGAACTAGCCGGACCACCTAAAGGTTGCCCTGCACCAGCCTGCATCGTCGGGATCGTGGACTGCAATGACTCAAACATTGCCTTGAACTGGGCCGCCCATACACCCAGTGCTGAATCCATATGTTCATTCAGACGACCTTCCAGTCCTCTCATCGACACCTGATCCAGCTTGGCCGCCTTGTCCCTCGCGATCCTCTCCAAGCGCGCACGACGATCACGATCGAATTCCGCCACCATTTCCGACGACCACTTGGCGTACACATCCCAGGGACTTCCCACCTTGCACTTAGCGCAAGCCACACAATGATGGCCTGAGTACTTGCGCTTCATGAACCTGTTGCATTTGTGGCAGGTGTCCTGGTTTTTGGCTTTCTGCGAACACAGAGAAGAATTAAAACGCTGCACATGACAAACGATGACGAGCAATACGCACAATTGACTTGATTGTAAAATAGAATTACTTAGAAACATTAACTTTCTCTTAAATTAATGATAATCAAGCTTTTAGGCAGGAAATATTTGAAACTTTTTTGAGTGAAAATTAATAAACACAACTTGGAAGTTAACTAACGTTAAAACAGCCAAGAAATAAACGCCGATCTCTACAAACACCCTCGCCAATGAAGCGAGAGCTAAAAATTGGCGTAAAACAGAGTGCATAGACACGCCAAGCCAAGCGAAATATTAATCATGGGCGCCGCCATCTTGGCTAAGGGCGCATCCATCTTGGAAGGAACCGAGTCGCAAGAGAAATTAACCGAGTACCCGGATTAAAACTAGAGTTAACGGGTACAGAGCGACTCCAACAATGGCTACCATTTTAGAATAATGTGCCAATTTAAGGAGATTTCAACGTCATTATGGCACGAATGTATAAATTCTAGATTGATACAACCTGCCCGTGATGATTTTCCTTTTTCCTCCATGAAGCCAACGATGATTCACGAATAACGAGCTTAAATCCGCTTAAAATTGCACAATTCTGAGCTAACAAAACATGCGACTTTCCAAGAGCGCAAAATAGACGAATCTGACTGTGATTGGGAATTGACTCGGTACCTGCGGCTATGGTATTCCCCGACACAGTATGGGCAGGACCAGGAGAGTGCGGAGTTTTAATTGTTTATTTTGAGCTAGATTAGATAATAGACATTATCATACTAGTACATCTGGTAAATATTATTCGAAGTAGAATGAGAGGGCGTTGGGGGCCACGGATTGCCGAACGGCTGCCAGTTGAGGGAGGTGGTATCATTTTACTACCGACACTACTACTCCATGTGGCCGACGAAAAGACAAAAGCACTATCTTCAGATGACCTCATGAGGACAACCACCTACTTGATCCAAACCGAGATCAATGCTTGACCAGAGGAACGCGTAAGGACATTGACTAAGCAATAATTTAGATTTTCTTGATCAATGCTGACCATTACAACATGAATATCTTACCTTGAACCTCAGTCTTGTAGTCATTCATCAGCTCCCTGAGATACAGCATTAGATTCTTAATGACAGGAGAGCGGTGCTTCTCCAGCTGAAATAGGTGGTGGTAGGAATTATACTCTTATTAAACGCCCTGCATCGTTTTACAAATGTATATGATATGACAAAGCATCACAGAAAAAAATTGCTTATAGCCAAATACCAAGTGTTTTAGACACTCTTTCGCATATAAATTAGCTTCTACAGGTGCACATTTATCTGAAGAAGCAATCAAGTTACCCTTACAGTGTAAGTGTTTCACTTATGAAACATTAAATGTGAATATTATCATTATCATGACTATCACAATTCACAAATATAATTCTGTGCAGATAAGCACAGAGTTTAATCTATGTTGATATACTGACCATATGTTTGAGTGAGATGACAACAGGAACAATGTTCTCAATAACGTTCTTCTTCATCACCTGTGAGACAATCATAACAATTAACCCTTTAACACTCAAGTCAACAAGAAATGGCTTCTGAATTGGCCTTTTGGAAATGTCCATTTGTAGCTCAAAAGAAGACCATTTTTGAAAATGTATCACTGGAATGACTGGCTCGATAACCGAGCCAGTCATTCCACTGATATATTTTCAAAAATAATCTCCAGGACTGCAGATCAAGTTTATGACAAAATATAAATTTTTCTTGAACAAATAGAGGGGTTAACGGACTAATCGATCCAAATCTGTGATCTAAGACTGGCCCATATAGACAATTGCTATGAGTTAGAACCAATTATAAACTGATAACTCACTTCAATCTATCAACACAATTTGACAACAAGACCAGAGATCAGAGATTGCTCAAATCTTTGCCTCTCCCCATCCACAGCAACACAATTTCATAAATTAAGTCACCATGACCGTTAGATGGCAAAATTAATACAGTTCATTGACCACCCACTTAAGCTTGATGGAAATCACTTCAATAGAATGGGTATCATCAGCAAACACCACGAACTTGCTCTAACTGGGTCACCATGACCGTGACCTATTGACTCAAATCAATAGGGTTCTTGGCACGCCAGAGAGTAACTTCACACCCAAGTTTGGTGATAATCCCCTCAATAGAAAGAGTATGTATGCATGCATGAACGCACGTGCGCGCGCACGCACGCACACACACAAACACAGATTCCTTTTCTACAAAAAATTGTGCCACCTCAGCAAAGCTCTCAATACGAAATCATCTCCTCCAGAAAACCCTCACACTATGACATTATTCCAATATATTCTGTGCTATCTTATACACATTGGTTAGTTATAGGGGTTAGAAATTATTCAAACACACACGCACATGTGCACATCAACTAAAAAATCCATAAAAGTGGATCCTTTTGCTGTGGCCGATCCCTTACTTTCACAAGCATGTATGGCATACATACCTGGGTGATGAGGGTACGCTTAGCTGTAGCGATAACAACAGCGGCCATCTCCTGTTCCTCAACCACATCATCAGCAGGCCGCACTCGCATCGACGACAACTTTATCTCCTGTCATCAAAATACAAGGTAATTAGATTCATCTGAAATATCTTAGTATATCCACAATATAAAACTAGTATTCTGGAGGATTCCACATACACATGTAGCCGCCAATCCCTTGAACTTTTGATGCCTTCCCCCATAAAATAAATCAAGAGCATTCTTCAAGAACAAAACTTACACACACATGCAAGCACGTACACACGCACGCACGCACGCACGCACGCACGCACGCACGCACGCACGCACACACACACACACACACACACACACACACGCATTAGAGCAAGCAATGCTTCATGGCGGGATAAATGAGACCGAATAATTACATTCAGGGTCAAAATATAGTCATGTGGCTCATGCATCTCGTTTCGACAAACTGTCTTAAAGAACCACCATTTCTTCACTGTAAAAGGTAGATGTGTTTCGAAGCAGGTAGGATTCTGTGTGTGTTTGTTTTATTGGCCGCTTACACCGAGATGTATTTGAGCCATGACTCTATCTTGATATGCTTCCTCGAACGGTTGGTTGGATTGCATGCGATTTGATATTTATAAGAAATATTATCATTCATTAACGTAATTTAAAATGCACTTTAGATATTAATCGTTTATTGGTCAGATACTCAAAATGAGGTAGTAGGTGAGACAACCTTTGAGAATATACCACTGGAATACCTGGTCTGGTAAGCGAACCAACCATTCCAGTGGCCAATTATCAAAAATACATTTATGAGGAAACTTAAAATTTTTTAAGTATTAAAAGAAAAGCCTGATTAAATTTGTTCACTAAATGGTTCAATAGCCAGCCAACTTAATGCAAAGCGTTCCAAAATACACTTTCTTCGTCTATAGATTATTTTCTCTGACAAGAGCTACTGTCAATGTGACATGTGAACGGTAAATAGTGATAATCATTAGTACTAATGACGAGACACACCTTTGAGCTGAGTATCGCCAGTGCATCCTGTATCAGGGGGTTACTGTCAACATTCAGAGGAATCAGATCGTCCACAATAGCACCAAGGATCTGAACAGTGATAAAATGATATGATATAATTATTATTCAAGCCAGAAAATTTGAAAAACGTAGGTAATCCTAACATAGCCTAGCTGGTTTTCATCCTACTGTTCATTCCAAGACTTTCTGATCACAGAGATAGTACACAATATTATCTGGAATGGAGCAACTCATTTGCAATACCAAACACAATACAATTTAACACATGACATGCTTAATACGATAATTTGACTGACTGATTCATTCAAGCAGTGTCCAAGTACTATGGTGTGTAGCTATGCTACGTCGCATTCTTAGGGTCCATTATCAGAATGAATGCTGGAAACGAGTATGCTGTATTGCTCCATGTCATGCCTGATCTGTTTTGGGGGGTTTCCATTTTAGAAAATGATGTATCTCAGTGATCAGAAAATAAAAAGTTATCATTTCCACAAGTATGGGTTGTCATTACAATCAAACAAAAATGTATGGTCTGTGCATTCTTTCTTGAAAGCCAAGGAATCTAATCATGCACGTTGTTGATCAATACAGTTAAACATTGGAAGATAGTTATTTTTCTTCTTCTCTCATGTAGCCAAACAGTGGTTAGCCTATTGATAGGTCATGCAATGTTGCATATTATATAGAGGCTACTATATAAAACGTATAATAGGACAATTTCATTTAACGATTTAATGCTCAGACCAGCCTTTGCGGGTATGAATAAATGTCTATTTGCAGGTCAACAGAAGAAATTTTACTAGTGCAATTACTGGCTCTATAAACCAGCAAGCCATTCCATTCCAGTGGTAAATTGTCTGAGCTAATCTTCTCATTGCCTGAAAATAGACATTTAGTGAGCAAAAATGTGGATTTCCTGGACACATCTTGACCATTAAATGGCTAAACATGCTGTGCACAGCATATCTATTGAATTTGAATGCTGTCTATATTAACTCCGCAGTTGTCTTTGAGAAATGTTCATTTAACAACCAAGAGAATATTTTTGAAAACTTACCACTGGGAAAAACTCAGTAACCAAGCCAGTCATTTGTAGTAAATTTTCAAAAATAGTCTTCTTGGCTGACAAATGGACATTTACACTGAGAAAATGGATATTTCCTTGATCAAAGTTGACCAGTAAAGGGTTAATGGTACCAGAGCAGTGTTATTGTGCTATTTTTAGATGATAATACTTGGTTATGGGTTATCTGCTCGGGGCCATGGTGAATGCATTTTGGGTTCCCTCTATTAGATTCAAACAACAATAAGGGAAACGCACTATCATTTAGCTGAACGCATTACGACAAAGTAGGTCAACCACAAGACTGGTGACAACAGGGTTGACCTATAACACAATTTCCTAAGTAGACACCAGCTAGCATTAAAGGAAAATTCAATCTGACAATCAGTAGTACATCCAAGTTATAAAAGCACACTTTTTTTAATCCAAATCAAATTTACTAACATACAAAATTTTGACAAATAATTATTTTCTGTTTAACTATTAGATATTTAATCTTACGTCTTGAGTAATCTTGGCTGTTAGTTGAAATTTCTGCTCATCTGTCATATGATCCAGCATAAAGCAATACAACTGTAGCCGCCTCCTGTTTATACACAAAATATATATATATATATATATATATATATATATATATATATATATATATATATATATATATATTATGACGTCATATGATAGGTGGATACTCTGGAAAGGAGAATTATCAGTGGTTAACAACAGGTATAGCATTGGTTTACTGTCTTGGATTCCATTTTCCAAGATAAATTGGTAGTGACAATCTACCAATGTTCTATAATTCATCTCAGCAAGATCACCATCTTATGCTATTTAAGCCCTTGTGATTCCTTAGACTCTTATTGTTTACTCGGTCACTGACACTATAACAGTATAAACACATTGCTAACATTTTCTAAATTACAAACATCTTATTGCATTTGCTTACCCAGCGTTCAGTTTGCCTTTGAGGCTGAACATTGTCTTTTCACGATCAGATTGCTGAAACTTGTTGTACACTACAAACAAACAAGAGAACCATAGACATCATAGTATTCCGAACAATTATAGACTAGAAACCTGGGCCTGTGCATTGTTGAGTCTTCAGGGCAATTTGAAAAATTGCAACATTCTACTTGTTTTAGCCAATTCTCAAAACTGACATCAGACAATACACACCATTTGGAGTGCTATGTCAAGCCATCCCCTGCTTCACTTAGGGCTTGACAATAAAACCATCTCTTAGCTCGCTTGTACCAACATCACTTAAGCCACAGAGATCAAAGCAGTAGTCGATGCATTGACTGCAGTGTCAACTGCAGAAATTGTATAGTGTAGATCATTAAGATCTCTGATCGTAAGACTTAACCTAAGGGGCTGAATGTTGTATATGTACAGAGCCTATTCGTTTCAGTCTAATGGTACTAGATTTCATAAAAAAAATAACTATAACTTGAGCTTTCGGTATAGGTATATAAGGTATTCGTACTATGATAAACGATGTTTTTGAGGAGATTAATATAGAGAAATTTCACAGAAATGTACCCTCAAGGGCAAACCTGAATCACTGTGTCTGAAAGTCGTTTATATATCGAATGGGAATGTCACAATTTATTATTATGATATTAACTTGTTGATGCATTTAGGATTCTTTTCAGGAAATATATAAAGGATAATTATGCCAACTAGAATAGCAGCAACCACCCCAGCATAGAGTATTTTTGGTTTGCTGTCCTCACACATTACTTGTATCTCAATGTCGACTTGTCGAGCCATCCTCCGACTCAACAAAAGGGAATTACCCCTATAAATTGTGTCAAACTCATTTATTATTTTTATTTCAGTGACCTGATTGATGTACCTAGCATCCTAGATTAACATTATATATATTGTCTTTCTCTAACTGTTTATTACTCACTGCTGTGTTGTTCATAGGCATTGAAGTGAAAGATACACTCAGTAAGATGATGGAAGAACATGTTAGGGTTCCGCACGAGCAGAATATGTACCAGGCAGAACTCAGCTATTAGCACAAAACAAACAGGACAAACAGGATGATTATTTATCGATATTTGCATTTATACTGTACATTATCTCTGAACCCTTTCACCGATGAAAGCAACTTTCTCAATTTCGGTGCTACCATTCAGGAAAGCTATTGAATAATTTGAAATTAATTTGTTTTTAAGTCGGTGATGCCTATGAGAGAAATGGCTTCAAGGCAAATTATTTTCATAATATTCAATAGAAAATGTTTTATCCGTATGAAAAGATTATCAATTTTTGTCATAATTTTTTAGAGTTAATAAGAATTAGTTCCAACAAGAGAAGGCAGTGATTTCAGATGCTCACCCTAGCTTTGCTTTTCTCCTGATCACGCCACACTTTTTTCACAATCCACCTAAGAGTTTGAACTGTAGATGCTGTAGACTGACTTGACAGACAGGTGCATTAGTCTCATACACTCCAAATTCTTTCTAGGGGTGGAGTGTGAGGATGGTAACAAAATGAGCAACAAGTTTTTACGAATCTACTGTCATGATTTTGTCATTGGATAGATATGTTGCATTTAACCACCGTAGTTATTATAACAATTCTTATTTGGCAGGCCTGTTAGACGTATCTTGTATGAATGGTGTTTGAAATTCAATACTAAGTGGGATACGGTTATCCTTGCTTGCAATAGTTTACAATTTGTTCCACTCTAGCGTCAGTCTAAACGAAATCTAGGATTTCTTTTTTCACGAGAGAGTTGATACTTACCTCCCTAATACTTTTGATATTGCTAAATATTGGCTTTCACTCAATAAACACTCAGATTTAAAACAGTTAGGTGCCCCTACTGGGCAGGGAGTCAGAGCGTAGTCTGGCGGATGCCAGCCCCACCACCGCGCATGCGCAGACTAGCACTTCCTCTGACTAGATTATTGGCTGACACACATGCAACTATTAAGAGCCTGAAGACCGAGCCTCTGTGGGGTGGAGAGGCCGGGTCCGTATCTAGGGAGGTAAGTATCAACTCTCTCGTGAAAAAAGAAATCCTAGATTTCGTTTATTTCACTTCAAGAGTATACTTACCTCCCTAATACTTTTGATATTGCCAGAATTCGAAAGTGAATCTGGCGGGAGGGAGGCGAGGTCAAAAGACCAGCTCATCCCTATACGCTTTTCTGCGTTTAAGGCACTTAAACTTCTGAAACTGTAAGAAAAAACAGTCAGGATTTGACTAACCATCGGATAACACCACCGATGTATGAGAGATGACCGAATGTCATATGCGCTCCCCCCCCCCTCCTTCCAGGGAGGAAGAGTCGACTGACCTCAATGTCCTATACGCTCTCTACGTACAAGTGCCATGTACTACAGGACAGAGACGAAAAAGCTCCATTTTCGTAACTCTCAACAATGAACCACACAAATACACAAACCATCACCATATTAATAACGGGTAATCGTGACAATACAATCAACAACGGACAACACATGAACAAGACTGACCTTGTTGAGAAGGCTGCTGACATCATCTTCCCATTGGTAAAGACTGATGCAGGCCCAAAAAAGTGGGTGTTTCCATAAATTAATTGTGAAATATATAAGTAATGAGGAAAAACCACCTCAAAAAATATAAACCGATTTATTTTTTCAAAACCGACAAGGCGAGAGGATTAGAGGTGTCACGGAGATAATGGTCTGTAAAACTTGACTCACAGTGCCACTGAGCCACCGACATAATATCATCCACAGGGACCCCATTAAATAGGGCCGTGGATGTCACTACGCCGCGGACACTGTGAGCCTTGGCCACGTCAACCTGCTTCCCGGTGGCGGATTTATGGCAAAACTGAATGCATTCCACAATCCACCTGGAAATGGTGTCCTTAGAAGCCCTCCCATGGGGTTCAATATATGACAACCATAACGCTGACTGGTCGGTGCGCCATGCCGCCGTACGTTGTTTGTACCGGCGCAGCGCCCGGACGGGACACCATGCTTTAGAATTAGGATCATATCTAGTTAAAGCAGGCAAAATAATAGGTTGACCTGGATATTTCAACGACTGATTTTTAGCCAAGAAATTAATCCTAGGTAGCAGCTTAAGGCCTTCCCCTGAAACCACAAAACGGTCATCCTCGGCTGATAAGGCATGAATCTCACTCCTACGCCTAGCCGAGGCCGCAGCAATTAAAAACACAGTCTTCAGTGTTAATAGTTTCATAGAAATGGAACTAAGTGGTTCAAAAGGCTTATCACCTAGTACTTGAAGCACTAGCGATAAACTCCAAGACGGAATCACAGGTGGATTCCTTGGTCTTAGATTGCCCATGCCTTTAATTAATACATTCAATGTATTTACTTCATCACTTCCCCTCTTAGCCAAGCAAGGAATAACAGACATTAATGCTGACTTATAACCAGCAATAGAGTTAGGCTTGAGGCTATAGGCATCATAGAGGTGACAGAGGAAATCAGCTACTACTTGAATAGATGAATCCATTGGATCAATACATCTTTTTGAGCACCATTCTGCAAATCTGTTGATTTTATAATTATATGCTCTGGAGGTTGACCCCCTCCTGGCTTTGGCCATAAACATGGCTGCTTGCTCAGAAAAGCCCTCCTTAATTCTAGATTCCTTGACAACATCCACGCAGTCAATCTGAACATTGACGGATTGTTGTGAAGGGCCTTGCCCTGGAAGATAATATCGTCCATCAGAGGCAGAGGAACCGGATTGCAGACCAGAAGGTCCAGCAGATCCGTATACCATGATCGGCTTGGCCAATCCGGGGCGATCAGAAGCACTTGGCATTCCTCTTGTCTGATTTTCTGAAGAATTTTTGGAATCAGGATTGCTGGAGGGAATGCGTATGCATACATTCTCCCCCAGCTGATAGCTAACGCATCTGTTGCGAAAGCGCTTGGATCCGGAATCGGAGAGACGTACGTCGTCATCTTCGCATTCTTCTTCGTTGCGAACAAATCGATGTTGGGTTTCCCCCAATGGTCGAACAGACGATCCGCCACACATTGATTTAGTTGCCATTCCGTGGGTAAAACACTCATCCTTCGGCTCAATGAGTCTGCTAGCAGGTTTAACCTTCCCGGAATATGAACTGCTTTCAAGGTAATCTGGTGATCCAGACACCAACAAAGCAGTTTCCATGTCATCATACAGAGACTGGGCGACTTCGTTCCGCCCTGGCGGTTTATGTAAGTCACAACTGTTGAGTTGTCTGAACGAATAAGAACAATCTTGCCCTGAACTTTCTGTAAGAAATGTTCCAGGCCCAGGACTACTGCTCTTAGCTCCAGTAGATTTATATGTTCCTTTGACTGTTCCAGATTCCAAAGCCCTGATATCGTGGATTCTTCCAGGCAAGCTCCCCAGCCCTCCATCGATGCATCTGTATACACAGTCACCTGAGGGTGGGGAGGGGTTAGCAAAACCCCCGGCAAGAGATTCTCTGTATTCAACCACCATTGCAGGTGGTGAATCAGAGGCGCCAACACTGACACATTCGAGTCCAGCGAACCTGTACTCTGGGTCCATTGTGTCATGAGAAACAACTGGATCGGCCGCCTGCGTAAGGCGGCCTGAGGAATGACTGGTTCCAACGAAACCATCAACCCCAGCATTCTCAAGTAAACCCGTGCCAGGACATGACGACTGTCGCACACTGACTGAATCAATGAGATGAGTATCTGAACTCTCTCCTGAGTAGGATAAACATATCCTGTCTCTAGATCGAAGAACATCCCCAGGTAAACAAACTTCTGGGATGGAGTCAGCTCTGATTTTGGGAAATTGATCATCCAGCCCAAGTCTGTGAGAATTTTCAAAACAATCTCCAGATTGGCGGACAAACTTTCCCGGGTGTGCGCTTTCAACAGCCAGTCGTCTATGTACGTGTGGACTGCTATGCTTCTCCTGCGGAGGTATGCTGTGATCGCAAGAACCACACGGGTGAAAACCCGAGGAGCCGTGGAAATTCCGAAGGGCAACACCCTGAATTCCCACTGTCTGCCCTGGAATGCAAATCTCAGGAAGCGACAGAAACTCCCGTGGATGGGGATGTGGAAATAAGCGTCCTTCAAATCTATCGACGCCGTCCACATCCCCCTCTCCAACCCCGCCAACACCGAGCGCACCGTTTCCATCTTGAAACTGGGCGTCTCGATGAACTTGTTCAATGGCTTGAGGTTGAGAATCGGTCTCCACCCTCCGGTGCGTTTTGTTACTAAGAACAGGGTTGAATAGAAGCCCGGACACCTTTGTGCCGGCTGAATAGCTCCCTTTTGTATGAGGGAATTTATCTCCTCCTCGATACACAACCTTTGCTCTGGATCTCTCGGAATGGGAGTCCAGACTGGCACCAGAGACAGTCGCGACGGCGGGCCTGTCACCCACTCTGGATGATACCCGACGGAAAGCCATCGCAAGACTAAACGGTCCTGAGTTAACCGTTCCCACTCTTGCATGTGGTCGGCTAGCCGGCCTCCCACCGGTCCACCTAGGGACCGCGGTGGACACGAGGCATGCAAGAGCGGCACTGTCTCCGTCGCCATACACACCGGAGTGGTTCTTACCGCGGTAAGCGTCCTGTCAGGACCGATAACCACGCCCAGATCCTCGCGTGCCCCGCCCCGCCCCGCGCGCACCTCGGTGCGCGGGCGGCTGCCTGGCTGACGGCGCCTGAGGAACCTGCGCCCCCCTCGCTGCTGGCCGAATCGCACGCGGCCGAGGCCGACGCTGCGACGGTGGCTGGCCTCTGACCTGGCCAGCACCACCTCGAGCCTGCAGGGGACGATACGCCGGGGCCGCGGCGCGAACGTTAGCACGACGCAGCACATCAAACTGCTCGCGCAGCGCCCTCTGGTTATTCACCAGGGTGACCGTCTCCTGGAGGTGTCGACATCCCTCACCTCCAAAAAGACCAGGGCCCGTCATAGGCGTACGCAGTAGCCTATTGTACAGGTCCTGAGACGGGCACAGATTGTCCAGGGCAAACGTGCGTCTTGCCCTGACACTCCTGGTCACCGCCCGAGTCATACAGTCCAGCGCCAGGTTAATACCATCCTGGATGGTTCGCTGGACAGTGACCGGACTTGGCTGGCGCGATGCGGATGCCGTTACTACCCCCTGTAACAGCTGGGAGACGTGGGACAGAGCGGCAATCGAAGCCCTCCCACTCTCCTCCGCATCACGCAACGCGGTATTCGCCGAACGCAACGCGTTCGAGCACAAGACACCCGTGTCAGAACGGGAGCCTGGCCGCGCATCCTCACCCAAAGCCGCGCGGTCATCCACGCTGGGCTTGGGTACCACACCGTACCGCTGGTAATCCAGGGGCACGATGCGACAACGCCTGGCCACCTCGTGAGGGGCCTTCGCGAGACGTCCACTCGACTTAATGGACGACTCCGCCGCCTTGAACATGTCAACGACATGCTCCGCCAGCGGCAGAGAAGGCATAGCGTTAGCAGTCGGTTTCCCAGCTAACCACGGCGTGTGAACACGCTGGCTAGCCGACTGCTCCACGGGCAGATCAGGTCTAACGCTCACCAACCACTGGCAAGCGTCATACCAATCCTCCTCCGTGGCTAACTGCGAGCGCTCTACAAGACGGGGTCCTTCGTCTTCCTCCTGAGCGCAAGCAGTAGAGCTTGACGGCGGGTATGCTGATACACCTGGCAAGCCAGGGAAAACACGCGGGCCTGACAGCACCGGCATGAGAATATCACTGGTTTGACCAGGAGCAGGCACCGTGGCAGAGCGCGGGGTATATATAGTCTCACCACGGGCCCGGCCAGCACCAGCAACACCCTCGGCAAGCCGAGGTATGCGGTACCGCTGGCCATCAGCAGCGCCCTGGGCCACCACCTGAGCCGCGGACTTTACTCCAGGGTGAGTAAAACCGTGGAATAAGGCGCCTGTATTCCCCGCGAGGGGTGCACAAACGTCTTCATCCATGTCCACGTCGTCAGACGGCGACCCTAGCAGGTAATCCTCATCACCCTGGTCAGAAAGATTAGACCCCGGGTCAGCAAAGAGAGCTAACCCGGGCTGACCAGGAACGGTGCCATAGGAGGTACTGGCCACCGCGGCGTGCGGATACCCCTGGACTGATAAGCAGCCCGCGGGTTCCAGCGACAACCGTCCACGGTCCCCTATCGGCGCGGCAATAAGCCTGCTGCCAGGGCCGTGGAACGCCCCCTCTAATGGGGCCACCTCTGAATCGTCGAACAACGGAAGCGGTCTAAGGAAAATCGATCCAGAGGCGGGGATTACCTGCTCCGAAGCCGATGATGAGGACAGTAAAGGATTTGGTCCAGGAAGCATGCCACGAAGCAACCCTGGAATCAAATCCTTTATTGTCCTCTTCATCTCTCCCAACATCTCGGTTCGGAAGGCCTCCATATCCACCGCGGACGAGACCTTCCCCTTACCCTTCCTACTTACAACCTCTCGTTTCCGCTTCTTCTTCTTCTCCTCCTCTACCACCTTGTCCGTCGCCTGTAAGCAGCACAAGAATTCGGACATTAACTCGCCCCCCCAGTGCTTACATATGTCACAATTAACCAAGGGACCACAAGGGCTACATTGATAGCACAGATGAGGCCAGAACTTTTCCTGAAGAAAACGTCCACAGGACGCGCAACCCGGTCCCTGAAACAGGGCAAAGGACAAGGAGTATGAGCAACTAGTTAAGCTTAGAAACTCAATCCAACTCAAAGAGAAGGAAAACGATCATAAAGATCAATATACATCAGAAACCAGCATAGCGCTTGAATTGCTGATAAACACATAGCCAGGCTGATTATGACGTCATTAATCCCGTGACAGGAAAAAATTCGATCCCAACAAAACATCCAAGTGCAAGGACGAATTGTATGCTGAATGGATAAGTCGACTACACAACCATCAGATACATATAGATAACTCTTTTCTGGCAAAAATGTTAATTATCTCCCTTTGTTTGTTTACAATAATTAACATCACCACATTATCAATAACTAGATACCTGACACTTTGTATAGACAAACCATCCAACGTGACGAACCGGAGAACTCCACCATCTGCACGCCTCTTAACTCTCTCCACCTCATGGGGAAGGAATTGGATCAAGAGGGCAAAGTGAGAAGACCTTTATACTAGGCCTCCAACTCACTGGACATATTTTTTCATTTGGTTAGATAACCTAACAGTGTTAGTAGGAAATGGAACCATGGTGGAGAGAAAACTAACTCTCTGCTACTGTGATATCACCACCTAGCGTCATACAGACCTGTGGACATAAACAGAAAGAGAAATTAGTCTTAGGTAGCACCGAGTTGACATAAACCAACTAACCAAGGCGCTTATCACGGTAAACGCGAGTCCCGGAAACACAATACACCGGGAAGAAAACTCGCTAATTTTACTAGAAGTCACCTGATTTAAAGGTCCTAAGTCCTCCTGTGGCGAAGTGTTCCCTCCTGCCATACAAATCAGATACTATCACTCCAAAATATACACCAAATAACAGTTTAAGAGCAAGAAAAGCTTATGACTCAAAAAGACATGTGTGTTCTCTTTGCCAATAATCTAGCAAAGAGGAAGTGCTAGTCTGCGCATGCGCGGTGGTGGGGCTGGCATCCGCCAGACTACGCTCTGACTCCCTGCCCAGTAGGGGCACCTAACTGTTTTAAATCTGAGTGTTTATTGAGTGAAAGCCAATATTTAGCAATATCAAAAGTATTAGGGAGGTAAGTATACTCTTGAAGTGAAATTAGCATGTCATTAATAGTACTTGGAAATATCACTCCAGAAGACAACAGGATGCACCTCTAGCTGAGTGTAGGAGGAGAGGGACTATAATTAGAAGTTACCCACTCACCAACAACCAAGTCAGGAACATTTCAATATTAACCTTTTAACACTCACCGAACAGAAACAACAAATTATTTGTAATAAAAGGAATATTATATTGAATATTTTGAAACAAATTTTACTGGGAACAGGTTCCAGTCAAATTAGTTTCATAATATTCAACAGCTTTCTTGTAGTCGTCTTAAAATAGAGATAATGGAATTTGAAGGGTTAAAATTGTTTAAATAAAATCATACCAAACTGTTTGATATCCTTGTGATCATCGAGCAGTGAAGTGATGAAGCGATAAAATAAAACACCTTTCCACTTCAGAAAATCTTCCTGTAAAGTCAAATAAATAGGTAAGCAATGCTATAATCAAACAGGAAACCAGAACTCAATGGTAATACCTTTTAAGACAAACTTACTTTATATTGACGAGCTTTGAGTTTCGCACATAACTGCGCTACATCAAGCTTGAAGCACATTTATGTAAAAAAAATCATCAAAATAAACTACGGTAAGTTAATCTCAAAAGGTATTATCTTTGAATTCTGTTTTTATTGTCTATAGAGACTAAGATGGCTACCTACATGTACTTTTTTATGGCAATCAAACAGTAAAGTACAAACTCCTAGCCCCGGATGAGATTATCTAGCTGACAGACAGAAACGTAATTTATATTTTACCTATTAATCCTTTCAGCATTGCAGTCCTGGTGTGATAAATTAGTGGTGATGTGTGGATCACTGTTAAATATTTTGAAAGTAATTTGACTGGCAGCTGCTGCCTTACATCTAGTCAAAATTAATTTCAAACGATTTAACAGATTTCCTATATGATAACTTTGAAGGTCAGATGCTGGTATTTCAGGAGGCTAAGTTAATCCTTTAATAGGCAAGTTCTGTCTGTGAATGATTATTTGTAGGGCAAGAGATTTTTTTTAAATTACTACTGGAATGACTGGCTCTCTTATCGATACAGGCCTTTATTTGATTTGGCAACCTGTTAAAAATTGCCTTGTCTTGGTTTGCAAATAGACATTCCTCCAGAAAACTGCATTGACAATTAACCCTTTAATTTTTTCAAGAAAATTTCAATTTTCTCAAAGAAAATGTAGATTTGCAGACCAAGAGAAGACTACTTTTGAAAACTTACCACTGATGGCTCAGTTATCGAGCCAGTCATTACAATGGTAAACTTTTCAAAAAAGGTCATCTCATGGTCTACAAATAGGCATTTCTCAAGACCACTGGAGAGACCATTTTTGGCTGATATGACTGTTAAAGGGTTAGTGTTAACAAAACCGCCTTATGGACCACCAAACACGGGTCAGTAAAGACAACTGGACTCTTGATACACATCAGGAAATGACTTTTGGAGGTAAATAACCAGTTCAGCACAAGAGATCCAAGACAATTTCTTTAAGGAGCATTAAATAATATGCAGAACAAATTGAAATTAATATGCCTTATACGTTATACGCTACCAGCTTTCAGTGAAATTATTCTAAAAATATTTAACAGGTTTCCTGAATGACTGTCTCTAATTTGAGAAACTGGGATTTCATCAGTGAAAGGATTAAAGAAAAAACATTGAATTGTTTCCTTCAAAAGCAGCCAAGTCTAAGACTAAATTAAGACGCTGTAATCAATGTCTATTTAAAAATAAAACATTAGGCCAAGGGAGTTATAGTCTGTTCCGGAGATTCACTGTATCCTTGTGATAAACTTTGTGGCTTGGCTAACAGTTGATTCCTGTGATTAGATGACAGGTTAATGCTTTCAACGATAAAATTCCCTGTATCTCAATCTCGGGGCAACCAAACAAGAAAGCTGTTGAATATTATGAAATTAAGCTAATCACAGCCATTGACACACTAGACAATTACTATATGACATCATATACTAATATTACGATTATTATACTACTATTATGACATCATATCTTATTTCACGCAGTTTCAATTATTTTTACACAAAATGGTGGCTGTTTACTGTATAGTCCTGAGAGACACTGTCCCGACTAGACCGAGTCCCGACTGCTGTGGAGTGTGCGCAAGACTAAGGGAGCTACTGCTCAGTAACAGAAAACAACCAGCTACACGCAAGGAAAATGTCTTTGTAATAACATTCTGATGAAGTCATTCACACTATTGACATTTTCAGAAATGTATTCTTTCATTTCCGCAACTTATTAGTTATAAATCATAGAGTTATCTCCCATTATTATAATACCTGCAGAAGTCGTGTGAGCAGAGTGAGTGTTTGTTTTCTGACAATAGGTGCAGGATCCTTCAAACAGGCAGCTATGTTTGACACATAGCGATCCACCAGTGTTGTGTATCTGAAGAAACAAGATTGCCGATAAATGTGGACTCAGAACTAATTAATCAAAGTTGTATTGAAACCATATTACTGCAATTGATTCAAGAGGTCTGTATCGCTCACCTGGAACATAAACATTTCAACTAGAAAGGCCATCGGCTATAAGTAAACCTCTAAGGAGTTGACGAGTATTGTAACAGGCACACACCTGCTTTGTTTCTTTATGTATCAACGTACCTTGATCAAATTTTAATGGCCCTTAATCATATCTCGGAAATTTTAGCTCGATCCGTTCAGTGGTTCTGGCGAACAAGTCTTTTTTGAGAAAACTAGGTCATCCAACATGGCCACCACATCATATGGCCAATCAAGTTTTCTTGAACAAACTTTGGTTCAGCTCTTGCCCTAGATGACAATTCATGAGTTTTGAATCAATCCGCCAAAATCCATGATGGCCGTGGAACAAATTGACCAATCGGCTTGCTTTGACCAAAGTGGGACCCATCTGCCAAATATACTTGAAATCGGCCCAGTGGTTCTCGAGAAAACATTAAAAAATTTCCTGCTGTTTTGATCCAAGATGCCTGCCAAACCGTTTATCCGACAGATTTTAAATTGGCAAATTTTAAATCAGGATACCCATAAACCTATATAAAACCAATTTCCACCTTAAAATCCACCAATCAAAAGAAATCTAATATGGCTGCCAAACATGTCAGATTTTGATTGGTCTACGGTGGCCATGGTTTTTTACGTATCATCTTCCCTTGAATAACCTTTAATGGGCATTAGTCCCTAGTACGATATTCCAAATTTAAGGCCAGATTCATTCACCGGTTCTGAATCGACAATTCCGGCTCCTGCCAAATACAATCCAAATCGGCACAGGGGTTCTCGAGAGAAGACATTTAAAATTTCCCATTGCTTTAGTATGGGAGTTTTTGGCGGAAAAACGATACAGGATGGTCGTCAGACCGTTTATCCGACAGTTTTGAAAGTGGCAAATTTGACATCAGCATGCTCAAAAACTATTTAAACCCAATTTCGGCTTAATATCCTTCAAACAAAAAAATCCAAAATGGCTGCCAAGCGCACTACATTTTGATTGGTCCACGGCGGCCATGTTTTTTTTACGTATCAACTTCCCCTGAACAAACTTTAATGGCACTTACTCCATAATTATATCTCCCAAATTTCAGCCCGATCCCTTCAGCGGTTCTGCGGTCGTTTTCACAAAAACTAGGTCATCCAAAATGGCCACCAATCCATTTGGCCAATCAAGCTCTCTTGAACAAACTTGGTTCAGCTCTTGCCCTAGATAATATTTTTATGAGTTTTGAATCGATCCCCAAAAGTAGTTTCGAAGGTTTTTAGACATTTCTAAAAATTGGCCAAAATCCAAGATGGCCACTGGTAAAATTGGCCGATCGTCTCTGTTTGAACAAACTTGGATCCCTATCTCCTTAGGATGCGTCCAGCCAACTACAATTGAAATCAGCCATGGTTCTTGAGAAGTTGTTTAAAGAAAAAGTTGCCGGACGGACAGACAGTCACCATGGCATAAGATCAGTTGGGCATTTTGGCCAGGTGAGCTAATAATCAAGGCATTGCATTTATGGTGAAAATTAGAATCAGTCTCTTTCCAATTTAACATCTTTCAAATTATCTTCAAAATAATCGGCATGTTTCATAATTCGATTTATCGAAATCCCATTTTGGGAATTCAAACTGAAACATCAAGATATGCTGTGATTTCTGCCGTGAAAGTGTTATTAAAGATAGTATGCTGAATACATTCTGAGTTAAACTTGTTACCACCGTAGTCATTTTTCAAACCAATTTTCGTGACATGTCGTAACTAGACAATGTAATCACACAATTGCTCTGCCGCTGTAGTTATTATCAAAACACATCTAAACAGAACTACGTTATCACCAAAAAATGAAAATTCAGTTTTTAGTAAAAGTGACTGTGACATTTTGATCACAAAGATAACCAAATTCTTCCTCTGGACAAGTGCAAAGAATGGACCAAACATTAGCCACATCGCTCGGTAAAAGTCACGTTATTCTGAGAAGTGGAGAACGTTGAAGAAAACTTATTGCCGCTGAAAGAAGTTTCCACTCCTTTCAGCCTAAGAACACCATCATTCATCTTCGTCGTCATTGTTATCATCTTCATGAATGTCATCATCATCATTAACGTCATTGAAAGGAAATGTAAATTCTATTTTCAGCAACAGTCTGTAACCTTGACCATTGAACCACAAAACAGCAAGCTTCTTTCTTCTCTGGACAGGAAGCAGTATTTGTCCACAGCGCAATAAGATAACATGTTTCCACAACAAACACAGAAACATTTTAGTAGGTTTACAATTTAGAACATAATGTAGGAAATGTTCTGTTGAATATTTTGAACATAATTGGAATCCAATCCTATTATGTTTAACGTATTCAACAGCACGTTTTATTTTGTTTTGGAAACAATACAAGTTGTTTCTGAGTTAACTTGGCTTAGTAGAACTCGAGATATGATTCAGAATAGCACATGGTCTAGTAGTATAATACTATCTCCCTAATAAGGGTGAAACGGGAAGAGAAACAGTGGATATAGCTGGCATGTTTACAAATGATAATCAATAACAGAAAATGAATATTCTAGAATTTACAACAACTGGAATAAGTTTATATATTTCCAGAGCATCAAAATGGTATGAAAGCATGTTTTAGTATGTAACAATCCATAATGTAGAATAAATTACATCAAAATCATTTCATACTATCAATGTGTTTTCAACAAATTATCAAGTACACTAAATTATACATGGCATTAAGAATTTTCCGCAGAGTGAGGTCAGGCCAAATTGTACCCTAAACTGACTTTTTGTTTATTATAAACAACAGGCAAAGCATCATTTTATTTTCGACCTACCTGATACAGAGGTCACACATGATGATGACCACATTGTTTCTGATCGCCGGGTCAGAAGCAAACTCCAGCTCTCTGGCTATTGCTGCAACACATTTCTTTGCTACGTCCTCATTCTGTAGACACAGCTTGCCTGGGTATGGGGACAGCATGAAACATTGCATAATATATACATATACAAGTGAAATTACCCCTTCAGCGGGCAAGAAAATGTATAAACTCTTAGTGAATATCCTTTTACAGTCTAGGCGTGTGCGATTATTGTGGTGAGTGATCGCGATCGATTACTAAAAAATAATTGTGATTACTCGATTAATCAGCTTGGATAAAGACATAACAAAAGAATATCAATGATGAAAATTACAATGGTGTTTAGAAAAGCCTATTTTCAGGGCAAGAGAAGACTATTTTTGAAAATGTATCACTGGAATGACTGGCTCGATTCTCGAGCCAGGCATTCCAGTAATACATTTTCAAAAATAGTCCTCTCTTGCCCTGAAAATGAACATACATTCACTAAGCAAAGCGCCATTTTTCATGACCGATCGCATTAAAAAGTAATTGAAACATAGGTTTTGAAATATTTTATGCAATAAGAAATATTCACGATTATTCGATTATTTAATTTTTAATCATATAAATTCACGATTTAAAACAGAATCACGATTTTCGATTTAATCACATAATCGCGCAAGCCTATTACATACAGTCCAGAGAAGACTACATTTCAAGTTTTTCCACTGGCATGACTGGTTCTTTTATTAACCCAGTCATTCCAGTGGTAAATTTAAAAGAAGTCTTCAATTGGCTTGTAAATGGACATGTCCCAAGATGACTGCAAATGGCGATTATGGATGGCTTGACCAATAAAGGGTCTTAATATGTAAATGTCATAAATATTGCGTCAAAATAATGGACTGACCAGTTTTGATCATGAAAGTGGTCAGTTTCTGTAAGGCATTATGAGAACATATTCATTAACTAAATAGACAAACTTTTTCATGGAAATAAAAATATTTGCTTATTGAATGTCCATTTGCAGGCCAAGAGACTATTTTTGAAAATTTATCATTGGAATAATTGGCTCGGTTATCGAGCCAGGCATTCCAGTGATAAAGTTTCAAAAATAGCCTTCTCTGGCCTGTAAATGGACACTCCTCAAGACCACTACAGAGGCTGGTGTGGCCATTAAAAGGTTACGGTGTTTGTATAGTATGCTCAACATGTGTACAATCACACACGTATCTCACCTAATGTGATGAATGCATGAGCTCGGATTCTAGGCGACATTCTTGATCCACGGAACTGCGAGAGAATCAGTGTGGCCTGTGAACCCTGTGAGTTTTGGGACGATCCCTGTGAACACCCTTGCGATGCCTGAGATGGGGAGATTTGAAATAGTTCTTCTGTGGGAAGATCAACAGAAGATTACAAGGATATTACCTCAGGTCATTTATCTCATTCTTATTCAAACAATAGGCCACATTTATTAGTCTATAGAGAAACACATGCTGATTATTTTCAAAAGCGTCAAAGTCCATATTTAACCCCCATGAAATTAAAACTAACTTTCGATTTCTAGATTAGAATGAAAAGGAATAATGAAAAACAAACACAATACAAGATCACAGATCCTTCACCACCCTGCATATTTTACTAGAAGTCAGATAACCCATTCACCAATGCAATCTAATTAACTTATTTTAAACGTAATCATACAAGAAAGTAGTTGCAAAAATTGAGAATAATTTGCTTGGCAGCTGTTGTTGCATTATTAAACATGAGCCATCAGAAGACGGCATATCTCCCCACCACACACACACACCCACCCCCGGATCCAAACATTTCAGATAAATATACATCAAGAGGGGACATACATGCAATGTTAATTGTAAAGGACAATATTTTAGCAAAACTAATCAATAAAAAATGAAATCCTGACACTGCATCTCGCCTTTAATAAATATAGATTTGTAAGTGCAGGTTCAATTCTGTTCAACTATTATGCCCGAAAAAAAGAATTTTGGTGAATTTTAAGTTTTTCAAGGGAGGATCACAGATAATTGAGGAAAATACGGATGAATTTCTTCAAAATGGTAGCACTGCTTCGTCAAGTAATATATTCAGTGACAAAGGAATTGAGAGCATAGGTTCAAAATTCTTCAAGATCTGGCACGAACAAGACAATTTTGATGAATTTTAAGTATTTCAGGGGAGATAACGACCACAGAACCCTCTAGGGTTGGTCTGTCATTTTATTAACCACATAAACATAATTATCGCTCACTCACTACTTGCTAAATAAATCTACTTACATTTAGCGCCAGAAAGATTTCTAATTTTGCATTTAATGCCTTCTAATGCAAGAACCACAACTCTAGTCCAGGTTTCTGGATGGAGTAGACTCCCTTAATGTCAATCAAACAGAGACATCTGGAATCATAGCTAAACTGTAGTTGTGTTGACATCGTGAATGATTGTCAGAGATGGATGGGCCGACAGACTGACATACATACATTCTATACAGACGTATGGATGTACAGGCATACGGATAGCACATGCAGATCTTCAAGTGGTAATGAGAACCCTTACCAAGTTTCAAAAGAATCACAGCTAAATTGTAGAAAGTTGTGTTGACAAGAAATGATTGGTACTGCAGTTCATGTATCGGCTTAAAGGTATTTAAAGAGGGATAACTATGTAATTAATAATTTTCTGGCCATGAAAAAGGCACATGCACATCTTCAGATGGTAATAACTAGATTTACCACGTTTCAAAAGAATTGTAACTAAACTGTAGTTGCGTTGACAAGGATGGACCGACAGATGAACATATATTTGGAACAGATGGATGGATGTACAAGTATATGGATAGCACATGCATATCTTCATGATAACACTTACCAAGTTTCAAAAGAATCGCAGCTAAACTGTAGTTATGTTGACAAAAAATGACTGGCAATGCAGTTTATGTATCGGTTTAAGATATTTAAAGGGGGATAACTCTGTAACAAATAATTTTCTGGGTGCGAAAAAAGCACATGCACATTTGCACATAACACTGATAATGTCGACGCAATTTTAAGCTAGTCCATTCAGACCTCTAGGAGGAGTTGTGTTGACAAGACAGGGACAGATGGATGGACATGTTGATCGCTATATCCCCCGTCTTCCAAACCGTGTGTGTGCGTGCGTGCGTGCGTGCATGCGTGTAAAAAGGTGCAAAACTGATAACTATGTTTCACTTTCTGATTTGCAGGCGATGCTAAAAAATAATATCCGATCTGAAGTTACAAGTTTCTGTCCCTATACTTTGCTTTGCCATTGTCATTAACTCTCAGTAGCGATGTTACCGCAATCAGAATAAACATAAAATAGCAAGAAATAGATGAAAATGAGCAATAACATGTTAATAGGATTTCAAAAAAATTTCCATTTCTTGTCAAATTGATCACATATAAGGCTGGTAAGTAGATCAATAGGCAGCGGTGTTTACGTTGTAATGCATTACTTCCAATATACATCAGTAGTGTGTGAGTTTACCACACTAGTGAGACATAAAATGACATCTAATGGTTAATTACGTGTAGGCGGACGTTATAATCATGATGTCATGAATGATTCGATATAGAACACTTAATAGTCCGACACGTATGAATTGTATGGCTTTGCTATTTAACAAACATGCTGTAGAATATTTTGAAACTAATTTGACTGGACGCTGTTGCTGCCATAGGCAGCAACAGCGCCCAGTCAAATTAGTTTCAAAATAGTCAACAGCTTACCTGTATAGTTTTCTGTAAATTGATAGTCGGGGAGTTCAGAGATCGATCGATTCCAACACAAACGTGGTGTGGGTGGAGCTTAGCTAGAGATGGGCGGGCCACAGGGCATAGCTAAGACTGGAAAGGTCCATTATGTTACACAATGTATGATATATCTTGTATGTGAAAAAATAGAATCTCAAACGCGATTCGACTTCAAATCAAATCTGCTACACCCCTTCAATAAGATCTTATTGGGAATGCCTTAAAAACTGCTTTTACTACACTTGTATGACAAGGGATGGAAACATCTCTGCTTTAAAATGTTCTAGTTCTCATACAAGTCACCTTCAGAACCTGTGCTCTTGTTGCTGACTTCTGTGCTCGTATCATCACACACAGTTATTGGCTTCTGGCTAGACTGGCTGCTGCTATTTTCACCTGCAATTATCAATACATTCTTTTAAAACGATTAGTTTTTAATTTTTTAAATATGTAAATATATTTTTTTAACAATTTAATGATGCCTTGCAAAAGATTGCAGTATTTTAAATTATGTTGAATAATTTGAAGACATTATTACTGCAAGTTTTTAGAGCCTGTTTTTATATTTAGTTGTCGTTAAAACATTCTTAGGGTAATTCAGAATGAAGTGCTCACATATCAGGGCTTTAAATTAACCAGCCTGAGCCAATAACAAGCAGGTCTAGTTACCAATAAATTATGTTAGTCACAGTGATTTTTTAATATACTAGCAGATTTGTCAATTACTTTTAACTATTATTCTTATGAAATTATGATCTTGCACTGCTCAATAGAACTGGTGAAAATTCTGAAAACAATGTGGAATAAGCCGTCATTCACGGGTGTAGTAGATGAATACATAGGGTAATGATCATTACCTAAACTATCTGGCTCATCAATTAAGAAATATTATGAGCCTCGCAAATTAGGGCTATCTTTAACCCTACAATGGTCAAGATTGTTCAAGAAAATAGAAATATCTGTTTAATGAAAATGTCAATTAAAGACCAAGAAAAAACTATTTTTTTTAATTGACCACCAGAGTGATTGGCTTGGTTATTCTAACGATAAAATTTCAACAAGGGCCTGTTATGCTTACATGGACCATTTGCATTAAAATAGACATGATGGACAATTTTCGAAAAGTCCAAGATGGCCACCAAAGAAATTAAACAATTAAAATTCTTGTCCATGTTGAAACTACCATTGGATCATTCCACTTAAGTTTTGAAAATTTTCTAAAAATCTGAGGCCGGCAAAAAATTGCCCAACCAAGATTCTGAATAGAATTTCTAAAGCCTACCCCTACAGAATCCTTTTAGCCAAATTTGGACAAATTCCACCAGATGGGTTTTAACAATTTTCCGTAAATTTTTCATAAAATCTATTTTCAACCCAAAACAGGAACAGACAAAATTCGGAAAAGAAGTGCTGGAGCCTACCATGATAGATTTATTCTATCTAAATTTTGTTGTAATCTGTCAAGCAGATAAGAAGTGTTCTGAGAATTTCCAGTAAATTTAGTCAAGATTTTCACCAAAAAGATTGACCAATCAAAATTCTGTATACATGTTCTGAAGCCTAGCGCCCCCCCCCCCCACCTATTGTCCCTCCAGCCAAATCAGGTGAGCTAAAAATACTTTTCTCCTGCTTGGCCTGCAAATGCATATTTCTCAAGACGTCTACAAAGGTTGGCTTTGACCGGCTTGACCATTGAATTGGATAAGCATAGCACTCTAACTCTAAAATATCTGCTATTTTACCTTGTGTATTAAGACATGGTGCCGCAATCAAGCTCTGGACTAGCATGAAGACACGGCGTGGTGTCTTTGATGGACATAGCTGAGTGATCTCACCCAGTGTAAACAGATGTTTGATGATCAAGTCTTCATCCACTAACTTCTCTGTTCAAGAACAATAATGATACACCAGTCCATTAAATACACTGATATCGGCCAGCTCAATAGACAACATACATGTCGAGGGGTAGAAGACAGTGGTTATTGGAGAGCTACCCTATTTACAAACACCCTGCCCTTCTCTCAAAAATATTTCCTATGGCAGTTGTATTATGATTAGTGCTCATGTTTTACTTGGTGCTATCTAAGATTGTTGCCTTTAACCCTTTCATGCCTGTATATATTTACGAAATGTTGCGTGGACCAAATTAATTTTCATAATTTTCCATAAATTTGACATTTTCCTCAAAATTATGAAAGAAAAATTTTGTTGAAATAAATCAAATTACGTCTATGCTCACTCCAGACTGTAATGGCCCAGACCACCTCATACTTTACCTATGCGATTATAAATTATATCTCCATATGCCCTGAGATGAGTTTTTTACAATATTACTGCATCTGGCAGGTGGCACGCAGCCAATTTTCTTAAAATAATTTCAACACATATACTGATACCGTATTGTACCACACAAATATGCCTGGATAAAACAGATGGCTAGTGGCTAAAGGGAGAGCACTCATCCAGGAAATTTTTTTGCTATCATTGCCATTGAGAAAGCATAGGGCAGCCTGGGCAAGTACAGTCTGGAGTGATCAAGGCAGTCTGGGGTGCTACAGGCAACAAAGTGTTAAGTCAGGTCTAGGTAAATCAGGGATTGCTGCAGCGGCACAATCACCAATTGGATTAATGGGTGCACAAAAACGTGTCTGGAAATGTACCGCGAAATGGAACCTAATATCACAATCTTAAATCAAACATGTCAAAAATCACACTCACCATCCACCTCCTCGGGTGGCAAAACACCCAGCCAGATTGATCGATAACCCATAGTAGGTTCCTCCCTCGCTCCAAGTAGAAGGTAAGTTATTGAATCAAGTAAAACATCTGATACGTGGCCAGCAAAATCTATGTATGGATGAACCGACACACACAATAGGTTTTCTTACTGTCATGGCCAATTTCATCAACATACTCCACGTAGAAGCTAAGTTATCAAACAATAATAAACCCAGTGTGTGCATAGTTGTGAAAGAGGAAGGTTTTTAGGGTAAACAAGGGCGATATAATTTCGGTAGCTGAACTTTTAACTGAGAAAGTGATATGGTCATAGGGGTACCCAGAAGTCATACACATGCCAGTCTTTAAGATGAGATAGAGCGATGGTTGAATGAAGGGAATATAGGGAACGGTAAATGAATATGAGAATAATAACAATCATGACAATAATTCTTGATTACCTTGATTTTCATTAAGAATAGCACTAGAGAGGTAATGATCACATGCGATGAGCAGTTCTACACACCAGGATTCCTGGTCCACCTTCTGTGACTGATCTCCAACAACATCACATAGCTAGAGTACAGAACAACCAATACAGGCTAACAGATTATGTAATAAACACTAATGTCACATGTCTCAGAACACTACATGTGTGTACATCTTAGCGCTTGTCACATTGATGAGCAAGTGATAATTGCGGCAACACATTGTTGCTGACATGGACAGCACCATGTATTAACAACAACACCAAACAACAACTTTGTTTCCATAATGAATTCCAGTTATAAATTATATTAACTGGGATAAAATTTAGGAATCTGAAAATTCAGTTTCCTATACGATAAATAGCATTGATATGGTAGATAAGACAAATTGGGGTGGCTACATATTCACATCAAGGTGCCATGAATATATTACAAGAGCCATCAGAAGACGGCATATCCCCCCCGGATCCAAACATTTCAAATAAACATACATCGTAGCTAAACTGTAGTTGTGTTGACATCTTGAAATGATTGCCAGAGATGGATGGACCGACAGACTGACACACATACATTCTATACAGACGCATGGATGTACAGGCATACGGATAGCACATGCACATCTTGAAGTGGTAATGAGAATCCTTACTAAGTTTCAATAGAATCACAGCTAAATTGTAGGAGTTGTGTTGACAAGAAATGATTGGTACTGCAGTTTATGTATCGGCTTAAAGGTATTTAAAGGGAGACAACGCTGTAATGAATAATTTCCTGGCCGCGAAAAAAGCACATGCACATCTTCGGATGGTAATGACTAGATTTACCATGTTTCAAAAGAATTGTAACTAAACTGTAGGAGTTGCATTGACAAGGATGGACTGACAGACGAACATACATTTTGGACAGATGGATGGATGTACAAGGATACGGATAGCACATGCAAGTTTCAAAAGAATCGCAACTAAACTGTAGGAGTTGCGTTGACAAATGATTGGCAGTGCAGTTTATATATTGGCTTTAAGATATTTAAAGGGTGATAACTCTGTAATGAATACATTTTTTGGGCACGAAAAAAAGCACATGCACATCTGCACATGATACTGATAATGTGGACAAAAGTTAAAGTTAATCCATTGAGACCTCTAGGAGGAACTGCGTTGACAAGAAATGATTGTCAGAGATGGATGGAGTGACAGACGGACATACATACATTTTGGACAGACGGATGGACGTACATGTATACGGATAGCACATGCACACCTTCACGTGGGAATGATATCACGTACCAATTTTCAAAAGAATCGGAGCTAAACTGTAGGAGTTGCGTTGACAAGAAATGATTGGCAATACAGTTTATGTATCAGCTTTAAGATATTTAAAGGGAGATAACTCTGTAATGAAAATTCTTTCGGTCGTGAAAAAAGCACATGCACATCTGCATATAATTTCGATAATGTGGAAAAAATTTTAAGTTAATCCATTGAGACCTCTAGGAGGAGTTGCGTTGACAAGAAATGATTGTTAAAGATGGATGGACCAATTTTCAAAAGAATCGGAGCTAAACTGTAGGAGTTGCGTTGACAAGAAACGATTGGCAATGCAGTTTATGTATCGGCTTTAAGATATATAAAGGGGGAAAACTCTGTAATGAAAAATATTTCTGACGCGAAAAAAGCACATGCACATCCGCACATGATACTGATAATGTGGACAAAATTTTAAGTTAATCCATTGAGACTTCTAGGAGGAGTTGCGTTGACAAGAACCGATTGGCAATGCAGTTTATGTATCGGCTTTAAGATATATAAAGGGGGATAACTCTGTAATGAACAATATTTCGGACGCGAAAAAAGCACATGCACATCCACACATGATATTGATAAGGTGGACAAAATTTGAAGCTAATCCATTGAGACCTCTAGGAGGAGTTGCGTTGACAAGACGGGGACAGACAGATGGACGGACAGACGGACATGCTGATCGCTATATCCCCCGTCTTCCAAACCGGGGGGATAAAAAAGTGATGATCATTTCACTGCCAATTCCAAATTCATATCACAATTTACATTCCAGCATTACCCATCAGTAAAGTGGATCTACTGTTAGTGTTTCAATGGACCGTTATATTATTATTTATTATTTATTTATTAAATAGTAAAAGCAAACAATTTGTACAACAACGCATAGACCATCTTCAAATATGCGTTCGTGACGTACTTATCGACATCATTCATGACGGCATTCATTATGATGTCATTCTACACATCACGCAGTTCATTATGATGTAATATGATGGGTGGGTACTCTGGAAAGGTCCATTAAACATGGAAGCTCTTGAGCGACACTAGATGCCTTCCTGCCTAACGTTGTTCTAGTGTATTAATTATCAATAATGCATCCATGGTAAGCCGATTAATTAGTTCCTGTTTTTCCTCAAATAATATTATTCCTAGTATAGCGTGCTTGTCCCCCTGTACTCTGTAATTGATCAAATTTCTGGTTCCAACTTGGTCGGAAATCTGAAGGTGACGTTATACGGACAATAGGTGTCCGAACTGAGACCTCGAAGTCGTTTCCAAGGCAGATTAAATCGCTAATTATCGGGGTGGGGTGGGGAGACAAATTTTGTTTATTTAAAAAGAATTTTCATAGCCAGACATAGTCATTTTAATTTCACATGATCAGCACTAGCATATCTCATTGCTACACAAGCAATTTGATTGGCTGACCTCAGAAAATGTCTTGCTTTTTAAAACGGTGCCCAATTTATCGTTACACAGCAGATTTCTTAGTCATCCATAATTGGCCAACAAGGTCATCTGACATTGTTATTCACGTAACCTCACATAAAGAGACCATATGTCATTAGTAATCAATAATTCCCCCTAGAACCATTAACTGTATTTATACCATACCTTGGATAATGTACTAACTGTAACAGCGATCAGCTCTGGAGGAGAATCAAATCTCAGTAAACGGCTCTTGAGGTCAGCTGAAAATTAAGTGGCATAACTGTTTAAGTGTACAATGACAGAAAGTCTAATGAATGGAATTATCAAAACTAACTCAATTTAAAGCGATGCTAATCTCATCTCAAATGTTGTATTGTACTGATAGATTATGGTTTACAGATTTCATATCATCCATATCCTGTCACCTTCCCTTATCTGTATCACAATTATCTGATTTGTAATATCGGGTAAATGTTGAACAGTGAGCGCCATCTCATCTCGTTGAATATTTTGAAACTAATTTGACTGGAAGTTGTTGATGTCATAGGGTTAGGCCCATGGCAGCAACAACATCCAGTCAAATTAGTTTCAAAATATTCAACAGCTCACTTGTACGATTGCTTTTATACCACATTGCCAAACTACAGCTGACACTTCTATGTCTGAGCATAGATACCGAGGCAACCGCTAGGCTTTTTCTGATTGGTTGAAAAAAAAATCATGACAGCCATCATAGTCTGTAGAAATGTATCAACAATAAGTTACTGAAGCCTGAATATCTTTCGCTGTCAGCATGATAAAAAGCTAAATGTCAGGAATGGATCATAGGTGGCAAATTTTATCACCTGAATGATTTGCATAAGATAAGATTTCCTTTAAGTGTTATAATAAATCAGTCGTCTCGTTCTAAATTTAGACTTATGAACCCAACAGTTAAGCAAGAAAACTGTTGATAATCAGCGAACAATTTCATTCGTCAGTACAACTAAGGTATTCAACAGAATTTAAAAAATAACAATGATTTCAAATATGTGGGTTAGGTTTGTGATAGTATGAAGTTATAATAGCCAGACATATAAATTGAGGAGTGTGTTTAAATGAATTAATAATCTGTTTTATATTTACACATATATTGAAATTAACATGCCATGAAATTTTTATTAATTTAAATGTGAAATCAAAGATATATTAGGACTAGATCAACCAAAATTATACTGAACAGAATTATAGTAATCTCATATATTCTGAAATTGTTGAATAAAATGTGTACCAGTTGTCATCATACAGATTCTACACGATCGTCATTGTTGGCAGTACAATGAGGATACATATTTTGCTCCTCGCTCCAGCTAACTATCACACAAAACTTCAGGCCTTTGGTCAAACATTTTAAAGGATTTTAAGAAATTTGCAGATGATTTAGTTTTAACAAAATCTTTTAAACCTTTAATAAATAGGCAACCCAACCAAAACTGGCCATTGTATACCAGGTAGGTCATTTGCAGGCTAAGAGAAGACGTTCTGAAATTTTATGACTACAATGACTGGCTCCGTAACCAAGCCCATCATTCCAGCGGTAAATTTCAAAACTTCTTTTGGCCTGCAAATCGACATTACTAAGCAAATTCTAAATATTTCTTTGACAAACCACCATTCAAGAGGTGATCAGTATGATTCTATGTACTTATAATGTGCCATGAATAATAGTTTCATGGATATACATAAGTTTTCATAGATTTATAATAACTAAGAATTTTGAACTCAATTGACTAAAACCATGGACTTTTAAGTGACGTGAAAAACAGCTTCTGAATACCAATACTATAAAAGCTCATTCAAGGATGGTTATGAACCTGTGATACTCACCAATAAGAGTGGTCCTTGTTTCGTCAGAGAGGTTATTAGCGAGACAGCTAAGTACAACCAACACTCTCTGGTATGTTACATACTCGCTCTCTGAAATACACACCATATTACATGCTTACATGTATATATATATACAATGCATTTTGAAAACATAACTTGACAATAGACAATTGAAACCAGAATGTGATTGTGTAAACTTAGGAAGCGACTATCAATATATATGACACAACAAAAACAAAGTCAATGAGCTTCAGCAAGGCCTTGATGTCACAAATTTGACAGAAATCCATGAAGGCATTCTAACTTAATGCACCAGAAATCACATTTCATTTCCAAGGGCTATAACTCTATCAAATTTGTAACATATTTTACAGAAACTCAGTTCCAAGCGCTTTCTTTTCACAAAATCTCCAATACATTCATCGAAGCTTTCTACAGTGATGCTCCGAAAACCAGATTTTCTTAAATCAGACTTTAAGTACATTAGTAGAGATGATTCTGCAGAATAGATTAGGATTTCACTAAAATGCAGATACAAAATGATATTGATGTATGAAATTTAGCGCAAATCATTAAAAAAATAACACTCCAGAAACCGGATTTTATGATGTAGGGCCGATAACATTGGTGAATATTTATATAGATAGTGCCAAGCTACAACCAGAAGTGCGTTGTCACAAGATATCCATGCACTAAATTTGATTAAATATGAGAATATGGATGAGCTTCGCTGAAATGCAATCCCAAACGATTTCTTGTCACAAGGCATTGATATAACGGATTTGAAGTGAATCTACCTAAAGATACATCCTGGAAACAAGTCCGGAGAGCACACACCGTGCCTATTTCTGTGTAACCTGTCAATGGCTTCAGGTGTACAATTATGTCCAGGCAGTACAGGACAATGACTGCTCGTATGTAAAAAATTTGTGTACATCTTGATGAAAGGTTGTGCATTGTTTCACAAATGATTGAAAACTAAAACGTTGCAGACTAGCCTGATCAATAAATGTTTTTCCGTTAAAATTAAACAAAACATGACGAGTATGCAGAGTTTATAATATCCCAATTCTGGCGCTACTTTTCAGAATATTCTGGGAAAGATGTATTAAAATCTGAACCAATCCAAGTACATCGAGCTCAAAGTAACATGACAGGTAAGCTGTTCAGAAGGTGAATATTTTGAAACTAATTAAAAATTATAAACTATTGCTGACCTTCATATCCAGTAAAACTAGTCTCAAAATATTCAAGCAAATATTTTGTTACACCTCACAAAGTGTGTAACATGTCATGCGGGAAGTGGCTGCTTTTAATTACATACAGCGAACCCATAATTTAATATAACTTACCTTCACAGTTTTTCGCTTTTTCATTCCAGAAATCGATGACAAAATCAGAGTTGAACTTTGGCAATGAACGAGCAACCTCTGCTAAGAGCATCCACATACCCTGCAAACAGACAAAGAATGACTTGCAATGTTCTTGAGGAATGTCCGTTCGCAGGCCAACAGAAGGCTATTTTTAAATTTTACAAGTGAAATGACTGGCTCAATTGTAACTAAGCCAGTCATTCCAGTTATAAATTCTAAAAAATATGACAGTCTCTCTTGATATGCCTGCCAATCGACATTAAATGAGCAAATCTTCTTATTTCTTGACCAATCATGACTATTAAGGGGTTAAACCGTAATCTAAAATGCAGAAAACCAAAACGAATCATTTGTTGAGGTGCATCAAACAGAAACATTAATTTTCAAACATCAAATAATGTGATAAAGAAAATGCTAATTAATGGGTTTCATTTTTCATAAGATGTCAGAATTCAAGGAAATTACTGTTTAAATATAAGATATAAGATATAATAATATATGAGTTATAACATTGTTGAACCTGATGAAGTACATTTACATGTGAAGTCTTATCAATATCGCCAAAGATTGTCTTAACTCTTTAATAGTCAAGCTATGGTTTTGAGGAATGGTGATTTGCAAGGCAAGTGACGACTGTTTAAAAAATTTTTTACTGGAATGTTTAGCTTGATAACCTAAACAGTTATTCCCGTGATAAATTTTCAAAAATAGGATTTTCTCGGCCTGCAAATGGACATCTGTCGTGTGTGTGTGCGTGCGTGCGTGCGTGTGTGAGCAAATTTAAATTTCCTTGAACAAATGTTACCATTATAATGCTAATGATACTACCATTGAATCCTATTTTCACTATGCCAAGACCAATACAGCTACAGACTTGTACATTCGCATATTTACATTGTAGTATATCTCTGACAAATAGCTTTTAACCACAGTTCAGGACAATGAGCATCATAGATGAAAAATAATTCCTAATAAGCACATCAAATTGACTAAATAATTCTGAAGTTCTAAACGAAATGTTCTAATCTCACGGTGAGATCGTGAATGCTGGGTGTTAGTTTGGTACATAAATGCACCTAAAATGTTCTCGGAAATAACATATTAGAGAATATAATGACACACACACACCCACCCACACACATACACACACCTATGAGCCAACCTACCACATTGTTTTCTGTGTTGACATGTGACTGCAGTGACGTGATCAGATTGGCCTTGATCTTGCCCTGCTTGCACCAATGCTGACATGTTTTCTGAAGGTATCGCCTAGAAAATAACATGAGTTACGACTTAAATAAAGTGAGTCTAGGGGAAATGACTGGGTAAACAAAGCACGAACACGGTTCCATGATGAATGTTGGTAAATCTAGTCAATCAACTACATCGTTTTATGGCAGAAGATAGCTGGTCTTTAAGGCAGGTGGTGAGAGATGCCTGAAAGAACCACAATCTTCTTATATATCTTCTTATATCAGTTGACAGATGTTAGTAGGTTAGCCTGGTCTTTTTTAGCATATAAATGTAAATATCCAAAATACAAATGGTCAGTTAAAGAATCTAGAAATAGAAAGGTATTGTATATTTGAACATGGCAGTCACTCCTTAACACTTTCCAGGTCAAGCCAGCCCAAACCGGCCTCTGCCATGGTCTTGAGGAATGGGCATTTGCAAGCCAACAGGACTGTTTTCGAAGATTTTACCACTGCAATGACTGGCTCTATTTCCGCTCCAGTCATTCCACTGGCAAATTTTCAGAAAGTCTTCTCCTGGCCGGCAAATGGAAATTCAATAAGAAAATGCTTTGATTCTCCTGACCAAATTTGACCATTTAAGGGTTAATGATCAAGATAGCCAAAAATGCATCATCGTCTTTTTCCATTTGCCATGTTTGCAGGCCAAGACAAGAGTACGGTTGAAAATTTACCACTGAAATGTCAGGTTCGATAACCGAGTGTCATTTCAGTGTTGAAAAATACTCTTCTCTTGGCCTGAGCCAAATGGACTTTCACTAATGCTATGCTGCAAACTAGAAGCCCTACCTGAGATCCACACCATCATGCCCTGCAATGATATCAAGCAAGTTCCACACAAGTCTATGACAGCCAGAAGTTGATCTGCGCAACATAGGAAGAGATATAAGTATATTCAACCTGCCACTTAAGTAACTGACATCATAATCAAAACTGCATTTGTTAACAATTTAGCCCTCGAATTTGTTAAAAAATCCAATTTTCTCATAGAAAATGGCCATTTGCAAACCAAGAGAATACATTTTTAAAATTTACCACTCGAATGCCAGTCATTCCAGTGATAAAAAAAAAATATAGGCTTCTCTTGGTCAGCGAATGAACATTTCTTAAGACCACTGCTAATGCTGAAGCCATTTTGGACTAACATATGCGTTAAAGGGATAACCTACACCACAATCAAATAACGTAGACCCAACACAAATGGCGCACAGTTCTGACAGTAACCATCTGAATTCTATGTCTGGTGAATTTAAAATCTAATAAGCATTCTGTTGAATATTTTAAAACTAATTTGACTGGTAGCTGTAGCTGCCATAGGCAGTAATAGCTCTCAGCAGAAGTAGTTAAGAAAATATTCAACAGCTTATCTGTAAGATTACCTTGAAATTAAGATTCTGGGAATTAAAGTTTAACGTTAAAATCTATTTAAGCACAGGTACAATGTTGGAGGAGCTTAGCTGAAAATTGGCAGGGATTGCTGGAAATGAATGCCTGCCTCTATTCCATTCTTTTCTCCATGCTTACACTAGCATGATACTCATAACTGCTAACTATTCATGGAATAACGTGTAGACAAAATTTATTTTTATTGTCAGCAACAGCATTTATCAGCAGAATTTTCAAAATTTGTAAAACAATTTACCTTCAAACCAGTTTCGTATAAAGTTTAACCTTTTGTTGCAGCAGTATAGGTGTTAATGTCATACATAGTATGAGTTTGTTATGGTTGCATACTGCAAAGAAAACCCAGCTCTTTTAACCCTTTAACTCATTCAGCCAAAACGACTTCTGCAGCAGTCTTGGGAAATGTCCATTTGCAGACCAAGAAGACTATTTTTGAAAATTTACCACTGTAATGACTGGCTCGATAACCGAGCCAGTCATTCAAGTGGTAAATTTGCAAAAATAGTCTTCTCTTGGTCCGCATATGGACATTTTCTGAGAAAATTTTAATTCTCTTGAATAAATTTGAGGGTTAAAGGGTTAAAGACACATTTTTTGGCTCCAAAAGGCACCGTTTTACTGTATGTGTTTTTACTTAAGGAAATTTGAAGAATTAAACTTAAGCATCAAATTTATAAAGCCCCAAG
This sequence comes from Chaetoderma sp. LZ-2023a, assembly GCA_034401795.1. Classification (NCBI taxonomy): domain Eukaryota; kingdom Metazoa; phylum Mollusca; class Caudofoveata; order Chaetodermatida; family Chaetodermatidae; genus Chaetoderma; species Chaetoderma sp. LZ-2023a. Next base: position 106,593,269 of record CM067370.1, on the reverse strand, counting down.
CTGGTGTATGAAACAAACCGTATATATGGTACAATATTGGATAATAGTATTTCCTCTAATATCTCCATGCATTTCTCCTGTGCTGTGGTCTCACGGTCAATTACTAATGGCAGCACTCCATCCAACCAGGCACTGGAATAAATAAGGCAATGCTTGGTTATATTTTACGTTTATTTTAATTTCAAAATACATAGAGAATCTGGAACGAGGTAACTTTTCATATCACTATTATAGACCGAGCTGAAAATTATCAATTTGCACGAGCTTTAGCGAGTGCAAAATTGATAATTTTCAACGAGGTTCATAATAGTGATATGAACTGACCGAGTTTGAGATTTTATTTATCATATAAACTGTAATTTTGAAATTTTTGCGAATAGTTGCTGATGTGACTTATCTGATTTCTCATTGATCTTCGTGAAATCGATACGACCGCTGTGATGCACCACTACTTGATAACAGATACTGGATGCGCAGCAAAATATAGTGACAAACACAAAATCTGGCGATGTCTACCGTAACCTACACTTTTCTTCTAAGACTATCACAGAGCCACGGCCATCAATCGTTACTTCGCTGCTGACTGATAAACTGTCAAACGATGACATTTTGCGATGACGTTTCATGAATGACAAATCGTAGTAAACAAATCGTAGTAAAACAGTACCGCGTAGTAATTGGTCGATTTAAATGGGTTGCGCACCCAACAGCCAATGAAAATACTCCATTGAATATGGCACGTGTGCTCATATCGAAAAATATGGAATGAGCTAGTAGGCTTGTTTATATGATAAATACATGTATGTGAAGCTATAAAGTTAAATCGAGCACCATAAAAGCTTTCAGCCCTATAGAATGCCAATAATTTGAAATAAGATTGACTGGAAGGTGCTGGACTGGTATATAAGAATACTGAAGCATTAAAATTAGAAGGAAATAGTTATTAAAACAACAATTCCGAGGAATTAAATGGCCAGCCTGTTCCCTGTTTGTCACAGTGGCATTGACCTTTGACCTTATGACCTCTGTTATCATGCTGATTCCTAACATTATAGATAACCATGTATTCAAGCTTAGTTCCAATAGGATTAACCAATCCTAAAATATAAATGATTTGCTGAACGGAAAAACTTACGGTCGAAGAAGCAGAGGTCATATAGCACTATTAGAATGGCATTGACCTTTGACATAATGAGCTCACTATCATCATCATCATGCCTCGGTATGGTATGTGACACCATGTACCCAAATTTTATTCCAGTAGGATTAAGCAATCTTAAAATATAGGCCAACCAAAAAACTTAACACAGTCATGGAAATACAGTCATGACAGGTGAAATATCAAGGCTATGATGACCTTGACTGTGGACCTAGTGACGTTACTATCAGCACGATGCTTCCTTATTTCATAGGGGACCATGTGTCCAAGATGAGTTCTGGTAATATTAATTAATTCTGAAATATCAATGTATATAATTCGCTAAACTGAAAAACTTAAAAAGCAGAGGTAAAATAGTAAGATGACCTTGACCTTTAAGCTGGTGAGCTCCATGTCACCATCCTGTATCGTCTTGGTATAAGAGAACCATGTGCCCAAGTTCTGTTCCATTAGGGTTAAGCAATTCCGAAATTTAACATGATAAGATTTGCTAAGACTAAAAGCTTAACATTAAAAAATAAGTTTTGTAGAGGTCAGAATGACCGTGACCTTCGACATTGTGACTTCAGTGTCAGCATGCTGCTTCCTAACATTATAGGTAACAATGTGTTCAAGTTTATCTCTAATAGGATTAACCAATGCTAAATGCAAAAACTTAACATTGAAAAAACCCAGTTTTGTATCAAGTTGACCGTTGACCTTGTGACCTAAGTATCATCATGCTGCTTCCTAACAGTATAGGCAACCACATAGACAAGTTTAGTTGCAATAGGATTAATTAATCGTGGAATATAAGCTAAGCAGTTTTGCTAAACGCACAGACTTAACTCAACGTAACATTGTTGATGTCGTTGCCGCCGCAGTCGGGAAAAGTGATACATGTCTCGCTTACTGCTTTGCAGGCGAGACAAAAATAATTTAGAAAACAGGTTGCATGGTTTAGGGATGAGAAACAACCATTTTACTAGCAAGCACCATATTGGATTCTGTTGTCTTCACTGTTGAGCAGTACTCACTATAAACCCACTCCCGTAGCGCTAATGGTAGCCATTGTACTGCTGCTTCCAAGGCTAGCAAAGCGTATGATAATAATATAGTATCTCAATACTAATTGTGCATTTCCTATGCTAGGCTAAATATTTGTATAAGTTGACTGAAAATCTTTCTATCAAATTGTTCTCAAAATAATCAACCGACAGTACAAGTGTCACTAGTTACAGTTTTGACAATGATTTGACTTCAATCAAATTGTTCTCAAGATAATCAGCAGGACTTCAAGTAGTTTGTAGTACAATTTTTAAAGCCCTTTTGGACAGTTAGTGGTAGCACCTTGTGAGCTCAGAAAGCCAGATAATTAGCCATCTTATTTTAAGCGACAAGCTATCTACTATTTGTGCCCCATAATGTGGTCGTTTAAGAGTTTTTATTGCAATGTACATACCACTGCAGCTGCTTGTCATCTGGTCTTTCCATGAGAAGATCAGTCAGTGATAGCATTGACTGGCGGCGTACTGACAGAGCTGGGTCTTGACAGCGCTCTTTAATTATGTGCAAGTCCTGGCAAGAAAACAGAAAATCACACACACAGAACTTAAAGCTGATCGGTTATGCTAAAAGAAGCAGTGTTTAACCCCTGCAAGTAACACAGCGATAGCTCTGCATATCGATGCAGTGTCGTGGTTACCTGTCAAATGCATGCATAACACAACTGCTGGCTAACAGATAACTCATTGTACTGAACGAATCCTTATATAGAGGGTCAAAACTGTTGCACAGGTCCTATTTAATAAATTGCACAGGTGTTATTTAATGAAATGCACAGGTCTTGTGTGATGAATGCTCAGAATCATAATAGAGTTACTGAAAACGGAAATTTATTGATCGCCGTATGCTAGTGGTAGGGGCTAAGTATTGACCATGTTAGCATGAACGTTCAGCCATAAGGAGACCAAACTTACAGAGCCTTCTCTGGACCACCATGTGCAAGATTCAAACCTTTTAAACCCACAGAGATGATGTAATATTTTCTTTTATACCCTTACCCGTCTCAAGACGAAGCCGGCAAAAACCGGCCTCTGTAGTGGTCTTGAGGAATGTCCATTTGCAGGCGAAGAGAAAAAATTTAGAAAATTTACAACTGAAATGCCTGGCTTGGTAACCGAGCCAGTTATTATTGTGATACATTTTCAAAGTCTTCATGGCCTGCAAATGGACATTCAATAAGCAAATATTTTGATATTCTTTAGAGATTAAAGGGTTAACCCTCACATACCAGAACCATCAAATTCTGATGTACGGAATATTTTGCAGAATATTTTGAAATTTACATGACTGGGAGCTATTGCTTCATCAGGCAACTACAGCTCCAAGTAAAAGTACTTTTACAATATTCAACATGTCACTGCAAATTGTTGAAAAGATTTGCGTCATAGAAAATCATTAATATTAACCCTTATCACTCTGTCAAAATTCTAAATTTTCAAATTAAATTAAGACGAACTGGTGGTCATTTCTCAACAAATTTGGTAGCAGATGCTGCTTTGTCCGCCAAAATTGTTGAAAAGTGCACACCAGTCTCTTTGTTAATGACACAGTAAGAGATAAAATATTTATATCAGTGTGGTCAGGCCTAAGTGAACTGTAATATACTGAAACATTTGTGCACCCCTAATACAGCCTATGTCTTTGTATTAAAACTAAATTTGTTTGCCTCTTTCCAGTGTTATAAGATCAATTCACTTAAAACTGAACCTTCTATATCCACAAGATCCACCGCTACAACGAAATCCTCTCCACTAAAATAGCTTTGCATTGTGTGAAGTACACCTATGAGTCTGCTTCACACGAGCTTATTTGAACCAAACATCATTTAGGCAGTGCGTGCATTAGTACTAACCCTTTCAATCCTGATGCATCTCTATTTCCAGCCAACAATAAGGGAAACGTTCTATATTAATAGAATCTATTGCCTTTTTAGGCAGAAACCTCTTCTTGTAAAATTGCATAACATATAATTAAAATACATATTTTGTATAATTACATGTATCTAGTCCACATAGTCATAATAGTACCGGTAAATCATATTGTCATAGTTTAGATCAACAATAGTCCTCAATGGCCTCTACTGTCATACCAGATGATGAATAAATCTTAATTTTAAGGCAATATCAAATGATGGTAAATATTTCAATTTCACCCACGGATCTCCATGTCTTTGGCTAGTAATTTTTTTTTTCTGTATAAGCTAACCAGCGACCTAAAGTATGTTTTACCTCTAGTCTGTAGTGTGGGCTGTCTAATCGAATCATGCTCTCCAGCGCCTGAATAGCAGCCTTGCGAACATTCACTTTCTCATCTGATGCACGACGACGAAGCATCGAGACAAACCCCTCATTATCTGACATAGCTGAAAATGAATTTTAGTAAATAGTTAATGATAAGTTCAATCACTGTGCAAGCCTTGGAATTCACCGTTCCAGAGTACCCACCCATCATACGACGTCATAATGAACTGCGTGATGTGTACAATGACATCATAATGAATGGCATCATGAATGACGTCGATAAGTACATCACGAACGCATATTTGAAGACAGTCTATGCGTTGTTGTACAAATTGTTTGCTTTTACTATTTAATAAATATTCTGTTTAATATTTTGAAACTAATTTGACTGGGCGCTGTTGCTGCCTATCAACAGCTTCCCTGTATAGTTTTCAGTAAATTAATAGTTAGGGCATTTGGGGATCGATCAATCCCAACATGGCAAGGTGTGAGTGGAGCTTAGCTAGTGATGGGCGGGGCATAGCTAAAAATGGAAAGGTCCATTATTCTGACCTAGGCACTAGCTAATAGAGGGATCAATTTTTAGCTATGCCACGCACATTTCTAGCTAAGCTACATTGACTTTTTATGAGTGTTGGACTCGATTTGTTTGAAACATGAATTTTCAGAATAAAAATTTCAAGGTAATTGTACAGGTGTTAAATATTTTGAAACTAATTTCACTGTGGCTGTTGCTACCCATAGGCAGCAACAGAACCCAGCCAAATTAGTTTCAAAATATTCAACTGAATGTTTAGTTAATTGTAAATTCACCAAACATATAATTCATACACTTTAGTGACACAATTTTCGATTTTCGCGAGGAAGCTATGTCATTTTGATTATGACGACAGCTCACAAGTGATGTAATTGATTATGACATCAGATACTTGACTGACAAATCAGATGTGTCTCTAATTCTGGACAACGCACGAGCCAGTGAGATTAATGACCCATAAATTCTAATCATAGCCCAGGACTGCTTATGAAAACATAAACTGTCTTCGCTAAAATGACAACAATGTACCTTCAAAGGCTTAACAATGTAAAATTAATTCTTAGTTACCAATAACTCTAGAAAGACACTAGCTAATACTTACACACTTCGCCAGTTGGTGTTACACCTATGGCTACAGGTGTCTCCCTCTTTGCTGCCGCTGGTGTGACTCCAGGTGCAAGGCTTGTGGCTGTCACAGGCGTGGTACCAGAGGCTGGAGTTTCAGCATTTTCTGGTAATGGTTGTTGCTGTTCAATGTTTGTTTGATCACGGTTAGGTTGCCCTTGATCTACACATAATCAGAAATAGAAAGAGCCCTATAAATAAGTTTTGTACATGCTATGAATAATATTGTTATAAATCTTTCAATGGTCAAGGCGGCCAAAACCGGCCTCTGCAATGGTCTTGAGGAATGTCGACTTTCAGGCCGATTAATATTTTAAAATGAATTTGACTGGAATCTGACCCTTGAGTTGCAACCAGCAATTGGTATGTCAGTTTATTGTGTGATAATCAGTAAAATTAAATTACTTTTTACATTTGATAGAATTATCTAAATTGGGTCACCATGACTCAAAATTCAATAGGCTTCTTCATACCTCAGAGTTTACTAGAGCTAGCAGATTTTGACTAGCTCTTTGATTAGGATTAATTTCAAGGCCTTGGACAAATAGCCTGGCATGTGCTACTGAGTTGACTGACTCACCTGTCACCGGGTGTTGTCTGCCTACTTCTGGTGTGGGAATCAAGCGAGGTCGGTTCACACTGTCAGGGGCATGGTGTGGTGTCACGAGGTCATGCAGCGCTCTTAGAATCCGGTCATCCTTTGACTTTAAGCAATTGGACAGGATAGAAATCGCCTTTGTGCGGACACTGAAATTTATTATCATACTTTAATTTTCATATGAGACGCATCACATATCAAGCAAGCCTATACATGGATTCCATAATGGACCTTTCCAGTTTATCCATCCATCATATGATGTCACAATCAACTGCCTGACGTGTAGGACATGAATGACGTAGATAAATTCTTCACGAATGCATAATTGATGACGGACTAAAGCGTTGTATGAATTGTATGTCTATATGCTGTTGTACATTTTGAAACTAATTTAACTGTGCATAGGCAGCAACAGTACCCAGTCAAATTAGTTTCAAAATATATAACAGCTTAGTATAGTTTTCTGGAAATTGATAGTCAGGGAGCTGACAGGCTAAATACTGAACAGCCAAAAACATCGAAATGAATGAAAATACCGAAACGGAGAGTAAAACTGTCAAAATGCTTATAAGAACGACCGAAGCGCCTTTTGTTTGTAGGTTAGTTGCTTATTTGAGATGCTTATCTCGTCAAAACCTACATTATATTTGCACAGCATTATATGCTTGAGGTCAATCGTTCAACCTGTTCTTATTGAGATTCACAAAAATTAATGTTTATTTTGGTAAGATTTACTTTTTAGTTTAGTTTCCATTTGAAGAAGCAGTCTGAATTATCAACAGTGATAACCAAGCAAATACCCATACACGTAGCCGTTTCGGCAAATCTAACCTCAGTTTCAGTGCCATTTCGGTCATTCCCGTTGTTTCAGTAATTAGTCTGACCCTCAGGAAGTTCAGTGACCAATTGATCCCAACACGGGTGAGGTATGGGTGGAGCTTAGCTAAAGATAGGCGGGGGCATAACTAAAACTGGATTCCTCCATTGCATAACATTCATTAACCATTAAAGTTTATATCCATATAGAGTAGTATCACATAGTCTATTCATGTGTTAGTAACATGCATCAAGTTTATATCCATATAGAGTAGTATCACATAGTCGATTCATGTGTTAGTAACATGCATCAAGTTTATATCCATATAGAGTAGTATCACATAGTCGATTCATGTGTTAGTAACATGCGTCAAGTTTATATCCATATAGAGTAGTATCACATAGTCGATTCATGTGTTAGTAACATGCGTCAAGTTTATATCCATATAGAGTAGTATCACATAGTCGATTCATGTCTTAGTAACATGCGTCAAGTTTATATCCATATAGAGTAGTATCACATAGTCTATTCATGTGTTAGTAACATGCGTCAAGTTTATATCCATATAGAGTAGTATCACATAGTCTATTCATGTGTTAGTAACATGCGTCAAGTTTATATCCATATAGAGTAGTATCACATAGTCTATTCATGTGTTAGTAACATGCGTCAAGTTTATATCCATATAGAGTAGTATCACATAGTCGATTCATGTGTTAGTAACATGCGTCAAGTTTATATCCATATAGAGTAGTATCACATAGTCGATTTATGTGTTAGTAACATGCGTCAAGTTTATATCCATATAGAGTAGTATCACATAGTCGATTCATGTGTTAGTAACATGCGTCAAGTTTATATCCATATAGAGTAGTATCACATAGTCGATTCATGTGTTAGTAACATGCGTCAAGTTTATATCCATATAGAGTAGTATCACATAGTCGATTCATGTGTTAGTAACATGCGTCAAGTTTATATCCATATAGAGTAGTATCACATAGTCGATTCATGTGTTAGTAACATGCGTCAAGTTTATATCCATATAGAGTAGTATCACATAGTCGATTCATGTGTTAGTAACATGCGTCAAGTTTATATCCATATAGAGTAGTATCACATAGTCTATTCATGTCTTAGTAACATGCGTCAAGTTTTTATCCATATAGAGTAGTATCACATAGTCTATTCATGTCTTAGTAACATGCGTCAAGTTTTTATCCATATAGAGTAGTATCACATAGTCTATTCATGTCTTAGTAACATGTGTTAGTAACATGCGTCAAGTTTATATCCATATAGAGTAGTATCACATAGTCGATTCATGTGTTAGCAACATGCGTCAAGTTTATATCCATATAGAGTAGTATCACATAGTCGATTCATGTGTCAGTAACATGCATCAAGTTTATATCCATATAGAGTAGTATCACATAGTCGATTCATGTGTTAGTAACATGCGTCAAGTTTATATCCATATAGAGTAGTATCACATAGTCGATTCATGTGTTAGTAACATGCGTCAAGTTTATATCCATATAGAGTAGTATCACATAGTCGATTCATGTGTTAGTAACATGCGTCAAGTTTATATCCATATAGAGTAGTATCACATAGTCGATTCATGTGTTAGTAACATGCGTCAAGTTTATATCCATATAGAGTAGTATCACATAGTCGATTCATGTGTTAGTAACATGCGTCAAGTTTATATCCATATAGAGTAGTATCACATAGTCGATTCATGTGTTAGTAACATGCGTCAAGTTTATATCCATATAGAGTAGTATCACATAGTCTATTCATGTCTTAGTAACATGCGTCAAGTTTTTATCCATATAGAGTAGTATCACATAGTCTATTCATGTCTTAGTAACATGCGTCAAGTTTTTATCCATATAGAGTAGTATCACATAGTCTATTCATGTCTTAGTAACATGTGTTAGTAACATGCGTCAAGTTTATATCCATATAGAGTAGTATCACATAGTCTATTCATGTCTTAGTAACATGTGTTAGTAACATGCGTCAAGTTTATATCCATATAGAGTAGTATCACATAGTCGATTCATGTGTTAGCAACATGCGTCAAGTTTATATCCATATAGAGTAGTATCACATAGTCGATTCATGTGTCAGTAACATGCATCAAGTTTATATCCATATAGAGTAGTATCACATAGTCGATTCATGTGTTAGTAACATGCGTCAAGTTTATATCCATATAGAGTAGTATCACATAGTCGATTCATGTGTTAGTAACATGCGTCAAGTTTATATCCATATAGAGTAGTATCACATAGTCGATTCATGTGTTAGTAACATGCGTCAAGTTTATATCCATATAGAGTAGTATCACATAGTCGATTCATGTGTTAGTAACATGCGTCAAGTTTATATCCATATAGAGTAGTATCACATAGTCGATTCATGTGTTAGTAACATGCGTCAAGTTTATATCCATATAGAGTAGTATCACATAGTCGATTCATGTGTTAGTAACATGCGTCAAGTTTATATCCATATAGAGTAGTATCACATAGTCTATTCATGTCTTAGTAACATGCGTCAAGTTTTTATCCATATAGAGTAGTATCACATAGTCTATTCATGTCTTAGTAACATGCGTCAAGTTTTTATCCATATAGAGTAGTATCACATAGTCTATTCATGTCTTAGTAACATGTGTTAGTAACATGCGTCAAGTTTATATCCATATAGAGTAGTATCACATAGTCGATTCATGTGTTAGTAACATGCGTCAAGTTTATATCCATATAGAGTAGTATCACATAGTCGATTCATGTGTTAGCAACATGCGTCAAGTTTATATCCATATAGAGTAGTATCACATAGTCGATTCATGTGTCAGTAACATGCATCAAGTTTATATCCATATAGAGTAGTATCACATAGTCGATTCATGTGTTAGTAACATGCGTCAAGTTTATATCCATATAGAGTAGTATCACATAGTCGATTCATGTGTTAGTAACATGCGTCAAGTTTATATCCATATAGAGTAGTATCACATAGTCGATTCATGTCTTAGTAACATGCATCAAGTTTATATCCATATAGAGTAGTATCACATAGTCGATTCATGTGTTAGTAACATGCGTCAAGTTTTTATCCATATAGAGTAGTATCACATAGTCGATTCATGTGTTAGTAACATGCGTCAAGGTTATATCCATATAGAGTAGTATCACATAGTCTATTCATGTCTTAGTAACATGCGTCAAGTTTATATCCATATAGAGTAGTATCACATAGTCGACTCATGTGTTAGTAACATGCGTCACGTTTATATCCATATAGAGTAGTATCACATAGTCGATTCATGTGTTAGCAACATGCGTCAAGTTTATATCCATATAGAGTAGTATCAGATAGTCGATTCATGTGTTAGTAACATGCGTCAAGTTTATATGATAAAATTAAAACAACTTATAATGGGGAAAGTGAACTCGAGAATTCAAATAGAATTGAATCCAATACTGCTATTGCTGGATGTTCTGAAAGGATACTAAACAGTAAACAAAGGAGTTGCATGCTTTATATTATTAAGCAAGACAGCAACAAAGGAGGTATCATGAAGAATGAAAGAAAGAACAAAAATGTGAGATTGCTAAAATCCCTCGACATCCAGCAACACAATTTCCTTAATTGGGCCATCATGACCCATTTTTGCCTAGCAATGCGGATGTAAGAATGCTGATTTTATTACTGGTAATATGTTGTAAAATGAAATATGTTACTAAATTGTAACTATCTGACTGCTGCAAGCCACCAGACAATCATTTCAATGAGCAATAACTTTGGACATGCTGAATATTTTGAAAATAAATTTTCAAAATATTCAGCAGGTCCAGAGATATAACCCCTCGGATATGTTGTCTGCACACTCAGCAGTTAAACAGTTAAAGACTAGTATATACTTATATGAATCGCCACCATGAATACAAATAAATTGTTACTATGAATTATTATTCAATTTCTGTCCACTCACGTTGGCCCGATATCCGAGCATCTTCCAAGAACCACTTGAACCAAGCTTTGGTGAGACAAGAGGGGCACCAACTCCTCAGTAACAGAATCTGAAATAATTGAATGGTAAATAAAATTTTGATTAAATGTTTAAAAGCTTAAGCAAAGGACATAATGGTCTGTAGAAGCGCACAATAGCAGTAGCACCACCAGCATGGCAGCTAGATTGTGAGCAGCAGAGAATCTGAACCGGTAAACGGCCAGCAATGTGTAATCTAATCCATGGGCAGAACTTGTCTCACTAAATATTAAGTAGCTTAGAGATGTTACTTGCAAACTAAAACAAAACCTGAAACCAATTGCATTTAATAAAACCCTTATTCTGACTTAGGATGGCAAGGAAATAGGGCACAAACCCCTTAATATAAGTAATTCACAAAACACATTGATTATATTCAACTTTAAATTATTATTATTATTATTATTATTATTATTATTATTATAACAGTAGAGCCAATCCTGTCGTAACATGCCTAAAGGCCACATCATTCAATCACAAACATGCAGCTCAGAAATAACGTAACATGCTTCTAAAATAAAATAAAACATACTGTTGAATATTTTGAACACAAATGAATCGGAATGTCTTCCAATCCAATTATGTTCAAAATATTCAACAACCATTTCTTACAAACTAACATGTTTCTGTTTTTGTTTTGGAAACATGTCACCTTATTTCTGAGCTGTACTGCTTTATAAATTACACCTGTATATAGAGAATGATCACATTTGTATGGCTCCTAGAGTGATTGTAATAAATGGATAAACGGATGTGGCTCTACAATTGTCATTATTATTATTATTATTATTGCAGGAATGAACTTCAAATTAATTATACTGAGCTAAATTGTCATTAAACTAACCATCTGCCTCCCTCTGCGGCTCAGATAGCAGAAGACTGGCCAACTCAAGTGCAAAAACACGATAGCCAATCTGGAAAAGAAATACCGAATTTATTAACCTCTTCCAGAGATATACACCTAGTTAGATTTAAATTATATCAATGGTAAATGAATGTATAAAGTTATTTTCAAAATATTTAATAGATCACCTACTGCCTTGAAACTGAAATACGGTAAAAGGATTTCAGTCATTGTCAGGGTTGAAATAGATATTCACTGACATGCGTCAAATGGAATAATTCCTTATTCTGACCCAATGTTTCTCCGCATCATCACGCCATCCCACCCCCACCCCACCCTAGCCCAACCAACCAGCCACTAAGGTAAACTGGACATTTAACATTTTCAGCGTTGGCCCTTTCACCGACACAAATCCCCGAAAAAGTTTACTCTTTACACTATAAAGCGTATTCTGTTGGCTATTTTGAAATTAATTTCACTGAAAGTTGAGGCGGCAATGGATTCCAGTTAAATTAATTTCAAAATATTCAACAGTTTTCTTGAACAGTTAGTTGCCTTGAAAATGAGATACAGGGAATTCATCAGTGAAAGGGTTAACCTACGAAACATATATAATCATTGGAGTTAATCATGAATCCTGGTTAATAAATTAAAACAATTAGATTTAAAGCTATTACCGTTACAGGACCGATGTACTTAAATAAATTAGGATAAAAATACTAAATATTTAAACTAAAAAATATAGACATAAATTCAGATGGAATATGTACTCATCAATGAACTGTGATAACACGTTAAAGGTCATTGGTCGTCAAGAAAATATATAGATATCATTAACATCATCATCCAGTTTTGAACAATGAGAGAAAGACAGCTTTAATTGTCTTACTGCTGCAAGCCAGTAGAGAATAATTTCAGTGGGCAATAACACTGGACCTGCTGAGTATTTTTAAAACAATTTGAACAACTTTCAGCCAAAATGTTTTCAAAATCAGCATATATCCAAAGCTAAACACAATGGAACAAGAGCTCCGCAAACAGCGCATAATACCCCGCCATGATGGCAATTCAATGCATGAGAGCTATCAGAAAATATTTTTTCTTCCTCAGCCCCATCAGACCAGTCATCCGTATGAAGTATCAAAGCGATCCGTTAAACGGTCAAGGAGGTATCGTCCAGAGACCAATTTTCAAGATCGCTGCCGCTGACTGGTGGCCATATTAGATTTTGATTATCGTAAATTTTGATAAGTTTCTTCACCAGACATATTCCAACAACCATAGGAGGTGATCCAATAAATGAAATCCAGAAACAAACTTTCAAGATGGAAGCCCATCATGCCCCATGTCTGGCGGCCATCTTGGTGTTCAGATCATCGTCAATTTCGATAGGTTTCTTCTCCACACCTAGCCCAACGACCCTATGACATTCCAAAGGGATCCGATAAACGGTAATGCAGTTATCGTTTGGAAACCAATTTTCAAGATGGCCACCAGTGGCTGGCAACCATCTTGGAGCTTGTATCATTGTCAATCTCGATAGGTTTCTTCCCCAGAGGTAGTCGAACCACCCTATGAAATTTCATAACAATCCGATAAACGATAACGGAGTTATCATCTGGAAAGCAATTTTCAAGATGGCCACCGGTGGCTGGCGGCCATTTTTGATTTCGGATCATTGTCGATTTCGATAGGTTTCTTCCTCAGACCTAGCCCAACCACTCTATGAACGTTCAAAGCGATCTGATAAACGGTAACGGAGTTAACATCTGGACCAATTTTCAAGATGGCCACTGGTGGCTGGCGCCCATCTTGGATTTTGGATCATTGTCAATCTCGATAGGTTGCTTCCCCCCAGGTAGTCCAACAACCCTATGAAGTTTCATAACGATCCGATAAACGATAACGGTGTTATCATCTGGAAACCAATTTTCAAGATGGCCACCGGTGGCTGGCGGCCATCTTGGATTTTGGATCATAGTCAATCTCGATAGGTTTCTTCCCACCAGGTAGTCCAACCACCCTATGAAGTTTCATAGCGATCCGATTAACGGTAACGGAGTTATCATCAGGAAACCAATTTTCAAGATGGCCGCCTGTGGCTGGTGGCCATCTTGGATTTTGGATCATCATCGATTTGGATAGGTTTCTTTCGCAGACGTAGTCCAACCACCCTATGAAGTTTCAATGCGATCCGACAAACGGTAACAGAGTTATCATCTGGAAACCACTCTGCCGCCCGCACGCCTGAGTGGACGGATGGCGCCATTACATACTACCCTGACAAATTTTTTGGCGCGGTATAAAAAGTAGTTTGTGGAAACTCAGCAGACAGACAGCTTTAAGTATGATTAATGATTTATCTTACCTTGGCATTACGGGAAAACTTCTGGAACCATTGCAACATTTGTGCATAGTGAGCAATTGGGAATTCCCGCAGTAAGATGATGACAGACTGAAAGGAAGTCAGACTAGTAAATTACCTATTATCTACGATAGTGATGATGCTGATTTAACATCTCCGTACGACATTTATCACATTTGTATAAAGTTTGATTGGATCATGAAAAGCCATTGGTGAATAATAAGGCTAACCAAAAATCAAACACACGCACGGGCACACATATACATGTGCATGCACACACGCAAATATACTTAAAATCAGTATGTAAATACAGATGGCCTCCGGTTATAAGACACATGCTTCACGAAATCCTTTTGTCCTTAGAGGCAGGTTTGATGGCATTTATGCTCCAGAAAGAATAAGCGATGTTATAGTTAATGCAAGTATTGTTATGAAGTATTCCAAGACTATATTGTAATATCACTATGTTTCTGACATGATAACTGAAGCTCCACTGGCTGAATCTTCACCAAACATTGGTGAGAGGTTGCCCTTGATATCCCACTTGATTTGGGGTGAGTGACTACAAGGTCAGAGGTCAAATGTTATAGACTCAAAAAAAGCATCCGCTTTTGTTTCTACGAGAATTGTTAATACTTACCAGATGTACTATTATGATAATGTCTATTATCTACATGTAGTCTAGCTAAAAATAAACAATTAAAACTCTGCACTCTCCATGGTCCTGCCCATACTGTCCAGGAATTACAGTTAGCCTCCAGATACTGAGTCAATTCCTAACTACAGTCAGATTCATCTTACATTTGTCTTGACAAACAGCGAAAGCAGCTCAGCCTCACCTCAGCGGGGTGGCTGAGACGGCCCATATTACATCTGGTATTAACAATTCTCGTAGAAACAAAAGCGGATGCTATTTTTTTTTCTACTTCGAATAATACTTACCAGATGTACTATTATTTTTTTATTGATGATGTACCCTCATTAAATAAAGATTATTATTATTATTATTATTATGATAAACTCCGGATTTCGACAGCCAAGAAAATCCGGTGGGAGGAGGCGAGGCTCGAAACGGCTCTCATCTAGCATCCGACAGAGAAGGTTGTGAAGAGACTGACAACCCCAGCATACGCTTGGGTCCTGCCATTCAACTCATAGAGTGCTAAACTTCCATGGTCTAGACTGCTTTCCTCCCCCCCTCATTTGTCCGCACAAATTCCTGAGGGCTGTCAAAAAGGGAGGCAACACCCACCAGACCCGTGTCAGTCCCAAGTCTTGGCTAGGGAAGTCTAGGAGAGTGCAGAGGCTACTACGTCTAATTATGAAAAAACTATTAGTAATTTGATTAGATTTCCAAATTTGAATGAGTCTTGTCTGTTGCAATGAATAAGAATACTCTTTAACCACACTTTTCCACTTAATCAGTCTGGGAATTTGACTGTAAGTGAAACAATAACAATATTAGTCAATTAAACTAGGAAACACTCACCATTCTGAGCGCTTGGTCTTTCTTGATCGTCACAGGAGCTTCGCCCAATCCACAGCCGTTCACAGTCCATATGCATCACCTGTGTCAGTGCCTGCGGAAAACCTTACGAAATATGTGTTAAGAGCGGTCAGATCTGGCCTGAGATTCAACAAATTGGTGACGGCTACTGGATTAAGTGCCCTGGCGATATTGCGAAGGTAGAAATCAGTAAATGTCGACTCGGCATGCCACTGTGCTACAGACATCACCTCCTCTAATGAGACACCCTTATAAAGGGCCGATGCTGCTGCTAGTGCTCGGACTTGATGGGTGTTCGCACAATCAATCAGCTTTCCTGTTGCGATTTTAGGCGACATCTGAAAAGCATCAACTATCCAATGAGAAATAGCATCTTTCGAGGCACGAAGATGAGGAGCTTCGAGACATAACCACAGAGATTTCGGGTCATCTCTCCACTCCTTAGTACGTTTCTTATACATCTTCAGACATCTGACAGGACACCAAGCAGAAGAGTTTGGGTCATGCCTAACTAAACTTGGCAAATTGATCCCCTGTCCTGGATATTTAAGTGACTGATTCTTTGCCAGGAAACAAAGATGTGGTAAAAATCTTAAACCTTCACCCGTAACGACAAAACGGTCTTGTTTGGCAGAAATGGCATGAATTTCGCTTCTCCTTCTCGCCGATGCTGCTGCAACCAAGAAAACTGACTTAATAGTCAACAGTTTAATAGCTCTATATCTATTTGGTTCAAAAGGAGCATGCCCTAAAACCTGAAGAACAAGAGATAGATTCCATGCTGGGATAGGAATTGGCTGTCTAGGTTGCAGATTGCTCATTCCTATAATAACTTCATTTATAGTGTCGTTCTCCACTCCTACTAAGGCCAGACTGGGAACGACTGAAGCTAGATTCCATGCTGGGATAGGAATTGGCTGTCTAGGTTGCAGATTGCTCATTCCTACAATAACTTCATTTATAGTGTCGCTCTCCACTCCTACTAAGGCCAGACTGGGAACGACTGAAGCTAATGCAGACTTATATACTGCAAGGGTTGAAGGCACAAGTTTGTCAACTTCGCATAAATGACAGATAAAATCTGCTACATGTTGAACAGATGCAGAAAAGGGATTAATATCTCTTCCTTTACACCACTCTGCAAATTTGTTGAGTCTATAATTATATGTTCTGGTTGTTGATCCCCCACCCCCCCCCCCCCCCTTTCTGGCTGAAGCAACAAACTTCGCTGCTTGCCCAGAAAAGCCACCCTCAATTGCTCGCTGCTTGACAACATCCATACAGTCAATTGGAACATCTCCGGTCTGTCATGGTGATACAGACGTTTGTTCTGAAAAAACAGATCCCTTCTGTCTGGAAGAGGGATTGGATTGCAGACCAGAAGGTCCAGCAAATCCGTAAACCATGATCGGCCTGGCCAACGAGGAGCAATCAGTAGTACTTGGCATGAGCCCTCTCATTTTTGCCCAAAAAAGCCACCCTCAATTGCTCGCTGCTTGACAACATCCATACAGTCAATTGGAACATCTCTGGTCTGTCGTGGTGATACAGACGTTTGTTCTGAAAAATCAGATCCCTTCTGTCTGGAAGAGGGATTGGATTGCAGACCAGAAGGTCCAGCAAATCCGTAAACCATGATCGGCCTGGCCAACGAGGAGCAATCAGTAGTACTTGGCATGAGCCCTCTAATTTTTGCCCAAAATTTTTGGACGAGAATTGCTGGAGGATGCGCGTAAGCGTACATTCCCTTCCAACTTATTGCCAGTGCATCTACTGTTAAGGCTAGCGGGTCCGGGATCGGTGACTCATATGTGACCATCTCTGCGCTTCCTTTCATCGCAAATAGATCCACATTTGGCTTGCCCCAGTGTTTGAATAGAACCTCCACTACTGATTGGTTGTGCTGCCATTCTGTCGGACGACAAACCGTCCTTCGACTGAGAGCATCCGCTAGGATGGTCAATCTTCCTGGAATGTGTTGCCCGAAGAATAACATTCCTCTCTTGGGACCACAGCAGAAGGTTCCATATCATCATGCACAACTCCGGTGACCTCGTCCCGCCATGGCGGTTCAAATAGGATACCATTGTGGAGTTGTTTGTCCTTATCAGGACAATCTTGTCTCGGATTAAGTTCTCGAATTTTCGAAGTGCTAATGCCATCGCTAATAATTCGAGAACATTTATATGTTTCTGCGCATTGGTCTGATCCCATTCCCCTGACACCGACTGATCGTCCAATACTGCTCCCCAACCCGTTGCTGATGCATCCGTGAAAATAGACATATGCGGTTGAGGAGGTTGTAGAGGAACACCTCGCAGGAGATTCTGTTCTGATAACCACCAATGAAGATGGAATATCAATGGTTCTTTCACAGGAATCCTCAGACACAACGGATCCATTCTCCGAGACCAGAATGACATTAAATACATCTGAATCGGTCTGCGCCCGAATGCCGCATAAGGCACCACCTTCTCCAGGGAACCCAGTATTCAGGATCCTAGAGAAATTGACCCCAGAACTGCAAGTAAACTCTTTACTCTGCTCTCTGCTGGAAAAGCTACACCGTCCCTGAGATTGAAAAGAATTCCCAGATATACAAACTCCTGGGATGGAGTCAATTCTGATTTATCTAGATTCACAATCCATCCTAGGTCCTTTAGTAAGGCCAGGACTACCTGAAGATTGTTGCGCAGAGTGACTGGATTTCCCGCCTTCAGCAGCCAGTCGTCTATGTAGGTATGAACAGCTATGTTTCTCCTGCGAAGATAAGAAGTCATGGCGAGAACCACTTTGGTGAAGCCTCTCAGGGATGTGGTCAGACCGAATGGTAACGCATTGAACTCCCACACACTGTCTTGGAATGCAAAGCAAAGGTATTTCTGAAAAGGAATTGACACTGGAATATGAAAATATGCATCCTTCAGATCTATCGATACTGCCCACATGCCTTTTCTCAGCCCTGTCATCACCGCTTCTAGTCTTCATCTGAAATTTTGGTGAAAGAATGAATTTGTTCAGTGGCTTGAGGTTGAGAATCAGTCTCCAACCTCCGGTGCATTTCGGAACGAGGAAAATTATCGAATAGACGCCCAGGGATGACTGATCACGGACTAAATGAATCGCATTCTTCCACTGAAGATTTTCTATTTCTGAGCGAAATACCTCTAGACGATCGGATTCCCTTGGAACGGGAGTCCATACAGGAGTCAAAGTTAATGGAACTAATGATTGACGGATGAGCCAGTCTGGTTCATAGCCATTTCTTAGCCAATGACAGACTAAACAATCTTGCATGACCTGTTCCCACTGGTTTGAAAACAGCTGAAGTCTGCCTACGATGGTAGGAATCTGCACACAGCTCGCGGTCGATGTTGCGCGACAAGACGTTAATTCGGTTAGCTGAAGATTATCAACTCCATGCATTCCTGGCGCCACCGGTATGGGTCTCGCCAGAAGCCTGTCAGGACTGCCCCCCACCTCCGCCCCCACCCCCACGCGGCTTCTTGGAGAATGATGGCCCGGAACCACCACCGCGGCTATCCCTATGGTAGCCACCACGTTCCGAGCCACCACCCTTCCTGTCATCCTCATACAGCCTCTTATTAGAGGACTTGTATGACGATGAACGGCCAGGTCCCTGAGAACCGGATGCCCGATGGGCATCACGGCCAGAAGGGCGATCTCTGCTGCTCCTGTCGATGCTGCTTGTAAGACTGTTGCGGGCGAGTCCTTTTAGTCGACTTGCCGACAACCTCCTGTTCTGCAACCATGGACACAACCTTGGAGAACTTGTCGTGCCGAGCCACCAAACAAACAAACAAACGAACCAGACTTCCAGAACGAAGCAGGTCCATAACTCGGCTACTCACGGCTCCAGTGTCTAGCGAATCCCAGCAATCCATCGGCTCCAGCACGGGAGTCGGGACTACGTCTGTTAATACAGCAGGGCATGTGACTCCGAGAGGCACCAGCATACCCGATCTTCCTCCTCCGCCGTTGGCTCTCGAGTCGCAAGAGAAATTAACCGAGTACCCAGATAAGATAAAAAAGTTAACGGGTAACGGAGCGACTCCAACAATGGCTACAATTTTAAAATAATCTGCCAATTTAAGAAAATTTCAAACAGTCATTATGGCACGAATGTATAAATTCTAGATTGATACAACCCACCCATCCAACATTTTTCCTTTTTCTTTCATGATGCCAGTAATGAATTGTTCAAAGAATCTCTAAACACACAAAATTTAGCAAAATTTTGGAGCTAAAAAACATGCGACTGTTTTGCAAAGCAAAATAGACGAATCTGACTGTGATTGGAAATTGACTCGGTACCTGGAGGCTAATGGTAATTCCCGGACACAGTATGGGCAGGACCATGGAGAGTGCGGAGTTTTAATTGTTTATTTTGAGCTAGACTAGATAATAGACATTATCATAATAGTACACCTGGTAAGTATTATTCAAAGTAGAATCATGGTTATCGAAAAGGGCAGTCAAAAGAAACTTGAAATTTTATCTAAATATGTGTTGTTGTTGTTGTTGTTGTTTACCTGTGCCACCCGAGTCCTGTACTCTGTCTTATCTGCTACTTTAACACACATGTGCTGGATGAGGATTCGAACACTGCTTAACACCAATGCACCACACTCCTTCAGCAGGTAACTAGTAACAATCAAAGCAACTGTTACTTACAGATCACAACTGGACATGTCATGACCTACAGGAGAGCACGGGTATGACCGGACAGGGGATGGCAAAGCAGGCAGAATAGGGAACGGTAGGAGAATAGGTTATGACGGGCTAAGTAAGAGAAGGTAAGACAAGGTAGATTACCGACACTAGAGTATGATAATGTACAACAGATACATAGTATATGAGAGGTTATGGTAGTGTAGGGTTAGATAGAAAATGGTAGAGTGGGTTTCTAAGGTAGTGTTAAGAGAGAGGGGATGATGAGGATGCAGATGGTATGGCAGGATAGACATAGTGTCTGACATAGTAGGATAAGGTGTGATAGCATAGAAATGACAAGAATCTGTGAACGGCACGATACAGAATTTGAATTTATTTTACATTGCAAAATTTAATGACGTCCACAACCTGAATAATACAATTTCATGACCGTGTGTACTAAACAAGAGGCCCAATGGCCCGTGGCGCTCACCTGGACCATTAGCATTTGAACCATTTGCATTTAAATAGATATGATGGATAATTTTCGGAAAATTTGGTTGAAATATGTCAAGCAACTAAGGAGAAGCAGCGCTTTGACAACTTCTGGTAAATTGTTCATAAAATTTAAGATTTGCACAGAAAATTGATCACTCAAAATTCTGAATAGACTTTCTAGAGCCTATCACCATAGAATCCATTAGTGAAATTTGGTTGAAATATGTCAAGCAGCAAAGGAGGAGTAGCAATTTGACAATTTCCGGTGCGTTTTCATATAAAATCTCAGATGTTCTAGAGCCTATGGCCAATTAGGATCCTTTCAGCCTAATTTGGTTTTAAAATGGTAAAGATGGTAAGAAGCAATTTGACAATTCCCAGTACATTTTTAATAAAATCTCAGATTTTCACCCAAAAGATTAATGAATCAAAATTCTGTACGGAAATTCTAGAGCCCATCACCACAGGATCCTTTTCAGCCAAATTTGGACGAAATCGCTCAGAATGGTAAGAAGAGATTTGACGATTTCCGGTAAATTTTTCATAAAATCTAGGTTTTTCGGTCAAAATATTTACGAATCAAAGTTCTGAATGCAAGTTCTATAACCTATGACCCTTTCAGCAAAATTTGATTGAAATCGGTCAAACGGGTAAGAAGCAATTTGACAATTTCCGGTAAATTTTTACGCAATAAAATTCTGAATGTATGTTCTAGAGCATATGACCATAGGATTCTTTCAGCCCAATTTGGTTGAAATCTGTCAAAATTCTAAGGAGAAGCAATCAGGCTTATGAAGATGTCAGGTTTATATAAGGAAAAACGTATCAATATCATAAGCACTGTTTAGCAACACGCATGGATGGCAGGTGATTCATACACCCATGTACCAGCAATGGCACAGGGGAGTGATGCGGCTCATTAACATATAGTTCGATAGGCAGCCATTAGCTGTTTACAAATTTGCAAAGTATAGTCGGATCATAGTGCTGTTTCTAAATGAAAATTGTTTATAATTGAAGCACTAAGAGTTTTCTTAACATCACATTGCTGTAGACAGACGTCTCCGCTAGTCGCAGAGATATGTTATCTTACCGAGTGAATTGGAGGCTACGTAGAGTATTGGGCGTTTAATTTGTAAAAGTATTACGTGATAACAAAAAAGTTTTGAAATGGCTGATCGGCCAAGTAGATCGCATACGAGAGCAACGCCGCTGGATTCTTCTAACCCAACAAACTGGACCGTTACGAAACTAAGACAAGAACTAATAAAGTTAGGAATTAAAGTGCCTAATAACACGTCCAAAACTGTAGTCACTATATTTGGAAAATAAACCTCGTTCATTCCAAAACATGTCACCAGAAGGCCTAGAACAATAACAAACGACAGAGCCAGAACTTTCCTGTTCCAGTCCTAATGTCGTTAGGTTTAGTACAGCCGAGCAAGCACAGCATTCATGTCTTCCGGCTTCTTCTTCGGTAGAAAATCCCTTCCTTGAGGGTAGAGATCTGGTCCAGCAAGAACAGTCAATTAACGTTAACACTGGTACTGCTGCAGAGATGAAAGTGATGACGGTGGATATGCAGGTTATGCAACAGTCGGTGATCAGTCTGCAGAAGTCGATGATGTCTATGATGGAGAACAGGACGATGCAGCCCACTCCTCCATCACCCACTGGACTATTGCCCGACAACACATTAACATCTGCGTATGCAGTTATGGAGGCTGTCCCGTCCCAACCATCGCAAGGAACAACAGCAGGGCATGGACCAGCGTCGAACTATCTAGGTGGGTACCATTTACCAGTCAGAATTTGGCATTCCAGCCGAATGCATTCCCCACTTAGATATTGTTTCTGATTCTCTGAAGAAACGCATTTGGGAGGGCAGACATTAATTTGGTGTCTATTAATTCCAAAATTTGAGGTAGAAACGAAATCAGAACCTAGCAAAATAGTCGCAGATGACGTACGACTTAGATGTTTGACTATTAGCGAATTTGTAGCTGCTTTTGGAAAATTCAAGTGGATCATGTGCCAAAGATTTCTGAATAGACAGGTTGAACTGGACCGCTATGAGGCTTTAGTGATAGAACTTCATAATGCTTACAGCACAAAATTATATGAATACCACTGCCAATTTTCAGCCAAAGCAGCCGCAGCGTTGAAAGATCACAACCTAAAAGTTGATTGGGCAGTGCAGGACCAGGCCCTGGTTAGCAGGGTTATGGGGAATTGCAGGATAAATTCTTGCTTTATCTGTCATTCAACCGACCACAGCATCCCATTCTGACCCCAGCAAAGTGGCAGATATAATCAACAGTACACGTTCATGAGGCATAAGTCTGCCAACTTTCGGGGAAAACCAATCAATGTAGCCCGTGCCAGTCACTTCGATAGTCCAAAACCTAAGCTGGAAATATGTAACAATTTTAATTTGGGCTGATGTGTTCGACGTGGTACCTGCTATCATTCTCATGTATGTAAACTATGTGGTGCCACTTCCCACGGTGCCAAAGTCTTGCAACGGGGGGAAGTCTAAGCAGAATCCGCCCAAAGCATGACCGTGTTCAGGGATGGCTGACAGCGAAGTGTGTGCAATAAACGACAATGTGTCATACTTGTATGCTGGCTTTAAAAATGGATTTGGCGTTATGGTTCCAGAACAATCGCTTCCCATCAAGGAGTGTAAGAACTTGCGTTCAACGCTTTCTAAATCGTTGATAGTTGATGCTTTAATCGATAAGGAAGCAAAAAGTGGTTTTATCACCGGTCCCTTGACATCAATGCCATTTGTTTCCTATAGGGTTAGTCCAGTTGGGGTTGAAACTAAACGAAATCTAGGATTTCTTTTTTCACGAGAGAGTTGATACTTACCTCCCTAATACTTTTGATATTGCTAAATATTGGCTTTCACTCAATAAACACTCAGATTTAAAACAGCTAGGTGCCCCTACTGGGCAGGGAGTCAGAGCGTAGTCTGGCGGATGCCAGCCCCACCACCGCGCATGCGCAGACTAGCACTTCCTCTGACTAGATTATTGGCTGACACACATGCAACTATTAAGAGCCTGAAGACCGAGCCTCTGTGGGGTGGAGAGGCCGGGTCCGTATCTAGGGAGGTAAGTATCAACTCTCTCGTGAAAAAAGAAATCCTAGATTTCGTTTATTTCACTTCAAGAGTATACTTACCTCCCTAATACTTTTGATATTGCCAGAATTCGAAAGTGAATCTGGCGGGAGGGAGGCGAGGTCAAAAGACCAGCTCATCCCTATACGCTTTTCTGCGTTTAAGGCACTTAAACTTCTGAAACTGTAAGAAAAAACAGTCAGGATTTGACTAACCATCGGATAACACCACCGATGTATGAGAGATGACCGAATGTCATATGCGCTCCCCCCCCTCCTTCCTGGGAGGAAGAGTCGACTGACCTCAATGTCCTATACGCTCTCTACGTACAAGTGCCATGTACTACAGGACAGAGACGAAAAAGCTCCATTTTCGTAACTCTCAACAATGAACCACACAAATACACAAACCATCACCATATTAATAACGGGTAATCGTGACAATACAATCAACAACGGACAACACATGAACAAGACTGACCTTGTTGAAAACGGCTGCTGACATCATCTTCCCATTGGCAAAGACTGATGCAGGCCCAAAAAAGTGGGTGTTTCCATAAATTAATTGTGAAATATATAAGTAATGAGGAAAAACCTCCTCAAAAAATATAAACCGAGTTATTTTTTCAAAACCGACAAGGCGAGAGGATTAGAGGTGTCACGGAGATAATGGTCTGTAAAACTTGACTCACAGTGCCACTGAGCCACCGACATAATATCATCCACAGGGACCCCATTAAATAGGGCCGTGGATGTTACTACGCCGCGGACACTGTGAGCCTTGGCCACGTCAACCTGCTTCCCGGTGGCGGATTTATGGCAAAACTGAATGCATTCCACAATCCACCTGGAAATGGTGTCCTTAGAAGCCCTGCCATGGGGTTCAATATATGACAACCATAACGCTGACTGGTCGGTGCGCCACTCCGCCGTACGTTGTTTGTACCGGCGCAGCGCCCGGACGGGACACCATGCTTTAGAATTAGGATCATATCTAGTCAAAGCAGGCAAAATAATAGGTTGACCTGGATATTTCAACGACTGATTTTTATCCAAGAAATTAATCCTAGGTAGCAGCTTAAGACCTTCCCCTGAAACCACAAAACGGTCATCCTCGGCTGATAAGGCATGAATTTCACTCCTACGCCTAGCCGAGGCCGCAGCAATTAAAAACACAGTCTTCAGTGTTAATAGTTTCATAGAAATGGAACTAAGTGGTTCAAAAGGCTTATCACCTAGTACTTGAAGCACTAGCGATAAACTCCAAGACGGAATCACAGGTGGATTCCTTGGTCTTAGATTGCCCATGCCTTTAATTAATACATTTAATGTATTTACTTCATCACTTCCCCTCTTAGCCAAGCAAGGAATAACAGACATTAATGCTGACTTATAACCAGCAATAGAGTTAGGCTTGAGGCTATAGGCATCATAGAGGTGACAGAGGAAATCAGCTACTACTTGAATAGATGAATCCATTGGATCAATACATCTTTTTGAGCACCATTCTGCAAATCTGTTGATTTTATAATTATATGCTCTGGAGGTTGACCCCCTCCTGGCTTTGGCCATAAACATGGCTGCTTGCTCAGAAAAGCCCTCCTTAATTCTAGATTCCTTGACAACATCCACGCAGTCAATCTGAACCTTGACGGATTGTTGTGAAGGGCCTTGCCCTGGAAGATAATATCGGCCATCAGAGGCAGAGGAACCGGATTGCAGACCAGAAGGTCCAGCAGATCCGTATACCATGATCGGCTTGGCCAATCCGGGGCGATCAGAAGCACTTGGCATTCCTCTTGTCTGATTTTCTGAAGAATTTTTGGAATCAGGATTGCTGGAGGGAATGCGTATGCATACATTCTCCCCCAGCTGATAGCTAACGCATCTGTTGCGAAAGCGCTTGGATCCGGAATCGGAGAGACGTACGTCGTCATCTTCGCATTCTTCTTCGTTGCGAACAAATCGATGTTGGGTTTCCCCCAATGGTCGAACAGACGATCCGCCACACATTGATTTAGTTGCCATTCCGTGGGTAAAACACTCATCCTTCGGCTCAATGAGTCTGCTAGCAGGTTTAACCTTCCCGGAATATGAACTGCTTTCAAGGTAATCTGGTGATCCAGACACCAACAAAGCAGTTTCCATGTCATCATACAGAGACTGGGCGACTTCGTTCCGCCCTGGCGGTTTATGTAAGTCACAACTGTTGAGTTGTCTGAACGAATAAGAACAATCTTGCCCTGAACTTTCTGTAAGAAATGTTCCAGGGCCAGGACTACTGCTCTTAGCTCCAGTAGATTTATATGTTCCTTTGACTGTTCCAGATTCCAAAGCCCTGATATCGTGTACTCTTCCAGGCAAGCTCCCCAGCCCTCCATCGATGCATCTGTATACACAGTCACCTGAGGGTGGGGAGGGGTTAGCAAAACCCACGGCAAGAGATTCTCTGTATTCAACCACCATTGCAGGTGGTGAATGAGAGGCGCCAACACTGACACATTCGAGTCCAGCGAACCTGTACTCTGGGTCCATTGTGTCATGAGAAATAACTGGATCGGCCGCCTGTGTAAGGCGGCCTGAGGAATGACTGGTTCCAATGAAACCATCAACCCCAGCATTCTCAAGTAAACCCGTGCCAGGACATGACGACTGTCGCACACTGACTGAATTAACGAGATGAGTTTCTGAACTCTCTCCTGAGTAGGATACACATATCCTGTCTCTAGATCGAAGAACATCCCCAGGTAAACAAACTTCTGGGATGGAGTCAGCTCTGATTTTGGGAAATTGATCATCCAGCCTAAGTCTGTGAGAGTTTTCAAAACAATCTCCAGATTGGCCGACAAACTTTCCCGGGTGTGCGCTTTCAACAGCCAGTCGTCTATGTACGTGTGGACTGCTATGCTTCTCCTGCGGAGGTATGCTGTGATCGCAAGAACCACACGGGTGAAAACCCGAGGAGCCGTGGAAATTCCGAAGGGTAACACCCTGAATTCCCACTGTCTGCCCTGGAATGCAAATCTCAGGAAGCGACAGAAACTCCCGTGGATGGGGATGTGGAAATAAGCGTCCTTCAAATCTATCGACGCCGTCCACATCCCCCTCTCCAACCCCGCCAACACCGAGCGCACCGTTTCCATCTTGAAACTGGGCGTCTCGATGAACTTGTTCGGCTTGAGGTTGAGAATCGGTCTCCACCCTCCGGTGCGTTTTGTTACTAAGAACAGGGTTGAATAGAAGCCCGGACACCTTTGTGCCGGCTGAATAGCTCCTTTTTGTACGAGGGAATTTATCTCCTCCTCGATACACAACCTTTGCTCTGGCTCTGAGTCAACCGTTCCCACTCTTGCATGTGGTCGGCTAGCCGGCCTCCCACCGGTCCACCTAGGGACCGCGGTGGACACAAGGCATGCAAGAGCGGCACTGTCTCCGTTGCCATACACACCGGAGTGGTTCTTACCGCGGTAAGCGTCCTGTCAGGACCGATAACCACGCCCAGATCCTCGCGCGCCCCGCCCCGCCCCGCGCGCATCTCGGTGCGCGGGCGGCTGCCTGGCTGACGGCGCCTGAGGAACCTGCGCCCCCCCTCGCTGCTGGCCGAATCGCACGCGGCCGAGGCCGACGCTGCGACGGTGGCTGGCCTCTGACTTGGCCAGCACCACCTCGAGCCTGCAGGGGACGATACGCAGGGGCCGCGGCGCGAACGTTAGCACGACGCAGCAGTTCAAACTGCTCGCGCAGCGCCCTCTGGTTATTCACCAGGGTGACCGTCTCCTGGAGGTGGTGACATCCCTCACCTCCAAAAAGACCAGGACCCGTCATAGGCGTACGGAGTAGCCTATTGTACAGGTCCTGAGACGGGCACAGATTGTCCAGGGCAAACGTGCGTCTTGCCCGGACACTCCTGGTCACCGCCCGAGTCATACAGTCCAGCGCCAGGTTAATACCATCCTGGATGGCTCGCTGGACCGTGACCGGGCTTGGCTGGCGCGATGCGGATGCCGTTACTACCCCCTGTAACAGCTGGGAGACGTGGGACAGAGCGGCAATCGAAGCCCTCCCACTCTCCTCCGCATCACGCAACGCGGTATTCGCCGAACGCAACGCGTTCGAGCACAAGACCCCCGTGTCAGAACGGGAGCCTGGCCGCGCATCCTCACCCAAAGCCGCGCGGTCATCCACGCTGGGCTTGGGTACCACACCGTACCGCTGGTAATCCAGGGGCACGATGCGACAACGCCTGGCCACCTCGCGAGGGGCCTTCGCGAGACGTCCACTCGAGTTAATGGACGTCTCCGCCGCCTTGAACATGTCAACGACATGCTCCGCCAGCGGCAGAGAAGGCATAGCGTTAGCAGTCGGTTTCCCAGCTAACCACGGCGTGTGAACACGCTGGCTAGCCGACTGCTCCACGGGCAGATCAGGCCTAACGCTCACCAACCACTGGCAAGCGTCATACCAATCCTCCTCCGTGGCTAACTGCGAGCGCTCTACAAGACGGGGTCCTTCGTCTTCCTCCTGAGCGCAAGCAGTAGAGCTTGACGGCGGGTACGCTGATACACCTGGCAAGCCAGGGAAAACATGCGGGCCTGACAGCACCGGCATGAGAATATCACTGGTTTGACCAGGAGCAGGCACCGTGGCAGAGCGCGGGGTATATATAGCCCCACCACGGGCCCGGCCAGCACCAGCAACACCCTCGGCAAGCCGAGGTATGCGGTACCTCTGGCCATCAGCAGCGCCCTGGGCCACCACCTGAGCCGCGGACTCTACTCCAGGGAGAGTAAAACCGTGGAATAAGCCGCCTGTATTCCCCGCGAGGGGTGCACAAACGTCTTCATCCATGTCCACGTCGTCAGACGGCGACCCTAGCAGGTAATCCTCATCACCCTGGTCAGAAAGATTAGACCCCGGGTCAGCAAAGAGAGCTAACCCGGGCTGACCAGGAACGGTGCCATAGGAGGTACTGGCCACCGCGGCGTGCGGATACCCCTGGACTGATAAGCAGCCCGCGGGTTCCAGCGACAACCGTCCACGGTCCCCTATCGGCGCGGCAATAAGCCTGCTGCCAGGGTCGTGGAACGCCCCCTCTAATGGGGCCACCTCTGAATCGTCGAACAACGGAAGCGGTCTAAGGAAAATCGATCCAGAGGCGGGGATTACCTGCTCCGAAGCCGATGATGAGGACAGTAAAGGATTTGGTCCAGGAAGCATGCCACGAAGCAACCCTGGAACCAAATCCTTTATTGTCCTCTTCATCTCTCCCAACATCTCGGTCCGGAAGGCCTCCATATCCACCGCGGACGAGACCTTCCCCTTACCCTTCCTACTTACAACCTCTCGTTTCCGCTTCATCTTCTTCTCCTCCTCTACCACCTTGTCCGTCGCCTGTAAGCAGCACAAGAATTCGGACATTAACTCGCCCCCCCAGTGCTTACATATGTCACAATTAACCAAGGGACCACAAGGGCTACATTGATAGCACAGATGAGGCCAGAACTTTTCATGAAGAAAACGTCCACAGGACGCGCAACCCGGTCCCTGAAACAGGGCAAAGGACAAGGAGTATGAGCAACTAGTTAAGCTTAGAAACTCAATCCAACTCAAAGAGAAGGAAAACGATCATAAAGATCAATATACATCAGAAACCAGCATAGCGCTTGAATTGCTGATAAATACATAGCCAGGCTGATTATGACGTCATTAATCCCGTGACAGGAAAAATTCGATCCCAACAAAACATCCAAGTGCAAGGACGAATTGTATGCTGAATGGATAAGTCGACTACACAACCATCAGATACATATAGATAACTCTTTTCTGGCAAAAATGTTAATTATCTCCCTTTGTTTGTTTACAATAATTAACATCACCACATTATCAATAACTAGATACCTGACACTTTGTATAGACAAACCATCCAACGTGACGAACCGGAGAACTCCACCATCTGCACGCCTCTTAACTCTCTCCACCTCATGGGGAAGGAATTGGATCAAGAGGGCAAAGTGAGAAGACCTTTATACTAGGCCTCCAACTCACTGGACATAATTTTTCATTTGGTTAGATAACCTAACAGTGTTAGTATTAAATGGAACCATGGTGGAGAGAAAACTAACTCTCTGCTACTGTGATGTCACCACCTAGCGTCATACAGACCTGTGGACATAAACAGAAAGAGAAATTAGCCCTATGTAGCACCGAGTTGACATAAACCAACTAACCAAGGCGCTTATCACGGTAAA
Organism: Chaetoderma sp. LZ-2023a; assembly: GCA_034401795.1. Classification (NCBI taxonomy): domain Eukaryota; kingdom Metazoa; phylum Mollusca; class Caudofoveata; order Chaetodermatida; family Chaetodermatidae; genus Chaetoderma; species Chaetoderma sp. LZ-2023a. The sequence goes on along the minus strand of CM067370.1, from coordinate 106,562,918 downwards.
CGCGAGTCCCGGAAACACAATACACCGGGAAGAAAACTCGCTAATTTTACTAGAAGTCACCTGATTTAAAGGTCCTAAGTCCTCCTGTGGCGAAGTGTACCCTCCTGCCATCCAAATCAGATACTATCACTCCAAAATATACACCAATTAACAGTTTAAGAGTAAGAAAAGCTTATGATTCAAAAAGACATGTGTGTTCTCTTTGCCAATAATCTAGCAAAGAGGTAGTGCTAGTCTGCGCATGCGCGGTGGTGGGGCTGGCATCCGCCAGACTACGCTCTGACTCCCTGCCCAGTAGGGGCACCTAACTGTTTTAAATCTGAGTGTTTATTGAGTGAAAGCCAATATTTAGCAATATCAAAAGTATTAGGGAGGTAAGTATACTCTTGAAGTGAAATGGGAAATATTCAGGAAAACATAGACTAATCGTCAGTTTGTCTTCGGCACATGATGACAGTGACAATTCAAGTGTTAACAGTCTAATTGATAAAAGACAGTTGTTCCCTGTCCTATGTCAAAATTGATAATGCAATATAAATAATCCAACCATTAGGCCAGGGGACAACTATGTGTAAAACGGATATTTCGGATGCCTTTAAACTGTTACCGATCCTACCTTCTCAGTGGCATTTATCTGGTTTCAAATGGCACCAGTCTTACTATTACTACAGGAAACTTGCCTTTGGTTGTCGCTAGCATATTCGATAAATTTACACAAGCTGTCGTTTGGATATCACAAAATAACTATGGTATACAGCATATGTTGCATTTTTTGGATGACTTCATGACATTTGACCGCCCAGACAACTGTGGAGATAGGAATATGGCGCTATTGCATCTCATTTTCAAGAGGCTTAACATTCCAATGGCGACCAATAAAACATGTGGCCCGGCTACTGTCATAGAATTCCTAGGTATAATACTAGATTCAGATAAAATGGAAGCTAGGTTGCCATTGGATAAAATCCAAAGAATTGTCCAATTTTTGACAGAAATGCAATCAAAAAGTTCATGTACACAACTCGAAATATTACAACTCCTTGGCCATCTAAATTTTGCGAGTTGGGTGGTGATCCCAGGCAGATGATGTGTCTCACCTTATTGCTATCTCCACAATTGTAAGACCGTGGCATTACTATGTTAGAATAACCAACCAATGTAGGGAAGATATTCATATGTGGTTATATTTCTTGTCAAACTGGAATGGCGTATCTGTCTTTTACAATCCAATAATTGTCACAACTGAGGATATGAAATTGTACTGATGTTTCTGCAAGTATCAGATTTGGTAGGTATTTCCAGGGGCACTGGTTTGCAAAACCATGGTCAACCTCACTGAAGAATAGCATAGGCCAGGCTGATGAAATTTCAATACCTTTTCGAGAACTCTACCGCATAGTTGTCACCGCTATACTGTGGGGACACCTATGGAGGCAGCAGAGGATACTATTTGTGCGATAATATGGCTACTGTTGCTATTCTTCAAAGAGGGAGGTCTAGGTCTGCACACATAATGCCACTGGTAAGAAGACTTACCTTGACCCACGGCTCTACAGAATTTCACTGTCATGTCAAAGCATATAGCAAGACGAAAAAATGTAATTGCTGATTGTCTTTCTCGATTGCAGCTCAAGAAATTTTTCCAGATCGCCCCACTAGCTCAGAGAACACTGTGCAGAGTGCCGCCACCAGAGGATGCTGTGTGGAGCTCCAACCCATCATAGACAGTTTATGGGAAGCAGCTGTGGCCTCGAGAACAAGGTATGCCTACCAGTTATTCAACGATTAAAATTTACATATGCGGCATCCGTTTTCTAGCTCTCCAAAGTAATATTCACTATCCGGAGGACACTTCACAACTGCAACGGTTGTCAACTATTCTAAAAGGGGTCAAAACAGGTGCAAGTCAAACAGAATATGCCGAGACATCCTGTCACTTTCGGTATCTTGAACAGGGTATGTCTATAGTTACGTAACAACGTTTTCAATAGAGGCATAGATCTGCTCATGGAAACTGTGTAGTGGCCTTTTTTGGCTTTTTGAGATGTGGAGAATTTACAGTGAGCAGTATTCCATCCATCGGAAAATCTATGCTTTCAGGATTTGGTCGTGTTAGACGAATCTGCGCTGTTAACCCTTAAAAAGTTAAAAAACGGATCCCTTTAGGGAAGGTGTGACTATCAGGTTGTTCAAATCAAATGACGTTATTTGTCCATATAGCATTTGTTGTAAGTATGTTAGGATGCGTCAACAGCATAAACCTTCCAGTCTGAGCCCGTTATTTGTTAATCGCACTGGCCAAGCACTATCAAGAGCTGAGTTTATTGGGATGTTCAAGAATATATTACAGTGTTTGGGTATCGATGCGGACCTTTATAATGGGCATTCTTTCTGTATCAGTGCAGCGACTAGCGCTGCATCAGCTAACATTCAAGATCACTTAATTAAGGTTCTTGGTACATGGTCGTCTGATAGTTATTGCCGCTATATCAAAACACCTATGGCTACACTCAGAGGCGCAAATATCCCTGGTTACTAGAGCTCGCAATGCAAATAATGACTTTTAATCTGTCACATGAGAGACATTATTGCACTTAGAGGTCAGATATCAAATATAGTCTTACAATGGACCTTTCCAATTTTAGCTATGCCTGCCCACCTCTAGCTAAACTCCCCCCACCCCTCTCCACACACTTTGCTGTGTAGGATTTGTCGATCCCCGAATACCCTAACTGTCAATTTCCCGACAACCATACAGGTAAGCTGGTGTTTATTTTGCATGGCAGCAACAGAGCCCAGTAAAATTAGTTTCGAAATGTTCAACAGACTATTTATGGAATAGTAGACATACAATTCGTACAACAACGCATAGTCCGTCTCTAGATACATTCGTGATGTACTTATCTATGTCATGATGATGTCATCCAACACACCACATAGTTAATTATGACGTCATATGATGGATGGACACATTGGAAAGGTATATTATGCCTACAGGGACTATAAGGCATGACATTATAGTCAGCGATACCATATATTAAATACTGCCATTTTCGTATGTTTATAGTGGCTCTTATGTACATGTAGTGTGCGACTTATGTTGCACTGATTAAGATATTTAATATTATTTCTATGTAGGCCTGAATGATGACATGTAATACAATCCTACACATATGCACCTTGACAGTATGGTATGTGGTGCCGTGGGATTTAACACTTAATAGTCAGACTTGTAATAGCATGTTGAAGAATGTCAATTTTAGGATGAGAGCAAGATAATTTAGGAAATTTACCACTGGAATGACTGGGTCAATAGCCGAGGCCGTGTTTACAGTGGTAAATTTCCGGAAGTAGCCTTCTAGCTACCGGCTAATGTCCACTCGATCGCCTCAATATTTTCTTGTACAGTATTGTCGAATTATCGTCATCCTCTTAGCACTAGTCACTACGGTCATATCGATTCCAACTGTATTTAACATTGGCTCATGACTTCGTCATTAAGGATGATGTAGCCACGACAACTATATATGGCAGTCAAACTAGGCTTGGTATCGCCTTGCTCATTGATCATCCTTTCATTCACGGGTGATAACTCTTACCAATTTAAGACAGACATATTAAGAGTTATCTCCCTTGAGGTGATTTAATGTACATAGTATTGTCCGGTAGAGCATGTTACCAAGGCCAGATTTAATCAAGAGACAGTAGGAATTGTCCGCCCTGTCCAATATCCAAACACTTTGGTCGCGTTGGTTGAAATCAATCAAGAAAATGAAACATTATCCGAGGAATTCTCAATTTTCGGACTAGGACTGAGTGGAGGACTATTTTTGAAGGTTTACCACTGTAATTACTCCAACGATGATCGATTCAGTCAATTCAGTGGTGAATGTTCAGTAATGGTCTTCTCTGGACCTACAACTAGACATGGCTGTTTTATACCTGAATCAATTGAAGATCTCTCTAGGCATGGCAGCTGGCACTCGGCTCGTAAATTCCATTATTACATGACTACTGCCATATTGTTAACTCGAATATCCCTGTATTTCATAGCTGCTATCATGTTCAATTACGTTCCATGGCTTGGGTCATGTAGATTTACTTCATATTTACTGTATACCATGTAGAGTTAATTCAGATTTTCTATATACCATGTAGAATCACTTCATAGTTACTATATATCAGGTAGAGTTACTTCATATTTTCTACATACCATGTAAAGTTACTTTTTATATATATCATGTAAAGTTACTTTTTCTATATATCATGTAAAGTTACTTTTTCTATATATCATGTAAAGTTACTTTTTCTATATATCATGTAAAGTTACTTTTTCTATATATCATGTAAAGTTACTTTTTCTATATATCATGTAGTTACTTTTTCTATATATCATGTAAAGTTACTTTTTCTATATATCATGTAAAGTTACTTTTTCTATATATCATGTAAAGTTACTTTTTCTATATATCATGTAAAGTTACTTTTTCTATATATCATGTAGTTACTTTTTCTATATAACATGTAAAGTTACTTTTTCTATATATCATGTAAAGTTACTTTTTCTATATATCATGTAGTTACTTTTTCTACATATCATGTAAAGTTACTTTTTCTATATATCATGTAAAGTTACTTTTTCTATATATCATGTAAAGTTACTTTTTCTATATATCATGTAGTTACTTTTTCTATATAACATGTAAAGTTACTTTTTCTATATATCATGTAAAGTTACTTTTTCTATATATCATGTAAAGTTACTTTTTCTATATATCATGTAAAGTTACTTTTTCTATATATCATGTAGTTACTTTTTCTATATAACATGTAAAGTTACTTTTTCTATATATCATGTAAAGTTACTTTTTCTATATATCATGTAAAGTTACTTTTTCTACATATCATGTAAAGTTACTTTTTCTATATATCATGTAAAGTTACTTTTTCTATATATCATGTAGTTACTTTTTCTATATATCATGTAGTTACTTTTTCTATATATCATGTAAAGTTACTTTTTCTCAGGGTTGGAAAAAAATCGATTTTTTTCAAAAAAATCAAATCAATCGATTTTTTTGATTTAAATCGATTTCAATGATTTAAATCGATTTTTATTCACGACATCCCAGGAAATTACGTAAAACTTATACAGTGAAACCTGTATTAAGACACTGGCTGTGGGAGTCGCAGAAGGTGGTCTCTTAAGACAGGTGGTCTCTTAATACAGGTCCAGATGCATTGCTAAACTGTATTTTGGAACTGAATAAAGTGGTATTTTTATGACTTATTTTTAACTGAATTTTAAGCTTGCTGGTTTCTTAATACAAAAAAACTTTGTTCGCTTAAGCAGTTTTAACAGTATTATTATTGCATCATTTTTTATTGCATCATTTTTTTATTGCATCATTTTTCTATTGCATCATTTTTTTATTGCATCATTTTTTTTAAATGATGCAATAGAAAAGCATTTTTTCATTCTTGAAAAATACAGTCAAAACTGCTTAAGTGACAAAGGCTATGAAATATTTTCAATTCCATAATTAGCAAAATGTCTAACTCCGGCCGAAAACAAGATCCAATATGGATTCATTATGAGAAAGTGAAGACCCCAGATAAGGCCGGTGTCCGGGCTGTCTGCAAGGTCTGCCGACACGAACTCCAAGGTATCCCAGAGCGGTTAAAAAAACATGCAGCCAATTGCACAGGTCCACCAACACCAGCACTTCAAGGTCTAGCTGTAGCCGCAACAGAAACGGGGACTTCATCTCAATCTGAGCAGCAGCAGCGCGTTGAAACTGTTGTTGATCAAAACGATGTGGTGGTGATGGAAGTTGAACCTCTGTCAACTTCAAGTTCTGCTTCAGCGGCAGTGAAGCGCCCAGTGCACGGTCAATTAGCTGCTGGTACATTGGCCGCTAAGATACCCAAGCTGAATTATGGTCTACAGAATTATGTCATCAGAACTTCAGCAGAAAAACGTGGTGAATTAGATCGTGATGTAGCTAGGATGGTGTATGCTACGAACTCCCCATTTCGCTTAGTAGAAAATAGACATTTTATAAACCTTGTAAAAGATTTACGACCAGGCTATCAACCACCATCCAGAAAGGACATAGGGGGGAAATATTTGGATGTTATCTACACAGAAGAGCGGGAGAAGGCGAGAAAAAATTTGGAAGGTGAACTTGTCTGTCTAGCATTAGACGGTTGGAGCAATATTCATAACGAGCCTATCGTATGTGCTACAGTGACGACCTGCTTAGGTGATATTTACTTAGTGGATACTACGGACACCTCTGGACATCCTCACACAGCGGAATATCTTTATGACATTGCGAAGCAGACAATTGAAAACACGCACAATGATTTTGGGTGCATTATATGTAGTATCGTCACAGACAATGCTGCTAATGTAGCAAAGATGCGAGAGTTCTTGAAAGAACGACTGGGTTTCAACATGATTGCGTATGGATGCACGCCTCATCTTCTAAATCTGACTTCAAAGGACTTAGAAATGGGTAATGTTAAGGAGCATGTCACACAAGTTGTGAAGTATTTCCGAAATAACCACTTTGCTAGTGCCCAAATACGCCAATCATCGTGCAGAAAGTTAGTGATGCCAGCAGATACAAGGTGGAACACAATGTACGATTGTTTAAACTCGTATTGTGAGGCATGGCCGACACTTGTGACAATCTGTGATGGACATACTGACCGCATAGATGTTGCCATTGCCAATAAAGTTCGTAATGTAGTAATCAAACGTTCTGCAGATGAATACCGACTTTGTTTGAAACCAGTAGCTTGCGCTCTCGATAAAGCTCAATCGGACAATTGCACAATAGCAGAAGCAGTTGAATTATGGAAAGATGTAAAAACGGCCCTGCATAATGACACTAATAATTCAACAAAGCGTGCGGCCGATAAGCGTTATCAACAAGCTGTGACACCTCACCACATGCTGGCCAATCTACTCCACCCTAAATACTGTGGTCGAAACTTGACTCAGCAAGAACGTGAAACTGCACTCACCGTAGCATCCGAAATCCCTGGTTTGATGACTTTGGTAATCAAATTCGAGGCCATGGCACCACCATTTCACATTCTTAAATTTAACGACGAAGTTGTTAATGGAGTAACCTCTCTTCATTGGTGGAAGTCGCACAGACGTGACTTCGAGGATGATCTGCTGGAAGCATTTGAATTCACTCAGCGTCTGATGTCAGCTGTGGCGGCGTCAGCTGGTGTCGAGCGCGTGTTCTCCAGCTATGGGCTCGTGCAGAGTAAGTTGAGAAACAAACTTGGAACTTTAAAAGCGGCTAAACTAGTATTTCTTTTTCGGTCCCTAAACTGTGACAAAGAAAATGACTTCCGGTTTCAGTTGAATGATGATTGTTGACTAGACTAGTGAAGTACAATTGCAGCATTATTGAAAACTGAAAGTGAAAAGTGATGACAGACACATCTATCTGTGACTCAGTTAGGTTTGCGCGATATTGCTTGAGAGAATATCGATATCGTTATTATAAAAAAATTGCGGTATCTCAATAGTCAATATATCGAGTGTTCTGGTTAATCACTTAATTGTGAATAATTAAAGAATATGCATCCCATCATTCATAACATATTGAATATTTTGAAAGCAATTTCACTGGAAGCCGTTGCTGCCTAAGTCAGCAACGGTTTTCAGTGAAATTGCTTTCAAAATATTCAATATGTTTATTATGTTACGAATGATGGGATGTCTATTCTTTAATTATCACTGTTTGAACTAATAATATATAGAGTTCAAAATTTATATATTACGTCATATTAGCAACGATTTTTCAATTTTGTTCACAATTGCATCACAGATACAGTGAGTAGCAATAGGACAGAAATGATGCAATGCATAAATCTAACGAATTAGCCCTAATTAGATGCACAAAATCTATGAAGGTATGCAAAAGTCATCATTGTCTAAGTCTATCAACCTTGTTAACTTCTGTCTTTAAAAATATGCTCAAATTAAAATTGATAAACTGGTGTACATTTTTCAACAATTTTGGTGGACGATGTTGCTGTCTGCGACAGCTCTATCATCCACCAAATTTGTTGAAAAATGTACACCAGTTTATCTTTAACCCTTAGCACACTGATGTCGAAATTTTTAAATTTCAAATTAAATTTAAAGATAAACTGGTGTACGTTTTTCAACAAATTTTGTGGAAGATGGTGCTGTCACAGACAGCAGCATCGTCCACAAAAATTGTTGCAAATTGTACACCAGTTTATCTTTAAATTTAATTTGAAAATTTAAATTATCATGCTCCAGAGTGCTAGGGGTTATGTTTATTTTGAAAAATTAAAACTCCTACATCAGTGTGCTAAGGGTTAATGTAATGTAATGATGTGTTTACGTGTTACAATGTATATAGTTTCTTGCCAGTTTCAGCAATTACTGATTTTGATTTTTGAAGTTGTAGTAAACTACTTAATTTAATAACATTTCAATCTTTATTGTTTTAGTGTTAAATAAAATGGAGCCCAAAAGTCCAACTTGATAAGCACTAGCCAATAGTAATCGAGACACTCAATGACACTCCAGAGTGACTCCAGACGCATGTCATAGCTGAAAAAAGAGACAGTGTCTTGCTTTAAAAGAGTGTGCTTTTGGAATTAGACTAATAGTAATAGCCATACTGGCCCATACATGACTTTTCATGTACACTATTGCTTTAATGGTCATGTAGTGACATGTACGCACATGGAATTCTCCTCTTCTTTACAGCTTACACATACTTAATGATCATACTTTGTACACATGTGTGATGTACTGTGTACATGAACCTCAAGTATGTAGATTGTAGATGTGGACTCGTGCACTGGGTCTAGTCTTGCTGATGACAAATATGAGCAATTAAGTGTATAATTCTATTTTGTGTTGATGTTCAAGTGCCATGGAAGCAGTAAAATAATTATGTTACTTTAATTTAACAAAATTACTGTTAATTGTATTAATTACTTGAAAATTCCTCTATTTTTGCAAAACTGATTTAAATCACGATTTTTTCGATAAAAATCGAGTGATTTAAATCATGATTTAAATCATGATATAAATCAATTGATTTAAATCAAGCCAACCCTGCTTTTTCTATATATCATGTAGTTACTTTTTCTATATATCATGTAGTTACTTTTTCTATATATCATGTAAAGTTACTTTTTCTATATAACATGTAAAGTTACTTTTTCTATATATCATGTAAAGTTACTTTTTCTACATATCATGTAAAGTTACTTTTTCTATATATCATGTAAAGTTACTTTTTCTATATATCATGTAAAGTTACTTTTTCTATATATCATGTAGTTACTTTTTCTATATATCATGTAGTTACTTTTTCTATATATCATGTAGTTACTTTTTCTATATATCATGTAGTTACTTTATATATATAACATGTAAAGTTACTTTTTCTATATATCATGTAGTTACTTTATATATATATCATGTAGTTACTTTTTCTATATATCATGTAGTTACTTTTTCTATATATCATGTAGTTACTTTATATATATAACATGTAAAGTTACTTTTTCTATATATCATGTAGTTACTTTATATATATATAACATGTAAAGTTACTTTTTCTATATATCATGTAGTTACTTTTTCTATATATCATGTAGTTACTTTTTATATATAACATGTAAAGTTACTTTTTATATATAACATGTAAAGTTACTTTTTCTATATATCATGTAGTTACTTTTTCTATATATCATGTAGTTACTTTTTCTATATATCATGTAAAGTTACTTGTTATATATACCACCTAAAGGTACTCATAATTTCTATATACCATGTATAGTTACGTCATATTTACTATATACCAGGTGGCATTACTACAGTTATTTCATGCAAGTCATACTTAGTATATCACATCCTACATAGTTTTTCATACATACTATTTTGCATTAATGTAGATTTCACTCAAGTTGACTATATATCATGGCTGTCATCATGAAAACTGAACACAACTGTACTGATGCTATTGTATAGATGGGCTGCAGATTTACTATATATCATGGCTGCTGTCATGAAGATTTTCACAAGTTTACTTTATATCACGGCGGCTGTCATGAAGATTTTCACAAGTTTACTATATATTATGGCTGCTGTCATGAAGATTTTCACAAGTTTACTTTATATCATGGCCGCTGTCATGAAGATTTTCACAAGTGTACTTTATATCATGGCCGCTGCCATGAAGATTTTCACAAGGGTACGGTATATCATGGTGGCTGTCATGAAGATTTTCACAAGTGTACTTTATATTATGGCCGCTGTCATGAAGAATTTCACAAGTGTACTTTATATTATGGCCGCTGTCATGAAGATTTTCACAAGTGTACTTTATATTATGGCCGCTGTCATGAAGATTTTCACAAGTGTACTTTATATTATGGCCGCTGTCATGAAGATTTTCACAAGTGTACTTTATATTATGGCCGCTGTCATGAAGATTTTCACAAGTGTACTTTATATTATGGCCGCTGTCATGAAGATTTTCACAAGTGTACTTTATATTATGGCCGCTGTCATGAAGATTTTCACAAGTGTACTTTATATTATGGCCGCTGTCATGAAGATTTTCACAAGTGTACTTTATATTATGGCCGCTGTCATGAAGATTTTCACAAGTGTACTTTATATTATGGCCGCTGTCATGAAGATTTCTCAAGTGTACTTTATATAATGGCCGCTGTCATGAAGATTCACAAGTTTAATATTGATCATGGCCACTGTCATGAAGATGTTCTCAAGTGTATTTTATATCATGGCTGCTGTCATGAAGATTTTCACAAACATTTACTTTATATCATGGCCGCTGTCATGAAGATTTTCACATGTTTACGTTATATCATGACCGCTGTCATGAAGATTTTCACATGTTTACGTTATATCATGACCGCTGTCATGAAGATTTTCACAAGTTTCCATTATATCATGGCCGCTGTCATGAAGATTTTCTTAAGTTTACTTATATCATGGCCACAGTCATGAAGATTTCTCAAGTGTACTTTATATCATGGCCGCTGTCATGAAGATTTTCACAAGTATATTTTATATCATGGCTGCTGTCATGAAGATCTTCTTAAGTTTACTTATATCATGGCCGCCGTCATGAAGATTTTCACAAGTATATTTTATATCATGGCGGCTGTCATGAGGATTTTCACAAACATTTACTTTATATCATGGGGGCTGTTATGAAGATTTTAACAATTTTACGTTCTATCATGGCTGCTGTCATGAAAATTTGCATAAGTTTTATATCATGGCCGCTGTTATGAAGATTTTCACAAGTTTACGTTCTATCATGGCTGCTGTCATAAGATTTGCATAAGTTTTATATCATGGCAACTGTCATGTAGATTTTCACAAGTTTACTTTATATCATGGCTGCTGTCATGAAGATTTTCTTAAGTTACTTATATCATGGCTGATGTCATGAAGATTTTCACAAGTTTACGTTATATCATGACTGCTGATTTTTAAGTTTGCTATATATCATGGTTGCTCACAGTTATGGTATATCATGGCTGCTGTCATGAAGACTTTCACAAGTGTACTTTATATCATGACCGCTGTCATAAAGATTTTCTCAAGTGTACCTTATAGAATGGCCGCTGTCATGAACATTTCTCAAGTGTACTTTATATAATGGCTGCTGTCACGAAGATTTTCACAAGTGTATTTTATATCATGGTGGCTGTCATGAAGATTTTAACAAGTTTACTTTATGTCATGGCTGCTGTCATGAAGACTCAAGTTTACTATATATCATGGCCGCTGTCCTGAAGATTTTCACAAGTTTACATTCTATCATGGCTGCTGTCATAAGGTTTGCATAAGTTTTATATCATGGCAGCTGTCATGAAGATTTTTACAAACATTTACGCTATATCATGAATGCTGTCATGAAGATTTCTCAAGTGTACTTTATATCACGGCCGCTGTCATGAAGATTTTCACAAGTATATTTTATATCATGGCTGCTCTCATGAAGATTTTCACAAACATTTACTTTATATCATGGACGCTGTCATGAAGATTTCTCGAGTGTACTTTATATCATGGACGGTGTCATGAAGATTTTCACAAGTATATTTATATCATGGCTGCTCTCATGAAGATTTTCACAAACATTTACGTTATATCATGGACGCTGTCATGAAGATTTTCACAAGTTTACGTTCTATCATGGCTGCTGTCATGAAGATTTGCATAAGTTTTATATCATGGCCGCTGTCATGAAGATTTTCATAAGTTTACGTTATATCATGACTGCTGTCATGCAGATTTTCTCAAGTGTACTTTATATCATGGCCGCTGTCATGAAGATTTTCTTAAGTTCCTTATATCATGGCTGATGTCATGAAGATTTTCACAAGTTTACGTTATATCATGACTGCTGATTTAAGTTTACTATATATCATGGTTGCTCACATTTATGGTATATTATGGCTGCTGTCATATATACACCTGTGCAAAAGTTAAGCACCAGCAAAAACAATAGAACGTAGAAACATGATGGTACAACTAGGCTGCCATACTTTTTGTCCCCGCGTTAGGTGACACAATTCCAAGTACGAAATGCACATGCATGCATGACTTCACGCCGCTTGATGTCCGTGCGTGGCGGGAAACAGCACACGTGTTCAGTTATGTAAAAGTCCAGTTTGAGGTGTAGAACATTACATACAGATTTAGGCGACAAGATTAGGAATTTTGTGTTCATGACCGTGGTTTATTTGTACAGAGAGAATTAGCTCTTGATTGTGAACCGCTATGGCAAGACGAAGGTTAAGTGATCGTGTGAAATGGCAAATCATAGGCATGCATACCACTGGTATGTCATGCAGAGAGATTGGCAGACAGCTGAACATTAACCATACTGTAATCAGTCGTTTAATTGCAAAACATGGGCAAACTAACGAGGTGAAGGACAGGCCTAGATCTGGAAGACCGAAGAAGACTACTGCCCGTGATGATCGAGCCCTAGTACGCCTTGTTAGGAGATCTCCATTCACCAACAGCAGAGTGCTCAGCCAGCAATGGGAAACGCGCAATAGAGTGTCAATGTCTACCGTCAAAAGGAGACTGTATGCTGCTGGCATGAAAGCTAGACCTGTCAGACGTCCTCTCCTCACTGCACACCACAAAGAGGAGCGTCTGAGGTGGTGCAACGAAAGAAGACACTGGAACAGGAGATCCTGGAGACGGGTACACTGGTCCGATGAAAGTCGGTTCCTGCTTCATGCCACAGATGGTCGAACTCGTGTATGGAGGTCCAGACGCACGGCGTACGACCAACGTAACATCATGGAAGAAGTTCCATTTGGTGGAGGTTCCGTTATGATATGGGGGTGCATCTCATTTGATTGTAAGCTGGATCTGTTGACTGTACCTGGAACACTAAATGGACAAAGATATCAAGATTCCATACTGGATAGAGTTGTGGTCCCTCATTTTGTAAATCAAGCACCTGGAACCCACCCTATATTCATGGATGACAACGCCCGACCACATCGTGCTATAGAATACCTCCGCCAGAATGCCATCGAAACCCTACCATGGCCAGCAAGGAGCCCTGACATGAACCCTATTGAGCATATCTGGGACATTCTGGGAAACATGGTGAGAAGGAGGGATCCTCCTGTGCAGAACCTACAGGAATTAACAGACGCACTCCATCTTGAATGGCAACGAATACCACAATGGCGTATCAGTCGGTTGGTGACCAGCATGAGACGTCGTGTCCAGGCCGTCATCCAGGCACAAGGTCGATATACCCGGTATTAATAATGACAGTCTCAAACTCGTGCACAGATGTTAAACTTCGTTTTCAGACACCATTAATGACAATCTAGCCATGTGTGTCAACTGTAGGGCAATAGTTGTGTGTTTCCCCACCATCATAATCAGCATTCCTCTAGTTGCATTATTACCTCTTGCACTAAGATGGATGGGTACATAAATGTTTATGCTATTGCTTTCTTCATAGCACATGAATATACCCTCGCATGTGCGTAAAAATAGGGTGGTGCTTAACTTTTGCACAGGTGTATACATACACTGCACATTTGATCTATATTACGAATGCTGCCATGTAGATTTCCTAACAGGCCTAAGAGCCTCAATTATCATGATTTCATTTTGGGGCACTCAGCTATCTGTCGATATCTGAGCTATGAGTGTAATTTAATACTTGAATCATAGTACTATATTAAACAAGTATTAAATAACCCAAAATTAAAACACTAACTGTGACTTCCTACACAAACATTCAATGAATTAGTGACCGTGCTCAGTCTCAGTTGACTGTCTCTGAATTGTTGTGTAGACAGTGACAATGGCACACGCTCATAGCTTTGAGACTGACATGTATTCTTCCGGATGTGAGGCTAGCATATATTCATGTATTAACATTGGGCTGATGATCGACTAGTGGAGGAATGCATGTAGTGATTCCTGTCCCATACACTTGACTGGTACTCCTCATGAGATCCGTAATAACCATTGTCTTCGCCATATGTGGGCTTCCACTTACCTGTGCCCGCAGTGTTAAGGAGTACCTGTTAAAATATACTAAGCATAACTGAGTTTCAAAAAAGCATCCGCTTTTGTTTCTACGAGAATTCTTAATACTTACCAGATGTGCTATTATTACTATTATGATAATGTCTATTATCTAGTCTAGCTCAAAATAAACAATTAAAACTCCGCACTCTCCTCGTCCTGCCCATACTGTGTCCGTGAATACCATAGCCGCAGGTACCGAGTCAATTCCCAATCACAGTCAGATTTGTCTTATATTTGCCTTGACGATTAGCGAAAGCAGCTCAGCCTCACCTCAGCGGGGCGGCTGAGGGAGGGCCATAGTACATCTGGTAAGTATTAAGAATTCTCGTAGAAACAAAAGCGGATGCTTTTTTCATTCTACTTCGAATACTACTTACCAGATGTACTATTATGATAAACTCCGGATTTCAACAGCCAGGAAATACCGGTGGGAGGTGAGGCTCGAACCAGCACTCATCTACCATCCAACAGAGAAGGTTGTGAAGAGACTAGAACCCTGGCTTACGCTTGGGTTCTGCCATCTGACTCATAGAGTGCTAAACTTCCATGGTCTAGACCGCGCTCCCCCCCCCTCTTTTGTCCGCACAAAATCCAGAGGGCTGTCGAAAAAGGGGATGCAACACCCACCAGACCCGTGTCAGCCCCAAGTCTCAGCTAGGGCAGTCCAGAAGAGTGCAAAGAAGCTACTATAACTTCTAATTTTGAAAAAATATCAGTATATCGATTAATTTTTCTAATTTGAATGTATGTTTGGGAGAATAAGTATACTCTTACACCAGACTACTTAGCTAAACAGTCTGGTATTTCGACTGTAAGTAAATTATATATAGTCACTTAATTAATGTAAACTCACCATTTTGAGTGCTTGATCTTTTCTTGTTCATCACAGCTCACCCCAATCCACGGTCGTTCTCAGGTCATGTGCATGGCCATTGTTCAGTGCAAGTGGAAGAACTTGTAATGTGTGCGAAATAGTGGTCGGATGTGGCTTAGTTCAGATTCGATAAATTGGCGATGGCTACCGGATTAAGTGCGCTGGAGATGTCGCGAAGGTAGAAATCAGTGAATGACGACTCGGCATGACATTGTGCTACAGACATCACCTCCTCTAATGAGACACCATTATAAAGAGTCAATGCTGCTGCTAGTGCTCGGACCTGATGGGCATTCGCCCGATCAATCTGCTTTCCTGTAGCGATTTTGTGCGACATCTGAATAGCATCGACTATCCAACGAGAAATGGTATCTTTCGAGGCGTGCAAATGCGGAGCTTTGAGACATAACCACAGAGATTTCGGGTCATCTCTCCACTCCTCAGTACGTTTCTTACACATTTTCAGACATCTGACAGGACACCAAGCAGAAGAGTTTGGGTCATGTCTAGTTAAACTTGGCAAATTGATCGGCTGTCCTGGATATTTAAGTGACTGATTCTTTGCCAGGAAACAGAGGTGGAAGTAGTCTTAAACCATCACCCGTGACGACAAAACGGCCTTGTTCGGCAGAAAGAGCATGAATTTCGCTTCTCCTTCTCGCCGACGCTGCTGCAACGAAGAAAACTGATTTAATAGTTAACAGTTTAATGTCTATAGATCTAATCTGTTCAAAGGGAGCATGCCCTAAAACCTGTAGAATAAGAGATAGATTCCATGCTGGGATAGGAATTGGCTGTCTAGGTCGCAGATTGCTCATTCCTTTAATAACTTCATTTAAAGTGTCATTTTCCACTCCTTCAATGGCCAGACTGGGAATGACTGAAGCTAATGCAGACTTATATGCTGCTAGGGTTGAAGGTACAAGTTTGTCAACTTCGTATAAATGACAGATAAAATCTGCTACGTGTTGAACAGATGCAGAAAAGGGATCGATATCTCTTATCTTACACCACTCTGCAAATTTGTTGATTCTATAATTATATGTTTTAGTGGTTGAACCTCTTCTGGCTGAAGCGACAAACTTCGCTGCTTGCTCAGAAAAGCCACCCATAATTGCACGCTGCTTGATAACATCCATGCAGTCAATTTGAACATTTCTGGTCTGTCGTGGAAGTACAGACCCCTGTTCTGAGAGATTAGATCTCTTCTGTCTGGAAGAGGGATTGGATTGCAGACCAGAAGGTCCAGCAGATCCGTAAACCATGATCGGCCTGGCCAATAAGGGGCGATCAGTAGCACTTGGCACATACCCTCTCTTATCTTTGCCAGAACTTTTGGGATGAGTATCGTTGGAGGATACGCATACACGTACATTCCCTTCCAACTTATCGCCAGTGCGTCTACTGTTAGCCCTAGCGGGTCCGGGATCGGTGACACGTATGTGACCATCTTTGCCTTTTGTTTCATCGCAAACAGGTCCACATTTGGCTTGCCCCAATTTTTGAATAGAACCTCTGCTACCGATTGGTTGAGCTGCCATTCCGTCGGACGACAAACCATCCTTCGACTGAGAGCATCCGCTAAGATGTTCAGTCTTCCTGGAATGTGTGCTGCCCGAAGAATAACATTCCTCTCTTGGCACCACAGCAGAAGGTTCCAAATCAGCGTGCACAACTCCGGTGATCTCGTCCCGCCTTGGCGGTTTAAATAAGACACCACTGTTGAGTTGTCTCTCCTCACTAGGACAATTTTGTCTCGGATTAATCTCTCAAACTTTCGAAGTGCTAATGTCACTGCTAATAATTCAAGAACATTGATATGTTTCTGCGCATTGATCCGATCCCATTCCCCTGACACTGACTGATCGCCCAATACCGCTCCTCAACCCGTTGTCGATGCATCTGTGGTTGAGAAGGTTGTAGAGGAACACCTCGCAGGAGATTCTGTTCTGATAACCACCACTGAAGGTGGAATATCAATGGTTCTTTTACTGGTATCCTCAGAGATAACGGATCCGTTCTCTGAGACCAGAATGACATTAAATACATCTGAATCGGCCTGCGCCTGAGTGCCGCATACGGAACCACCTTCTCCAGGGATACTAGTAAACCCAGTATCCTGAGAAATTGGCGCGCCGTCAGATAGGCTCCTAGAGAAACTGACTCCAGAACTGCAATCAGGCTCTTGACTCTGCTCTCCGCCGGAAAAGCTACGCCGTCCCTGAGATTGAAAAATATTCCCAGATAAACAAAACTCCTGGGATGGAGTCAATTCTGATTTCTCTAGATTCACAATCCATCCTAAATCCTTTAGTAAGGCTAGGACTACCTGTAGATTGTTGCGCAGGGTGACTGGATTACCCGCCTTCAGTAGCCAGTCGTCTATGTAAGTATGAACAGCTATGTTTCTCCTGCGAAGATAAGAAGTCATGGCGAGAACCACTTTGGTGAAGATCCTCGGTGCAGTGGTCAGGCCGAATGGAAGCGCATTGAATTCCCAAACATTGTCATGGAATGCAAAGCGAAGGTATTTCTGAAAAGGAATTGACATTGGAATATGAAAATAAGCATCCTTCAGATATATCGACACTGCCCACATGCCTTTTCTCTGCCCTGTCATCACCGCTGCTACATTCTCCATCTGAAATTTGGGAGAAAGAATAAATTTGTTCAACGGTTTGAGATTGAGAATTGGTCTCCATCCTCCGGTACATTTCGGAACGAGGAACATCATCGAATAGAAGCCTAGGGATGACTGATTGCGGACTAGATGAATTGCGTTCTTCTGCTGAAGAGATTCTATTTCTGAGCAAATGGCATCTAGACGATCGGATTCCCTTGGAATGGGAGTCCACACTGGAGTCGATGTTAATGGAACTAATGATTGATTGATGAGCCAGTCCGGTTCGTAGCCGTTTCTTAACCACTGACAGACTAAACAATCTCGCACGACCTGTTCCCATTGGCTTGGTAACAGTTGAAGTCTGCCTCCGATGGTAGGAATCTGCACACAGCTGGCAGTCAAGTTTGCACGATAAGACGCTAAATCGCTTGGGTAGAGATTCTCGTCTCCCTTCGGTCCTGATGTCACCGGAACTGATTCCGCCGGAAATCCGTCAGGACCGGCCTCCACGGCTTCTTGGAATGACGGTCCGGAACCGCCACCACGGTTATCCTTACGGTACATCAGTGCGAGAGCGCAGCCATGGCTGCCCTCGACGCATCGTCAATGAGCATCAGCTCATTGAACGGATCTTTATTGGCTTGGGAAACTAAAGGACGAGAACGCCCCTTAGATTTTCCAGCCAACGGCCTATTCAGCGCCTCTTGCTCCCCGACGGAAAGCCGTGGAACCCGGGCATACTGATGGTAGGCCTGCTCAGGAAAACGGACACTACTCCTTATCCCCTTCAGGGCCTTGGGCAACGCATACTCTGGCTGAACCAGACGATATGTCGCAACCTCCAACATGTCGTAAGTCTGCATGTCAAAAGGGAGCGTCGGCATGGCCGAAGAGCCACTTGCCAGAGCACTAGCCGCTCGCTCTGACATCCGTTCCATCGCCGGATCACGCCGAGATCCTAGATCTGATGCCAACCCGAGACGGTCGGACATCCAGCCAAGGACCTGCACCCATTCAGCTTCGGTGCAGAAAGCGGATTCGTCCATCAATGGACTACCGTTTTCATCCTCCTTCTCACCCTTGGATGAGTAGGTCACCGACGATCCATGCTGAGAGCTATGGTCCGCACTTCTGCCAACATGAGGCGCGTCCATAGCGCGACTACTAGCGGCACCGGTGTCCAACGAATCGCCGGACACGGATTCACCGCAGTCCATCGACTCCAGCACGGGAGCCGGGACCACAGCCGCTTTTAATACGGTAGGTGCCGGCATTCCGAGAGGAGCCGCACCTAATGCCGCTAGGAACCGTAAAACACGGCTCCACCGACAACACGGGTTGCACGAAATCCGGGTGGAAAATGCCCGACGGAACGTCGACATCACCACCCGCTTGGCAAACCCACACAAATCCTGAGGGAGATCCCTGGGATGTACTAGGCATAGCCATCAGCGAGATATCTGGCATGCCAGAATCTTCCATTAGAAGATCTTCCTCCTCCGCCGTCGGCTCTTGAGCCACGGTCAGAGAAGGGACAGGTGGTCGTCTCTCCGCAGAACTAGCCGGACCACCTAAAGGTTGCCCTGCACCAACCTGCATCTTCGGGATCATGGACTGCAATGACTCAAACATTGCCTTGAACTGGGCCGCCCATACGCCCAGTGCTGAATCCATACGTTCATTCAGACGACCTTTCAGTCCTCTCATCGACACCTGATCCAGCTTGGCCGCCTTATCCCTCGCGATCCTCTCCAAGCGCGCACGACGATCATGATCGAATTCCGCCACCATTTCCGACGACCGCTTGGTGCACACATCACAGGGACTTCCCACCTTGCACTTAGCGCAAGCCACACAATGATGGCCTGAGTACTTGCGCTTCATGAACCTGTTGCATTTGTGGCACAATGTGTCCTGGTTTTTGCCTTTCTGCGAACACAGAGAAGAATTAAAACGCTGCACATGACAAATGATGACGAGCAATACGTACAATTGACTTGATTGTAAAATAGAATTACTTAGAAACATTAACTTTCTCTTAAATTAATGATAATCAAGCCTTTAGCCAGGAAATATTTGAAACTTTTTTGAGTGAAAATTAACAAACACAACTTGGAACCACCTTCTGCAGAGATACTAGTAAACCCAGTATTCTGAGAAATTGGCGCGCCGTCAGATAGGCTCCTAGAGAAACCGACTCCAAAACTGCAATCAGGCTTTTGACTCTGCTCTCCGCCGAAAAAGCTACGCCGTCCCCGAGATTGAAAAAGATTCCCAGATAAACAAACTCCTGGGATGGAGTCAGTTCTGATTTCTCTAGATTCACAATCCACCCTAGATTCTTTAATAAGTCTAGGACTACCTGCAGATTGCTGCGCAGTGACTGGATTCCCCGCCTTTAGCAGCCAGTCGTCTATGTAAGTGTGAACAGCTATGTTTCTCCTGCGAAGTAAAGAAGTCATGGCGAGAACCACTTTGGTGAAGACCCTCAGAGCTGTGGTCAGGCCGAAGGGAAGCGCATTGAATTCCCAAACATTGTCTTGGAATGCAAATCGAAGGTACTTCTGAAAAGGAATTGACATTGGAATATGAAAATATGCATCCTTCAGATCTATCGACACCGCCCACATGCCTTTCCTCAGCCCTGTCATTACCGCTGCCACCGTCTCCATCTGAAATCTGGGAGAAAGAATAAATTTGTTCAACGGTTTGAGATTGAGAATTGGTCTCCACCCTCCGGTACGCTTCGGAACAAGGAACATGATCGAATAGAAGCCCAGTGAAGACTGATCGCTGACTAGATGAATCGCCTTCTTCTGATGAAGCGATTCTATTTCTGATCGAATGGCGTCTAGACGGTCTACTTTCCTTGGAATAGGAGTCCATATTGGAGGCGAGATTAACGGAACTAACGATTGATGGATGAGCCAATCCGGATCGTAGCCGTTTCTTATCCACTGACAAACTAAACAGTCGCGCACGACCTGTTCCCATTGGTTTAGGAATAGCTGAAGTCTGCCTCCGACGGAAGGAATCTGCACACAGTTGTCGGTCAAGATTAGCCGATAAGACGCTAAATCGCTTGGGTGAAGATTCTCGACTCCATTTGTCGCCAAAGCCACCGGAACTGGTTCCGCCGGAAACCCGTCAGGAACGAGCCCCACGGCCGCCCCGCGGCTTCTTGTGGTACGATGGTCCGGACCCGCCGCCACGGCTATCCTTACGGTAGCCGCCCCGGCCCGAACCGCCACCCTTCCTGTCTTCCTCATACGGCCTCTTACTAGAGGACTTGTATGAGGATGAACGGCCAGGTCCTTGTGATCCGGATGACCTATGGGCATCACGGCCAGAAGGACGGAAGGGCGATCTAGGACGCTGCCTCTGCTGCTCCTGTCTATGCTGACGGTAGGACTGTTGCGGCTGAGTCCTCTTAGTCGACTTCCACGACTTGCCGACCACTTCTTGCTCCGCCACCATTGACGCAACCTTGGAGAGCGCTTGTCGTGCCGAGCCGCCGAACAAGCCTGGACCTATGAAAGGCGCAGAAGATAATGCAGCCCTCATCTCCGGTCCTGGTTCTACACAATCGAGAACGATTCTCCGTTGCTCTGCCAACGTTCTAGTGATTACCCTGGCCAGGCAATCCTGAGACAGGCGCATGGTGTCCCGAACAACTCCGGGAGCAGCCTCTGGCACCTGTCCGCCTTCTGCCGTGCAGTCCAGCATACCCTGCAGGACGGTACACCCGTGCGACAGCGCAGCCATGGCTGCCCTCGCCGCATCCTCAATGAGCGTGAGCTCATTGAACGGGTCTTTGTTGGTCTGAGAAACCAAAGGACGTGACCGCCCCTTAGCCTTCCCAGCCAACGGCCTATTCAGTGCCTCTCGTTCCGCAACGGAAAGCTGTGGAACCCGGGCGTACTGATGATAGGCCAGCTCCGGAAAACGGACCCTACTCCTTATCCCCTTCGGGGCCTTTGGCAATGCATAGTCTGGCTGAACCAGACGGTATGCCGCAACTTCCAACATGTCAGAAGTTTGTGTGTCCAACGGGAGTGTCGGCATGGCAGAAGAGCCACTTGACAGAGCGCTAGCCGCACGCTCTGACATCCGTTCCATCGCCGGATCGCGCTGAGATCCTAGATCAGATGCCAACCCGAGACGATTGGTCATCCATCCAAGGACCTGCACCCATTCAGCTTCGGTGAAGAAAACGGACTCGTCCATCAATGAACTCCCGTTTTCATCCTCCCTCTCTCCCTTAGATGAGAGGGCCACCGACGATCCATGCTGAGCGCTATGATACACGTCTCTGCCAGGACAGAGCGCATCCATAACGCGACTACCAGCGGCACCGGTGTATAGCGAATCGCCAGACCCGGATTCCCCGCAGTCCATCGGCTCCAGCACGGGATCCGGGACTACGACCGCCTTAACTACGGCTGGTACCGTCACTCCGATAGGAGCCGCACCTAACGCCGCCGGGATACCAGCAGGAACCGCAAAACACGGCTCCGCCGGCATCTCCGGTTGCACAAATAGCGGATGGAAAATGCCCGACGGAACGTCGACATCACCATCCGCCTGGCAAACCCGTACAAATCCCGAAGGCGACCCCTGGGACGTACTAGGTCTTGCCGTCATCGAAATATCCGGCATGCCGGAATCTTCCATTAGCAGCAGATCTTCCTCCTCTATCGTCGGCTCTTGAGCCAAGGACAGAGAAGGGGCAGGTGCATGACCCTCAGCAGAACTAGCCGGACCACCTAATGGTTGTCCTGCACCAGCTTGCCTCACCGGGACCGTGGACTGCAATGAGTCAAACATCGCCTTGAACTGGGCCGCCCATACGCCCAGTGCTGAATCCATTCGTTCATTCAGACGACCTTCAAGTCCCATAAGAGATGCCTGCTGCAACTTCGCTGCCTTGTCCTTCGTGATCCTCTCCAGCCTCGCACGTCGATCCCTGTCAAACTCTGCCACCATTGCCGACGACCACTTCACGCACACATCACAAGGGTTGCCGACCTTACACTGAGCGCACGCCACACAGTGATGTCCCAAGTACTTCCGCTTCATGAACCTGTTGCACTTCTGGCACAACGTGTCCGGATTCTTCGGTTTCTGCGAACACAGAGAAAAATTACAACGCTGCACATGACAAATGATGACGAGCAATACGCACAATCGACTTGATAGTTAAGATTTCTTAAGCACATTAACTTTCTCTTAAATTAATGATAATCAAGTTCTTAGGCAGGAAATATTTGAAACTTTTTTGAGTGAAATTTTTTTAAAAAACACAACTCAGCCTTTAACTAACGTTAAATAACCAAGGCTACATCGCCGATCGCTACAAACACCCTCGACAATGAAGCGAAAGCTAATATCGGCGATAAACAGAGTGCATAGACACACCAAGCCAAGAACGACATAATTCATGGGCGCCGCCATCTTGGCCAAGGGCGCATCCATCTTAAGAGGAACCGAGTCGCAAGAGAAAATTAACTGAGTACCCGAATTAAACTAAACGTTAACGGGTACAGAAGCGACTCCAACAATGGCTAACATTTTAAAACAATGTGCCAATTTAAGGAAATTTCAAACAGTCATTATGGCACGAATGTATAAATTCTAGATTGATACAACCTGCCCCTGTGATGATTTTCCTTTTTCCTCCATGATGCCAACAGTAACACACTCCAACAACACTTAAATCAGTTAAAATTGAAAATTTTAAGAGCTTTGACAAAACGTGACTTTCTCAAGTCGCAAAATAGACGAATCTGACTGTGATTGGGAATTGACTCGGTACCTGCGGCTATGGTATTCCCGGACACAGTAGGGGCAGGACCAGGAGAGTGCGGAGTTTTAATTGTTTATTTTGAGCTAGACTAGATAATAGACATTATCATAATAGTACATCTGGTAAGTATTATTCGAAGTAGAATGCCCTTTCCACAAATTTGTAATTTGACAATTTCCAGTAAATTTTTAATAAAATTTAAGTTTTTCACCCAAAATATTTACGAATCAAAATTCTGAAGGGAATTTCTATAACTTATTACCATAGGATCATTTCAGCTAAATTTGATTGAAATCAGTCAAAAGGATAAGGAGAAGAAGCAATTTAACAATTTCTGAATCAAAATTCAAAATGGAAGTTCCGGATCCGAGCACAATAGCATCCGTTGACCAAAATTTAGTTAAGATTCGGTTATTGGTTAAGGAGGAGTAGCGTTTTAAAGCAAAAGTTGGCGGACGGACGGTCACCACGGCATAAGCTCACTTGGCCTTTCAGGCCAGGTGAGCTAATAATGGTGTTTATATTGTTAATATTTTGGACAAAAAAAATGCTTTGAACCTGAAAGATCAAATATGAAAAATCTATGACAATTTAATTATAAATATGTTGAATATATGGAAATTAATTTAACTGAGAACTATTCTACAGTTTATCTGTATGATTATCTTGAAATAGTATTGCTGGAACCTGCAGCTTTAAAGCGTTACCCTTCCTTGACTTATATGAGAAGACATGTGATGTAGATTTTCCAGGATTTCTCTGCTGCTTTGATTCTGAAGTCTATGATCCCATGACATTGCCAGGATTCCCATGGCCTGTATGAACCACGAGCATGTATGTCTGTGGCAGCAATTAGCACCAACATTCTCAAAATGTACACAACTCTCACTCACTAGATTCTAAAACCGTAACTTTCACATACAGCATCACATATGTGATAAATTATTGATAGATCACCATGATGGCTTCATAAATTTCCTAATTAGAAAATGTCCATTTGCTGACCAATAGAAGACTAATTTTGAAAATCACTGGAATAACTGGCTCAGTTATTGAGCCAGTCATTTGAGTCGTAAATTTTCAAAAATAGTCTTCTTTTGGTCTGCAAATGGACATTTCTCAAGACAACTGTAGAAGACATTTTATTACAGTGTGTTAACGGTTTATATTCTTACCAGACAAATATAATGGTATGGTCCTTAATAAGCTGAGTTTCTCTGGGTATGGTTTGTGCAACCACACCTTTGTTCTCACCAATCAACATTAGAATATTTGGTAGCAAATATTTGAACACCTAAAACAGTAATAATAAATAAGAACGACAATCAGAGATTGCTAAAGTATGCCCTCATTCTGCCAAGCACAACCTCCCACCCAAGATTGATCACCGACCTTGACTGTTGACCCCCAAATCGATAGGGTTCTTCGAAACACCAAGGACAACCTCCCAAGATTACTAACAATCCCTTCAATCGACCTCAAGTTATCATCCGGAAACACAATATTACATACCCGGTAATTAATTAGGTCAGCTGACTTAAATCGATAGGGTTCTTTGGACCACCAGCTCCCACGCCAGATTGGTAATGATCCCTTCAACAGACCTTGAGTTATCATTCGGAAACGCAATATCATGTCATTAATTAGGTCACCATGACCATGACCATTGACCCCAAAATCGAGGGTTCTTCGGACCACCAAGGAAAAGCTCCCAAGCCAGATTGGTAATGATTCCTTTAATAGAACTCGTTATCATCCGGAAACGTAATATTACATAATTAATTGGGTCACTGTGACCTTGACCGTTTCACGGTAAAATCAATAGGGTTCTTCGGACCACCAAGGACAAGCGCCCCACGTCAGATGGCAACGATCCCTTCAATAAAACTTGTTATCATCCGGAAATGAAAGCCTGAACGGCCGGACAGATGGAGGGACAAAGCAAACGCTATATACTCCCATATATTTTAATGGGAAGGGGGGGGGGGGGGGGCATAATAATGAAAATCAATCATAACAATCATCTTTAGCAGTCAAGTTGCCGAAGTGGGTGCAGCCTAGCTAGAAATAGGCGGGGCAAAGCAAGTAATGGATCCCTCTATTGGACGTCACTAGAATGCGCAGTCGATGGCACACCATCATAAATCTCCATCTTTCCGCCAACTTTGACATCCCACACCACCACCGGCTCACCACCACCCCACCCCGGAGGGAGAGCCTAACGTAAACACTGCCTCACAATCTGTGATCATATGAGTAACTCACATAGCAAGTTTAGCTGAATTCCACCAACTTTGCCATTCTGCTACACACGCATACATACCCTAA
Source organism: Chaetoderma sp. LZ-2023a (assembly GCA_034401795.1). NCBI lineage: Eukaryota > Metazoa > Mollusca > Caudofoveata > Chaetodermatida > Chaetodermatidae > Chaetoderma > Chaetoderma sp. LZ-2023a. The sequence continues at coordinate 106,536,652 of CM067370.1, read as the reverse complement.
CCACCACCTCACCCCATGGGCAGAGCATAATGTAAACATTGTCTCGCAATCTGCAAACATATGGGTAAATAACATACCAAATTTGGTCATTGACTTTCGGCCTCCCACCTCCAGCCTGTTCCACCTTAATGAAAATGTTGGTTTGCAGGATGTATGAGTAACTCGCAAAACATATTTGATTAAATTCCACAGTTTCTGAGTAGATAGCTGGATGGACAAATGGACAGATGTACGGAGGGATGGAGACGATGGCAGCTTTTCAAAACGTGTGAGCGTAATTACTAGTCATATTGAGGGAGCTGACTAGTGATGGACTGCATTACACCCAGTCATATTGAGGAACCAGCCTAGTGATGGACTGCATTACACCCAGTCATATTTAGGAACCTGCCTAGTGATGGACTGCATTACACCCAGTCATATTGAGGAACTTGCCTAGTGATGGACTACATTACACCCAGTCATATTGAGGAACCGGCCTAGTAATAGACTGTATTACACCCAGTCATATTGAGGAACCAGCCTTGTGATAGACTGCATTACACCCAGTCATATTGAGGAACCTGCCTCGTGATAGACTGCATTATGCTCATATTTCGATATTCTAAACCAGACCCAGGTCTAATGGTATAAAATTAAATCACATGGTATTATGTTGGTGCATTGGCGGTGTGGAAACCCAGTAATAAGACAATCAGGCAACGTTATGCAGTCAGTGTGACATGTACACTGCACACATACACATATATATGCATGAATTCAATGCTACTATTAGTGTATGGCAACATTGTGATGTAAGGCTGTCTGCTAATCTCCTTGCAGTGTAATAATGTGCTTTGCTTATATATGTGATAATCTTTGGCATTACTTACACTGGTAACAAGTGGAATCAGATCACCATGAGAACTAGAACATAACTTTGACAAAGCCTGTATGAAATAGAAACTATATTAGTAATGATGCAACAAGTAATCTATAATACAAGAGGCCCAAGGGGCCTGTATCGCTCACCTGGACCATAGGCATTTCAACTAGAATGGTTATTAACAATAAGTAAAACTCTAACAAGTTGAGCAGACCTGTAACAAGAAAACTAAGGCCATGTTTCTTTATGTATCAACTTCCATTGAACAAACTTTTATGGCCCTTAGTCATCAATATCATATCTCCCAAATATCGGCCCAATCTGTTCAACGGCTCTGGAGACAGTCACTTTCATGAAAACCAAGCCATCCAAGATGGCCGCCAAACCATTTGGCCAATCAAGTTCCATTGAAAAAACTTGGTTCAGCTCTTGCCCTAGATCATATTTTATGCAGTTTCGGAGATTTTTAAAGATGCTTCTAAAAAAATCAGACAAAATCCAAGCTGGCCACCAGTCCAATTGGCCTATCAGCTTCGTTTGAACAAACCTGAATCTCTAAGCCCTAAGGATGCTTCTTGGCAAATATAATTGAAATCAGCCCAGTAGTGATCGAGAAGAAAACAATTTAGATTTCCCATTGTTTTAGTATGGGAGGTTTTGGCGGGAAAATGATCAAAGATAGCCACCAAACTATTTATCCGACACTTTCGAAAATTACAAATTTGAGATCAGACTAACCAAAAACACATTAATGGCCCTTACTCCCTAATCATATCTGCCAAATTTCAGCCCGATCCCTTCAGCGCTTCTGGAGAAGTCAGAAAAGGAATTTTAATGGCCCTTAGTCCCTAATCATATCTGCCAAATTTTGGCCTGATCTATTCCGCAGTTCTGGAGAAGTTGTTTTCGCTACAACTTGGTCAACCAAGATGGCCGCCGAACCATTTGACCAATCAAGTTCCTTTGAACAAACTTGGTTCAGCTCTTGTCCTAGATGATATTTCATGAGGTTTGCATCAATCCCCCAGAGTGGTTTCGCAGAAGATTTTTTAAAGACATTTCTAAAAATCAGCCAAAATCCAAGATGGCCTCCGGGCCAATTAGACGATCGTCTTCCTTTGAACAAACTTGAATCTCTATGCCCTAAGGATGCTTCCTGCCAAATATAATTGAAATCCGGCCAGTGGTTCTTGAGAAGTCGTTTAAAGAAACAGTTGATGGACAGACGCCGGACAGTCGTCACTGCATAAGCTCACTTGGCCATTCTGGCCAGGTGAGCTAATAATGTCATAGGTAGATTGGCACACATATTAGAGACCTCATTCGCAACAGCAACATATATATATATATACACTAGTGTTCAAAAGTTTGGAATCACTAAGAAATTTTTAAGTCCCATAAACAAATTGATAATTTTTTTTATCAGGGTATCATAAAATTAATATAAAATGTAGTCAATACATCAACAAAGCATCATTATTAACATTTCTGTTTAAAATAACAGTTCTATACCTCAAATTTTCTTTTTCAAAAAATACCCCATGTGCAGCAATGACAGCTTTGCATATCATAGGCATTCTAGCAGTCAGTTTTTCTAGATAATCAGGTGTAATTTCTTAGTGATTCCAAACATTTGAACACTAGTGTATATATTTTCTGTGAGAAAATAGAAATTTCTTTGAACAAATGCGAGGGATAAAGGGTTAAATACAATATGATCATCATGGAGAACATGGATTTTGAACAGTAATTTGTTTTTTATTTTTATTTTTTGCCTGTCATCCACACAAACTGAAGTTATAATATATAAAGATGGCGGAGCAAAAAACATTATTTGTAATTGATTTCTTTGCTGTTGTATATATATTAACCCTTTATCCCTCACATTTGTTCAAAGAAATTTCTATTTTCTCACAGAAAATGTCCATTTGCAGACCAAGAGAAGACTATTTTTGAAAATTTACCACTTGAATGACTGGCTCGGTTATCGAGCCAGCCATTCCAGTGGTAAATTTTCAAAAATAGTCTTCTCTTGGTCTGCAAATGAACATTTCTCAAGACCACTTCAGAAGCCGTTTTCGCCCGATTTGAGTGTTAAAGGGTTAATTAATTACACAAGGCTTGAATGAATCTATCAAATGTCCATTTAACCCTTAAAATCCTTTTATCCAGTGGTCTTTAGAAATGTACATTTGTAAGCCAATAGACCATTTTAAAACACCTAGCACTGGAATGTCCTTCCACCGGTGGTAAACTCTCACAAATAGCCTTTTCTTGGACGGCAAATGGGCATTTCTCAAAGCCACTGCAGAGGCCAGTTTGTAGCCAGCTTTACAATTAGTCCTAAATTAAAAAAGCAAATTAAGAAACAAATAAACCTGATTTCAGAAACAAAAATTAACTCAGCAGCTGTATGTCTAAAGAGGTGCTGGCCTTAGCAATACTTACAAGATAAGCTAAACCAGGAAGTGGAAGATGGCCCAATCTGGCTCTAAAAAGGAAACATCTAACAATTATAAAAAGCACAAAACATTGCAAGCGACACAAATTCCCTCAATTCCTGTTTTTATTTAAAAGGCAATAATATCAAGGCAATAACTCACATATTGACAAACACTAATTGAACACAAACTTGACATCCACCTTACTAGTATTATATATTCCAAATTTGTATCAAATCCATTTAGCACAAAGCATTGTGCAAGTCATTGTACCGAAACCAATTAGTTATACACATATTTAAGAACTTAAATCTGTATATATAAAAAGGAACACTCATATATCCCTTTGAACTTTGAGAGGATAATAAAAACAGAGAAAACTAGATTGATCAGTCGATGACGCATCATCGCAAATCACCATGTTCACCGCTTTGAACTTGGGGGGGGGGGGGGGGAGAAGACCCAAATGTAAATGTCCTTTTGCACTCCGCAATCATATGGGTAACTCACATACCAAATTTGGTTGGATTTCGCCCAATAGGAGTTGCATTACAATCAATTTCATGACCTTTTGACCCCCCATCCCCCATGCTCTGGGGACGGGGGCCAAATGTAAATGTGCTCATGTGCTGATTCCGTCCATCAGTGTCAGAGGAGTTGCATCACAATCAATTGTTTGACATTTTGATCCCACCCCAACCCACCCCTGGGGACGGGGCCAAATGTAAATGAGCTCATGTACTCCACATTGATATGGGTAACCCACAGACAAAATTTGGTTGAATTATGTACAATGGTTTCGGAGGAGATGCATTATAATTAATTTCTGCTGGTGAAAATTTGACCTTTTGACCCCTCCCACAACCCCTGGGGACGGAACCGAATCTAAATGGCCTCTTGCACTCCGCAATCATATGGGCAACTCAGATATCAAATTTTTGGTTAAGTTCCGTCTAATGATTTCAGAGAAGTTGCGCTACAACTGATTTGACCTTTTGACCCCTGGCACACTCCAACACCCCCCCCCCCCCCAACGTGGAGTGAATCCTAATCTAAATATCGGCTTGCAAAGCGGAATTTATATAGGTAACCCACATACCAAATTTGATTTAATTCCACCGAATGGTTTGGGAGGAGATAGCATGAAGGACGGATGGACAGACAGATGGAGGCAATTAAAATATCCCTGACATTTTTTTAAAACGTGGGGATAATAATGCACCACTTATTCTCATCTTAGTCAGCATATTGGGCTTCACAAATCTGATAGGGGTACTTCAGTACTGCCATCAATCTATACAGAGGTTCATATTAATCAGCCATAGCTACTAGGAGTGGTTGCATGGAAACCAATTATTAAAATCGCAGCATGCTAATATATAGGATTTGATATCTGAATAATTTTGATAGGGATTCCCCCATTGATCTAGGGCTGCAATGAGTCACCGATATATCGGTGAATCGTGATATGCATGCTCACGATACGCATATCGTATTGTGACCTGTCGTATCGATACACACGCGATACAAAAAAATATGCCCATGGCGTCCTTCATGCATTAACATTGTTAGGTAAGCTATAGCTAAAGTTATGCACAAGGGCACCATTGCAGGGGTTGAAATGTTTATAAAATTGTACCTGTCCCAGGTGACAGATAGATTTTTTTTGTACCTGTCACCAAATATTTGTATTTGTACAAGCAGTGTACATTTCTAATACAAAACAATAACCCGCAAGTTCGCCACAATAACAAGCGTAACCAGCTCTAAGGCATTTAGTAGATAGCTTGACCCTTCTTAACTTGTAGGCTTTAAACTGACAATCTCCTGCAAATGCGATTTAGTGGAAATAAGAGTTACTACGCACCGGTTTTCCTGACATATAGCCCTGTTTTCTCGGTCGCTCCAAAGCAAGGAACCGCTTAAATATCGGGTGGTATTAGTCGGAACCTTCCAGTAATAATATATTGGGTCATATAACCCGTCAAAGTGGGCGCTAAGATATTGGTTTACTGCGTTTAAAAGCAGCAAGGTGACTAGATTTTTCTTTCACCATAGCCATCAATATTAATCGCGAGTCGCACAGCGATTGGTTGAAATAAATCATGTGATTAATTCATTATGAATGACAACGATGGAGTGATCAAAATTTTACTACAATAGTAATTTTCATTCATGCCTAATGACATCGCGATGTCCCGCGAGCCAATCAGAAACTACAAGTGCGCATTATCGATTATTATTAACTACGACTGCGCAGTCGCGCGAGACATTTCTCATTACTGGTGAATTAGCAGACCCCCTCTAGGCTGATTCGTGACATAATTTTTATTGTTGAAATTAGTAACCGGGATCGCGGTTCTGTAAGAATGTTCTGTAAGAATGGAATGTTTACGTTACCAGACAGGTGTACCGGAGCTGATAATGCAATCTACTGGGCAATGACAGGTAGAAATTGCGCTAGAAAAATATTTTTTCCAAAAATAACAGGTTGCCCGGGAGAGCAACCGATATACGAGATTGACTTGCCCGCCATATTTGTAACTTTCCACGTTAAGTTCATCATAATCATCATCATATTCTTGGGACATAAGCCACCAGAATAACGCTAAAAATAATCTATGTCAAATTGTGCAACTCGGCATGTTTCACTGTGCTGGATGTTTTTAAAAAGTAAATGCGAAAGCAACCGGATGATGATAAACTATGCCAAATCTCGCAAGTCGGCATGCTTCGCTGCGCTGCATGTTTATAAAAACCAAATGTGAAAGCAACTGAATGAGAACACTGGGAAGATTTGCGGGACTAATATTTCCATAAAATGTCAGAGAAAACTGCAAAACTATCACGCTCAACTGTGGACGTTTCTCTAGTTTCATTTTATCTTCATTGTAGTTTTTTTCACAATACGTACCTGTCGCCAGCGACAAGTTACATATTTGTTCTACCTATCCCTGAGAAAAATCGCCTGTCCGACATGTAGACAGGCAACATTTTGACCCCTGAATTTTCACTAAATTTCATCTGAATATGTTAATTATTTGTTTATCTGCACTGAGAGGCGGAGAGTGGCTTAAAATGGACAGATTGAGACGAAACTTAGTGAAAAAATAACATATCATGATACATATTGTATTGCGGCAAAACGTATCATTACAACCCTACATTAATCCATTCAATAGACTCAAAATGTAATACAATCGATTTGGTATTCAGCCTAATTTTTTACATGGATCCTGTAGAATGGACCGTATTGGTATAGATCAATCCCAGCACTCCCTGAATCTAAATTTCGAGAAAACAATACAGGTAAGCGTTCAAATATTTTGAAACTAATGTGGCAATCTGCCTATGAAAATATTCAACAGAATGCTTATTAAATAGTAAAGACATACAATTCGTACAACTTGACAGACGAATAAGCGTCTGTGACAGGCTTAATTACATCATTCATGATGTAATTATGACACTAGTCTACATGTTCATTATGACATCATATGACAGACTGGGGAACTGGATTCCTCTATTTTGAAACGGATACTGTCCCAATCGAAGCCAGTCACCAAGTAAATCGACCAAATTTTAAACAATCTTTAGCGTCTATGACTAAAGGATGGTTCATGCTAAATTTGGTTGAAACGGGCCCAGGGAGTCTTGAAAAGCCATATCAATGAAAAGTTGATGACAGATAGACGATGGTTGTCATCAAGCAATTATCTTAGAATAGGCAGACTAGGTGAGCTAGTAATGGCAACCACAATTAAGGAATTGCCCTATGAAATGATTAGACATAGTATCAGATACTGACTCATTGAAATCGCCATCAAACGAATCCACATCATACTTGGTGAGTTCAGCCAGCACCTGAATGGCATAATGTCCAGAAGACTCGGACTGCTTCAGCGCGAAATTATCCAACAACACGAGAAAATCCTGTAAGATAACAGCTAATACTGATCACATCAAGACATAATGAGCACAAAGGATAGAGACAGCAGAGATATCCTACATTCTCTTAACCCTTAACTCTCGCAGACTAAAAATTACAAATTCTTAATAATGTAAGGAGTATTCGCTTTAATATTTTAAAACTAATTTGACTGGGAGCTGTTGGCTCCTGTTAAATTAGTTTCAAAATTTTCAAAAGCCTTCCTACATAAGTCCTGAAATTGAGACACCGAGGATTTGGGCGTTAAAAAGTTAATGGGTATATGTATAGTACCATGTAGTAAATTACATGGATTTATTGCATATTCCCTTCATTCCCACCCACCCCATCCCCACTAACTAGATAGAAATAGATATTTTTCTTATGTAGATGTATAAGTTCAAGAAAGCTAGGGTTTTCGTTTCATCAGATATACTTATCCTAACTGAAATCATTTTAATTTAACAAAATCTATTAATGAACAAAATAGCTACCTAGCCATCACATTATTTATCGCATTCACTCCAAACACTGTGCATTGCCATTACATAAGCATCCTCCAACAGAGTATGTGCACAAATGATCAACTTTTGAAATAGCATTGCTATGGAGCCAGGAGGGATCCAATCTTTTACTAAAGTATCTGATGTCATAATCAAAATATGCCGCTTGTTAGTTGACATCATAATCAGATGACATTGGTCACGAAAGGGATAAATATGCGAGAATAAGTGTCGGAATTGTATGTTTGGTGAATTTACTATTTAATAAACATTCTCTTGAATAATTTGAATCTAATTTGTCTGGGTACTGTTGCCGCAATAGGCAGCAACAGCTCTCAGTCAAATTAGATTCAAAATAGTCAACACGTTACCTGTATAGCTCCCTTGAAGTTGAGATTTTGCTCATTCTCAATTCAATGTGCTAGAATTGACTCAAATATGCGTACCAAATGGACGGAGCTAGAAAATGAATGGCTTATAGCTAGACATGGAAGGATCTCTCTATTAATTTGTTATTGTGTTGTATACGCCTTGTGCTTAGTCAGGCATAAAATGTGTGTCTGTAATGCTCTCTTATATAAGTGTAACCATGCATAGTAAATCTGTGCATTGGTTAATTTATCAATAAGATATTCATATTATCAACATTGTGACTGCTTGCCTACATGTGACCAATCACTAATAAAACAGTATGAATTATGTATGACCTATATAACGTATGTAAGCATAGCAGTGATTTAACCCTTTAATGACCAAGACTGGTCAAGGAAATCTAAACATTTGCTTGTGAAAGGCTACTTTGAAAACTTACAGCTGGAATGACTGGCTTGGTTATTCCAGTGGTAAATTATCAGTCTTCTCTTAGCCTGCAAATGGATCTTTCTCAAGATCACTGTAGAAGCAATTAAAGGACCACACACACAAATGAATTCTTGAAAATAAAATTGCTAAAATCGTATACTTTTATAGGCTTAACTTATTTACCTCAATGATTTCATTCCATATATACATTAATAACATTTTTGAAGTTGCAAAATTGAATTAGTCACTAAAAGAAATTATATTAATTTTTACTGTAATGGTAAATCTGGATACCTTAATCAGCCTCATTACACCACTTCTTAGTTTCATGATATCAGCAGGTGTGACGATTCCATCCTCCTCGTCATCATCATCTTCATCATCAAACTCCTGTAATTACATGCCATTAAATTGAATAAAAACAAATGTACTTTAAAAGTGGATAACACAAACAAAAACACAAATGCTCTCTAATGACTAAACCTAGGAGGAAGTATTTAGCTATTGTGCTCTGTGTTCTTAAAGCTAATTGCAATGTGTTCATGCAGGTGAACGTGAGTAATAATGTCCAGTGTGATCATTTAACTTACAAAACTGATATCTTCAGGTTCCCTGCGTGATCGCTTAGAGCGCTTGTTCTGACTCTGCTGTGAGGCTGCTGAGCCACGCCCTTTCTGGCTTTGTCTCTGACTACTATTTGACTCACTTGACTGCCTTTTTCGCTTTGCTATGCCTATAATACGAATAAATTAGATAATATAGGTTATACAATATTAAGATATACATTTAATTAAGTAGTGCTGACATAAACACGATAAACTGAGCATATAGCAGAAGCCAGAAGGTTAACACAACTCATTCTCGGATATATTGCCCATTATATAGTAACTGTGCAGCCGATTAGTTGAAAACCAATTTAACTCAAATATGTTGCTTCCATAAATAGAACAATGTAGACATTCAGTCAGGTTGTCTTCAAAATCACTGAGCCCGTCATTCCAGTGAAAATCAATGTAGATCTGAGATTTTCTTGCACAAATTTCAGGATTAAAAGGCTAAGTGTCCCTTAAGACATATTTAAAAGATTTCTTGGTTGTTGTCTCCCAACCCTGGTGGTTGGAGTAGGGTAGGTAGGTAGGGAAATTCTTTTTTTTACATGCTGAATATTAACATTACAAAATTGAATTTAAAGAAGGAAACTCAAAATTTTGTATTTGAAGTTCAAACAGAAACTATAAAGCAAAATGTTTCTAAAGGTCATTAGAGCCCAGTTTGACGAAAGGGGTCGATTCTATTTCCCAACGGGCCTATGTTAGAAAATAATTCTTCATCGGATACTACATAAACACATTTTGAGTGAGCAGGTCTTTTTTAGGGTCAGTCGGTAGAGCTAAATTATTATTTATGGATTGCCTTACCGAGCTGTGTCCATGACTTCAGCATATCCATAACCATTTGAAATAACATGGGATGGAAGATTTTGAATGCGCCACTACCTGTAACATATAGAACAACATTTAAATCTTTGCATGCAGGGCACAAAGATCAGAAAGAATCTTGATGCTTTATTTCTTCAAAATAGCGTACAAAATAAATAATATTGTTACATAACATTGTATTGACAGACATTTCACACATTCGCACAGGTTACATGTAGCATGTTTTAATTTTACAAAGTTGACAAGTATGACAGGTTGTTTAGGTGAAATATTCCACAAGTTTGAATGAAATGCACTGTGGCGCAATTAAATTAAAGAGGCAGGAATTACAACGCTGAACTGAAGTGATTTCTGACATCACATTATTTCTATTTTTCATGACGACATTTAATTCAAGCGATAAATTTGTAAAGAAACGTTTACTCTGCAAGTGGACGTTCCTCAAAAACACTACACAAGTCATTTTTGGCAGATCTGACCATTAAAGGGATATAAATGACCACCTTATGCAGCCCAAGCAATTTGTCAAATGTAGAACGGCCTCTTAATACAATACAATTGATTAACCCTTTAAGCCTCATATCAGCCAAAAACGGCTTCTACAGCGGTCTTGAGACATGTCAATTTGCAGACCATGAGCAGACTATTTTTGAAAATTTACAACTGGAATGACTGGCTTGATGACCGAGCCAGCCATTCCAGTGATAAACTTTCAAAAATAGTCTGCTCTTGTTCTGCAAATTGACATTTTCTTTGAAAGAATTCAAATTTTCTTCAACAAATTCAAGGCTTAAAGGGTTAAGACTTTAACGCTCAAGATGCCAAAAAACTGCTTCTTCAGTCCTCTTGAGAAATGTCCATTTGCAGACCAAGATTATTTTTTTAATTTACCAATAGAATGACTTAAAAATAATATTCTCTGGTCTGCAAATGGACATTTTCGGTGATAAAATCGGAATTTTCCTGAACAAATCGAGGGTTAAAAGGTTGATCCTTTCACCGATGAATTCCCCATATCTCATGTTCAACGTTATCGCACAGGAAAACTGTTGAATATTTTAAAATTAATTTGACTGGAAGCCGTTCAAAATGATTTCAAATTATTCAACAGAATTTTTATATCATAAAGAATATACCTTTTCAGAGATTTGTCAGTGAAAGGGCTAAGTCTATTAGCCATCCATCATAAAGAACCCATTATCAATGGAAGGATCCATTTCTAGCTAAGCTCCGCCCACATTGTACATGTATTGGAATCAATTGAAATATTTTGAACGAATCTCAATTTCAAAGTAATTATACAGGTAAGCTGTTGAATATTCTGAAACTAATTTGACTGGTGACTCCTGCTATCTATGGAAAGCAACAGCTCTCAGTCAACATAGTTTCAAAATATTCAAGAGAATGTTTATTCAATTCTGAATTTATCAGACATAGAATTCGTACATTTCATGACAAACATTTCAATTTTCATGACAGAGCTATACATCATTTTGATATTGACGTCAGCTAAAACTGACATATTTGATTATGGCGTCAGATACTTCAGTGACACATTGGATCCTTCATCCTCACTTTTCCTCGACCTCACGAAAGAACTGCGTACACATACCAGGAATAGTGACGAGTCTCAGGTAGGAAGAAGCCGCAAGAAGTCCAGCCTCCTTCTGCACAGCATTGGCCAGTCTCTAATGAAGAAAATTATACACAAGTTTTACAATATTAATAAAGCACAACCAGAGATAGCAGATCCTTGTACTCCTGTTTTTGTTACATTGGTCATGAATCGTGATAAAAAATCTGAACGAATTTACAATGTTGTGGAATCCTAGTATATGGTCACCGCCTTTCCTTTGTTAAAACTGGTTCAAACCGTTCTGGGTTGGGTGTCACTGTTCGAACAGTAATCAGCTGGACAGAAATGGCTTCCCATCAACTCCTTTTCTAAGATTTGTTTTGTTTATTGACATTTAGAGATAAGAAAAAAGTACAAATGTCCCTAGTCCCTCGGACTGGTTGAGTAATGAGGAGCACAAGTCGGTACAATTATTTACTAGGCTCGGACTAGCGGACTAGTGAAAAATTTGAACCATGCGCACGCACACACACACTCACGTAAGCACACACTCACGTAAGTTTAAGTCTGGGCACACACACAAAGACTGAAGGAAATTTCAATTTTCCTTTCTTCGAGATCTAACAATACTTACCATTATATTACTCTTTGATAATACAAGCTAGCTAGCTAGCTGCTCTAGGAATCTAGATTTAGAAAGCTTTACCGGCTCCTGGAACCGGGTACCCGTCTGCCAGTGAGACTCATATTGTTTGCATACATCTAGCTACCAAACAAGAGAATACCAATGGCTTGCCTCCGTGGGGATGGGATGCAGGGTCCGTAATATAATGCTAAGTATTGTTAGATCTTGGTGAAAGGGAAATTGAAATTTCCTTCATTCTCGTTCGATCAATACTTACCATTACATTACTTATTGATAACATCAGATTTGATCAGTAACCTGGTGGGAAGGGGCAAGCCATACATAGCTTCTTTTGCCCCTAGAGAAAGATCTTAGACTTAAACTTGACATACGGAGACCTAAAAGGACCGACAAGTTTAAAGACCGAATCACATCCGCATCACCGCTCCCCCTCACCTTTTCTCCTAAGAAAGGGAGAGAACTCACGAACACGCATCGTGCCTGAAAACACAAATATGCGAAGAGGGTTAACTGCTCTTTGCACATATAAGCCTGGGAATGAGCATGAATATATAAGATGAATGATCATGATATATAAACATAATACAAAAAACTGTCTAACTTGAATTACCTCATGAATTATGGATTCCAGACGTGGAGCCACCAACACACTTTCGACCAGATGTGTTCCATACGGTTGAATTCCTCTCACGTGACCATATCTGTTCTTACTACTTTTGCTTTTCAAAGTACCAAAAGGAGGAGAGCAGTGTGGCCATAAACTATCGTCTCAAAACAGCTAAAGCGAGTTGATTGGCTGAGTCTGACATGTCCCTCATATAGTAATCCGTGAAAGAGGCCTCACAGTGCCATTGTGCAACAGCCATGATGTCCTCTAACGGGACACCATTGAATAGGGCGGTCGAGGGGGCTATTCCTCTAACATCGTGAGCCCTAGCACATTGCACCTGGTGCCCAGTCGCAATCTCGTGGGTAGTCTGAATGCATTCGACCACCCAAGGAGAGATAGAATCCATGAATGCGGCGCCATATGGCTTCTTATGGCAGATCTACAGATGTCTGTCATTTGACCATAAAGAGTCCATCCTTTTCTTGTACTTAGTCAAAGCATGGACTGGACACCAGACACTGGCATCATGATCAAACCTGGTTAGTTTTGGTATAATGATCGGTATGCCGGGATATTTCAAAGATTAATCCTTTGACATATTCTGCTCTTGGCAGCAGTCACAGACCCTCTCTGGAGACAATAAATCGGCCCTTCTCCGCAGAAAGCACATGGATCTCACTGCGCCTTCTCACTAAGGAAGCTGCCAATAGAAAAACCGCCTTTAGAGTCAGATGCTTTAGACTAGCCGAACCAAAAGGTTCGAAAGGGTGCTTGGCCAGTACACTAAGCACCAAAGATAGACTCCAGGCTGGAATGACTACCGGTTGTCTTGGTCAGAGATTGCTCATTCCCTTCAGCATCACATTCAACTGGGCCACCTCTGGACTATCCCTGTTGGCTAGACATGGGATAACTGATGCCAAAGCTGACTTGTATCCAGCAATTGTGACAGGAGCCAGTCCTGTATAGAACAGCCCACAGAGAAAGTCTGCTATTTGCTGAATAGTGGATTGAAAGGTATCAATACCCTTTCCTTCCCACCAAATTTGTTAACCTTGTGGTTATATGACGTGAAGGTTGACCTCCCTCTCGCCGCTGTGATGAAACTTGCAGCCTGTTGAGAAAAATCTTCCAATGTGGAGCGTTGTTTGATAACATCCACGCAGTCAATTTGAACATCTTGGGCTGCTCGTGTAGGAAGCGGCCCTTGGCCTGGGCGATTATGTTCGGAATCTCGGGCAGCTACACTGGACTGTCCACCAGCAGATCCAGAAGATCCGTGAACCACGCCCTGCTGGGCCAAAATGGAGCTATTAGCAGGACCAGGCACGACTCATCCCTGATCTTCAACAAAACCGGCCTTTGGATCTGGAATCGGCGAGACATAAGTCATGATTTGGGCATTTTCCTTTGTGGCGAACAAGTCCACGTTTGGTTTGCCCCAATGCTCAGTTGATGCATGTCTAAATAGTATAACAAAAGACATCTTACTTTAAATGATCCGGTTTAAATTGATAGTAGACGTGTATGTGTACATTGACAGATTGTATGAAAGAAAATTTGGAAACACTGTTGTCAAATACCACCTGTCACTTGTATAATGTGTTTAATTATTGTATTGATCATTCAGGAAAATTTTATAAAATATCAGAGTTTTATATAGAAAAGAGACAGAGACGGAGTTGGTAGGGGATTCCCACAAGAGACTAATTTAAAACTGCTGCTATACAGTTGTGAAATATGATATATTAAAGATTGTCTTGCTGTCTTGTTAAAAGATCAAGTTAGTCAACCAGTGAGTGAATGAGTCCATCAGTCAGTCAGTCAATTAGTCAGTCAGTCAGCCCGTCCATCTCTCAGTAAGCTAGTCCACCAGTCTGTCCATCCATCAGTCAGTTCATCAGCATTTAAAGACAGATGTCTTTTGTTATACTATTTAGACATGCATCAACTGGCTCAAGCCTTTCAAGACTTGCTGACTGCCACTAATCACAAGAAGGCTGTTGTGGTCGTTCATGCATATCTTGATTGTGGCAGTGTTTATCCAGGGTTTATACTTATTAGCCACCTATGATATCAGGATTGGAAGGGCGTGGCTTACAGATTCCCTCCTAAATGTTATGATTTTCCATGTGAATTAAAATCTCTCCTGCCATATATACATGTACTTACAAGTTACAGGGCCCAAAATTTGAACCAATAATGTGTTTGTAATGCAAACATGAAGGTTGATTTTAGTACATTGCAATGAACTCTGAAGCTTGACTTTAACTATAATTCTACTCACAAAGACAAAGGCTAAATACAGAACACCGGATGCCAAGGGAGGTATCACAATAGCTGATTTTGATTCGCAGTCAAACTGTCTCCAGTAAGAGAAACCCGCTTACCACTTTCATTCTATCTTTCGGAACGTTCCATATAATTTTGAATTGCATATTATCTTTGCTACACAAAAAGATTACTGCATGTGCAATCAAGTGAAGTTTATTCTTGAATTTGATTCTTTAACACTTTAGAGGCTATATTTGGTAAAGAAAATTAAAAAATGTGTTTATTAAATGCCCATTAATTGTCATGCCAAGGGAAGACTATTTTTGAAAAATCACCACATCCTTAACCTCCCTGATGTCAAAATCATAAAATTTCAAATTAAATTAAAAGATGAACTGGTGTTAATTTTTCAACATATTTGGTGGACGATGGTGCTGTCGTAGACAGCAACATTGTCCACCAAAATTGTTGAAATATGTAAATCAGTTTCTTTGCTTTTGACCCGGGAAAAGACAAAATATTGACATCAGAGTGGTAGGAGTTAAGACCAGTCATGCCAGTACAGGGGCCGGATTTGGAAGACTAAAAATTAGTTTCAAAATTGGCAACAGCTTAGCCTTATGTATAGCTCCCTTGAAATTGAGCTTCTTGGAATTTACAATTCAAAATATAATCAAGAAGGCGCACAAAGTGGGCAGATCTTGCTTAATACTAGATATAAATGGACAGGAAATAGTTGGAAATGGATGCTGCGATAATGACGATTGCATGTCTGTTTCACTAAGCGAGTTTGGCCTGTGAAATGAGTGATACACTAATGGATGAATCCCGTTTTAGCTAGGTAAGCGCCACACACACTTTGCCCGTGTTGGGATCATTCGATCCCTGTACTCACTGACTCAATTTCCAAAAAACTATGCAGGTAGTGTTGAATATTTTGAAACTAATTTGACTGGGTGTTAGGCAGTTAAATAGTAGACATACAATTCGTACAACTTGACAAACTATTAAGCGCTTGACTAAATCTCGTCATTCATGACGTAAGTGATTATGACAACAGCCTACATGTGACGTTGTTGATTATGACATCATGATTGATCTATAAACTGGATTCATTCGTTTCACTGTCATGACTGTGCACATGCTATAAGACACCCGACAATAATTTCATGGGCTATAGGCTATAACTCTAAGCCTGTTGAATATTTTGAAAACAATTGCCACCAACAACTTTCAGTCAAATTGTTTTCAAAATATTCAGCAGGTCCAGAACTAAACCCCATGAAAAATGTAGTCTGCTCAAAATTCAGCACACAGACAGTTAATATTTCTACATTACGATATCGACATATATGAGAACATTAACGTTAGCAAATTAAGGCTTTGTCAGTAACTCTACATGTAAGTATGTTATTAATTAGTGAGGACAATAATTATGAGGCTTACGCCGTCAATGGTAAAAAATATTTTAAGAAAATTTAAATATTTGCTTATTGAATGTCCATTTGCAGGACAAGAGAAGACTATTTTCGAAAATTTACAACTGGAATGACTCGCTCAGTTATCGGACCAGGCATTTCAATGGTAAATTTTCAACAACGTTATTCTCCTGGCCTGCAAATGGACATTCCTCAAGCCTCTACACAGAGTTCCCAGTACTTTATCAAAACAAAATTTTCAAAATTCCATCAGAAATTCTTTTTCAATTTAACAAGGCTGTTGGGAAGTAAACGAAATCAAGGATTTCTTTTTTCACGAGAGACTTGATACTTACCTCCCTAATACTTTTTGATATTGCTAAATATCGGCTTTCACTCAATAAAACAGTTAGGTGCCCCTACTGGGCAGGGGAGTCAGAGTGCAGTCCGGCGGATGCCAGCCCCACCACCGCGCATGCGCAGACTAGCACTTCCTCTGACTAATTTATTGGCTGACACACATGCAACTATTAAGAGCCTGAAGACCGAGCCTCTTTGGGGTGGAGAGGCCGGGTCCGTATCTAGGGAGGTAAGTATCAACTCTCGTGAAAAAAGAAATCCTTGATTTCGTTTATTTCACTTCAAGAGTATACTTACCTCCCTAATACTTTTTGATAATGCCAGAATTCGACAGGGAATTCGGCGGGAGGGAGGCGAGGTCAAAAGACCAGCTCTTCCCTATACGCTTTTCCGTGTTTAAGGCACTTAAACTTCTGAAACTGTGTGAAAACACAGTCAGGATTTGACAAACCATCGGATAACACAAACCGATGTATGAGAGATGACCGAATGTCATATGCGCTCCCCCCCCCCCCCTTCCTGGGAGGAAGACTCGAATGACCCAATGTCCCATACGCTCTCTACGTACAAGTGCCATGTACTATAGGACAGAGACGAAAAAGCTCCATTTTCGTATACTCTCAATAATGAACCACATAAACACACAAACCATCACCATTTTAATAACAATGGGTAACGTGACAATACAATCAACAATGGACAACACATGAACAAGACTGACCTTGTTGACTTGGCTGCTGACATCATCTTCCCAGTGGTGAAGATTGATGCAGTCCCAAAAAGTGGTTGTTTCCATTAATTAATTGTGAAATATAAAAGCGATGAGGAAACCTCATCAAAAAATGTACACCTAGTTATTTTTTCAAAATCGACAAGGCGAGAGGATTAGAGGTGTCACGGAGATAATGGTCTGTAAAACTTGACTCACAGTGCCACTGAGCAACCGACATAATATCATCCACAGGGACTCCATTAAATAGGGCAGTGGATGTCACTACGCCGCGGACACTGTGAGCCTTGGCCATGTCAACCTGCTTGCCGGTGGCTGATTTATGACAAAACTGAATACATTCCACAATCCACCTGGAAATGGTGTCCTTAGACGCCCTGCCATGGGGTTCAATATATAACACCCATAACGCTGACTGGTCGGTTCGCCACTCCGATGTACGTTGTTTGTACCGGAGCAGCGCCCGGACGGGACACCATGCTTTAGAATTAGGATCATATCTAGTTAAAGCTGGCAAAAAAATAGGTTGACTTGGATATTTCAAAGACTGATTCTTAGCCAAGAAATTAATCCTAGGTAGCAGCTTAAGGACTTCCCCTGTAACCACAAAACGGTCTTCCTCGGCTGATAAGGCATGAATTTCACTCCTACGCCTAGCCGAGGCCGCAGCAATTAAAAATACAGTTTAAGAGTTAACAGTTTCATAGAAATGGAACTACGTGGTTCAAAAGGCTTATCTCCTAGTACCTGAAGCACTAGAGATAAACTCCAAGATGGAATCACTGGGGGATTCCTTGGTCTTAGATTGCCCATGCCTTTAATTAATACATTTAATGTACTTACTTCATCACTGCCCCTATTAGCCAAGCAAGGGATAACAGTCATTAAAGCTGATTTATAACCAGCAATAGAGTTAGGCTTGAGGCTATAGGCATCATACAGGTGACAGAGGAAATCAGCTACTACCTGAATAGATGAATCCATTGGATCAATACATCTTTTTGAGCACCACTCTGCAAATCTGTTGATTTTATAATTATATGCTCTGGAGGTTGACCCCCTCCTGGTTTTGGCCATAAACATGGCTGCTTGCTCAGAAAAGGCCTCCTTAATTCTAGATTCCTTGACAACATCCACGCAGTCAATCGGAACATTGACGGATTGTTGTGAAGGGCCTTGCCCTGGAAGATAATGTCATCCATCAGAGGCAGAGGAACCGGATTGCAGACCAGAAGGTCCAGCAGATCCGTATACCATGATCGGCTTGGCCAATCCGGGGCGATCAGAAGCACTTGGCATTCCTCTTGTCTGATTTTCTGAAGAATTTTTGGAATCAGGATTGCTGGAGGGAATGCGTATGCATACATTCTCCCCCCAGCTGATAGCTAACGCATCTGTTGCGAAAGCGCTTGGATCCGGAATCGGAGAGACGTACGTCGTCATCTTCGCATTCTTCTTCGTTGCGAACAAATCGATGTTGGGTTTCCCCCAATGGTCGAACAGACGATCCGCCACACATTGATTTAGTTGCCATTCCGTGGGTAAAACACTCATCCTTCGGCTCAATGAGTCTGCTAGCAGATTTAACCTTCCCGGAATATGAACTGCTTTCAAGGTAATCCTGTGATCGAGGCACCAACAAAGCAGTCTCCATGTCATCATACAGAGACTGGGCGACTTCGTTCCGCCATGGCAGTTTATGTAAGTCACAACTGTTGAGTTGTCTGAACGAATAAGAACAATCTTGCCCTGAACTTTCTGTAAGAAATGTTCCAGGCCCAGGACTACTGCTCTTAACTCCAGTAGATTGATATGTTCCTTTGACTGTTCCAGATTCCAAAGCCCTGATATCGTGGATTCTTCCAGGCAAGCTCCCCACACCTCCATCGAGGCATCTGTATACACGGTCACCTGAGGGTGGGGAGGGGTTAGCATAACCCCCACCAAGAGACTGTCTGTCTTCAACCACCATTGCAGGTGGTGAATTAGAGGCTCCAACACTGACACGTTCGAGTCCAGCGAACCTGTACTCTGGGTCCATTGCGTCATGAGAAATAACTGGATCGGCCGCCTGCGTAAGGCGGCCTGAGGAATGACTGGTTCCAAAGAAACCATCAACCCCAGCATCCTCAAGTAAACCCGTGCCAGGACATGACGACTGTCGCACACTGACTGTATTACTGAGATGAGTCTCTGAACCCTCTCCTGAGTAGGATAAACATATCCTGTCTCTAGATCGAAGAACATGCCCAGGTAAACAAACTTCTGGGATGGAGTCAGCTCTGATATTTGGAAATTGATTATCCAGCCCAAGTCTGTGAGTCTTCAAAACAATCTCCAGATTGGCCGATAAACTTTCCTGGGTGTGTGCTTTTAACAGCCAGTCGTCTATGTACGTGTGGACTGCTATGCTTCTCATGCGGAGGTATGCGGTGATCGCAAGAACCACACGGGTGAAAACCCGAGGAGCCATGGAAATTCCGAAGGGTAACACCCTGAATTCCCACTGTCTGCCCTGGAATGCAAAACTCAGGAAGCGGCGGAAACTCCTCGCTATGGGGATGTGGAAATAAGCATCCTTCAACTCTATTGAAGCTGTCCACATTCCCTTCTCCAACCCCGCCAACACCGAGCGCACAGTCTCCATCTTGAAACTGGGCGTCTCTATGAACTTGTTCAACGGCTTGAGGTTCAGAATAGGTCTCCACCCTCCGGTGTTTTTTGTTACTAAGAACACGGTTGAATAGAAGCCCGGACACCTTTGTGCCGGCTGAATTGCTCCTTTTTGTATGAGGGAGTTTATCTCCTCCTCGATACACAACCTTTGCTCTGGATCTCTCGGATTTGGAATCCAGATTGGCACCAGAGACAGCCGCGATGGCGGGCCTGTCATCCAATCGGGATGATACCCGACTGAAAGCCATCGCAAGACTAAATGGTCCTGAGTCAACCGCTCCCACTCTTGCATGTGGTCGGCTAACCGGCCTCCCACCGGTCCACCTAGGGAGAGAGGTGGACATAAGGAGTGCAAGAGTGGCACTGTCTCCTTCGCCAGAAACACTGGAGTGGTTCTCACCGTGGTAACCGGCCCATCAGGCACGATTACCACGACCAGATCCTCGCGCGCCACGCCCACCTCGGTGCATGGGTGGCTGCCTGGCTGACTGCGCCTGAGGAGCCTGCGCCCCCCCCCTCACTGCTGGCCGAATTGCACGCGGCCGAGGCCGACACTGCGATAGTGGCTGGCCTCTGACCTGGCCACCACCACCTCGAGCATGCAGGGGACGATACGCAGGGGTGCCGCGCGAACGCGCTCCCTACTGAGCACTTCAAACTGCTCGCGCAGCGCCCTCCGGTTATTGACCAGAGGGGTGCACAGACGTCATAATCCATGGTCACGTCCTCAGACAGCGACCCTAACAGGTAAGCCTCTTCATCCTGGCCAGACAGATTAGACTCCGGGTCAGCAAAGAAAGCTAACCCGGACTGGCCAGGAAAGGTGCCATAGGAGGTACTGGCACCCGCAGCGTGCGGATACCCCTGGACTGATAAGCAGCCAGCGAGTTCCAGCGACAGCCGTCCACGACCCCTCGGCGCGGCAAGCCTGCTGCCAGGGTCGTGGAACACCCCCTCTAATGGGGCCACCTCTGAATCCTCGAAAACTGGTAACGGCCTACGGAATGGTGATTCAGAGGTGGGGATTACCTGCTCCGAAGCAGATGATGAGGATAACAAAGGATTTGGTCCAGGAAGCATGCCACGAAGCAACTCTGGAACCAAATCCTTTATTGTCCTCTTCATCTCTCCCAACATCTCACTACGGAAGGCTTCCATGTCCACCGCGGACGAGGCCTTCCTCTTACCCTTCTTACTTACACACTCTCTTTTCTGCTTCCTCTCCTCCTCCACCACCTTGTCCTTTGCCTGCAAGCATAAAAATTCGGCCATTAGCTCGCCCCCCCCCCCCAATGATTAAATACCTCACAATTGAGCAATGGCCCACAGGGGCTACAATGAAAACAGAGGTGAGGGATGAATTTTTCCTTAAGAAAACGTCCACAGGTCTCTGAAACAGGACAAAGGACGAGGACAATGAGTAATTTTGCTACGGTTAGAAACTCAAAACCAAAATAAAAGAGAGGGAAATTGATCATAAAGATAACTAATCATCTGAAACCAGCGTTGGACAAACTTTAAATGTTAATAAAGAGCAAGGCTAATTATGATGTCATTAATCCCATGACAGAAATTAAATTGATCCGAAACAAACATCCAGGTGTAAGGACGAATTGTATTCATAACCAGAACATCTACAGAATATTCAGACTACACAACCATCAGATACACAATGACAACAATGGCAATTACAGTTAATTTTCCTAAATAATTAACATCACCTCATATCATTAATTAACTACCTGACTTTGTATAGACAAACCATTCAACGTGATGAACTGGAGCACTCCACCAAGACTACGCCTCTTAACTCTCTCCACCTTAGGGGAAGGAATTGGATCAAGAGGGCAAAGTGAGAAGACCTTTATACTAGGCCTCCGACTCACTGGCCTAGAATTTTTGGTTAGATAACCTAACAGTATTAGTAGGAAATGGAACCTTGGTGGAGAGAAACAAACCCTCTGATGCTGTGATGTCCATTACATATCCTGACAGATACCTGTGGACATAAACACAAAGAGAGATTAGTATTATACAGCACCATGTTGAAATAAAACAACTAAAACAGGCGCTTATCCAGAGTTGCCCTTATGCGTCCTTTTGCGCGTATATACGCATAAAAATGGCAGAGGGACGCATACAAATTAACCCTCTGCGTCCCCGAGGACGCACGAGGGATGCAGTGGAAAAAGTGTAACGGAAACTGGTAACTTTGGTGTGTGCTTAATTATCGATTATATTATCGTGTGTGTATATTTATTTGTGCATGTTTTTACTTTAAAAAATATACCTAATGTATTGTGTGTTCAATAAAAACGAACTTACTGCGTTGTTTAAGACTATGATTTGTTGTATGTTTTCTTGCACAACTCAAAGTTGTTAATGCCCATAAATCAGGTTCAACCACCACATTTAATTTTAAAAAAGTCCTTCCCAAATCATCCTTAGTATTCCATTTGATCTAATTTTTTATAAGTAATGAGTTTACAAGCCCGATGTTAGTCGCCTTGTTTGGCCTACAAATTGCAAAAATACCCGCCATGTTTCTGTCTGTTGTGCTAATCGTCAGTATGACGTGCCAGTGTTTGATTGGATAACAGCGGAATCGCCCTCTAGAGGAACTCACGCTTGAGAAATCCAATACAACTGATCAAGTGTATACAAATGTGTCTGGGCGTCTTAACCCTTTCACAGATCAGAACATTGGACAGATCACAAAGTTGTTAACACTAATCTGCTGAATATTTTGAAATTAATTTGCGCATGCCTACTTGCCTAAAGCAGCAACGACTTACAGGCAAAATATTTGTTTCTATTTACTTATCAAAATATCTAAATGGATGAAGGAATATATGGAAGATATTGTGATATCTTTTACATTTGAATGGTCATTTGACGGATTAGCGGCGATGTCTTTGTATTGCTGTTTGAATAACGGTATCAATACGCGCTATAGGCCGTCTTTTATTTAGCAATAGCGGCTGATTGATTGACTGATGGATTAGTGTTTTATAATGTTTAGCAACACTCGAGCGTTAGGTGTTCCCAATTTCTCAACTAAAAAGCTCATCCCAGCAGCGATGTTCATCGATCTACAGGTAGGCATGCGTTAAAATATTGATTTTTTTTCCAAACAGCGTGTAGCTCAAAGCTCTCCCATACAAGCGTCCTTATTGGATACACGCTAATGCGTTATCTATGCTTCAACCAGTCAACAATCGCGTTACATAGTTACTCCCTATGAATTAGACATATCCGGTTATTAGCTGATATATTTTCACTAATTACGCAGTTTAATCTGATTTATACAGATTATGTTTGATAAATTATTGTTTTGTCTGCTCTTAACCTATGTATTCCACTATATTTGGTCATTCCAGTTAAATTATAAAAAATACGCGCGCATTATATCGAAGTAGGTCAAGTAGTCCTTGAGCAAACTCGCCCCAGATACTCGTAATTTTTCAATTCGTCCAAAGCCAAGTTAGGGTTTAATAGAAAAATTAATGCAGTGGTCTTTGCTAATTACTAATGTCGTGGTCTTTGGAAATGTTAATCATACAAGGTTGTCAATGTAGGTTGGTTGGTTTATCAGACAACAAACAAGTACAGTGCTTTAAGTTATTGTGTATTGACATGCAGTTCAAATGTTATTAGTTAAGTATACAAGGGCCACTTCAATAGATCAATTTTAGCCACCATTGTAGATCACAGAATACATATTTTTCAAAATTTACCACTGGAATGACTGGCACTGTTTTCAACATGTTTAATAAAGTGCTGTATAATTAGATCAATGTGTTGTGTTTATTTTAAGAAAAAAACATGGGACCCCCATATTTCAGATGAGGACCCCATGGGACCCCCAGATTTTACAGTGGGACCCCCAAATCTGAGGGTGTGGGGTCATTGGGACCCCCAAAAATCAGATGTTGTGGGCAACACTGCGCTTATCACGATAAACGTGAGTCCCGGAAACACATTACACCGGGAAAAACTCGCTAAAATATAATAGAAGTCACCTGATGGATGGGTCCTGAGCCGTCCTCCGGCGAAGCCACTCTCTCAGACATGATAAACAGGTGATTAACTTCTAATATAACAGCTTAAATGACTTTGAAAACAAGTGAAAAGTGTAAAGCACAAAAACATGTGTTTACTCTCTGCCAATAAATTAGCAAAGAGGAAGTGCTAGTCTGCGCATGCGCGGTGGTGGGGCTGGCATCCGCCGGACTACACTCTGACTCCCTGCCCAGTAGGGGCACCTAACTGTTTTAATCTGAGTGTTTTATTGAGTGAAAGCCGATATTTAGCAATATCAAAAAGTATTAGGGAGGTACATATACTCTTGAAGTGAAATCAAGTGGTGGTTTACCGTGCTTGCAGCAACTGAGCAAAGTAACTAAGATGCTGATATATATTACAAGAGTGGTAGCCTCTGTATACAATAACTTTAATTTATTTCCATTTTCAGTCAATGGACACAACTTGGACACATAACACTAGACGCACATATGACAAACTGACAAAATTCAAAAATCACTGTCAAATTCCCTGAGTTTTCCCTAATTTGCAGGTGGTTTTTTCAATGTTTACCCTGACTTCCAGTGGCTGGAAACCCGGCTACAGAGGTCAGTATTGGCCGGCTTGCCCATTAAAGGATTAATGTCTGTTACAAAATGGGCATTGCCCCACAGACAGAGTATACAGCTATTTTCCCATATTTTCATACGGTATCAATGCATTAATTAAAAGATTATTGATTAAACTATTATGACAGTTGAAATGGGGGCTGTTTGTGGCATGGCTAAGTATGCCTTGATATTTTCAACTTATTATGGAGTTCTTTCACGGGACAGTATTTTATGCATTGGGAAAATTGTGGCAACCATGGATCAGTCAGCTTAAGCCTGACATTAGACCATTATTGTGTCATGTTTTTGCCTACGGTTGGTTTACATGCACAGCAAAACTATTTTGAAAGAAATTTCTAACCTTATGTCCGAGGTCCATGATATATGACAGGAATGCAGTAAAGCCCTTGAAGGATAGATTGTTATCCACAAGAACAATCCAAAATCCTGGAGAGAAAGTATGAATGAAACAATGATGAAAAATACATATTGCTCGCATGCACGCACACACACTCAAGTGCGCATCCTCACACACACACACACAAACATGTACACACCGACACACACATACATGTACACACTCCGACGCACACATCGAGTCATACACATATATTTTTAAAGGTGCTTCCCAAAATAGCTTGGATCGTTATGTCCCAAGAACGCTTCCTGACAAATCTAGTTGAAAATAGCCAACCGGTTTTGGAGAAGTCATTTGAAGCTTTCCATTCATTTCCTACAGCTTTGGATCACTTGCAAGTTTGTGTAATCACATTGTATGGACACACCCTTTCCTATGATAAGATTTGAGCCAAATCAGACAAGCAGTTTCCAAGATATCTACAGATCCAGCATTGGATCCAAATTGGGATCCAGGTTCTTTTATCCGGATCACAGTCATTTAAGTAATCCTCTTGCACGGCAAGTTCTTTCGTTGTGTTAAAATCTTAACCAAATCGTATAAGAAGTGTTTTAGATACAGCACCGTACAGACAAAAGAATTTCCTCACCGTGACATCACATAATGCTAAATGTCGGGGTTTAATTATGTACATATGTAACATCTTGTAAATCAGATATCGATACCAGATGAATGTGTCACTATCATACCTTGTCCATCATCTGTGTCTTTTCTAAGAATCCACGGTTCAAGCACATCACAAACCTTACACAGACCAGACACATAATAGTTATTGTCACGGAGGTCATCTTCAAAATGTATTGGCAGAGAGCCAATATCAGTGAAGTCATTGTCCCACGCAGATTTCACCCATTCTGAAATTATAATTGAATACATGTGTGTATGTATGTATAAAATAATGTACGAAATCATTAACAGCCTAGCTGATGAGCTACCAAGCACTGACACCAATACAATCAGCAGACAAAAAACAACAGTCCAACGAAGATAGATGGTTCCACATAGTTGCACAAATGTGGAAATCCACTCATTCTTTCAACCTGTGATTCGTATATGGAACAGTCTACCTGGTGAGGCATTCAAAACTACATTCAGACATGTCAGACGGTGGAGTTTTGACTGAATTGAATTGGCATAGCTGCATAATAGGCATGACAGACTGCCAAGTTAACATGTTTTTAGACTGTTAACAAGAGGCCCAAGGGCCTGTAATGCTCACCTGGGCCATTAGCATTTGCATTTAAATAGACTAAGACATGCTGGATAATTTTGGAAAAATCCAAGATGGCCAGAAAAAAACTAACCAATCAAGGTTCTTGTTTGATAAATTGAAGCCTACTGCTGGATTCATATACCTTTCTATGTTTGAAATTCCATGACTTCCAAGAATTAATATCTAGTGGATTTGTTTATCACGAAAACCTGGCTTTACTTAATAATAAGAGGCCAACACTTTCTATGGTTGTAGAAGTCTGGATGCCAATGGCCAGTTTTGGCCTCCATTTATATGTTCCCAATGCGGTCAACAGTGCTACATAACTATGGCGCCAGGTAAGCTATTCCAAGTTTCTATCACTCTGTTTGTGAACATATATTATATTTTCTCATATCTGTTCTACTATAGTACTTGACCAGTCTCTGGTTAAGGCCTTTTGTGCCTCTACTCTGCCAATGTCAGCATTCCTTCTGAAGCTTCAGGATCATACATCCCATGAGTGAGTTTGTAAACCTCAATCATAAGATAAGATTGGTTTGCAGAATGCAGGCTAAAAAGCATCTATGTTCCATTTTGTGCTAGCCTGCTATAGAGTTAGGCTGCTTTGAAAAACAAATTTTATTTCTTGGTTTCTGCAGTATTTGTCCAATCTGTTCTTGAACATGTTTAAATGTTCGGATGTTACAACGTGATCAGATAACGAATTCCAGCATCGATTATTCTATTGGTAAAGTAATGCTTTCTGAAATCATGTGAAAAGAGACACATGTATTTCTTTATTTTATATGTGTGTCCTCTTGCTATTGAATTGCTTAATGTGAAGATGTTTTGTTAGTTGCGCGTCGTAATAACCGTGTATGAATTTATATATTTCAAACATATCTCCCGGGTGTCGTCTATATTTTAGAGTTGGGAGATTTAGTCTTTTTATCCTGTCAGGGTAGCTCAGTCTCTTCAATGATGGAAACTGTCTGGTTGCCCTCCTTTGAACATTTTCAATAGTATTGATATCTTTTTCTTTGTATGGGCACCAGACACTGTTAGCGTATTGAATGTGAGGGTGTACTAATGCTCTGTACAGCAGGGTGAAATTGTCATTATGTAGGTATGTGTAGGTTCTGCAAATTATTCTCATTATCCTTTATATCCTTTGTTGGCTTTATTTACCTGTTCCTGTATATGTTTTCAAAAGTTAAGCTGTCTGTCTATAAATATGCTTAGATCTTTTCCAAACTCAAAAGATTCAAGTGGTATTGGGAGACCGTCCTCTCCACGTAGGTGATAGGATCTGTTTTCAACATTTTGTTTCCTTTTTATTTCCAGAACTCTACATTTGTTTGGATGGAATTTTAGTAGCCATGTAGAAGCTCAGTCGGTCATGGAGTCAAGATCATCCTGTATTATTTTACTGTCTATCCTGTCTTGAATTTCTGTACAAATCTTTGTGTCATCTGCGAATAAATACACTTCAGAACTGACATCCGGTTGGTCATTTAATATATAAACAAGCATTCTGTAAGTATTGCTTTGCAATACAAGTCCCCTACCTGGTGATATAAATCTTTAGAGATTGACAGTCAAAAAAATCCATTTTAAAATTGACAGAAACAGCTGAAACTCGAACTTGATCTGTAACTTCTCATAACAATAGCAATAAACCAAGTCTCAGTTATATATGGTGAAGGAGAAGGAAAAAGTCTTGATAGCTGATATGTTTGTATTTCATAAGTCGAAAGGGGACATAACTCTATCAAAAAAAGGCGCAAATGCCTAAACTTGAACTTGGTCTGTAATTTCTGATAAAAAAGTAATGTACCAAGTCTCAGTTGAATATCTTGAGACTGCGAAAAAGTGCGGAAAACCAATATTTTTCGTATTTCATAAGTCGAAAGGGGGCATATAACTCCATGAAAAACTGACGAAAATGTCTGAAACTCGAACTTACTCTGTAACTCCTTATATTAAAGCAATGTACCAATTTCCCCTTAAATATCTTGAAGGATTGCGAAAAAGTGCGGAAGGCTAACATTTTTCGTCGAATGCGAGCATAAGTCCATCAATGATTGACGCATACCCCTGAAACTCGAACTTGTTTTGTAACTTCTCTTAACAAAGCAATGTAGCAATTCTCAGTAGAATATCGTGAGAATGTGGGAAAAAGTGCGGGAAACTAATATTTTTCGTATTTCATAAGACGAAAGGGGCATAACTCCATCAAAAATTTACGCATACGCCTGAAACTCGAACTTGCTCTGTAACTTCTCATAACAAAAGCAATGTAGCAATTCTCAGTATATCTTGAGACTGCGAAAAAAAGTGTGGTCAACTAATATTTTTTGTGTTTCATAAGTTGAAAGGGGGTATAACTCCATGAAAAATTGACGAAAATGTCTGAAACTCGACCGTGCTCTGTAACTCCTTATACTAAAGCGATGCACCGATTTTCGCTTAAATATCTTTAAGGAGTGCGAAAAAAAGTGCGGAAAGCCGATATTTTTCATATTTCTTAAGTCGAAATGGGGCATGAAACTCGAACTTGCTCTGTAACTTTTCTGATATTTTTTGTATTTCTTAAGTTGAAAGGGGGCATAACTCCATCAAAAATGCATATGTCTGAAACTCGAACTTGGTCTGTAACTTCTCATAACAAAGCAATATACCAATTCTCAGTTGAATACCTTGAAGTTTCCACACACACACCCCCCCCACCCTGGTTTTACTGGTAGGGGACTAATAACAAACAGGATAGGGCCTATCACACTATCTTGTGGTACCCCACTGGATATATCTTGCCAGGCAGAAAATTTGTTATCAATCCGGTCCTATCAGTCAGCAGAGCATATCAAGCTTCGCAATAAAGATATTCAGTTTTGCTTAGTATACAAGAAAGGTACTCAGAATATCAGTGATTACTTTAGTCGACATCCGGTGCCCGTCGAGCAGCTGGATGACAGTATTTGACGGGAGACAGAGGCGCATGCTAAGTTGTTGTACTGTTTACAGACTTGTCCATACTCAGAGGCACTCGCTACAGAAAGCATTGCACTAGCTAGTTGGCCATATGATCCTTCCAGCCAAATTTGGTTAAAAACGGTCACGATGGTCAGGAGAAGTAATTTGACAATTTCCGGTACATTTTTCATAAAATCTTAGTTTTTCACCCAAAAAAATTGATGAATCAAAATTCCGAATGGACATTCAGGAGCCTATGACCATAGGGTCCTTCCAGCCAAATTTGGTTGAAATCGCTCAGAATGGTAAAGAGAAGCATTTTGACAATTTCCAGTACATTTTTCATAAAATCTCAGATTTCCACCCAAAAAATTGATGAATCAAAATTCTGAATTGAAGTTCTGGAGCCTACGACCATTGGGTCCTTTCAGCCAACTTTGGTTGAAATCGGTCAAAATGGTAAGGACAAAAAGCATTTTGACAATTTGCGGTAAATTTTGAATAAAATCTAAGGTCTAATCTAAAGTCTGCTATTTGCTGAATAGTGGATTGAAAGGTATCAAAACCCATTTCTTCACACCAGTCGGCAAATCTGTTAACCTTGTTGTTATATGACTTGAAGGTTGACCTCCTTCTCGCAGCCGCGATGAAATCAGCAGCTTGTCGAGAAAAGCCTTCCGATGTGGAACGTTGTTTGATAACCAGGGTTCGTACACCTTTCTGTGTTTGAAATTCCATGACTGTTCCATGACCAAAAGCTAAAAATTCCATGACCTCCAAGAATAAATATCTAGGAGATTTGTGTTTATGACATACTAGCTCTGCAAAATGTCTGAATATTGCCTCTTGCGACAGCCTTATTTTGATAAGTTGTTGCAATAATTTGTATTGCATAGAGGTAATTTATGCCAACAGATTTCTTTTTATTTTACATGATTACCATTTTCCATGACTTTTAAATGACCTATGATAAAAAAACACATATTATCCATGACTTTCCAGGCCTGGAATTTAAATCTTCAAATTCCATGACTTTCCAGGATTTCCATGACCAGTACGAACCCTGGATAACATCCACGCAGTCAATTTGAACATTTCGGGACGCTCGTGTAGGAAGCGTCCCTTGGCCTGGGAGATTATGTTCGGAATCTCGGGCAACTGCACTGGGTTTTCCACCAGCAGATCTAGCAGATCCGTGAACCACGCCCTGCTTGGCCAATACGGCGCTATTAGCAGGACCATACACGGTTCTTCCCTGATCTTCACCAATACCTTCGGCAGAAGAATGGTGGGTGGGTACGCGTAAGCGTGCATCCCTCTCCAGCTTATCGCCAGAGCGTCTGTATCGACGGCATTTGGATCTGGAATCGGCGAGACATAAGTCATGATTTGAGCATTTTCCCTTGTGGCGAACAAGTCCACGTTGGGTTTGCCCCAATGCTCGAAGATCCTTCGCAGAACTGGAGGGTTGAGGGACCATCCTGTTGGCAGAATTCTCTGTCTGCGAGACAAAGCATCCGCCAGAATGTTCAATCGCCCAGGAATGTCAGCTGCTTTCAAAACAACCGAGTAATTCCTGCACCATTGAATCAAGTTCCACACTTTGATACACAGTGTGGGTGACCTTGTCCCGCCTTGGCGATTTATGTATGATACTACTGTCGAGTTGTCCGACCGTATCAATATCACCTTGCCCCTGATCATCGGAAGAAACTCTTCCAACGCCAGTTCTACTGCCATCATTTCCAACAGATTGATATGCAGCTGACTCTCCTGGTGAGTCCATGTGCCTGAGACCGGGTGCTCTCCCAGGCAGGCACCTCACCCCTCCAGCGATGCATCCGTGTACACGGACAGCTGGGGGTGGGGTAGGTGCAGCGAAACCCCTACTAGGAGATTCTGACGCTCCTTCCACCATACAAGATGCGACATTATCGGCTCCAAAACTGGCACCAGTTTTGACAGGGGTTCTGTTCTCTGTTTCCACAGAGACATCAGATACAACTGGATAGGTATTCGCATTAGAGCAGCGCACGGGATCACCTGCTCCATGGAGACCATCATGCCCAGCATCTGAAGAAACCGCCTCGCCTGAATGTGGTTTCCCACTCGAAAACTCCTGAGGATGGCTAACAGAGACACCACTCTGGGCCATGACGGGTAAACCCTGCCCTCCTCGAGATCGAATCCCCAAATAAACGAAATGTTGAGTGGGTGTCAACTCAGATTTCTCCTTGTTGACTATCCAGCTTAGATCTGAAAGTAACTTCAGAGTCAGAGCAGTATCCACGTTCAACCTGGCTGCCGAGTCTGCCTTGATCAGCCAGTCATCTATGTAGGAGTGTAGCGCCACGTTCTCTTTTCTGAGAAACGCTGTCACCGCAAGGACCACTCTTGTGAAAACCCTTGGAGCTGTCGACAGGACAAACGGGAGAACAATAAACTCCCATACTTGATTCTGAAACGCAAATCTCAGAAACCTGTGACAACTCCTGTTCATCGGAATGTGCAAATATGCATCTTTCAGATCGATCGATACACACCACATTCCCTTCCTCAATCCCGCCATTACCGACCTCGGCGTTTCCATCTGGAACCGAGGCGTATGGATAAACCAATTTAATGGCCTGAGATTGAGTACGGGTCTCCATCCCCCTGTGCTCTTGGGGACAAGGAACATATTGGAATAGAAGCCTGGAGTGTTCTGGTTCGCTGGTTTTATTGCTCCCTTCAGAAGCAAACCTGACACTTCGTTTTGAACGACTTCTAACTTGTCTGGTTCCCGTGGTACGGGTGTCCAGACAGGTGCCAAAGACAGATTCTGCAGCAGAAAGTCCCACCACTCCGGCATGTACCCCTGGGATAACCATCCCAGGACCAGACTGTCTGACGTCACACCTCGATGAAACGCATGAGCCTTCCACCCACCATAGACGCCTCAACGTCTAACGGGGTTGTCCGGCTCGCGGTCCGCTCCCCCCCCCCCCCCATTTCTTAACGAGAGAGAGAGAGAGAGAGAGAACCATTTCCGTCTTGGCTCGGCAGGTATAACTGGCACCGCTGTTCCTGTCGCACAGGTGCGGTCCAGGCGGATATGAAGGGAGCTCTCGTACCCTCAGGTACGATCCGCTCCCTTCTTTCCGCCCTTGGAGGACTTACCCTTACCCTTCCCGCCTCTAGGGCGATCAGGAGCAACATTGGGGAGGGTAGGGGCCTCCACAACCTTCCTGGCTTTCTTAGCCGGCGGCGGCTGAGAAAATCCAGGCGAAACAGAAGTCGCAGTAGGCTTAGCTTTCGCCTTGCCTTTCTGCTTCTTCTGCTTCTTCGAAGGTTGGACAGCTAACGGTTTCCCTACAGCCCCTAGTGCGTGCGCTTGGCGCACTAGCTCCAGCTGTAGGTTTACCGCCAACCGATTCTGCGCAATGCTGGCAGTGTCCTCTAGGATGGCCCGCGCCTGGCCACCGAAGATGCCAGGCCCTGTCAGGGGTGTCCCAAGAAGACGCTCCCTGACTGCCGTAGCCGGACGCATATGGTCAAGAACCATTTGCCTCCTGGACTTTGTCACACACGCTTGCACCCTTGCCAGTGCGTCCATAGACAGCACCAAGCCGTCATTGACACACGAAAGCGCCACAGGGTGGCCTGCCCCCGCTTCAGCCCACACCGACTGAAGAAGGCGATACGAATGGTTGACAGCACTCATAGCTGCCCTCACACCTTCATCGCATAGGGACAGGACTTCCTCCTGGTGTGCCTGGGACTTGTCCACAAGTGCCGGACCGGGGCCACCCGCCCCAGCACTCTGAACACCCAGAACCCATCAGTCATCCTCGGTGACCGACGGTACCACACCATATCTGTCGTATTCCCCCCGCGGAATACGACACCTTGCCCGCACCTCCCTGGAGGCCGCAGGGAGCCGGCCCTTGGTCGTGAGCTGCTTGCTATGAATAGCATCCAGCAACTCTATGAACAGTGGATCCAGTCCAACTGACTGGATCCGGGCTGCGGGCAAGATCCCCGTCCTAATCGAGGAGGACACACCCGTGAACACGTCACCCGTTGACGCGTTCACGGGCCTGCCTGCCACGGCCTCCCGGCAAGGAGCCGCGGCTGACACGCCAGGCACTCCGGTATCAAACGGTTCCGCCGCCACCCCATGAAACACACCAGTCCATGGGGTAGGTCCGCCCGGAAAACTGTGCGGACCCGTAGCAGATGCGGAACTGTGGCCAGACACGGGCGCCAATGGCACCCCATGTCTGACCGCCAGACCAGGCGAGATAGGTGAGTACCACACCCGGCCCGGCACACCGGTCACTGTGTCGGATGGCGTCAAACCAACCGTCACGGGACCGGTGCCTGGTACCAGATTGGCCTCAACCACGGGCGGAGCAGCTGCCCTGGCTTGCGCCAAGCCAGACAGATGGAGGACGGTTCCCTCCAGGACGGAATCGACCTCCATATTCTCCACCCGTGGCATCACAGGCCGCAGCAACCTCTCCTCCTCGTCTTCAGACTCCGAAGAGTCGTCATTAGACGAGGAAACCTGGCGGACGGCTCCCACACCTGACGGACCGGCCACCGCTACTGGACCACCCGGAGGTGGCCGCAGAGAGACAGAACCTGTCAGGCCGGAGCCCGACGGGACTGCCAGGGGGCCGTACGAGACGGCTCCATCAGTGACCAGTCCAGAACCCTGCCCTAGGACAGGGTCCGTACCAGGCATGGGGAGAAACTGCCCCCCAACCTTCGTCAGCAGTGACGACACCAGCGTGGGCAGAAAGCTATGCAGAAAACCCTGCATAGCCGGACCGAACCACGCCGGCGGTGCCATCTCCGCCACCTCCAGCTGGGGACGTGGAGCACCCCCACCGGCCGAACCGGATGCTCCACGATTTACCTTCGCACTGCCTGACCCCGCGTCAGACCCAGCCACATCCTTCTGGGCAAGGAACTTTAACATCATATCCGCGGACCACACTGCACACACATTACACCTACTATCAAGGTTACATGGAGTACACCTAAAACAGACATGGTCCTTAAACAGGACCAATACGAATTTGTGGCACTCGTCACATGATGGCGGGGCTAGCTTGGCCTA
Organism: Chaetoderma sp. LZ-2023a; assembly: GCA_034401795.1. Taxonomy (NCBI): domain Eukaryota; kingdom Metazoa; phylum Mollusca; class Caudofoveata; order Chaetodermatida; family Chaetodermatidae; genus Chaetoderma; species Chaetoderma sp. LZ-2023a. The sequence continues at coordinate 106,502,058 of CM067370.1, read as the reverse complement.
TAAATAAGCACAAACCTACAATAAGCAAGCGGAGCGAGACACAGATGGAAGGCAGACAATTAATTTTCAAATAATTTGACCATAAATTAACTGTAACCCTCCCGCACCCCACCCCGCAACGTTACAGCAAAGATCGCATTGATTATGACGACAAGAACGATGCGGGCATAAATACACCCATAATTGATCCTCCAGGATGTATAAAGGAACCAGGAATCATATCGCATAGCATTCGGGGTATATTTACCAATCAATAAAAATTATACTCCTAACGAAAGCCGAAACGATATGTGAAGAAACAACAAAATGTAAACAAACTGCTGTACCACACGGTAAAACCGCAGACCGCACATCTAATCCTACGGAGAACGACGTCAGCCGATATTCGCGTTAGAAATACCGTAGCAAACACCTATTTTCATATCTGCCGATCGCCTGTTGGGGTTTAAAGAAGGCGATCATCCGGCATATCTCGTTGTTAACACACATCCCAGACTTTTTGGGGTCAGAAATTGGAACATGCGACACAACGAAATTTAGAGACCTAAGTCTTTTAACTATGGATAATAAGGAATTATACAACCTGGTTATCATCGGCGGTATCCATATTATCCAATTATCCTTGCAAGAGAATCACTAGCTATCACAATCACAGACAAAAGACTTAGATATTAATCCTGAATCTCTCCACTGCAAAAAGCATGTATGCTCTTGTTGCTATGCAAACAAGAATGAGCTCTATGGTAGACGGGTACTCGGCAGTTGGGAGCCGAGTACCCGGTTCCAAGGAGTCGGTAAAGCTTTCTAAGTCTATAGTCCTAGAGCCAGCTGTATATCAGAAGTAACAGAATGGTGAGTATTGATCGATGGAGAAAGAAAAACTCCAGGAGTGGGCCTCTCAGTCCGCGAACCAACATTTAATACTGTAACAGTGTGTGTGTAAGAGTTAGTCACTTGGGTTATTATTATTATTATTATTATTATTTTGCGATATATATGGGTAGTAAATAAGGACAAGACAGTTACGTAACAGACAAGCACAGAACATAGTCAAGTTCAATAATATACATGGATGTCTATGATTATAGATACAACAATAAACACATATATATTTTTGGGGGAGGGTACTTTAACTTATAATGATGATATACTGTTTACAGGATGCTGGCTAATGGGGAGCATCCTTGGACAAGGGAAGGGGGATGGAGGGGAGGGGTGCTCATTCTCCTGCTCTTCCTGTAGTTTGTTACTATGGTAATTGAAATTATTATTGGATATAATAGCAAGTGGAATCATCTAGTCATAATTCTAGTAGTAGTAGTAGTAGTAGTAGTAGTAGTAGTAGTAGTAGTAGTACATGTAGTAGTAGTGCTAGTAGCAGAAGTAGCATCAGTATTAGTAGCAGATCAATAGTTTTTTCAAAACAAGAAAAGAAGCATGTTATATAGATAGAATTTTCTGTCAAGTACTATAAAATTATTTGGACCGATAGGCATCGCTGTCCTATTAGACAGCAATGTCTTAGGATCCAATTATGCACGAGTATAAAACAGCATTCTTTACCTTGTTTGGTGGCCATTTTTGAGCTGTACTGCATGAGTTAGATAATACTAGTATGTGTTAATCAAGTAGTTTTTTATTGTTTTCTTGCAGAATTTTGTTGATAGAATTTTCTCACGTGTTTCCTGTTTTGTGTCGTTCCATAGTTTAGTGGTTGCAAATGATATTCGGTGTTTTCCTATGTCTGTCCATGTGTATTGCTCATGTAGTTTATGTCTGCTTCTAGTGTTATGTTGGTGGAGTTAATATTGTTTATAAAGAAGGGGGCTATAGATTTGGGTAGTGTCGTGGTGGAAGTCTTTGACAATAATTAGCATTTGAGATTTTCCTATGTCGGTGAGCTTAAGCAATCTTTCTGCTTTGAACATGTTTTGGCCCTCTGCTGGCCTAGAAAATAATTTGATGCTTTTTTTTTTGGAGACTGAATTTTGGATATTCTGTTTTTGTAGGTGTTAGTCCAAACAGCATTGCAGTAAGTGAGGTGCGGGAGGATCAAGGTGCTGTACAGTGTTTTAACCGTGGCCTGTGTCATATATGGTTTTAGTCTTTGGATGACACCTATTCCTCTTGTAGCAAGAGTAACTGTTTCGATTTGTTTGGCCCAGGTCAAGTTTTTATCTAAATATACTCCTAGGAACTTTGCATAAGGGGCCTCTTCAATTTCCTTATTGCTAATGTACAATTTTGGAACCTCTTTATTTATTAATTCTCCAGATTTTGAAAATAACATATAGTTTGTTTTATCCACATTTAGTGATAATTTACTTAGTGAAGACCAGTTAGTAATTTCTTCCATTTCCTTATTTATATTTTTATATAATGTAGCTATGTCTTCGTCAGAGCAAAAGGCATTGGTGTCATCAGCAAATAGTATTAGTGACATATGTTTGCATATGTTAGGCAGATCGTTCATATACAAGAGGACCAGCAGAGGGCCAAGGATGGACCCCTGAGGGACACCGCAAGTTAGTCTCCTATTTTCAGAGCAAGTTGCATTGAATTGCACACATTGCATTCTGTCACTTAGATAACTTTCAAACCAGATGAGTGCACTTCCTCGGATTCCATAATAGGCAAGTTTTTCTAGTAGGATTTTATGATTGAGTGTCGAAAGCTTTTGAAAGTATAAACTCACCTAGTTGATCTAAAAAAAACGTTGCTAGGCATAATCGTTGTATTTTTCATGCATAGCAAAATTTAGTTCAAGCATTATGTAGCAAACGCAGTTACCACGTAACGTAACCTTAGTACTCAAACCGGTTTTTGTGGTACCGAAAACTGGTATCGTAACAGTAAATGATAAATTATGTATTAACAATCGCATGATATGCAACACACTTCATTTAAAATAAAAGAAGGATTGCGTAATTAGTGGATTACCATCTTCAAAGTGTTTAAATGGCAGAGCTGATAATTTGTCAACAGTTTTATCGGAGTCTCCCATTTTCGAATGAACCGCCAAACTCAAGAGGGTTATATTGAGAAATTGTACAATGTTATCAGGGACTGTTCTGTTCTGTTCTGTTCTGTTCTGTTCTTGGAGTTTCCGCCAATGTCTGGCGCACCTCCTTTCGGTGTATTATCCGGGAATCTCTAGAATCCGCAAATTACTGGAGTTTTCCATTAATTATATATTATATTATATACACACACGCAAACGATAATTAAATCTGACATTTATGTACATGCATGTACACACGCAAGTGATTTTCCTATCTGTATATAGGTAACTGGTCACAGTTCATAGACGAGTAAATTTATGTTCACCAGACGCGTAAATGAGTTCATTGTTATTGAAATACATGTAGGAGCATCCAGAAAGCATAAGGTGCACCGTATTTTTCTATGTGCAATTGACTTTAATTATACTAACTTGATATTTTATAATGCAAGCATTGTTAGGTAATTCATTTCATTTAAGAGATGATTACGTCTGATATGAAGTTTATAGCAGAGTTTCCTGGAGATGGATTCAATTTTCAACATTGAATCGCTTCCAATCAGGCCAAACAAGAGAGTTGTGTCGAGTAACATCTGGAGAATAAGATTCTCATCCTTGCTTATTAATTCCCAGCTATCTTCTGCCACTAGATGCTCGATTTCCGCTATATAGATGCTTCTGATATCTGCCAATTCTGGACACTGAACTAGGAAATGCATACAGTCTTCTAGAACGTTCTTACAAAAAGGACAGGCATCATTCTCATATTGATTAAATTTGGATCTGTGTGCTTGCAGATAGTATGTACCGGTTAGTAACCTTGCCTTGATGACGGCACGTTTTACATCATATATGTATTTGCTGTCACTGTTGACCAGATCAGATGTGGCCTTCTGATATCAAGGATGTCAACATTCACAAACGGGGCTGATGATTTCTGCTTAATGTCTTCCTTTAGCATCTCTAAGACTACTGTGTTTACAGCTTTTTGGACATGACGCTTCCATACACATTTAGGTGGTGGGTCTTGTAGCAGCAGGTGGGCTGATGGTAATTGACATTTTTGTAAAATCAATTCAACATCTTGAAACCAACTGTGTCTGCCTTCTCTTTTCATAACGAGCTGCCGAATTGCTAACTGTTGTCCGACAGAGCCTTCACTCCTTAGTATTGCACCAAGTAATGTCAGCTTCTTCATTTCAATTTGCGCCTCTATTGGCAGTGCACCGAGAAGTAAATATGCCAGTGAATTTACACAACTATTTGGAAGTGATTGCAATTGCTTTACGGTTTTCGTTTCATGTGTAGTGATCTGACTCATTTCCTTCTTTGGTATAATTAATGCCTCCAGTCCATACATACATTGTGGTATTACATATGTTGACCATAGTTTTATACTGACAATTGGGCTTAGTCCATTAATTCCATGAAAGCCAGCACCCATCAATGAATAAGCTGTTGCACGAGCTTTTGTTATAATTTCTTTGCCTAGGCCACTTTTGTCGTCTGTTCTTATTAGTCACAGATGTTTATATTCCTTTACCACGTCCATCTTTTCTTCGTTTAGTGTCCACTCATACTCTGTTTCTTTGCCTTTATTGAAAACCATCACTTGGCTTTTGGCAATGCCATTAACATACCGTTCTTTTTTTGCATGCATTGTTGCAGCATTCAGTCCCACCTGTAACCCATCTGGGGATGTATCTAGGACTGTCTTATCATCACATAGTGTTATTGAGCCCAGATATATTGAACCAATATGTAGACCAGTTGCTGTTTGCTCAAGTAATTTTAGTAGCGGATCCTCATATGGTTTATGAAAATCAGGAGATGCGACCCACCTTGTAGAAGGCCTTGTTTGACAGCAAACTTTCTACTTCTATTTCCCTCCCTGACCGATTCATTTAGCCGCCACTTGACTTGTGCTGACATGTTTCTGTACATTTCATTCGCAATCAACCATAGCTTCCCTAACAGACTGTTACTGTTACTGTGTTGTAGTCCCCCTGTTCATCAGGGTAATGCTAAACGAGTTAGCCGCACCGTCACCGAGTTAGTAGTTATATGAAGGCTTTGTACAAAGTTCAACACGCTATTAGTCTTTGATTAATCCATGCACCAACTTCAAGAATCACTAGGAAACGATATACAATGTCATGAATGTACATTTCGTCCGGAATTACTTGTCTCGACTGTGTAGGTTGGATGTGGTAGTTCTGTTTTTAGATTTCTGCTTGCCGAATTTATGTAGGTAATTAAGATCTCTAGCTCTGAAGTGATGTACTCTCTAGCAGAGCCAGCGAAATGCAGATTCGATGGTTTCTAGTAGTGACCGCTTGGCAACATTAGACAGCAGTGAACATTTGTTTGGGTCCAGCTTTAGACTGAGCAGTGTATCATCATTGATGTTGATAGATACTAGGCTTTCTATGAGCTTCTGGTAACAGACTGCGCAGGAGTGAGCATTGGTGCATCGTAATAGGAAGTATGCTACATCTTCTGGTCATTGTGGCAGATTGGGCATAGGTCAGACTCTCGTCCCACAGTAAATTTGCTTCTCACACCTTGAAGAGTGTAGCTTCCGGTGAGAACTTTCGCTTTGATGACAGCACACTGGACATCAAGAGTATTGGTGGATGTGGTCCAAATGCTGTGAGCTCTTCCAATCCTGCAGCTATCGATACTAAGGTGTTTTATTGTGCTCTTTGTATGGGCTTCTTCTTGCAACTGAATAGTTCATACAGAGTTGACATTGGAACGTAATCTCGAGTTCCATGAGCTCTTATCTACAGGATTCTCTATGAATTGCAGAGGGCTACCGAGATTGTATTTGTAGAATAATGTTGCGATCATAGAGAACCAACTTTTGTCAGTTGGGCGATTAACGATCAGTTGCTGTAGGCTAATTTGGCAATTGTAGAGTCGTTTTGACATGCTATAGCAGTGAATAAATATAGTAGACAGGCATCAAGTTCTGCTTCAAAGGGTCTTGCTCCAAGAAGAAGGTACACAGCTGAGGTAGCACATGCTTTGGGAAGATGCTGTATATGTTTCAGTGTGGTTCTGTGGAAGAGGTCTAGTGCTTCTAGTTCTTTTTGGTTGATCCATGTTGATTCTAGGCCATGCATATAACATGGTAGGTCATACGTTGTATATAGTTTGTATGCAACAGGAGGTGGTAGACCATTTATCCCATGAAGACCAGCTCCCATCAGCATGTATAGCATGCGACGACCTTTGCTAAATCTGTTATGTATGAAGGATGAGACTTGAGCTGACCTATTGACATTCCTAATTATGCCAAGATGAGTGAATTCTTCACAGCCTATCACTGGGACTTGATTAATCCTCCAGCACTTCCTTTCGTTCCATGTATCATTAGGGATGTGTGAATTTACTACTGATACTATTGTTTTGGTTGGGTGGAGATTATATCGTTCCCTGTTGGCATAGCCCTCTACTGCTGACAAGTTGAGCTGCATGTCATTTATGCGGTCAGTAAGGAGAATGAGGTCATCTGCGCAGGTAACTCTGTCTATGTCGATAGTGCCAATTTTCAGGCCTGAATTCATTTGACCTAGCAGGAGATCATTGATGTATACTTTGTAGTCGTAGGCACTCGTGACACCTCCTTGTTTCACGCCTTGCAGAATATCAAAATGCTCGCTGACCTGCCCATGGTGGTTAATTACTGTTGTCAGATTTTTATATGATAGCAGTTTCAAATGGAGCCAAATGCCATTGAGCCTGTAGTTATGATATTTCATGATCAGAGAGTCATGATTGACAAAATCGAAGGCCTTTTGAGCATCAATTGTTGCGATGTACAGTAACGAGTGATTGCGATTTGCTTCTAGTAAAGATTCAGTTATTATCATTGATGCCATAGTAGGTGAGACACCTTCTGTGAAGCCAAATTGGAGATCATCCTGGTTTGTATTGATGAGGTTCTTTGAATGTGCTAATACCATGTGTTCTACAATTTTCGATATGATCGGGGAGATTGTTATTCCACGATGGTTGTCCAGGTGCTGAGCTAGGTCCAGCAAATTCGGGATATGACGGGTGGTTTCTTCACTGCTGCTTTTACTAGGGGCACTCCTTGTACTGTCACACTTACAGCTACATGGCTTGATGAGTTGGTCAGTGAACTATCCTTTCTGCTGATACTTAAGTCTGTTAGGAGTCTGTTTTCTAAACTAAAGATGTAGTCGATCTGTGAATTGTAATGACCACACTTTGAGTAGAATGTACTTTGGTTGCCGGGCTTGCCTCCTTGGAAGAGTTTAAGTTCTTTGACAAAGGCTTTCAGATGGTGGCTAAATGAATCGGTTCATTGATCAGTGAGTGATCTGTTGAAGTCTCCGCCAACTATGACAGTATAGGTGGTGTGATACTGGTTATGTAACTCATTCAATTCACCCAGGATTTCACTGTATTCGTGAAGCAAGTGTGATCCTCTGCAAGGGCAGTAAACTGATATGATGCAGAGAGGAGGAGTGCAGTTCATCAAAATAACGCATACTCTGTCGCTTCCTGCCTCAGCGGTTTCTATCATATGATTTAGATCCTTCTTCCAGAAAATTGCTGTGCAACCATGTCCATGTGAACGCTGTTTAGGTGAGATAGAGTCGGTCATATCGCATGCTTTGGCCATGACATTGTAGTTTGAGTTGATGTGACATAGAACTGAGGTTTCAAACTCATACAGGTGGTGTTCTTGTACCAACACGATATCTGTAGTTGTCATGAGTTCTTCTTGGCCCTGTAGGTGGGGCTTAGAATACACCTTCCGTATCCTCTGCGTGTCGTAAGAGGCGACTAAAGGAAGTAAGGGTGAGGTAACCCTGACAGAAACCTCGAGTGCTGAAGACGGAAGTTCCAGGCCGCACGGCGCACTCTAATAAACCATGGATCCACGCACTTAACGCTTATGGTCATGTCGACAGTCACTTACAGGACTGGCGGTATGATCAGCGAACGAAAAGAAGAAGAAGAAGATGAGTTCTTCTAGGTATGCTTTATTGCCTATTGCTCCCTCGATATTAATAGTGGTGATTCTGATGGATTCAGGCCTAGATCTAAAAGATGAGCATTGACAGAGCAGTTTTGGTCCCGATTTCTTGGTGAGTATTCTAAAACTGATACAGCCAGTGGTGGCAGGGGCTGTGATTTCATAAAATTATTCATACATTGTTGATCAGCAGCCAAATTGTCTGATAAATCATTTGAGGTAACTAGTGGAGTCTTCTCCGAGATTAGATGAGATGACATATTTGCTTGCGGTATTAGGCAGTTCATTCTAGAATCTTCTGCTGAGCCTTGCAAAGTTGCTGTTGGCTTGTGTGGTGGAACTGCATTTAGATGGTGATTGAGAGGATGCTTCTGTGATGGTTCAAAGCCTGGTGGTGGTGGCAAAAGGGCATCACGGTTGGTATTGTTATGGTGGTATGGTTCGTAGTTGCGGTGACGGTGGACCAATTTTGGTGACTCTCTGGTGTGTTGCCCTGTCCCCTAATGGGAGTGTCAGTAAATGTCCATTTTTGGGTTGAGATGCAGTGATCAGCGCTTGAGCTGGACTCCTCTGTTCTCTTGTTCGCTAGTGCTTCGTATCGTGGCAGTTGATATGGATAATGGTTCTGTTGGTAGACTGGAGAGCGATAATAGTCGGCTGACTGCATCTGATTAAAATGGTATATTTGATGGTACATGGATGGATAAGTAGCACTGGGATAGTGTGCATATGCCTGCTGAGACTGTGTTCTCTGGGACATCATGTTGACAGGTAGAGGTAGAACTGCTGGAAATCCTGGTGCATAGGTATGTTTTGTATCGTTGGACTTGCCTGGTACCATGGCAGTTGCTGCCACAATAGGCTAGGTGCTATGGTTGGTGCCATCGGTATTGCTTGGTGCCATGGTGGTTGCTGCCATGGTGAATTGAGTCCAGGAGGTGCTAAAGTAGATGCCATCTGTGCTGGCTGATTCCATGATGGTAGTTGGCACGGTGGAATTGGTGCGTGAGTTGGTATGGCGCGGATACTATTGAGTAATGTCTCATTCTGGTTTGATACATTGTTTAATTTGAGTTTGATCAATTCGATGTCCATCATTAGTTGGTTACTCACAGAAGTTAAAACAGACATTGGTTCAGATTGGCTAGCTCTGGTATTTATTGCTTGTATTGGAATATGGCTTTGAACTGTTGGTACTGGCTCGCTTATTGAAGGTATATTGCCATGATTGCTGGTGCCGATAGGTAGAGGTTGTGATATATTTTGTGACCTCTTCAATTCGTTGACTTCGACCTCTAGTTTTGCGATATATGCTCATGCAGATGCTAATGATTGTGATGTTTCTGACAGTTCAGCTGCTTCGTGTTTCAGTTCCATCTCCCAGTTTTTTAGCTTTGCTGTTCGGGCTGCAGTTTCTTTCTTATTGCTAGAATTTTCGACAAGGTTGTCTGTGGTTGGGTCGGTTTGAGTGCTGACATATTGTGTGAGTGAATAGCTACACGAAGCTGAATCTTTATGGATAGTGACCATTCATGAGCCATCTTGGATAGTGTTTAGTAAACTACAGCTGGTACATATGTAGGATACACGTTGGTCTTTGATATGAAGATGAAATTCACTCGGGATCATGTTCGTACAATCGATATGGGTCCAGTTTAGGCATATACTGCACTCAGTTGAATCCTGTGTTGTGGTTACTACATTGTCACAAGTCGAACAGTAAGAAGAATCATTGTCTGTGATGGTAGCTCGAACTGTAGGAATTGCTAAGATATCAATATCATTTGGGATTGTGCTACTGGTATCTCTTGATGCCCTCTCTACGGGACTGTGCATAGTAGTCTGCACATTGGTACTCTTCTCCATGGTGATAGCTGGACTATGTATGGTGGTAATAGCTGGTAATTCTTCCTCAATCTGATCGAAGCTTACAGATGGAACTACAGTGTTTATACTGATGTCTTTCGCTGTTTGTTTACCATTTTGTTTACTTGTTGAGCTTTGAGCACATCCGTCTTTCTAAACTTGCTTAGTAGCTGCTGTTTGCTTGTTTAATCCTTGTGTCTGCATGATCGAAGCCAGGGCATAGTTGACCTGTACCTCTTTTCAAGTTCGGTTAGTGAACTTCAAATAGTTAAAGGAAGGTAAATAACTTAGAATATGGCAATGTCATCTGGTCCCCCTCTACAAGAAAAACATACAACTACTGGAAAATGTTCAACGTTGAGCCATGAAATCTGTTCCAGGACTCAAGCAAATGCCATACCAAGAGTGCCTTAAATCACTCAAACTGCCGAGCCTAGTGTACAGACGTCTATGGGGTGACCTAATAGAAATGTACAAATATCTACATGATGTGTACGACATAGACCATGAAGCCATTCTACCGCTCGACAAAGGCGACAGGACAAGAGGTCACAGCTTCAAAGTGCAGAAACAACGTTTCAACACAGACACTAGAAAGTGATTTTTCACTATTAGAGCAGCCAACCACTGGAACAGTCTACCAGAGTCAGTAGTGACGGCTCCGTCCATCATCTCATTCAAGGCAAGGTTAGACAGAGACTACAGTGAGGTCACATACACGATAGATTCCCTGATCATGCCTGCCCGCACCAACATACCAGTTCAACAGGTGCAGGATCCGGCCGCCAATGAAGTTAGTGAAGACCTGCTACAGGATGCATAGCCTAACAAGCAGAAGAGGACTATGTAACCATGCAACAAATGAAGATTATTGGTAATTTCATACAATATTAAATAATGCAGCAGTTAGTCCTGGATGTACTATGTACGGGTAAATAGTGCAGTGTCACAATGGCCTGATGTTACAAGTGGGATTCCCCAGGTCAGCGTACTGGGACCCATGCTATTTGTAGTATACATCAATGACCTACCTGAAAATGTATCTTCTGAAGTGTACATGTTTGCATATGACACAAAGCTGTTTAGACAAATTTCAATTGATGAAAACTCTAAAACCCTCCAGACCGACTTATACAACCTGCAAAACTGGTCAGATGAGTGGTTGTTGAAATTCCATCCTGGGAAATGTATGGTAATGGGAGTAACAACTAAAGAAAGGCAACAGGAAGTATACTACATGAGAACAGAAACATGTGTCACTGCTCTCGAATACACGAATGAGGCAAAAGACATTGGTGTTGGCATAGACACTATCCTTTGACAAACACATCACCCAAAAAGTCAACAAAACAAATAAACAGCTTTAACTAAGCAAAGTACAAGCATTAATAATACAATACCAACACAGTTTCCTGAGGCAATAACAAGCCGAGGCCAAGGGCTTATGCCTCGTAAAATGATGATGAACGTGAGATTCCAGCTGTAAAATCTATAAATACGGGTAAAGCAATGGATATATATGAGATAGTAGTTGAGAACATCCTATGCACTGGAGAAATTCTCCTTGCATACATGTGTGATATAATCAACAAGATTTTCCAAGATGGCTCTGTTCCCGATGCACTGAAGATGGGTTTACTGTCACCTGTGCTCAAGAAGAAAGGCAGCTCCATGGACGCAAAGAGCCATAGAGGAATTACAGTGCTTCCAGTGCTAATGAAGATCATTGAATCTATCCTCAAGCAAATGATTGGTAATAAAATCTCTGAAGCAAAAAATCCCACCCACAGGGGGTTTACAGCTGGTGTGTCACCAATGAATGCTGCCCTACTTGTAGAAGATTTTACAGGGAATCCTAGGATAATGGAAGTACTGCTCACCTAATCCTCCCTGATGTCAAAGCAGCCTTTGATGTCGTTGACTATTCACATCTACTGCATGGGTTATTTCATGCCAGTGTCGATGCTAAACATTGGAAATTAATCCAGAGCATACATCTGGGTGCATCATCCGTAGTGAAATGAAGAGGAAAGCAATCAGACACCTTTGACATAGAGCAAGGTGTTAAACAAGGAGGAGTCCTTAGTACTTATCTCTATAAGCTTCACATAGATCCATTATTGCATGGATTAGAATCTGAACACCTATGTAAACCTGAAAACTATCAAAAGAAGCTTCTAAAGCAACTTCTTTCACTATCAGAAAATATAGCAGATCGAGCAGTATATGTCCTATCTGGCATTCTTCCGGTTGAGGTACAGATCCACCAGAATCCACTCATGCTCTACAACAATTTATCATATAAACAAGCCTTCTAGCCCGTTCCATATTTTTCGATATGAGCACACGTGCCATATTCAACGGAGTATTTTCATTGGCTGTTGGGTGCGCAACCCAGTTAAATCGACCAATTAAAACTTTGATTGATGTGAGTGTGACGCGTAGGGATTACTACGCGGTACTGTTTCACTGCGATTTGTTTACTACAATTTGTCATTCATGAAACGGCATCGCAAAATGTCATCACTTGACAGTTTATCAGTCGGCAGCGAAGTAACAATTGATGGCCGTGGCTCTGCGATAGTCTTAGAAGAAAAGTGTAGTTTACGGCTGACATCGCCAGATTTTGTGCTTGTCACTATATTTTGCTGCGCATTCAGTATCTGTTATCAAGTAGTGGTGCGTCACAGCGGCGGTATCGATTTCACGAAAATCAACAATGAGAAATCAGATAAAAGTCACATCAGCAACCATTGGTAAATATTTCAAAATTACAGTTTATATGATAAATATAGTCTCAAACTCGGTTACTTTTCATATCACTATTATGAACTTCGTTGAAAATGATCAATTTTGCACTCGCTAAAACTCGTGCAAATTGATAATTTTCAACTCGGTCCATAATAGTAATATGAAAAGTGACCTCGTTCCAGATTCTCTATATATGTACTCTTCCAGAAACTGCCCTGGAGAAAAGCTAGCAAGATGCCAGATTACAATCAAGTCTATAGAGAACCAAAGCTGGTTCATCGCTCTGAAGAAAACTTTCTGGAAATATGGCCTGGAAGATATAGAGATGTACCTTTATTCACCAATTGCAAAAGAGAAGTGGACATTGCTTATCAAGAGAGCTATTAGGCAACACTGGAAAGAAAACATGGTTGAGGTGATTCCTCTCTATAGTTCTCTTAGGTACTTAAAATGGCTCGTCTTTCACACCAGGTAGTTCTCACCCTATCCTGAATGCACATTACTTCTCTGTATATGACATCGCGCGAATACCTGTGAAGCTAAGGGTACTTATAGTGACGAATAGCTGCCAGGCCAGTAGATGCCACTACAGACATGATGTGCGTGGTCCATTGTGTCTGCTATGCAAGGAAAACCCAGAAACTGTGAGCCATTTTGTAATGACGTGCTGTACATTGGAATCTAGGAGAAGAGACATGCTGCAGTCAATACTTGAGATTCTACAGACAGATTGCCAACTGCAGCTGAATCAATATTCTACAGAACATATCATCCAACTTATCCTTGCCCCTACTATGATCCTTGAATCAAAGGATCTTAAAAGATGTGTTTTCCAGCGGCACGCAGTGAAGCGTGAAAACAATGTTTCGCTCACACGGATTACATGTGGTGCATGTTGGTGACTTTCATCACAACATTGTTTGCCATGGTGGCTAATTCTGATTGGTTAATCAAATTGAGATGATTATGCTCGTTCTGACCGTTGGCCATTCTACATGCTAGTAGCCGTAGCATTAACACCTAGTTTTCAGAGAAAAAAAAATTTAAAAATCAAAATTTTCCCCTAAAATTATAGCTTATATTTTGTGTTTTTGTCATCCATTATTGTGCGCTATCCCGAGTCCTGTTAGGCATTTGAAGAAGTGCCTGTAACCCTCTCAGCTAGACCTTGCAAAATTTCCCACTATACTAAATTAAGTGGGCGGTATGAGGAATACGTTCCCAAGAATTTTTACCTTTGAAGGTTTTTAATGGGTTTTCGTGTCGGTTTTGAAGGTCGTATGTCTTCTGAATTGGACTTTGTTTTTTAATGCAGCCGCAAGTATGAGTATGCGGTTTGATAATAATAATAATAATAATAATAATAATAATAATAATAATTTTATGGTTTTGAAAGTTTATTATTCAGCAGTCTATGTATTGTATGTGTTGTCTAGGTGGGTAATATACGCAAAGCTGGCGTAGCAGTATCTACCATATTTAATGGTTTGTTGTGTATGTGATAGTGGAGGCTAAACGGGTGTATTGGAGGATCTAGATGCTAATAACAGACACCTATTATATCTCCTACAGGTAGTCCTCACCCTATCCTGAATGCACATTACTTCTCTGTATATGACATCGCGCGAATACCTGTGAAGCTAAGGGTACTTAAAGTGACGAATAGCTGCCAGGCCAGTAGATGCCACTACAGATGGCATACAGATTTAAGCTACTGTCAGATCTAAGCGAATTCGTCTAGGATCTGTCTAACAAACCCTGACCATCATAATGCTACATGTACATACTATGCACATGCACGCACACACACGCACGCACGCACGCACGCGCACACACGGGCGCGCGCTCGTTTTACGGTTCTCCTATATAGGAGGTGAAGAGCTCTATACGTTACAAGTTATAAGTTACAACATGATGATGAATACGCCACGCACGGATTCACGCATGCACGCACGCACGCACGCAGCTTTTCAACTCGGTTGACAGTTTTGAATCCCAGTTCCTGCTGATAGTAAGTCACTCTTTCTTCAGGTAAGCAATTTGACTTCATTCATTTATTGATTTTCTCTTTCGAGAAGAGACAAAATCTAGAATTTCATTGGTTAATTTTCTTCACATCAATGGAATTCTACACTGAAATTGCGACAAATACACTTTCAGAAGGGAAGTAAAATCTAAGCGAACGTGTCCAATTTAACGCATTGACCTGAGGATGATGGCCTGAGTTGTTTCTATTTATCGGAATTGTAGTTGACATTGAAATAATCATGGCGCTCGCTCGCTTTTCAGGTATGTGAAGCAAATTCTATACTATATAGAAATTAATTGTATTGACGTAGTTTGAAGATAGGTCACAGAATTGTTGAACATAAACTCGCCAGTTTTCGTGAAAATTCGTCTGCTATTGATTAACATTAAACATGGACTGGAGTATCCAGCTTCGTGGCGCCTGAGCACAAATTGCAAATAATTCAATTATCTTCTTCTTTTCGTTCGCTGATCATACCGCCAGTCCTAAAGTGACTATCGACATGATCATAAGCGTTAAGTCAAGTGCGTGGATCCATGGTTTATTATTATAGTGCGGCGTGCGGCCTGGACCCTCCGTCTTCAGCACTCGAGGTTTCTGTCAGGGTCACCTCACCCTTACCTCCTTTAGTCGCCTCTTATGACACGCAGAGGATACGGAAGGTGTATTCTAAGCCCCACCTACAGGGCAATTCAATAATTACAAGAGATACTTAAGAATAAATTGGCTTAACTTGTTAGTGACTTTATCCCTTAAATACAGCGGCAAGTTAGATGTTTCGGTGATTACTCACTGTTTCTTCATAATGATAATCGACAGTATTAGACCATCATCCACTTTATTATCCCCACGTTTTAAAAAAACGTGTGGCGGGGGGGGGGGGGGAATAAATTGTAATCGCCTCCGTCTGTCAATCTGTCTGTCCATCCATCCATCATGGTATCTCCTCCCAAACCATTGGGTGGAATTAAATCAAATACATAGTTTTCACTGACGTCCACGACATCCGGGCGTTTCGACGTATCCGCCATCTTGTTTGTCAAACTTATCACCGTTATCGGCTTATGTGCAGCTTGCACAACACATTTCCTATAATCAATGTTTACAAATTATGGCCTCCAAACGTACCGTATCCACGGTTATTTATGTAGATACGTTAGATCAGATATCGAGACAACGCTACGAATCTAAATTACAATTAATAGATGGAAAATATCTGTATGAATTATCTAAATCTGCTAGATGTTATGTATCTGGACATTGCAAACTATATGGTTTTTAAACAGAGTGCATATAGACTCTATAAGATCTGAAGGCATATAAATCGTTAGAGGCGTACAACCAGTTTGTATGCAGATGGGTATCTGACGTAAATTCTGTGGAAATGAATAACCACGTCCTAATTACGTCGAAGGTATGCCTAATTGTCAGAGAACCGCTTGCTGGATTTCAACCGTAGGCTCCATAACGTCTATTCAGAATTTTAATTGGTCGATTTTCTGGGTGAAAATCTTAGATATGATGAAAAATTTACGGGATATTGTCAAAACGCTTCTCCATAACTGCTTAACAGATTTAAACAAGATTTGGCTAGACGGACCCTATCATGGTAGGCTCCGGAACCGCTATTCAGGATTTTGTTTGGTCAAGTTTTATGGTAAATATCATAGATGTTATGAAAAATTCATTGGAAATTGTCAAAACGCATCTCCTTAGCCGGTTAGTGGATTTTATCCAAATTTGGCTGGACGCATTCTAGTCATAGGATCTCAACTTATATTCAGAATTTTGGATGGTTGTTTCTTTGGTAGCCATCATGAATTTTTTGAAAACTTTCCGTAACCATTTAAAACACTACTGCTTAAATAATGTCCCGATTTCACCGAAACTTGTGGGGAACGATCCTATGACGGTAGACTCCAACATACCAAACAAGAATTTTGATTGGTCAATTTCTTTCATGGCCGTCTTGGATTTTTTTTTAATTGTCCATGTCTAAATGCAAATGGTTTAAATGCTAATGGTACAGGTCCTTGTGTCAAAACTAATCATGCATTCATGCTTCTAATCAATTCAGCTTTTATGCATCACCTTCCCATCGATGCTGTAGGCCAAGGCACCCTTATCACGCTACCCAGCCAATCTGCGGCCCATTGAGCTCCTCAACAGCATACAGAAAATCCTATCCATCCGTCCGTCAACCTTTGCTTAAAAACACTACTCATTAACAGTCTCGTAACACGTTTTCGTCCGGGGGACTTTGCTCTAACCGTGGGTCAGCAGATGGAACGACTGCCCAATGGACTGATATAAATGTCTGTCTTAGTATGACGCTGGTGGACTGGCTGATTGACTGTTGGCGCAATTAACAGTCTAGTAAGCGAGTTGATTGCTGTCTGGCTCAGTCACTGACGGATTGACTGATTGATTGACTGGCTGAGTACTACTTGTTGGCTGGTTGATTGACAGCCCAACAGCTGGTTGCTTACTTCTTAAATATGAACAACAAGTCAAACTAAATGTTAAATAGCTTGTTTTTCAGTAAAATTTCATTCTTCAATAATCATCTAACCTCATGTACTTATACATTCAGCAGTTACAATTTTTATTCAGTCTTTCTAGTGTGGTTCAGCTAGACCCCACACTCTATTTTCTGTCTATCGCTCTCATTCGTTCTTCTTGCACACAACTTTCATCTCACATTTATACGGAAATTCACGCATACATCGCCATGTCAATAAACAGAAATAGCCTTTACATAACAGCAGGTAGAGAGCCATAATAGAAATAATTAATTATCCCTTTCATTTCCCAGTTCCAGAATCTGATTATTACTTAAGTAATTCCCTGTAAATTCAGATGATTATTTTGAAAATAATTTAATCAAAGGTAGTTGCTGTTTAGACAGCAACAACCCCGTGTCAAATTACTTTAGCAATTAATCAATAGAGCCCACCTGGATACCAATATGGTCAGTATATATTGTTTGTGTTACTTAGAGAATGAAAGGGTTAATAGCAGTTGGTCAAACATTACATAAATTTATAATATAAGGCATACAGGAAAATTCCACCTGTGACATGTTTACATATAATTCTGTAAGTGTTCTTTTATCAAGGTATAAACTTGTAGAAACTAACTTATGTCCTGCTAATTGCACACCTGCCTCACCATTTGTAGTCTATTCTTGTTGATTGGGCAGATTACTGGACAATAGGCATAATTATGGCACAAGTCTGGCCTTTAATGGACAATAAGTAGGCTGTATACCTTTTAATGCTGAATGGTCAGTCTACAATATACAATGTCTTGTTTGTCGACCAGCTGGTATCAATTTTAAACTGTGTTACATTCAGCTGTTGCTGGCATGCAACTCTTTTAGCAACACCTTTAAAATTGACACCAGAAGTATTATAAAACATACATAATACTCTTAAATGATTGATTGAATGTAGAAATTTATGAAACTAATTTTCATAAATTTCAGCACAATAATTCAAGTACCATAACAGCTTGGTGGATGTTAGATTAATTTGGCATGAATGATCCTATGGGGGTAGGCTTTAGAACTTGTATACAGAATCTTGATTGGTCAATTGACTTTAGGTTTCAACATATTAAACGAGAATCCTGATTGGTTAATTCTTTTGGTGTCCATCTTGGATTTTCCAAAAATCATCCATCATATCTATTTAAATGCCAATGGTCCAGGTGAGCGCCAGAGGCCCCTGGACTGCTGGGTTTCAGTGGTCATCTAAGATTTCCAAAACTGTAAGAAATTAGTTAAAAGACCACTCCTTAAATTAACTGTCTTAGGCCAGCTTCAAACAAATTGCACTGGAAAAAACCTGATGAGCGAGACAGAAATCGGATTAGTTAATTTTTTAAGACTGCCATTGGACATTGGCTAAAATGGCTACTCCTCATTAACTGATGGAGTTGTTTCAACCAGACTTGGTTGGAATGACCCAATGGGTGTAGGCTTCAGAAAATCTATGCAGAAAATTGCTTAGATATTTTTCGGTGGCCATCATGCTTTTACGAAGATGTTCAGGAAATCTTCAAGAAATCACTTTAAAAAGATGGCACATTAACTATTAGGCCATTAGATTTCAACCAAACCTGGCTATGCTAGTAGGTTGCAGAAAACTTGTACAGAAATTTGTTTTAGTCAATTTTTCTTTTTGCAACCATCTTAATCAATTTCATTTTGTTTTTCCTGCTTATTATTATTTCAGTATATTCCCGCTTTAGTAAGCTATTGACGAGTCATTTTGAAGCAACTGGAAACTGGCATTCGAGAGCGACATCAGTGACTGTTGCTAGTGCTAAGGCCATTATTGACACAGAGCTTGATGGCATTCAGAAAGCAGGGACATGGAAATCTGAGAGAATAATCACGTCACCACAAGGTTCATCAATTACTGTGCAAGGAAGCAGTAAGACTATTCTAAACTTTTGTGCAAACAACTACCTTGGTTTGTCTGTAAGTCAAATTGGAAGAATGATGTATGTGTTTTTATAAAGTAAATTTAACCCATGTCATATTTACAGGGTTCGTACTGGTCATGGAAATCCTGGAAAGTCATGGAATTTGAAAGTTTAAATTCCGGGCCGAGAAAGTCATGGAAAATCAGTGTTTTTTGTCATAGGTCATTTAAAAGTCATGGAAAATGGTAATCATGTAAAATAAAAAGAAATCTGTTGGCATAAATCACCTCTATGCAATAAAAATTATTGCAACAACTTACCAAAATAAGGCTGTCGCAAGAGGCAATATTCAGACATTTTGCAGAATAACTCTGATCTTATTTTTAGAGCTATGTCATAAACACAAATCTCCTAGATATTAATTCTTGGATGTCATGAAATTTTGTAATTTTGGTCATGAAAAGTCATGGAAAAGTCATCGAATTTCAAACACAGAAAGGTGTACGAACCCTGTATTTAAGTTAACACTTTAACCCTTGAATTTATTCAAGAAAATTCCAAATTTCTCATAGAAAATCTCGAGTTGCAGATCAAGAGATTATTTTTGACAATTTACCACTGGAATGACTTGCTTGGTTATCGAGCCATTCATTCCAGTGATAAATTTAAAAAAATAATCCTCTTGGTCCCCGAGACCATTGCGATGGCATTTTTGGCCAGTTTGAGTGTTAAAGGGTTAATGGGCACGCCAGGCAGAAAAAGTCTATTCAGTATAGCCTAGTTGTTGGGGGGGAGGAACTGAACCTAGACAAAATTCCAACATACGTTTTTTTTTGTGTCATTCGACAGATAATGACACCCAGAATAACATACTAAAATCCCCATTGATCCCTTTCGGGCGAAATTTTTTACAGGGGTTTTGAAGTCAAGGCCTGTTTTCGGCTTTTTTACTATTCAAAATAATGGGATGTGGATAGTATAAGATGGGGGAGGGCGTGTGTGTGTTTGGCTCTTTAATTATTTTCTTGTCAATTCGAATGTCAACACCCAGGATCTTTCCCCATTTGACAGAAAATATGTTTGCCATTGGTTTATGGGGTTTTAAAGTTATTCCGAAGTAATACAATTAGGAAAGATTTATGAAAATCTTGTGATGATTGTCCTCTTTCAAACCACCATTTTAGTTTGATATTTGTAGCTGCCATTGTTTGGGAATCTATTGTTCTCACGCTAGGGCAGTGCTTAGTAGGCCTCCACGTGAGGAACCCTACGTCGACACCGCGTGGCAAGTGTAAAGCAGTTAGATTCTAATTGTGTATTTTCTACATTTGTACTTGTGGTATAGAGTTGAAAAATGTTAGGCTTGATATTTTCTTAACAGCTACAACTTTCCTTCAAATTGTTCGCAAAACAATGAGCAGAAAATGCAAGTCTAACTGACTAAGGTTTTGAAAATGAGTTTACTGAAAATTGCTGTTGCAACAACTTTCAATCAAACTGTTCTCAAAATAATCAGTATGGCATTCAATGTAGTATCACTTTCAGAAGGTACTTCTAGCAAATTCCATGAAAGTCATTGATGCCTAAGGCAGCAACAACTCTTTCAAACTCAGTCTGATGGGAAGCGACACCTTAAGAGGGACCAGCACGTGAACATGGGGAGAGTGAGATGCGAACATGATCTAAGAGACATGAGAAAGAGCACGAACTGGTGCCAAGTGCACAGGCCCTTAGATCCTAATGTTCTGCAAGTGCGACCTCTGGCCAGTGATCTAACTGCATGTGAAGAGGATGACATCAGCTGCGCCGCCACTGTAAGTGACACAACCATGAAGAGATCTCAGATGGAATCAAGATCGATAAGCAAACTGCGAATTGATCCATCAGTTTTGTTCATGCGATGTACCGTACTAACGCAAAGAAAGGATGAGGATATTGTTCCTGACTTTGGATGCAAAATGGCCGCAGTCTCTACATCCTTTTTCAAAGATTTCTCCATGAGGAAGGTGGATAAATCGGAACTGGCCAGAACAATTCAGGAAGATCTGACAAACATTGACGAAGCTAAGTCTCCGTTACCAATGCATAACATGCCTGTTATAGATGGTGGCTGGCTGCTACACTATATATAATGGCAAAAAGCAACACATGCTCAGGTACTTGAACAGTCCAGTTGTTATGACACCACAAAAACATCCATTACCGTTCAATCACTACTTGCTAAATCAATTATCTACATTTAGCTACCAGGATAAGATTTTTATGCTTGCATACACACCTCCCCATGCCTATTCTTATTAATATGGACCCTCAACCAGGCGACTGGTTAAGTCCATCTCCAGTATATTGACTGATATAGACTGGCACCAGTCTATGCTCACTCTATAGTGACGCCTGTCACTAAGCGCGCTTGCGCATGCGCACTGGAGCCCAAATAGGAAACGGATTCACTTTTCAATTATTCTGCAAGCAGAACAACTGCACAAATATTTTCAAGAGATTTTTATAGCTTTGCTCTGTGTCAGCTATACTTGAGAGTGCTTCATATTATAATAATTATGCCTACTATGAAGTCAATCCTCCCTAAGTTTAGGAAGTATATTCGTGGTTATATTGTATTTTAAAACTATGTATATAAATGTTACCGGTTTTCGTGAGGGTCTCTATCGTTTTCGTGGTAACTAATTTACTATGCCTATGTCATCATCATCATATTAATTCTCTAGTGTACTCCAAGGGCCCTTTTTCACTTAGTGAATTATAAGGAATTACATTTATCCCTATGAAAGTTTGTTTCTTGTCGTTAGGGAAGTTGTTAACAAATTTGAACTTTCCCGCTTTTCTTAGAAGTGTGTTTTTATGTTTCTAGACTCTTTTTAATGAATTTCCAAGCTGTATGCTTCATTGTTCCATTTTTTCGTTTTTAGGAGTGTGTTAAATCGTCCGATAAGACGAAATGCACGTCCGCCAAGTGTGATCGTCTTCACTCTGCTGATTTCGGTGGTCATGTGTGTTCGAAATGCACCCCAACAGCGATGTGCGGGATTTGCAAAGCAGGTCGACGTCAGATGCTAAGGCCTTTTTTTAAGGATTTGCCCACTAAACAACCGCTGCCCTCTGGTCGTTCTTCCCCTACCTCCGTTGCTTGTAAGACAAAAGCTGTGTCTTTTGCAAAATCTTATGTGTCTATTCCAGCAGCAACAGAGGGGGGGGGGGGGGGTGTGTGCTTCGGCGAATTCGGAAGCTGTTTTATCTTTATTTGCAAGATTTGAATCCTTCGCTGCAGTCTTGACTAAATCTTTAGACGAAAGAATTTCTTATGCCATCATGGAGGCCAAGAAACAGGAAGTTTCTTCTGATTCGGACAATAGCCCGAGGGCTAGCGGGCATTCCTGCAAATGAGGGAAACCGATTCCTCTAATGTCTATGCAAGAAATCAGGTCTCCTAAACAAAAGTCTAGAGCGACAAAGCTCTCGAAGGTGATCTCGAGCAGGTCACCGTGGCAAACCCACATTAGTCTTGAGGGTGATAGGCATAACCCTCAAGCAGTGGTGGCGGCGGCGGAAGCCCCCGTCCAAAAGCATTATGCTAATGCCAAAATTTTGGTCATACCGGTCGTCAAGATTCTTCATAGGTCGCCTATAGCCAAAAGTCCGCAATCTAGCTTTGCTAGTTCTTCCGGTTCCGTTGTGGTAGATTCGGGACTCAGGTTTACTTCCATTTCCGGTGCTACTTCCGTTCCATCCGTTTCTGGTATGCCTTCCGGTTTTGCAGGATGTCCAGGTCTTCAAGATCCGGTTTTTACTTCCGTTCCGACCGTTTCCGGTATGACTTCCGGTTTTGCAGGACATCTGGGTCTTCAAGATCTGGTTCTTACTTCCGTTCCGACCGTTTCCAGTATGACTTCCGGTTTGGCAGGACATCCGGGTCTTCAAGATCCGTTTCCTACTTCCGTTTCCGGTTTTAGCAGCGCTTCCGGTCATGCCGGATATCCGGGGTCTGTGGACCCTTATTATTTTTCATCTTCCTATAGAAGCGCTTCCGGTTTGGATTCCGGTCTGTACGCGTACGCTTCTGGTTCTAGGGGTGTACTTCCGGATTGTTCAGATCCGGATACACTTCCTACTTCCGTTTCTGGCTTTAGCAGCGCTTCCGGTCATGCCGGATCTTTAGTTTCAGGTGATTCTTCTCTTCTCATCTCTTCTTCCTCTCCTACTCATTCTTCTCTTCCGTCAGTTCCCAAGTCTGTCAGGGCCAGGGATCTGAAGAGGTTTTGTCCGGTCAGAGCCGCTTCGGAAGACTGGTCCATGGCTCACAGGTGGATCACATCTACTCTTTCTCTTCCTCTTAAGGAGGAATTTGCTTTTGACCCTCCTTCTTTCGGGTCTGCTCTCTACATCTGATTCTTCCTCTTCTTCCTCTCCTCAAGTTCTTCCTATTGATAACTTAGTCATTGATATGCTGGATTTCTTTGTTAATGATGCTAACACTAAGGAGTTTTCTCTTGCTTCCAAATATGATGCGCCTGTTCAAGTTCCCAAGGAGGATTATTTGAAGGTTGCTTCTCCTCAGTCTCTTTCTGGTTCTTCTTGGGATGGTCTTTCTTCTCATTTAATGGAGTCTTCCAAGGTTGAGCATTCCACTGATCTTTTTAGATGGGAATCTGTTTGCAGATCTCAGCTTAAGTCGTCCAATTTCCTTGCTCTGTTATCTGAGGCTGTTCTTAAGGCTGAAGAATGCGGTGATCAAGTTCCTTTATCAGTCTTTCATTCCTTGGCAGATTTGTCTCGTGGCTACCTCAATTCGGTCTGTAGGTCTTTGGGTTCCATTGCCTCTAAGCGTAGATCCAGGAAGCTCTCTGAGTTTCAGATTTCTAATTCTTTGAAGAATAGTCTTGTTTCAGCACCCCCGTTTGATCAGGATATTTTCGGACAGTCGGCTCCTAGTCTAATTCATGCGGAATCTGAGCGCCTGAAGGCCTATAGGGAGCTTCAGGCTCAGATTTCCTTTGCTAATCCTTCCTCGAAAAGAGATGTTTCTTCAGTGAAGAGTCTGAATTCTTCTAGAAGAAAGAGCCTCAAACCAGACCAATTTGGGGCTTATCCCTCTAGGATTATTAATAATTCCAATCTTTCTTCTTCCAATCTTCAAGATCGATTTACGTAGGAGTATCGCTTTGATTCCATATCCTCTCATCGTTCTAGGACTCAAGGGAGGCAGTCTCTCTCTCCTTGGGCGAGGAGGGGGCAGACCCCTTCTCATCGTGCTAGTTCCAGGTCCAGAGGTCGTTCTTCCTTTAGAGGGTATCAAGGAAAGAGAGTTTGAAGGTGTGGACTATTCTCGAGTAAGTCCAACCTTCCCTCTTCCTTTTTTCATCCCTCCCCCTCTACTTGTGCCTTCGGATCAGTCGGTCCAGTGCCTGTTTCCCAATGTGCCAGTAGGAGGGCGCCTTTCTCTGTTTTGGGAGAATTCAGGACTCCTGGCTAGTTTCTCAGATACGTTTGGGGTTATGCACCGTCATGGATCCGTCATTTCCAGTTTAGATCAGGGAATGCGGATGTCTTCCATTGATCTAAAGGATGCCTACTTTCATGTTCTCATTCACCCTTCCTTCAGAAAATTCGTGAGGTTTGCTTACAAGAATCGAGTTTGGCAGTTTCGCGCCATGCCCATCGGCCTGACCATGGCTCTTCCTTTTTACCAGTCTCGTTTCAGCTGTGGCAGGAATTTTACACCGTCGTTCTATCCATTTCCATGTTTATATAGATGACTGGTTGGTAAAAGCAAGGTCATCCTCAATTCTCTCAGGAATTCTTCCGGAGGTTTGCAGTCTGGCATGCAACCTAGGGTGGATTTTAAATCTAAAGAAATCAAACCTAGTTCCATCTCAAATCTTTACGCATCTAGCCGTTTCTTTCGACCTGGCCCGGGGTCTAGTCTTCCCCTCAGATCCAAGGATAGAGGTTTTATCAGTGGCAATGGAAATCCTGTCCCATGGTAAGAGCAAGATTCCTGTTAAGAGTGATAGGTTTGATGGTCAGCGTAGAGAATGTAATTCCTTGTGCGGCGCTGATGAGAAGACCCTTCCAAATGTATTTAATGTCCCTTTGGAAGCAGTCAGTTCACTCTATTTACCATCAAATTCCCATCAGAGAACACTTGATCCCTCATCTAGGTCTTTGGAAGGATCGTTCTCTGCTTCTGATGGGTGTTCCACTGGTAAAGTCCTCCCCCAGGCGATTATCTTCACAGACGCTTCCCAGGAGGGATGGGGAGCGGTCTGGGACTCCCTGTCAGTTTCCGGTCTTTGGTCCCTGGAGGAGTCGACAGCCCATATCAACATTCTGGAGTTGTGGGCTGTCAAGAAGGTTCTCCTTTCATGGGCAGACCTTGTGATAGGTCTCAAAGTCTCGATTCGGTCGGACAATTCGACAGTGGTGTCATATCAACAGGCAGGGAGGTACAAGTTCTTCCCTCCTTTGTCTAGAAGTGTGGAATCTTCTCTTGTGGTGCCGCAAGAATCAGATTTTTCTAGTGTCCTCTCATGTCCCAGGCAGTCTAAATTTTCTTGCGGACCAACTGTCACGTCCCAGCAAATTCGCCACACGGAGAGGCAGTTAAAGAGGTCGGTTGTCAGAGCGATTTTCAGTCTTATGGATCGTCCTCTAGTAGATTTGTTTGCGACGTCTCTGAATGCCCAGTTCTCCTTCGATCAATACTCACCATTCTGTTACTTCTGATATACAGCTGGCTCTAGGACTATAGACGTAGAAAGCTTTACTGACTCCTTGGAACCGGGTACTCGGCTCCCAACTGCCGAGTACCCGTCTACCATAGAGCTCATTCTTGTTTGCATAGCAACAAGAGCTATACATGCTTTTCGCAGTGGAGAGATTTGGATAATATGGATACCGCTGATGATAACCAGGTCGTATATTTCCTTATTATTCCATAGTTAAAATTTCGTTGTGTCGCATGGTTCAATTTCTGACCCCAAAGAATCTGGGACGTGTGTTAACAACGAGATATGCCGGATGGTCGCCTTCTTTAAACCCCAACAGGCGATCGGCAGATATGAAAATAGGTGTTTGCTACGGTATTTGTAACACGAATATTGGCTGACGTCGTTCTCCGTAGGATCCGAGCGGTTGACGTCACACCCGTGATGCTCGGATGTTTATGTGAAGAAAAATTTTCTCATTAATTCGCTCATCTTGTTCTGGGTGCTGCGTACTAAAAATGGTACCGGAAACTTTGGAATGTTCAAGTTTACGTGTTATCACGATCGGTTTGCAATGATCGGTGGTTTCAAAATTCTTGATTAGATGTGTGGTCTGCGGTTTTACCGTGTGGTACAGCAGTTTGTTTACATTTTGTTGTTTCTTCACATATCGTTTTGGCTTTCATTAGGAGTATAATTTATATTGATTGGTAAATAGACCCCGAATGCTAGGCGATGTGATTCCTGGTTCCGTTATACATCCTGGAGGATCAATTATGGGTGTATTTATGCCCGCTTCGTTCTTGTCGTCATAATCAATGCGATCTTTGCTGTAACGTTGCGGGGTGCGGGAGGGTTACAGTTAATTTATGGTCAATATATTTGAAAATTAATTGTCTGCCTTCCATCCATGTCTCGTTCCACTTGCTTATTGTAGGTTTGTGCTTATTTAAGGCCAAGCCAGCCCCGCCATCATGTGACGAGTGCCACAAGTTCGTACGGGTCCTATTTAAGGACCATGTCTGCTTTAGATGTATTCCATGTAACCTTGATAGTAGGTGTAATGTGTGTGCAGTGTGGTCTGCGGATATGATGTTGAGGTTCCTTGCCCAGAAGGATGTGGCTGGGTCTGAAGCGGGGTCAGGCAGTTCGAAGTTAAATCGTGGAGCGTCCGGTTCGGCCGGTGGGGCCTCTCCACATCCCCAGTTGGAGGTGGCGGAGATGGCACCGCCGGCGTGGTTCGGTCCGGCTATGCAGGGTTTTCTGCATAGCGTTCTGCCCACGCTGGTGTCGTCCCTGCTGCCGAAGGTTGGGGGCGGTTTCTCCCCATGCTTGGTACGGACCCTGTCCTTGGACAGGGTTCTGGACTGGTCACCGAGGGAGCCGTCTCGTACGGCCCCCTGGCAGTCCCGTCGGGCTCCGGCCTGACGGGTTCTGTCTCTCTGCGGCCACCTCCGGGTGGTCCAGTAGCGGTGGCCGGTCCGTCAGGCATGGGAGCCGTCCCCCAGGACGGCTCCACGGTTTCTTCGTCTAGTGACGACTCTTCGGAGTCTGAAGACGAGGAGGCCGAGGAGGAGAGGTTGCTGCGGCCTGTGATGCCACGGGTGGAGAATATGGAGGTCGATTCCGTCCTGGACGGAACCGTCCTCCATCTGTCTGGCTTGGCGCAAGCCAGGGCAGCTGCTCCGCCCATGGTTGAGGCCAATCTGGTACCAGGCACCGGTCCCGTGATGGTTGGTTTGATGCCAGCCGACATGGTGACGGGTGTGCCGGGCCAGGCGTGGTACTCACCTATCTCGCCTGGTCCGGCGGTCAGATGTGGGGTGCCGTTGGCGCCCATGTCTGGCCACGGTTCCGCGTCTGCTATGGGTCCGCACGGTTTTCCGTGCAGGCCTACCCCATGGACTGGGGTGTTTCATGGGGTGGCGGCGGAACCGGTTGGTACCGGAGTGCCTGGCGTGTCAGCCGCGGCTCCTTGTCAACGGGTGACGTGTTCACGGGTGTGTCTTCCTCGGAAGTAGACTGGTCGGATGCTCTGGCTTGGCTAACCAGGGTGGACCCATCTGTGGTTTCGGCCACGGCCGAGGAGGATGCGCCCCGTCCGTCGGTTGCATCGATTAGGATGGGGATCTTGCCCGCAGCCCGGATCCAGTCTGTTGGACTGGATCCACGGTTCATCGAGTTGCTTGAGGCGATTTATAGCAAGCAGCTCATGACCAAGGGCCAGCTCCCTGCGGCCTCCTGGGAGGTGCGGGCGAGGTGTCGTATTCCACGGGGGGAATACGACAGGTATGGTGTGGTACCATCGGTCACCGAGGATGACCGATGGGTTCTGGGTGTCCAGAGTGCTGGAGCGGGTGGCCCCGGTCCGGCACTTGTGGACAAGTCCCAGGCACACCAGGATGAAGTCCTGTCCCTATGCGATGAGGGTGTGAGGGCAGCTATGAGTGCTGTCAACCACTCTTATCGCCTTCTTCAGTCGGTGTGGGCTGAAGCGGGGGCGGCCACCCTGTGCCACCTGTGGCGCTTTCGTGCGTCAATAACGGCTTGGTGCTGTCTATGGACGCGCTGGCAAGGGTGCAGGCACGTGTTACAAAGTCCAGGAGGCAAATGGTTCTTGACCATATGCGTCCGGCTACGGCAGTCAGGGAGCGTCTTCTTGGGACACCCCTAACATGGCCTAGCATCTTCGGTGGCCAGGCACGGGCCATCCTAGAGGACACTGCTAGCATTGCGCAGAATCGGTTGGCGGTAAACCTACAGCTGGAGCTAGTGCAGCAAGCGCACGCACTAGGGGCTGTAGGGAAGCCGTTAGCTGTTCAACCTTCAAAGAAGCAGAAGAAGCATAAAGGCAAGGCGAAAGCTAAGCCTAGTGCGACTTCTGCTTCGTCTGGTTTTTCTCAGCCGCCGCCGGCGAAGAAAGCCAGGAAGGTTGTGGAGGCCCTTACCCTCCCCAATGTTGCTCCTGATCGCCCTAGAGGCGGGAAGGGCAAGGGGAAGGGAAAGGGTAAGTCCTCAAAGGGCGGAAAGAAGGGAGCAGATCGTACCTGAGGGTACGAGAGCTCCCTTCGTATCCGCCTGGACCGCACCTGTGCGACAGGAACAGCGGTGCCAGTTAGACCTGCCGAGCCAAGACCGAAATGGTTCTCTCTCTCGTTGAGAAAGGGGGGGGGGGGGAGCGGACCGCGAGCCGGACAACCCCGTTAGACGTCGAGGCGTCTATGGTGGGTGGAAAGCTCATGCGTTTCGTCGAGGCCTGGCGAGGTGTGACATCAGACAGTCTGGTCCTGGGATGGTTATCCCATGGTTACATGCCGGAGTGGTGGGACTTTCCGCCACAGAATCTGTCTTTGTCACCTGTCTGGACACCCGTACCAAGGGAACCAGACAAGTTAGAAGCCATTCAAAACGAAGTGTCGGGTTTGCTTCTGAAGGGAGCAATAAAACCAGCAAACCAGAACACTCCATGCTTCTATTCAAATATGTTCCTTGTCCCCAAGAGCACGGGGGGGATGGAGACCCGTACTCAATCTCAGGCCATTAAATTGGTTTATGCATACGCCTCGGTTCCAGATGGAAACGCCGAGGTCGGTAATGGCAGGATTGAGGAAGGGAATGTGGTGTGTATCGATCGATCTGAAAGATGCATATTTCCACATTCCAATGAACAGGAGTTGTCACAGGTTTCTGAGATTTGCGTTTCAGAATCGAGTATGGGAGTTTATTGTTCTACCGTTTGGCCTGTCGACAGCTCCAAGGGTTTTCACAAGAGTGGTCCTTGCGGTGACAGCGTTTCTCAGAAAAGAGAACGTGGCGCTACACACCTACATAGATGACTGGCTGATCAAAGCAGACTCGGCAGCCAGGTTGGACGTGGATACTGCTCTGACTGAAGTTACTTTCAGATCTAGGCTGGATAGTCAACAAGGAGAAATCTGAGTTGACACACCACTCAACATTTCATTTATTTGGGGATGCGATTCGATCTCGAGGAGGGCAGGGTTTACCCATCAGAGCCCAGAGTGGTGTCTCTGTTAGCCATCCTCAAGAGTTTTCGAGTGGGAAACCACATTCAGGCGAGGCGGTTTCTTCAGATGATGGTCTCCATGGAGCAGGTGATCCCGTACGCTGCTCTAATGCGAAGACCTATCCAGTTGTATCTGATGTCTGTGGAAACAGAGAACAGAACCCCTGTCAAAACTGGTGCCAGTTTTGGAGCCGATAACGTCGCATCTTGTATGGTGGAACGAGCGTCAGAATCTCCTAGTAGGGGTTTCGCTGCACCTACCCCACCCCCAGCTATCCGTGTACATGGATGCATCGCTGGAGGGGTGGGGGGCCTGCCTGGGAGAGCACCAGGTCTCGGGCACATGGACTCTCCAGGAGAGTCAGCTGCATATCAGTCTGTTGGAAATGATGGCAGTGGAACTGGCGGTGGAAGAGTTTCTTCCGATGATCAGGGGCAAGGTGATATTGATATGGTCGGACAATTCGACGGTAGTATCATACATAAATCGCCATGGTGGGACCAGGTCACCCACACTTTGTATCAAAGTGTGGCACTTGATTCAATGGTGCAGGAATTACTCGGTTGTTTTGAAAGCAGCTCACATTCCTGGCCGATTGAACATTCTGGCGGATGCTTTGTCTCGCAGACAGAGAATTCTGCCAACAGAATGGTCCCTCAACCCTCCAGTTCTACGAAGGATCTTCGAGCATTGGGGAAAACCCAACGTGGACTTGTTCGCCACAAGGGAAAATGCTCAAATCATGACTTATGTCTTGCCGATTCCAGATCTAAATGCCGTCGATACAGACGCTCTGGCGATAAGCTGGAGAGGGATGCACGCTTACGCGTACCCACCCACCATTCTTCTGCCGAAGGTATTGGTGAAGATCAGGGAGGAACCGTGTCTGGTCCTGCTAATAGCGCCGTATTGGCCCAGCAGGGCGTGGTTCACGGATCTGCTAGATCTGCTGGTGGAAAACCCAGTGCAGTTGCCCGAGATTCCGAACATAATCTCCCAGGCCAAGGGACGCTTCCTACACGAGCGTCCCGAAATGTTCAAATTGACTGCGTGGATGTTATCAAACAACGTTCCACGTCGGAAGGCTTTTCTCGACAAGCTGCTGATTTCATCGCGGCTGCGAGAAGGAGGGCAACCTTCAAGTCATATAACAACACGGTTAACAGATTTGCAGACTGGTGTGAAGAAAAGGGTATTGATACCTTTCAATCCACTATTCAGCAAATAGCAGACTTTCTCTGTGAGCTGTTCTTTTCAGGACTAGCTCCCGTCACAATTGCTGGATACAAGTCAGCTTTGGCATCAGTTATCCCTTGTCTAGCCAACAGGGATAGTCCAGAGGTGGCCCAGTTAAATGTGATGGTGAAGGGAATGAGCAATCTCCGACCGAGACAACCGGTAGTCATTCCAGCCTGGAGTCTATCTTTAGTGCTTAATGTACTGGCCAAGCACCCTTTCGAACCGTTGCGTTCGGCTAGTCTAAAGCATTTGACTCTAAAGGCGGTCTTTCTATTGGCAGCTTCCTCAGCTAGAAGGCGCAGTGAGATCCATGCGCTTTCGGCAGAGAGTGACCCATTTATTGTCTCCGGAGCGGGTCTGTGTCTTCTGCCAAGAGCAGAGTTTATGTCAAAGAATCAATCTTTGAGATATCCCGGCAAACCGATCATTATACCGAAGTTAACATTTTCATTCATCTTATATATTCATGCTCATTCCCAGGCTAATACATGTGGATATGCAAGGAGCAGTTAACCCTCTTGGCATATTTGTGTTTCAGGCGAGATACATGTTCGTGAGTTCTCTCCCTTTTCTTAGGAGAAAAAAGGGGAGTGCGGCAGTGATGCGAATGTGATTCGGTTCCGTTAACTTGACGGTCCTTTTAGGTCTCCGTTAGTCAAGTTTTAAGTCTAACTCTTTCTCCAAGGGGCAAAAGTAGCATTGATGGCTTGCCCCTTCCCACCAGGTTACTGATCAAATCTGGTGTAAATCAGAAGTAACAGAATGGTGAGTATTGATCGAAGGAGAATGAAGGAAATGTCAATTTCCCTTTCTCCGAGATCTAACAATACTCACCATTCTGTTACGGACCCAGCCTCCCAGTCCCACGGAGGCAAGCCATGGATTTCTCTTGTTTGGTGGCTATGCAAACAATATGAGCTCTATGGTAGACGGGTACTCGGCAGTTGGGAGCCGAGTACCTGGTTCCAAGGAGTCGGTAAAGCTTTCTAAGTCTATAGTCCTAGAGCCAGCTGTCAGGGCCAGCTGTATATCAGAAGTAACAGAATGGTGAGTATTGTTAGATCTCGGAGAAAGGGAAATTGACATTTCCTTCAATCTCCTCTTACATGTCTCCTTTTCCGGACAGTCAAGCCCTGGCGGTGGATGCCCTGTCTCAGTCCTGAACAGGAATGTTTGCCTACGCGTTCCCTCCTACCATTTTGATTCCGTTAGACTTGAAGACGGTCAAAGATCAAATCTGCGAGATTCTCTTGATAGCCCCATTTTGGCCAAAGAGGATTTGGTTTGTAGACCTTCTAAATCTCCTGGTAGACTTCCCTCGTCTTCTTCCAGTCTCCCAGGATCTTCTATCTCAAGTGAGAGGTCTTTGTGTTGATCCAAACCCAGAAATTTTCAATCTGTGTGTTTGGAGAATCTCGACTCTGAAGTCCTTGAGAATATGGTTTCTTCAAGATCTCAGGAAATTATCGCTGCTGCCAGAAGAGTCGATCCGCAGAGTTTACAAGGGTCAACTTAAAATTTTTGGAGAATGGTGTTCAGACCAAGGTCTTGTGCCCGATTCTGTTTCTATACCCCACGTATTAGACTTTTTATCTTATCTGTTTGATTCTTTACATTTATCAGCTAATATGGTTAGGGATATAGATTTTCTCAGGCATCTTCTCTTCTTTGCCTCCTAAGTGCCGATGTCAAGGATACTAAGACTTAATAGTTTTATTAGAGGTCTAGGCAATATTTGTCCTCCGATAGCTAAGCCTTTACCTTCCTGGAATTTGGCTTTGGTTCTTCAAGTTTTGGCAGGTCGCCATTTTGAACCTATTTCCTCTATCAGTATTAAACTCTAACTTTTAAAGCTGTTTTTCTTGTTGCTGCTGCCTCTGCTAGAAGGCGTTCAGAGATTCATGCTCTTTCTGCCGAAAGGGACAGATTTATAGTTTCAGGAGACGGTTTGGTTTTATATCCCAGAAGGGATTTTTTATCTAAAACTCAGTCTAACCACTTTCCTGCTAGTCCGATCATTTTAAAATCATCATGTTTTTCGCCATCCGACAAATTCTGGTGACCTGTTATGGCATTAAGAATGTGCAAACAGCTAACCGATTTTAAAAGCGTTGATCCATCCCATTTATGGGTTTCCTATGCGGAAGAATTAACTAAGCCGGTCTCGAAGTCTATGATTGCCAGATGGA
The DNA here is from genome assembly GCA_034401795.1 of Chaetoderma sp. LZ-2023a. NCBI lineage: Eukaryota > Metazoa > Mollusca > Caudofoveata > Chaetodermatida > Chaetodermatidae > Chaetoderma > Chaetoderma sp. LZ-2023a. The sequence continues at coordinate 106,468,788 of CM067370.1, read as the reverse complement.
TTTGTGAGACGATTAAGCTTTGTTACGAGATAGCCTCTCCGGATCAAATTAATCTCTTCCATATTAAAGCCAGCGATGTTAGCGGTATGGCTACCTCTTTCGCTCTTATTGCCGGTTCGTCTTTAGATGAAGTCATGTAGGTCGCAGGATGGAAATCTGAATCCACTTTTACATCTTTTTATCTCAAAGATCAGAGTGCAGCAGCCTCCTTCTTTCGTAACATTACAATTTTAACCAAAAAAGCCGAAGACCATTTACCAAGCACATCCCGCCATTTTCGTTAAGACTGTGTCTGTAAGAAATGGTGAGAGTTTGTTTGGTTTTAAGTTCAAGTTTTCCTTATTTGTTAATCACTGTGTGATTGAGTTAAATGCACTATTATGTTATGTTATCAACATTTGGATAAGATTGGTTTGATTTTTATCCTTTGTTGATTCTCAAATCTCCTCCCACCTAGTGTTTAAGTGGGGCACTGACCAAATCTACGGGTTTAGCAACTAGTGATTGAACGGTAATTGATGTTTTTGTGGTGTAATAACAACCCCCCACAGACCCCCCCTTGCAGGTTGGTCTGTTGTTTTATTAACCACTATAAAAACATACTTACCGTTCAATCACTACGACCCTCCCTCAGCCACCCCGCGTGCTATGATTTGAGAATTGGCCTTTAATATTTGGCACTTAAATTCAGAAAAGTTAATCTGTTTCTTATTCAGGCTCCAGTGCGCATGCGCAAGCGCGTTTAGTGACAGGCGTCACTATAGAGTGAGTATAGACAGTCAATATACTGGAGATGGATTACCCAGTAGCCTGGTTGAGGGTGCATATTAATAGGAATAGGCATGGGGAGGTGTGTATGCAAGCATAAAAATCGTATTCTGGTAGCTAAATGCAGATAATTGATTTAGCAAGTAGTGATTGAATGGTAAGTATGTTTTTATAGTGGTTAATAAAACAACAGACCAACCTGCAAGCCGTCTGTGTGGTTAATTAGGATGGACTATACGTGCGGTCGATATCAAGATCTCTCCTGGTATAGTGTTGCAGATATAGCCAAGGCTCATGGTGACCAGGAGGCATTCTTCTCGAATGAACGTAACAGGATTAAGCTAATTAGCCTTCTATCAGGTCATCTTCAATACTTGGGCCATGTCACAAAGATAAGTACGGGAGACGCAGATACACTGATAGTATCAATGGCAATGGACAATGCTAGTGATGGTCAGCCAGTCATAGTTCTTGCTGAGGACACTTATCCCTTGTTGATGTTGCTGGATCACTGGGAGGGCTGATTGTCATTTTCTTGATGAAGGAAGCAAAACAATCGAAGCTAGGGCAACTATGCGGTTGATGCTGTTGATGTGGTACTGGCAGAGATACGGAAGAGTATTCTAATAATTCATGCCTGGAGTGGGTGTGCCACGTTCAGCCATGGAGACAAATCTTCTGAAGGCCATGGCTAAGCTCAAAGATGTGCAGGACCTGTCTGACATAATTGGACGTTTTGACAAATAAGAGGAAGAAGTTGGCAGTGCAGAACTTGGCCTGTTTTGTTGTCTGCATGGTGTGACTGAGAAGGACACGCTTAATTATCTGACATATGCCCGATACACGCAAATTGTTGCGAAGTGGAATAAGATAGCGCCGCAACAACTGAGCGCATAGCTTATTTCCACAACCTATGTGTTCATCTTCACATTGTCAGATAGCAATGATGATCGGGGATGGAAAGAGAAAAATGGTTCTATGCCCAATAATGACAGATCTTGATGGTGAACCATCGAAGGTGCTCAATTTCATTCATTGCAAATGTAAGGCAACAACAAAGAATCTGTGTAGCACCAAGCAATGCTTATGCAACAAAACAGATTGTGTTGTATGATGGCACGTCCATTGTGCCAAGGTCAGATTTGCAGCAGCAACGACCATATGATAAATATTTGATGAAGAAACTGATGGTTTGGACTTATGACATGACATCTCAAGGCACATCCGGACGTCAAAGGGTACCTGCATATCTCTATACTATCCTCAGTGACAAACCTGTTTGTATTTTCCTTAACATCTGTCCATCTCAGCTGCTGAGTGACAATGATTAGACTTTTAAGTAATGACAATTGATTGTTCATTTTCTCACACTTAGCAGTTATACGATATAGAGAATAGCCCGCTCCCTTTTCCTATAGGTGATGCCGGGAAGTAGGTCTAGTACAGCCCGCGACAAACATATCTGCATGAGTCATTATTTCCAGTTGTTGAACATAATCTGTCACGTTTCGTAAATTGGTAATGGACTAAAACAAGATTTGTCAGAAATGTTCCTTCAGTACACTTCAATCAAATGGAAATAGTGTCAGGGATGGCTGCCCCAATGATTAATGGTACTCTTCCTGTTGGTCAATCATGCCAACCAGGGATCGAAATGTCCATTTGCCCTTTTGCCCAGGCAACTTGATTTTCAAAAGGGCAACTAAACTTTGAGTGTGAATGGTATACAGGGCAACCGTGGCAAATATTCAGACTAATAGTACTATACTGTGTTTTTAATACCTACTGACTAAATCTTTGTTTTACGTCATTGATTTATTTTATTATTAGAAGTAGCCAGTATGCTTAATGCCATTTCTGAATAATTGTGGCTATTCCTCAGAATTTACTTGACAAAGCAGTAGTGATTCTAATTTTCTTTGCTGTTTAGCCTAACATATATGGGCAACCTTAATCTGCGTCTGGCAACCTTAAACCACAAGAAATGGCATCATAGGTTGCCCGCAGGGCAATGACATCTTTTCATTTATTTCTAACCCTGCCAATATTCTTGCATTTCCCCATCCAAATTTGTTACTGTGACCTCACTATTTCCCATTCCCCTTTAGTAAATGTCAGTGTTGTGACAATTGAACTATTGATCAATAGTGTCTGTGATGGCTGCCTCATTGATTAATGGTACTTTCCCATTGGTAAATAATGTCAATGATCCTGCATTTCTTCATCAACATTTTTTACTGTAACCATTGACCCATTGGTAAAAGTCATCTGCTGCGTCTTATAATGTTGGGAATGGCTGACCCATTGATCAATCGTACTGTTCCCATTGTTCAATAATGCCAATCAGACACCAATATGCTTGCAGTTCCTCATCCAATTTGTTTACTTTTACTATGACCCAGTGTTGGGAATTGGTACTATTTTTGTGATCGATGATTGATTTTATATACTAACCGATGATCAATTAATGATTGATCATAACAGGTTCTCATTTTTTTATCCATTTTGGATGCAGTAATTATAGTAAGTTCAAGGCTAATTACCCCTTTGAAACCAAGTCGCAGGTATGCCGATTCTTAATAATTTAAAAAATAATATTTTGAATGTTTTGAAACTAATTTGACTGGAAACTGGAAGATGGTGCAGCCTAAGCTTCCAGTGATATAAGTTTCAAAATATTCAATATGTTATTGGTATGGTTGCTTTGAAATTAACGTACTATTTCAGTGCTGGAAGAATTAATGTCTTAGACTAAGGAGTAATACTATATAGTTGTAACAATTAAATTTAAATTCTTTTCCAAAAAGTATTTGTTTTCTAGCTTGATCAGTTAAAATATATTAATAAAGTCAATTTATAAACAACCAAAATTGACTTCTGAAATCATGATCAATCGGTTGGTTGAACATGCAAACCAATAAATCATCGATCAAATCGATTAATCAGAACAACACTACTATGACCATTATCCCATTGGTAATTGTCATCTCATTGGTAAATATCATCAGCTGGGTCAATAATGTCAGGAATGTCTAGCTCATTGATCAATCGTACCTTTCCAATTTGTCAATAATGTCAATGACACCAATATTCTTGCATTTCCTCATCCAATTTTTACTGTGACCATCGTCCAGTTGGTAAATTTCATCTGCTGGGTCAATAATGTCAGGGATGGCTGCCTCATTGGTCATTGGTACTTTTCCCATTGGTAAATAGTATCAAGGACACCAATGTTATGGCGGGATATTATGTGATGGTGCGACCCGTACAAGCGGTAGAGTGGTTTCCCGATGATAACTCTGTTGCCATTTATCGGATCACTTTGAAACTTGATGAGGTCAATCAAACTTGATTTAGGTTAGACCAACCTAGTTGTACTAGGTCTGTAGAAGAAATCTTTCGAAATTAACAATGATCCAAAATCCTAGATGGCCGCTGGTATATGGTGGTTGGACTAGGTCTGGAGAAGAAACTCATCCAAGATGGCTGCCAGCCAGCGATGTCCATCTTGAAAATGGGTTTCTGGATGATAACTCCATTACTGTTTATCAGATTGCTTTGAAACTTGATAAGGTGGGTGGACTAGCTCTGGAGAAAGAAACTATTGACGTTGACGATGATCCTAAATTCAAGATGGCCCCTAGCCACTGGTGATTTCTCAATTTCTGTTTAGCGGATCGCTTAGAAACATCATGGGATGACAGGACTAGGTCTGGGGGAAAAACTTATTATCCCCATGTTCTAAAAAAATGTTGAGGCTATTGTAATCGCCTCTGTCTGTCTGTCCATCTGTCACGCTGGTCAAAAGGCCAACTCACTTGTAACGCAACTCCTCTGAAACCGTAAGACGGAACTCAACCAAATTTGATATGTAAGTTACCCATATGATTGCGGCAGGGTTCGCACAGGTCATGGAAATCCTGGAAAGGCATGGAATTTGAAAATCTAAATTACAGGCCTGGAAAAGTCATGGCAAATTGTAATTTTGGTCAAAGTCATGGAAAATGAAAATCTCGCTTAGAAAAAAATCTGATGGCATAACATTCCGCTGTATATATAGGTATATTTCAAGAAAAAGTTTGAAAAAAATTATACAAAAATAGCATGAAAATAGAAAATTTTTGAATTTTTCACGCTAAAGATTCTTACCATCTTACGGCTATGCTTAATGTATACCTTAGATCCATCATCATGGGAGTGAAATTATTAAGCGGGACTGCCTAGATATTGTATATGCTTTAATTTACATTGTTTATTTAATCAAAATGAATCCAAATTTTGACATAAAATGTCTTTACGAAAAAATAGGAATCACGTGATGTGTATTAGCTTCCACTATAGGACGAGTTTAGGTCGTTACATGTGTAGCGCGAAGACGCTAATATTAGTACCCGAGTAGAGACTTGCGCAATATACATAAATAGGAGAGCTTCGAGTAGCTACGAGAGTGATGGCGTAAACTCGCCCTATAGCGGAGGCTGATTAATACTCGGAAGAATGTAATCTAACCAAGTCGGCTGGGTCGAAATCGGCCAAGTGACCAAAAATCTTGCCAGAAAATATACTGCCGAATGCATTTACATATACTGATTAGGTAATAGTGAATTTATTGCTCAAATTGCTATAAAAACATGATCTTCTGTACATATTTATTATTAATTTGCGATAATGGCATTTGCGAGATTGCAAAATCTGTTTTTGTTTGGGAGGTCTCCTTCCAGTCCGCGATAGAGTTCAGTGGAATGCCTCCAATCACAAAAGAGCTTTAATTGGCCGTCCAACTTAAGAAGGTGGTCTAACCTCATTTTAGTTCTTACGTTTTGGGTCATTTTATGTTGCTTGGACGTACGACAATACAATGACTTGTCAGCGATCTACCATGGATATCACAAAATATGAAAAAGCTAATCGAACAGAAACATAGAGCATACAACACAGCCAAGAAGAGTGGGAAAGCAAAAGATAAGGAGAGGTGACAACAAACACGTAGACAAGTACACCAGAAATTATGCTCTTCATATCAAGACTACATCACGAACACGCTTAACCCCGAAGATGACAAAAGCAGCAAAAAAGCTATATCAAATCATGGCGTCAAGACACTGTAGGCATCAGCACCTTGAGACATCATGGACAAATCATTACAGATTCTAAACAGAAAGCGGAGGCATTGAATGAACAATTCACATCAGTATTCACCAGGGAAAACCTCAACAACTTCCCATCTAAACCATCCTCATCATACAACAGCCTCAGCAACATCCAGATAACATCACAAGGAGATGAAAAAGCATTGCAAAGACTGAAGCCATCTACAGCAGCAGGCCTTGACCAAATTCCAGCAAGAATCCTGAAAGAAACATCTAGCCAAATAGCACCAATCCTTGCCTCTTTATTTCAACAATCACTGAATCAGTCTACCATACCATCAGACTGGAGACAAGCCAACATCACACCAATCTTCAAAAAAGGAGACCGAACAAAAGCATCCAATTACAGGCCTGTCTCACTAACATCTATTGTATGCAAGTTACTGGAACACATCATAGCCAGCCAGACCATGCAACACCTAGACTCGAACGACATACTCCATCTTAACCAACATGGATTCCAATCCAAAAGATCATGTGAGGCTCAGCTTATCATCATAACGGATGACCTCACCAAATGCCTAGACCAACAGAAACAAGTTGATGTAGCAATGCTGGACTTAGCCAAAGCGTTTGATAAGGTGCCACACAAGAGACTACTCTAAGAGTCAAATTAGTTTCAAAATAATCAACAGAATAAGTATTACAAAATTTAGTTCTTTAAAGATTTGTCTGTGAAAGGGTTAATCTTTAAATCATTCCTATATAATGTTGGATTTCTTTATTTATATATTAATGCACAGTGAAATTAGTTTCAAAATAATTTAAATTAATTTACCTGGAGGTTCTTGCTGCATTAGGCTGCAATAATTTGCAGTCAAATTTGTTTTTAAATATTTAAAAAATAATTTCATAGGCATATTATACTAATTATAGGGATAATAGCCCTACATATACCATTCCAGTAATGTTTTAAAAAGTCTTCTGTTTCTAAGATATTGATTCTTTGAGGTCATGGAATTTGTTAATTTTAGTCATGGAAAGTCATGGAATTTCAAATTCTGAAAAGTATATAAACCCTGTTGCGGAGTGCAAGATGCCATTAACATTTGACTCCGCGCGGTGGAATGGGGGTCAAAAGGCCAAATTTTAACATGCGGAAATTGATTGTAACGCATCTCTGAAACCATTTGACAGAATTCAAACACATTTAGTATGTGAGTTACCCATACAAATATGGAGTTCATGAGGACATTTGCATTTGGCCCCACCCCTAGTGGTGGGTGATGGGTGTCAAAAGGTTAAAAAATTGATTGTAATTCAACTCCTCCGAAACCGTTGAACAGAATTCAACCAAATTTGGTATGTGAGTTACCCATATCAATGTGGAGTGGATGAGCACATTTACATTTGGCCTCATCCCTTTTCGGTGGTGGGATGGCGGTCAAAGGTCAAGAAATTAATTGTGATGCAACTCCTCCGACGCTGTTTGACGGAATTCAACCAAATTTGGTATGTAAGTTACCCATATCAATGTGGAGTGCATGATCCCATTTAGATTTATCCCCACCCCCAGTGGTGTGTGGGTGCAGTCCAAGTGTCAAGAAATTTATTGTAATGCAACTCCTCCGAAAACATTTGACGGAATTCAACCAAATTTAGTATGTGAGATACCCATATCAATGTGGAGTGGATGATTTACATTTGGCTCTGCCACCAGGAAAACTTCAAAGCAGTGAATGTGGGGATTTGCGATTACTCGTTATCGACTGATCAATCTAGTTGAAATTGTAGATGATCCGAAATCCAATTTGGCCACCAGCCACTGGTGGCTATCTTGAAAAGTGATTTCCAGACGATAACTCCATGCCTGTTTAGCGAATCACGTTGAAACTTCATAGGATGATTGGTCTATGTCTGATAGCTCTCATTTATTGATTTGTCATCATGTCGTGGTATTACATGTATGTGCCGTTTGTGGAGCTCTTGTTGTGTTAGTGCTAAGGATGATTGCTGCATTGGTCAATAATGATAAGGAAGGGTACTAACAACATACTGATGGTGCAGCCCATGGTGGCCTTTCTAGCTGGACTGGTTAGTACCCCCAGTAAGGACCATTGCCATCTGTCTATGGCAACAGTTATGGTTGCCTGATGGACCAATACTTCTTGTTGTGCAATAATTAATCTAAACATGTTTACAGTTCCTTACCAGCTAGGTGAGCACTGTGGCCCTTGGAACATTTATTAGCTCACCTGGCTTTAAGTGAGCTTATGCCATTGCGACTGTCCGTCCGTCCATCAACTTTTTCTTTAAACAACTTCTCAAGAACCGCTTCAATTATATTTGGCAGAAAGCATCCTTAGGGCATAGGGATGCACGTTTGTTCAAACAAAGTCGATCGGCCAATTTTGGCTGGTGGCCATCTTTGATTTGGCAGATTTTTAGAAACATCTTTAAAAATTTTCTCTGAAACCGCTTGGTGGATTGATGCAAACCTCATGAAATATGATCTATGGCAACAGCTGAACCAAGTTTGTTCAAGGAACTTGATTGGTTAAATGGTTCGGTGCCCATCTTGTTTGACCTAGTTTTAGCGAAAAAGACTCCGAAGCCGTGGAAGGGATCGGGCAGAAATTTGGCAGATATGATTAGGGAATAAGGGCCATTAAAGTTTGTTCAAGGGAAGTAGATGCCTAAAAAAACCATGGCCGCCGTTGGCCAATCAAAATATATCATGTTTGGCAGCCATATTGGATTTTTTTATTTGATGGATTTTGAGGCCAAAATTGGTTTTAGATGTGTTTTTGGATATTCTGATCTCAAAAAATGCAATTTTCGAAACCGTCAGATAAACGGTTTGGCGGCCACCTCTTTTATCATTTTCCCGCCAAAACCTCCCATACTAAAGCAATGGGAAATTTAAAATGTGTTCTCAAGAACTGCTGGGCCGCTTTCACTTATATTTGTCAGGAAACATCCTTAGGGCATCGAGATTTAAATTTGTTCAAACGAAGCCGATCGGCCTATTTTGGTCGATTTTTAGAAATGTCGTCAAAAATGTTCGCCGAAACTGTTTGAGCAATTGATTCAAAACTCATAAAATATCAATTAGAGCATGAGCTGAACCAAGTTTGTTCAAGGGAACTTGAATGGTCAAATGGTTGGGCGACCATCTGGGATTGCCTGGTTTTCATGGAACCGACTTCGTCTCCAGAGGTGCTGAACGGATTGGGCCGAGATTTGGGAGATGATATTGATGACTAAGGACCATTAAAGTTTGTTCAAGAGAAGTTGATACATAAAGAAACATGGCCTCTGTTTTCTTGTTACAAGTCTGCGTAACTCGTTAACTTATTGTTAATGACCATTCTAGTTGAAATGCCTATGATCCAGGTTAGCGATACAGGCCCCTTGAGCATATCATATAGAATCGCTTAAAATAATTTAATGAAACTTTGTAGGTGACTTCTTTATGACTGGTACATGTTCCTTTTGAAGGATTCACCTTCATAGGTCCAAAATTTTGGGTGAAAATTGGCTTTTTAATGCAAAAGCTAATCATTTTTGTCAGTGTTCTCATAAACAGCATAACATACAGAATTACTTAAAATAATTTAATGAAACTTAGCAGGTAGCTTGTTTATGATGGATACAGGTGCCTTTTGGAGTATTCACCTTTATAGTTCAAGATTTTGGCCTATCCGGTTTAAAATTTAGCACTGAAATGACTGTTGAGCCAGTCAATTCAGTGGTTAGTTTTTAAAAATAATCTCTCGATCGGCAAATGAACATTTCTCAAGACCATTACAGAAATTGTTTTTGACCGATTTAAATATTAAAGTGTTAATTCAATATTAATTGTGCTCTGTTTTTTCTAGAGTCACCCAGCTGTTGTGGAAGCGGGGTTAAAGGCACTGAAAACACATGGAGCTGGTCTCAGCTCTGTCAGATTTATATGTGGTACACAAGTGAGTAACAGTGTTAACACTTATCCCCACAAACCAGATAGGGCAAATTCTTTATAATATAAGGAACGTTCTGCTAAATATTTTAATTTAACTGGGAGCTTGCAGGTTCCAGTCAAATTAGTTTCAAAATATTGAACAGCTACCCTGTATAGTTGTCTTGTGAAATTCTTTATGATTTAAGGAACATTCTGTTAAATATTTTAATTTGACTACTGTTGCTGTGTTGTAGCCTATAGCTGCAACAGGCTCCAGTCTAATTAGTTTCAAAAATATTGTACGTCTTCCCTGTATATTTGTCTTGCATATTTGTCTTGTAATTGAGACATGGAATTTCAAGGGTTAATCTTTAACAGAAATTAGCCAAAATATATATATCTTTTCAAAAGTCATGAAGAATCACCTTACATTGCACATTAATTACCTTCTTTAGTATCATGTTACAGGTAATTCTATTAACACTACAGACCACGCACAATGAATACTTTATGATATAAGAAATACTCTGTTAAAAATTTTGAAACTTAGTTGACTGGAAGCTGTTCTAACATACCCCCTATCAGATGATGGTGTCACTTATTTGTGGTTTGGCTAAAGAGTCTTAATCTGTATCACTCTGATGTCAATATTCAATTTTTTACGGAGTCAATATCAAAGAAACTGGTGTACATTTTTCAACAATTTTGGTGGAAGATGTTGCTGTCTACGATACGACAGCACCATCTCCCACCAAATTTGTTGAAAAATTAACACCAATTCATCTTTTAAATTAATTTGAAAATTTAGTAAAGACACCAGAGTGTTAAGGGTTAAAAGATTTGTTTAAAATTGAAAAGTATGACAATTATTGGGACTTGATGACCAATGTAAATAATATCACTAGTTAATTTTATTTTGTTTTGGAAACATTGTAAGTTATTTCGTAGGTATACTGTAGTTGTTTTTATGTGTTTGTTTAAATAGGATATTCATAAAGAATTAGAAGAAAAGGTCTCAAAATTCCATGGCAGAGAGGATGCCATTTTGTACAGTAGTTGTTTTGACGCTAATGCTGGTGTGTTTGAGGTGCTTTTGAATAGTGATGATGCTATTCTCTCTGATGAACTGAACCATGCGTCTATTATTGATGGGATACGTTTGTGTAAGGCCCAGCGTTACAGATACAAGCATAAAGATATGGCAGGTGAGTTTACTTTGTAGTTTTTAACACTCAGTAATTAAAATATTTTCATCTTAAAACAACCATACAGGAAAGCTATTGAATATTTTGAAAATAATTTTACTTGAAACCAATATGGAGAAAATGTTTTTCCTCAAGTTTATTTCAAAACGTGTGATGAAATATTCTTTACAATAGGCGGGCGTGATTTTTTATACCCTGCCAAAAAAATTGGTGTGTTATGTGATGGTGTTTACAGGTGCCCGGACAGGTGGCAGAGTGGTTTATGCACGATAACTCCATTAACTCATGGTGAAATTGTTTTCAAAATAAACAACCGGAATAAAGTATATAATAATTATTGTCATGAGCTTTTGTTAGACTCTGAAAAAGTACCATTTATAAAGCTTGCACACAGTTATATTAGATGTCTATTGTCTTGGATTCCTTCACATGTCTTATTTTACCAGCTCAGAGACAATGTTTACATGGTGGAATGATTGATAATGAACTGGTAATATAGTCAATGAACGCATACATTGTCTTTTAGTGCATCAACAGATATGTTTACTTTAACTCAGTTCACACTGGTGTCAGGGAGTTAAGTACTACTACTACTAGTGTTGGTCCGATTAGTCAATTTGATCGATGATTGATTGGTTTGCGTGTTCAACCAACCGATCGATCGTGATTTCAGAAATCGATTTTGTTTGTTTATAAATTGACTTTATTAATATATTTTAACTGGTCAAGCTAGAAAACGAATACTTTTTGGAAAAGAATTAAAATTTAATTGTTACAACTATAGAGTATTACTCCTTAGTCCTATTATTTATTTATTCTTTCAGCACTGAAATAGTATGTTAATTTCAAAGCAACCATACCAATAACATGTTGAATATTTTGAAACTTATTTGACTGGGAGCTGTTGCTGCCTGAGGCAGCAAAAGCTTCCAGTCAAATTAGTTTCAAAATATTCAACAGATTATTTCTTAAATTATTAAGAATCTGTGATTCCTGAGACTTGGTTTGAAAGGGTTAATTATCCTTGAACATGCTATAATTACTGCATTCAAAATTGGTAAAAAATGAGAACCGATTATGATCAATCATTAATTGATCATCGGTTAGTATATAAAATCAATCATCGATCACAAAAATAGTACCAATTCCCAACACGAACTACTACAGTATTAGTAGACAGATGTGGATAGTTTTGAAACATGGTTTTCTGATAGCTTTTGTTGTCTTAGATAGTAGCACCTTACATAAACATTGTTTATAAAATGTACACCATTGATTAATTCAGATTAAATGGAATTTAAGAATCTATTTTCAGTGGTTTGACACTTTAACACTCATATCCGCTAAAACGCCTTCTGCAGTGGCCATGAGAAATGTGCATTTGCAGACCAAGAGAAGACTATTTTTGAAAATTTACGATGGAAATGACTGGCTCAATAACCGAAGCAGTCATTCAAGTGGTAAATCTTCAAAAATAATTTCTCTGTGTCTCCAAATGCATATTTTCTATACGAAAAATGTAAATTTCTTGAATAAATTTGAGGGTCAAATGTTAAACCTTTAATACTCAAGGTTTGTCAAAATAAATTAAAACTGGCTGAGTGAATGTCAATGGCAGGCCAAGATAAGCCGATTTTTGAAAATTTACCACTGGAATGGCTGGCCCGATTATCACGTTACTCATTGATGCGACAATACTCCTACTCACTACACCATCACAGGACCACAAAACCTGCAACGATAAAGAGTAATTAGACCAAGTGGTACATGAATGAGACTGTTTCTACTTCTGTCATGTCTTTTACTCGCTTGCGAGGTGCTCCTGTATATGGGAATGATTCCCGAAATGAACTGAACATTGATTGCAATGGTAAATTAAAAAAAAAATTTTCTCTTGGCCTGCAAATGTATTTGAAAATTTACAAATGGAATCAATAAATACCTTTATAATCATGTCAGCCATTCCACTGCTAGGCAGATTTTGGCGCGCTTGCCCACTAAAGGGGCTGTCTTCAATAGCTTGGTATACAATAGAGGAAGTTTTAGCTATGCTCTGCCCATTTCTAGTTACGCTCCACCCATGCTTTGACCGTGTTGGGATCGATCAATCCATGAACTCCTTGACTATCAATTTCGAGAAAACTATACAGGTAAGCTGTTGAATATATTGAAACTAATTTGACTGGGTGCTGTTGTTGCCTATGGCAGCACCAGCGCCCAAGCAAATTAGTTTCAAAATATACAACAGCTTTTTAATAATAAAGAAAAATTAGTAACCTCTCCGCGATGTAGAAATTGTTTGAGTGTAGCTTTCGTGACCATCTCGGTCACTTCTTCAGCACTAACTGACGGTCGCTGGCAACGTCACTCTGATCAGTTCTTGTGGAGTCACGTGACAGCATGGACTGGTAGACTGCTGGTATACGGTATCCCTCGTCTCGGTTCATGGTTGGTTGATGTTTATAGATTTCTATGGCCTCTAGCTTTCCGTTTAAATAAGTTGATCTCGATGTTGATGACCGAGGCACTGCTGACGGGGATGATGTGGCCAGTGGATTCTGTGTGTTCTGCCACAGCTGAGTTGAAATTGATTTTAAGATGTTCTTTGACTCTGGTGCTGAGAGGCCTTTTGGTTTTGCCTATATATGTCCCCTCACATTGGTCACATTTTACAAGATCGAATGTGACCAATGTGAGGGGACATATATAGGCGAAAGCCTTCATTATTCCTTTATTAACTAAATTTTGTGAAAAATCAATATTTTGCTTATTGAATGTCCGTTTACAGGCCAAGTAAAGGCTATTTTTGAAAATTTATGACATGAATGGCTGGCTCTGTTACTGAGTCAGTCATTCCTGTAGTAAATTTTCAAAAATAGTCTTCACTTGGCCTGCAAATGGACATTCCTCAAGACCACTGCAGAGGCTGATTTTGGCCAGCTTCAGCATAACAGAGTTAATGTGTTCTTATACTTATAGCATAGATTTAACCTATTTTACTGACCACTTTGTGATGCTTAAGTTAACTTCTTAGTGGTCAAATTTGTTCACAAAATGTCTAATCTTCTTATAGTGATGCCCCTATGTAGATCAAGAGAAGCCTATTTTTGAAAATTACACACTGAAATTTCTGAATGTGTTATGAAGCCAGTCATTGCAGTGGTAAATAAAATAAAAATGTCTCCCCTTTAATTGTGAATGGGCATTTCTCAAGATGACTGCAGAACCCTTTTTGACCATTTGAAGGGTAATCTACTATGTGTACAGTCTTACAAATGGTTTATTTGACCAGGACCAAATTATTTTTGACACTATTAAATTTATCTAATTAATTTTGTGGTCTGCAATATATAGTAATATTTTATCACACTTTTAATAACATACTTGTAATTATTTATGTTGAAGATTTGGAGCAAATGCTTAAAGAGAGTCAAGGTTGTCGACAAAGACTGGTAACCACAGATGGTGTCTTCAGTATGGATGGCAATATCACACCACTTCGGTACATGTTTGCTGATCGACTTTTAATATCTAATGTTATAAAATTTACATACATGTATATAATTAGAAAATTATAATAATACTGTTGTTTTAGTATGAATTTAAAACTCTGATTGTAATCATAAGAATGGTAGTTATTTTTACATTTAAAATATCAAAAAGATAACGGGGTACTCGGCTTCATAACATTTGACGAGTTCATGTACGATATAGCTCAGAAATTAACTTGTTTCCAAAACAAAATAAGACGTACTATTGATTTTTTTTAAACATAATTGAACTGGAAAACATTGCTAGCTAAGGCAGCAGTGTCTTCCAATCAAATGGACCTTTTTAGTTTTAGCTATGCCCCACCAATCTCTAGCTACGCTCTAGCCACACCTCGCTCGTGCTGGGATCAATCGATCCCCGACCACCCTGACTCAATTTCCAGAAAACTATACAAGTAAGCTGGTGAATATTTTGAAACTAATTTGACTGGTTGCTGTTGCTGCAACAGCGCCCAGTCAAATTAGTTTCAAAATATTCAACAGAATGTTTATAAAGTAGTAAAGATATACAATTCGTACAGAGTGTCAGACTATTAAATGTTTATGACAGACTAAATCGAGTCATTCATGCTATAATTGATAATGACATCATCCTACACATTACGTAGTTGATTATGACATCATATGATGGATGGATAAACTGGAAATGTCCATTATGCTCAAAATATTCAACAGAACATTTCTTACATTGTCTTCAAAATTGTACTAGCTAACATCCTTTTGGAATCATTTTGGAAACATTTTAACTTATTTATGAGGTGTACTGTATCAGTGTTTATCTATTACCTTTTGAAGGTGTGATAGAAATCTGAAAGGCACCATGCGTTGATCTACTAGGTACATAACAATTAACCCTTTGATGCTTGAAGTAGGTAAAAAAAAAAGATTCTCTTGTTAATGTCCATTTTCAGCCAGAAATATATTTTACAAATTTTAGCACTGGATAATCAGAAGAATGCCGTTGGGTAAAGTGTCTATTTTCTAAACAATGTTGCTAAAAGCTGTAGCTGTTGCATTTTATCTTTTGAACCCAGAATTGGCACACCTCTTCGGGACTATATGTGCAAGGTTGCACCCAAGTTTGGAGAAGATCCCTCCAGTAGAACCAGCACTATTAAAATGTTTTAAAAGCAACAACAACAAGAAGTACTTAATGCTCGCATTAAACCTTGCGTTTAGCGACGCGGGTAAAAAAAAAGAATTGAATTTACTCCTGATGTAATAATATTGAAAATACTCCAAATATAATAATATTAAATTTACTCCAAATATAATAATATTGAATCCCTGAATTGCTTCCATTATTCATCTGCCTTACCCGCTTAATGGTCAAATTTGATCAAGAAAATCTAAATATTGGCTTATTGACTGTCCGTTTGCAGGCCAAGAGAGGACTATCTTTGAAAATTTACCACTGGAATGATTGCCTCAGTTATCGAGCCCAGCATTACAGTGGTAAATTTTGAAAAATAGTCTTGGGGAACGTCCATTTGCAGGTCAAGAGACTATTTTTCAATCATATCAGCCAGTCATTCCAGTGGTAAATTTTCAAAAACAGGATTGTCTTGCTCTGCAAATAGATATTTTAAAACACATTTCAGGGTTAAAGGGTTAACCCTGTTTTTCCTGAAATCCAGTTAGCTGCATTTCGGCGTAACCATATAGGTAAGCTGTTTAATACGTTTAATAGTTTAATATAATTCGACTGACAACTAATGCTTCTGTCAAATTAATGTCAAAATCTTCAAGAACATATTTGTTACATATTAACTCTTTCTGTGATTAATCCTACATATCTCATTTTCAAGCTAACCGTACAGGAAAATATGTTGAATGTTTTGAAATTAATATGACTGAAAGCTTGCGTAAGGCAGCAACATCTTCCAGTCAAATCAATTTCAAAATATTCAATAGTATAAGTTTTATGTCGTAAAGAATATATTTTTTCTGGTCTTTGTCGGTGATGAATCTGTTCCGCATCGTTTGGAGTCACCTAGATGTTCTGGTCATCTTTATAGAAACATATTTATATTACATCTACATTTCCGCTTTCATATTTTAATGTAGCTTTTTTTTTATTTCAGTACTATATGTGATTTGGCTGACAAATATAAAGCCATAGTGCTAATGGATGAAGCACATGCTACTGGTTTCTTTGGCAAAACTGGACGGTGAGTGAAACTGAAGCAATTTATAGTTTTCTATTGCAGTTTGAATTATTTGCTCATGGTAAAAATAAAACAAAAATTTCTTAGTAAATGTCCATTTAGAGGCCAAGAGGAGACTACTTTATAAAAATTACCACTCACAGAAACAAAATTTACAGGCAAGTGGGAATATGTTTATGAAAACCTCAATAATATAAGTGGTTCTTTAATACTCTAACACTCATAGCAGCGAAAAACGGTTTCTGCAGTGGTCTTCAGAAATGTCCATTTCCAGACCAAGAGATGACTATTTTTGAAAACTTACCACGAATGACTGGCTCAACACACTTCTAGCTTAGCTCCACCCATTTCTAGCTCAGCTCCACCCATTTCTAGCTCAGCTCCACCCACTTCTAGCTTCCAATGTTTTGTCCACTTTGTCTGCACATTTGAACCGATTTTATCGCCTTGAACCATGACTTCCCAGAATTAGAATTTCAAGGTGGCTAACTATTCAGGTCACCTGTTGAATATTTTGAAATATAGGCAACAGCTCCCAATTGAATTGGTTTCAATATCTTCAACAGAATGTTTAGTAAGTTGTAAATTCACCAAAGACATGCAATTCAGACCATTACTGTCGATTCTTTGCCTCTTCCATGTCGGTCCTACATCACACTAACAATATTTTGATTATGATGTCAGATACTTAAGTGGCAGATCTCTTCATTATAATACTGATAACATATCACTATTAACAGAGGTACAGAAGAATACTGGGGAGTTGAAGGAAGGGTCGATGTTATCAATTCAACACTTGGCAAAGCTTTAGGAGGCGCATCAGGTAGGTGGTATTTTACAGTCATTCATCAGATGCATTCATCTAAATACATGTATGCATAAGTGCTAAAGATACAGTGGTTACAATGTGCAATACATGGTCTCAACAAGTCCTGTGTGTGCAGTATTCTATTCCATTACCTATTCTATCTCATGTTCTGAGTTGATATTTAATTGATATCTAACCAGGGATATATAGCCCCAAAATGCAAGATGGCCCCCCCCCCCAAAAAAAAGTAGTCGTAGTGCATCCCATGGGACCCCAGAAAAACCTTGTACGATTATTAAATATTAATTAGTTTTGTAGGGTTTTGATCGAAATTAACCGTGAAGTCTAGCATGGGACACCATAATTCATAGTTGTGACTCTGTGGTACCTTCTAATTTTAGCATGGATGAGGAAAAACTGCATTGGAAGGCCAGATTTTCAGTTTGGGAACCACAGGTTTTCAGTTTGTGACCCCCAGATTTCAGCTTGGTACCTCGAGATTTCATGGTGTGGTGTCTCTGGGACTTCCAAAATTTAGATGTCATGAGAAACACAGGCACTATCCATCTAATACGTAGACATAGATTAGCTTAGATTATTCTGTTCAATACCTAGATAATTGAGTATATTATGAACTAATTAATACTGATTGAAAGTATCATCTTTGTTGGTTTAAATTATAATTTAACTCCAATTCTGGTATTGAATCTGCATAAATAATGTGCATTAAGCAATGATTCGAGATGAGACTGAGGTCACTGAGCATAATAATATTCCTACTCCATATCGCCCATCCATTCTATCGTGAAATCACTGAGTATTCTCTTTAAGCTTCATATACGTGTCTTGTCCTACATGACATGGAAGATGGCTTGACATACATGTAGTGATCCAAATATACTGTGTGCTGTGTGATAGGCCGACTTGTGATGCGTGACATGCTGGTACATGTATTACAAGACAAACAGGCTCGCTCAATGTGCACTCTGCAACCGCTCTTGTTTTAAGATATTATTAATTCAGATATATTGCTATTAATTATCTCCACACGTTTTGAAAATAAATATTGGGATATTGCAATTGCCTCAGTTCATCCATCTGACCATCCAGCTATCTCATCCAAAGCTGTTTGATAGAATGCAACCAAATTTGTTATGCGAGTTACCCATAGGATTGTAGATTACAGGGTAACCTGTATGGTGGATATAATAATATCATATGGTGGATATAATAATATAATATAACCTGTGGGTCTGAGGGTGGTGTCAAGTGGCCAAAAGTTTGTGAATGCATATGACATCAATTACACTGAGTTTTCAATGAATCTATTAACAAACTCACTATTTTATTTAATGTGTTTGCAGGTGGCTACACAACTGGTCCGAAGTTTGTAATTGATCTTTTGCGTCAGAGATCACGTCCTTACCTGTTCTCCAATGCTCTACCTCCTGCAGTTGTCGCATGTGCCAGTAAGGTCAGTCAGCTAATACCATTACTTTCTTCAAGCATGCACATCACACAGTACCAGGTTACAGCCAAATAATTTCAAAGTATCTGACAGTGTAAAGAGTTTGTTGTATGTGTGCCAGGGACCAACCTTTGAAATCATTAGCCAGTGAATTAGCCTGTTTTGGGATTTCATTAGCCAAATCTGGACTTTCTTAGCCTACCCTATCAATCCAATCCTTTATGATCCCGCTAGATCTTAAGGCTAATAACCAAGTAAGAGATTACCAGCAGGTCATGTAAGAAATAAAATATTGGATAGAATTATATGTGTCATCATGGTTTAAGAGGAACTGACCTACCAACATACATGTAAAATCATTAACCAGTGAATTAGCCTATTTTGACATTTTATTAGCCAACCATGAAAATTATTCTCAAAAGCGAATTGTCGAATTGGTACATCTGTCCCTGGTGTGTACAATGTTACGGTTTTTCTCTGTGGTTACCTTAAAATTGAGATCATACTGTTCTTTCAGGGTTGAAAATGTGGTTATATATTAAACATTTTGATGCTGAACTGCCAGATGTAAACAACTCTGTATTTATGATAACGATTCCGCATTTTGATACAAAGGTTACTAACAGCTGATGGGATTTTCAAAATAACATTAATATTCTTTTGAGCCGTTCTTGACATTTCTTTACGAGAGGATAACTTGTATTACATACTTTTCTTTTCCCATTATTCACTTTTATAGGTCCAATATTCTGGGTGGAAATGGGCTTTTTGATGCAAAGACTCATGATTTTGGTAAATTTCCTACAGAATCGCTTAAAATAATTTAATGAAACTTGGCAAGTGGCTTCTTTATGATGGATAGATGTACCTTTTGAAGGATTATGTTTATATGTTCAATATTTTGGGTGAAAATGTCAATTTCCTCGTAAACAGCATATCATACAGAACTGCTGCAGATATTTTAATGAAATTTGATGTATGCCTCAGTTATGATACGCAGATGTGCCTTTTGAAGAATTCATCTTTATAGGTCCAATATTTTGGGTGAAAATGGGCCTTTTAATTAAAAAAGCTTACAATATTTGTCAATTTCCTCGTGATCATACAGAATCGCTTAAAATAATTTAATGAATCCTAGTATGTGCCTTAGGTATGATATGCAGATGTGCCTTTTAATGGATTCACCTTCATAGGTCCACGATTTTGGGTGAAAATGGGCTTTTTAATGCAAAAACATGATTTTTGTCAATATTCTCGTAAACGGCATATCATATGGAATCGCTTAAAATAATTTATTGAATCTTTGCAGGTGGCTTCTTCATGATAGGTAGATATTCCTCTTGAAGGATTCACCTTCATAGGTACAAAATTTTGTTTGAAACTTGGGTTTTTAATGCAAAAACTAACAATTTTGGTCAATATTCTCGTAAACAGCATAAAGTACAGAATCGCTTAAAATAATTTAATGAAACTTAGCAGGTAGCTTCTTTATGATGTGTAGAGGGCCCTTTTAAAATATTTTGTATTATTTTTAAATTTCTTTTTGTTTTTTATTTTTAATTTTTAAATTAATTAGGTTTTGAATAAAATTGTTACCTGCTACATAGAAAAAGGTATTTTCAGTGATTGAAACCCCCCCCCTTGAATCAAACATTTTCTAGTTTTGTTCGCATTTCTGTTATTAAAAGTTTACTAGCTTTTCTTTGTATGATTGTGGCTCGCATATTTGCGTGCCATATGGGTATAATTTTGTGGACCAACTGCCATCTGTCAGATCCACTATGTAAATTTTTAAACTAACCATAAATTTATTTCCGAAAAAAACCCAAACTATTTCACCGCGCAGACTCCATCATCACAGAAACATCAGACAAAAAAGAACATCATCACATCCAACAGTCTCCTAGCCAATGGTTACACTTCGTGGATGAGAAAACCACCTCCCCCACCTCGTAATAAACAACCAGATTTCGAAAAACTTCCACTAGCCTGTCAACACCTTAAAATCACAATTAGGAAGACCCAACGATAAACTGACCACAGATGAATGCTCTGGAGTCATCTACAAGATCGAATGTGACCAATGTGAGGGGACATATATAGGCGAAACAAAAGGCCTCTCAGCACCAGAGTCAAAGAACATTTTAAAATCAATTTCAACTCAGCTGTGGCAGAACACACAGAATCCACTGGCCACGTCATCCCTGCCAGCAGTGTCTCGGTCATCAACATCGAGACCAACTTATTTAAACGGAAACTTAGAGGCCATAGAAATCTACAAGCATCAACCAACCATGAACCGAGGCGAGGGCTACCGTATACCAGCAATCTACCAATCCATGCTGTCACGTGACTCCACAAGAACTGACCAGAGTTGCCAGCGACCGTCAGTTAGTGCTGAAGAAGTGACCGAGATGGTCATGAAAGCTACACTCAAACAATTTCTACATCCTGTAGAGGTAACTAATTTTTTCCTTATTATAACCATAAATTGTTGAATACTTTGAATCAAGTTTGACTATAAACTGTTGCTGTCTTAAGTAGCAACAGCCCCTAGTAGATTGTCCTTCAAAATAGGCAGCACAATATTTCTCATCAGTCAATTTCAACTCAGCTGTTGCAGAACACACAGAATCCACTGGCCACATCATCCCCGTCAGCAGTGCCTCGGTCATCAACATCGAGACCAACTTATTTAAACGGAAACTTAGAGGCCATAGAAATCTACAAGCATCAACCAACCATGAACCGAGGCGAGGGCTACCGTATACCAGCAATCTACCAATCCATGCTGTCACGTGACTCCACAAGAACTGACCAGAGTTGCCAGCGACCGTCAGTTAGTGCTGAAGAAGTGACCGAGATGGTCATTAAAGCTACACTCAAACAATTTCTACATCCCGTAGAGGTAACTAATTTTTTCCTTATTATAACCATAAATTGTTGAATACTTTGAATCAAGTTTGACTATAAACTGTTGCTGTCTTAAGTAGCAACAGCCCCTAGTAGATTGTCCTTCAAAATAGGCAGCACAATATTTCTCATCAGTCATGCCGCAGCAAATCTTTCATAGCTGAGCTGAAGGGCTGAAACGGAAAGGCTTGGTCGTGAGATGTGATCTTAATGTACAGTTATTATAAACTAAAATTAAAAAACCAGTAAAAACTGTACATGTGGAATGTGCAGTGTAAATTACGTGTTACTCAACTGCTAATGTTATAGGTGAACGTCATAGGCTCTTGGTCCTCTTGTTATTTATCAGTGTTATTGTTTATCAGGTGTTTGATTTGTTGATGGAGAGTTCTGAGCTGATAGAGAAAGTAGCAACCAATACAACACGCTTTAGAACACGCATGGCAGATGCTGGATTTGATGTCAGAGTGAGTACCCCAGGATAACGTTAACAATGTATCAGTATCATGAAACCATGGCCACCATTGACCAAACAAGATTGTACTTTTTTGTTCGTTAATGCATTTGCGAGGGAGGTAACTGTGTATATATTAATTGAACCAACAAAAAAATGACTTGTTGAGAACCACTGAACAAATTTCAACGAATTTCGGGGAGCAAGTTTCCTTCCATTATCGGGATCCAGGATTGTTCAAATGGAGCTGATTGGTTGATTTAGTTGGCTGTCATCCTGTTGTCAAAATTTTTTGTAATGTGACATGGAATGAAATTTATGAATTTTAAATTTCAGTTGTTTAAATATGAAATAAGATAAAATGTAATATATTTATAAACGATGTGTTTCCAGGGTGATCCTGAACACCCTATTTGCCCTGTGATGTTGGGTGATGCTAAACTGGCCACTGAATTTTCTGATAAAATGCTTGGTGAGTCATAATTAAAGTATAATTACTACTTGACCAGTATAGCTCATAAAGAAGTTAACACATTTTCCGAAATTAAAACGTAGTAGAAATGTTCTGTTGAATATTTTGCACATAATTGGATTGGAAGACACTGCTGCCTTAGGCAGAGAGAGAGAGGCCTTAGGCAGCCAATGTCTTCCAATCTAATTATGTTCAAAATATTCAACTGCACATTTTATTTTGTTTTGGAAACATTTTAAATTATTTCTCAGCTGTACTGTAGTGTATCATTTATCTCTCCCACCTCCATCCCTGAAAAAAGATAATCCTGTTGCTTATTATTAGCTAATTATCTGAAGGGAAATGTGACCATAAGTTATCTCCCTTTTTCTAAATAATCTATTAGGTAATAAGGAAATATTAGTTACCTCTCTGGTATCTGTATCGGGTTATTGCACCATGCTACACTTTCTGTAGTCACTTGTTCCAATCACATATATCACATGTTCATAGGCACATTTAACCCTTTAATGGCTAAGCTGGACTAAAATGGCTTTGCAGTGGTCTTGAGAAATGTCCATTTACAGACCAAGTGAGGACTGTTTTGAAAATTTCCTACTGAAATGACTAACTCGATAACTGAGCCAGTCGGTCCAGTGGTAAAATTTTCAAAAACAGTCTTGATCTGATAATTGACAGTTTTTAGCCCAGTTTGACCATTAGAGGATTAAAGATGGTCCCCTTATTCTTGATATTTTGCGAGAAAACTGGGTAAATATAAATAGTCATTCCTACTCTTACATGGTACCACCATTGAATCTAGGGTCATTGTAGCCAGGATAACACAGCAGGTTTTAGTTAATGAACCAACTCATGCCATATTGTCATTGTACTATAATCTCACACTGATGTCACATCTGATGAAGTGAAGAGGATTTTATTTGTAGTGTTTTACAATAATCTTAATTTATATGATGTAATGAGATTCAAACTAAATAATTAATAAAGTACTGTAATTCTACTAACATTAGTTTACTAGAGCATGTGATTTTCAGAACCGCTTGTGAAATTATTGATTTGAGTGATTACGATCGATTGTTTAAGAATAATCGTGGTTACTCGATCAATCAGCCTAGTGTAAGGGAGTTAGCTGACATTGGCGTAGATTAGATTACTGTACGATGTGAAACACTGATGCGTTTTATCCAAAAGACAAAACCTCAGTAATGATTATGACGTCATTAATCAAATGATTACCGGATATTTTATTGCCAAAACGCTTAACCCAAAATGGAAGCGATAGAAAAGATGTCTAGGGGCAGCTAAATGATTTCCATTTTATTAGAAGGAAAGATTATAGGACCGATTTGAGGTGAATTCCAACACTTCCTTATCTTAGCTCGACGTATGGAAGAGTAATCTGCATTAGCATTTGAACTTTAACCTATTGATTTAAAAGATGGTGGTAATTAAGAGGAAATTAACAAAGACAGATTTGAAAAAATATTCATTCATTCTTGCTTACTTTCTGATCTCTGTTGTATAGTCATAGCAGTATTGTACAGTTGACATAATTGTTAGAATTGATATATTATATGAATATAAATGATTCTGTTGAAGTAGGATTTCAAAATTTATAACTACTGAATTCCTCAATGTGCGTTACCTTACATTGAACATTCGTAAACTAATTTGACCCAAAACAAGAACCCTAATCCTTGAACTCACATCTAGATCGAAACGACAATTATCAATCTATATTGGATTGATCCTGGTTGATCCAATCCCTGCTCTTTCTTTGAGTCTTGATATCAATCACATCAAATCGATTTTTCGATCCGATTTCATTTATATCAATCTTCAAAGAATATCACAGACGATTTAGTTCACTTCAGAAATCATAAATGCTCAAAATTAATGGAAGATGAGATCCAGGTACATCCACTATCCAAGTTGAAAATGATCCCTATTCGATCTGAGCCATGTAGACCACTATCAACTACTGAATCATTTAGAACCTGGGATGGATATTGACCATCGGATAATCACTTGACTTTATGGCAGCATGTATGATTTTATGTCGATAAACTTAAGAATTAATGGTTCTTGGCTCAGAATCTAACTTTGAAAATATCAACCTAATTAAAGTGGTAATATTAAGGACAACAATCAATATAGAATTTACATATAATAAATCAATAATATACGACCTGAATGTAGTATAGCGGTTGTAAATGCTCAACAGAAACCGTCATTTCTTTGTGGCTTGAAGACAAAAGAGTCCTGCTGACGAATGATCACGATACGAATTCTGATATCGTATTGAAGGTGACAGAAAGATGTGGGTGCACCCAGACGAACGCGTAACACAAAAATATAAACGACCGGAATTTATCTTACGACGTAGACGGATCTGAAAGGCTGAATAGGCCTGGCCACGGGCCGCCAGAAGCTAAAGATGTGATGGATTAGTGAACGGCCAGAAGCTGGTGATCTGACCCACAACCACGTTAACCAGGAGCTGGTTATCTGGTGATAGTTAATGATGACCAGGGGCTGGAGACCTGGTTACGGACAATATTATTAGAAGCTGGAGATCTGGTCATTGATGATACTACCAGGAGCTGGAGACCTGGCTACGGATGATATTACCAGGAGCTGGAGACCTGGCCATAGATGATATTACCAGGAGCTGGAGACCTGGCTACGGATGATATTACCAGGAGCTGGAGACCTGGCTATAGATGATATTACCAGGAGCGGGAGACCTGGCTATAGATGATATTACCAGGATATGGAGACCTGGCTGCGGATGATATTACCAGGAGCTGGAGACCTGGCTACAGATGACATTACCAGGAGCTGGAGACCTGGCTATAGATGATATTACCAGGAGCTATGCGGACGACGATTATGATGACCCAAAGTCATGGAGAGATTCTTGAATGAAAGTTCATATAGTGCCCACAAACTAAAACGTATATTGACTGGATAAACGTGAATTAACTGTTAATGGGCCCTAAACTGAGATGGTGCCCATATCTATTTACGAATCTGTATGATGACTGCTTAATGCTGATAAACTCATTTTGATAAATGAACTTCACAATCGAAACTTTATTCTTTCAGCCACGCCAGTGTATATGGCCGGCGTAGAAATATATACACTTGAAACGATGGTTGCCTACATCACAACTTCGCTAAGGCGCGACTTACTCACGAAGGCCAACCACCGAATGCTCGTCGATACATTTTCAAAAACAGTTCTCTTGGCGTCCAAATGGACATATATATATTTGCTGAGCAAAATGTCAGTCTTCCTGACCGATTATATTAAAGAGTAATTACACAGTAGATTTGGAAATAGGAATGCAGTAGAAATTATTCATGATAATTTGATTATTAGCTCACCTGGCCAGAATGGCCAAGTGAGCTTATGCCATGGCGACCGTCCGGCGTCTGTCCGGCGTCCATCCGTCAACTTTTTCCTTTAAACGACTTTTTCTCAATAACCACTGGGCCGATTTCAATTATATTTGGCAGGAAGTATCCTTAGGGCATACGGATCCAAGTTTGTTCAAACAAAGCCGATTTGGCCAGTGGCCATCTTGGATTTTGGCCGATTTTAGGAAATGGCTTTAAAAATCTCTGAACCCGCTTGGTGGATTGATTCAAAACTCACGAAATATCATATAGGGCAAGAGCTAAAACCAAGTTTGTTCGAAGGAACTTGATTGGCCAAATGGTTCGGCAGCCATCTTGGATGACCTAGTTTTCGTGAAAACGACATTCTGCAGAACCGCTGAACGGATCGGGCTGAAATTTTGGGGATATTATTATGGGCCATTAAAGTTTGTTCATGAGAAGTTGATAGGTAAAAAACATGGCCGCCGTGGACCAATCAAATTTTAGCGTGTTTGGCTGCCATATTCAATTTTTTTATTTGATGGATTTTGAAGCCGAAATTGGTTTTCTTAACTCCGCTTACTTGTCAGTCAGCTGTCGTATAGCGATAACCCCATCCGTCCTCTGTATGTCCGTCCATCCATCTGTTTGTCCTCACAAACAATGGCGGCTCATTTTGTTATTTATTGATGGATTGACACCAAACTTGGT
Organism: Chaetoderma sp. LZ-2023a; assembly: GCA_034401795.1. Lineage (NCBI taxonomy): Eukaryota > Metazoa > Mollusca > Caudofoveata > Chaetodermatida > Chaetodermatidae > Chaetoderma > Chaetoderma sp. LZ-2023a. The sequence continues at coordinate 106,441,850 of CM067370.1, read as the reverse complement.
CACAATGTTAATGACGGCATCTAATATCTGTGTTGTGAAACTGAAACTGATAGGATGTCAAATGCCAGAGTTATCACTCCTTAAATATTTGCAGTCTCACTTTCATAGGGCAAATAATGGTTTGTTCCCACTGTCCATTGATTTATCACCATGTCAGATTTTATTGCCAAACTAGATATTAAATTCCAATTAACAGATTAACATTTCCAATGCTGCAGAAATATTTAAGATATGTATTATGTGCTCTGACATCTATGCTCTTAAAAATATTTGAAATGTATTTGATTGAAAGTTGTTGCTTCCTTAGACAGCAATGAAAGTTGTTGCTGCCTAAGGTAACAATGAATTTCAGTCAAATTGTTTTCTAAATCAACTCCAGCTCACCCTACCTCTGCTGCTAACTCGGTGATTCAGCCAGCTGAGCATGTGTTAAATGGATTGTGTGGTGGTGGGGGAATAACCTGCTATAAAGACCACCTACCTGCCTTTATAGATCATTTTCTTCAAATTGTATTTAAACCTCTAATAACTGTCTGACTGAGTAGACGACATATTCCAAAGGTTATATCTCTGAACCTGATAAATATTTTGAAAACAATTGAACTGAAAGTTGTTGGTGGCTAAACCAATGTTCCAGGTGAGCGATACAGGCCAATTGGGCCTCTTGTTTAATTTTTAATCATATAAATTCACGTTTTAAAAATTAATTACGATTTTCTATTTAATCACGTAATCGTGCAAGCCTATCGCTAACTTGTCTATTTCAGAAAGCGGCATTTATGTGATTGGATTTAGTTTTCCCGTCGTACCCAAAGGTAAGAGAGCCATTATTAACATTATTAAAATGCTATCAAATATATAGATACTCTGTTTATTAAATTATCACTTACAGTACCGCTAAAAAATAACTTAACATCTTTCCAAACCAAAATAAAACATGCTCCTGAATATTTTGAACATAATTGGATTGGAAGACTAATTTTCCGATCCAATGGAGGAATCCAGTTTTAGCTATATTCCTGCCAATCTTTAGCTAAGCTCCACACACAGTGTTAGAATCGATCGATTCCTGAACTCCCTGACTCAATTTTCAGAAAACTATACAGGTAAGTTGTTGAATATTTTGAAACTAATTTGACTGGGTGCTGTTGCTGCATATGTTTTAGCTATGCCCCACCCATCTTTGGCTAAGCTCCGCTTACACTTTACCAGTGTTAGGCTTGATCGATCCCTGAACTCTGTGACTCAATTTTCAGAAAACTACAGGTAAGTTGTTGAATATATTGAAACTAATTTGACGGAATGGATAGGCAGCAACAGCGCCCAGTCGAATTAGTTTAAAAATAGTCAACAGCATGTTTATTAAATAGTAGACGTACATATCACATAGTTGGTTATGACATGATTGATGGATAAACTGGAATCCTCAATTACATTCAATATATTCAACAGAACATTTCTTACTAACTAACATATTTCTCTTTCTTTGTTTTGGAGACATGTTAAGTTATTTATGAACTGTATTGTATGTTTAAATATATTGTCGATGAAATGCAATGATCCGCTATGTAGGCTTGCGCTATTGTTCGCTTTAATCATGAAGTTTGATTTATTTTTAAACTCCCGATTTTTACGAAGTAATTGAGGAAAAATCGGAAAATCGTCAAAAATTTCATGTTTGTTTAAAATCTGAAGTGTGTACTTTTCCGTCGCATTTTATCAATACATGAGTACAATTATAATTTATTCTCACGTGTGTTCATTGTGTTTATATCCTGCTGTGTCCTGCACCCATCGAATAATTACTAATCACAACGCAAAGCGCTACGATAAACAAGCTAACAATAGAGAGATAACACCTTTGTTGTTGAGAAAACCAGCTACTTACTCTGTCGAATCGTCATATAATTTTCTTTCTTTCGCTGCAGTCCCCGAGTCTGTCGTGAAATACCAAGTATATACTTAGGTGCAGAGTGTTAGGCAATAATCACTGAACTTAATTCTTTTTAATTCTTTTAGTAAGTTCGATTTATTTGTAAAATCGCGATTTTTACGATGTAATTGAGGAAAAATCGGAAAATCCTCAAAAATTTCATGTTTGCTTAAAATCTGAAGTGTGTACTTTTCCGTCAAATTTTATCAGTACATGAGTACAATTATAATTGATTCTCGCGTGTGTTCATTGTGTCTATATCCCGCCGTGCCATGCACCTGTCGATTAATTACTAATAACAACACAAAGTGCTACGATAAACAAGCTAACAATAGCGAGGTAACACCTTTGTTATAGAGAAAACCAGCTAGTCACTCCGTCGAATCGTCATATAATTTTCTGTCTTTCGCTGCAATCTCTGAGTCTGTCGTGAAATACCAAGTATATACTTAGTTGCAGACTGTTAGGCAGTAATCACTGAACATAATTCTTTTTAATTCTTTTAGTAATTTCAGGCGGTGTACTAATTTTTCCTTTTTGATTAGGTTATCATGCCTAATTAATGAAAATAAAGCAACAGCATTCCAGATTGTTGTATTATGAACTGTGCGTTCTGTTGATTACTCTTGAATGTAAATCGTACATTCTGAAAGCAACTATAAACTGCACTATAGGACGATTTTACGCCGTTACTCTCGTAGCTACTCAAAGCTACCATCCCATGTATGGGGATTGCGCAGTATCTCCCCGGGTAATAATATTAGCGTCTTCGCGCTACTCGGGTAATGACCTAAACTTGTCCTACAAGCTATAAGCGGAAGCCGATACATAACGTGATTTATATTTTTTCTTGACGAAATATTATGTCAAATTTTGATGAAATGAATTTTGATGAAATGAACGATGTTTATTAAACTATGCGCATTATTTTGGGCGGTCCCAATTAATAATTTCACTCTCGCGATGATGGATATAATATATACATTAAGCAGAGACATAGGATGGTAAGAATTTGTCGTATGAAATTGTGTTCTAATTTCGTACTATTTTTGTATCATCTATTTTAACTTTATCTAGAAATTCCAAGTCCTAGTTTTCGTGTCTTGTACCCCGGTTTATGCTTTTGGGAATTTGGACCTACGATTTAATCGAAAATCACAATTTCTTTTATAAAATCGATCGCAATGTTTCAAAGCAAAAATCGTGCAAGCCTAATGATATGTAAGTTTCCGTGTCATGTTCTGTGTAAAATATAGAAATATGTGTTTGAGTCATTGTACTGCATGTGGTGTGAAGAATAAACAGATGCACAGACAACAGATGGATTGATTATATATATATATATGTTACGACTTGAAATTATCCTGGACTAGTGCGCAGTGAATTATACCAGCCCTAAGGATTATGTATATGACTTTACTCTGCAATTTGGATAAAATTTTAACACAAGAAAGTGTGTGACCATGCACTGGGATTCCTTTTGGCGTGATCCCAAAAATATTGAAAAATCTGGGAAATCCGAAAACTTTGTACAATGTGATAAAAATGAGAAAGTACAAAAATGCACCACTTCTATTGTGCATCATATTCCTCAGATGACTTTGGTGTATAACTGGTCTTATTTATTATGTGTGTATGGGTTAGTATGTAAAATGTTACTACATGACCACGCTGGTCAATCATCTATCTATTAGTACAGCTCTGGAAAATTGTCCTAACCTTGATTTCAAGCCATATTATATCTGCACTTCTCATCACATTATCAATGCACAATCCACTTTGTTGATGATTCTAGGTCAGGCTCGGATTCGCGTCCAGCTCTCTGCTGCCCACAGTATTGAAGATGTTGACAAAGCAGTCGACGCATTCATCTCAATCGGCCGAAAGTTGGCTGTTATTAAGTGAATGAAAACTTCTGTCATTGAGTGAGTGAAAACTACATGTACAACAATCTTTATAGCTTTTACAACAATGATCAATATTTTTACAGAAATTGTATTTATATTAATACAAATTAGAGCCTTATTAATATGTTTAAAGAAGTTTTATTTTTATTCTACAAATATACTGTATATTAATATTTTTCCATACTCTACTATTAGTATTGACCAGTGGTCACACATATGCAAAGAAATCTCAGTTCATTGCTCAGAACTATGCACTATGTAGTTTGTAAGAGAACAGTCAAATCTGTTTAATGACCACCTGTCTTTTGTGGCCAATATATGTGCCTCTCTCAACCCTTTTTAAACTGTTAAGCATGCCAAAAATGGCCTCTGCAGTAGTCTTGAGTAATGCCCATTTGCAGACTAAGAGACAATTTTTTTGTGAAAATTTACCGCTGCAAAAAAGACTAGATCGATAAACAAGACACTCATTCCAGAGACAAATTTTCACAAATAATCTTGAAAAAATGTAAAGATTCAAGGTTTAAGACAGCTGGTTAGAAAGCCCACGTGTTTTAAGAAAGCACCATTGTTTGGCTTTAAGAGTCACTCTCTAGAACAACAAACCACCTGTGTATTGTGACTAACTCTTGTGCTATATATAAGGTGGTCGCTTGACCGTTTAACCCTTTCACGGATGAATTCCCTGTGTCTCATTTCAAGGCAACCATACAGGATAACTGTTGAATGCTTTTAAATTAATTTGGCTGGAAGCCACTGCCTAAGGCAGTAACAGCTTCCAGTCCAATTAATTTCAAAATATTCAACCGAATAAGTTTGATATCGTAAAGAATTTTACGTTTTCCAGGATTTGTCATTGAAAGGGTTAATGGTCAACCTTAGAATGACTGGCTCGGTTATTGAGCCAGCAATTTCAGTGGTAAATATTTTTAAATAGTTTTTGCTTGACCTCTAAATGGACATTCCTCAAGACAAATGCATGGGTCAGTTTTGGCCGGCTTGACCATTAAAGGTTTAAGACAGGTTTTCTAGTACTTTATTACTGTTTAGAAATGTTATTTTTTTAGAAAACCATTATGTGCACTTTTCTTAACTTACTATATGTTTTCTTTTACATATTTAACCTTTTAACCCTCGAATATGTTCAAAAGATTTCGTAGAAAATGTCCATTTGCTGACCAAGAGAAGACTATTTTTGAAAATTTTCCACGGGAATGACTGGCTCAGTTATCGAGCCAGTCATTTCAGTGGTAAATTTTCAAAAATAGACCTCTTGGTCTGCAAATGGACATTTTTCAAGACTACCACAGATGCCGGCTTTGGCTGGTATGGGGACTAAAGGGTTAAAGAGAACTAAGGCAAATCATGCTGAATATGATCAGTGTATTGCATAATTACAATGCATACTGACCTGAGTTTGTCCCCTACCATGTATGCCTTATCTACTACCTTTATTACCTAGTATTAGAATTTTCTTTTAAACAATAGAAATTTCTTCATACTAGAATTCAAATAAATTTTTATATGAATTTCCATTTAACCAAAGGCGATTATTGCCTCAAAATGCTTTTAAAAAATTGTATTTTATTTCTTGGCTGATGGACAATATTAAATTATATCCCTGGATTGGAAATGTTGGTGAGTACACTAACTGGAATGGAGTATCCAAGAGATGTCGAGGCTTTGTTTGTCGTGCTGTTAATATCCTTGCTTTATTTTTCTTACTGCGCATGATTTATGTACTCAATTCATGCTCTTTCGTAGATTTTTTTCTTACTTGCAAAGCAGAAAGTGAGACATATGTGTCACTTTTCCGACAATGGCATCAACAATGTTAAGTTTTTGCGTTTAGTTTAGGCTTATAATTCAGGATCAATTAATCCTATTGCAACTAAGCATGGGTATGTGGTTGCCTATACTGTTAGGAAGCAGCATGATGATACTGAGGTCACAAGGTCAAAGGTCATGGTCACCTTGATAGAAGACTGCTTTTTCAATGTTAAGTTTTAATTTATTGAATGTCCATTTGCAGGCCAATAGAAGACTATTTTTGAAAATTTGCCACTGGAATGCCTGGCTCGGTTACTTCTTGGCTTATCTTTCAGGCTTAGTTAATCCTATTGGAACTAAACTTGGATACATTGTTACCTATAATGTTAGGAAGCAGCATGCTGACACTGAAGTGACAATGTCGAAGGTCAAGGTCATTCTGATCTCTACAAAACTTTGTTATTTTTCAATGTCAAGCTTTTAGGCTTAGCAAAACTTATCATGTTATATTTCGGGATTGCTTAACCCTAATGGAACACAACTTGGGTACATGGTTGCTTATGCAATGAGGATACAGGATGATGACATGAATGTCACCCGGTCAAAGGTCAAGGCCGTTCTAATATTGCTATTTGACCTCTGCTTTTTCAACCTTAAGTTTTTCCACTCAGAAACTCATTTATATTTCAGGATTGGTTAATCCTATTGAAACTAAACTTGAACACATGGTTACCTATAATGTTAGGAAGCAGCATAATAACATGAAGGTCGCAAGGTCAAAGGTCAATGCCACTATGACAAACAGGAGAGAGGTGAGACATTTAATTCCGCAGAATTCTTGTCTTGTACTACTATACGAAACTTGGCACTATCTTCTGTGAATTCTAACCATGCCCGCATCACTAAAATTATCTGATATAGGTCAGTCATTGTTGTACAATGTAAACACATTTGTGGGAAGAGCCAAGAATATTTGTGACAACTTATATTTGAGACGGTTAGCCCTATCCTTATCTTATCCACCAAGGGAGGTAATTGCTAAGTTATAAATAGCCAGAATTTTTGAAAATTTTTCACTGACATCACTGGCTCTGCAAACTGATTAGCTCTGCATATAGCCAATCATATTAGTGGGAAGTATTAAAAAAACATTGCCTATGCCTCAACATAGCCAGTTCATTTTCCCCAGTAATGGTAAGCAGTTTCTCCAATGCGCTGAAGCTCGTGTAATATGAATAAACCTTATTGGAGGAGTTTTGTTACTCTTTCTACTAAAGATACATGATCTTTTATTTTCTATTGCTAATTATCAAATTTCCATATTTCTATGTTGTTTACATTGCTTAGTTAATATAACCTGAGCATATTTTTACTATGTTATAATATTTATTCACATTCTTCCTGCTCTGAAGGAGGAATAAAATTATTGTATTACAATGTTGCTATTATTACAGAGCTTTACATATTTCATCTGTGAAATCCAATTATTGCCATTTCAAAGCAACCTTGCGTAAAGACTTGTGATTATTTTGCAATCAATTTCACTAGAAGCTGTTGGTAAACAACATTGTCTTCCAGTGAAATTATTTGCAAAATGTTCAACAAAATATTTCTTGCATGATAAAGAATTTCATGTATGTGTTTGAGTTTGATGGGCTAATATATTATATATAACAAATGCTGTTAATTTAATATATGTATACAAAAAGATACTTTTGAACAAATTTTACATCTCAATAATATTTTAAAAATTATATAAAGGGATAAAGTCTATTACTCTGTTTTTTATATGAAATTTTGAAGAAAATAATCTCATTCAAGATTTTAGACTATTGTGGAATCATGCATAATGCATGTATCCTTAGTTGGTCAGAGTGATAATTTATGCCCAGCGGCTATGATGTATACATAATATTAATGTTCAATTGTTCATAGTTATGTATTTTAAAAGAATTATGATAAAATAAAAATACTTACGTATCAATAATTTTTTTGCGTTTAAAAAAGATTTTGTAGATTTCTTTTATGTAATGTAGCAATGGAAATATATTCCGCTTATTTATAAAACGATAAACCATATAGAATGAGACCATTAAAGAGACCTTTTTTGAAATTTTACCACTGCAATGACTGCCTCGGTTATCATCAAGGCAGTCATTGCATTGGTAAAATTTCAGAAATACTCTTCTATTGGTTTCGGCCAACTTGGCCATTAGAAGGTTACGTTCTTTTAACCATTTAACCCTGATATCAGCGAAAAACAGGTTCTGCAGTAGTCTTGGGAAATGTCCATTTGCAGACCAAAAGAAGACTGAGCCAGTCACTCCAGTGGTAAATTTAAAAAAATGTGTCTTCTCTTGGTTTGCAAATGGACATTTTCTATGACAAAATTGAAATATTTTTGAATAAATTTGAGGGTTAAAGGGTTAAGCTAGGAAGACGCCTCTATCAGTCGAGTTACTTTGTCAAATCTATTATGGCTGCCTAAAGTATTCACCGCACACCTTGGCTTTTTGTTATTAGAAAAGGTTTTTATCTGGCATAAGAACTATGTGTAGGATTTATGTATTTTATTATACACTTTTTACGCAGAAATCCAAAGATTTTATTGTTAATTTACTAATCTTAAATTAGCTGTCTGATAATATTATTCTTTGTATATGATAAATCATGTATATTTTACATAATCCCATGCATTCCATAGATAAAGGAAAATAAAATAAATGAAACTTGTATTGTTATTGATATTTGTTATTTTCAAGCTGTTCACACCTTTACATCCAGCTCTTTAACCATAATGTTAACCGTCAAATCTGGTCAAAATTTCAATTTTCTCATAGAAATAGCACCGGACAGCACCATCATATAATACTATGAACAATTTTGACAAATTAGGCAGTGGTTCAATAATAAGACTGCGGCTGCAGGATGTTTCAGCAGCCTGCTATGACAGGCATCAAACTTATATACAACCTTTTTCTTGTGATGCTCAGTGAATCATGAAACTACATCAAATTCACTTATATCTGACACGAGACAGCCTTTTAACCCTTTAACACTCATATCAGCCAAAAACGGCTTCTACAGTGGCCTTGAGAAATGTCCATTTGCAAACCATGAGGACTATTTTTGAAAATTTACTACTGGAAATACATTAGAATTGTGATGTCAGGCACTGTGACCATGAGGTCTGTCCTTTAAGTTTAATCAACAAAAATATCATCAACTTCGATATTATAGAACCTTTGTGCATCTCGAACAATGTAGTGTCCCTGTGTGAAGAATGAATTGTCAAAGAATAGGTGCATAGGTGCCTAATATGCGCAGCAGTAGAGAGCCTCGCTATGCTCCCCGAGATAATAATCTAGACTAATAGATATTGGTGTCATCCCGGTGTGACGTCACAACTCTCTATCGCAATAGCTAAAAACGTTTGGTTGTCAAGGTGGTTTCTATATGCTTATCTCGGCTTTGGCTGGGCCGATTACAAAAATTTAAAAAGCATTTTCTTCTTCTAGTAAAGGAGAATCTGGATTATGATTGCCAAGTTAATCAGAGCAATCAGGTATCTAGTCCTCACAACATCTTAAAAATATTTAACAGCATGTTTATTAATTAGTAAATCCATACAATTCGTACAACCTGACAGACTATTAAGCATTTGAGACGGACAAAATCAAGTCATTCATGACGTCAGCCTACACGTCATGTAGTTGATTATGACATCATATGATTGACTGAGAAACTGAACTCCTCCATTATGCATTGTTTTCTAACACTATGTTGCATATCAGTAAAGGCCAGTGTGACCTATGTCATGCATGGTTCATTAATCATTTGTCCCAGAATTCCAAGCTCACCTAATGTCTAAAAATCTCTGAAACCACTTTGGGGATCGATTCAAAACTCATGAAGCATCATCTAAGGCAATAGTTTGTTTGGCCAAATACTTCAGCGGCCATCTTGGATAACCTAATTTTTGCGAAAATGACTTCTCCAGAACTGCTGAATGGATCAGGTTGAAATTTGTGAGATATTAGGCACTAAGGGCCATTAACGTTTGTTCAATGGAATGTGATTGCTAAAAAAACATGGCTCCCGTAGACCAATCAAAGTGTAGTGCGTTTGTGGCCATATTGGATTTTAGCTTACCTAGGTGAGCTTATACAATCATGATTTGTCTCTGTCTGTCATCTGTCAACAATTGTAGCACGTTTCGCCATTTGTTGATGGATTAAAACCAAATTTGGCAGATATGTTACTTTAGGCAATATCTATTTGGCCTATGAAGAGGAAATGACCACGTCCACAAATAGCAGTGTCGTGGCCCTTCCTATATTTTCAAAGTATCGAAGCCTATGGGGAAAATATGTTTGTTGCACATTTCATCATTTATCGATGGATTAAAACTAAATTGGGCAGATATGTTCCTTTATGCACATTATTCGAGCTATGAATATGAAGTGGCCATGCCCTTAAATAAGGACCATAGCTCTGGTTCATTAAGTCGTTTTTAAGTATTGAACCCTATGGGGGAAAATACATGTGCTTCGTCAATTGTTGACAGATTAAAACCATATTTAACAGATATGTTCTTTCAGTCAAATATCTATTTAAGTGATGAATATAAATGGTCTGCACCTTTAAACAAGGACCATAACTCTGGTTCATTAAGACAAACTAATCAAACATGGTTAAAGTACATTGGTTTAGTCAATTGTTGATGGGTTTAAAAACAAATTTAGCAGATAAGTTGCTTTACTCATCTATTTGCCCTATGAATATGATGGGGTCACGACTTGAAATAAGGACCATAACTCGGGCTCATTGTTTTTAAGTATTGAACCCTATTGGCAGAATAATCTGTATCATGTTTCGTAAATTGTTAATGGATGAAAACAAGATTTGACAGAAATGTTCCTTTAGTACACTCATCATTTGACAATTGGTGTCAGAGATGGCTACCCCATTGATCAATGGTACTTTTCCATTGGTAAATCTTGCATTTCCTCATCCAAGTTTTTGGCTTTTTTACTGTGACCTCGCCATCGTCTAGGGTAAGTGTTAGGGTTGTGACACTTGACCCATTGGTCAGTAGTGTCAATGATGGCTGCCGCATTGTTCAATGGTGCTTTCCCCATTGGTCAATAATATCAATGACACCAATATTCTTGCATTTCCTCATCCAAATTGTTGACTGTGACCACTGTCCCATTGGTAAATATTATCTGTTGGTTCAATAATGTCAGGGTTTGCTGCGCCATTGGTCATTATTGACCAATGGGAAAGGTATCAGTGTCAAGGACACCAAGGTTTTTGTATTAGTGTTAAGGATGATTGCCTCATTGGTCAATAATGATAAGGAGCATTTGCGCATTAGTCTATGACAACAGTTATGCTTGCCTGATGGACCAATGGTGCTTGTTGTGCAATTAAGATAAAACTCATTACAGTTCCTCATCAGCTAGGTGAGCACTATGGCCGTTAGGCCATTTATTTTATTTGATGGTACACCTCTTGAAGCCGATATTGGTCTTGCAGAGTTGCAGCGGCCGAGTGGTTAGTGAGTCGAGCTTGTGACTCGAATGTCACGGGATCGATTCCCGACTGGGCTGCCGTGTTGTCTCCCCAAGCAAGGCGCTTCACTCCACGTTGTTCCAGTACACCTCTCTGTAAAATAGGTACCTGTGAGGAGTGTCGGCATTGCAGAATGTCGGCAAAAAGCCATCGAGCGCCTATAAACGGCAGCCTGGTTGTATGCTCCCAAAGGAAGTTGAGGTTGTGCAGGAAAGTAAAAGGCTCAATGACCACGTGAGTGGCAGCAGACTATAAAACCATGACTTATAGATACATAGCGGTTTGAGTTTTCCGATTTCAAAGTTGGCAGTTTTTCGAAACTGTCGAATAAACTGTTTGTCAAGCATCTTGGATCAGTTTCCCGCAAAAAAAACCCCATACTAAAGCAATAGGAAATTAAAAATATCTCTTGAGAACCACTCGGACGATTTGAATTATCATGGTCAAGTGAGCCTATGCTGTGGCTGCTGTCCATCCATCCGCCAACTTTTTCTTTAAATGCGTTCTCAAAAACCACTGGACAGATTAGGCTTATATTTGCCAGAAAGCATCCTTATGCCATAGAACTTTAATTTTGTTCAAACTTAGTCAATCAGCCAATTTGGCCAGCGGCAATCTTGGATTTTGGCCGATTTTTAGAAATGTCTGAATATCTTTGAAACCGTTTGGGTGATCGATTCGAAACTCATGAAAGTTCATTTAGGGCAACAGCTGAACCAGGTTTGTTCGAGGAAACTTGATTGGCCAAATGGTTTGGCGGCCATCTTGGATGACTTCTCCAGAACCGCTGACCAGATTGGGCTGAAATTTGGGAGGTATGATTAGGAACTAAGGCCCATTAAAGTTTGTTCAAAGGAAGTTGATTCGTCAAAAAACATGCCCACCGTGGACTAATAAAAATGTAGCGTGCTTGGTGGCCATCTCAGATTTCTGAAAATTGCTGAGAAAATCATTGAAAAGACTACTTCTGGGCTAACTTTAATAAAACTTGGTTAAGCCTATACACAAATTAGATTAGTAAATTTTTACGGTGGTCAGCTCGTTTTGTTCAGTTTTGCCAGTGGCCAATACCTCTAGGTGAGCAATATGGGCCTCTTGTTGTGCTATAAATTCAAGGTTGGCCACTGACGAAATAAACACAGTGTTAAAAGTGCTAAACATAAACAAACTTTCTTACAACATCAAGAAAGATCTGTTCTGTTATTCCAGCACCTCATTATATGGTGCGGTTGAGGCAAATAGTGTCAGAAGTAGTTTATGGTGATACTTATCAGCTCATATCGGCATGATGATATGACCTGAGAGGTCACTTGAGTTTATGTTATGACAACTCAACTTATGCCTTTAAATGACTCCATTAAACTAGATGGACTGCGTCCCGCGTATCGAGCCCTTTAGCTTTTCTGCATAGCACACATGTGTGGCAGTGCTGCAAAATAAGGATTTCTTAAAACATTCTAATTCCTGAAAAGAAGGCAACTGAGACAGAGTTAAACTAAGTCAAAGCCATGTAAAAGTTTGAATACTCTTAATCTTTTTAATTGTGCTGCAAACTGAATGCAGTGATGATATAGAACACATATGTAGGTTTTGTTGTGATTGTACACACCCTTGATAAATTAAAAGGCTATTGAAAAACACACAGACTATGTAAACATTATGATGGGGTCTGCATGTAATGATGGCATAGAAGAAATGTGTAAAGTTTTATTGACATCAGATAAGCCCTTGATGAATTAAATGTCCATTGAAAAACATTAACATTTACAATAATTCTGGGTGTAAAATAAGCCTAAGTCCAAACCACGTTAAATATAGAAAAAAATTAAAAATCATTTCAATAATGATGGAGACCTGATGGAGACCAGATGCAATGACGGTATAGATCAAATCTGTAGTTTTATTAACATCAGATTAAGTCATTGATGAATTAAATGTCCATTGAAAAACTTTAACACTACTAATTCTTGGTGCATGCCGAACGCCATTTAGATCGTTATGTCGAGATCCTCCGCTTCGCTATGGACTCGGCAAAAATTGCTAGGCCGGTTTCAAACTTATTGGCAGGAGGCATCCTTGAGTCATAGAGGTTAGTGATTGTTCAAGAAGTTAATTAGCTGATTAGGTCAGATGTACATTTGACGTGAAACTCATAAAATATAATCAAGATCACAATCTAAAATAAATTTACTCAAGAGAACATGATTGATTGATTTGTTCGGCGGACATTTTGGATGACCTAGTTTTCGCAAGTGATATTTCCAAAAAATTAAAAATATGATGGACCATTCATCATTGTTCAAGGAAAGATGATAAGTGAACGAATATGGGCACCATCAACAACTTTCGCTAGATGATTGAGTTTTACAACGAAAAATGATGATATATAGCTTTTTACTTAACTTCTTATAGGCTATCAACAATATTTTGCCATCATTTTTCCTGGACAATCAATCATCTCCACCAGTTGCCATGTCGGCTTCGTGGGGTAACAGGTCGTTTTGCCCCTGGGTCGGTTCGCCCTGGGTCTTTGCGCACTGGGTCGATTCGCCACGTGTAGTGGGTCATTTCTCACCTACAAATTTTTGGTTAAAAGGAGTGTGGTGGGGGAGGCTATTGTTAATGTGCGGTAGTTAATAAGTAGGTAATATCATAATTATTATTATGAATATGCACATTTAATATTTATTTAATAATTTAATATGTATTTATTATTCATTTATCGATAGTTGCCTCAATCATTCCTGCGATGTGATCAATTCTTAGTTGCTGACATACGCATCGATACACACAAACACATGGTATTCGCAAGTCTGTACCAGTTGGAACTATTTTCACAGGCAACGTGATGGTTTATGGACGGCACATTCAAAGTAAACAATACAGGCGTTGTTGATATATTTTTCAATCGTGCCACTGAGGTCAAATGTCTATTGTTAAAAACATAGACTAGTTTCTGAATGGTGTTGCAGTCAGTTAATGGACCTTTCCATTTTTAGCTATGGGGCCGCCCATCACTAGCTAAGCTCCACCCACACCTCGCCATGTTTGGATTGATCGATCCCCGAATGCCCTAGCTATCAATTTCCTGAAAACTATACAGGGAAGCTGTTGAATATTTTGTAACTAATTAGACTGGGTGCTGTTGCTGCCATAGGCAGCAACAGCGCCCAGTCAAATTAGTTTCAAAATATTCAACAGAATATTTATTAAATAGTAAAAGCAAACAATTTGTACAACAGCGCATAGACCGTCATCAAAAATGCGTTCGTGACGTACTTATCGACGTCATTCATGACGTCATTCATTATGATGTCATTGTACACGCCACACAGTTCATTATGACGTCATATGATGGGTGGGTACTCTGGAAATGTGAATTGGCACACGTCTTTGGGATCATGCGAGCACACGTCCACCCATGTTTGGAGAAGATCCCTCCAGTAGAACCAGAGTTATTAGGAACAATAGCATTCCATGATCGCATTAACCCTTGTCTGTAGGGCTCGGGCAAAGTGACGCGGGTAAAAGACGTTGAGTAAAACGTTAGCGTGTTGTTTTAAGTATACTAATAACATGAGTAATCAGAGATTGCAGACCATCGTCCTATAGTCTTTGTTACATTGTAAAAGGTTTCATGTAACTTATTAAACCTAATTGTTTTTTCAAATATTGTCATTGTAGATCATAAGAGATACCTTCAAGTAAACGGGCCAGTTAATGTCAATTCATGCATTTGTGCAGAAAGATGGTAAAAGAAAGCAGTTTCTGTTTGCCTTTGTCATCATGTCGAGGAAGAACAAGGAGGATTACATCAAGGTATGTATTGTGCTTTCAGCAACGCATGATAGCGGGTGCTTTCCAAAATGGGGGAATATACATTGCTTCATTGCGTGCGTGCGAGGGAATAATGCTTAGCCAATAATAACGCCAAAAGCCTTAAAGGGGAGCTCCAAATGGAGAAGGGTCAAAGCACGCAAAATATGCTTTTGTATGCTTTTTATAAAATAAAAATATTATTTGCATATTTTCTTGAGAATCACAGTGGCGTCATACCGGTCCAGGATTATGTTCCACGAGTGTGAATTGTAAACAGACAGTATATATTGGCAATGAGAGAGGCCGAAGCCTATAAAAGTATAGAATTTTAACAATTTTATTTTGAAGCGCTCTGCTGTGAACTATGTCGAATATGATTTATCTAATTGATTTATCTAATTGATTTTTATAGGTTCTGGAGGCACTTAAGATGTTTGTTCTGGACTTTGAAACAGGTGAGTGTTAACAAGAATATATTCCTAGGGAACCATGTCCATATCCGTTCAGTATTTCCGGGTGTCGCCATTAAAGGGTGTGTTTTCCATTTCACGCAAGCGGTATGGCGTCACGTGCAAGAATACGGAGTGGTGACCACATACAGAGCGAGAGAGGCCATGTTTCATTACATACGGCAGCTGATGGCGCTACCATTCTTACCAGCAGGACACATTCCAGCCACATTTGATAATCTGAAAGGGCGGGCAAACACAGAGAACTTACGGCAGCTGGTAACGGTAACGTATATGGTCAATCAATGGATGAACAATACAGTATTTGATGTACTATCATGGTCCATTTATAAGATGACGATCCGCACCAATAATGACGTTGAAGGTAAATTGCTAAAGCTATTTTCTACATGTCGGAGTATAATTTCTTCTCACGTATGGTATATCATGTGTAATAAGTATCCCGGTGGTGCTTGTCTCGTCCCGTAAAGCGAGACACTGGTGTTACCTATTTGTTGTCGGTGTGTCATTTGGGTTTTTTTCAATGGCCTTAGTAGTTTTTTGTTAAAATTAAAAAAGTCTTCTCTTGGCCTGCAAATGGACATGCCTCGTCGTGAAAAGATTAATAGTGACTCTGTATTGAAACTTTAGTACTTTACAGACATGTTCTATACAATGTATAATGATGCGATTGCCGACCTTACTATGTTTTTACGTCTTTCTTAATTTCCTGTTTTGCATTAAAGATCCTATGCATCGTAGCCAAAATAAGCATATTTCTTAAGAGTTACCTCCACTAGATTAGAACCCAGTAGAGGCGGTAATTCAATTAAAATGGCGTTGCTTGGCGCATCCAACATTTACTGTATTTTTTCCAGGAGTCACATAGTTCTGAAGAGCTAAAATCTTTGTCTTTTGAATATTTAGAAACTAATTTGATTTGGAGCTGTTGTTACATATGTAAGCTATAATCGATGACAATGATGCGTAATTTCATAATAGTCAAACAGCTTAACCGCGTCGGATTGTCAGGAAATATAGATAACTACGTAAAATAGAATTTTTTTTTGTTGTAAACAATTTTAATTTGCTATTTTTAATTTAATTTCAGGGTGGCATCACGGGATGAACTCGAAAGCAGGACAAGCCGGCCTGCCATTTTACCAACTTGTTCCATTACTCCAACGAAGAAAAAATGCAACCAGCAAAGATGAAGCGACTTGGAGTGCGACAACAACACGCGGTAAACACGACTGGACGAGAAACTGCACGACGCCTTGGGACAAATATATGAACAAGACAATCAAGACGACACATTTCTTGAAGACCTGTGGAAATCTCTATGGACCAAATGAAGAGGCATAAGGCCATCAAAATAGCATTCACCATGACCCATCATACACTACAAATTTATATATTAGTCAATAGTAAGCGCATGTTATGAACATGCTGATGCTGCTGCTGCTACTACTGCTAATACTACTAAAATAACCGGAACTATGTGCTATGTAAATAACAATTTGTAAAAAAATATTAATATTTTAATAAAATAAAATAATTTATTACAATTTATTTTGTATTTTTTATGTGTAGTCATTGAATGTTGAGCGATGAAACTAGATCATGACGTTTGCGTTTCTAGTACACATAACAAGGAAATAGAAGCCGCATGCTGAATAGAGGAATCCAGTTTATCGATCAATCATATGACGTCATAGGCAGTAACAGCATGCTGTCAAATTAGTTTCAAAATCTTCAACAGTTTACCTGTATAGTTTTCTGGAAATAAAGATTCAAAGAGTCCAGGGATCGATTGATCCAAACACGGACAAATTGTTGGTGAACCTTAACTATAGAGATGATCATGGCCGAAGTAAAACTAGATTCTTATATTTATTATCAAATGAGAAACCACACGATCCAAGTAGGCTACTAGAATTAGAAACCACATTCTCTCTATGGTTAAAACATGCGAGAAAAGTAGAAAGGCGTAAGAATTCGAAGGCTATTTGACAAAAAGATCATAGATGTTACTGCATAATGTCGCAACAAAATTCAGTAAAATTATTGTCAAAATAATTAGCTATTATATACCAATGGTTGTATCACGGCTTTTAAATCTTTAGATTTACAATTAATTATCTAACTGAAAGTTGTCTGACTCACTGAAAGTTGCTGTGATAAACTTACTATGCACATTCGTGCTCGTATATTTTTTACAGAAAGCTGTGGCAAGGCTACAACTGCATCGTCCCTCGCTCAAAAACAATGATTTAACCCTCCTCATGGAATTGGCAAAAACTGGCCTCGAATGCGGGCCTGATGAATGTCCATTTGCAGACATTTTGGAAAATGTAAATCTAGACTGACTGGCTCGATAACCCAGCCAATCGTTCCAGTAGTAAATTTTCAAAAATATTCTTTGTCTGCAAATGGACATTCAATAAGGAAATATTTTTAATTTCTTGATTAAATTTAGCCATTAAAGGGTTAATACTCTTTATGATATAGCGACTACTTACCTTTTGACCAAACTCCAATCATCTCTTGCCACATATTCAGTCTCAAAAAGAAAGTAACACTCATTTAAGTAGATAGCGCTTCTAAGGCAACACTGCATGATACGCACAACGAAAATTTTCAGTCAGATAATTTAAAAATCTGTTGATTGAAAAACCGAGAAACAGACAAGTAAAGCAGAGACAACTGCCGCTCATTCAAATAATAATAATTTAATACTATTTCTGATATTTTTACACTCGCATATAGCTTTCCTCCCCTGGTCCCCTCACCTCACCTTCATGTCCCATAGGCCTATCCATAGGTGCGAAACGACCCAGGGCGAACGGGAACATTGGGCGAAACAGCTCGGGCGAACAGGCAATCGACTCGGGGTGCGAACGGGATTTGGGGCGAAACGACTCGGATTCCTAGTCGTCACGCTGCACGATATTACTTGGTATTCCTTTCTTCATTATTCACTCCAGGTCCAGAAGTAGGTTGGAGCCACCCACCCTGACCACCGTCACGATCTGCCCTATCTCAGGATTTGTTTTGTCCTCTACCAGAGATCCTCGTTGCCGACAGTCAGAGGCCAGCGGATTTGAAGTTTTGTCCAAAATGGTTAACAAATGTTGGGCTGTTGCTCAGTGTGGTGTTGGTTATTCCCTATATGTACACTGCATACAACAACACTGGCGTTACATCGAAATTGATGATGGTTACATCGATCTTCTTGGAGCACCAGACTTTCCACGGCAAAGATAGTCTGCCTACCTGCCTGCATGTCTGTCTGTCTGTCTGCAGTTCTTGCCTTGCTGATTCCACCCCGCTGATCTATTACACTGTCCAGGTATGTAAGGGAGTCAAGTTCAGTCAACATCGTCAAACGCCACCCCATCCCATTATCACTGTTTCTTCGCAACCTATACTGACCTTCAGAACTTTCGCTTTCCCCCCTTTGTGCAAGTCCAAACCTGGTAAAATATGGAACAGTTGTGAAAATTATCTCAATTATGATGGAGCCAAGATGCAATGATGGTATATATCAAATTAGTAGTCAAACTTGTGTAGAAATGTGTGCATGGCCTGTTGTCTTCTCCTACATCTCCTGATTACAAGGAGCGCAAATCCATCTACAAAGTCACGGTCATCATGATTGGTCCACACAGTATATTGGATTCATCTGTATTTCTCAGAATTGTAAAAGTTGGAACTGAGCAGTGGAAACTGATAAACATGTAGGATAAAGTGTAAAACATCTGTCTCAATGTGTGTCTGCTCACCCACACCAACGTTGGGCGTGAGTATTGTGGTTGGTGCTGGCTGTCTGCCTAAATACTTGGCTGCACACATGACTGCATACCTGCATGCCTGTCTGTCTGTGTCTGTCTACATTCTATCTGTCTTTGTGTGTCTGTCCGTCCTCATCATTTCTCTTGAATGTTAGAAGATAGAATCACCAAATTTTGCACATCTCATTAGATTAGGGCTGACTAGATGTTATTTGAGTTTGAGGTCAAAGGATTAAATATTTAGATTATGGGATCACTAAGTGCATATCGGAATACAAATACTTGGCAAAAACTCTGAAAAACAAGAAGGTAGAATCGCCACATTTGGCACATCTCTTCATATTCTGCCTATATCGAGTTTATGGTAAAGTGTAAAATACCAACATCATGGGCTCAGTAAGTGCATCTCGGAATACACATTTTTACCTAACTGAAACACAAGTAGATAGAACCAACAGATGTGTTGGATGACTGAGTTTGAGGTCATAATCTTAAATATCTAGGTCATGAGGTCACTAAATGCATTGACACAACAGAGCATATCGGCGTCCCGGCGTGAATCGGCACATCCACCGAGTGCAGTTTAAGCAACCACGCTGCCATGCATCATTGTAACATGATTACATGATGCAGACTATCTAGTGATCCGCCCAGTGAAGATATAGAGACACAGATTTTAACACTGGGCAAAATTGAGTATTACAAAGCTGATCAATATTGAATTTGGAATTATTCTCAGTGGTAAAACCCGTGACGCTATGCCTTCATTTGCATATTGCACGTCACTATACAGACCGACACGAGTCTAATATGTTTTTGAAGACGTTTAGACTTATGTCAGTGCCTACGTCTTCTGTTCAGCTATTCCAGCTATTTGTAAGACGATTTGAATATAAATTTTGTTACTTCTGTTCTTAGTCAGTTTTAAACTATGCACCCCCCCCCCCCCAGCCCCGAATGTTGCTTTGTTTATCTAGCACTAGGAATCGGCGTTGGGAGTGATAAAACCCATGAAAGTATTTATAAGTATCCCCCACGTGATCGACGGTAGTAAAGAGTTGGTAGGTAGTCTTAGAGACTAACTTTTCTGCATAACTATAATTTCTTATAGATGGTATCAGTTTGGTGGCTCCTCGCTGTACGTTTTCACGAATAACACAATCCTTTAAAAACAAAATAGATGTCCATGGACCATTCCCATATTCAAGTATAGGTCTAACCAGCGAAGTGTAGAGCCTTACTAGTGTTGGGCAGGCTAAGTGAGTGAGTGCTCTTCCTATCAGTCCTATGATTTCATTTGCCTTGGATGGCTGAATTTGACACTGCGTACTAAATTTGAGTTGGTCGTTTATGTTCAGACCGAAATCCTTTTCGACAGTTATTTCTTCAAATTTAATGTCTGTGTCGCGATTGCTCATAACGTATGAATGCTTAATATTAGCGGTACCTAGGTGCATTGCACAGCATTTGTCGGCATTGCATTTAATTTGCCTGGTACTTGACCAGTTCGTCGTCACATTATTTAAAGCATCTTGTAGATTGAAAGCATTACTTGGCGACTTAATATCTATGTAAATATGTGTATCATCAGCAAACATATTATTAATTGCGAAATGATTTATTACTTCGGGTAGATCGTTAACAACACAGATGAAAAGGAGTGGCCATACTACCCTACCCTTGGGTACACCACTGATGACTGGGGTAGGAACTGATTTGCAGCCATTCACCACAACCTGCTGGTGCTTGTTTGTCAAAGAATGTCTTATCCATTTTAATAAGTTCCCTTGGACATCCTATTTCTCTAGTTTAATAAGGAGCCTTGTGAGGTACAGAGTCGAATGCGTTTGCGAAGTCTAGATATAGTGCATCGATAGAGCTGTTGTGGTCGATTGTCATTGACCATTATATATATATATATATATATATATATATATATATATATATATATATATATATATATATATATATATATATATATATATATATATATATATATATATATATATATATATATATATATATATATATATATATATATATATATATATATATATATATATATATATATATATATATATATATATATATATATATATATATCAGTTGCGTGACTCATTAACGCCCTTTAAAAAATCGATGCTGGCTTGATGCAATTAGTTTGTTTTGTTCAAGATGATTAACTATATTATCTTTTATAATGGATTCAAGAAGTTTACAAATTACTGATGTAAGGCTTATGGGGCGACAGTTATTAACTGAGTGTTTATTTCACTTCTTAAAAGGTGGAGATACATGCAAGTTTCCAAATTTGCGGTAGCTTTGCTTTTATGACCTAATGAAAAGATGTAATGATGGGTGTGCAATTTTAAATTTGAGTTTCCTCAGAATACGAGGATATATACCTGTACCTGCAAATTTGTTGATTTTTTAATCTTTAGTTCACAATTATGATCCCTCGATGGTAAATAATACAAATTAAAAAAAAAAATTTTACACGTGCAGATCGCTCTGGAACATTTACTTTTTCGAGCACAAGGCAGGCGTCAGTCGTCCTGTGCATTTTCTACTGTTTGGTCATTAGTCCTACTGTGTCTTACGTTGAGGGGGTTCTGCCATATATTCATAAATGAAGATTTTTTAATTTTTTTTTTTAAGGAATCAGTAACGTACATACAGTACAGTGCGGTAGCACTGAAAGTTCCCACAGCCATATAGGTGTCACCTGGAAAAGTCGCAGGCTAACTCCCAAAAGAGCCCGAAAAAAGACACCAAATCGCTGTACGAGTAATCCGGCTCCATAGAGCCTTCCCAGCCATAATTGCAATACCTTGACACGACAATGCAATAATTTCGATACTTATAACAGACAAAACTAAAAGAAATTTAGTCCAAATTTATTTTTCAAAGGAGACATCACCTAAGACCTTGTTGGCTCCAAGATCGCCTTTATTTATTTATCTGACAATTTGATCTATTGACCCAAAATAGGAGGCGGTCTTCTAAGAACTTGTTGACCCCTAAAAATTCCCATTATTCATTTGTCTGACGTTTGATCTTTGACCTGACCTAATTCCAAGAAAACCCACCATAAATCAAATTTACCAGTGACACTTGATACAATTCTAATAGTAAATCGGGCATAGGATCTGCGCCCGGACCAAATCTATTTACCCGTGCTATGAAACCTTTGACACTGTCCCGCAATTTGCACTCTTCACCTTTTTTTACGTCTTACCACCTGCACCGGAAATAAGTAATTTTGAAAAACCTGTTACTGTTTCCAGAAGGCATTTCCACTCAAAAATAAATCTGAGGTGGTGACCCTACAATACCAGTAGTCCGTATTTCCACCGGGTCAGACTTCACAAGCTGTATATGGGTGTACTAAACTCATCTTCCTTTTGTCAATTTATTAGCCAACATGGGCATACATATAATGATAAATGTAGAGGCAAATTGTAAATCTAGCCTCAATAATTAGAATAATAAATCTACCATTGAATGAGGAAAGATCACTGTACATTTCCCAATCGTTTCAAAGCCCACCCGTGTCCCAATTTCTATCATCTGTACAATTCCCCAACCCACAATTCCAAAAAGCTTACCTCGCACATCCCGGATTACATTTAGATACAAAATAATACATTTATTTACAGTTCATCAACCCAGTTATAAGCCCAACGCCCTGTCCCAAGTCCCCATTTTAGCGTTATTTACAATTCCCCTTCCTATACATTTAAAGCGCGCGCGCACACACACACACGCACGCACGCACGCACACACACACACAGCACAGATACCACTGCATTGCACAATATAAGCACACACTCTGGCACGCAAGCACGTGCGCACATGTACACACACCGCGTGCAGGCACACAGGCGCAATTAAACAACTGGCAAACATGTCAACCCGACAATTGCTACAAACTGCATTGTACAGTTTAAGCACCCGCGCACACAGGCACGCACCAAGGCACACGGGCGCAATCAAAACATTCCTACAAGCAACGAGACAAACCGATGAGACCTGTGAAATTTATCTAACAAATTCAATACAATAATCCACCATCAATTTTGAAAGGAATGCGACTGAAAACTTGCTACCAGCAGCAACCCTCAGTCAGATTCCACAACCAATAAAACAAACCTCTCGTAAATTCTTAAATTGAGATATCAGCTGGCCACGCTTAAATCACAGTATCGCAGTTCCAGCATTACAGCCCTAGTTGCGATGTAAACTGCGAAATTGAGCCTGAGGAGGAAGATGATTATTGATCGTTGATTGGCTGAAAGGCCATCACCGCCAAAAATACAAAACTCAAACGGAACGGGTTAATTCCAAATGAACCAGAAAGAAACGCCAAACAATCCAGGCAACGCCGTCAAACAGAACAGACTAATGCCAAACAGAACAGACTAATGTGTCAAACAGAGCAGGCTATTGTCAAACAGAACAGATTATTGTTAAACAGAACAGGCTATTATTAAACAGAACAGACTAATATGTGAAACAACAGGCTATTGGCAAACAGAACAGATTATTGTCAAACAGAACAGACAACTACGACCAACAGAACAGACAACTTCGACAAACAGAACAGACAACTACGACAAAGAGAACAGCCGACAAACAGAACAGACAACTACGACAAACAGATCGGACAACTATACAACAAACAGAACATACACCATGGATGATAAATAAAACAAACAACTACAGCAAACCGAACAGACATCAATGACAAACAGAACATACATCAATGACAAACAGAACAGACATCAATGGCAAACAGAACAGACATCAATGACAAACAGAACATACATCAATGGCAAACAGAACAGACATCAATGGCAAACAGAACAGACAACTACGCCAAATGACGGCTAAAGTCGAATAAGCTATTTAGTCAAACAAACAGAGGGCGCCACTCGTCTCTATCCAAGGGAAGATAACTCTTCACCATCGCAAAACATTAGCCCACAAATAAAGTTTTATATTAGATAATGAAGCCGTATTTAGATTTGTGGGGACCATGGACAAAGAATTAGTAGGGGTGGGGGAGCTGGGATTGGGGTCGTCCCTCAGAAAATCTTTGAAAGGAAATCCAAATGCACTGAGACGGAGAATGCAGTTCTGGTGTGAAATATGGAGCTTCCGTTTGCTGTAAAATTATTTTATTTTGTGAATTTTTAGCTCGACTTTACCAGCTCAACTTTTCTTTTTATATCTCATGTTTGATTAATTACACTGAACCCAAACTTGGGCACAGGCTTCCTTATAATGACACGCCATCACACAATGATCTTGAGGTCAGAAGGTTAAAGGTCAATGTCACTGATACGTATGTCGACCATCTGTCATTCGTCGTCCGTCCGTCTACCTTTGTTTACAAACGCTACTCCTCATTAACCGGGCTTCAGAATGTGTATGCAGAATTTAGATTGTTCAATTTTTGTGCTGAAAATCTTAGATTTTATAAAAAATTTACCGGAAATTGTCAAAGCGCTATTCATCATTAATAGCTTGACAGATTTCAACCTTAGTTGGCTGGACATACCCTATCGTGGCAGGCTCCAGAACATCTGTATTGTAACAGGTGGATTTTTTGTGAAAATCTAATTTTTTGAAAAATGTACCGGAAATTGTAAAAATGCATCTCCATAACTGCTTAGTCGATTCTATCCAGATTTGGCTGGAAGCATTCTATAGCGGTAGGCTCTAGAAGAAATATTCATAATCTTGGTTGGTCGATTTTTTGGGTGGGGCATTTGGATTTTTTTTTAAATTTTCAAGAACCATTGAAAACTTCTTGATTGATTGAGTGGCCCGATTTCAACGAAACTTGGGTGAAATGATCTTATCAACATATCAAACGAGAATTTTGATTGTTCAATTTCTTTGGTGGGCATCTTTGATTTTTCGAAAATCATCCATCATGTCTACCCGTATTTTGCCTAAATGCAAATGGTTCAAATGCCCATGTGAGCATTACATACCCTTGTCCTCCGGTTGATAAGGGTATTGATAAGCCTTCTATATTTATTTTATGTTTGAAGTCAAGATTCGTGGTTCATTGCAAGCTTTATAGTTCATTGCAAAATCGTAAAGTCCAGCTTCATGGTTGCATTGCAACCACATTACTGGTTATAATTAGCATTGTTGCCTAAACGGGGTTAACGTCAGTAGTCCGACAGCTCAGTAGTCCGACAGCCTAGTAGTCCGACAACCCAGTAGTCCGATAGCCCAACAGTCCGACAGCCTAGTAGTCCGACAACCCAGTAGTCCGATAGCCCAACAGTCCGACAATAAAAATTTAATAGTCGATACAGTGGTTCAACTGATCCGGACTAGGCCTATTACTGTGACAGGGTATGCAATGCAGTGCATAATAATGGTGCGTGTTCATGCGCACACACGGACAAATGTATACGTACGCACGCACGCATGCACGCACTCACTAACGCCCGCGCACGAAATATGTAGGGCTAATGTTATTGTACGTTATGTTATACTAAAGCATAGGCGGACTGACCAAAGAAATAATAGGTTTCTTCCAAATCTCATAGTCAGCATCCGGAGATGAAGTTTCGTTAATATACTCAAAGAAAATAAGTTATGGAAGATGGGCGGATCAACGTATTGAAAAATGATTTAAAAAAACCAAGACATCAGTATTACACTGACGGGATATTGGCTAAAATCTTGCCATCGTGTG
Organism: Chaetoderma sp. LZ-2023a; assembly: GCA_034401795.1. Lineage (NCBI taxonomy): Eukaryota > Metazoa > Mollusca > Caudofoveata > Chaetodermatida > Chaetodermatidae > Chaetoderma > Chaetoderma sp. LZ-2023a. Next base: position 106,415,880 of record CM067370.1, on the reverse strand, counting down.
CTTCGAATTTCAAATCTAGCTTTGTATCAAGATCGCAATGACTTTTACCTCAAAAGTCTGAATGACTGTGATGTTCCTGCGGGTTGAGGTAACTATATGACGATGCTTAGTTCCAATACTTTTGCCAATTCTGAAACAAAGGCCTGATGCGCTGCTGATTCATTAGACAAAAATAGAAAAAAAAGAAAAAAAGCAGTACCAAGCTGTTAAAGTCTGAATTTTATACAGATATTACAATGTCCGTGACCTCTGACCTCAATAGCATTCCACTTGACATAGGTAACCATGTTCCCAAGTTAAATTCAGGTAGAGTGAACCAATCCGGAAATATAAGACAATATGTTGAGCTAAAGCAAAAACTTGAACATAAAAAAATTGAGTTTTATACCAAAGTCACAGTGACCTTGAACTTTGACCTCATTGTGCTCCATACACCTGATATAAGGAAGCATGGGTCCAAGTTTAGTCCCACTCGGGCGAACCGATCTGGAGAT